>OZ024910.1:61898616-63216116 GCA_964017125.1 Flabesymbios commensalis | reverse complement strand
GCCGACTAGATGTCATTTTCCTGTCAAATGTGACAAGTGGATTATAGTACGGGTGGATCTAAAAGACAAAAATGTAATGACAGACATTTTGTCATAATCTAAAGGTTGTAATCTATGGAAATGTTGCCTTCACCCATTCAAACACTCAAAAAGATATAACAAATCTAAAACAAAAACATGCCACTTGCCTGGGAATGAGCCTTGAATTTACAACTGCTGTCCTCAAAGGAATAGTCAACTGTCAAAATACGCGGGACATAAGGTCCCCAGAATATCACCCCACATCCACAGTTATCAGCCAAGATAATAATACTATATGTGTTTCATACCCATCGCCGCATTAAGAGCAAGTTTCCAAATTATATAAGCTATGAGTAAATCTATAAGTAAATAATTAATTCACCAATTCTCTCATGTGGGCTCTGTGTTGAAACACAAATGGTTGTGTTACCATCGGGGTCTAGAAACAGTTTACCCTCATGTGTATTGACAGTGAGAGCTCTCCCAGCAAACACTCACCAAATGTTGGTTTAATGTTGGCCGAAGTCGCAGACGTTAGCCTAACATTAAAACCGCATTGAATCAATGTCTCGTTTGAGTAGTTTCTTGTAATCAGTTCAGTAGCTGATATTAATGCAATCAATCTGTACTCAAGTCAATAGTCTACTGTTAGCATACCCTTGACCGTCCCACGCATGCCCATTTTGTAGTTGGGTGATTCTTTAATATGTGCATAATTATTATTGTTATTACCACATGGTTTTACGCTCCAAACATTCTCGTCAATATAATTATGCTACTTTGCAAATCTATGTGCTGAGTTTTTTTTAACTAATCTTCCAAGTTAAGTGGTATCACTGAGGGAGGGTTCTCAACACCTCTCCGGCGACGGCACCATCATACTGATCGTCAGTTAGAGTGTCTGAGGCCAGGTCAACATTGTTATTGCCATCATTATGTGCACGGTCCAAACTTAGACTGGGTTGACAAGGTTCTACAACCCTGTCAGCATTTTTCAATCGATCTGATTACATGGGGTTAGTTAGACCTAAAAAATGGTATTTGGGGGAGGGGCAGGTGAAACCATGTCATCGTTTTAAAAAATATGACCGGGTTCCAAATCGAAAGTGACATGTATATTTTATTGTTCCTAATTAAGGAAACAAGTATAATTTAAAATAATTGTTAGGCCTCAATAAATCCCAAGGGCAGGATGCACGCTTGTGAAATTCTATCCTACAAATACCACTTGTCCTTCCTCAATATTCTTGTAAGGAGAGCTTTTGCAAAAATTAGTAGTGTAACTAGATCTTCCCATTTCCACAGCTTTCCAATACCGGTAATATTTATTTTTTCTCAGATAAAGCTTCAGATTTGACCTGCTAAGGGTTATATACTTGTATGCCTTGAATTGTCCACAGTAACAACAATATCTGAGAACAAGAACTTCTGATAAATGTAAGAGTGCGGCTGTTGACAATATGCACAAAAGAAAGGTTGTCAACTAAATCAAGGAGCCCCCAATGAGACCCCGGGTATTTCTTTAAGGCCCTTTCAACAATTTGGATCAGGCGCTACCACCAACCACCTATACCCAGGGCTCTATAGGTGTTATGAATTTCCAAATCTGCTTACAAAAGTGTAGTTTATTGAGGAGTAACTGAATTGTCAGTATAAACAGGTATCCTTTTTTTTTCGCCACAAATCTTCTTAGCGTAATAGAATAGTGCCGTGTAGGCCTATGTATAAAGATCCAACCAATGCTATATGTGGGCCTAGGCCTACAACGGCGCATACAATGGCACATGTGAGAAGAAAGATTTACAATTTATACTTCTACTAAAGTCACTATAGCTGGTGTAAATTGAAGGGCCAGTGTAAAGTCTGGAAATCTGCCCCCCTCCCATATTATACCCAGATAGATTGTAGGTGCCCCAGCATCTACCCCAGGGTAGATATCCTGATCTACTATAGGCCTACCCCCAGGGTAGATTACGGCGGTTCCCAGAATCTACCTCGATCTCAGGATCTGTGAAGTATTTTCGGCTCCCAGAATCTACCCCTCCCTTTCAGAATATACCCTTCTTTCCAACAAATTGATATGCCCTCCCCTCTCAGAATCTAGGCCTACCCCTCCCTCCCAGAATTAATATATACCCCCCTTTTCAACCACAATATGCGAACCTACTAGAAAATACCACCCCCCCCCCTCCCACGATATTCTAGACAACATCACTCCAGTGGCTCACCAGTGGCTATGAGCGGCACACAAGCCACTGGTAGTCCACCAGTGGCAAGCAGGCCGCAATCGGAAGGTGGGATTTGCCCCTGATGGCCACTGATGGACCACCAGTGGTCCACCACAGGCAAACACTGTAGCTAGTGGGCCACCCGCTATAAGCTGGACATCTGTGTGGTGGGCCACCACTGGCAACTGGTGACATTCGATGGTGGGTCACCGGTGGCCCACCATCACGTTGCTGTCTGGGATATACCACCTTTTCAACAACTATGTTCGACATCCAAGAATCTACCCCTCCCTCCCAGAATCTTTTCTATTTTCATAGAATTGTACAAAGTGTTTCATTTTTAAATATTTAGAAGGGGCTGTGCAAAACAAAATTGTAAAAAATTATGCAATTCTAGTTTATGGACATGTTGACATATGCCATTTAGGCTATGGATATATCAAAGAGTCAAAATAAAAATATTAATTTTAACTTGATTGTGTCGCTTTATTCTTCAGGCCTATTTTCTAATTTTTAAAATGGCATGAACTATAGGCCTATATTAATTATTATACTATTGCTAGAAAATTGAGGTGGACCGGAGGACAGTTTTTATTATTGATATTATTTCGCTATCAGGCTCTGTTTCGCTATCTAGAGATATCCAGCCGTTACCTTCGAGTATTTTAGTGTCGCCTGACAACAAAATTTAGCTTAAAAATGGCTGAAAACAATAATATTGTACCTCAATTTGTGGTGGAATGATATCTTTACAAAGAATTTAATCATTTTAAAAATGTTGCCCACTAATGTATCTTTTTTTGAACTATAGCTGGGATAGTTTTTTTTATGGATTCCTCCCATATTGAAGATGTTGTCGCCTCTTTGGTCAGAGATTATCTCCAACGAAAGGTTGTCTTGTTGACATTTTTTCCTTATCACACACAAAAACCTTTTTTATCGCCCATTGGAATTTATTTTCAGATTCTAGACTATTTACTAATTTAGGCCCTTTGAATTGGTACTCCAGCAGCACCTCCTATTTGGAGTATCAGGCTGGAGGGTGGAAAGGGCCGGTAGACTTAGTCAACCAGCTGACTCTTGAACGCTGCCACAGTTTTTGATTGTATTTCTATGCGATAATGGCAGCTGTCATTGAATCAAGGATAGTCCGATGAATTTTATTCCAGTGTGGTGTTAGCTCTAAGATGTTTATAGGCCTGATTGTGCCCACCACGTGTTCTTCTGTCCGCTGGGATTAATCGGTCATTGATAGGAATTTCGACTAGCTCATTTAAAATTTTGAACATGCTTTCAAGTCTAGTATTTTTACGTCAGGTCAGTCCAGCCCAGGTTCTGAATGAGAGATGTCTCACTGGCTGTTTGTCTATAATTTTCGGTGACAAATCTTGCTGCTGATTTTTTAATTTTTTCTAATTTATCAATACCTAATGTTATCTAACCAAACTGAATCAGACACCTCTTGAATTTCTGCTTCCTCTTCTCTGGGAGTTCATTCCAGCATGGTCAAATTTTAAAGATCTGTTTATCACTTTATGTCTGTGGTTGATAGATAAAATTGCACCTTTCAGGAAAAACGGTTAAACAGAGATCTGAGCATTGGATTACATCTGAATTACTTGAGGATATCAGGGCAAGAGATCAAGCCCTTGAAACTTTTCTGACAAAATAAAACTGATGAAAATTATAAATATTTTTGTAACCTGAGAAACAGGGGCCAGTACAACATAAAGAAGGTTGAAAGAGACTATTTTTACAACAAAATTGCAGAATGCAATAATTCATCTACAAACTACACTACAGACATATGAAAAGCTTTGATAGGGACGTTACAATCCGCTTAGTTAGCAATTACTATCCATACACCGTGTTCCGTAACATGTGGAGGGTGAGATTTTGCTAACTACAATCCGCTAGGCGCGCTGCAGCCGTTTGTGTCATCATATATTGAATGGCGCGATCTTTTTTTTGAGCTTAATTAAAATCTTATACACTGTCATTCATTCATTCACGCTATGTTAATGAAGGTGGAAGGTGATGACCTAATAAAATCTGACCCCGATGAATACAAACATCCTCTGGTCACTTTTTTCCCGGGAGGAATTTCGCCCAGTGACAAGTGAGAGAATCCCCCAGAGCGTAACATTTTATATCCCGATTTAAATATAAATCACGACGTGACTATTTTAAAATTTGTATTGACTAATATAAAGTATTATTTTCTGGTCATTTTGAAATAAAGTTTGAAAAAATCGACCCAGGCCCTCATACTTTTTGATGCGGCGCTGTTTGGCCTATTTGACGGAAACGATTGGGTGACAACACACTGACTGACGCGTGCACATGGTCGTGCTATTTTTATGACGCGATTTGCGCAACGTGCGCTTTTTGTTCACTGACCATTAGGCCTATGTCACCGTCTTTAGACGTCAAAATATAAAGTTTATACGGCAGATTATGACGTCTAATGACAGAATCAGCCAGCCTTGGCTTTCCGACTTTTCGAATATGGTCGAGTGCAACGGGTCTGTGATGCGATGACGTCAACGAGACCCGACGGGAAGCCCGTAATTCCCAAATAACCAGAAGAGTGCAAGATTAGTTTGAAACTAGATTTTTTCAAAAGAAAACATTATAAACTATTCTTACTTATTACACTAATAAATACAACTTAAAACGTTATTTGTGGCATGCCTGGTTTCCCAATTTTCCTATCAAGTATTGTATGGCCACAACACGTAGATCAAAGTTGTCATATTAGAGCATTGGCTGGACTTCAGTCAGCACCACACGTAGACTTTGTGATGGTTGCTCTCAGAGCACATCCAATTGGAGTATCAAGCTGGAAGGGGGAAAGATGCTGGTTGACATCTATGAACCATCTGGCTCTTGAATTCTGTTTCTTTTTTCTGTCTGCAGTGTCTTCAAGGAAGTTGCAACTTAAATTTTTTTGTTTGCAACCATTGACTTTTTATAATATCTGGCCTGCTGCTAAATATATTTTAAAAACGATTTCATATAGGCCTAGTCCTAAAATCTGCTTAGTTAATATACATTATTTGTAAATATGCATGAATTATGCAATATAACTCGGTTATCAGGTTTAACCCTTTCAAGCCTGAATTTACCATTGTCATATTCATCCACTACAAGCCGCGAATTGCTGTCGCAATTCTCGACTTGTAGTGAATGAAGATGACTTGAAGTGAATTGGAAATGAAAAAAAGATGTATTGTTATTATTATACAGTTCAATGAAAATGTTTGTTCTAAACCCCTAGTTTTAAGGAAATTAGGTCATTTTTCAGAGATGCAAAATGATGCTTTGATGCATCGAGAGGGCTTAAAGAGTTAATATGTACAAATGTACAAATGCCAACATGATGACTGGGTTGGATGGGGAATAATTGGAGAATTAGGTGGTACGTTGTCATGATTCACTGAGTAAACATTGTGGGTGCAGTCACATGCGCAGCATGGGCAACATCCACAGGAGTGGGGTCTGCTGGAATGTATATATCGATGGTCTAAAACAATAGTGGGTCAAGTCGACTTGACAGCGAAATTGTGTTTATCTTTTTGCTTCGAACTACAGTCTGCAAAATCCACTTATCAGCATGTAGACTTGGACTTATAATGATGAAACACACAGCGATTGGAATTTGACAGTAGATCAAGTGAAGTTATCAGAGTATTTTTTACCTGCAAAAGTGACTTACAGAAGCAAAATTGGGATCAACAAGACACCAAGTTGACTTAGCGCTTTCTTACACCAGGAACACAGAATATACAGAGATTGTTCCTAGATCAACAATAAACTAAATCCAGGCATTTCCCCTGTGTTGTCTCCACATGTCTCAGAATAAGAATGCGCTAAGTGCACTTGCACCGTTGTTCTCCCAGAAACAGAGCCCATAAGCATATAACACAACAATAACAATGTGTCAAGTCGAATTGGTCCTGTGTTGAACAGACATTATGCTGATATGTGCTCCTTTTCCCGAGAATAACAATGTGCTAAGTCGACTTGATCTGTTGTTTTAACCTGAATTTGAAATAAATTCAAACTTTATACATATTATAGATGACTTAGCTGGTTATTATTCTAAAGGCCAAAAATGTCACTTAGCACACTATTGTTTTAACCCATCGATATTATGGTTCCTTGAAACAAAACGACACAGCTGCTCTAATCAATTAAAAAATAGAAAATGTGATAAAATAACCAGCTTAATATTGATAAAGCAATTAGATTCATTCAATTTTACATTGTATGATTTCCTTAACCACTTCACTTCCAGGCTGAAGTGCATGCCAGCATCCATGGATCCTGGTGTAACTATAGTAAATCCAATGGGAATTTCCGTCATGCATGGTTACATAACGTGACGAATGACGACGGGAATTTCCGTCATGTATGGTAGTGAAGGGGTTAAGTGTAAATACAAATTAAAATGTAATCAGAATTGTACAGCATATTTGTGATCAACAACAAATAACATATTTTGCAATATATATTGTGGCAGCATCCCATGAACTAGTTGATGCGTGACAGCAATATTAACCCTAGACCTACATGCAGTTGAGCAATAAATTAGCCAAGGTCATTATTTTCTCTTGATTATTCCTAAATTTTGCGATGGTATCCATGGGATAAACCCCTTCCACACTCTCAATGGCTGGGCTAGTTGAAAATTGATTCCGACGAGCCTTGCTGCTGCAGCACAACTTTAATGAGATGGTTATATTGTAGTCTACCTTCCTAAATTAAAAAATATAATTGGTACATTCTTATCTCCATTTTTCCTTGCTTAACATTCTAACTGCCAAGCTGAGTTGAATGCTAGTAACCTGTATGGATGGGCTTAATGGTGACAAGTTATCCTTTGTGCTGCTGGAACCCAATAATCGGTTTCAAGCTTAGACAGTTTCAATTGGAATAAAATACCACCAAAATTGATAAAATAGTGTGCGAGAGATGTTCTGTTTATCAATAGTAATATTTTTCGTCAGCTCCTGAAGACCCTGGGAATTGTTCCCAGCAGCAAGCACTGTGATATAAACTGCTTCAAGACAATTAATTCAACCAATCAAGGGGTAATACATCTAGGTAGCTGCCTGCATGACACCACCCCAGCAGGACCGAATGCTATGTATGGAAGTGGTGGTGTTAATTTACTAAAAAAAATCCTCATTTGGCCATGAAATTGACCTTTTGCATAAAAAAAACTAAAAATAAATGCATATCCAACCAAAAGCATATATATTAAAACAGTATTTCACTTGAAGTTGTTCATTTGTTAATTGGTCCATGCAATCAACGCTGAAATATTTTTGTATAAACCATGCAGACCAAAGGGATTTTTCAATTTGAAATCATCATCACGGCCATTATAAATATTTCAATTCTTTCAGTGTGGGGATCATCTTTAGATGTTAGAATCTGACGTATAAAAGCCGTCCCCGTGCTGAAAGGGTTAATAATGAATCATTAATACCCGGTACAAGGATTTTCCTGTCAAAATTTGACAGTAGCTCGAACATCTTTATCAAGGCTTTATTTTAGGAAGAATCATGTTTTTGCCCATTTGACCTTGCAATTAACAAAACACAAAAAATAGATTCTTTGTTCAAAAATAAGGTTTTATTTTTGGAAGAATCATGTTTTTGCCCATTTGACCTTGCAATTAACAAAACTCAAAAAATAGATTCTTTGTTCAAAAATAAGTATTATACTTGCACAGTTCATTTTTATTTCTTAAAAAGGATATTTTCATAAATTTGACTTTGGAAGTTGACCTTTTGACCTTAAAGATGACTTTGAATCATCAAAATAAAACCAGAAATGAATTGTCAAGACAAGTCAAAATCACATAAAAAGATGTATTGCACTTGTTTCTAGCTTTAGTTAATTTGAAAAATCATACTTTTGCATGTTTGACCTTGAAATTGACTTTTGACATTGAAGATGACCTTGATTCATCAAAATGATACCAGAAATGAATTATCCAGTCAAAATCACATGAAAAAGAGGTATTACACTTGTTTCTAGCTTGATTTGTTGGCAAATGATGTTTTTGCATATTTGACCTTGAAATTCACTTTTACCTTGAAGATGACCCTGAATTATCGGAATAATACCGAAAATGGACTTTCCAGTCAAAATTACACAAATGAGATGTAATATACTTGTTCATAGTTTTATATTTGTTGAAAAATCATACTTTTGATATGTTATTGTATAGTCAATAATGTCCATGTGAAACAAATTATCTTCAATTTGAGCGTGAAATGGTTGCCATAGCAACCATCTAGTGAGCATCTTTTAAAGCCATAATATCTTCAGAGATTATCTACTTGACTTGTGAGTGCGATGTTGAGCTAATTTTCTTTCAGAAACCGTCAAGAGCTTTTTCGAAATTTTACATGACCAAAAATAAACTGTAGATTTGTTATGTTTGATTGAACATAATTTATGCATAGTAATTTGCATAATTAAAATAGCTAATTTGCATATATTGACTAATGAATATAGCGTAGTACTGTAAAAAACATATAATTTTATCGGTTTTGAAAATTTCAGACAATTATGTTTAAAAATGACTTAGTTATTCAAACTGCAAGTGTTTAGTTTTTTCCACACATCCAAATTTTCATAGTTACTGGCAATCATTACATAATGAACACATTATTCGTTATAGGAAAAATCACAGTTTTTTATTACATAACAAAGAAGACAAAAAAACACCTAATTTTGAAACCTTAAAATTGCCATATCTCGATAACCGATCAAGATTTTTGAAAAATTTAAAAAACGACCATCAACTTCAGTTTTCTGAAATTTATTTTTTAAATATGATGAGAACCAAGATTTGGAAAGATCATCCAAACCAATAGCTTTCAGTTTATTTAACAATACGTCATGATCGACAGTATCAAAAGCTTTTTGAAGGTGGATCATGACCATGCCAGTATAGTTTCCTTTGTCCATGTCAAATCTGATTTGGTCTGTCAGGTGTGTTAAACAAGAATCGGTGGAATATGGATTCCTAATTCCTGATTGATAATCATACAGTAATTTTTAAGATCTTAAATTATTTTCTTAACTGTTTATATACATTTTTTTCTAGAATTTTTCACATTACAGTTAAAATAGAAACAGGCCTGTAATTTCCTGGTTCTGACTTAGAATTTTCCTTATAAAGAGAAAAAACCCTTGCTGTTTTTATATCGTCGGGTATATGGCCTGAATATAAAGATAAATTTTATTTGCCCCATCCTTGAGAAACCTAGCTGACAGCCCATCCAGACCAGTAGCTTTCATGGCTGGCAATATTAACCGGCCGGGGTTTTCCCACCCCCGGAAAACCCAGGCTGGGCGATAATGCTTTTTTAGCCGAAGTGGGCAATAATGGGCAATAATTAAAAAATAAAAAATGCTAAAATATCACAAAGTGAAAAGTAAAAATAATATTGTCAAAGCACGCAATAATAGGCAATAATTTTAGCTAATTGTGAAAGAAAAGGGATAAACAAAAAATAAATTACGAAGTGTGGCAGTCAAATTGGCAATAATGCGTAAATATTTAAATAGGGGAGAAATAACTAAAAACATAACATTCATGTTATATTTTTTATTATAAGCAGACGTTTATATGTGCAGCAAGTTCTTTACGATTGAGAGATTCATATCCAGGCCTAAGCAGTGAGATAATTTTAACGGGAGATTTATTTTTCATAGATAATATCACCACTAAATTTATAATTGTACTGAATGTGTGCCATGCACGACTGCGTATACCATGAAACCATTTTGGTTCTAAAGTGCAATTCGCTAGTTTTAGTGCTAAATTTAAGTAATTGGTATCGATGTATTGAAATGAAATATGTATTGAAATGTACAAATCAATCGTAAAGGAGGTATTAAAAATATAATTTATAAGGGAGAGCTAGTCGAATGTACTAAATGTGTTTTTTATAGATAATCTCAACAATAAATTTATAATTGTGTAGTTCCTATGGTACTGAATGTCTGCCATGCACGACGGCTTGTACAGTAGATCCTGTCACCAACGACCTTGCTTCTGCCAGACAAAAGAAGTCGTTTGTGAGAGAAAGTCGCTGGTCACAGGAATTAGTTTTTGCTGTAAAATTTGCGGGTGCGACGGCTGGTTCAATGTCGGGCTAATGACAGCGACATTCACCCACCATTGACTGGTAGTCATTGTGGATCAAAGCACGCTGTTGTGGCAACATTTCAATGCCTGTTCTAATATCACTGTTTATGAGGGCTAACAAAGCACATGTTATATTAACCCAGGTAGCTTCTTACCCTTTACAGGCATGAGGCGTTGTATATTCACATTAAATGTGTCACTATAGGACAGATGATGTAGCCCTGGTGAAACAAAAAAATAAAACAAAAAGGGAACACTTATTCATTACTGATGAATAATACACATGTGTGTTTACACTAACAGGAACATTATGCCCACATTAGGACGTACCGTCCCCGTCTCAGCAGACACAATGCGTTGAATTAATGTTGGTTTAACGATGGTCCACTATCTACGACGCTGGACCATCGTTAATCCACCATTGACTCAACGTCTTGTGTCTGCTGGGTATATTATGTGGCCGGACCCCGCTCATATAGGACGTTCGCTACGTGTGAATAAACAGGCGTGGACGGCTCATTAAGGCAGTGTATTGTATTAAAGTGACTGGGGGCTTAGTTATGTCCCGACGCCATGTTGTTTTAATGTTGGCCAACCCTGCATCAACGTCTCGTGCCAGCTGTATAGTCACCCAGTAAACATGAGCCGACTCTGAAGACAGTGGGCCAATGTTAAAACAACATTGGGTCATCGTCTTGTGTTTGCTGGTCAGTGATGGCGCGTCTCTCTGTCTACCAGCCAACACACAACTGAATAGCACTTGACATTTAGTATGCTATAGACAATATTATTTGTATAATTAATGATGGCGTATCTTCTTATTACATTCCCTGAACAATTTAATACGATTGTATGTTGAAACATGTTTAATTAGCGCTATGCAAAATAAACAATTTTATATACTTTTCGACTAATGCGAGCATTAAATTGATTCATAGGGCATATCTTTAGTTGATCATTGGACATGAAGGATTGGATGATTTCCTACCGGCGCGAGGTGATATTGCTGTGCAGCAACATCGACGGTCTGAGGTAGATAGACCTCTTGCCACAACAGCCTGATCTTCCAGTGTTATACTTCTCTGGTAACCATGATATCCGCACAGTCAGATCTGACATGCAGTGGTTTGCTCATGAATGTTTCAAAAAATCGTATGACGAAAAAAGTTGAGGTCGTTCGACACAAGTAATATAATGACCTTCTGCCAGATATTTGAGGATGCAGGTCGCATTAGACAGAAAGTCGTTGATCACAGGTCGCTAGCTATAGGAAAATGTTCAGTGCAAGAAAAAAAAGTCGTTGGAGACAAAAGGGCGATAATGGCAGGGTCGTTGGTGACAGGATATAAAGGTGCCATTGAAAATAATTCATGCTTTTGATTCTACAATGATGGCTTTGTTTCTACCAGTAATAGTGAGCTAAAAGAACAAATATACAGAAAAAATTATGCCTTTCATTGCAGTGTTACAAAAATTCACATACATTCTGATAAAAAACCCAAAAAACATCGGAAATTTTTTTGCATTGCAGATTGTAGTCTTTGGCTTATAATGTTACAAAACCAAAAAGGTGTGTGCAAGGCGTAGGAGATGAAATGTCACTCCTCCCAACAAAATTGTGCAAAGATTAAAAAATGAGGAAAAATATTTGTTCTGTATGACAAATAGACATCTCCCTTTTAGCGTGGGGTCCGACTTACCTCTATAGGTTTCAAAAATCAATCCCCGCACTGAAAGAGCAAAATATTTATAGTGGCCGTAGTCTCCCTTGGACACATATTTAAACATAGGTATTCAAATTAAGTCGAAAGAGATTTACAACCAAGACATTCACGATGATTTCAAATTGAAAAAAACCTTTCGGTCTCCATGGGTCATACAAAAATATTTCAGCCTTGTACTCGTTAACTTGATATTTATCACAAACCAATCTATCATTTTGCATTTTATTAGCTTTGCCAAGGGCAGAGCTAATTTTATCAGTTTATTCTGCGGGCACTGTGATTTAGACATCTTCTTGTCTCAAACGAGTGAGTTCAGGCACTCCACAATAAGTGATTAATGTCCACCTATCTGGTCTGAACATTAATTGTTCCCGAAAAGTGTGAGACTCGCATAGTTTGCAGTAAAAATGACTTTTCATAATCCCAGAGTGGTATGTACAGTACTAAAACATTTCACGGGTTGTGTGTAAAGAAACGTACACAATAGAGACTGGCTGTTCCATCGTTAGAACCCCCGCCCCCCCCCCCCCGGCCCTCATTGCATGACTGTGTGCCACAGTGAGGAGGGGTGGCGAACAATAGATAGGCTTTTTTCTCACATGATTCCGCTCTAGCAGATATTATATGGCATTATGTGCTTGCTTTACAAGTGAGCTCATACTGCCTTTTGAGTTTTGTACACTTACAAAATAGTAGACTACGGCTGCGTGCGTATATTGAACAGACACCTGTCTGGCATATCCCAAAAGTTTGTGCTATGCTGGTGCAATGTTGGACCAATACATGGCTGTGGTTGAACCAACATTTTCGCTCTTGGCCCAGTACTAATCCAACATGTGCTTACTGTAATGTATTGCGTTTGCTGGGCTCACAATCGTCTCCGTCTTAAACAAAGGCAAGAACCAGTGTTGGCCTAATATGGGGCCAGTGTCACAGACGTTGGTTCAACATTAGAACAACGTTGCGTCTGGACATAACTAATCTTTGGTCACTGTACCCTGCCTCCCAGCAAACACGGGCCATTGTCCCAATGCTGGTTCAATGTTGGTTTATCGTCTACGATGCTGGCCCAACATTGAACCAACAATGGGACAATGTATTGTGTTTGCTGGGCTTAATGAGCCTTCCACGCATGTTTGTTTCACACATGGAGGAGGTGAACGTCTTATGCAATATCAGCGACCCGGCAAACACGACACATTGAAGCAATGTTGGGCCAGCTTAGCAGACGGAGACCCAGCCTTGAGTCAGCATTGGTTCAATGTGCCTTGTTTGCTGGGACGTGATCTGGCGACATAGACAGGACATATACGGTGTATGTTCTAGTGTGGTTCTAGTGTGGTCATAACAGCTTTGTCTGAGTTTAAAATTACAGAACCAGTTATGCAAAGCACAGAACCGTAGGGTTCTCGTTTGGTATTGAAATTGATTGAAACCATATTTAGTCCTAGCAGCGCAAGGGTTAACCCTTAAAGTGCTGAATTATTTTGTATAAACCATGGAGACCAAAGGTTTTTTTCAATTTGAAATCATCATAAATGTCTTAGTTAGCTCTTTCTGATTTATTTTAATACCTATGTTATGGAACTATGATTGTTTTAAATATGTTTATTCTTACAGTGCAGGGATCGACTTTAGAAGTCAGAATCTGAAGTCTACAAACGTCAAATTCTGACGTCTAAAGTTTATCCTTGCACTGTAAGGGTTAAATAAGGACAGCGATGGTACAATGCCTGATACAGTGAAATATAATGTACATATCTATTTCTGTCTGACAGGGCTGCAATGCTACATTACAGACCTTCAAGAGGGAGTCAAACCATCTCAATACAGTGGAGAACACCAGACAGCTTATCTTGACCCTGCATCTAGATGATCAGATGGCCAGGAATAAGGTATGCCAGGGTGGCTGTTATTGTTTCAGCATCAACTCTTAGAACACTGATGTCGACTACAGCAGACATTCTTTTTATAGGCACCTGTATAACCAGTTGTTAAGAGTGAAATATGTTTTCAATCTTGAAACACTGATTTTATGTTAGGACTTAAATCGCACAAATCACATAATTTTTTAGTCACTTGAAGTTGTGTATCCCAGTAGGGAGACACAACTTCAAGTGACTGAAAATTTAAATTGAATTGTTCAGTGCTCTAGAGGTTAACAGATAAAGTGCTAAGCATGACTGTCCTTGTTTTTAATGTGTTTTATAAGTCGTAAAAAAATCACTGATATTGGGAATGAAATGGATCTTTAGATATCAAGATTTGCAGATGTTTTTGGCTCAAATTAAACAAAGATGATTAATTTTTATCCACTTGAAGTTGTAATTTAGACTTCTTAAACTGGAAGGGCACTGTTACCTGAAGACAATAAGGGGAACTACATTGCTCAGGCTCGATTTCTTATATGCTATAGAATGACAGTATTCAGACATTTTATAACCCTAGTTCTGCTTAATGGTCAAATGGTATTTTAGCACTTGAAGTTCTAGTCACTTCTCTACCTGATTTGCACATTTTTATCCCCCACCCATGAGGATATTGTCATCACCATGTCTGGCCGTCTGGCCTTGCTTCAGTGTTTTGTTTCCGGACAATATCCCAGAAACCGTTAGCTTCCCTTAGAAGTGTAGATGTGCCTTTTGGAGGTTATGACCTTTCACGTAATTTTTTGCCTTTGATTTTAAGGTGATTATTGACTTTAACCCTTAAAGCGCTGAATTAATTTGTAAAAAAACATTGCAACCAAATAGTTTTTTCACCTCGAAAACATTATAAATGTCTTAGTTTGCTCTTTCCATTTCATTTGAATACCTATGTTATGGGTCTATGACCATTATAAATATTTTTAATCTTACAGTGCGGGGATCGACTTTAGTTGTCAGAATCTGATGTCTACAACGTCAGATTCTGACGACTAAAGTCAATCCCCGCGCTGTAAGTGTTATTTGATGGTGGTACGATATATCAGTAAGCTTTTGCTGGATTGTTTTCATATTGCACACACAAATGCCTTAGGGGGTGTAGATGTGCCTTTTTTTTTGGGGGGGGGGCTGTGACCTTTGACCTAATTTTGAACCTTTGACTTGAAGACCATTAATTATTGACTTTAATTAATGGCAAGGGATATCGTTAGCATCAGCTCTCATGTTATTTCTACTTCAAACAAAGGAAAATCAGCATCAAACTTACTATATTGTCATATTTTTTTATTCCAATTGTGCATATACGTAATTAATTTTTAGCCCGCCTTTTAATTTTAATTAAAAAAGGTGGGCTATTGCAATTGAAGTTCGGCGTCGTAGGCGTCGGCGTCGGCGTTAACATTTACTTGTGGGCGCGATAACTTGAAAAGTTTTTCATGTTTCCTTCCCAAATTTGTTTTGCATGTTACTAATGACCACTTCTCGGACAAGTTCAATAATGGCTGAAAAAAAATTCAAAATGGCTGACTTATTGCGATTTTTCACCTTAAATTACGTCAATAATTTGACCTTGTGGGCGCGATAACTTGAAAAGTTTTTCACGTATCCTTTTCAAATTTGTTATGCATGTTACTAATGACCAGTTCTCGGACAAGTTCAATAATGACCGAAAAAAAAAAAATGGCCGATTTATTGAGATTTTTCACATTTTACATCAATAATTTGACCTTGTGGGCGCGATAAGTTGAAAAGTTTTTCACATATCCTCTTCAAATTGGTTATGCATGTTACTAATAAGTAGTTCTTGGACAAGTTCAATAATGGCCGGAAAAAAAAAAAATGGCTGATTTATTGCGATTTTTCACATTTTACGTCAATAATTTGACCTTGTGGGCACGAAAACTTGAAAAGTTTTTCACATATCCTCTTCAAATTGGTTATGCATATTACTAATAAGTAGTTCTTGGAGAAGTTCAATAAAGGCCGAAAAAAAAAAAAAATGGCCGATTTATTGTGATTTTTCTCATTTTACGTCAATAATTTGACCCTGTGGGCGCGATAACTTGAAAAGTTTTTCACATATTCTCTTCAAATTTGTTATGTATGTTACTTATAAGTAGTTCTTGGACAAGTTCAAGAATGGCTGAAAAAAAAAAAAAATGGCCGATTTATTGTGATTTTTCTCATTTTACGTCAATAATTTGACCTTGTGGGCGCGATAACTTGAAAAGTTTTTCACATATCCTCTTCAAATTTGTTATGCATGTTACTAATAAGTAGTTCTTGGACAAGTTCAATAATGGCTGGAAAAAATGACACCAATAGAAAACATTTTTGTCAGACGCATCTTATAGATCTGCTTGTAGTCTATGCAAGTATTATATAGTATATCATATTATACATGTATCTATCTTATTTATCATACCATTTATATCTTGGGTTGTTATTTACGTGATGACATTCGTCTTTACTTTCTTTATCATAATTCGGCGGCTGGCTATTATCGAGTGTGCTCTTGTTAACCACATGAAGTTGTGGATTATAGTAGATACAATTTTTTTTAATTTAGCCTTTTAATTCTTTAAATTCATTCAAAGACCACACAATTTCCAGCTTCAAATGAAAGAAACTATTTCTACTCATATCAAGTAGATTTGTTTTATTAACTGAGCAGCTATCACAAACTATTACAGTGACTGTTCAGTTTGCTTGAAAATGATTTGAAACACTTTCAACCCTTGACCTTCAAGCATATTAGTCATATTAGCTGTTTAAATTGCAGTGATTAGAGAAGAAATGTGTGTTTAAACATCATGATTTGCAAATATTTGGTCACAATTTACACAAGTAATTATCACCCACTTGACACAGCTTCAAGTGGATGAAAATGTTTCTTATTTTATTTAGTGGTTTAATAGTTATGATATGCCGTTCTAGGGTTAAGCTGGAGAAGAGAGCTGGATAAGAAAAAATTCACAAATATATACTTGCCAGCCTTTTGAAGCATGTTAAACTTAAAATAAAAGGTTTTTAATTCAATTCTAGGATGCCCCGCTCAGAATTTTTTTTAAGACAAATTTCACCATAATCTAGGAGATTTTTAATCTGGGAAAGTTTTTCAAACAGCAAGTGTTAAATACATAGTGCTATTTCTTGCATTACATTTGTATACTTAAGATTCAATCATAATCTGGAAAGTGGTATGATCTGCTAATAAAAACATATGAGGTGAAGAGAGCCTCAAATTGTTAGCCTACCTCCTAAATCGATAGGGTTGGCAAGTATACAAATAGAGTAATAATTTTACCATTGGTCTCTGTTTTTTTTTGTTCAGGAGCTTCCTCGACCTTACAAGACCGTTTTGGAGGTGCTCACACACAGCTTTCTCAAAACGGGCACGAATGGGATGGACAAATTCGGGAGGACAGGCGGTGACAGTCACTCGTGGCTTGCAGAGCAGAAAGCTATGGCGTCTTCCAACAGCAAATCATCTGTGGGGGCCATATTGAAGCCTACAGGTAGCGGCAGAGCAAACGGTCGACGTGGAAGAAACAGAGGCGCCGAGATGAGATCCATACATCAGCCCTCACCTGCTGGACCGCGATATTCTACAGATAACAAAGGTGAATGATAATAATCTACTCTTTCAGTGCGGGGACCGTTTTTTATACTTCAGAATCTGACGTCTGTAGACGAATAAAGGCAGTACCCATACTGAAAGGACTAGATATTTAAAATAGTTGTAGACCCATAACATCGGTATTCAAATAAAGCAAATAACTAACTTTAGACATTTGTAATGATTCAAGTTGAAAAAAGCCTTTGGTCTCATGGTTTGCATAAAAGTATTTCAGCACTTTAAGGGTTAAAGTTCTAATCAAGTTTCAGCCTTTTTATTTGTTCTTCAGAAAAAAATGAAGGATTAATAAGCATAAATTTGCGATAATAGCATTTTTTTGTGAAAATGTTTAAATTTTACTCACTTTGCCGGTTAAATTTTGTTCAGTATCGTGTAGCGGAAAGTAAGAGTTTGAAAAAAATTGCTGATCAATAATTTGCAACAATACATTTTTCTCTGCTTTGAAACTAGGAGCGAAATTATTGTGACGTTTCGACCTGCCTTCAGCAGATCTTGATCACTCAATTGTATTACACCGTTTATATCTGCCTTCAGCAGATCTTGACCACGCAATTGTATTGCGACTTTTATATCTGCCTTCAGCAGATCTTGTTCACACAATTGTATTGCGACGTTTCGACCTGCCTTCAGGCAAGTCAAAACGTCGCAATCATTTTGAATCCTTTTGCTCCTAGTTTCAAAGTGAGTAAAATTTGACCACTTTCGAATCGAATCTTGGAACCATGAATGACATATTCTCTACCATATTTTTCAAATTCCAATTGTGCATTTGTAAGTAATTTTTAAGTACAAAAAGTGGTGTGTCACTGTAGCGAGACAAATCTTCAAGTTAGCAAAATTTAAATGCTGTAACCTTAACCCTTAACCCTTACAACGCTGAAATATTTTTGAAAAAACCATGGAGACCAAAGGTTTTTTCGATTTGAAATCATCATGTCTTGTTAGCTCGTTCTGCTTCATTTGAATACCTAAGTTATGGGTCTTCGGAATAAGATTTAACTAAATCTTATATATATATATTTTGCTTTAATAATGCTTTATTTCAACCATAAGACTAAAGAATTGATTTTCATAGTTTACATTTGACCTATTTTGAGGTTGTAAATTTTGTTATTTTGATACAATTTCAAATGGATTTGAATTTAACTTCAAGTATATCCATGCTGTAATTTTAAAAGCCACAGTTTCAGAGTCCAACGTAGGCTGTCCATAGTGCAGTGTAGTGGGATTTAAAAATAAACTGTATTAATAAAATGTGACCCATTGCCCCCCTGAAAGTTGAGAAAATGGTCAATATGCATGATATGGGCTAAAAATTATGATAGTAGATTTTGAAAGTAGACAACCTGGGCTATAAAAATTATTCATAAAAAATAACATTTTTTCAGGTTTTGCCGAAGAACCTGTTTGGCTATAAGGAACATTTTTAAAAATATTTTAATATAAAGAACCTCCATTTAATTTGTTGCCATGACTTGAGAGCCAATTTCTACATTTTTATTTTTTGAAATATTGACCCATTCGCTTCACTACAATGATCAAATCTCAGCTCCGAATCAAGATAATTTCAAGTCTTGGTGTCATATTAAAGCTCGAGCTCTGTGCTATCCAATGGTACCATAAATTCCATGTTGTATTTTTCTGACATGAGACTCATTATGTTTACATTCAAAATTTAGGTTATTTCTCAAATTTAATTGATTTGTCAGAATGACAGCCACTTTTATAAAGGAAATTTAAGTGTTGTTGATGCAATTTTTTTGTTATTAATTTTTTGACAAAAGTTATCTAATTAGAATGATTTAGTATGAATATCTTTTGTTGTTTGAGTAATTAAGTAGCGGTACGTGTAGGCCTACTGGTAAAAGGACTAGGTCCGCCTGGTTAATGATGGGAGAACATTTATTTCCACATCATACCAGGGAGGATGTGGAATTGAATGTTCTCCCTTTATTCACCAGGTGGGGTTGGTGATTTCGTCATTTGAAGCTGGAAGTTGTGTTAGAAATTCCAGCTTTAGCTGAATGAAAAGTAGAAACAATGATTCAGCAGTACAATGGTTAAAATTCTGTCACTTTCAAGGGAAGGAATTAAATGTACAGCCATTTTTGTCATGCAAATTTGTTATCTGTAACCCACAATTTCTATTTGTTGTTTGATGTGCAGGTAAAAAGAAATTAAAACCATTATGTCCCGCTCTAAATTCAGTTCAGATCAATCATAGTCAAATTCATCATGATTGTATACTGACACTGCCATTGTGTTTTCTCACATATTTTCCCGTAATTCTTAGTTAGGAATGGGTAATCTAAATTTATGTTCATGTACAGTATTCACCTTCTTGAGATATAAATGCCTTAGCTTTGACTACCATGACTACCCGGTAGGTGTGTTTAGTAAGGAGGCTGAAATATATATAAAAAAAAGAAATCACAGATTATACAAAGAGCCAGATATTCTGGTAGATGCTGAATAAAATTAAGATTTTCAAGTATATTTTTCTCTCCACTGAATATTTTTCTGTCAGTACATCAGTAATTCCTGCTTAAAATTCAGTTTTAAACCACATAAAAAATATTGAAATTTAAAATGTAGATGTTGTAGTATAAGCAGTATATACTGAATCAGAAATAGAAATGTGAAATAATTTAATGATTAAATTGTCACCTTATGTGTACTGATGTGTGACTTGCGACACAAAAAGGCATGTGATATCAACAATAAATTATTTTTTTGGTTTTTACTATTTCATAAACTTTAATCATTTTTATAATATTTTTTCTCTTTTTAAATCTTAGTTTTGATATCAGTTAAATTAAAAAAAATAAATGATGTTAGAATTTATTTTAGCAATGTCGCCTGATGTTACCTTTTCGAAATGGCGGGTCACATGTTTGATCACTCTCATTGTGGTCAATTAACCAACAATATGTACCCGGTAATACAATATGTCACATTAATATTAATGAGTCATTTGATACACCCAACAGTACCTCTACTTTCATTGTCGTTGTGATCTATACAGATATTTTTTTTCTCAAACCCATGTTTCATCCATGTTGATAGAGGTGTATTTAAGCCACTATGTTTTATTTCTCTGTTTTAGATTAGGAAAAAATCTTAAATCTAATAAGGGAGGGTGAAAAAAATACATTTAAGAAAAAACCATTGAACCCTTTTTTGGGAAAGTCAAAAAACATTGCACAAATTTCTAGAAAAGTTAATTAGGGCGACGAAATATAAAACGTTTTACCTATTTTAGAAAAAGTTATTGAGGGTGATAAAAAAAACAAGCAAAAATAAATGTAGCTGGAATTTTTTTTATCTTATCAAATAAACTATTTTTTTTCATCTGCCGAGATTAACTGTTTTTTTTTTAAATAGACAGAAATCCAATGTGTGCGCTGGGCAGAAAAAAAACATGTTTTTTCGGTAATGTACGCCCAAAATCTAATTCGCACTCTCATCTAAAACAGAGAAAAAAACCATAGTGGCCTCGAGGCGAAATAAATACTGTTTCTTAAAGTGCTGCGAAGTTCCTTAACCATTGCACTGCTGAATTGGTTGTGAGTATTTTTCATTCATTTGAAGCTGGAATTGTTAACACAATTTCTAGCTTCAAAAGAATGAAAAGTAATTTTATTTATGATAGCTCCCAAATATAATTATTTGATTAACTGAGAATATATCTCAAACTTTTTTATCAATTTTAGTGGCATTTTATTTGGTTTGAAACTAGCTTCACCCCGTGTATATACGGTCACAACAAAAGAAGGGTTAAAACATTTGAACGACATATTTATTTTGCACCCTTTGCCAACCTAGATCTTTAATCTTATTTTCATTCACCACAATTCCTGGCTCACAGTGAATGAAATTAACTCAATTTTATCATTTTATTGTGTAATGTCATTTTCTAATGAATTAGTTCTAACCAACATACCGGTATGTCAGAAGATACATATGTGTATTACTAGCAGTAGTAGATGAAGGGTTGATCATTGATTCTCTAAATTGTATTGGTTTACATTAGAATAATTGGCGATCAGTTTACCTAGCCATGATAACACTCGACAGACATGTATTGCTACTGTGTTGAAGCCTATTTGTACTTAGAGAGGACTGTCACCAAGCCACAGCAGTTTATTTTAAATTATTTTTGTCTGTTTGTGTGTGGCACACATGTGTTTTATGTAGGTGATCTAACAATTGTTTATCCTTATAACTTTGAGATAATCAATTTAAATTTTCACTCACTTGAAGTTGTGCCTCACTGCGGTGATCCACACCTTCTAGTGATTGAAAATTACTTACTGCGATTTGTGGAATTTATATCTAGCAGTGTCAAATACAAAACATTATCTCACTTTTAAAATCTAGTTATAAAAATGGTGATATAATCACAGCAATACTCCTCTGGTTGACATCAGTGCTCAATGGCTTAAGTATATGTGATCCTTGGATATGAAAGGGTGTATCTGCCACTTCGTGAAGTGGCAGATACACCCTTTCATATTTAAGGGGACAGTATAGTTAATCTGTCAGAAAAAGTAGCAGGTATTTTGTGACAACCGACCGGATAAAACTTTCTGGTAATATTAATTTTTTATAAATAAGTTGTGGTATTTATGTTTATATTTATATCTGAGCATGGTGAGTATGACCGACGTAAATCAAACAATTGCAGTCAAACGTTGTATGATTTTCATAAGTTGTTCATGGAGATAATATATGGGTAGAAATGGGAGATTAGTGAGCAGTTATAGTTCGAATTTTTTTATTAAATTAAATTAAGAAATTAAGGTATGTAATTACTTTTATATTTTATAATTTGAAATTGTTTTCCCTTTGGGATCCTGTCCGATGAATGATCTTTTTTAGCTTCTGCCGTCACCGTGAGACGGAGGGAGCTATGGATTCTGCCTCCGTCCCTTTTTTTAGGGGAGCTATAGATTCCGTCCCGGTTTTTATCTCTTTTTTTTTGCCTATAACTTTATAAGAAAAAAAGCTAGGATAACAATTTTTGGTATCTGGGTTACTTCCAGGTAAGATATTTTTAATCTGAATTCAATAAGCGAGGTCCCAGAGGAGAAAATGATGTTACGGTGTTGGGCCGTTGGGCCGTCCGTGAACATTTCGTTTCCGGAGCATATTTCAAAAATTTACTTGTCCGATTGTCTTCAAATTTTACACACAACACCTCTAGGGGGTATAGTTGGGACTTTTGGGGTATATGAGCTTTGACCTACTTTTGGTTCAGAACTATGACCTATTTAGACGTTTTGACACACACTTCGTTATCAGAGCAGATCAAGAAAACTACTGGGCCGATTGCAGTCATATTGCACATACATGTTCTCTAAGGTCCCTAGTTGTGCTTTTTCAGGTTTTTGGACCTTGACCTTAAAGTTGACCCAGCACGTTGACCTAATTTATAACATCGGTAAATCTGACTGAAATATTTTGCGGAATATCATGAAAACCGCTCAAGATAGCTACACCATTACTATAAAACAAATTGTAAGGTTTCAGGAGAGGATGCAACTTGAACAATTTCAAGGCGATAAAATTAAAAATGGCCGCCTATCGGCCATTATTCACCCCGATAGGCCTGATATTGCGGAATATCATGAAAAACGCTCAAGATAGCTACACCATTACTATTAAACGAAATGTGAGATTTCAGGAGAGGATACATCTTGAAAAATTTCGACTTGATCAAATTCAAAATGGTCGCTTATCGTCCATTATTCACTTTCACATGGCCGATATTTGGTAAGCCGTGCTAGATGGCTAGACCATTACTATAAAACGAAATGTGAGATTGCAGGTGAGGATGCATCTTGAAAAAATTTGACTTGATCAAAGTCAAAATGGCCGTCTATCGGCCATTATTTACTTTCACATGGCTGTTATTTGGTATACCGTACTAAATGGCTAGACCATTACTATGAAATAAAATATGAGATTTCAGGAGAGGATGCATCTTGAAAATTTTTGACTCAATCAAATTCAAAATGGCCGCCTATCAGCCATTATGCACTTTCACATGGCCGATAATAAACCCTGCTAGATGGCTAGACCATTACTATAAAACAAAATGTCAGTTTTCGGGGGAGGATGCACCCTGGAAATTTTTATCTCTTATGAAATTCAAAATGGCCAACAATCGACATTATTTACCTTGATAGGCCTGATATCAGGTAAACCACGGTGCTAGATAGCTAGACCATTACTATAAAACAAAATGTGACGTTTCAGGAGAGGATGCATCTTGAAAAATTTCAACTCCATCAAATTCAAAATGGCCCCCTACTGGCCATTGTTTACTTTCACATGCCCAATATTTGGCAAACCGTGTTAGATGGCTAGACTATTACTATAAAACAAAATGTGATGTTTCGAGGGAGGACGCACCCTGACATTTTTTAATTAGATTCACAATATCTGCCTATCGGCCATTATTTACCTCGATTGGCCTGATATCGGGTAAACCATGCCAGATAGGTAGACTGGGATACTGATTAGGATCATTAATTTCAATGGAGGTTTGCAATCTCTGACAGACTGTCTAGTTCTTATCTTACTCTTAGACTGAGCCTTTTAGACCTAGTTGTCCTGCGTCTTGATTTTTTACCTAGCCTAGGACTACATTAATAACCCTACACAAAATTGCTATAATCAAATTCTAATTTGGAGCGGGAGCTCCTGGACATATGTAGTCTTGTTCAGTTTTAAAACTTCTATCATTTTTTGGTGATGAAAGAAAAGACACATTTATTTTGAATAAAAGTTCTGATCGGCATTTACAAACACAACAAAAATTGTATTGGCAATTTGGCTATTCCAAAGTACCATTTTCTTTTCTTTGCAGAAGACTTGGTACTTGAAGATACTGCTGAAAATAGTGAGACAGTTGTTGGTGAAGGCATGGCAGGACTACTGAAGAGAATTGAGAGCCCGACTGAGTCACCTGGTCGCGTCTTGGGTCACACGCGTCCCGAGCACTCCAAAGGGTTACCCGGTCTCATCACCAGCACATTAACAGTAAGGTTCAATTTATTACATCTTTTTTATTTACCGTAAAAGGCGGAAAATAACGCGCCCCGTTGTATAACGCGCAGAAGGGTAAAAGTGACCCTTTACAGGGTAAAATCCTTACATAACGCGCTCCGTTATATACCGCGCGCTAAATCTCCGTCAATCGCCAAACATTACAGGATGCGTGGCGCACGTCAGCAAAGATTAGCTATTGTCTGGGAAACCCGGCAGCCGTTTACAGTCTCTATTTTCAGCAGTTAATAAGTTCCTTTTAGCACTGTTTAATTGTGCAGTTTAATTTGATAAGACTATTTAGGCATTTTAATTTGATAGAGTAAAGGCATTTTAATTTGCTAAAGTATTTGGGAAGTGGCGACTCTGGAGCCGCGTCGGCAGGATTAGCTGTGTCATGTGAATGGTGTTAATACAAGTCAGGTATTATGAACTGCCGGCGACGACTGACAGGTGTTGTTTCAACAGTAACTGTCACTGTGACCCCGTGGACGCTAGCGGGCAGTAATAGGCCGCTATTCAGTCGAATGCGTCATAATATATCCCAGCAAACACGATACTTTAAATCAATGCCGATTTAATGTTGGCCCGCGGTACCCGACGTCGGCCCAACATTAAATCGGCATTGGTTCAAATTACGTATCGTGTTTTCTGGGATTGTATATATCAGTCTTTTTAACCCGTTGTTAATAACCTGGAAACATACAGTACTGCATCAGGAATGTCCGCTAGTATATTATTGCCTTTACGGGACAACAAGGGTTGATTCATATCACAGACATGGGACGCTATGCTCAATGGCGGTATATTGCTGCATGTTTAGTAATAGGCATAAATAGGCCTATATGTACACAAATACAACTACAGTCACAAATCTGTTGGCGCTTACAGCTCACAATGCTCGTCTGTACTTTATGATGATGATGATATGTAATTTGTGACTGTAAGATGAAATCAATTATTGGCTTATTATTGTTATTATTATTATTATTATTAAGTCATTAAGATTTGCGGCTGCTTTTCTGCCCAATGTCAATAATAATCTTACAGAATATATCCTATCACTGAAAACGTTTAGTCGATGGTATTTTAATGATGTGATTAAATAACAAGTGAGAGCCGTAAATAAAATGTCAGAATTAGTTTTTGTTGGGAGATAAATAAATAAAGACAATTTATGGTTTATCAACAGCATGTATTGCTAAGTGTGAGATTTGAAAAAAACGATTTGAATACACTAATTAAGTACCGTATGCCTGCGTATTAACGTGCATGCACTTTTATTTAATCAATTTGAAAAATAAACTAAAATAATAATCATCGGCTGTTAGGCCAGGCCAAATTAATTAGTTGTTCCTTGGATTTAGCGCATTGACTTTAATTTGTTAAAGTCAATAATAATATAAAAGAAAAATGCGCCGCACCATTTGTTTAAATAGCATGAATATGTATAGAGCAATATTGACGTCTATTTATGAAAAAAATTGCCCCTCCAACTTTTTAGCATGGAAATGTATCGAAAAATTATTGACGTATTTGACAGAAAAAAAAGTCGCCCGTTCCAATTTTCTAGCATGAAAATGTATCGAACATTATCATGATTACTTGCATAAATTATTTGCAGGTTAACAGCGGCCGTTGGCAGTGAAAATGTCACACCTTCATCGATGCAATGCTCTGATTACCGAGTGGCGGCCAACTTTGAGAGTGGTGTATGACTTTGTGTAGTGGCCGGTTAACCGTGGCCCGTGGCAGTAAAATGTCACACCTTCATAAATGCAATGCTCTGATTACCGAGTGGCGGCTAACTGTGAGAGTGGGGTGTGACTGTGTGTAGTGGCCGTTAACCGCGGCCCGTGGCAGCAAAATGTCACACCTTCAATAAGGCAATGCTCTGATTACCGAGTGGCGGCTGACTTTGAGAGTGGGGTATGGTGTTTGTAGTGGCCATCCACCGTCAGTAGCTGCTATTTCCAAGTGGCCGAGTGACGGGTCAAAATTAATTAATTGCTTCCCTTATTATGGCATCGCCCATTTGACAATAGCCGTGACTCGTTACGGGCGAGTGCACACAAGCCAATTTGGTCATCGAGGCCAGTTTATCACCATATGCATAATATAACGCGCACTGGACTATAACGCGCGGGCGCCGATCTGTAGAAAAAAAGGTGCGCGTTATTTTCCACCTTTTACGGTATTAGCAGTTGCGTGACTAATTTGAGAAACTCTATTGATGTACCTGTAGATGCCTGATAATTCCACCTTAATATCAATTGGATTTGTAACTGGTGCTTTAATCCTTACAGTGCGGGGATCGACTTTAGACATCAGAATCTGATGTCTGTAGATGTCAGATTCTGAGGTCTCGAGACGATTCTCCGTACTAAAAGAGTTAAAATGTTTGTAATGGCCGTAGACCAATGACCTTTGGTCTCCATGGTTTCTACAAAAATATTTCAGCGTTGAAAGGGTTCATACCTTGAAAATTCTTGATTTCACAGAAGTTATTCAAGGTCTTAAGAGTGCTAGAAAAGTAAAATATTTAGCAACTGGTACCCAAATGTACTTGAACTGTGGAAAAAAAGATGCTCACTGGAATATACAGCAGTAATATATATTAATTTCTATGTCAGGGTTGGGGCCAAGTACATCGGTACTTGTACTTACCTGTACTTAAGTACATTTTTTTTAGTACTTGCTTGTACTTTGTACTTGAGCTTCAAAAATGTACTTGTACTTGTACCCAAGTACATTATGAAGTACTTGGTACTTGACGATAAGTACATTCCAAGTACATCCGTTTTGTTTAAAAAAAATATATATTATAATTTACTTTTCAGTTATTCAGTGCAATAATTGTGAGAAGATTTTTTAAAAATAATTTAATTGTTGAGCCGTCCAGATAGATGTACTGATAAAATTGTTAAAACAACACACAGACGTAACAGCAATGGTTGTCGTCCATAGTTATATAACGCAGCTATGCACAAGCCTGACCCGACAAAAACGAGATATTAACCCAGTGCTGGTTTATCGTTGGATCAGCGTTGCAGATGCTGGCTCAATATTGAATCGACATTGGATTAACATCTCGTGTCTGCTGTAGAAGGTGGGAGCTTTCATTGTTTGCGCGATTACCTCTTATAAAACCCTCTAATTGTGAGGGTCATCTATGTTCACGTTTCGAAAAGTACTGTTGGATCAATATTGTAACATGAAAGCATTGCAATTATATTTTAATTGGTCTGGGAAATATAGTGTCGCCTGTTGTGCTTTTAAAGTGATTACAACCACGCCACATAATAAAAATAAAATTTTAATTGCAGACATCTTAGAGTTAGAATGGTTAGAAGTGTCGGATTGACCAGGTGCATGTGAGAGCAATTAACAGCGGCGCTAATCACGCCTTTATTAACACTTGCAGTGTCAAACCACAGTAAATACCCCTCAAGATCAAATGAATGGGCAATAATTCTGAAAATATAAACACAGAATTTTTTCTTAATATTTGAATTTACTGCACAAAACCATTTCAGCACTAAACACATTATTGACATTATGATAATTGCATATCCTCTAGTTAATTTTTTTAAAGGTAAATAATATTATATTCTGCTGAATTACTTCATATTTTATGTGTAAAATGTGGTTACCATTGTGTTTTTGTTGGCAAATTAAGAATTCTAACAAATTAAGTTTAATCATATTCCTCGTTAATAACTAGATGGATAGATAGATATTTCCTTTGAGGATTGGAAGTCTATTCCTCATTAAAAATGAACAGTATAAAATATTTATGTACATGCCTATGTACAACAGGATTGGTTCCATAAAATCACATGAAAATTAATATATGAATGATATGTAAGCTTGAAACCAAATAATATTATATACTAAAACAAGTACCGGTAGTTAAAATATGCATCATAACAAATTAGAATACAATTACACACCACTATCGCAACACATAGGTCATTATTTTTAATGGCAACAGACATACCCCAGTTATTAAAAACAGGGGAGCGATTTTTACAGCTCCCTGTACTGCACTCAGCGAACACGAGACGTTGTCTTAGTTGTGGGTCAACATTGTCGATGACTACATAGCAATAAGCCAGCATTGGGTCATTGCGCCGTGCCCGCTGTAGTCAACCCACAATAGACCATAATAGTGATCCTCTTCAATACTGGGAAGCAAATATAAATGTTTTCCCCGATTTACGCAAACTGGCGTTAGAGTACCTGACTGTCTCTGCATCATCTGTTGCAGTCAAAAGATTTTTTAGTATTGCAGGCAAGGTATTTCAACCAGAGACATGCCAACTGAGCGATTCAACGTTTCAGAAACTTATATTCATCGGATGTAATTCACAGAAATGAATAACTGTATAATAGCATTCAATACTCAAATATGCAATGGTTAAACAATATATTGAGCTCACATTGACTGCTAATATCATTCAATACACAACTATTTATTGATATCAAATTGACTGTGAATGTCATTTAATACACCAATATGCAATGAATTATAAACAATTTATTGATCTCACATTGACTGTTAATATCATTCAATATATGAATATGCAATGAATAAACAATTTATTGAGCTCACATTGACTATTAATATAATTCAATACTACAATATGCAATGAATAAAGTTATTCAACTCAATATGACCTTTGTTTCCTGATTCATGCATTTACCGATATATTTTTATGCGTTATGTTATACATTTGTACTTGGTACTTGGTAATTGTACCCAAGTACGTTTGCAATGTACTTGGGTAGTACCCAAGTACATTTTGCAACACCCTGTAGGCCTACTTGTACTTGTACTTGTACTTAAACATTTTTAATGTACTTGTACTCAAGTACTGAGTTGATGTACTTGCCCCAACCCCAATCTATGTATCATTTTATTAATCACAGTGAGACGCCTGTAAGCATCTTCGCTTTGATGCCACGAATATAAATCATTCTGTACTAGATTTAATGTCACTTTTGTTGTTTGAATTGGTACTTAACCCTTACAATGCTAAAATGTTTCTGTATTAAACCATGGAGACCAAAGGGTTATTTTCAATTTGAAATCATCATTTGAATGCCTATGTTATGGGTCTACGGCGATTATAAAAATATTTACTCTTTCAGTGTGGGGATCGACTTTAGACATCGGAATCTGTAACGGTTCTTCTGCTGAGTGTGCCCATCCGTATGAGGCCGGGTCAAAAGACGCTGTAAACATTGATCAATTGCAACCCATTTTAGATAAAAAATATATTTTTCCCTTCATATATTGAAAAATTCATTAATTTTGTAAAATTAAATTACGTAATTTATCATTCTGCACATGCTCACAGCTGCTCATATACAAAGGGTTTGCTAGCGTCAGGTTAAATGGACTCAGGAGTGCCTTAAAAGATATGGCGCATGCTCCTAGACAATTTAAGCAATGCTGTTTTAATATTGGGCCACTGTTGGTCGACGTTCAACCAGCATCGTAATATTGCCACAACCGCATGTCTTACGTCTAATGTCGATCCCCGCACTGGAGAGTAAAAATATTAATGTTTGCTGGGATTTTAGGTTTTCATAATAATGTTCAGCCAATCATAGATTTGTGATCCCTTTTATCCATGATTTCATATATATCTCATCACCAGCTGCTATTTTTATTTCTGAATTTTATGTTTGCAGGAAGCTGATAAGCGGAGACAGAGACGACAAAATCAGAACAACAAGCCTCTAAATGCTGACAGTGTGTTTTCTGGCTCTGAAGATAGGGATATTATCAAGAATAATAATGATGTCCTACAGACATCTAGCAGTGGCCCGACCCCCACAAAAACAGAATCCCCAACAGTAAAAAGAACTCCACAGAAAAAGGAGAAAGAAATTGTGTTCAGTGGTTTGCTGGGAGCCAAGTCCTCAGACAGTTCTGCTATCGGTAGCGGGCAGAGACTCTCTGATGGTAAAGTCGTCAGAGGGACTCCACGCAGATCTGTGGATCAGGAGAATCTCTTGCTGGCAGACAACGGCTTTGATTTGTCAGCCAAATCTGTGGATAAATCAAATCAGGAATCATCGTCAGGGTTTTTGTCGAACAGGGCCAGAGGTTCCAGGCACAGCGTAGAAAAGACAGATGATATCACTAATTCTAACTACAGCTTGACAAATTCTAGTTTTTTCAAAGATGAGAATCCGAATGGAAAAAGATCTTCCCCAACATCAACTGCCACAAAGCCAACTGTAAAATCTGTAAGCCATGACATCAAACCTACACCTGCTAAAAACCCTCCATCCTCGGCCAGAAAGACTTCTCCACAAACTGGACTCGGAGATCTGGATGATTTTGATGAAGAAAAATCTCCTGTTCTGTCGTCTCGTCCAAAGATATCAGCTGCCGTAAACAAATTAGATAGAATAAAATCCACTCCAATTGACGGACAAACTGCCCTGGTAAGTAGTGCCTGGTCCTCAGTAGGCAAAACATGTTGCGCTTGAAACTTATTGGTATAAGTAGTATTTATAATCCCAAGTGGATAACATTTTCGATAAAAAATTTGATTTAAAAACATTGACGTTTGGTTTTTCTAATATCAATATAATATACTGATATTATTGAAATTTAGTTGTTACCTTCAGGATTTGTACTGCATAGTTAAGCCTTTCAGTGTGGGAACCGACTTTAAATCTTGCACACATCAGATTCTGACTTATAAAGTTGATCCCCGCACAGAAAGAGTAAAACATTTATAATGTCCATAAAGTGCCCATAACTAAGTCATTTATTATAATTTCAACTTGATAAATACCCTTTGGTCTCTTGGTTTATTTAAAAATATTTCAGTGCTAATTTTCAGGTTAAATCTTAATTGCTATTGCGATTGACATTTGACGTCGTTGGTGTCGGTGTCAACGCAAACATTTGTGGGCACAATAACTTTTCATGTATCTTGCTGACAAGTTCAATATAATTGGCTGAAAAAAAATCAAAATGATCAATTGATCACATTTTACATCAATAATTTTACCTTATGTGCGTGGTAACTTCTAAATTTTTTTAAATAATTGTGTCTCGCTTCCGCGATCCACAACTTCAAATGGGTAAAAATTACTAAGTTTGAATTAAAGTATATTTCAATTTCTCAATTTTAATGCTCATTTCTCATTCAAATTTTCTTGTTTGACGGAACAACATAAAGACCAAATATGGCTATAGACAAGATTAGCACTCAAAGGGTTTAATTGGTTATTCATGTTAACCCTGCCTCAAGTGCAACTACATGAATACTCATTTTTAATGTTATATTAGCCGATTAAATCAGTGTTATTGGCAATAAAATGTGTGTTTAAACATCAAGATTTGCAAATAATTGGTCTAAAATTAAAATCATTCACTTGAAGTTGTGGGTCGAGGCAGCGAGACACAACTTCAAGTGGGTGAAAAATAATATTTTTAATGTAGCGCTTTAACAGTTAATTGTGTGTATTTTTTCAGGATCTCAGAACGTTAATATTTGGAAATGGGAGGCAGAAATTCAGTCATGAGTGGAAATGTCAAAGCTTTACATTTTGTGAAGTTCCCAGAATTAAATATGGTCTTATGCAAAAAAAGGTACGTAACTCTACTGCACTGTGTGTTATTTTAAAAACATGTTATAACATTTTTATCCCCCGCCCACGAAGTAGGGGCGGTTATCTCCTGCCCACGAAGTAGGGGCGGGCGATATTGTCATCACCATGTCTGGCTGTGCGGCCATGTGTCTGTGCGTCCGTGTTTCGTTTCCAGACGATATCTCTGAAACCGTTAGCCAGATTACTTTCATATTGCATACACACATCCCTTAGGGGGTGTAGATGTGCCTTTTGGGGGTTATGACCTACCGTAAAATTTCTAATTGTAGCTGCGGCTTTAATTAGAATGAAAAAATAATTTTCCAGTGCCCAATGTCAAAAGTCAACTTGCGGCTTCTATTAGAGGTTTTGCGTCAAAAATTGAATCATAGCGCGCGGCTATCAATCTCGCGGCTATCAATTCAACTGCCGGTAGCAATCACCCAACCCTTCATGTCCAATGCTCATATAAAGATATATATGCCATATGAATCGATTTGATGCTCACATTACGAGAAGTTTATTTTACATAGCGATAATTTAACATGTTTTACATTGCAAATCGTGCGGAGAATCTATTAAAAAGATACGCCATGCATAATTATATAAATAATAATGTATATCATGTCTATAGCACACTGAATGTCAGCGTGTGGTATTCAGTATGTTGCGTTCGTATAGACAGCGCGGCGCCGCCATGTAGACAGTGGTAGACACCGTCATAATCTGATAATTGTGTTACAACACAGCCTGTCAGTCGGCAACAACACCCCTCTCCAGACATGAGCTGTCAGTCATGGGAGAGGCGAGCGCGTCGTCACTTGACCAGTTACTGACTGTACAGCTAACACGAGATGTCGATGTCTACAGTGAACCAGCAGTTGGCGTTGCCCAAATAAGCATGCGGTCCCTCTCTTAATGTTGATGAACTGCGTGGGAAAATATCAACTTTAGCCATACACTGTTTGTGTAGGCCGACATGGCTGGTCCACACACGGTGATGCTGGCTTAACGGTGAAGACCACAAATAACCAAATAGTGTATACGGTATATGTAATTGCCAGTTGTATTTTATAAAAGACATTTATTACATACCGTATATCCCCGCGTATAGTGCGACGCCATGTATAATACGAGATAAGATTTGAGGCCTAGGATGACCTGAAAAACGTCTACCCCTCTGTATAATACGACCTCAAATTTTGGATGTCGGCAGCGTCCCGGTCGGCAGCGTTCCGGGCCATCTAAATGTGAGGCATGGATATTATCTTATTCTACTAAATAGCGCTGTGACACCTGCATAGACGATGCTCAATGACGGGAACAGCGGCAACAGTACAGCTCTATAAAACCAAAGGGCAGTATCTGCTTACTTGTAAAGTAAGCAGATACTGTATTTCCATTTCCCACGGCAGAGTGGATGTCATCGGGACTGTCTCGATGGGCAGACATTCTGAGGCCTGCATAGGCTACATATATATACACACAGATTTTAAAATACCCGTATTTATATTTCGCAGACAAATTTATATTATTTTAATTTATCTATTACAAAGACCATATTTTAACATCGTCGTGCTCAAATAAGAACATTCCAAGATGCAATGTGATTGTAAAACATTTGCAGACTAGCCGCATTGTCTAGACACAAGAGGTGTTTGGTTGTAGAAGGTGTCCGGGTGCAATAACACAGCAGCGCTTTATGAACTACAGCTAACAGATACCACCATTTGCTCAATACCGTATCAGTCGCGGCAACAGCGGTAGGTGTTAATGTTATCCCAGCAATATGGACATTCTGAGGCCTACATGTATGAAATTTGCGATAGGAGATATAAACAGTGATATCCTGTTATATTTCATCAACGCATTTTCTCATTCCAATAGGAAAATAATCATGTTCAGATTTGTCGTACACAATAGAACACTCCCATATGAAAGGCGATCTTAGATTAAATCATTATTAATATAAATGAACAGGTCAGGAGTGTGAATTGGTTGCAGACTAACGGCGTCATATATCTGCCCGTGGTTGTCAAACGTGCCACGCGCGTCGGCGGGAATGTGAGACGGGGGCTCCCAGCAAACACGACACATTCATCCAATGCTGGTACAGTGTTGTGCCAGCGTCGCTGACGGTGGCCCAACATTGTACCAGCACTGGGTGAACGTCTCTTGTTTGCTACTAGTTGGAAAGGCACAGTCTTGTTGTATCGTGTGTATAGGCCTGCTTACCATACACGCCGACTAACCTACGTTTCTACCGCTAGAAAACTTACCGCTGAACTACCGCTACAGAGCTAAAAAATTGTATTAAATTCTACATCTATGTATAATACGAGGTGCCTTTTTGTGACATGAATAGCTAAGAAAAAACATCGCATTCTACACGGGGATATACGGTATATATATATGTAGGCCTAAACAGTCGACCAAAAAATATTTCAATCTGTTAGACTGAGTAGGCTTAACATGGCAACTGTGACTAGGCCTATAGCGCTTGTAGGGTTACATTTCCTGCCCTATCTTCACACATTGTACATGTTGTATGTGAATATAACACCTCATGTCTGTAAAGGGTTAGAAGCTATCTGGGCTTATATAGCGTGTGCTCTATTAGCGCGGTTAGCGTAGCTAGCGGCCGGCGTTTTGATAAACACCTGGTCATTGTCCTTTTGATGGGATATGAAAATAGTTTTGGTTCTTGACAAATCTCAAAAGTCGCCATGCGGCTTCAATTGGAGGTTTTCAAAGTAGGAAACTTTTTGTAAAAAAATTGTAATTTTTTGAAAGTTTTGGGGGCGGCTTCTATTAGAGATGCGGCTACAATTAGAAATTTTACGGTAGTTTTTGACCTTTGATTTTGAGGCGATAATTGACTTTAATTGATTGCGGATGATAAGTTCAGTTTAAGGATAATATCGTGCAAAGCATTTGCTGGATTGTTTTCATACTGCACACACACATTCCTCTGGGGGTGTAGATGTGCCTTTTGGGGGCTATGACCTCTGACCTAATTTTTGGCCGTTGATTTTGAGGTGATTATTGACTTCAATTGATTGCGGATGATAAGGTCAGTTTCTGTACAATTTCTCGCAAAGCGTTTGCTGAATTGTTTTCATACTGCACACACACATCCCTCAGGGTGTAAATGTGCCTTTTGGGGTTGTGACCTTTGACCTAATTTTTGACCTTTGATTTTGAGGAGATTATTGAATTAATTGATTTTGGATGATAAGTTCAGTTTCCGGTCGATATCTCGCAAAGCGTTTGCTGTATTGTGTTTATACTGCACACACACATCCCTCAAGGGGTGTAGATGTGCCTTTTGGAGGTTATGACCTTTGACCTAACTTTTGACCTTTGATTTTGAGGCCATCATTTACTTTAGTTGATGGCGGCTGATAAGTTCAGTTTCCGGACGATATCTCGCAAAGCGTTTGCTGTATTGTATTTATACTGCACACACATATCCCTCAGGGGGTGTAGATGTGCCTTTCGGTGGTTGTGACCTTTGACCTTTTTTACCTTTGATTTTGATGCCATTATTGACTTTAATTGATGGCAGACGATAAGTTCATTTTCCAAACGATAGCTCGAAAAGAGTTTGCTGGATTGTTTGCATATTGCCACACACATCCCTCAGGGGGGTGTAGATGTGCTTTTTGGGGGGATTGTGATCTTTGCCCTATTTTTTAACCTTTGACTTTGAGGCCATTATTGACTTGAATTGATGGTGGGTGATATCGTTAGTGTCAGCGCTCTTGTTAGATTTAGCAATTCCATCTTCAAATGAATGAAAAATGGAAACATACAACTCAGTATAAGAGTTAACCCTTGTAATGCTACACCTGTATATATACGGTTTCAATCAAACAAAATTAACCCTTACAGCACAGCGATCGACTAGTCGTCAGAATCCGACCAGAATCCGACGTCTGTAGACGTCAGATTCTGACGACTAGACGCCAGATTCTGATGACTAAAGTCGATCCTCGCACTGTAAGAGTAAACATATTTATAATGAACCATAACATAGGTTTTCAAATGAAGCGGAAAGAGCTAGTTCTATGACATTCATGATGGTTTCAAATCAAAAAAACCCTTTGGTCTCCATGGTTTATACGAAAATATTCCAATGCTTTAAGGGTTAAATGCTATAGAAACTGATAAAATAATTAGTGCTATAAACTCGCCGTCAAATTAAAAATGATCAACCAGGATGGCATGATTTTTGGCGATTTCTTCGTCAATTTTGTAACCCATTTGCCATGTAATAAAATTCGAGAATTAGTTTTATGGGGTTATAGAGGGACGTCCTAATTTCAATTTACTTTATGTCAAATGGTCTAACTTTTGAAATACGCTATATAATTTTAGGAAATTTTAAGGGCTGTTATGATTAGAATAGAAAACGGCCTTTGCAAAATTTGAAGGACATCAGTTTAGAATTGACGGGGAAATCATGCGAAATCATGCGATCCTTGGTAATTTGACGGCGAGTATAGTCGGAGTCACATTAACCATGGTGAATGAAAGGAGAATAGTGTGTGTAAAATTTCCTGAAAATTGGTTGAGAATTGACTTGAGAAATCCGCGAAATTCAATAATCCTGGTTGATGAATTTAATGTGAATATGACTATAGATGCTCAGTTGATCAAATAGTTCAATTCGTTCATTTGAAGCAGGAAATGTGTTTAAATGAATAAGAAATGATTGCTAACAATTGTAGGGTTATGTCTGCATGGTATGTGGAGGTATTTAGGTGTCCATATTAACCCTTTCAACGCGGGGACCGTCTTTATACATGTACGTCAGAATCTGCCGTCTGTAGACGTCAGATTCTGACTTATAAAGACAGCCCCCAAATTTAAATATTTCCAATGGCCGTAGACCGATAACATAGGTATTCAAATCAGTCAAAAAGAGCTAACTAAGATATTTATGATGATTTCAAATTGAAAAAAACCCTTTGATCTCCATGGTTCATACAAATTAAGTCAGGCTTGAAAGAGTTGAGCATTCTGCTGCTGAATTGTTTCTATTGTATTTTTCATTCATTAGAAGCTGGAATTGCTGACACATTTTCCAGTTTCAGATGGCAAATGAATATTTCTATTTTTTTTAAATATGTTAATTGAATTATTTGACTAAATGAGCATTTACCACAAACTATATTACCATAGATATATTAACATATTATTTGGTTTAAAATCTGCTTGAAACCATCTGAAATTGAATAAATATGAGTAATTTTAACTTATTTAAAAACTCAACTTATAAAAATCTCAACCTCAAGTGGGTGAAAATTTCAGAAATAAGATAACAGCAATGGAAGGGTTTATAATGTCACTGGATGTATTATCTGACGGCTAATGCGAGTTGTCTGTGATGTTTTAGGGAGGTCCATGCGGTGTGGTCGCCAGTGTACAGGCCCACATCCTCAGGCATCTCTTCTTCTCTGAAGGAAAAAAAGTGACTATGAAAAGGTAAGCATAAAAATCAAAAATTTTAATATGTAGTGAATGGGTATCGAAATTCTTGTTCTTGGTGAGCTTGCAAGTACAGTAGATCCTGTCACCAACGACCTTGCCTCTGCCAGACAAAAAAAGTCGTTGGTAACAGAAAGTCGCTGGTCACAGGAATGAGTTTTGCTGTAAATTTTGCGGGTGCGGCGGCTGGTTCAATGTCGGACTAATGACAGCGACATTCACCCACCATTGACTGGTAGTCATTGTGGATCAAAGCACGCGGTTGCCGCAACAGCTAGCTATGCTAATCACGCTAACAGAGCACACGTTATATAAGCACAGGTAGCTTCTGACCCTTTACAGGCATGAGGCGTTGTATATTCACAATAAATGTGTCACTATAGGACAGATGATGTAGCCCTGGTGAAACAAAATAATAATTGGTGAAACAAAAAGGGAACATGTGTGTTTACAGTAACAGGAGCATTATGCCCACACTAGGACGTTTGTACCGTCCCCGTCCCAGCAGACACAATACGTTGAATCAATGCTGGTTTAACGTTGGTCCACCGTCTACGACACTGCACCATCGTTAATCCACCATTGAATCAACGTCTTGTGTCTGCTCGGTCATAGCGAACGTCCTATATGAGCGTGGTCCGGCCACATATACCGAGCAGACACAACACCATTGAATCAACGTCTTGTGTCTGCTCGGTATATGTGGCCGGACCACGCTCATATAGGACGTTCGCTATGTGTGAATAAGGGCGGGGGCCCTAGGGTAGTGGTTAGCACCGCTGCCTTTCACGCCAGAGTTCGGGGTTCGGTTCCCGGTCTCGGCGGTTTCAAAGAAACAAAAATGTTTCTTCCCCATCCACGTGTGAAAGTCAGTATTGTGGGGAGCCTCCGTGACCGAGAGGTAGCGTGCTCGGCCTCAGACCGCCAGGGCTCGAATTTCGAATCCTGTGTCTGGAGGACAGTGTCATCTCAATCATCTCACCATCCTCAGGAGGTTCTCCTGGCCCAGTTTAGCCTATATGTGCACAAAAGTGGCCTAAAGCCCGATTCATTTCATTTCTATGTGTGAATAAACACGCGTGGACGGCTCATTAAGGCAGTTGTATTAAATTGACTGGGGGATTAGTTATGGCTCGACGCGATGTTGTTCTAATGTTGGCCAACCCTGCATCAACGTCTCGTGCCAGCTGTATAGTCACCCAGTAAACATGAGCCATTGACCCAATGTTGTGTTGACTTCTAAGACAGTGGGCCGGCGTTAAAACAACATTGGGTCAATGTCTTGTGTTTGCTGGTCAGTGGCGTCGCGTCTCATGTCTGAAGAGTGGTGTACTGTTGACTGACAGGCTGTGTATAGCGTAATTATGACGGCGCCGCTCTTGTCTACCAGCCAACACACAACTGAATAGCACTTGACATTTAGTGTGCTATAGACAATTTTCTCATGGCGTATCTTCTTATTACATTCCCTGAACAATTTAATACGATTGTATTTTAAAACATGTATTAATTAGCGCTATGCGAAATAAACAATTTTATACACTTTTCGACTAATGCGAGCATTAAACATGTTAAATTGATTCATAGGGCATATCTTTAGTTGATCATTGGACATGAAGGGTTGGATGATTTCCTACCGGCGCGAGGTGATATTGCTGTGCAGTAACATCGACGGTCTGAGGTAGATAGACCTCTTGCCACACCAGCCTGATCTTCCAGCGTTATACTTATCTGTTAACCATGATATCCACACAGTCAGATCTGACATGCAGAGGTTTGCTCATGTATGTTTCCAAAAGTCGTATGACGAAAAAAGTTGAGGTCGTTCGACACAAGTAATATAATGACCTTCTGCCAGATATTTCAGGTCGCAAGTCGCGTTAGACAGAAAGTCATTGATCACAGGTCGTTAACTATAGAAAAATGTTCCGTGCAAGAAAAAAAAGTCGTTGGAGACAAAAGGTCGTTGATCACAGGATCTTTTTTGTTTATTATTTGTAAATTAAGATTAGTATCGTTGTTGAGCAAATGAAAAAAAATAGCAGCTGACAATTGAGTCGTAGAACTTGTGATTGTGGTTCACTATGTCAGGGTCCATGGGCAATATTAAAAAGTCTTAAAATGTCTTATTCTGATGTTGCCGTTTGTAAGGCCTTAAAACGTCTTGAATACAGAACTTTTAAAAGTGGTGGCCTAAAATGTCTTAAATTTTCAAATATAAAAAATGTGCTCAAAGCACTGATGACAATTACAACGATTTGGCAGTGTTTTATGTGTTTGAAATTTGTGTAAATTGTAAAAGTAAATGGTTAGACAGAGATTTTTCTTGAGTTTTGAAAAAAATTGTGAAACTTACACTATATCAGTAACCAAAGCTTCGGCTGCATTCTGGGTTTATAAAAGTAATCTTCTTATGGGTCTTAATTTAATTTTTAAGAAGAATTAAAAGGTAATAACTCTGTGTTTTATAGCTTAGACCCCCCTCGGGCTGACCAATCTGAAGCTGTGGCTGTTGCCATAGCAACAATACTATGGCAAGCTGGACAGGAGAACTCTGCTATTGTTACCTTGTGAGTGGAAAACAATTTAACTGAAATGTCTGATAAAACTGAAAGACCATTGGATAGCAATTATAGATGATAATCATCTGAAAATGACTAATTATAGCAAATTTAGTGCTATAACGTAATCTATCAATTTTATTTCAGGGATATTGTTACATGCTTTGCATTGAAATGAATATTTGACATATTATGTGCCTAACATTCTTGTCCATTTGGTACAAAAAATTCTTAATTTTATTGGTTGTAAAACATTACTCAATAGTCCACAGTTCTTAGCAGTGGTTGTTTGAGTGTTGTACTCAAAATAATAGGTTTATATATTTGATGTGGGAGAACATATTTATTTTACTATTGTTTCCATTTTTGTCCTGTTTTGTTTTCAGGCCCAGTAATCGCACTCACTTTCATGCATTTCATGACTATCTACATGACAATTTCACAGAAAGAGTGAGTAAGCCTGATGTTTTCATGAAAAATATACATAAATTATGTGGATCACATAAGATTAAATTAATTAAATCTTTACCCGCTAATTAATTTTATGTAAATTTTCACCCACCTGAAGTTGTGTCTCGCTACCGCAACCCACAACTTCAAGTGGGTGGAAATTGCTCATATTTGCTTAACATGAGTACAAATATTTGTAAATCTTGATGTTTAAACACAGAATTCTTTCCCACTGACTGTTATTTGATCGGGTCAATAAAATTGATTAACCCTTACAGTGCGGGGAACGACTTTAGTCGTCAGTGACGTCTGTAGACGTCAGATTCTGACGTCTTAAGTCGATTCCTGCACTGTAATAGTTAAAATATTTATAATGACTAGATTCTTAACATAAGTATTCGATTGAAGCGGAAAGAGCTAACTAAGACATTTATGATAATTTCAAATTGATAAAACCCTTTGGTCTCCATGGTTTATACAAAAGCATTTCAGCGCTTTAAGGGTTAAGAATGATTATAGATTATAGATAGCGGTGAACGGGTGAAATATAAAGTAATTCTTACATTAACCCTTTCAAGCCTGAATTTACCATTGTAATCTTCATCCACTACAAGCCGCGAATTGCTGTCGCAATCCTTGACTTGTAGTGGATGAAGATGATTTGATATGGTTTAAAAATTAAAGAAAATTGTCATGTATTGGTGAACCAGTTTTATGGAAATTTTCGTTCTAAAACTCTTTGTTGTAGGAAAATTAAGTCTGTTTTCAGGTATGTAAGATGATGCTTTATTGCATCGTGAGGGCTTAAAGGGTTAACCCTTTAGGTGCTAAGCACGACTATGGTCGTTTTTAATCCATTTTATTAACTGATCAAGTCACTGTTATTGGTAACGAAATAAGTGTTTAGACATAATGATTTGCACATTTTTGCACAAGTTTGAATAACTTTCATCCTCTTGAAGTTGTGGGTCACAGCTTCAAATAATGAAAAACAGTTGAGAAAAGAAGCCATATATTGTAAATATTTAATTTCTACACAAATGAGTAAATGCATTTTTGTGCTTACACTTTTAGGTAAATAATTGTATTTTCTTGAGCATGTAAAAAAACAGGATTTCCACATAATTGTGAATAAAAGGATCATATTATTTACCTAATCGTGTAAATAAACAAACAAAGCTTTAAGGAATTGTTTAGAAGAATCAGGAGGTTAATAAATATAGCAATGATATAGCATATGCAATGATCAAGATCTTGTTTTGTCAGTGGCATAAATTCATGTAGATTTTTAGCTCCCGCCGTCACCGTAGGTGAGCGAAGGGAGCTATGGATTCTACCTCCGTTTTTTTTTGGCCTCTTCTTTTGCTTATAACTTTGTAAGAAAATAAGCTAGGATAACAATTTTTGGTATGTGGGTTACTTCCAGGTGGCTAATGGACAGGTTAAAATATTTTTAATCTGAATTCAATACGAAAGGTTGCAGAGGAGAAAATGATGATGTGACGGCGTTGGGCCGTTGGGCCGTCCTTAAACAATTCGTTTCCGGAGCATATCTCTGAAAGTACTTGTCCGATTGTCTTCAAATTTTACACACAACACCCCTAGGGGGTCTAGTTGTGCCTTTTGGGGTATTTGAACTTTGACCTACTTCTGGTTCAGAACTATGACCTATTTAGACGTTTTGACGTGCACTTCGTTTCCGGAGCAGATCTCGAAAAGTACTGGGCCGATGACAGTCATATTGCACATACATGTTCTCTAAGGTCCCTAGTTGTGCCTTTTCAGGTTTTTGGACCTTGACCTTGAAGTTGACCCAGCACTTTGACCTAATTTATAACATCGGTAAATCCGACTGAAAGATTTTGCGGAATATCATGAAAACCGCTCAAGATAGCTACACCATTACTATAAAACAAATTGTGAGGTTTCAGGAGAGAATGCATCTTGAAAAATTTCAAGTCGATAAAATTAAAAATGGCCGCCTATCGGCCATTATTCACCTCGACAGGCCTGATATCGCGGAATATCATGAAAACCGCTCAAGATAGCTGCACCATTAATATCAAATAAATTGTAAGGTTTCAGGAGAGGATGCATCTTGAAAAATATGAAGTTGATAAAATTCAAAATGGCCGCCTATCAGCCATTATTCACCTCGGCAGGCCTGATATTGTGGAATATCATGAAAACCGCTCGAGATATCTACACTATTACTATAAAACAAATTGTAAGGCTTCAGGAGAGGATGCATTTTGAAAAAATTCAACTCGTCCAAGTTCAAAATGGCCGCCAATCTGCCATTATTCACTTTCACATGGCCGTTATTTGGTAAACCGTGCTAGATGGCTAGACCATTACTATAAAACAAAATGTGTGATTTCAGGAGAGGATGCATCTTGAAAAAATTTGACTCGATAACATTCAAAATGGCCGCTTATCAGCCAATATTCACTTTCACATGGCCGTTATTTGGTCAACCGTGCTAGATGGCTAGACCATTACTGTAAAACAAAATGTGAGTTTTCAGATGAGGATGCATCTTGAAAAAATTTGACTTGATCAAATTTAAAATGGCCGCCTTTTCGGCCATTATTCATTTTCACATGGCTGATATTTGGTAAACCGTGCTAGATGGCTAGACCATTACCTGATTACTATAAAACAATGTGTGAGTTTTCGGGGGAGGATGCACCCTGAAAATTTTTAACTTACGAATTCAAAATGGCCGACAATCAGCATTATTTACCTCGATAGGCCTGATATTTGGTAAACCGTGCTAGATAGCTAGACCATTACTATAAAACAAAATGTGACGTTTCGAGAGAGGATGCCTTTTAAAAACTTTCGACTCAATCGAATTCAAAATGGCCGCCTATCGGCCACTATTTACTTTTACATTGCTGATATTTGGTAAACCGTGTTAGATAGCTGGACCATTACTATAAAACAAAATGTGAGACTACAAGAGAGGATGCATCTTGAAAAAAATTGACTCGATCAAATTCAAAATGGCCGCCTATCGGCCATTATTCACTTTCACATAGCCGGTTTTCGGTAACCGTACTAGATGGCTAGACCATTACTATAAAACAAAATGTGAGATTTCAGGAGAGGATGCATCTTGAAAATTTTTGACTTGATCAAATTCAAAATGGCCTCATATCGGCCATTATTCACTTTCACATGGGCGATATTTGGTAAACCGTGCTAGATGGCTAGACCATTACTATATAATGAAATGTGAGATTTCAGCTGAGGATGCATCTTGGAAAATTTTGACTTGATCAAATTAAAAATGGCCGCCTTTAGGCCATTATTCACTTTCACATGGCCGATATTTGGTAAACCGTGCTAGATAGCTAGACGATTACTATAGAATGAAATGTGAGATTTCAGCTGAGGATGCATCTTGGAAAACTCTGACTCGATCAAATTCAAAATGGCCCCCTATCGGCCATTATTTACTTTCACATGCCCAATATTTTGCAAACTGTGTTAGATGTTAGTCCATTACTATAAAACAAAATTTGAGGTTTCGGGGGAGAATGCACCCTAAGTTTTTAACTAATTTATATCGAATTCAAAATGACCGTATATCAGCTATTAGTTAACTCGATTGGCCTGATATCGGGTAAACCGTGCCAGATAGGTAGACCATTACTGGGATACTGATTAGGATCATTCATTTCAAAGGAGGTTTGCAATCTCTGACAGACTGTCTAGTTCTTATCTTACTCTTAGACTGGGCTACTTAGACCTAGTTGTCTTGCGTCTTGATTTTTGACCTAGACTAGGACTACATTAATAACCCTATACAAAATTGCTTAAATCAAATTCTAATTCGGATCGGGAGCTCCTGGACTTATGTAGTCTTGTATATCTTTGACAATAATAGACTAAATTCCTATACGTTCCCTGGTCTGTAAAAATTACTTATATCTGTAACATTTAAATCTTGCAAATTAATACATTTTCGTTTTTGAAGGACAAACATCGAGACTATGAGTGGCTATTGATTTGACTAGCACTTTAAGCATTGTCCTGCTACGCCCCTTAAATATACGATGTATACGGTTTTAAGCCAAATGATATGTCACTGAAATTGATAATATATTTTGTGGTAGAGGCTCATCCAGTCAAATAACTCGATTTAGAAGATGCATATGGTAAAAAATCATTTAAAGCTTGAAATTCCAGCTTCAAATGACGAAAAATACAATTGAAACAATTTAGCAGGACAAGGGTTAATATGTTTAATTTGTCATTTTTGCAGCTTGTCCTCCATCAGGCAGAGAGTTTGACAGATTTGACTGGTTTCATCAGACAAAACTTATCCCAGGTAAGCCAGTACTGTAGATCTGGTGATATTCACGAGGTACTAATTTTTGCAAGTTTCGCGAGGAGGACAAATGCGCGAATTCTAGAATCTCACGAAAATTATTTATATAATGGCGCTACTAAAAAAAAAAGAAAATTCGCAAATTCTAAACTTCGTGAAAAGTCCCAAAATCAGAAATTAGCAAATATATAAACACACGAAAATTACCAGATCTACAGTATCTTATCCTAAAGGTTTTAGGATATTTGTAGGAAAAGCTGTATATATAGCTCGGTCCAGCTAAATTTTAGTCACATTTAGTTTGTGGTGACCCTTTAAGTATCTAATTTACCAAAAAATTATCTAATTAGATAATTTTAATTATCACCTACTAGATGTTGTGTCTCGCTACCAAGACCCACAACTTCAAGTAGGTGGAAATTACTGATATTTGTTTAATTTAAGACAAAACATTTGAAAATTTTGATGTCTAAACACACATTTAATTCTCAATAAATGTGATTTGGTCCGCTAAATGAACTAATTTAAAATAATTATGGTAAAGATTAGGGGTGAAATGGTAGGTTCTAGGCCAATTGCCCCCGGGACAAAAGCCCCCCGGACAAACGCCCCCGGACAAACGCCCACCTGAGGACACAAGCCCCCTGGCCATCATCCCCCTGGCCATTGACCCCCGGTGCCAATAGCCCCCCCCCCTGTCAAATGCCCCCCGTTTTTTTTTAAAGAAGTTTTTAAAAAAACATAAAAAACTGTTTATTGAATAACAGTCATTATTCAAGCAACTGTTAAAGTAATTATTATTATTTACATATTTTCTTATACATTTCACGTACATATTACGATGTACAATCATAATGTCTCATTATATAGCATTTTAAAGAAGCCATACCCTGATACCAGTGCTAGGAAGCCAGGTGTTAATTTATCTGGAAATGGTATATCTACAGCAGACCTGCGACTACACAGTATATATGAATTAATATAGGTGTGATGAAGCCATGTGTTAACTGAGCGACAAGATGTGATTTACAAATAATATCTTGGTATAATATCACAAGTTCCAAGGGCCAGTAAATATATAATTATTGATTACACATTAAATATTTACAGCCAATTTATATTGTTTAGCTGTGTAATTTAATTAATAATATCATGTTTATACTTCAAATACAACGACTAATAAATTAGCGAGAACTAAGATACCGTATATCCCCGTGTATAATGCGATGTTTTTTCTTAGCTATTCATGTCACAAAAAGGCACCTCGTATTATACATAGATGTAGAATTTAATACAAATTTTTAGCTCTTTAGCGGTAAGTTCTGCGGTAAGTTCTCCAGCGGTAGAACGTGTAGTCTTTAAACGTAGGCCAGTCAGCGTGTTTGGTAAGCAGGCCTGTGTTTGGTAAGCAGGCCTATACACACGATACAACAAGATGTGCCTTTCCAACTAGTAGCAAACAAGAGACTTTCACCCAATGCTGGTACATTGTTGGGCCACCGTCTGCGACGCTGATACAACATTGTACCAGCATTGGGTGAATGTGTCGTGTTTGCTGGGAGCTCTCACATTCCCGCCGACGCGCGTGGCACTTTTGACAACCACGGGCAGATAAATGTAACCAGTCTGCAACCAATTCGCACTCCTGACCTGTTCATTTATATTAATAATGATTTAATCTAAGATCGTCTTTCATATGGGAGTGTTCTATTGTGTACGACAAATCTGAACATGATATTTTCATATTGAAATGAGAGAATGCGTTGACGAAATATAACAAGATGTCACTTATTATATCTCCTATCGCAAATTCTATACATGTAGGCCTCAGAATGTTCATATTGCTGGGATAACATTAACGCCTACCGCTGTTGCCGCGGCTGATACGGTATTGAGCAAATGGTGGTATCTGCTAGCTGTAGTTCATGAAGCGCTGCTGTGTTATTGCACCCTGACACTTATACAACCAAACACCTCTTGTGTCTAGACAATGCGGCTAGTCTGCAAATGTTTTACAATCACATTTCATCTTGGAATGTTCTTATTTTAGCACGACAAAATTAAAATATGGTCTTTGTAATAGATAAATTAAAATAATATAAATTTGTTGGCGAAATATAAATACGAGTATTTTAAAATCTGTGTGTATATATATGTAGCCTATGCAGCCCTCAGAATGTCTGCCGATCGAGACAGTACCGATGACATCCACTCTGCCATGGAAAATGAAAATACAGTATAAGTAAGCAGATACTGCCCTTTGGTTTTGCAGAGCTGTACTGTTGCCGCTGTTCCCGTCATTGAGCATAGTCTATGCACGTGTCACGGCGCTATTTAGTAGAATAAGATAATATCCATGCCTCACATTTAGATGGCCCGGAACGCTGCCGACCGGGACGCTGCCGACATCCAAAATTTGAGGTCGTATTATACAGAGGAGTAGACGTTTTTCAGGTCATCCTAGGCCTCAAATCTTAACTCGTATTATACATGGCGTCGCACTATACGCGGGGATATACGGTAGATGTGAATTAAGGTAGGTGTGATGAAGCCATGCCCTACATTAGCGAGAATTAGGGCAGGTGTGATGAAGCCATGCCAATTATCATGATTAGTACAAATCAGGATAGGTGTTATGAATGCATATGTTACAGAGCGAGAAGGTGTGAATTATACTGTGTATGTACGTACACAGGTTTGTTCATATGTATTCGCAAAAAACTTCTTAAAAAAAAAACAGGGGACATTTGACCGGGGGCTATTGGTGCGGGGGGGGGGGGGGGCAATCGGCCAGGGGGCTGATGTCCGGGGGGGTTTTGTCCAATAGGGGCATTTGTCCGGGTGCAATTGTCCAGGAGGCATTTGTCCCGGGGGCAATTGGCCGGATACTGAAATGGTAATATGGTTCGATTGTAAAATGGTTTGTCTCATATTTTCACAGTTTGAAATGGAAGGAACAAGTGGAGCGATTTTGGTGCTTTATTCTGCTATTCTGTCCCGGACCATCAAAGCGTGAGTTGTTTGTTTCTATCTTTCATTCATTCGAAGTTGGAATTGCTAACGCCATTTCCATATGATGAAAAATATCACTATTTTGAAAAATAGACATCTCTAATATTGAACTATTGCAGCACATTACACTTGGTGGTTATTGAACTACGTTATACTATTTCAGTGTGAGGGGTGATTTTGATGTACCCGCCAGCACCCTGATGGGGTCTTATGACTACTGCACACAGGAGATGGTGAATTTACTCCTGGTCGGGAAAGCTGTATCTAATGTGTTCAACGATACCGTGGAGCTTGATAGCGGCGGAGACGAGAAAACAATACTACGTGGTATTCACGGGAGAACCAACATAGGATTCCTGTCTCTTTTCGAGCACTATAAATCATGTGAAGTGAGTAAATAGGGCAATTATTTTCTGTTAACGCTTACAATGCTGATATATTTTTTATAAGCTATATGGAAAGGGTCAATTTTTCAACCCTTGTCCTGCTACGCACATATATATATGGTTTTAAGCATGTATTACGCCAAATAATATGTCACTGAAATAGTTAATGTAGTTTATTAGTCAAATAACTCAGTTTATAAGATATTTTTTGTGATTTGGAGCTGGAATTGCTTTAGCAATTAAAAGACGAAAAATACAATTGAAGCAATCCAACAGGACAAGGGCTACATTACTGATACCCCTTTTTTTTCTAATTTTCAAGATTCTCCACTCATTATGCCGTTTAAAACAAACAAGTAATATTTTTTTCTCACAGCATTTAAATTCTTTGTGATATCAGTTTTTGTTTTTAATAGCTATGCTATCCTTGGAGTAAATTACAACAATTTGTTTTTTCTTCATGCACCATATGCTAGATTTAAATTGTGTATCACCCGTGACATTTTTTGCTTGAAATGACAAAAGCTTAATTATGAAAACTATCGACATACAACTCATCAGAAAAAAAATAAGTTAATTAATTATTACTTATCCATAAACCAGTATGTGTAAATACCCTACCTTTTAATTCTTTTGTAGGTTGGGTCATACATGAAGACACCTAGATATCCCATCTGGGTTTTATGCAGTGAGAGCCACTTTAGTGTACTTTTCTCTTTGAACAAGGAGTTGATGTCAAACTGGAAAGCAGAGCGCAGATTTGACCTGTACTACTATGATCCAATCGCCAACCAGGGAGAACAAATTCGTCTGACAATTGGTACAGTTTTTTAACACTGACAGTTAGGTTTCGTATAGGTGCTTCAAAAGCTTGAGTGTTTGAATTCCTCAAACAATACATGTATTTGCAAGGCCTTGAATTATTGCTTGAAAAAATGGGATTGTCTGCAACTAGTGCATGAATTTCAACTGATATCATGTACTTTTGCAATTTGATTATAATCTATGTATTGCTTTTACTTTCTGTGATACTAAGAAATAGTTATATATTGTAAAAACGTATTTACATAATTTGAAACTTATATTGATGTTGCTTTTTTTGTTTGAATTGGTCCTTGAAAAAATGTTTTGCTAGTCAGCAAAAGTCCTTGAAAAGTCCCTGAATTTTGAATTTGGCCAACTGTATGAACCCTTGGAATGTTATTATTAGTTAACCCTTTAAGCCCTCACGATGCAATAAAGCATCATTTTACATCCCTGAAAAAAGACTTAATTTTCCTACAACCAAGGGTTTCAGAACGAAAATTTCCATGAAACTGGTTTACCAATACATGGTAAATTTCTTTAATTTTTAAACCACATCAAGTCATCTTCATCCACTACAAGCCGAGAATTGCGACAGTTGACAATTGTAAACTCAGGATTGAAAGGGTTAAAGTGATTATCCGTCTATAGCTGTTTTTAGCCTTCATATGTATCTTTTAAACAAGAAAATTTGAAGGAGAAATCAGCATTATACTTGTTAAATCAGCATTAAAATTATGCATAATTATGTAAGTAATTTTTACGAAGTTGGTCTAGCTACCACGACCCACAACTATGAGTGGGTAAAAATTTTAATTTTTAAATTTAGCGCTTTAACCCTTTCAGGCCTGATTTTATCATTGTCATCTTCATCCACTACAAGCCACGAATTGCTGTCGCAATTTTCGACTTGCTGTGGATGAAGATGATTTGATGTGGGTGAAATAATAAGAAAATTACAACGTATCGGTAAGCCAGTTTCATGGAAATTTTCGTTCTAAAACCGTTAGTTATGGGAAAATAAGTCTGTTTTCATAAATGTAAAATGATGCTTTTATGCATCGTGAGGGCTTAAAGGGTTAAAAATTAATAAGGACCAAGAAGATTGTTCAGAGAAGATTGTCTCACTACCGCGATCCACAACTTCAAGTGGCTGAAAATTACTGATATTTGTTTAAATTTGAGACAAAACATTTGCAAATATTTATGTTTATACACATTCCATTCGCAATAGCAGTGATATGGGAGACTAATAAAACAGAATAAAAATGACAATAGTCGTGATCACCAGGATTAGGGTTAAATCATCACATCATCACATTTTACTTATAAATCTTTACACCCTTGATATTTCAGACACAACAAATAAATATTTTCAAATGCCATCTGATGAAGACCTAGTCCCACCTATAGATCACTGTATTAGAACTAAGTAAGTACAATTAGATCATTCAAGTTTTAATATTTAGTCTTAAGTATATTGATGAACACGTGTTCAAGACAGTATGCAATCTCTAGGTGGATACAAAGCATGTGCATACTAATATATTACAAATAGAAATGTAGGCTATGTCTTACTTTAAAAATTCTATGATTTATTGCATTGACCTATTAAATATTTGAAATTTGTGCTACAGCAACCCACAACTTAAAATGGGTGAAAGTTCTTAGATCTATGCATGTAATTGTTATATTTCTCTTGAAACTATTATCAGTCTTGAAGTCATAAAATAATCACCTTTAAATTTTTTTTAAATCTGTTAGGTAATATATAATATATATTTTATCATGTTACACATTATATATAATTTGTACAATTTTCAAGTTTTTTGATGTCACTAATGATGAATTTTTCACAGATGGGCGGAAGCGGAAATTGATTGGAATGGAGTAGAGCCACTGCTTTAATGTGTCACTTTAGTTTGTCATGATCTGCATGACAATCATGGAGAATGTTGTACGAGATGTATTCATATATTTACTGGATTGAGATGTATTCATATATTTATTGGTGTCGATGAGTCTTCCCAGGAAGCACAAGATTTTCACCAAATGATGATGTAATGCTGGGCCAACGTCGTAGACGGTGGACCAACATTACACCATCATTGGCTGAATGTCTCAGGGTTTACTGTGTTAGGATATAATCTGTGACTTATGATATTATCTTTTTAATAATTGATCTATTTACGTTATCTCTGTGATGCAAATGTAAACAGCAGTAACTGCTTACTTGAAAAGTGAGCAGTTACTGCTGTTGCCTTTGCTCGGCAGGTTCACAGTCATTATGTTTTGAGAGGTGGCAGCCTAAACAAAAATATTACAGCTGTTTATTTTTGAAAGTTTCCAGCAAATAGGCGGCATTGTCACAATGTTTTTTTACTGTTGGCCCATAGTCTACAGCGCTAGCCCAACATTAAGGCAACATTGGGTCAATGCCTCAAGTTTTACTGGTCGCTGCCTCTGAATTTTCGATCTGATAACTGGTACCCCCTAAGATAAAAAGTATGGATTAATTATCATATAAAAATATGTGATAAAAGAGCTGTGATATTTTTGCAAAATATATATTGAATATTGTAGTGTTATGTTCTGTGAGATGACTGTTTTAAATCATCTATAGGGATAAAGTATTACAAAATTATAGTGTTATGTTTATTAAATAATTATGTGCAGGCTTCAAAGTGGAACCTATGAAAACCTACATTTAAAAAATTTACCTATATTTTTTTAAGTAGCCTATAAAACCTATAAAAGCTTCTATTTTTATTTTTATTCCAACATTTGTCTGTTGAAAGCATATTTTACATGCAGCAATGTGTTTGTGCGAATTAATTTTCTGATTATGGTAGACTCTTATTACGTATGTAATACTGAAAGACCATACCATGATAATAAGCCATAACCATAACAGCTGATCAAATAAAAATTTCCATATGACTGGTATGTGATTTTTATCTGACAGACCTATGAAAACCTATCAATCTATATAAAATAATTTAAAAATCTTATATTTTTGTAAAAAAAACGTTTAAAATAACCATATTATGCCCTAAATGTAAATAGACTTTTGAGCCTGTTTAATATACACAGCTATAAAACCGCAATATGTGGTCAAGTGTTGTGTTATTCAATCGTATTAATTTTACCCCAAATTGTCCGAACAAGCAAGTTTAAAACAATTAAACAAATATAATTGATACTTTTGCTTTAGAATTGAACACTTTATTATCATTACATAATTTATGAAGATAAACTAGTAGTTCATGCCATAATGTTCATAATATTTTTGCCATAATTTATAAGACTTTTTAGTACCATAAGCATTCGGTCAATCAGCGAAAATCACTCGCCCGTTTATGGTGCACTCTGTTGTTCGAATGTGTAATTACTCTCGACCAGTATTGGGCATCGATCTAATGATCGCATGCGTATCAGGTGCCATTATGTCATCTGTAAACTATAGATTAGGCCTAATGTCGATCAGTATTGGGCATCGATCTAATGTCATCATGTGTATCAGGTGCCATTATGTCATTTGTAAACTACAGATTAATGTTCGGCCAGTATTGGACATTGATCAAGTGCCATTATGTCATTTATGCTAAATCATGCAGGTCACTTTATAACATGATATGCTGGTTGATATTTAGAAATGATCACGTAAAACTATGATGTGTGTGATCGTGTAGCATCATGTGTATGTTGCTCTATCACAAGATCAACATGAACTGTCGTTAAGTAACTTATTATTCCTTTAAATAATTATGTGAATATCTGCCGATTTGCAAACATGAAAATGAATTACTTTATTTTATTATATCCAAGTGTGGTAATGTTATATCAAGTGATAATTCAAAGCAACCACTATTTTAATAGAAGAGGCTTAGCATTTTTTTTAAATATATTTTTTTGCTAACATGGCATTTATAAGTACCATGGGTGGTTGATTATGAAACATCCAACTGATATATTATATATATTATATATTAACTCCGATAGGTAAGGTTATTCTGCTTATTTATGCTTTTATCCATGTTTTAAAAAGAAATTAATATCTGTGAAACGCATTAAAATGTCACCGGAGAAAACTTTTGAATGGCAACTCTGTGAAAACTCTGTGAAAAACAAGTTCCCCTCCTCCATACTTTATTGTATTAGATTGCTCAGCGGAAACATTGCAGATAAAGGCTTTTGATTTTCACAGAATTCACTTAAGTTATTAGTACGTTGACGTACATGTAGCAGCGTGACACATCTTAAAGTGACATTTTAATTTTGATAAATTATTTTTTGCAAAATGATTATTTGTCTTATCAGGAGGTAGATTAGATTTGACAGCTGATTATGACATGTCTGATATTATAATGTTAGAGTGTATAGATCACTGCATTCTGTGATATGTTGTGATAGACGAGCAAAAAAACGGTGTTATCTGATAAAAAAAACTGTGATATTACAATTAGGCAATAACGTTATGTACTGCATGCAATGTTCTAATTGGAAATGGTGTCCTTCATGTAATATTAACCCTCAAAGCGCTGACTACTTAAATTCTCACCCATTTGAAATTGTGTCTCGCTACCGCAACCCACAATTTCAAATGGGTAAAAATTACATGCATCTCTACCTTTTCAATCATAATAAATGCTGATATCGCAAATTTAGTGTCAGATGCTTTTGTTTGAAAGAAAATTAAAAGTCGGAAAACGGTTTTGTACGTGATTATTAGCGTTTTAACCCTTTCAAGCCTAAATTTTCCATAGTCATCTTCATCCACTACAAGCCGCGAATTGCTGTCGCAATTATCGACTTGTAGTGGATGAAGATGACTTGAAGTGGGTGGCAAATGAAAAAAAGATACTGTTATTTTTAAAACAACTCCACGAAAATTGTGGCTTTAAAACCACTAGTTGTAGGAAATTAAATAATTTTTCAGAGATGCAAAATTATGCTTTGATGCATCGTGAGGGTTTAAAGGGTTATGAGTTCACGATATATGTGCAAAATAAAAAGGAAAGTGTGCTTATGCGTACTAGTTAACAATGTGTTTTGAGTCATTTATTCAATGGGCGGTGGGCCTGCTGCAGACCTAATGGTTAAGGCTGCCCACTTGTGCACAGTTCTTGCTAAGGATCTGTAAGAACGAGCCAGCGGGTAATCACAATTAGGTTGCCAATGCAGCGCTAGCCATAATCAGTCTATGATCAGCCTATGATCATCGCGGTCTGCTAACACAGCCGACACCGAGCTGCGCCATTAGCCGACCACGCGGATTAGGATCGCGGATGATGACCTAGGGCAGATTTGTAAATAGTAAGAGAGAATAGAACGGTCGGCAGTAGGCTGCGCTTATGCCCGCTCTGGATGTCACATCATGCCTGTTAGCAAGAATTTATTATACATGGGTAATAAATTCTTGCTGTTAGTTAGTTAGCTATAACTTGTATAAGTGTTATCTTGCTTCTTTCGCAAGTTGTGTCAATAGGCCTACTACGGTATTGAGAACCCGGGACTGACTAAGTCAGATGCCTTACTAGAACTGGCTGTTTTTTACAGTTTGATAGTTTGCATGCATGAACAACGGTAATAAGTGGTTAATTTCTTTTCTCTGGTTAAGTATTAAGTTGGCCACCGTCATAGTCAGATTAAGCAAATTGTGTAAACTGGTCCATTTTATTTCAATTTATTTTGTAATAGGCCTACACCATTTCAACTAGTCTGGTGGAAACTGTATTCATTTAGACAGCAACTACACAATTTTGGAAAATATTTAACCCTCTTAGCTCAATAACCTATTTTTACAAACACCAGATCTACGACACCGTCTTTAATCACAACTGGGACACATTATTATAAATATTAATCAATTCATAATTACTAGTAATCATCTTAATGGTGGTGAATTGATATCAGTGGAATAATTATAAAAATGTCACACCATAGAAATATAATTCGTGTTTATGTCGTTTGCAAATATTCACAATAACGCACTGCAATAATCTATTTATGTAGGCCTAATGATCTCTGCTTGTTGGGTTAGATCGACGTATGTTGGCTATTAAAAGCATATATAATATGTTTTATTGTGAGCTTGGTGTCATTGATTAATCATAAAAAACTCATGCGTCTCCCATGAAAGGGTGGGTTGACTGCAGGAGTAGGCTACAATAGCTCTACAAAGTGCAGCATCGGCTTACTTTAACGTAAGGGAAACCGGGGCTAGTTGAAACGATTTTCAGAAAATATGCTCTAGGAGTCTCAGTTGAACAGGTCAATGAAACGAAACACTAAAAATCGTCATTAACGGTGGATTTCGATGAGCTAGACATAAATTGCCTATGTTGTTGGCATCACTGTTTAAATGTGACTAAACTCACACCTTGTCGACTGTTTCAAATAACCCCACACGTGGGGCAAGTTGAAACAAAACTGGGGTTTGTTGAAACATCAGTCAATATGTGGTTATTATCAATTGTAGCGATGAGTAAGGGTCTACATTAATTCGTGAAGAAACAACGTTCAGTTAGGCCACGTGTGGCAGAGTTGCTTGATTGTGTGCCATATAATTGTATTTGGTCATGAATCGGGGTTAGTTGAAACATGTTTCAACTAACCCCATTTATGTTTCAACTAACCCCATTCCATGTTTTTACTAACCCCATTTCAAATGTTTCAACAAGCCCCATATTGATAAGCCCAGTTTGTACTGATCCATACTTAAATTAATGCATCACATGACAGTGCAACACCAATGTATATACCTTTTTATATGGCTTATACAAAGAGCAAAGTTGTCAGGTATATACTATAAGCACCAAGGAAATGAAAAGATAAGTTGATTCGACCAAAATTTACTCAGAAAATCTAAAATGCAACAAACCTGTCGCTTTGAAAGCATTCGCTTCTGTTGACTTGTTATACAAAATGACGTCACGTACGTATGATGCCACTGGCCACATGACCCATCAGTATCATACTGAGGGCTTGAGATGCTGTCTTTCTACTAACCCCGTGCTTCACCTAGCCCCGGTCTCCCCTATTATATACTGCCTTTCGGCTTTGCACGGCAGATCGTCATAGGGGGTATGCGACAGACGATCACATACCATTCTCACCACCCTTTGTTTCCAAAGATTTAAATAAATGAAATCCACCTAGCGTAGTAAGTTTGTTTTAATTTGAAGTCGCTGATTTCTTCTGTATACTTTTTTACTGACATATATATTACTTTAGATCTGGTAATATTAGCGATGTTTAATATTCGCGAGGAGAACAAATTCCGAGAATTTAGGAATCTTTAGGATTTTTTATTATAATAGCACTACTGTACCTAGAATCGAAAATGACCAATACTATTGTGAGCTTTAAATACAGCTTATACTATATATATTAGCCGATACTACGTTAGCGCGAATAAAAACACCTCTAGAACAAATACATCATATCATTTTGTGTATTGATCATATAAGTCAGTGTTTGGAAGGATTTTGCTAATCAGCCTACTAGGCTTTTTGTACCGGTACTGTGTTTATAAAACCGGCCTGAGAGTCCATTAATTTCCACCGCCCAGCACCCCGAGTAGTTCCAGATTTTTAGGTTAGGCTACATTGACGCTGATTCAACGTTGGCCTGATATATCCGGCGCTAACCCGACTTTAAGCCAACGTTTGTGTAAAGGCCTATTGAGAATGTCGGCCCGTGTCGTAGACAGAAAGTCCGTCTCTTGCGTAAACTCGCTGACTGTCAGTAAAAAGCCATGTTACCCGTGTCGTGATTCTAAGTGTATTTTTATTTCCGTGGTTGCTATTATGTATGGCCGGGGGAGTGATGACAGTGGTCTACGTCTAAGATTGCTTGAACCCTGTCAGAATTTTTTCTGGATCCGCCCCTGAAAGATGTGTGTTGCTACATTATACGGAATAAGCGTTAGCTCATCGGTGTCTGCTCGATCACTGAAGTTAAGCAACGCCGGGCCCGGTCTATAATTGGATGGGTGACCGCCCGGGACTACCAGGTGCTGCCTACACTAGGACATGCTTGCAGCGATTGATATTGTGTCGTGGGGCTCAGAGAACCACATAAATCAGATGGCTCGTCTGACTGACCTAGAGTTGGACGTAAAATAACCCCAATGAGCGTAGGCGCAGTTTTCATCCGGCGAGACGCCAGAAAATCCACAATGAGGGTGCACAATGCACATAGGTCCTGGAAATTATGGATTCTTTCTACCTATTTTTGGTCTCGCTATTCGCTTTTTATAAGGGAAAAATAATAAAAATATAGATAAAATAGATATTAATTTTTAGGTTCGTTTTTTACACCTTTTATAAGCTGAAATTCTCGATGTTCGGACCCTAAGAACAGGCGATTCGCCGTTCGTTTGATTCGTTTTTAATGGGTGGGTCTTTTTCACGAAACCGAGCGAACCGGCCGAAATTAACCGGCCCTAAAAACGCTAATAGAGGTTCAATTAACTATATATATGTACTTTTGTGTAAGTAAAAATAGTCCACGGGTAGCATTATATTATTAAAATTTATAAATATAGGTAGGTTTAATAACCGAAACGTCCACGGCAAGCTTAGGAATGCCCCCGCTATTGGTCCTGCATGTGTAGGCCTAGACATAATAGTCATGATAGTAGACCTACATATGTCATGTAACGTGTTAGCCTACTTGTGAGTTTTGTAATCAATTGATATCTTTAATAAAAAAAAAGAACACATTCACAAGAATGACACATTTATTTCAAATATGTATTATAGGCCTATATTTACATTAAATATACAACAGTAAAGTATGGCCTATATTAAAACAATTGCAGATGTATACATGTACAATATATTATAATTATGCTACAACATTACAATAAAAATATTTACATAGTATAACAACATGATAAATTAGGCACTATTTTACATACTAGTATATGCTATATGCTTAGGCCTACATTGTTATCAGTGTACAAAGACAAACAATATTATTTAGTAACATAATCAAATACCGTACTATGCAACACTGGATGTACAATGTCATATACAGATGTGACAGTGAAACTATAGAAATTACCTATTGTAACTACATATTATAATAACAGTGACCGAACAGTATAACAAATACATATAGGCCTATAACATAAAAAATTATATAGCATATTGCAAAGCCGCGTAGCTTTTTTATCTTAGGTTTTCGGTTTTGTGGCGTGTTTTTGACATTATGTTATTTATCATACAAAACAGACACATAAAATGGGGAAAAATTATTTAATAAAAATAAACATCAAAATAAACAACTACAAATAAAAAAGGCTTCACCCCAAGTGTTGTTAATGTAAACGTGGTTGTAACAGAGTGAAGGCCTAAGACCAAAATAGGTATAAATTTACTTGACAGTCGGTTAACTGGATTAACCGGTGAATATTTATACATGTCTCTAGTTGATCTAATCTACTGTCTCTATTTGATCAAATCTACTATGAATATTTATACAAGTCCGTAATTGATCTAATCTGCTATGAATCAGGGGCGGATCCAGGATTTGAAAAAGGAGGGGGCGCAGGTGGCTCGGGGGCGAGTTTTTAGGCATATTTGGGCCAATTTAGGGGACTTTTAAAGAATTTGGCTTAAAACGGGTGGGCGTGCGCCCCCTGCGCCTCTGGATCCGCGCCTGTGAATATTTCTACATGTCTCTGATTGATCTAATTCTCAACTCAAATGTGAACTTTGGCTCTTGTATCATTACAAACAAATTACATAAAATATTATTATTAACGAAAACTATCAATATCAATCTAGTATTTGTTCACACAAAACAAAACCTATAAATAACAATCTACTAATTGTTCACATTAATATATTAAAGTGAACTTTGACTCTTGTATCATTACATACAAATTACATAATATTGACAAAATCTTTCAATAACATTATTAAACAAGATTATCTGTTGTTGAGGAGGGTATGAAAACGGTCAGAAGAAAAATGAACACTAAACAAAAAACTTGCTGCGGATGGAAGCGGGAGGAGGTGGGATTTTCATGATAGACATAGAATCTGGTATATAAATGTATATTTCTATCGGATTAAATGGCTGGGACAGCTCAGTCAGATTAGAGTTCCTGAAAAGAGGTCGCTAAAAAAACAAACAAAAACCGAACCAACCACGAATTGCATATCTTGGAATTCGCCTGAGAATAAAAAGTCCATTTTGTGTTTGATAAATGGAGCTTTCATTTTATGAAAACTCGGTATTAAATCGCTTATTAAATAATCACCCAGCCTCTTAAGTGTCACTTGAATTGCCACCCCTCCTTCCCGACTAGTGATCACCAGGACGTAACACCTTAGGGAGACAAGCGTCAATCTATTGACTCTAATCCCTTTGATTGGTTAGCCCTCTCATCAATTCATTGACTCTAATCCCTTTGATTGGTTAGCCCTCTCATAAATCCATTGACTCTAATCCCTTTGATTGGTTAGCCCTCTTATCAATCCATTGACTCTAATCCCTTTGATTGGTTAGCCCTCTCAACCCCAGAGCGCATCACCCAATTAGGCCTACTTGTTTTTTCTTATTTTTATTTTACAATGTGAAGCAAGGGCGTACAATTATATGTGTATGTTATTGCCTGGTGATATATTATAATAATAATCCGCTGGCGTGAAAATTTGAGTAGCAAAGCGACGTGACACATGTAATTCTTCCAAAGAAGTGATCATGGAGTTATTTTCTAATCCTTCTTAAACAACCAAAATACTCAACACCTTATAAACGTGTAAAATGTGGTGATGGCACCTTGTGATTGCTTGATTTCAGTTGCAATATTTTTTTCTCACCATTTTACTGTTATGCGGGATCCGATTACAATCATCTGTTGTGGATTTAATAAGGTGCGATTGATAATATTGTGCTCGACACGATAACAGTTAGCCCAACACACCCCTCGTTTTAACACCCCACGATCAAAGTGCAAGGTGATGACATATAAAATGCAATTTATACAAATCACTTTAATTATATAAATATACAGGCTTTATTCAGAAAAATGCCAAACTTTTAAAAACTACCGCTTTGAACAACGGATTTTTATTATAGACCAATTTTCATAGGCATATATTTTACTTAATTGTGAACCATTATTTGACCGATCGAAAAGGCATTAAACCTACTGTAATGCTAATTGCAATGACCATGATGTATAGGGGATAGAATATCTATAGCCAATATCATTTGACAAATACGTTGTGGTGATTATAGGACCAGCCTATACCATTGTCAGCGTGATCGGTACCCTGCGTGATGATCGATCCGTGTGGGATAATTAAACACCACCAAAATAAACAATGGTTTTAATTATAATAATTACATAGGCCTAGCTACATGGGCCACTAACATAAAAAATCACATTATTGTGATCACAGCATTATTCAATGCCAGAAACACGTTACATCAACCCGCTGTTGATCCAGTGCTTGGTCAATGTCGTAGACTGTGGGCCAGCATTGGGTTGATGTGTCTTGGGTATGCTTTGACGCAATAACAGTCAAACTTGTTTGTACTAATAGTAATCTGCATGGTCTGATCCTCACGAGGCGTGACTGGTAATGACAATCGAGGGTGGCACAGTGAGTTATGATTTTCAATTGCACTTTCTCGTCACAACTGGTTAAGTGTATTTCTGAACATCAACAAAATAAATAACATTTTTTTTCACATTTTTATTAAAATTTATATCGGCTATTGACAGCTGATCAGCTATTAAAAGTTACAACCACATAACTTGTCAACCACAGCCTTATTGCAGCTTCTTTAGACATGCATACATGTAAGACAAAAATAAGAAAACAATTAAAAAATGGAGATAATATTATTTTGTATTAGTTAAATGAGAACCAATTAATTAGTGTATATTCTGTGAAACGCAGTGACGTCACTCGGTGAAAACAAGGTTATATAACACCCCCTCCCCCATACTTCCTTCTGTGACACGCAGTGACGTCACACGGTGAAAACAAGATTATATAAGAACCCTCCCCCATACTTCATTGTATTAGCCAAATCGGTGAAAACAAAGGAGGTCGAGGTCATTGAGTTTCACATAATATCTACATATAGTTATAACATCATACCCTATCTGGTGACTGTATCAATACTAGGCATTGCACATGTTGCTTGTTTGGATTGACTCGACAGACATTTTCCACTTTCAAATTGGGCTGAAATTATCCAATTTACACAATTTCTAAAATATGACTATAGAGTAGATTTATATATTATATAAAAATAAATATAATGGCGGCCATCTTGAGCTTAGCATCATTCAGTTTCCGATTCTACACATTAACCCTACTAAAATCAACAATAACCTTTTTGGGGGTATTTTTGCAAGGTTGACCCCTTGGCTGCTGGACTAATTATAATGTTGTTCTTTAAGATAAGAGAGAACAGTTTAGAAATATGTGAATCATATACATATCTCGGACTGTGGTGCTGCAACAGTCACAACATATTTTCTAAAAATTGTACATACTTGTCAGGTTAAAAAAGCATTATACGCGATTAAAAGCTACACCACACCATCATTGGGCAAATTACACCCAAATTTAACCCTAAAACTATTCTACAGCTTGATAAGCCCTATTTTAATGTATGGCTGTAAAATACTATATGGAAGAGAGCAAAATGACTTCGCGGGCGCGTCTTATAGCACTACCAGATAACCACATCTTGAGAAATGCATACAATTGTGTCCGAGGTTTAGATAGTATTGTTGGACTACCCACGTTAAAACATTAATTTTTAAGCTGAACCCGAGTTCATCTAGGGAAACACAGACAATAGAAAGAATGTCTGTTTTTATAAATAATGTTAGACAGCAAACTCGACAGAAATTCATTGACGACTGGGCTGAACAAATTTCATGTCAGAATCGACAGGTGAAACTTAAAACATACAACAACTTTTATTCCTATCCGAAGCTCGCCAGGCTACATATATGTAAGTAATCTGACAGACACAAAATTAATATCTGCGATTGCTCGGCTTCGTCTCAGCTCCCATAATCTAGAAATAGAAAGGGGGAGACACACCAGACCCAAAACTCCTGTATTTGCCGATGTCAGACGAATCAAATTGACGACGAAAGTCACTTCCTGATGCAGTGTGATCTGTTCGAACTCGATAGAAAAGCTCTTCTCTCTGAGGCCGACAAATATATTACAAACTTTAACATTCCATCCGAAACTGAACATCTATCATGCGCAGCGGAAACCATACAATTATGAACGCCCTCGCAAAATATACTTATGCGTGTTTTGAAAAAAATGGTAGTTTGACAGCTCCCGAACCCATTAACTTGGCCAGGTTCAAGGGCGTCTCATAACTTTCATATTAAGCCCTATACTTTATGTGGTGCTCCCCACTCCACATTATGTCACATTACTATGTGGAAAAATCACACGTCACCTAGCTGGTTCTATGCGATAGTTTGTACTACTGGTCTGGATGGGCTGTCGGCTAGGTTTCTCAGGGATGGGACAAATCAAATATCTAGTGCAATAGCACATATTATAAATTTATCTTTATATTCAGGCCGTATACCCGATGATATGAAAACAGCAAGGGTTGTTCCTCTTTATAAGAAAAATTCAAAGTCAGAGCCTGGGAATTACAGGCCTGTTTCTATTTCAACTGTCATGTCAAAAATTCTAGAAAAAAATGTACATAAACAGTTAGAAAATTATTTAAGATTTGAAAAACTACTGTATGATTATCAATCAGGTTTTAGGAATTCTTATTCCACCGATTCTCGCTTAACATAACTGACAGACCAAATCAGATTTGATATGGATAAAGGGAACTATACTGGCATGGTCATGATCGACCTTCAAAAAGCTTTTGATACTGTTGATCATGAAATATTGTTAAATAAACTGAAAGCTATTGGTTTGGATGATCTTTCAAGATCTTGGTTCTCATCATATTTAAAAAATAGATTTCAGAAGACTGAAGTTGATGGTATTTTTTCTGATCCCATGGTGGTTCCCTGCGGAGTACCGCAGGGATACATCTTGGGAACATTACTATTCCTAATTTACGTAAACGATATGGAGGCAGCTGTATCATGCAGATTAATTCTTTATGCTGATGATTCAGCATTATTGGTCTCAGGTACATCGGTTTCTGTCATAGAGGAAACTCTTGGACATGAACTGACTTTCCTAAGTGAATGGCTAGTGGATAATAAGCTATCCATTCACTTGGGAAAGACCGAAAGTATTCTTTTTGGTTCAAATAAGAAAATACGCAAACAGTCCACCATGAAAATTATATGTGGAGACAATGAAGTTACTGCCAAAGATAATGTGAAATACCTGGAAGTTAGCATAGACCTGTCACTGGGAGGGAAATATATAGCTGAAAGTATTTTAAAATAGGGGAACTCTAGACTCAAATTTCTATGGAGACAGGCTAAATATTTGAATAGAAATTCTAGGAAACTTTTGGCTACATCCTTAATTTTATGTCATTTTGATTATGCCTGCTCCGCATGGTTTGAGGATCTCCAGGTCAACTTACAAAAGAAACTACAAATTTTGCAAAACAAAACTATGAGATTTGTTCTAGGCTACCCCCCTAGGTCTCACATTGGCATAGAAGAGTTTACTTTGTTGCACTGGATCCCAGTTTGTCAAATGGTTGAACAAATCAAGCTAAACAATATGTACCGAATTGTCCATGGAAATGCCCCTCAATATTTAAAGCGGGACATTTCCATGGTCAATGATCAACATTCTTTTTGCACCAGAAATAGTTTTCTATCAGTTGTTTTACCCCAGGTAAAATCATTGGGGAAAAAGACTTTTAAATTCTCAGCCGGTAAGATATGGAATGCACTCCCAGTTTCTCTGAGATCAGCTGAAGACTTACTTTCGTTTAAGAAAGGAGTCAATAAGCATCTCAGAGAAGAGCTAATTACTGAAGCTCGGAGTGATTTTCATTTCTACTAATCACATTTACAATCATACAGCGTAATAAATATAGGCAGGTTTGTTTGCCGATTCATGTGCTCTAAGAGATTATAAGGCCATTTTATTCAGCTCGTTTTTTACAATGTTTTTAATTAATTTATAACAAGCAGAGTCTGGAAATTGCTCCAGAAACCCTTGTAAATAATAAGGGTTCCATTTGTGTATATTATCATCGATAAAATATATTTCATCATATGCACTATTTATAAACTTTCATAATCATTTCATATTTCATCTAGTCAAGGCAGTTTCTGCCTGTATTTTTTTTTTTTAGTGAAAATGCTATGACTTTCCTAGTCACCAGTTTATCTGTGATATAACCATTGACGTGTAGCTAACTACAGAATCAATGATATAACTAATGTATTTATTGAAAGTATAAAATAACTTGCTCTTGTCGCCGCCACTCTGGAACAGCATATAGGGACCACTGCGGAAATAAGTGACCTGACCAGAATACTTTTCAGTGTTTTTATCCCTGGTGTTCCACAATGGGGGTCACATTGTATTTTGAATACTTAATGTATTTATCATACTGATTGTTAACCATATTTTTATGTGAATGCTGAATAAATCTATCTATCTATCTACTTTCTGAATTTATATATTTATTTACTTTCTGTTATTAGGCTACTAGACCTTAGATTCATGTGATATTAATTGACCAGGCTGGTTTAGTGGAGTCTGTTAACGGGAGGCTGCGACATAAACCCAAGTTCAGTTTTCTGCTATAACCGGTAACATCTTCGAATCTAGCGTACGTGCCTCGGCTGTGCGACGGACAGGCAAAACTTTCTTTTTTAATTTTAAACATGTTAAATAAAATAATGACTCATGTTATTTTTTTTTATACATACTCTCGATCGTACATTATATAACTCTTTCTACGCTGTCCAGAGGTTTTTTAGCTATATATATGCAGTAGCTATTTTATCTCTGGTTTTGGTGCGAGAAACAGGCATATCACGACAGTGCTGTTCAATTGTATTTTTAATTTGTTATGATGCATATTTTAACTACCCTGTAGGTCTACTTATTTTAGTATGTAGGGGGGGGACGGGGCATGTTCGAACCCTTAAGACATAATGCATACCTGTTAACTAAATATTCACCTAAATCACTCATTACTGCATACATATAGTGCTTCCACATGTATGATGCCCCCACTAAAATTTATAGTTAGTTGTCTTGTATATTTTAAAAAATATAGCGCAAAATGTGATTACAACCAGAATGGTTGGACATGCCCCGCCTCTGGGGCATGTCCGACCAGTACAGTTCGAACATGCCTCGGTTATTAAAGTGCAATACAACAATGACAATAATTGACAATCCTTTGTATTTTATTATTGCATTTTGCATAAATAGCAACAGTGTGATGTTGCCCTTCACAAGGTAGCAGCACATTGTCTGTCTCCCATAACGTTGCCAGCAGTGGGCAATAGAAGTTTGTCCATAAGGGCACCAGCGCACCACTGGTGGCATTTATCACGGTTATCCACCAACCGCTGGGTTACCAGACAAATTAAACAGCATGTGTTGTATGAAAAAGTGTGATAATGTGTGGCTGAGTGAGTGCCAGCATGTAAGGGTGAGTGTGGACATGTGTGAATAAGATAAACTATGCTGCAATTATGATCATTAGTTGTGAGGCTACTTCGGGGCATGTTCACACCCTTTCCGGGGCATGTCCGAACGCGTTTGAACGTGCCCTGTGATGTCATTTCAGCTTCAACCCCAATTATTGCCCGTACCTCTTCCCAGCAAACATGTGCTTAAATGGCCCGATAATGGTAATTACTGGCGAATAGTGGCAGTACTGGCATACAGGTATTGTTGGGGTATGCCAAAACTTGCCCAGTTTCGGCTTGCTTGGCCTGATTCAGGTTAGACTGACAAAATAACGGCACAATAACGGCATATGATTACATTGTTACTCACTTGGGGGAGCTTCCGGCGTTGTGGGCCAGTATTGGCCAGTATTCCGGCCCAGTGCTGGCATTTTAGTATAGATCTTTTCCCTAGGTGGGTCCTTTCTTGGCAGTTAAAACAAGTGTAGGCTACATTTTTCTGAATTGTCATCATTTATTCTTCTTTGCGATTTAAAATGGACTTAGATGTTTATATTAAAGTACAAATTTACTCAATCATGAATTGTAGCACATGTGTATATATTTTTTCTGATTCATGATGATATAATTGAAAATATTTTATAAAAATATTTTGTTAAGGCTTGTCGCCACCGTGAGCGATAATAGGAGGAATTGGAGAGTGTTTTACCAGTACTGGCAGTAGGCCTAGGTTGCCGTTATCAGTTGTTATTCATAGGCCTATATTTGAATTGCTTTGTATCCTAATTAGGCATAGCTAAGAATTCACCCCTCGGTCCCGCTTGCCTGTATGCCTACTAGTCACTGCTGAGGCTAAATTAGGCATCTTTTTAAATAGTCTAGCCTAAGCACTATATTTATTTTAATTATAAAAATTATATTTATCAAAATGGTGCGAGCCTACTTGTAGGTGATAAAAAATGTTCAATCAGAAGCAGGGCTTACTGGCCTTGCACATTATAAAAGTGACTCAATCAGGCCAAAATCGTAAAAAAATCAGTGACTTTACTTTGGCCTCCCTATACGACCGTATGATGTAAACACGTCCACGGACTAGAGCTGCAAAAGCTCCCCAACCTCTGTGCTGTGCATCCACCAGTTAGGCAAGATATAGACGAAATTCCCGATTTTTTTATTTTGGACATGCATGTCCGAAATAAGAGATCGGGAACCCCGTCTTTATATCTAGCCCAACCGGCAAATGTGCAGCACAAAAATTAAAAAAACTTTTGCAGCTCAAGCCCATGGACACGTCTACATCACATGGTCATACTGAGAAGCCAAAACAAAATCTCGGATGATCTTAGCCTGATTGAGTCGCTTTAAGTCGAGGAAGACCGTAGATTGTAAAAATATACTGTAGATTTCAGATCCGAATAAATTCGGCGTTGACGTTTTTTGTAAGCCAAATATATTGTTTTATTAAATTTACTGTTCAATCAAACCTTAATTGTTATTTTTGTATCGCAACAACTCTGAGCAAAACACAGGACAATCACCCAATGCTGTTTCAATGGCGGGCCAGCGTCCAAGACGTTGGTCCAACATTGAAACAGCATTGGATGAATGACACGTGTTTGCTGGGCTATAACTGAATGCATGTTTCAAAAAGAGATAACACCTATTACTTAGGCATCCTATACAGGGCCATTATTGATCCCTTTCGTAACCATTATACAGCCATTATATAATCGTATCTGGGCCAGTATTGGCACGGTAAATATAATCAAATAGCAGCCTGTATGTATTCCTGATATCTAGGCCAATATGGGGCCTCAACAGGCCCAGACATGGTAACCAGTACTGGGCCATATGTGGCCCTGTGTGCAAACTGTATGGAAACTACCCTGGGCCAAAACGGGGCCGGTTCTGGCATATTGGTTTGACTGTATTGGCCCATTACTGGCACAAAATTCTGCCATTATAGGTCCAATGCTGGCCCGCTATAAAATTGTTTGCTGGGTTGTGATGGTTCGAAAATACTTTCCCTGTATGTTGTATACCTCTGTGTTCTATTTATAGAACAACAATGGTTATTTAACTACTAAAACTGTAGTTCACACAGTATTTAGAAAAAAATCCCTAAATAACATAAAAATCACATATTTGAATCGAGAGCAAAACAAAAAACTGTAGCTGATGAATTTTGGGAGAAACAGTGACTTAGGGGAGAGTTACATCATGAATTATATTTTTAATTCACCAGGTGGCCCTTAATTCTGAGTTACCAGCAGGGTGCGGACGTACCCCGGTGTTCGAACATGCCCCGTCCTCCCCTAATATCATCTTGTTTGGAGCTTACATATCCTGCATAATTATATTAATTTTCATGATGATGTGATTTCTGAAACCGATCCTGTTGTATTTAGACATGTACATATTTTATACTGTTTATTTTTATTGCTGCATAAGTCTGCATAGACTTCCTGACGTCAAATCTTTTCAATTATTTTCTTGATCAACTTTGTAGCATTCTTTCCTTTTTGTGATTTCGAAACACCCGAGTGTAGTGTGACTAAAAGTGGGCACAGTACCGACTGTAACATATCAAAGTAAACACTGAATATCTCCTGATTATCACATCAAAGTCCATTAATTTTATCACACATGCACATAATAGCATATGACAACTATTCATAACTGTGTTTTTCTGTATTATATATATTTGCATAGGCTAAAGTGTCTAAAATTTGGTGAGATAATTCCACAGGGATGTGTCGCAGTGTGGGACTCTTTCAGTTTCATTGAGCGATATTATGAGTAGTTATAAGTTAACAGCCCACTTAGGCTTAACACTAACGTTAAGTTGAGTCACCTGTTCCTGTGTGTGAAGTGCCAGTATGTTAATTTCATTGATTATTATGCTGTGACACAAACCTTGAAAAAGCCACAGTCAGAATCGGAGTGAGTGTGAGCCGGCAAGCCACCTGGCCACATAAAATATGGTACTGAGAGTGACTCAGTGTCAGTGAGACTGAGTGAGAACGAGTGAACACTTGCATTCATCCACCGTTTCGCGCTATATATACTCAACATACTGGATACAAATGCAAAATGAGACTCATGTCTTAATTTAAAATATATTATCTAGGGGTCTAGACCTACTTGGTTAGCTTAGATGTAGCAGGCGCAAATTTTTTTTTTCAGGATATCAAATTTAATGGACCGGCTACTCGACCGGAGCTGACCGTCATTCAGTTAACGTTAGCAATGACCATGATGACGACCGGAGCTTTGTATTCTCGTTTTATCGCCCACACTGAATGACAGTCAACTCAGGTCGAGCAGCATTTTCCTAAATTTAATAGTACAATAAATAAATAAGACAACAGACAATATACGATATATGTACTTAAAAAAATAACAACATGCACAGAGTATTGCCTAATGTCACCCCTTCCTGGGTAAAGAATTCATGTATCTATATGTTTCGTCGTGTTGAAAATATAAATAAACACAGACTGATGTCTAGTTCAGTACCATTTGTTGGAATGCATAGCTTTAAGGGGTTCAAACCTTCAACTTCTAAAACGGAAAACATTCTTCCATTTAGCATCAACCCCATAGCACAACTATCATATTTCAAGATTAACAACAGTGCCAGAACAAAGCTCCTTGAGGAAAGACTGGTGAGGAAGCTGCACAAGTACCCCATTAACATCATTAATCTTCTATTCAGCAAATGCCAGATGTCGAAACAATGCTGTTTTAGCTTTTTGCAGTGCGGGGACCGACTTTAGGCGTCTAAAAATATACCGCTGAAAAGGCAGTGTAATCGGAAACAGAGGTATTTTTTAGCCCAGCATTGCCAACAATGAAACAACATTGATTCAATGGTGTGTGTCTGCTTTGATATAACCCCATATCTAAATTTACCCTTCTCCCCCTCTGAGACAAGCGTAGATTTCTAGTTTTTATTTGATATAACACATTGTATTATACAGATTATAATAGATAAACTCTGCATCCCCTGTATAGAATCACCACGGATAAAACACAGAAAAATCGCAGTCAGTGTATCAATTACCACTAATCGTTAAATTGATAATTATCATGATTATGTTCAAATATAAATGCCTCACAGCACATTTCAATAATTATTTAGTAGGTTTATTATTTTTTTTAAATATCATTCAACTTATAATAAAAATATTGTTTAATTTTTATTATGCACATAGTTACTTTTGTTTATTCCACTGTTCCAATATATCCTTGTCTGTATTATTATTTCATGTATATCCTTAATTCTATTTCTGTTGCAATATCCTGTATATATTGTATGATGCTGTGATATATTTTCTACTTCAGACTGTCTTGTAGAGTGCATGCATGTATTATTAGGACATTCCATATTATATATTTTTTAGCTCCCGCCGTCACCGTAGGTGAGCGAAGGGAGCTATGGATTCTCCCTCCGTTTTTTTTTTTGCCTCTTCTTTTGCCTATAACTTTGTGAGAAAATAAGCTAGGATAACAATTTTTGGTATGTGGGTTACTTCCAGGTGGCTAATGGACAGGTTAAAATATTTTTAATCTGAATTCAATACGCAAGGTTGCAGAGGAGAAAATGATGATGTGACGGCGTTGGGCCGTTGGGCCGTTGGGCCGTCCGTAAACAATTCGTTTCCGGAGCATATCTCTGAAAGTACTTGTCCGATTGTCTTCAAATTTTACACACAACACCCCTAGGGGGTCTAGTTGTGCCTTTTGGGGTATTTGAACTTTGACCTACTTCTGGTTCAGAACTATGACCTATTTAGACGTTTTAAAGCGCACTTCGTTTCCGGAGCAGATCTCGAAAAGTACTGGGCCGATGACAGTCATATTGCACAAACATGTTCTCTGAGGTCCCTAGTTGTGCCTTTTCAGGTTTTTGGACCTTGACCTTGAAGTTGACCCAGCACTTTGACCTAATTTATAACATCGGTAAATCCGACTGAAAGATTTTGCGGAATATCATGAAAACCGCTCAAGATAGCTACACCATTACTATAAAACAAATTGTGAGGTTTCAGGAGAGGATGCATCTTAAAAAATTTCAGGTCGATAAAATTAAAAATGGCCGCCTATTGGCCATTACTCACCTCGACAGGCCTGATATTGCGGAATATCATGAAAACCGCTCAAGATAGCTACACCAATAATATCAAATAAATTGTAAGGTTTCAGGAGAGGATGCATCTTGAAAAATTTGAAGTTGATAAAATTCAAAATGGCCGCCTATCAGCCATTATTCACCTCGACAGGCCTGATATTGTGGAATATCATGAAAACCGCTCAAGATATCTACACCATTACTATAAAACAAATTGTAAAGCTTCAGGAGAGGATGCATTTTGTAAAAATTCAACTCGTCCTAGTTCAAAATGGCCGCCAATCGGCCATTATTCACTTTCACATGGCCGTTATTTGGTAAACCGTGCTAGATGGCTAGACCATTACTATAAAACAAAATGTGTGATTTCAGGAGAGGATGCATCTTGAAAGAATTTGACTTGATCAAATTTAAAATGGCCGCCTTTTCGGCCATTATTCATTTTCACATGGCTGATATTTGGTAAACCGTGCTAGATGGCTAGACCATTACCTGATTACTATAAAACAAAGTGTGAGTTTTCGGGGGAGGATGCACCCTGAAAATTTTTCACTTACGAATTCAAAATGGCCGACAATCAGCATTATTTACCTCGATAGGCCTGATATCAGGTAAACCGTGCTAGATAGCTAGACCAATACTATAAAACAAAATGTGACGTTTCGAGAGAGGATGCCTTTTAAAAACTTTCGACTCAATCGAATTCAAAATGGCCGCCTATCGGCCACTATTTACTTTCACATTGCTGATATTTGGTAAACCGTGTTAGATAGCTGGACCATTACAATAAAACAAAATGTGAGATTACAAGAGAGGATGCATCTTGAAAAAAATTGACTTGATCAAATTCAAAATGGCCTCCTATCGGCCATTATTCACTTTCACATGGGCGATATTTGGTAAACCGTGCTAGATGGCTAGACCATTACTATTGAATGAAATGTGAGATTTCGGCTGAGGATGCATCTTGGAAAATTTCGACTTGATCAAATTCAAAATGGCCATTATTTACTTATCGGCCCAATATTTTGCAAACTGTGTTAGATGTTAGTCCATTACTATAAAACAAAATTTGAGGTTTCGGGGGAAGGATGCACCCTAAGTTTTTAACTAGTTTATATCGAATTCAAAATGACCGTAAATCAGCTATAAGTTACCTAGATTGGCCTGATATCGGGTAAACCGTGCCAGATAGGTAGACCATTACTGGGATACTGATTAGGATCATTAATTTCAATGGAGGTTTGCAATCTCTGACAGACTGTCTAGTTCTTATCTTACTCTTAGACTGAGCTTCTTAGACCTAGTTGTCTTGCGTCTTGATTTTTGACCTAGCCTAGGACTACATTAAAAACCCTACACAAAATTGCTTAAATCAAATTCTAATTCGTCGCGGGAGCTCCTGGACTTATGTAGTCTTGTTTTATATATATTTGAAAAAATTATTTGCCAAGCAATTTTTTTGGAGCTGATTTTATAACCTAAATAAAAGTATTTGTTATACAGTTCATGTTAACAATTGCGGTTATTACCAGTGAATTCAATGTGGACCAGCATTTTGGTGAATATTTTCTTTCCACTTTATGAGAAAGTAATTTTACTGAATCTGTTCACAAGAATTAATTTTTGTTTCAGATGTCGCCAAAAATTCTTGTGGCGTTTGACTTTGACCACACAATCATTGAAAACAACAGCGACATACATGTGCAGAAATTGGCTTCTAATGGTTTGCCACCCCATATTAAACAGCTATACAATATCAATGGCTGGACAAAATATATGGGTGCAATCTTTAAACTTTTGCACGATGATGGTGTAACGTCAAAGGCAATCTTTGAATGTATGGAAGAAATCGAGCTTGTTGCTGACATGGAAGAACTGTTTGCTCTGTTAGGAGACGATCGCTTTGAAAACATTATTATATCAGACTCTAACTCTGTATTTATCGAGCACATACTCAAACATACAGGTTATACTGATCTGTTCAGAGCAGTGTACACAAACCCTGCCAAGTTTGAATCATCAGATCTTCTTACTATTGACGTGTACCACGACAACAACTGGTGTGATTTGAGCACAAAAAACCTGTGTAAAGGTCATATTCTTGAGGAGCACATCAAAGCGCGGCAGGCAGAGGGAGTTACGTACAGCTGTGTAGCCTATGTAGGTGACGGTAAAAATGATTATTGTCCTTCTTTAAGACTCGGTGAGAATGATGTGGCATTTCCAAGGATCGGGTATGCCCTTATTAAAGACATAGAGAAAAACCGCACACTACTGAAGTCAGACATTGTTCCATGGGAGACAGCATCAAAAATCAAGGAAACACTAGAAGCAAAACTAGCCAAAACTTGAATGTTCTTTTATTCTTCTGAGAAGTTAAACCTACCATTTCTTTCTATGAGTGACTGGAAAGGTATAGCCGTTTTGTGCAATGCATCATCAAAATTGTTATCAATTGTGAGATATCATCTCCCGTGAAATTAACAATTCTAGAACGCATACGCACAAATTTGAATGCCTCAACAATTACCTGATTATTGATACATTCCTTGAATTTTTTCTGAATAACTGCTTCATGCATGTTTGTGTTGATAACATTAAATATTGTAATGTTTACACTTACCTGAATAGTCTGAATAGAGCTCAGAAGTTTTTATAACAAACATATATTAAGTGTTAAAAGAACTATCCAATAATTTTTCATTGCTTGAAAAAATATCTGAAGCTGTTCCTGAAAATTACTTATCATCTTGACATTATTTATGTTCATTTAACTGTTAGAGTGATAAGATTCAATTTTAATCACTTGAACTTGTGTCTCGCTACTGCGATCCGCAACTTCAAGTGACTAAAAATTACTCAGGATTATAAAATTTAAGCTACAGAAATTATCTGTGCCACAGATGTGAGATATATCACTTTAAAAAACAAGGTAAACAAGAGCTGTAGAAAACACACACATGGTCGTGCTCAGCGATTAAACGGTTCAAAACAATATAGTCATTTACTCAACATGTCATCTTTACTGAGATAAACAGGCCACGATTTACACCTGAGCGGATGTTGATCTGCCACCTTTGAGATAATCAGGCAATGATTTATAACTGAGCGGACATTGATCCACCACCTTTGAGATAAACAGGCAACGATTAACAGCTGAGTGGATGTTGATCTGCCACCTTTGCATTTCATCACTTTCTGCATCTTCCTTGACTGATATTAATTCTTTAAACTCTTTTCTTATCAAAGCATATACGCATGTATTTATGTGTTACATGTCTTATATATTCTTCATATTATGTATGTAGTTTAAATGGGTACATTGCTACACAGTCTTTCCCAAAAAACGTCAGACCGACCGGAATGTCTGGTAAAACAGAGGTAGGTCCGACAAAATACCCAGCCACATTTGACCTACAATCCGGTTAAATTTTAGTCAGTTTTGTGTTTTTTGTCGTTTTTTTGGTTTCACAAGGTGAAAATCGGCCATTAACCACCTACTGTCCAGTAAAATTTCTTTTGGTCTGGCAAAAGTTTCAAGTTTACAGGACCTAATTTTGACCTTATTGGGAAAGACTGGCTACATGTTATATAAATATAGAAAATAATTTTAGGAAGAAGTGAGCATTAACCCTTATCCTGCTAAGTTAATTTATTTCAATTTTCACTACTTCAAGTAACTGAAAATTATTCATATTTGTTTATATTGAGCAGAAATATTTGCAAATCTTGATGTTTAGACACCAATAACAGTGATTTGGTTGACTAATAAAACAGATTAAAAAAGACAATAGTCGTGATCATCCGGATAAGGGATAAAAATGCTATATTGGCTTATAGTTTGATTAAAATTGTACAAAAGAAATTCTCACCCACAAGTGGATGAAAATCTAAATTCTATAATTTAGCGCTTTAACTCTTACAGACTTTAACCGTCAGAATCTGACGTCTGTAGATGTCAGATTCTGACGTCTAAAGACGGTCCCCGCACTGTAAGGATAAAAATATTTCTAATGGTCATAGACCCATAACATAGGTATTCAAATGAATCAGAAAGAGCTAACTAAGACACTAACTAAATATTCAGCGCTTTAAGGGTTGATGACCACGATTTATCATCTATGCTTCTTGCACCCCGAAGCCTACCTTTGCAACCTGAATGCTTTGGAATTCAGCTTACAAAATGATTTTAGTGCTGTGCTAAAAGGGTTCTAAGGCCAGCCTTAAAAGTATGTTTGTTTTGGATTTTCCAGCAGCTAAAAAAGTCATGCGGGAGGGAGGTAATTATTTTATTTTTCTCTTGCCAGGACTTGAGAAAAATTTATTTTGGATTTCGAAGTGGTTAATAAAGTCATCCCTTGCCAGACCAAAAAGTGGCCAACAACAATAAAACCCATTTTTTTAAATTTCATTAGGACTGCTCGAAAAATTTGTTTTCATACAAAACCCAATTGCTGCATGTTAACTGACTGACATAAAAAACATAAAAAAAGTTTTTCACCCGCAGCATTTATACCCACCTGGTTGGGAAATCTGAAACAAGCTTATAGGTATGTTTGCTAATTAATTTTTAAAAGTACTTACCCAGTTATTTCTTTAAATTTCATTTACTCTTAAAGTGTGAATTCTTACACAATTTCCACCTCAAGACAGACTTACACCGCTAAGCCTGACTAGTCGGTTTTATTCCATTTTATTATCTGATAAAATCAGTTAATGGGAATGGAATAGTGTTCAACCAATCAGATTTAAAAATGTAAGGTCTCAAATTATATAAATATCAGTAATTTTCACCCACTAGTTTCAAGTGAGTGAAAATTTAAATTATTTAATTTAGTGCCTCAAGGGTTAATAATACTCAAATTTATTTTGAAATACTTAGAAATATGCATATATATCTCTAATGAAAGCTATAAAAACTATAATATTAATTTTTAAACTCATTTTTACCACTTTTGTTTGATATACAATACTTTATTTGAATTTTCACCCACTTGAGGTTGTGTCTCGCTGCCGCGATCCACAACCTGAAGTGGTTGAAAATTACTCATATTTGTTTAATTTGAGACAAAGGTTTTGCGACTCCTGCTGTTTAAACATACATTTCGTTCACAAAAACTGATTTAACTTGGTAATGAAATAGATTAAAATCATCTATAGTTTTGATTAGCAGGCAAAGGGTTAATGCAAATTATTTAAAAATTGAGTTATGCACCTGCATAAATTATATTATTACGTACTTTATTCCTGTAACTATCTCAAGAATTTTCATCCATTTTAAATTGGCATTGTACAACTACACAAACTTCAAATATAGCTTCAAAAGTGGCTGCAAATTTCTTGGACAGGTTGGTAAAATCAAGTCATGGAGCTTTGGAAAAATGATGAGAACTTTCAGATTTTAGCTTTTTAGTTGTTGTTGGGCTGTGCCATACAAATTACGAAAGAGGAAAAATACTGAAGATCTTTTAACGAGTTTTTTACCTCAGGGTTTTTAGCAAATGAAAACCTTTTAAGACTGGGTGAAAATTCACAGGTATATTATTTAATTTAGGAAATACCGTTACCAGAATTAACACCTCACCTTGTTAAGATTTTAAAATATTCCTCGCCCGAAATTTGGATCCATACTGTCACTACTTAAAAAAATGTTTGGGGCATTTGATTGAATGCTTAACCTATTCCGCACTGGGACCGTCTTTATACGTCAGAATCTGACGTATAAAGACAGTCCCCAAGCAAAAAGAATTATAATATTTCTAGCGGTTGTTGACCTATAACATAGGCATTCAAATGAATCAGAAAGAGCTCTAAGACATTTATGATGATTTCAAACCCTCTGGTATCCATGGCTTATGCTGAAATATTTCAATTTTGTAAGGGTTATTAACCCTTTCAAGTCTGAGCTTACTAGTCATTGTTTACCATTGGCATCTTCATCCAATACAAGCCACGAATTGCTTTCGCAATTCTCGAGTTGTAGTGGATGAAGCTGAGTTGAAGTGGTGACAAGTGATAAAAAATCTTTATTAATAAAACAGTTCCATGAACATTTTTGTTGTAGAAACCCTAGGTGTAGGAAGTTAATTTTTTTCAGAGATGCAGAATGATGCATCGTGAGGTTTGAAAGGGTTAACCTATTGTATTTCTTCTCATTTTTATTCACCTTGAGCTGTGAATTGCTGCCTCAATTCCCAGCTAAATGTGATTAAAATTGACCTGACTCAATGACATATACATCTGTGATAGCAAATGAATGCTCAACAGTAGGCTACCTAGACATCCCATTAAACAGGAGACCTTGGTTCAATGTTGGTTCGTAGACGGAGGACCAACACTGAACCAACATTGAATCAATGTCTCGTGTGTGCTGGGATGGGCTCTAACGGGTAATATTCATTTCTGGTGCAGTATTATATATTTCTGATATTACATACTTGCTATACATTATAACTTAACCTTTAACCTACTGGGGGCATATACATGTATTAACACTTTAAATGCTAAACACAACTATAATCTTTTGTAATCCATTTTATCAGTCAAGCAAATCATTATTAATGTGAATGAAATGAGTTTTTAAATTTGAGATTTGTTTAGCCTCAAATTGAACAAATATAAGTATTTTCACCAACTTAAAGTTGTGGGTCGCAGTAGCGAGACACAACTTTACGTGGATGAAAAATTAGATAAGATAACTCAGGTGGAAAAGGGTGCAAATATTTCACATTAATAAAGTGTATTAGATTTAACCCTTTCAGTGCGGGGATCGACTTTTGACTGACATCAAAAGTCGATCCTCACTCTAAAAGAAACTAAAATAAAAAATTTTGGTTGTGGACCCATGATATAGGTATTCAATATATAGGTATTGAATTATTGTTTCCAAGTCTTGGTAGGCAAAGGGTTTGTATTTGCCTTATGTGACTATTTTTGTTAAAACCTAATGATTATACATTGTAATGTAAGAGCATTATATACTGTAATTTTTACTCTGGTTCATAATGATGTCTGCGTGAAATTAAATGTAATTATCATAACAGTGACTTAGATTGGAAGGTAAGCAATAATTCTAGTTCTCCTACAGTCGCTCTAAAACTTTTGACCTACAGAAAGCTCTTACTGTAGATCATGTCGATTGTTTGCTGCTATTAACAGTGATTAAGCCAAATTGATCACAGAATATGGTTCATGTATATTTTTAAATATGCACAAATATAAATGGTTTATCAACTGTATTATTGTTTGTTCTAATTTTTCAATGCTGATTTAGCGTTGGCCCATCGTCATCGACTCTGGCCCAACATTAAACCAACATTGGGTCAGCATCTCATGTTTGCTGGATATATTAAGTTTTTCAATCCACCCATGGCAATGATGATAGAACTCTAGCGCAATTTATGACAATCATGGCATTCTACAAAATGTAGTCCCCCACATAGCCGACAGTCAGATGTTTTGGTTTTGTTTTATAAGTCTTAGTTTTACTTTGTTGAATGCCCATGCTCTAGGTTGGAAGGAGGAAAGACACCATTAGGTATAGATAACATTCCACGCTCTTCTGGTTTCCAAATAGCCTTGGTATATGTTCACGTGATCCTGTCAGTGATTGGATTCGGCAATTTAACCATGTCAGATACAACATATTCAGATGAAACTTCATGGCATCATTTTGTGGGTGTCTGGTATTCAAACGGCACTGCAAGCTTGTACTTGGATGGGAATTTGAATGACGCCACTACCACCTACAAAGACCAGGCTGAGCCTGAAGGCATACATAACCACGTGGTGAATATTGGGAACAATCATTTATATCAAGCATACGTCGGACACTTGGACGAATTTCTTTTCTGGAAGGGAGTTAAAATTGCTGAATTTGTCCGAATGCTATACGAACTGGAACCTAAAATCGGTAACGTGATTATAACTGGTCTAAATTATTGTGTTCATAGGCTCGTATATATCGACCTACCCCAGCAAACACGAGACATTGACCCAATTCTGGTTCAATTACGGGCCCTGTCTATAAAGTTGGGCAAACATTAAACCAGCATTGCTCAGAGTCTCGCATTTGCTGGGCGGTTCCAGAGAAAACAAATGCAATAAAAACTGGAAGCGGTAAAATAATTAGTAGCATGTTTAGGTAGATTATCAGATAATCAAATTAATCAATTTGGGAGATGTATATTATTTATAAATTATATTATTTTTCATTCAGAATTTATTTTCAGAGGTTGTAATATGTTTGAACAAAAAAGAAATTCATATCTTCAGATTGTACCATTTTTGTTTTGCAAGTTTTAATTTCTGTAATTTATTTTTGTTATTTTTCGTTTTGTAAATTTTATTATTTTTAGTTTTGTAAATTTTATTTCTGTAATTTTCATATTTATCCTTTTTATTTTGTGAGTTTTTAGTTTATAAATTTTTTTTTCATAATTTTATTTTTGTAAATTTTCTTTCTGTAATTTTAATTTTTATTCTTTTCATTTTGTAAGTTCTTAGTTTTACAAATTGTATTTTATTATTTTCATTTTTGTAAGTTTTATTTTGTAAGTTTTTACTTTTGTAAAAAAAAATTCTGTAATTTTTATCTTGTAAGTTTTTAGTTTTATAAATTTTATTCTTATAATTTTTATTTTGAAGCAAGTGAGCTAATACAGCCTATGGCAATGCTATGGCAGGAAGAGACAGGATGCCAGTTAAAAAGCAGTAGATGCCTAGTTTACCAGGGAGCAGATAATGCCTTTTGACTTTGCACAGACAAAACAGATTGTATGTTAACGACATATTAATGACAGTCGTTTGGCTGGAAAGTCAAAATGAAATCTTGTCAACTTTGTCGCCAAGCTTGAAAATAATATTATCTATCGTAAAACTGAACTACTGTATATGCCAATATTTCAAAAAGTATAACATTTGCATCATTGTAGTCACGTTTTCATTAACAATAATTTATTATAAATTATGGAAAAAAAAATGGATGTAGTAACAATATTTTTTTATTATTATTATGTGGAAAGTGAACAGCAGTCGTACAGCTTATAACCTTAACGTTTACCAAAATATATTTGGATTGCCTAAAAGCAACTGAAAAGGGATCGAAGCTCGACCCTGCATTCAGCAGTAATGGGGAAGTTCCTCGTTTACATCCATGCATACTGCCCAGAGGGTTAATAATTCATATGCCCTTTACGCTTGTCAACAGCATTGCAAAATATCAGCTACAGATGTGTCAGAGAATGTATATCTATGTTCTAAAATGAACTAGAAGTAAGTGTTTACCAGGTAAAACATCCAAGAAGGCTCCCCCTCACACTTTTCAAATAAAAGTTATACATTAAATAAAATTTTACTAGATAATCAATTTGTAAATGTAATTATCAAGTAATATTATGAGGCAGAGGCTAGCAGCTTTAGGGTGACTAGGTGCAATTTTGACCGCAAAAGATTAATAAAGGCCGCCAAGACCTGGATATTTTCCAGAACTTTCTGCAAAATTGATGCAGTCTGGGAATTGAATGGCTCCGTGCAAGAACCTGTTAATATGCATGTTTTATAGTTTTGAGAAAATTGACTTCAAAGTTCAAGTTCAATATTTTTTTTCCTTTTAAGCAGGTTTTCCACAAAAACGTCTGTCGTTAACTTCCGTTACTATCTGTTCTGTCTGTGCAATGTCAGAAAGCAATATCTGCTCCCTGGTATACAAGGCATTTACTGCTTTTTAACTGGCGTCCCGTCTCTTCCTGCCATAGCACTGCCAAAAGGCCGTATTTGTTCACTTGTAAATCAAGTATATACTTCCTTTCCGCTGATGTCACTGCCTCCTTTTGGCTTGCACTGACCCAATGTTGGTTAAATGTTGTGCCATCATCTATGACACTCTTCCAACAATGAACGAACATTGTATCAGGGTATTGAGTTGCCGGTGTTCCCTGCAAAAATGAGACCTTTAGCCAATGCTGTTTTACAGCTGAGCCATGGTCGTAGACGATGGGCCAGCAGTAAGCTAGCATTGGGTGAACGTTTATCTTGTTAAGGCCTATATACTGGTATGCCAATGCTGGGCTAATGACGGCCCAGTGTTGTAAACGGTGGGCCACTATCAGGCTAACATTGTGTCAATGACTCGGGTTTGCTGATCAGCTGTGACCGCAACCCAGCAGACACGAGGCATTGACCCAATGTTGTTCTAATGCTGGCCCACCGTCTTCGACGTCGGCACAACATTAAAACAACATTGGGTCAATGCCTCGTGATAGCTGGGTAGGTGTTCATGAATGGCAGCAGTCTGTCGCGGGAGGGCTAGCCACTTTCTCCCACCCCTCTCTGCCTCACTTGACACAATCGTGTTATGTTACGCAATATAACAATTAGGTCTTGGCTAAGATATTTATCTCTAAAAATTGCAAATTTTGTATTATTAAAATTAGATTTTTGGACTCGGCAGTAAAAGGCATTGAACATTGATATAATTTATACACTTCTGGTGTGAAAAATGACCGAATAATGTAGTTTATTGCAATGCCCGATCATGTGGTAAGTTAACCCTTTCATTACGACCATCTGACATGAAAAGGGGACAAAGTATGGTGAACTATACATTTTTATTTATTAAGTTTATTTTGCCTGAGTTTGTGTCCTATTTAGGGGAAATAGGGGTGCTGTGTGTGAGAAACGGTTGGGTAGGCCTACTTTTGTCTTGAGGAAGTGTTCAGATAAAATATATGTTCATGATTAAATATAGTGATAGTAGAGGGTTTTGATTGGAATAATATTGGCCAAGCGTCGCATACAGTGGCCCAGCATTACATCAGCATTGGGCCAATGTATCCTGTTATCTGGTGTTTCTGGCGCCTGATGTAAAGAATACCCAGTGCCTGACTTATAAAGAGTAGGCCTAATTGTGGGATTCCCACAAAAAAAAAACTGGCCCAACATCATTCTATCGCTGCGCCACACTTTGAGCAATATCTTTGTTTTTGACGCAACAAGTTAATTTAAGTGGGCCATAGGATTTTTGAAGATAAGGCCCTGCCTGTTGAATTAAAGGGACTGGCTCAGGCTAAAATCATAAAAAAATCAGTGATTCTATTTTGGCTTATTAATATGACCATATAATGTAAACATGTCCATAGAATAGAACTGCAAAAGTTTTTTTAATTTTTGTGCTGTGCATTTACCAGTTAGGCTAGATATAGAGACGAAATTCCCGTATTTCTTATTTTTGACATGGTAGTGCCGCCAATAAATGCCCATTACGGCCCACACTGTCAAATTGTGAGCTGTGTATCGCTGTATTAGTTTCAGTATTAGTATTCAGCGTTATTAGAAAAGAGTCAAGGTTCGGCATCCCATGATCCAAAACATAGGCCTATATTCTTACCAATACAATTTAAATGAAGTATGGCAGAAAACCAGCTACTGAAACCAAAATGTAGTTGAAATGTTGCTGATTCCAACGAAATATTGGACTGTCATCTGTAACCTGACTGTAACCTCGCCACAAGGTAACCTCGCCACAGGTAATCTCGCCACAGATTTGGTAACCTCGCCACAGAAGGCTGAGTAACCTCGCCACAGCTTTGGTAACCTCGCCACATGGGGCTAAGTAACCTCGCCACAACTTCGCCACACCTGTTGTATCCGCATTTATCAATGTATTTTCAAAGGGAAATCTCTACCTTGAACGTGGTGTAGATGTCTATATAGACTTAGACTATATGTGCCATTAAAATCAAAAAAAATTCTAAAAAAAATTGACCAATATATAGGCCTAACGAATAATAATAGGCCTACAAATTTATTTTGTACAGCAAATATTGTAGAAAATTTGTTCATTGTGACTAATAGTAGTAACATAATAACCCATAAACCGCTGAATTGAATAATTTAAATTTTCACACACTTGGAGTTGTGTCTCACTACCTTGACCCACAACTTTAGGTGAGAGAAAACAACTCGTATTTGATTAATTTGTAATTTAAGACTAAGCAATTGACAAATCTTGATGCTTTAATGGCTAATAAAACGGATTAAAGCGACTGCAGTCGCGCTTAGCGGTTTAAGGTGAATAGGTGTAGGCCTAGCGGCAACAACAGAGGAAGTTGATGACACTGCCTCAAGAAGAGATCCGACAGCACCCGAGGAAGACAATGAGTAGCACTCAAGCTATATGATCGACTCCAATAACACTCGATTTTGTTGACGCATTTGATTGACACAAGTGATATTAACTCATGTGAGTGCGTGGTGACGTGAAGTCGATTGGGCCTACTTGCAAACGCTGAATGTTAAACCATTTTTTCTTCTTCCGGTTTTAATAATAGCATAACCGCCAATATAAATCTTTGATATTTCTATCAGCATGAACACCTGATGAACGTTTAATATATGGAATATTAGGTGATATGAATGACCCTTAAGTGTTTTATTTGTTGTTGGGAAAATGCCCTCCTTTTGAAATAATAATGGGTCACATGCCCCATCGTCTTAGGCCAATGCCCCCCCCCCCCCGAAAAATATCATGGGCCCCTTGGCCCCCTTTTTCCAATTTATAAATCGGGCACTGAATATGTAATAATACCAATCTCATACATATAATTTTAACTATTTATATTGCCGTATATTAACCGTCTGCGTCCCTATGTTTGAGCTATCTTCAAGTTAAACTGAACGTAGATTTTAACCTAAGTCTATGCTAAAAACACAAATAGTAGGCCTAATTTATGTTCTTGTATTATGGACCCTATCGATGGAAGCTGATATACAACATCACATTGTAATAAAGGCCTAAATATCACGCTAATAGGGATCTAATTAGAAGTTACTAAAATGTGTGGTACCAAAGCCACAACTTTATTTTGAATTGAATTTACAAATAGTAATATTATTAATAAATAATGTTCCTTTAATGCTGGGTAAACGATGTAGAGGGCGGCACAACAATAAACTAAATATCCAGTTATCCCTGGTTTAATGCTAGTCCACCGTCTGCACTGCTGGCCCAACATTAAACTAACATTAAGTCGATGTAGCTTCTGTGAAAGGTATAGCGTTTACAGCCAGTGTAATATATTTTGAGATTATGCTTTGTACGCATCGCGTTGACTACTACAATGAGGCAATACCGCTGGAGTACAATCACACGTGTCTTGCCATAGAGTTAACTCTATATTTGGTCTGGCTAAACTTCTGAAATTCGAAACCTTTGAGTGTTGATCCACTGTTCGCAGTATCGTATTTGCTGGGATGCACCTAAAAGTATGCATACTTTAGAATGGATATATGTATATTAAAAACATGTCTCAAAGTAATAATATGTAGGGCTATAAGTGTCTATAAAGCAGCTGGGCCAATAGTGTTTTTTTCAATGATACAGCATCTAATATGTTGTGCAAAATGAAATATGAAAAATGTTGGGCAGCGCCCCTGATGGTGAACCAATATTAAATCCACAGGTAATGTGTTTGTATATATGTATTAACAATACCGAAGAGCGGGGGGGGAGGGGGGGTCCTAGTGCCTGCTAGGAAAGTCGCGGATTTGTCTCCTGCTCTGGCATTCAAGTTTCAAAGAAACAAAATGTTTCCTCTCTGTTCAATCGTAAATATTGAATATTGTGGGCAGCCTCCGTGACCGAGATTTAGTGTGCTCGGCCCTAGACCAACAGGGCTCAATTTCGAATCCTGTGTCTGGAGGGCAGTGACACCTCATTCATCTCACCATCCTCAGGTTCTCCTTACCCCGTTTAGCCTATATGTGTACAAATGTGGTGTAAAACCCCATTTATTTCATTTCATAGCATTTGATACAGCAACACCTGACTCAACGTTGGCCTGACAACATTGCAGCAAAGATCGTGTGAGTTGAGAAAGCCTTCATGGGTGTTTATCCTTAGGTATACTGTGTGTATTGTGATTTCCATAATTGACATTACGTATGAGGGTGCAGTGAAAGTGCATTACGTCCACGTGTGATAATGATGAATTAGGGCTACTGTATATTTCATGGCTGAGTAAGAAACATTAAAAGCTGATAATTTACAAGTTTGTTAGGCCTATTTTAGACAGAACAATTAAAATTAAGATTTCTTGAAAATTCCTGGCTAGCTGGGGCATTATAAAAGTCCCAGAAAAAGTAATAATTGCACTTTTGTAATATTAACATTGTTGTGAAATCATAGGAAATGATTCTTTGTCTAGCATACTTCATTAGGTGCAGTGCTTCAGAACGTGTGTAAAATCAGCAAAATGTATTATGGGAACCGAACATAATAATATAAATGCCAATGATCGATATAAAGGATATATTACATCTTTTCATGATAATGCATCTTAGAGTACAGATATACATTCCCTGACACATTTATAGCTGATTTTTTGCTATGCTGTTGGCAAACGTCAAGGCCCCTGGGCCTCTTGTTATTTTTATTTAGAATATTATTTATAGTCGACCAAGTCAGTTTAATGTTATTTGTATATTTGTCAAAACAGGAATGTAATACTGTTTTTCGCTGTATGGATGCTACTTTTCAAAATAGTAGCCTATTAAAAGTTTTAAGGTTAGTTGTTCTCGTTTGAAAATCTTCAGAGTCAGGTGAAGTTTTTCTCAAGTTTTCTATGTATATCGTTTCTGATATTTATAGATCTTATTCATTTTGAGAGCTTGTGCTGTCGACTGTTAAATTTATCCGTTTTTGATTTAGAAAATATTTTGATTGCCTTAGTGATAGATTCGTCGATTATGTTGTAGTTTATATTTGGATCTGCTTTAGGGTCCCTATGTACAAAAAAGTTGTCAAGCAGCGTGCCTTTGCGAGCAGTTTTTTTGGTAGGCCATTTTGGCCGCCATGACCTAGTTTCTGTCCAAATCTTGCCCAATTTCGAACTTATCCGAGATATTAGTGAAATGGATATATGTTATAAATTTTCGAGCGATACATAAAAAAATGTAGAGTGTATCACGTTTACGAGTAAATTTGTTGCACGGGAAAAAGTCAAGGTCATAATGGTTACAGAAAGATCAAATGTGAACTTAGTCAAGCTTTAGTCATGAATAATCTGTATGTGAAGTTTAATGTGCATCCCCCTTATTCGAGACAAGTTATAGTGCTAAAAGTGGCGGACAGACGGACGCGCCTGATGACGACAATAGGCATTCGCCAAAATTTTGGCTCAGGCCGAAAAAGACAACAAATAATGTATATCCGAAAAAACAAAGAGAAATTTCACAGGAATTAGACGACCAACTGATCCATATCATTGGACCAAAAGTACAGGGGCTTATCTGCCATTTACAGCGGCATTCTGCAAACAATGTAGACACTTAATATATTACAGAATAAACAACAATAAAACAACATGGGGTAACATTTTATGTTTATTGTTCAGTTCTATTGAAATATTTTTCATCTAAACAATGGAGACGGAATGTTTTTTCCAAAATGTCTTGGTTAGCTCTTTCTGCTTCAAATGAATATCTATGTTATGGGTCTACGGCAATTAAATAGTTTACTCTTGCAGTATGAGGATTGTTTTTAGACGTCAGATTGACGTCTAAATTTGGTTCCCACACAGGAAGGGTTAACATAAATTAACCATACCATCCTGGCTTAGCCCTGAAGCCAGGATGGCAGGAAGCTCATGTAAATTATACACAAAACAATCAACATGTTTGTCTTTTTATTAATATCATTCTGAGAGGTTAGAAAATCTTAGATTGACAATAAAAGGGGTAGATCTTGAGGCCGTATTCTGAGTCTAACCTAAAAGGTAAAGCGACACACAATCAGGCTAAAATCATAACAAAATCTTTGTGCTAACGCATTTACCAGTTAAACAAGATATAGAGACGAAATTCACGTATTTCTTATTTTAGACATGCATGTCCGAAATAAGATATTGTGAATTTTGCCGTTATATCTTGTTTAACTGGTAAATGCGCAACACAAAAAATTTCAAAACTCTCACAAAGTAAGAGCTTATAACATTTCAATATAGCATTAACTAATTCTGCATTTAAATGATTTGGAAATAAACAAGTTATTTCAAAAACAGCAAAACAAACAATGATTTAAAACCTTTGAGGTTTTTCTGATCAACAAATTATTTTTTTGATTCACAATAGGAAGACAGCCTCTTAAAAATAGACTTTTCAGTCCACTTTTCGACTGCAATTATTGCCTGCGAATCAAACTAAACCATTATTGAATACGAGTTCATTACATAATAACACAGCGGTCTGCTCAGCAGCGTTAACTGGATTCAAATTCATTGCTTCTAATGGTTCTAGCAGTATCAGAAACAAATAAGTAACAAGGCAATTGTAATCTAGCATATATAAATTATAATAAGGGTGCAATTATATCACAACTGTTTTGTCAGCACTATACCAGCAGCAGCCATAATGATCCAGTCAGTGCTGGAGGTGCTCTCTACCTGTTCAATTCAAAGACCACTTTCATAAGTTGAACCAGTGTAACAGATAAGCTTTTATTGTCAATTGAGTATTATTTATCATTTTGAAACATAATTCAGTACACAGAAAAAATCAAGTATTACAAATTTTGCTACGCATCTTTTTGAATGGCACTGAGAATTAAATTGCCTAATATACATGTGCAGAAAATTAAAATATATAATTGCTGCTTGTTCACTGCCTCTACACAGCAAATATGTATAATTTATCTTATGAATTGCCTTCCACGGCTTGTCTACACAATACCTCGTGCTTTAAGTGATCAATCCATGTTGAGTAAGTACTGTTTGCAGAATTTTAGAATGAATTCAGTGATCAACATTTCAAATAACATTTTTCTAATTTCAGGAGTAATTACACAAATTCTCAGCTTATCTGTAACACTGCTCACAAGTCTTTTGTGACGAAAGGGCTGAGCGTATTCGTGCTATTCTCTCAACAAAAACATTGAATACAATTTCATGTATGTGCATATCTCAAATAAACACTAAAGGTCTGGTTTTGAAGGCAGGTTGTATGTTTCATTTAATTGCAGCTGGCAATCCAAGTTTGAAATGAATTTAAAATATCATTTTCTGAGTAATACAACTGTGCATACCCATGTCCTCTTGAATTGTTTGCTTTAATTTTTTATTCATTTGAAGCTGGTATTTCAAGTTTCAAATGATGAAAAAATATTATGAATTAAGCGTGTGCATGCTAATCACGGCGATAGTAGTTTGTAATCTGTTTTATCGGCTGTTATTCTACATGAAATGACTGTTTAAACATCAAGATCTCTAAATGTTTGGTCTCAAATATAAGTAATTTTCAACCACTTGAGGTTGTGGATCGCGGTAGTGAAACAAGCTCAAGTGGTTGAAAATTTTAATGAATTAACTTGATTTAAATTTAACACTTCTACCACATACTATCCAATCAAATACTTGAAAATGTTTGTATTGTCACGTTGGTATTAACCCTTTCAAGCCTGAATTTACCATTGTCATCTTCATCCACTACAAGCCGCGAATTGCTGTCGCAATTCTCGACTTGTAGTGGATGAAGATGATTTGAAGTGGTTGAAAAACTAAAGAAAATTGCGATGTATTGGTAAGCCAGTTTCATGGAAATTTTCATTTTAAAGCCCTTAGTTGTAGGATTAAGTCTGTTTTCAGGGAAGTAATATGATGCTTTGATGCTTCGTGAGGGCTTAAAGGGTTAAAGGGTCGTATCTGCCGTTTTACAAGGTTGCCGATACAACCATTTAATGCAAAGGTGAAGATATGGTCCCAGCAAGACAAGGCTAACCTTGTGTTCAGCTCTAGACAGCAGCAGCATTCACCTATGATAATAATCTAACAGTGAAATTTACAACGATCAGTGAGAATCACAGATAAATGATTATTCTACAAGTGATTATTCTTCCACCTGTCCTTCCACTGCGAGTGGAATTCAGACATTCGCTGAATAACAATACCCCAGTCAGGTGCATTAAGGGCCAGTTGTTTGACATGAATGGACACGTTGGCACCTGTCATAACGCGACTGGTAAGGACCCTAACGAGTGTTTGTGTTTCGGCCTCCCCTCCCTGCTGACCCAGATAACGAGCACAGTCGAGTATCTGCCAGAATCCCAATGCATCCTTGTCTTTATGTTTGATAAATTTTGGCGGCTGGGAGCCAGTCTTTTCGTGAGATTTTTGAGCACGTACATAGCGGTTGCCCTTCTGAAATTCTGCCTCTAGCCAGCGTATAGTGTCTCGCGCCCCCGGTGACTCCTTCTTGACCACATCCAGCACGTCGATGACGGCCAGGGGAATGATGATAATGAAGCGTGCGCTGTTAGCTAGTTGTTTTATCAGTGGCAATCCGTCACAAAGCGCTGAGGCGTCGGGTACTAGGTATGGAGGCAGATTAGGCTGGTCTGATGACTGTACCAGACTACCTTCAAGTTGGCTTACTTCAGCTTGTAGACGCAACTGAGCCATATCCTTCATGAGCTGATTGCGCCGTGCCTCGGCGTTTGCCATTTTAACCTGAGCCTGTCTCTCATCATGTTGTGATTGTAGCTGCACTGGACCATAAAACATTCCTTTTTCCCTATCATAACTAAAACTGATAGATTTCAACTTGGCAATAAAATAACCAAAACGTCTGAGATACAATACTCGAAGGATTGCTTCTTGGTGAGAATCCAGGTCGAGACGGCGGTTTGTATCAAACACCAGGGTCGCCTGACATTCCTCCAATGGTGGAAACATTTTGAGATGCAAGTCTTCGGCGAGTGGTTGTGTGGGTATCCAGTCCCTCTGAGCCGCTGCCGACTCAACCATATGTAAAACACCAGTAGATTGACAAACTGACATTTTTGCCAGATCAGATTCAAGCGGAAGAAAATTAAGTAACACAGATAACCGGGTCCACAATGACTGGGAGCTCTTCGCACATGTGGCTATAATATGAGGGTTACATCTCATCCAATCACAAAACGTCTTGATGGAGCTTAGTAGCTCTTCATTACTCAAAACAATCATCAGACGATCAAGTCTGCGCTGCTCCAACTCTGACTTGTCTATAACACTGTCATGATCCGTCTCAGTGTCAGTGTCTACTTCACTTTCTGTTGTGATTGTGGAGTTTTCAGTGTCGGTGGGGAAGCTACTGTTATCGGTGTCAGTTTCTATCACAAAATTTGCTAGTTTTTCTGTAATCTCATGAACATGAAGAGATTCATCTGTCTTTTCAAAGCCCGGTGGCACCGATACCTCCTTCTTGCCTTGCACCACATCCATGTTGATCTTGAGGCTTTGGTGAAAAAGATTGGCAGAATCTGAAAGCCATTCCATTGAAAAATCCTCCAGGAGTAAATTCATATCTTGTGTGGTGACTTTCTTATTGTTATTATTTTCTGCCTTTTTGAAGGTGTTATTCAAAGCACTGAAAGAAAGACTGAGAGGATCTGAGCCAATTGAGAATGCCTCCACTCCCATGGCGTTCTCGAGAGGATGAGGGCCGTCTCCGGCCTCTGAGAACCCAGGCCTTAGCTCCTGACTCACCATCAGATTGTCATCGCTGTCTGTCCCGCTCGATTCCACAGCTTCCTCCAGATAAGCTTGATCTTCCCCGGAATCCGTGTCGCTACGGTCACGCTGTGGTGGAGTCTTCTCCTCTTTCTCGCTTTCACTGAGATCAGAATCGCTTCCAGATAAAGCCCTATGATCATCATCACTGGAGCTATCACTACTACACACCCTGCGTCTACGACTCCTTTTTGTAAACTTATGCCTCTTCTTTTCTCCGTGTTCACCATCTTCATTGATTATAGTATATTGATCTGAGTTGGATTTACTGGAAGAACGGCGCCTGAGTTTGGAATTCTTTTTTTCTGCATCTGTTGTGGAAACTTCCTTTTCATTAATACAGTCAAGATCAATAATCTTCCGTGGATTTTCCAGCTCATAAGTGGCAGACTGTAACCGGATGACTACGTGATTTAGCACGTGTGAGAAGAGTGCCAAGCTAAAAGCGATGGAAGCCATCACTTGTTTATTACTGGTTATCTGTAGGTGATGGATTAATATCATACACATCACTATGACTTTGTAGACCATCTCTTCATCGAGGTTATCCAGTTTTTCGGCTTTGATGTAATTATTTAGCGGCTGATCAGGGTGCAGCACATGAGGCGGCTGGTAAAACATACAGAGGTTAAAATCCTGCAATGTAGCCTGACAACATTCCTGGATTATCTTAGCGTCGTAGTTTTTGTCGTTGATATAGAGAACATCTACTAGATGTAGGAAGCGAACTACAAATCTTTTAATGTCTTTTGATCTCTGCTGCTCAGGGGGGAGATCTCTGTGTTGGACATGCTCTTGGAGATCTTTGTATCTTCTTCGATTTTTTTCTAATAGTCGGACCAGGTTTCCATGAGCCCCGTCAAAGCTGACAGTGCATGACAGACACCTCATGTAGTGATAAGCTGCATCTAAATTATAATATCTAGATCCTGTTAATGTTCCTAGTTGATTGTGGGGCATTCCTATCTCAGGACTGAGAGCAAGAGCTTGATAATAATATCTTTGTGATGTGACACCACTCCTGACACCATCGTAATCCTGCTGGTATCGAGCGATATCACCAAGACATATCAGACAGCGATGGCTGGCTCTTAACGCCCATTCCTTCACGGCTGCTTCAGGCTCCCCCTTACGCGGCTGATGTGGCTTTCTGTGTGATAGTGGCTCTGGCATGTAGAAGAAGTCAACAGTGCCATCCAAGTTGATGGTGAACTCACTCTGAAGTTTGAGCAATAAATGACAGTAATAGCCATTTGCCGCCATAAGATGTGTGCGAAAAGCGCTCTCTAAGGAGCTGTTAGGTCTCATTTGCTTTCGATTATGCTTCATCACTTGTATGACATCATAGAATACCTTTCTCCACAGCAGCTCCTCAGCTTTCCTGCCGTATTCTATTGCATCATAAAACATGAGGCGTTCACAGTAGTCTTGTAATCTACTGCGCAGATTGACGGCCTCCGGTAAGAAGACTTCCTTGTATGATCTCTTTTGTTTGATAATTTCATCCAGCCGGCGTATGGTGTCCTGTGCTGCTCGGTACACCCGCTTGGCTTTATCGGACTCGGGCTTTATTTCTGCCACTTTGACAACAGTCTTCTTCATTTTGACAGATTGATTCATGGCGATGTAAATGTGCAGAACCACACTGTGTCAACCCTAAGTCTCCTGCAACAAAAAAGCAAAGAAATAAAGTTGCTTTCGTAATGCTCAAATTTCACTGAAATTAGCCTTAATTTCACTCAAATTAGTAACAACTTACGGAGTGACACCTTGTGAAGGATATAGTGTGGTCAAAATAGCACACAAAGTAAATTCCCCCCCCCCCCCCACCCTGGTTACAGGGTGCAACCTTTTGTTTTACATATCTGGCACATTTTTTGCCATGTATATTACAGATATTAACACTTAAAGCGCTGAAATTTTAATTACTTCCATATAAACCATGGAGACCAAAAGGTTTTTTCAATTTGAAATCATCATAAATGTCTTAGTTAGCTCTTTCCAATATATTTGAATACCTATGTTATGGGTCTACGTTTATTAGAAATATTTTTACTTTTACTGTGTGGGGATCGACTTGAGACAACAGAATATGATGTCTACAGAAGTCAGATTCTGACGACTAAAGTCAATCCCCTCGCTGTAAGGGTTAAAGTCAATAATGGTCGCAAGTTAACAAGCTGGACATTTTGTTTTTCTGATAATTTAATATATGTCTGTCAAAATTAAAAATCTAAACACTACTATGGATAACCATATAACCATGGTAGTTGATGGTTGTAAGGACATGGTTGACCATGTTTTCTTGAATAGCACTTTATGGTTTTTGACCAGGGTCCTTCATACCATAGGTGACCATGGTCTCTGATCATGGTCCTACCTCACGGCGAGAAGACCATGGGCGAACATAGCAAACATGAACTAACATGAAAAACCATGGTCGATCATGAAAACCAGGGTCGATCATGGTCACATTTCGCCTGGCAGGGGTTGACAAATCCTTATTGTTGTCACCGAGCTAGCTAATACAATGAAGAATAGGGGAGGGGGTTCTTATAGAACTTTGTTTTCATAGAGTTCCCATTTAAAACGGTTTCTGGTGACGTCACTGCGTTTCACAGAATAGAGACAAAATAGACAACTTCTGGTAGCCCAACATTAAAAGATGGTAGCCCCGGGCGTCTGGGAATGCGATTTGGCAAGCCGTACACTGGGATATTTTAAACATATATTATATACTTTTAATATCGGTCAACCAGGCTGAGGCTATTAAACAGCCTTGACTCTCTCTTATTCTCTTGCTATAAATGTCAATGTACTGACACCTGACACCATAAACAGTAATAAATAATATCTATAACATGCCCAATCCCGAATGTCGCAAAATTATATAGGATTCAGGGTTTCCGCCAGGGGGGGGTTCGGGGGGGTCCGGACCCCCCCACTCAGCACCACAGGGGGGATATCCCCCCCCCCTTGTTGGCAAGAAAAATAAAAATATTTAAAATAGGCCATTTTAAGCACCAAAATTTAAATCTCCCCACCCCTTTTGGACCCCCCCTCTCAAACATTCCTGGCGGAAACCCTAGGATTGGAAAATAACATGGTTTACAGAATTTATTGTTCCTTGGGCACTGCTGGGAATTCTCGTAATTATGCGTGACTATAGCTGAACAGGTTGTATGTGTTATGGCCACTGTACAGTATACACGTGAACGCGAAAGAATGCTGATTATTACATGTAGCTATAATAACAACTCGCTGAGGCTGACAATATCTGCATCTGTGCAGTATACATACACGCTGACAAGCAAGCATGCTGGCTAAAATACTTGCATCTCCCATTCTGTATGCTAGCTATGCTGACAACTCCCTGAGGGTGACAATATGTGCATCTGCGCTGTATGCATACACTGCGACACTGGCCTAACATTGAACCAGCATTAGATATTAGGCATATTAACCCTTTAAAACCTAAACTGTCCGAATCAGCCTGAGGCTGATTTGCCTGCACAGCTTGATCATTGTTTACAACATCCTGGATGACCGATGATGTCACATCGCAAATTTGGGCATGCCTGACTACTGTATATCGCCGCGTATACAGGGCACGATATAAGGATTGCTAGCCAGGTTGTCAGCCGGACCACCAGGTCAACTTTTGAGGTTGTCAGCAACATTTTTTAATTGTCCGAATTTTGAGACATAAGAAAACAATATTTATTTTTAAAAATAAATTAATTTTAAAACAATGGAGATCTGGTGATTCCCTGCAAATCTCCTGCTTATTTCAGGTGTTAAAGGGTTAATGCGCCGCATTGCATATTTTTGTAAATCTTTATCAATTTCTGACTGGTTGTCCGATGGAAACCCTGAGATTTTGACTGGGTTATCCGACGGCAAAATGGGTTGTCCCAGACGCCTGGAATGCCCTTATTTCATGCCCTGGTATAGTGCGACGCCATGTATAATACGAGTTAGGATTTGAGACCTCGGATGACGGGAAAAACGTCTACCCCTCTAAATAATACGACCTCAAATTTTGGATGTCGGCCGTGTCCAGGGGCCATCATAATATGATGTAGGCCTATGGATGTTACCTTGTTCTACTAATAGCGCCGTGACAGGACACACACCTGCATACACGATACTCAATGGCGGGAACACCGGCAACAGTATAGCTCTGCAAAGACAAAGGACAGTATCTGCTTAATTGTAAATTAAGCAGATACTGTATTTTCATTTTCCACGAGTGGATATCATCGGAACCGTCTGGTTTTTGGCAAACATTCTGAGTCCTGCATAGGCTACATATACACTATATGATATGTAATTAGTCAGATTTTAACTGTTTAAAACATTTATATTTCGACTACGAATTGATATTATTTTAATTCATCTATTACAAAGACCCTGTTTTGATATCGTCGGGCTCAAATTAGAACATTCCAAGAGATGTGATTGTAAATTATTTGCAGACTAGCCGCATTGTCTAGACACAAGTGTGTGGCTGTATATTAGGTGTCAGGGTATAATAACCACCTAATATAACGTACATGCTACACAGCGGCAACAGAGGTAGGTGTTAATGTTATCCCAGCAATATGGACATTCTGAGGCCTACACTACAAGTATAGAATTTGCCATAGGAAATATGATCAGTGATCACTCTCATTCCAATATATCTTAGTAAAATATCATGTTCAGATAGGCCATTATTTTATGTTATTAAATTATGTTGTACACAATAGAACACTCCCAAATGAAAGGTGATCTTAGATTAAATCATTATTATTATAAATGAACAGAGGAGTGTGAATTGGTTGCAGACTAACTGGGTCATTTATCTGCCCGTGGTTGTCAAAGGTGCCGTGGCGTCCGCGTTTGCTGGAGTGGTGGACTGAAGATATGTATTTGACAGCTGATGTAAGGTGTCTGTCCAGCGTTGGCATGATAATGGCCCACCATAATAGGTCGGTGTTGGACAACCTTGACACCCGGCAAGTGCGAGACACTCGTCTATTGTTGGTTTGATGCGGGCCCGACGTCGAGGGCGGCGGGCCTGCATCGCCCCAGCATTGGATATGCTTCTCAGACTTGCTGGGAGATCTCTTCCCAGCAAACGCGAGGCATTGCGCCGGTGCTGCTTTGATGCTGGGCTGGCGTTGCAGAAGGTGGGACGGCATTGAGCCAGCATTGGCTCAACCTCTCGCATTTGATGGTTTACCTGTTATTTTTATGTTTATTATACAGGTATAACGGCAGTCGCTCAACTTTTGGCCAATGCAGGTTCATATTCGACCTGTTCCGTGTGGTGTATACACCGGCATATTTTATGAGAAGCGTACCATTTCACTCGTTTCTTGCTGATTTAGAGTTGGGCCAAAACTGGCAACTTTGACCCAGCTCAGGACCGGTGGAGGACGAGAGAAGTGGGCCGTTTGCCCAAGACTAGGTCAGCGTTGTGTCATCACAGACATTGATTATTTCATTTATTTAATATGACTCTTTGCTTTAAGTGAACATGTTTATCATGATTATGGTCTGATAATATTTTAATGATACTACACTGCAAATTGTATATTGTATATTTTATTTAATGAAAAAAAAAATATACACAACCTAAGCCTAAGAGATGTGTGAATGTATGTGCAAAATTGAAAAAATACATCCATGGGTTTAGAAGATCTCCTCTGGACAGAAATGCGGACAGACAGACCTCCACCCCAACTTCATCGGGCGGGGGGTAAAAAGGTGACAAAAGCATGGTAGCAAAAAACCGACCAGTAGATCTAACATCAATAGTAGCTAAGGCAATGGAAACTCTAATAAGAAAACGCATTATGAAACATATAGTGAAGGAGAAACTCCTGTTAGATCGCACCACGGCTTCATTCAGGACGGATATAATGTGTAACTCTACTAATTGAAACCATGGAGATTTAACGACATGCAAAAAGCGATTTACACCCGAAAATTAAGATTTTTCTAACGTACCTACCATTATATTGATATTATGATGGCTCCTCAATAGCATGTTATTTAATTTTTCTTCACATGCTATCATGTCAATATCAGGGTTGGGGTCAGGTACATGTACCTGTACCTAGGTACAATTTTTCGGGTACCTGTACCTGCACCTGTACCCGGCCCTCATGAACAGGGAGTAGGCCTACCTGGTACCTGTACCTGGTGGCAAAATACCTGTACAATTCAGGTACATGTCAGGTACATTTATGATATTCTAAACATTATTATATATAGGATTTTAAACATTCACACCAATCAAGTCAGTGAATTCTAAGATCATTCTAAATAATCTACTTGAATTATGAAATATATCAAGAAATACATTTTGTGTCAACTATTATCTTGCACTCATGCCAGTCATGTAGGCCTACATAATGTAGGCGTATATTATTCACATTATAAATAAATCTAGGGTAGCGCCAGCCTGATAATATCACTTACTAGACCACGTATCTTTTTAAACACAGAACATAGTAGGCCTGCTCTTATCATCCCAGGAACTGAGGAAGCACACATTGTGCAACCAATGTTAGTTCAATGACGGGTTAATGTCGCAGATGTAGCCCAACATCCAATATTGGCTCAATGAACACAACAGTCAGAATGATACATTGACCCAATGTTGGTTTAATGTCTGCGACGCTGGCCCAACATTGAACCAACATCGGGTCAGTGTATCGTGTTTGCCGGGATGCACGCTGGGATCTTCCGGTGATATCTCCAGCTTGCCTGTGTAAGATGGCTATTGTGAGTGAACAAGTGTTACGCAAGCGACGCTGCTTCCCGTCAAACACGAGACACTACAACAAGCGACGGATACAACATCTCAGTAGTTTTATTCAGCTGCTTCAAAAAGTTCAAGTGTCTGGGTGATGTTTTGGCTTCTGTATCCCTGCCGGAATTTGCAAAATTAAGGTCACAGCTTTTGGATGTTTTTATAATTAGCTCAGATTTTGATCTGGCACAGCATTTTTCTTGCTCAGTGAAAACTGTGGAATGTGGTCAATTATTTATTCTAGCATGTGGGCAGTTATGAAAAAAGGCTCAGCATAATTGTATTGGACAATTTTAAAATATATTGAAAGTACCTAACTAGTGTAGAATTAGACCTCTCCATCTCGGATGTTGATCTCGCATGTGGCATCTTTCTAAACCAGTGAAAACAATCAAATGTTGTCAAATAATCATTTGAATATGTCTACAAGTGTGAAAAATGGGCAGCATAAATGTATTAGGCCTTTTAAAAAAAAATTACGAATCCTCTTTTTCCATTGAATAGGCAGCGTTGGCGCTGGCCGCTCGCCACGTCGCCAAATGCGAAAATATTCCCCATGTGGCGAAATTTCTGATGTCTTTAGCCACAGTGGCGAAGACAAAAACGAGATGCTTCCACAATACTTATGAATCTTAAGCCGTTCTCGCGGTAAAAATCGCGGGAAAAACGACTGCATTACCATCGTTTTTTTCTGACATAAACATGGCTTTATTTGATTTTTCAAATTCTCAATCGATCTTGATAGCATCTTTCAATTTTGCCGATCTATAAATATAGCAATAATAGCCTATATTATAGACTATATTCAACACAAACTATGTTTGTTTACATTCTCAACAAAAAACAAAATGGCGGACGACGACGGCGTAGGCCTATTCCTGAGGCTGTGATCTGTCCACTTGCTAATATGATGTTGTTTAATACACACTGATCATGTGATGTTTATAATGTCACTGTATCACAACCTTTATGTTATGAGTTATTTTGGAGCTGCATTAAATAATTTGTGTTTTACATTTTATTACCATCAGGCCATTGGAATGTATTAATCGCTTTATGTCCCACTGACACTGTGTCAGTGACCTATTAGCCACAACAGACGAAATAACTTGTGTTAGAACATTCATGAATAAGCAATTATTCGAATACATTAAGAGCTAACACCACACTGGGACAAAACTCATTTTTGTACAAAACTAAGCGATTTGTCTGGTCGGCCGCTCAGCACATTCCCTTTGCCTGATACTTCATTAGGGAGGAATGCGGAGTCATTAATCAAAGTGATTATTTGTCAAGAACAGGAAACGCTTAACACAGGCTGAGATGGTCAGTGTAACAAACTGACTCCACACTGCTCCTGCAGCCATGACATCCTTGTCTACCTGACTACCACTGTTACTTGATTTCTCCAAGCTGGATCTTTTTGTCAAGACCAAAAAAACCTCTGTTTTTTTTTGTTTTTTTTCGGGGGGGGGGGGTTCTTGTTACATGGTCCTCCAAAATAAGGTAGATATAAAGGGAATTTTTTTAAATTTCACTTTTAAAAACCCACAAAATTGTCCCCCAAATGGCTGTTCATGAATACAAAAATACACGCTCCTAAAAAAATCTCAAATTAAATAATTTTATATTATTTTTTTTTAAATTGTCATGGATTCAAATGGTCGGTAAACCAAAAATATTGGCAGACAACCCGAAATGTAGGGCACAGTTGTCCGCTGGATAATTTTTTTTTCAAACATAATTTTGAATGCAGCAACCTTCCTCAACTGTCATGCATTTTGATTACCGAGTACCATGATTACAGTTGAATAATAAAAGAATTCAAACAAGTTACTATTAATTTGCATTTACGTTCGTCAGTTCTTGGGAAGTTTTTCATAAAATTTGTGATTATTCGCTAACTAAATCATAAACTGGTCCAACTTAAGTACTATCTTTTTGTGGTAAGATGCAAAATCAATAGGCCTACTAGACCAGTATCAATTATCACCAATATTTTAGATACTGGATACATTATTATATTGTGGCTACAATAAAGAAAATGTGGCTAAAACTTTTCAGAGGTTTTAGCCACAGTGGCTAAGACATTTTTCATCCTACCGCCAACACTGAATAGGTACATCCAAACAGTCATTATGATGGGGTTTTTCGTGTTTTTTCAGGATTTATGTGAATTTGTGATACACTGCAATAAAAGACATATTTTTCTCTGTTCGCTAGCAAAATAAATAAACTTGAAAATACACTTAAATGATGACCGCTATGGTTAGTTGTTAATATAAATAAATATAGCCCAAATGCTACCTAATTAATCTGGAATGTCAAACACTGAACAGCCTCACTGCCTCAGGCTCAAGGGGAGGGGCGGGCGAGTTGTTGAGATAACATTTCACAGCTCTACACTAGGCCTACACTGGCAACAGGGGGCCGAACTGGTAAAGCCTCAGTTTAGTAAAGGCAAGATAACATTTCACAGCTCTACAGTAAAGGGGGCCGAGTTGGTGGGGGCCGAGTTGGCAAGGGCCGAAGCGTCCTGAGGCTGATATCACTGCCACTGGATACCCGGCGTAGCAAGTTTAAGTTAAGTTCAATGAAGCAACTACCAGGGGAGTGCCCGTTTTTAAAAAGTAAAAGACGCCCGAAATGCCGGGGTTCACCAAGGCTCCAGCAGAACAACGAAAAAACCACTTCCAATTGAATGAATGTTGTATACATTTAGTGTTGTTTCAAATATATTTATTCACCTTTTCTTACCAATAATTTATTTTAATTTCATTCTCAACTGCCATGTGCCGTGTATGTTGATAACCAATGATCAGAAATAAAATCTTTAGACAAGAAACAACACATTTTTCATGTTTGTTTGTTTGTTTGTTTGGGTTAGCTAGCCCGCATGCAGGCTGCCCGGGCCTTCCGATAATTATCGATCAATCACAATGTTTTTTCTTGCAAATATTTGGAATCAAACAATAAATCAGTCAACTAAAGATCTGGTATGAATGAATGAATGAATCAGTCAGCTAGACAGTAGCTGTCTACTGCGTCCATAGTGGTAGTAAGAACACTACTCTATGACTGCGCGATCCATACTCTGGTTCCCAGAGCCACACTACGCGGCGTGGCCGAGCTTCATGTAGCCTCTGGTATGGCCCAGTGGCGAATGTTTGTGACTTGTTGCTATTTTTAGATGAAAATAGGGTAACCCCCGAATTCAGACATTTTTGAAAGGTCACTTCCCCGGATGAAGAGCTGTTCACAGTATTGTATTTCCCCTCTGACGCATTTCCTATGACTTGACCTAGAAAATTATTCACGGGCCTCAATAGCACAGGCATGAAGGTCACGTGACTAAGAACCTTGGCCTATACCCGGCCATAAATGAAATTGGCTGTGCTCGCCAGGCAATTGCGTCCATAGAAATGTAATTTCTATGACCAGTTTGTTTGTTTGTTTGTTTGTTTGGGATAGCTAGCCCTCAAGTGGGGCTGCCCGGGCATTCCGACTTTGACAATCGCTCTCTAACTCCCGGCAAGGATCAATGTATCTCTTAGAACCCATGAGTGCCGAGCTGACTTCCTCACTTTACGAATCTGTCAACCAGCCACTCCCCTCATCCTCTGCTTCTCCTCAGTGCATCTCCAGACTCAACTTCAAAGACTCTCTGATCGCTGTGGTGATGCTGATGATGCCGGGAAGCAGTGATCTAACCAAGACCAGTGACCGCGTCTTCTCGCACTCAATAAGCCGGCATTGATCCGCTGCCAAGCGGAGCAGCCCAATTAAATCATATCGGCGACGGACTGTCTGTCTGTTTCCAGACCCCTCGAGTCTGTTGCCAGACTATCCGACGGCGGAACCGACTTTTGTTGATCTGTCATCGCATCATTGATTGCGACAAAGGAGGTTTGCGACTGCCTCAGACTTGCTATGGTATGCTGCATGTTATGAACACCCATACTCATCGCCCTATCCACAGTGTGACAGTGGTTTTGTCTGTTGCCAGACGGTCTGTTTGACTGTTGCCAGACCCTCAGTCGTAGAGTCTGCTCTGAGAAAAAGGCCGATGACAGAGCCACCCTTTATTTGTCTGTTTCCAGACCGACTGCTTGTCTGTTGCCAGACGCTTGGTGTTTGTTGCCAGACTCGGCGATGGAGGAGCCAACCCTTTGTTTGTCTGTTGTTACTTGTCAAACTGATCACGAAAAGGGAGATGAATATCAGTGCCCAAAGTTTGCGACTGCCTCGGACTCGCCCTGGTATGCTGCATGTCATGGACACCCATACCCGTCACCGTATCTACAGTGTGACAGTGGATTATGCCTCGCCCCCATGTTAAAATTAGGCAGAGGGATTTGAAGGGTGAGAGCCATATGTTCAAGTTGAATGAAGGGGCTGAGGGACGAGAGCCATTTCAGTTTAAGGGAGGTGTTCGTGGGCCATGTTGACATTAAGGACTGGATAGGGGGATGAGAGACAAGAGCGTTGTTAAAATTCCTCTTGAGAGATTTAAAGAGCGAGAGTCAGGTTCAAGTTGAAGGGAGTGGCCTTGGGACGAGAGTAAATTTCAAGACCCTCAGTCGAATTGTCTGTTGCCAGACCAAGACTGCGTCCGTCTACTGCAAGCCGTGGGCGCCATACGGCCTGCTTTGGCAGTGCATCATACAACCAGCCACAGCCCAGTGGCGGATCCAGGATCTGTAGAAAGGGGTTTTGGAGGCTTCCCCCCAAGATTTTTTGGGTAAATATTAGCCAATTTTGTTAACTTTTTAAAGTATTTTGGCGAAAAAGGGGGGCGCGCGCCTCCTGCGCCCCCCCCCCCCTCTGGATCTGGCACTGCAGCCTACCATTAGGATCCAATTGACTTTCAGCTGTGACGGCGCGATGCGACCCATATGCATAGCTCAGCCGCTCCATGCCTATCAGTAGTTTAATTACTTATTTTAGATTAAAATGTATAATTTATAATCCCCATAAAACCATTCCTCCCCCTCCCCCTCCGAGCCGCCAACCTCATACATGTGTAAGCCTACGCATGAGGGAATAAGACCCTTTCAATGACATTAGCAACGAGATTGGTAATGTTATTTAGTAGATCCATCCCTACCCTCACACAGAATCTAAGACACGTGTCTGACAGCAGCATATACATTCATTCTCACGAATTCACACTGCCCAACAATCTAACCTCTGACAACAGCATATTCATCCATATTAATTCACACTGCCCACAATCTAACCTCTGACAGCAGCGTATTCATTCACGTGAATTCACACTGCCCACATTTTCCTCATGTCCCATAATCCGGACATCCCATGCAACCTAGCGTCCCAACCCCCAGTCTCATGCACATAATTATGTCCTCTTATATAATATGTGCATGAGGACCCACTAGCATTCATCCTTACCTCATAAAGAATCTAAGACTTCTGACAGCAGCGTATTCATCCATATGAATTCACACTGCCCACATCTTCCTCGTTCCCCATCATGCACACACTCTAAATATATCTGCATGAGGAACCCACTAATATTGGTATATATAGTCGAATGTTTGTTTAGTTTAGCTAGTCCTGTAAACAGGTGCCTGGGCCTTCTGATAAAACATTGATTGCTCGACAACACCACGCGGTCACAAATTTTTTCGTAAAATCATCGGTGTCTAGTCAGCCGACTAATCTCTCACATTGTGACAAGATTGCACTCCTCTTCTTCTCAGTGCACCTCAATCTAAAGAGACATCTGGTCTCTTTGATGATGTCGGTTGGCATCACACAAAGTATATAATTTTATAACCTCGCCACAGGTAACTTCATCACAGATTGGCAACCCTTTCTCTTGCTTGTATTTAGGCTATATATGTCCTCTATACGATTTTAGGCATACTATAAGCCGAATAAGATGTTACTGAAATTCAAAATATAGTTTTCGTGAGTGCTCAGTTATAGCCGAATATAGGCCTAGCTCGATTCAGAAAATGTATATTTTCAGAAAAATATTATTTTTTTTTTTTTTTAACAATTCCAGCTTTAAGTGATGAATAATATAATTGAAACAACTCAACAGGACAAGGTTTGTACTTTTAATAAATATTGAATTATTAATTAATATGATTTAAGTGGCCTATGCCTACATATAGAGTAAAATGCCCCTCCAAAAATGCACTTTCGCCAGCATAAAAAAAAATAGTCGAGTTCGATTCAAAGACATGCATGGGGGGAGGCTGTGCTATATATTTGTTGATTAGGTTAACATGTAGGTGTAATTTGTGGTTGTTTCACGCGTTTGTATTTATTTATTATGAGATAATGCAAGAGATAATGATTTTTGGCTAAATGGGGCGCTTTAGGCGCCCTGTGCTCAAAGGGCCCCTCTAGTATCCTTAAAGCGCCCCCTGGTTTTTCCACTGTATTATAATTTCTCAAAAGGCCCCGCCCCTATTTAAAATGTATGTCCAGACTGACCTACACTTAGATTAAAATAATTAGATGGATTGATTGTAACAGAGTTATGTAGGCCCTAATGTTAGTAAAAAAAATAATGTAATTTAGTAATAACCTACTTAAAGCTGCATGACTGTTTTGTTTATTTCGATAAAAATAACCTAAAAAGTACAAAACAATCATTCATACTGTCTTAAAAGCCTTATAAATGCACTAAAACTAGGTAAATGTAGCGGGATTAGCTCACCATGCGATACACGATCAAGTATTATGAAGTAGTGAATCGGTTTGTGTACAATACGTATGTAATAGTGGTCAGGTTATGAGCCAATATAATGCTACATTGGCCAACACCAAACCGCCTTAATAATAGCAAACACCAGACGTTGAGCTGAATCAGCATAATGTTGGGCCAGTACCACAGACAATGGGCCGGCATTAGCCTGCCATTGGATCAATGCCTCGTGTTAGCCGAGATACATAGCCCACATAGCCAGCCGTAGACGTCCTAAGACTAAGTAAAAAAACGGTTGGAAATCGGTTACAGTAAAGTCTGATGTTTTGAATAAAATTTTATTTTACCGCATATCGCGATTTATATCACTTTATGTGATGATTTACGATAAAATAAAATAAAGTCTGATATTGTCTAGTAGCATTTTGACCATGCCCATGAGATACCGAATAAAAAAGTGCAAATGTTTTTCAAGAAAATCAAAAGAGCGAAAAAGATGATTTACATCAATGAATTAAAGACGACAATTCCGCGACAATTTCCCACAGTCTGGGGAGAGCGTCTTAATGGAGGGCCAAAGTCTCAAATGCTGGCCCACACTTAAAAGCACTTAACAAAAATATAGTCCTATTTTTCAAGTGAGTGACATTCTCCATACCTGTACTGAAATTAAACATGACATTATATGCATATATCACCCATATCACACAAAGTAATAACACACTGAAATAATACACTTTTTACTGCGCAATGTATCTATGATCACTTAAAAAATAAGAATAAAATTAAGATTTTCCCACTTTTTTTCGATGATGATCGGTATCTGCCACTTGGTACTTTTAATGTCCTGATTATACAAACAGTGTGTCTTACTCTGCTGTGATCATGTCTGTTTTTGTGGGGCAACAATATTTAAAAACAACAAACCTAAATCCCTTATAACTCACTAACCGGGGGAGTAAAATACAAAATGAAACACCATTCTCTATGGAATAATCTTTTGAATAAAAGAAACAAAACAGTTATGCAGCTTCAAGCCTATCTCGTGGAGATTTGTAACTATTCACCCTGCTATTCCTATCTTGCGGTACTTAGTATAGTAAAAGAGTGTGCGCAAGCAGCCCCGGGGGGGGGGGGCACTTTGAGCAATGAAGATAGTGTTTTGTGTTAAAGGGGGCGCTTTAGGGAAGCCAGGTGGGGCCCTAGGCACGCATGTACTTTTTACTACAATTATTTGTTCTCGATGTTGTGAAGCTCTACCCCCATGGTTAGGCTTGATAAATTACACTTTATCTGCTTACCTAAATATAGGTGTTATCTGTACACAGATTTTAGTTATCACTAAGTAATTACCACACCACGAAAGTTATAAGAAAAAAATTTGATTTAACACCACTGCCTAGAGGTCACATCTATAATCATGTTGATAATAGTGAGGGCAGTAAAGGTCCACATGCTTTAACTTACAGCCAATGTTTTCCATTGTGACGTCATTTTTACTGAGAAATAAAACTCTATGGGGGCTCTTTAGGAACCTGGAGCCCTTTAGAGAAGGGGCTCTTTGCACCCTGGGGCCCGTTAGGGCATTTCACCCTATTAATGCAGTTTTAATATATACAGGTAGATAGGCCTATATATACTATAGGCCTACGGGTCAATGGCTCCCACTGAAGTCACCGCTATCGCCCACTCGGAGAACCTACCTGGGACAAGGGGTAGGCCTACATGGTCACCAAATGAATAATAGACATCAGTGGCGGATCCAGAGGGATAGCGCAGCCGGCGCACGCCCCTCCGTTCAGGGTCCAAAAAAGGACCATATTTCGCCCGAAATATGGTCTAAAATGCATCATTTGAGGCCTTGGATTTAAAAAATTTCTAGGGAAGCATGCCCCCGGACCAATCTAGAGTGCCATCAGTGGTGTGTATGAATTCTTGCGAGAATCGCCCCCCCCCCCCTCCGTCTGTCAAATCCTGGATCCGCCACTGGACACAACTTCTTCTTTCTGTTTTACAGATCCAGTTACCTTGTTTTACATTCTTACCCCTTTCATCGCTGGCATGGATATAGCTGTTTTTCATTTGTTTCATTGGTCGATCAAATCACTGTCATTGGGAATGAAATGAGTGTTTAAACGTCAATATTTGCCAATGTTTCGTTTCAAATTAAACAGACATGAGCATTTTTCATCGATCTGAATTTAAAAAATGTGCTTGGAACGTCACGTTTAATAGAAATATCGATAGACTTTTTTTTTAATTGTTCACGTCCAACTATAGCTTTTTTTTAAACGAAACAAGATCAAGGGTGGTCCTACTGTTTTATGTAGGCTACATATTTGAACGAGAAGGGTTTAATCTAATGTATCCAGTAAGATTTTTTTAAGGGGGGGGGTAATTATTTTTTACTTTATATTAGCCTTTAGGAGTTGGCCTAGCCTCTTCACGGACCCATCTTACTCCACCTATATGTTTTCGCTATAGCCATGTGACCGCAGGACCACGATTATACATGTACTCTCCATGTGGCAGTTGATATGGAGGGACCTCGGGACCAAGAGTCTTGCGTTACCTATATATAATTTTAGACTCTCTAGTCATTTGGTAACTGATGGCGGGATGCGATCAGGACCCAGATTCGACCTACATGTATGTTATGTAGGCCAAGTCCCTCCATCAGTTACCCACATGGCTAGAGAGTACCAGGTACGTAGGTAGAATCTGGGGTCTGAGGACACTTCATCAGTTACCACATTTGGGGGGCCCACTGAAACTTTTTTTGCATGCGCGTTTCAAGTGACATGCTCATTTTTATTCATTTTCATATATTTGTACTTTATATCATTGTAGTTTTGGGGGGCCCTATTCTGTATCATAGTAATACAGCAACTGGTTGGGGGGCCTCTGTTATATAATGATAATATGCCTATTCATGAAATTAATGTTTTACTTATGCCTTTGACATAAAAAAAACATCTTGCAGGGGGCCCTAATTCCTATTCTGTACTGATCGATAAATAACTGGTTGGGGCCCCCTGTATTTTACTGTTCTAGGCTGATAATTTTCATGAAAATTACAAACTTCCCTGCATCTAGCTGGCATGGCCGCATGGGCCCTAATCCCTTTCTGTCCCGATCGTTAAATAAATGGTTGGGCCCCTTGTGCTTTACTAACCAATGCTGATAATTTACATGCAATTCATAAGTTCCCCTGTATCTAAATGGTGAGCTCATCTAAGCTCATAATTTTGTCACACTAGATTCACAGTATGAGCTCATTAACTGACCTCACTGTGAGATCATGGTAAGATCAATTTAACTCACAGTTTTATCACACCAGACACCAGAGTATGGGATCATTATGTTATCTCACTGTGAGATCATGGCGAGGTCACATGAACTCACAGTTTTATCACGCTAGGCTCACGGTATGAGATCATTATCTGATCTTGTAGCGTATTGAACGTACAAATTGTATTCAAAGATGTCTTTTTGGCTTCGATTTCGACAAGTTACAAATTATAGCATAGACAAGTCACAAGGCTTAAAACTTTGAAGATTTCACATGTTTTTACTGTCGAACATGACATTTCTTTACTGTCAAACATAACATTTCTTTACTACGGAACATGACATTTCTTTAGTATCGAACATGACATTTCTTTAGTGATTTATTCATTTGTTTGTTACTCTACTGTTGAAATCCGTGAAGCCACGGTCATGTTTTTATCAAAAAAGTGAACACAAACAAACCCGCTTCACCGCAAGTCCGACGTGCTCGATTGGAAGCACGACAAAAAAATACATAATACAGAAAGGGCCGTATTTGAATTAATGTTCGACAAAGCTACCCCCCCTGACGGTAGTCAAATAACTGAGTTAAAAGGCATCGAGCAAATTAAGTTTATGAATGTAATTCAATATTTGATAATTCTTAAACTTAGTCAGTTTTTACACTTTTACAGTTTTTACATTTTCTTCTAATACACATATTTTTGCAACGGGACGAATATAAGTCCCTTGAGCAGTCTTAACACGAACAGTTCTAATATTCCCATCATCACCTGGGAAAACATCAACAATTCTGGCAAGTTGCCACTGACCGCGGGGTACATTGTCATCCACTAGCAGCACAAGATCACCTACATGAATAGGTAGTCCATTGGACAACCATTTTTGTCTAACAGTCAGAGAAGGCAAATATTCACGCAACCAACGACGGCATAAGTGATCCGCCAAGACCTGAGATTGCCGCCAACGACGGCGACTGTTAATTTCTTTGTCCTCACAAATATCAGGAAGAACTACATCCGCAATATCAGCTCGACCACGTAAGAAATGATTGGGAGAGAGAGCGGTATAATCCTCGGGATCAGTACTATTGTGAGTAAGAGGTCGGCTGTTAATTGTCGCTTCCACCTCTATTAGTGCAGTTCTTAACACAGATTCATTAACACAATTGTTTTTTAGCACAGCTTTTAAAGCAATCTTTACTGAACGCACCAGTCTTTCCCAGGCCCCACCAAAGTGGGGTGCAGAAGGCGGATTGAAATGCCACTGAATTTCACGCTGTGACAAAAATCGATTCAGCTTATTCTGGTTGAGAAGACGGAGGCAGTCATTTAACTCCCTATGCGCTCCCACAAAGTTGGTACCATTGTCACTAAATAGATGATGACATTGGCCTCTGCGACCAATAAAATTGCGTAGCACTAGAATGAAGTCATCACTTTCAAGTGAGTCGGCCAGCTCCAGATGTACTGCTCTGGTAGTTAAACACGTAAATAAACACCCCCAGCGTTTAATGGTACTACGTCCACGTTTGATTAACATAGGGCCAAAATAGTCAACCCCGGTGTTATAAAAGGGTCCAGCAGATACATCCAAACGACAAATAGGTAAATCTGCCATGATAGGTATGGACGGTTTCACTCTATTCTTCTTACATTGCATACACTTAGTCACAGCAGATCTGGCCATACGCCTTGCCTTTATCGGCCACATAGTTTGTCTTATGTGTGTGATTATATGTTCTGGGCCGCCGTGATTGAGATCAATATGAGCACGATTAATAATCAATGTTGTGACACAGTGGGCATAGGGTAGAATGAGTTGGTGTTTAGCCTCAATTGGTATTAAAGCTTTGCGTAATCTACCTCCTACGCGTAGGTGTGTGCCATCGAAGAAAGGCCTTAAAGGTGCCAAATCACTTTTTGAAGGTAGTTCGCTGTTTGATTGGAGGCTAACAATATCACGTTGATATACATCATGCTGAGCATTGCGAATCCAACACAGCTTGGCCTCCTTAATCTCCACCACGAGGAGATGAGCACCATTCTTCCCACGGGTTTTATTGCCAGTTGAGAATGACAAGAAGATTTTAATAGCGCGCATAATCCACGCTGTGTGACGTATCAATTTAATCCAGCAGGAATAATCTTCAGGTTTCACAAGTCTTGCAATATTTAATGAATTAAACATACTTTCTGGTAATATAACACTAGCAGTCCCTGCAGTGTTAAGCACATTTATTTTTGTGCGTATTTCAGGATCATCATTAGACAAATCATCAGACACAGTAGTAGCAGACCATTGAGATTCATTATCCTGTAAAAAGGATGGCCCACTGAACCAGTAATGTTGACTGTTTAAAACATGTGCTGGTAATCCACGTGTGCACAAATCTGCGGGATTATTTCCCGAAGATACATGGCGCCATTGATCAGGTTTTGTTAACTCCCGTATTTCACAAATACGATTAGCCACAAATGGCTTAAAACGCTTGCTCTCATTTTTAATGTATCGCAGAACTGTAGTCGAATCTGACCAGAAAACAACATTTTCCACTGTGAGACTCAGCTCCTTGTTAAGTGAGGCCCACAATCTGACTGCCAAAACAGCACCTTGCAATTCTAGTCTAGGTATGGAAAGCTCTGGTTTGATGGGAGCTACGTGAGTCTTGGCGGCTAAGAAAGATGTAGTATATTTTTCACTGCTGGTAGGGTAGCGAAAATATGCAACAGCTCCGAAACCCTTTATTGAAGCATCAGCGAACAGGTGTATTTCAATATTTGTTGTATGTGGACTGAGGTTGAAGTGGTGCCTAGGTAGCTCAAAATTGTTTAAACTCAGCAGCTCCTGAAGCCAAGCATTCCAGGCCGATTCAAATATTTCAGGTAAAGGATCGTCCCAATCAGAACCATGCCGCCACAACTCTTGAATGAAGCATTTGGCTCTGAACACAAAGGGAGCAAGTATTCCGCAGGGATCGAATATTGAGCTAACTATGCTGACGATACCCCGTTTTGTATTCGTGACTTGTTTATCAGAAGGCGCAAATGTAAAACAGTCATTTTGAACTTTCCATTTCATTCCCAAAGCTCTGTGAACAGGCAATTCATCAAAATCCAAATCCAAACTATGTATTGCTCGCTCTTCATTTTCAAATGTTTTTAGGACATTTTGTCTGTTTGACATCCACTTTGTTAAGTGGAATCCACCACAAGCCAATATGCTAACTAAGTCTTTAGAAAGATTAATTGCCTCCGTTTCACTAGCAACAGAGATCATCATATCGTCCACGTAAAAATCACGTAAAACAGTTTTGACTACAGTTTCGTTAAATTTGTCTGCGTGGTCTCTAGCAGTGCGCTGGAGAGCGTAATTGGCACAGCTAGGTGAATCAGCTGCTCCAAAAATATGTACCATCATTTTATATGTGTCTGGTGGACCAGGTGCAGTTAAATCAGATTTCCACAGAAATCTAAGCGAATCAGAATCCTCGTCTGACACACAAACCTGATTAAACATGCCTTTAATGTCTGCCACCAAGGCCACATCATATAGACGGAATCTTTGAAGGACACCAAATAAGCTATTAAGAAGATCTGGTCCGGTGACTAAATTGTCATTTAGTGAAGTACCACAATAAGTAGATGCAGCATCGAAAACTACACGCACCTTTTCAGGTTTGTTCGGATTTTTTACAGCATGGTGAGGTAAGTACCAAGTTCTAGGACCGGTAGCTTCAGACTCAGTCTTTGTCAGCTTACGTGCATACCCCATCTTGATATATTCATTAACCGCACTTGAGTACATGTCTCTCAAATTATCATCATTTTTGAATCGTTTCAACACTGAAACCAAGCGATTCTGAGCAACGATCTTGTTGTTGGGTAAAACAACATTATTTTCTTTCCAGAGCATCCCTACTTTGTAATGACCATTTACAAACTTAGTATTTTCTTCTAACATATTTTGAGCAATGCGATCTTCAGGTGACTCGCCACGTCTAATGTCATGTACTACACCAAATGACTCGGTACGCCAGAATTGTTCAACTTGCGTGTGTAGTTGCTCATTTTCACGAGCAATTAAATTAACATTGACAAGTGAAGTATCAGTAACATCTTTACCAATACCTATCAATGTCCACCCTAACTTAGTTTTAACTGCAATAGGTTCATTTGGAGCACCTACTCTTGATTCAATCTGTAAGTGGGCCTCTGGTACATTAGCGCCAATGAGTATTTTAACATCAGAAGGTTTTATGTCAGGAAATGGTATATTTTTTAAGTGCTCAGCGCTTTCATTTTCACCAACACATTGTTCATTACAGCGGAACATCGCTTTAGTTGTCCATGCTTCCTTTATATGAACAGAGTGACCATCTACGTCATCAGGGCGTAAAGAGAGAGAAACTCGACGTGAGGGCGATGACATTTCCGATGTAAGAGTCCTTATAGACAATGTTTTCTTAGGCCCTGTTAAACCTAAGTCATCAGCTAGATCCTCATGTATGAGAGAAATTTCACTAGCACTATCAAGTAAAGCATAAGTTGACATAATGTGACCACTTGGCCCCGAAATACGTACAGGTATCATTTGTAGATACACACGTGCACTGTTAGACACACGACCAGCATTAGCAACACTGACTTCTTGCACGTCCGTATTATTGTCTACTGTATTATGCAATAAGGTATGATGTCTCTTGTTGCACTCTGTATTGCGACAACTGATGGTCGAAAAACACTCAGCAGACTGATGTCCTTTTCTAAGACAATTGAAACATAGTTTCTTTTCTTTAACTATGTCCCATCTATCTTTAACAGTCTTATTAACAAACTCCAGACACTTGTACAAGTAATGTTTTTCTGAACAATGTGGGCAGTATTTAGTTTTTGTCTCACTCTCATTTTCACTATCAGCACGTGGAACATTTGTCTCCTTTTTGTCATTTTTAGATTTAATGTTCGACCCTTTAGGGCTGGTAATCTTTGAGGCATAGCTGTCAGGCCTGGCTGTTTTAGTGTTAGAGCCATTTGAAACACCTGCTTTGGAGTGAAATTTTTTCGAGTTAGATTCCTTAGAAATCGCAGTATTCAGTGAAACTGTTGAATGTTTTCCTTTAACACCACTGTTGAAAGCAGATTGTTTATAATCTCTTCTAGAAGTACCTGCACTGTTCATTTTAACGGCGTAAGGATTAAAGGCAACATTCACTTGGTTCTTTAACCAATTTTGAAGGTCACTGAGTGTAGGTTCTCGTGATGAACAAATATTTTGGACATGTTTATTCCACGATGGAATTTTATCAGACGGCAGTCTGCGTGATGCTTGCAACAAAGTATCACTTCCAAATAAATCAGAGTGATAGTGCATTTGTTGAAGTGTAACAATACAGTCTCTAATTTTAACGTAAAAATCACGAAGGCTAGACGGATCGTTGTGAGAAATAGTTGGACCATTGGTAATATTGTTTATGCAAGCTCTGGCTACCATCATTCTGTGACCAAAAGCTGTTTTAAGCTCCTTGAGTGCTACAGCATAGTTTTTACCACTATACGTCAATCCACGAATTAATTTTAAAGCATCCCCCTTTACATGTGATTGCAAAAGATCAATACGACGTGTGTCAGATAAGCCAGCGCGGCAATGTACTTGCATGTAAAACTGTTCAACAAATTTAGGCCAGCTCAATGGCGAACCATCAAAGACAGGTATAGCTATTTGTGGCAGATCGCGTTCACTTTCAACTCGAATTATAGCTTGAGCAAGCTGATCAGGCGATGTGGTGGTAGGTGCATTAATGACAGTCTCTTGACCTGGAATTAAATCATCTATCCAGGCATCAATAGCTTTATTAAACACATTTGAAGGTGTATTGAAGCTTTTTTTATCACCGGGCTCCCACGCTGTGGCGTCAGGATTCAGTGAATAAAAGTTATGTGACAATGCATCAGAACGTGCCTTTTCACTTGACCTCGATTGCGGCGCTACATTAGGTGCAGCAATTGGCTTAAACGAAAGTGTTGAAGATGGCCGAGTATCATATTGCACTGTTGAATGTTGAGTATGATTAGGTGCACTATGGTTATCACTCACAAAATGAACTTGCTGATTGATTGGTATGGGATTATGAACAGGAGACCCATGAACTTGTTCCATGTTAGGACATGGTTTATTAAAATGGCTTATGGTCTCACTACGAGGCAAAACTACACGCAAATCATGAGTCGGCTCTTCGGCGAGACGTGACTCAGCTTGTGTGCGTGTATTAAATTCTGTCATAGGTGAACGAGTAGGTGCATAAACAACGGGATTAGGGTTCTCATAATGAACCCTAAGCTGAGGTGCTAAATTTTGTTGACCAAAACCACTATTTATTGCAGGCGGAGGAGCATCAAACTGCAAACCCACTGGCAATAAACGGTGTGAATGAGAAAGTTTTGATGGACTAAAACCATGAGGATTAACACCTCCTTGTGGCTCATGCACCACGCGCTCATTTGACAATATACAAGATTGCTGCTTGTACGAATCATAAGGACAGGATTCGGGTATAGTAGTATAAGTAGCACTGACAGGGGGAGGTGTAGGATTCACTTTATTAAACAACGCACTGCCTGCGTATGAAGATGCCTCGGATTGAGTGGTTAGAGTAGAAGTGCTGTGTAATGGGAATTGAGATAGATGTGGTGAATTTTGCCTTTGTGTATTCACCACGTTATCATACGAAACACGCTGTTGATCTGTAGCATGTGGCACAGGCGGGTCAGTATGCACAACCAGTGGGGGAGGATGATTCAACCCACCGATACCATGCGGGGTTTCAGACTGTGACGTGTCTGGATCACGCCTTTGTGTATTCACCACGTTATCATATGAAACACACTGTTGATCTGTGGCATGTGGCACAGGCGGGTCAGTATGCACAACCAGTGGGGGAGGATGAGTCAACCCACCGATACCATGCGGGGTTTCAGACTGTAACGTGTCTGGATTACCCTCTGAGGCTGACGGCTGCCCACTTAACCAGCTTTGCACATATTGCTGTTTCAGGTGAGTTTCATCTACAGGAGGTAGCTGATTGTGAAAATCTCCGTCATCATTCTCCTGGATGAATTCGTCCAACATCTTGACTTCAAGTTCTGCAATTTCAAGTTCCTCGTCAGCAATGCGTTTCGCTTCAGCTTGGCGTTGTTTGACCTCAATTTCGGTCCTGCGCTTTATTTGCTGTAGTTTCAGTTTTGAGCGGGCTGCTTCAAGTCTCAAGTTTCTTGACTGTTCGAGGACACTACCGCTCTTGCCGCTTGATGTAACATGGCTAATAGACCGAATATCATCACGAGCCTGATATTTATTAAGTTCTTCAATGATCATATCAGTCTTCTTCTTGGTCTCTCTTAGCCAGTCAAAGGCAGCTTGAATATGAATATTGTCACTCAGGTAACTAACATATTGAGTATTGTTTTGTTCAATGTCTGTGAAAGTTTCAATAATACCTGAGCTACAAATTTTTGCTGTTTTACGTGAACAGTTTCCTGTGAGAAGCGCTCCTGCTTCACTTTTACGCCTTTCCAAACGCGATTTGAGAACATCACGAGCGTTCAATAGGGCCTTCACTCTTGTTTCGACATAATCGGTGTCTTTCAGCCTGCCTGGTAATACGCCTCTCGTAGATCTGGCTGATCGTTGAGCGGGAGGCGAAGTGTTACTTAAGGGAATGCCCATTGAAGAATCAGGAGGCAAGCTCCCAGCTTTATGACCAGAAATCCCACTCGGACCAGCTACAGCTTCAGGATCTGCACAGGGGTTGTCTGTGGCAGTTGGGAGCGAGTCCGAAACAGCATTGGAGCTAACATCACTGTCCAACTGGGTTGCTGCCTTTTCTCCTTCCATGATTGAAGAATCATTAGAATGTGAGGACATGATTAGTTTGATGGCATTGACACTGACACAGCTAGCCCTAGGGTAGGGCGAGGCCAAACACAAAAGGAAAGTCTATTGTTAGTTCAATTGGCTTTAGACTAGTCTAGTCTAATTATACATGATTCGATGAAGGCTAGCCTACACTATAGACTAGCAGTAGCAACGTTATAGTGTGAGTCTGTGACTGTCAAAGTTAGACAGTCGATAGGCCTAGAGTCTACTAGAGTCTAGATAGCATTGCATAGCCATTCATTGGAATTTGGATTACAAACATTGGTTTATAGGATTTCAACCTTTTTGTAGCGTATTGAACGTACAAATTGTATTCAAAGATGTCTTTTTGGCTTCGATTTCGACAAGTTACAAATTATAGCATAGACAAGTCACAAGGCTTAAAACTTTGAAGATTTCACATGTTTTTACTGTCGAACATGACATTTCTTTACTGTCAAACATAACATTTCTTTACTACGGAACATGACATTTCTTTAGTATCGAACATGACATTTCTTTAGTGATTTATTCATTTGTTTGTTACTCTACTGTTGAAATCCGTGAAGCCACGGTCATGTTTTTATCAAAAAAGTGAACACAAACAAACCCGCTTCACCGCAAGTCCGACGTGCTCGATTGGAAGCACGACAAAAAAATACATAATACAGAAAGGGCCGTATTTGAATTAATGTTCGACAGATCTCACTGTGAGATCATGGTCAGCTCACATTAATTCACACTTTTATCACATTAGACTCGTGATATGAGATCATTGTTTGATCTCACTGTGAAATCTATCAATCAACTTGATCAAAGGCAATATGAACTTAATTGCGGCTATCAATGACTTTAATATCTGTAATGTATCTGTTGTAGATGGCTAGACTATTCCTGTAAAATAAAATGAAAGTGTCCAGGAAAAGATATACCCTAAAAATGTCTATCACACGGGCTGTGCATCGGATTCTGGTGCCAGCTGACTGAATTTGTGGTAGGCCTAGGCTACTGGATAATTTTTTGAAATCTCAAAGCCACTTCAATAAGTTTTGTCATACCAAATTTAGGGTTTGATTTTATGCATCCTGGAAAATCTGGAATTTTTAAAATGCCCTTCTTGGAAAAGGGTGAAAATAAATTATGTATTTGAATTCCATGTGTGCGGTTGAAGACACCTATACATGTATCATTATTTATTTGATTTTAGATTTTTTATTTTTTCACCTGTACAGAATGCAGTAAACAACTTCATAGAGCCTCATGAAGGTTGAGGTGAAGAGGGGAAGAGAGGTAACGAAACCACTGTGGAAGCTAAATACAGCAGAATTGAAGAGGAAATAGAATTAAATTGTTACATTTGCAAATAAAGCTGTTTGTACATTATAACCAGTTTTTCTGATATTGTTTTGTTTGACATTCTTTCTTTTAACACGGTTAGTTTACACTTTTAGGCCTACCTCACTGTGATCTCACTGTATGCGGTCACTGTGGGGTCATTGTGTGAGCTAACTCTGATCTCGCTGTGGCCTCGTTGTATGTGCTCACAGTGGTCTCACAGTGATCTTGCTGTGGGTTCACTCTGTGAGCTCACTATGAACTAAATCGAGATTACACTTTTAAATCACTGTGATCTCACAATATAAGCTCATTGTGTGAGCTGACTGTGATCTCACTGTGGCCTCGTGGTATGAGCTCACAGTGGTCTCGCAGTGGTCTATCTGTGAGCTCACTCTGTGAGCTCACTATGGGCTCACTGTGAGGTTACACTTTTAGATCATGTGGATCTCACAATGTGATCTCACAGTAAGCTTAATGTGATCTCACAGTGAGCTCACTGTGAGATCAAATTGTTGACTGGGGTAAAACACCAATTCAAGTTTTATTGGCTACTAAATTAAGTTTTCTCAATAAAATGCTTAGAAAATAATTAAAAAAACAGCTATTCTGTCAAGAAGATTGAATAGTGTTGTACATGTAGCTGGAACAAACAAGTGATTGGAAAGTGATTTTATTCACAAACAATGGTTCGTTCAGAATATTTCAACAAAATTTATAGTACGTAAAACACAACGGCGATTAATGGCCCAAACTTTTATATCAGCATCTAACTTCTATTTCCAGTAAATAAATTTATGCCAATGCTTTAGTTTCAGGAATGTGCAAGCACTTCCACGTTGCTGCTAATGTTGCAAATATAAGGAATATAAACTTAGAAGCGAAGAGGGATAACAGATCAATATAATTGATGAAGGATCCTCGGGACCCATGCACATTCTACCTATGTATTTTCTAGCCATGTGATAACTGATGGAGTGTCCTAAGGACCCAGATTCTACCTATAAGCACTTTCTAGCCTTGTGGTATAGGTTTATATTTGATGCAGGGTCCTCAGAACCCAGATTCTACCTATGTACTTTCTAGCCATTTGATAACTGCTGGAGGGACCTCAGAACCCAGATTCGACCTATGTACTTTTTAGTCATGTGATATATAATTAATGGAGGGTCCTCAGGACCCATGCACATTCTACCTGTGTACTTTCTAGCCATGTGGTAACTGATGGAGGGACCTGAGGACCCTGATTCTACCTATGTACTTTCTAGCCATGTGATAACTGATCGAGGGTCCTAAGGACCCAGATTCTACCTATGAGCACTTTCTAGCCTTGTGGTATAGGCCTATAACTGATGGAAGGTCATCGTGACCCAGATTCTACCTATGTACTTTCTAGCCATGTGGTATATAATTCATAGAGGGTCCTCAAAACCCATGCACATTCTACCTATGTACTCTCTAGTCATGTGGTAACGATGGAAGGACCTGAGGATCCCGATGATACTGATATACATGTAGGCCTACTTTCTTGCCTTGTGGTATATAATTGATAGAGGGTCCTCAGGACTCATGCACATTCTACCTATGTACTTTCTAGCCATGTGGTAACTGGTGGAGGGAACCATCAGGACCCAGATTCTACCTATGTAGGCTTCTCTCTAGACATGTGGTAACTGATGGATCGGGACCTCAGGACCCCGATTCTGTATGTACTTTCTAGCAATGTGGTATATAACTGACGGAGGGGCCTCAGGACTCAGAGTCTACCTATGTACTCTCTAGCTATGTGGTAGCGATGGAGGGACCTCAGGACCCCGAATCTACTGATGTACATGTACTTTCTAGCCTTGTGGTATATAATTCATAGAGGGTCCTCAAAACCCATGCACATTCTACCTATGTACTTTCTAGCCATGTGGTAACTGATGGAGGGTCCTCAGGACCCAGATTCTACCTATACATGTATTATCTAGAAATGTGATAACTAATGCCTCGATCAGGACCCTGATTGATTCTACCTATGTACTTTCTAGCAATGTGCATGGTATATAATTGATGGAGGGTCCTCAGGACCCAGATTCGACCTATGTACTCTCTAGCTATGAGGTAACTGATGGGGAGACCTGAAGACCCCGATACTCGGGACCCAGATTACATTATGTAGGCCCTACTTTCTAGCCACGTGATAACTGATGAAGGGGTCTGAGGACCCAGATACTGATAGGCAACCGGGATAGGCCTAACCTAGCTCTATGTAATCTCTATCGTGAGCTAACTGATGGAGGGGCCTGAGGACCCAGATTCAATTTAAGCACTTTCTAGCTTAGTAGTATGTGGTAGCTTAACTGAGGGTGAGGCCTGTGTATGCACTGTTTTAGCTGTTTATTGACAATACTCAGGCCAGCTGCATAGCCTATGAATTATAATCTTTTATCATTTTTTTTTTTTTGCGTTTGTCTGTGTGGTTGCATTGATGAGGTCTTCATATGCATATCATAGCAATTATTTGCTCGTGAACCAGATGAAGAAGCATTATAATCAGATTCACATTGAGTTCATAAATCAGGATTATTGAATTTCGCGGATTTCTTTTACACACACTATTTTCCATTCATGTCGTGAAAAGTGTGAAATTTCATGAAAATTGGTTGAGAATTGACTGACAAAACAGCAAAAATCATTCACCACAGTTATTGTGAATCCGACTATAGTCACGTGCGTGTGGCTGTGTTTCGAGGGCAGGATAGCAGACCCCAGCTGAAAAATTATTGTGTTGGAACGGGTGACAATGTACATTAAGCATGACAGAGGGCATGTTCAGCCGAAATCAATGCGCGGGTGATGCGGTTCTTTGGGCTTGGTGCCCAAGGACCCGTTTCAACACAAGAATTAGTCACCTGCGTTTCAACGCAAGAATTATTCACCTGCGTTTCAATACACAGAAACCATTCCGTAAAGAAAAGCGCGCTAATTTATCATTTTAATCAGTTTTGAGCCAATTTCTCAAAAGGACATGCCCAGGTCTAAAATCACCAAAAAATCGGTGATTTTATGTTGGCTTCTTAATATGAACATGTGATGTAAACATGTCCATAGACTAGAACTGCAAATGTTTTTTTAGTTTTTGTGCTGCGCACTTACCAGTTATGCTAGATATACTAAAGACCATATTCCCATATTCCCATAGTGTTGGGCAATGTCTCATGTTTACTGGATACCGGGTAGTCCTACTACTAATTTTACAGGCCATTTCTGGCTGATTAAGCATTTCTGCTTCTGCTGAGCCTACTCTGTGTTTTTGGTGTGTAGGCTTCGTGTAATTAGTCTATCAGATTTGTAATAAAAAGGCTCAGCTAGTGATAAAAGCACCACATTTTGCACATTGATAGTTCATTATATATCAAAACATATTAGCTATAGACCCAATCTCAATTTATTTTTTCACAAAAATGGCGGCTATTTTTCCAATAAGGCCGCCGAAGGGGTAAATTTCGGCAGTAGTTCTGCTCTTTTGGCATCAATATCTGGAGATAAATCCACAAAATCATTAATATAAGCACACAAAAGCAAAGTGGTGACATAATAAATAAATTAAAAGTAAAAAGATATCATAAAATTATGTTTAATTAGAGAAAAAAAATGAAATTACTGTCGTGTCCACGCACTATTTACCCGGTTAACAATAAAAGCGGTAGTTCTGCCTTTTTGGCATCAATATCTCAATACAAATCCACAAAATGATTCATGTGAGCCCACAACATCACCGTGGTGATATAATAAATTTATTATATGTGTAAAGATACCACCGAATTATGTTTAATTAGAGAAAAATAATAAAAAATACTTTCGAAATGACTATACCGCGGCAAATCAATATTTACTGGTAAGCTATAAAAGTATTTGTAACTAGAGTAAAATATTTAGTTCTTAGACTAAATATTTCTCTTTTTTTCATCTGGATATACAAAACATGCATATGATATTTTTTGTAAAAAGTCTATTAATTGCGATAACAATCAACTCAGCTTTTTACATTGTACTTTGAGTTTTAAATTTAGTTTTGATCACAACCACCCCCACATTGATAGTCAGAGAGCTTAAGACTTAGTTGCGATCACAACCGCCCTCACATTTACATAGTCATAGAGCTGTGGGAATAGCGTCTCACCCGTTTCGGGACTGCTCGGGTTTACGACTACTGACAAGTGGCTGTTACCCGCATAGCCTTGCTTTGAACAGCTCTGCCGCCAAGCCAACCGCGCTCACTTACTCCGCTGCCACTGAGCTGAATGGACTGGGGCCTGAAACTGAGACGGGGCTTCTCAGTTTCAGGCCCCAAGCCGCATGGCGTGAGGTCGTCGTACGCTGTCTGGTATTATGTGCACAGTTGAATGTCTAGACTAATAAAGAGAGAATGAACAGAAGCAAGAGTTAAAGAAGTTAAAAAATCACCGTTGCCAAGACGGCAGATTAAATTATTCAGGATTGATGTTCGGTACGGGCAGTTGCCGGTACATCAACTAGCCGTCTCCCCAGGCCAACCTACACACGATATCGGGAACGCCCTAGCACCCCACACGATATTGGTGACCCCGACGATGAAACGTTCAAGCAAAACCAAAAAACTGGTTTCAAGCCAGCCCTAGATAGGTTTTAAAAAATTAGGAGATTTTAAAAAAAAATGACACAATATTTTTTTCTCAGGTATGTGACGATTGTAGGTCATTATTAACTAAATGCCAGTAGGTGAATTAGAAAGGTCATCAGAAGAGAGGTGCACACGTTTTCACAGGAAACAGTGAAAAGTTTATTTAATTTGGTTGAAAACCACGTGCGATCAATCTTTAACAAGATGGCCGACACGTTGGATTGCACAATGAAATTAGACTGATTGGTCCAACCCTCAAATATTAAAAATTTCGAAAATAAAATCTTCCTATTTATGCTAGTTTAGGCGGCTAGGAAGGGAATATTTTTAAATTCATTTTCAAATCGTTAGACACCATAATTGGGTGATTTGATTTTCACGGCCAATTCAAGAAATATCAGTAATAATTTTTCTTGTCTAATCTTTAAAAGCAAAATTTTTTGAGCTAAAAATATCGCCTCCACTCAGAGAACATTTAATAGGATTAGAGCTACTTAAAATTGTTCGCCTGCAATACATGTGAATAAACGGTCTTATTTGGTCTACAAATATATTCCTGCTGATTGTAATCATATTTTTATTTCAGTGGCAGCAGAATTATTTTACTATGAAATGGTAAGAGTGGCGCCATCTTGGCAGCCGGTCTCCCTATCACTTAGCTAATCTGGCTGTCCTAAAGCCCCATGTGTGACCCGCCAACTCGAAATGAATAGCGAACATCACCCCATCACGGCATCGGCTCAGCTCATGATATATTAGCATAAATTATGACCCCATCTTGTTGCGGTGGAAGCCAACTCGGCCGACCACGCTGTCTGGAAAAGAAGTCGAGACATTTCGGACAATTTTCAAAAATATCTTTTTCAGTCCTGAAAGCGAGCCTGAAATTATTTTAATATGTATTTCTAGTAATCGCACATTACATCACACAATGTGTGGTCGAATGTGTAGGGAAATTGAATAGTCTATTTTTCCATAACTTTCCCGCTGACACGCTCTCTGCCGGGTCAATGTTCACATATCACACGCGCCCACCGTCGGTATAGTGGCCGACAAAGAGACAACAGCAAGCGATATATGTTAATGGGCTATGAGCTGATGCGGCAAGCAGTACCGTCAAGCACACACATACACACCGCACCGACGGGCATAAGTCTACATGCGCCGATACAAATTGAAGCGAGCAACCGCTTGCGACATCACAACGAATGATCCTCATAGTGAACTTTATGAAAAAAAATGATGTTCATTATGAGAAATATTCGTAAATAAAATAAATACTATGCAGTCTTGATAGACTACTGTCAGTCAAGCATCAGGACAAATAATTCTCATAATAAGTCGAACTGTAAATGAATATACAGTCGATCTTAGCCTATCGTCACGAGAACGAAACTTTCTCATGATGGGCACAATTTAATTGTTCCATATTTACCCCGAATTTACGACTTGACAGTTGTGCTATTGTGACTATTTTGATACTTCTGAGTGTTTTCGACTTCTTTGAAAAAAAATTCCTCACAGGTCGAATTACCAAATATTACAATCTCATAGCTTAGAATAGTATTTTAGCGTTTATTCTGGCAATTTTACATGTCATTTTATTACCTACAATCATCACAATTTCAATGTATTTGTATATGGAATATTTGAATGAAATAGCTTGAGCCTTCCCAAGCACAATTTGCGCATAGAGATTCTTCAGACATTTCAGCAACCCCTGCAACCCACAACCTGCGACCCAACATAGACAATTCTCCTAATATTACAGATTCATCACACACCAAGATTTTCTCTCAACTAGTCTACTGTGCACACAGTTTTTCAGACAGAGTGCGGCAACCGAAATAGTTGGTAGGGGAGACTGGGGCACCTTGAGACATGGGGCACCTTGAGACAGGCCTGTTTGACACAAATATTATTTTGCGATTTGTGCGCCATCTGGTCAATGATACCAAAACTAACCAATTTCGATTTTCCACCCTATTGCTAATGGTTATTGGACATCCTTGGCATGCATATAACCTTAGGTCCATTTTTTACATGAAAAGTAGATTTTTGGGATGATCAATATTTAGTTCTATAGATCACATAATACTTGATTTCCCTATGATTTTGGTTGTATCTTACACCTGTGTTATCACTTTATAACTTATGTATAATGGTTTGCTTCAAATACACCCTGCACACAAACTATGATATCGGATGTGAGGTCAGTCAGGGTGGGGCACCTAGAGACGCTGTCTCAATGTGCCCCAAAACTGTCTCAAGGTGCCCCAAGTCTGTCTCAAGGTGCCCCGAAAGTGTCTCAAGGTGCCCCCACTTTTTTTCAGGCACATATTTCACTGCAACATCTAACATTAGCCAACTGCAGGCTTTAGCTACAGGTATATGCAGTATTCAAATCTTGATTTTAGTTAGATCCACGTTGTTTTCAAGTACCTTATTTGGTGTCTCAAGGTACCCCATGTGGTGTCTCAAGGTGCCCGAGTACGGGGTACATTGAGACACTTTTCTGAAAATCTGTTTTGTTAAAAAATGTAAGGTTACACATTTCTGATAATTTTCATCTCTTGCTCAAATATACCCCACTGGATGCTGTATCCATATGTGTGATCAAAATATTTTAATTTGAAAATTAAATCTGTGTTTGGGGGGTTTGAATTTTTCCGTCTCAAGGTGCCCCAGTCTCCCCTATGTTTTAAAATACATACCTTTTCAACACCCGTTCGAGTATTGCACAGTCGCCAATAGGCCCGCAATACCAAACGTTTCACTTTTTAAATAATTTCAATACAAACATTTCAAAATTACCACCAGAGGCGACAGCGAAGGTTTCGTGTCAACACCCCGCGAGAAAAAGGGGCTCGTCATAAAGACTCATATTTTCCTGCAAGCGACGAGAATGCGTCCGAGTTAAAAGACACAGACGCAGAATTTAAAAGACTCAAAGAAGACTTTTTACGAATCGCCCGTAACAGACGTCACAGAAGTTTTTCAAGGAGCGAATCCTCAAGGAGCCCATCGCCCATCCGACGCCAGCCACAGCTGCGATCAACAAATCTCCCAAAGTTCAAATTCGTCACATTCTACTCAACCGACGGTGGTTCAACCGAATCAAAACACAATTCGATTTGCATCAGATCATGAACGATGACGAGAGATACAGATTAACCTGTGCTGCGCTTTCTGGTGAAGTAGCGTCTGACGTCAGAGACGTATTGCTTCAGCCTTTTCTCACACAAAAATACGAGAATCTGAAGGGATTATTGATCGAGCGTAAAGGTTTGACTACCCCAGAGAGAGTCAATAAGGTGATTACTGGCGAGAAATTGGGATCTGACATACGGTCACGATTTCTCAGATGGCTACAGAAGACGGCTGGAGACGGCACTACGGCAGTGGTAGAAAAATCAGTCATTCATCAGGCTTTTATTCGGCAGATGCCCACCTCAATACGAGCTTATTTAGCTACACAGCCAGACAGTGCGTCATTGGAGAGTTTGGCCGTGTTAGCTGACCGTGCAGTAGCTTCAGAAAACGACGTTGAGGAAGAAAAACAGGGGGTTGCTGAAATACAAGTCAGTGAGAGTGTGAAGCCATTTGGAATATTGGAAAACCTGTCTCGCAGGTTAAAAAATTAGAGACAGCCACAGCCACAGCAGCAAAGAAAAAGCATTACAGACATCCACGCCCAGCCGAGAATTGTGCCCCCAAGACACCGTTTATATCTAATGTACAGGCACAGCCTTTTGTACCTAGTAACCAAAATGATAATAAACAAGGTTTTTTTACAAACGCTAAACAAGATAGTCGTCCTAACGTGCCGCCGCCGAACACACAGCAGAACAGTGCTGTTCAACCGATCAGGATGGCCGCACATTTACCATTTACCATCCGTTACAGATTTGTAGGTCAGAGACCTGTTGACCGTTTTCGTCAGATAGCTCTTCATTGTCTCGAGCTATAGGCTCGTCTGTATCTCCCGTATGCGTGTGCGGAGGTTTCTCCAAATTATATTGAAAATGGCCCCAGTATCTATCCAGTCTATTTTTAAAAGTGTTTAGAGTTGGAGCTAAAACAACATGTTTCGGCAGCGAATTACATGGGTTTACAAACCTTATGGGAAAAGAATGCTTACGGATTTGCAGCCTAAATTGCTGCTTCACTTGTTTTAGGTAATGCCTCCTTGTACTACTGTTTCTGTTAATTTTTAGTAGTCACTCATTTGTGCTGTACTTTCCCGTTAATAGTTTATAGACTTCAATCATGTCGCCCCCGACTTCTCCGATACTATAGACAGTAGCTTTAGTATCCGGAGTCTCTCTGGGTATTCTAAATCTCGAATCTGTGGTATGGGTTTGGTCATCCTTCTTTGTACATTCTCTACTTTGTTTAAATATTTCACTACCTTTTTAAATCTGTCTTGTCACATATGTTACAAGACAGTGTCAAAATCAACGAACAGGCTCGGCAAAACTTTTGAGGAGACCTTTTTTTATTTTCTCACTTTACAGTCATTAATCACACACAACATTAAGCACGGCAATTGAGGATCCCGGTATATATTGGGAAAGTGGGGCTGATCTGCACAGTGGGGCACTTCCGCATATGGGCTGTTTAAAGTGACTCTAATTGGGATGGCATTAATTTTTGTTTTTAGATTTGTAAGGAAGTAGTGTATCCCAGAGATCATGATTTTTTTTCAAGAGTTTCCGGAGTTAAATTTTTTTTTATCAATATTTCTATGAGTCGGAACAAACTTTGTGTATACCTAAACACCTGCTAAAAGACGTTTGATGCTCCTACAGCATAGGGCCAAATGTTGATATTGTCGGCCCAGCGTTGAGCAGACAATCGGTGATGTAGGAGAACGCCCCGCGTTACCACACCAATTAAGGGTGGTGGCTATTGATGTAAACCTGTGGTTACTTTGATCATGCCGTCTGAGATGGTCAGTATCTGTGGTATGATGAGCTATATGATGTAAGCAAACCTGTTTACATGACAATATACGTCCTGGAAATAGAGCTGGTCTCGTCTTTTTTTGTGCTTTAACTTTGTTTTTGTTAGGTTTTTGTATTTTATTTGAGATCAGTAGGTTATATAGCTTTATATGAACTAAATTGTCAAAATTGACAAAATTTAAAATTCTCATCCCAAGGAGTTCCTTTGAGCATATGATTGTCACCTGGTGATTGTAATTTAACAATGTATTGTAGTTTATCATCTGAGACCACATATAGTTGATGGCATTTCGTGGCAAGACAGCATAACTTCAAGTGTGGTGAATGAATCCCATTTTTCAAACGTTTTGAATTAAAATTATCTATGCTTCGTCTCACTTGATGTAGATGTCACAATAATGATGGTATGAATGGTATATTCATGTTAGCTTAGGGTCATTTACCAGTGTTCCACATTATCACCGATTTATATTAGGCCTGCATTGTTAGTGGGAAATAATAGGAAACCGTGTGAAATAGAAGCATACAGACTGCATACATGACATAACGGTGTGCGGACTTGCACCACTAGATATTATAGCCCCACAAAAAAATTCGGAAATGTTATGATACATAGACCAACTCCCTGACCTAGGTTATATTTTTTGGAGGAATCACCAAACATAGTATTAATTACTGTAGCTTATTTTAGACAAATGGGATTTTGGTTTCGCTAAATTTAAATGTGCTAACATTTAAGGCAGAGGATAATAGAGGGAAATAATTTTTAAATATACTGTAGTAGGTAGGGCCTCCGTTATAGTCCTGAATAAAGAAAACTGCTTGACATACCACAAACCACTCTATTGCCAATTAATACCACACAGGTATTATCATTATATAGTATGGTCTCTGGTACTAGTTCCTAGAAATATTTTCCTAAAGTTATAGAACTATTGTGTAGATATAACTGGACCTACACATAAAATATTACATATCTCTATTATCCAAATGATATTTACGTAACTGAAATGCTGAAATGCTCATAGGAACTAGTACTACACATTTATGTGTGTGTTTTTTGGTAGATAGAGGCCTATAGGGTGGCTTTGGGTACTTTAAAAGTGGTTTTCGGTATTTTAAATGGTTTTTCATACATAGTAGTAATAGTAACTACATAATTATGCATCATCTGGGATCAATTTCACAAGACTTATTGGGACAAAATTCTGTCTCAAGCTAATTAGGGCTCATGCTTTCTGACTTGCTTGTCTCAAGTGTAGCCAATCAGATTGATTCAAACTGTTGTCTTAGCTAGTTTTGTAAAACAGGCCCCTGAGTTTTACTGTTTGTTGGGAGCACTGCAACAACCTGTTGGAACACTGAAGTTGAGTCATTGCAGTAGCTCCTAGGAGCACCGCAGTTGGGAGCACCGCAGTAGCTACTTGGTGCACTGCAGCAATTGTTGAAGCACCACGTGGACACAACGTTGGCTAAACATTATACGCCATGTACACATACAAAACAATCAGGGATATTACATTCTAAATTATAATAAGTCAACAAAAATTGTTTGGCGTGCATTGACTCACCTCCGATACTGTGGGTGGTCAATTTTTCTTTGATATTTATTGTACAGTTGTTTATGCTTTCCGGTATACAGAAAAGTAATGATTGTTTTGCAAAATCATGTTTAATGCGGCATTTGTATAGATCTTGATTCCTGGTGTTATGTGTGTGATTATTTGCTTTAATAGAAAGATTTTGAAAGTGCAGATGTAAGTTATTGTTCAGATATTTGTAATACAATTTCAGCTGTTTTATTTTAAATATGTCTTCAGATTTTAAGAGGCCCAAGTTTTTAAAAATTGGATCACAGTGTGCAAATATTTTGCTAAACGTTATCATTCGCAGACATTTTTTTTTAGTTTTGTGATTCGAAATGGATTATATCCCCAAACCAGTAGGAAAAGTTTGTATGTGGCAATAAAAATGAATTGTAGAGTGAAAGTAGAACATTTATTGGTACAGTGTGTCTCAATCTTGTCAATACCCAATTACTCTTGATATTTTTAATGATATGTGATCTATATGGTTGTTCCAATTTGAATGTTTATTGATTAATAATCCGAGAATATTAAAATTGTTGACACAATCGATTATGTTTTCATTTATTGCTATTTCTGGTTCTATAATTTTTTTCTGTGACTGATGAAATAATATGCATTTTGATTTAGGCACATTTAGAGTTAATTTATCAACTTTGAACCAGACAGATATTTTACATAATTCTCTGTTTATTAAATTATTATTTATGCCTTTCTTTGTTAATAAAGTTGTGTCATCGGCAAAGAGAATAAACTGGAACAATTTACTTGAATTGTGGAGATCGTTCACAGATATCAGAAACAATAATGGACCGGGTGTTGAACCCTGTGATACACCAGTAGAATTTTATTGATGGTCTGAATTTACATTATTAAAGTTTACATATTGCGTTCTATTTTCTAAGTAATTTTTTATCAATCCAGTCTAGTTTTTGGATAATCCGTAGTGTTTTAACTTATGTTGTAAAATATTGTGGTTCAGAGTGTCAAAAGTGTTTGATAAGTCTAAGAATTTGCCAATATGGGTATCACCATTATCCATAAAGGATAAAATTATGTTTACAAGTTCTAAAGATGCCATTTCAGTGGGCTGGCCTCACGGAAGCCATTGATCTTTAACCCTTTCCATGCGGCTCCCGGACCCCAGCCGGGATCCGAAAACGCTCCTTTTTGGCAGCTCCCGGACCCCAGCCGGGATTATGTTCAGTTACAGATTGTCACTGTAATTCCAGTACTGACAAAGCCATGTGTGTGAATTGCCACCGAATTGTGTTGGGGAACATGCAGATGTTATTTTGTAATCCCTGTATGTAGAATATACCCCTGTTTTACTTGGGGGGGGGGGGGGAGGAAGTATCAACCACTTATTAACTCCTAATAATGAGCACCACGTGGACACAACGTAGGATTGTTCTTTAATTAGTTATCTCCTCAAGGTCATGCCAAGGTAACCTCAATGTCATTTCAAGGTAAAATTGGCTAAAAATGGACAAAATTAGAATTTTATCATTTGTGAGCCTATTTAAAATGACCTTGAGATGACCTTGGCGTGGCTTACCATGGTACTAAAACTTGTAAACAGGTAAAAAAGCAACTGCAGACCATGTCACCCTTCATACCCGGTGGTATTATACATGTTATAGGCAGGCATAAGTAGATTTCACACTTTTACCTGAGAAAAAAATCTTTTTTTTTAGATGACCTTGGAAAGTTCAGAGAACCAGCCCTCCCCCTTTGACCCCGGATATTAATAACCAACCCTAACATGTATGGGGATAGTGCTCAGCTGACATTAAGCAGTACATACTAATGTCCAACGTTTAGATCTTCAGTAAAATGCAATAAATAGTACAAAATGTGATATTTGTTTTAATTTGCATGTGTTTTGACCTTGGGATGACCTTGAAATGACCTTGATCTGACCTTGAAGTACTATGCTGGAATAGTCTAACCCCAGTCCGTACCAACATTGATATCCATTTTGATATCCTTAGGATGTGATGGAAGCATATCCAAATGATGTAAATATGGCCTGAAATTAGTCATTTTTTACAATTTAATTCCGCAAATAATGAACGATTGGCTCAGAAATATTCCGCATGGAAATGGTTAAGGAACAGGTTTGAGTTTTCAAAATAAGCATATAATTGTTGGTCTATAACTTTTTCAAATATCTTTGAAAGAGATGGGAGAAGTGAATTAGGTCTGTGATTAGTCAATAGGGTGGGATCTTCTTTTTTAAATAAAGGTATAACTTTTGCGGCTTCAAGTTTGTCTACGAAAAGACCAGTTTCAAACATTTGATTATTAATTATACAATAGCGTGTGTTTGGAGGTAATTATGTTCATTTGAGAACAGACTTGGGAGAGTTGATCATGACCAGGGTGACTTGAAGCCCAAGGGTTTCAAACCACCCTGGGAGAGATCAACTCTCACAAGAAGGTTCTAAAATGAACATAATTGCCGACAAAACACACGCCATTACTATTATTACCATCATAAACCTCAATAAATGCTGCCCCCTTCATAATGTTTATACTGCGAGTGTAAGGTGGTGCCGTCAATTTGTGGTGTAGGCTATAGCTGCACGAATGCTGGGCATTGAGCTGGGCGTCAACTCCTTGTTGTTTGAAGTCTTGATTTCTGCATAAAAATTCCGCAGATGATCAGCAAGTGTATCTTCTGCGACATATTCCATATATCTATTCTGATTCCTCGTTCCTCCTGCCATTCAAAAAATAGCAGAATCCCCCTTAATTTTGGTTCAATGTTAAATGATCCCGTACGGTAGCCATAGCTAAGAGAACTTTACCTGCTAGTAGACTGCAGCAACTAAACTAAGATGGCGATCTACACTAAACAACAGTTTACACTCTACTAGGTCTAGCGCTAGGTCACGTTGTGTAGGCCTACACACGCATGTAGTCTAGCAGCGCCGACGCATCTGATGGCCTGATCGCTGCAGGTGGCCTCATCTGAGCCGTACACCTGTACTCCAGCTACAACATGGCATTTCACGAGACATCTATTAGATAACCCTTTCACCAAGAGGTATCAAATGTACTTTGAAACCTCTGATTTTCATTTGATACCTGTGTTATTGTATTCACACATAGCCAAATTGGTGTTATGAGAGCACTACAACCCCGTATGTGGTGATAATAATAGTTAATGGTTTAATTAAAATATTAATTATAGATTTCATAATTACGTTAGTTATTCCATCTTTTCCACAACATTTTTTATTGTCCAATTTCTCTGCTAATTTTCTAATGTCATTTTCATCAACAGCTGTGAAGTTAATTTTTTTATCTTGTTTGTCCGACAAAAAGAGACTAAAGATTTTTTCACAAGGAACATTTATTTATCTTTCTAGTTTTGATCCAATATTGATAAAAAAATATTTATGTTATTAGGTATACTTTTTTTACCTGTAATGATATTACCATCTATTTTGAAGAAATACCCTTTTTACATATAATAATAATTGGTTAATATCTGACCAGCTCTGTTTTATATCTCCTTTAGGCTACATTTTTGTAAATTGGAAAAGTAGTAATGCTTTTTAGCTAGCCTTATCGACGCTTTTAATATTTTATTGTGATTTTGAAGATTTGTTTTGAGGGTAGTAGATTGTAGTGAATTTGTAGGAGTTACTCTCAATAACTTGTATAACCTGTTTATTTAAATTAATTGATTTAATTAAGCTTTGGGCGATCTATGGCGTTTTATTGTGCTTCTGCATGCTTATTGTTTTTTTTTTGTTTATTTTGAAGATGTTTTTTTATTCTGGAGAATGTTTGCTTATAGTTATAAACTTAGGGGCGAATCGTGTAGAGGTTTTAAATTAAATATGTGAAATATGATTGGTGGTCCAAAAATGTATCTATAAGAATTCCAGGTGAGGATTTCAGAGATATTTCCGAAACTTTACAGAAAAAATTATCAATTAGGGTACACCGCAGCATCTGTTGGGAGCATCGCAGCAGCTGTTGAAGCACCGCAGCAGCTTATGAGAGCACTGCAACAGCTACTGCGAGCAATGCCGCAGCGTAGGAGAGCAATGCAGCATACCATGTATGGAAGCAGCACTAAAAAGGCTACAAATTATATTGCTACTATACTGCTATATAGTTATTTAGTTTCATCAAAATATTTGTTGTGTTTGATTACACGTAGGGCCTAATGCTATGAGGAAATTATGACATAGCCGTTATGCAATTCAAATCAGTGGAATAATCAGAAATACTAAGCAGATCCCCTTGATGTGAGAAACTGGCCCATCTACCCCTACAATTATATAGGGGCCCTTTATGGGTAAAAACGAGGAAAACGAAGATGCGAGGATTGCCAGTTCTTCTCGAGGATTTAAAAATTTCATGGATCGAGGATTTTAAAAATCCGAGGGTGGAGGATCATAACTGAAGCTTGAGGATTTAAGCCTAAATGCAAAGATCAAGCTGCAAAAAACGAGGAATTTGGGGAATGAAATGATCATTCCCAGCAAACATGAGACGTTGGGCCAACGTTAGTTTACTGTTGGGCCAACGTCGTAGACGGTGGGCCAACAGTAAACCAACGCTGAGCCAACATCTCATGTTTGCTGGGTTGTTTGTGAGGCCTCGTCTGGCAATCCCACGTGACGTAGACCGACGTAGACTACCAAATCAGTTTCCGCCGGTCTGAAACTACCGGTTCGAAATCGCACACTTCCGAAATCACCGTGTACCGCATCCTCGACCTCTTGCAAATTTCTTGAATTTAGACAATTTACGTCGTTTTATTTTATTCAACTTCATAATCCGATATTGATAATGTCACCTTCTACCAAACAGAGAATAGCAACTGTTTTAAGCATTACAAAAACAGTTTTTCATTGGGGATTTATGCCGATGTTACTATATTTAGGTTTGTTTATGCGCACCACGGTCCACGCTCTCACAGAAAGACAGATCTTCATGTTTTGAGGAATTATCGCCCACCGCTAAGGCGTGGCCCTGGCCTTGGTAGCAGGTCACTTCGTACCATGTCCACTTCGTAACCTGACACTTCGTACCACAAAAAAGTAATAGACCTACAAGTTCGTACCACCTCTACCTACCACAGTACCAGTTCGTACCACCTCTAGTCTATCTCTTAGTATTAGGATTACTAGTATTATAGTGGCATTCACATTAAAAATCGCATTTTAGGGGGATCATATGGTGCTACTGATTCGCTATTTACGTGGAAAGTACTCACAATATTGACCTGAAACTTTGAGTCAGTATAAAACATATGTTCTACCATAACACAACTTATTTTCATTAGATTAGTTTGAATAATGCCACAGATGGAAAGGGTTAAATTATTACTTGATATAGTTACGGTTTGCCACTCAACCAAATAAACAAGTTATGTTCACTCCAGCCGTTCACACGTGTACACGTGGACAAGTCAATTAAGCCTGAAGGGTTGAGCAGGTTGTTTTAATTGTTAGGTATGCAGGTGCGTTGTATATTAATCAGGCTCTGTGATCCACTTAGCCTATTGTGTATGCTGGTACCAGCATGAAATGATTAGCACGGCCTTGCAGGTGAGGGGTGGCTGGGGCTCCTGAAGGGTGGGTAACATTGCCTCCATGTGCAATTTGATCGCGCAATTAGGCTACTTTTCAATTATCAGTTTCAATAGTTTAATGTTGTTGTAAAATAATATTCACCTATTTAGCGTCAATCACAGATGTAGACATGGTAAATGGGAAGTGAACATAATCATTGATTTCATTTCACTTCCTTTCAAACAATAATTTCATGCCAATATAATGTAAGGTGCCTTACTTTATTTATTTTTATTATCACTTTATAAAGTTCATATGTTTGTATGTAAACATTTTATAAACTTTATTGATTTGATTAGATTTAATATAGTATAGGCTTATGTATAACTGGTAAGCAACAATTAGCAAAATGTTGAACAAAATAAGTGAATAGAATGAAACTATTTTCTACAACGGTGCAATATAGGCTAGGCCGACTGGTGATGAAGAATTTCATCATAAACATAACAAAATAGCTCTACACCAATTGAATTAAGATATCTAGCCTACTTATAGATGTTGAATTCAATAGCTTTTATATAAAGATAAAAACACGCCTATTTGGTGATGACGCATGGGCCCCATCCCAGCAAACATGAGACGTTGCCCAACGATGGTTTACTGTTTGCAACGCTGGTCCAACGGTAAACTAGCGTTGCAAATTGGTCCAACGTCTCATAAGTTTGCTGGGCATAGGCCTATCGCCAGAAATTCACTTAATAAGTGGCCGACATAGCCTATATATAATATAGGTGATTGATTGGGGTATCTCGAAAACCCCCTCGACCCCCTCGACCCTCGACTTAATTTTAAAAAACAGTTTTTGTTTGTTTATATAATTATAACTTATGTATAATAATAACATTCGGGAAATTTATATATGCCTACTGTGATGCTATCCTGGCTATCAAGTGATGTTGTCTGACCATCTGCTACGCTGGTCCAGCATTCAACCGACGTTGCTTTAATGTCTCTTGTTTAATGGGTGGCCATCGAATATAGTTTTATGAATAGGTCTACACGTAGGCCTACAGCTGTCCAAACACATTTTAATGCTGGGTCACTGTTTAGGACGCTTGTCTAACTTTAACTGTTCTGTATATTAACCCAAGCATGGGATTGAATGCCTCTTGTTTTTTGGTGCAAAAAAAACACTTGCCAGTCATATCACCCGCATATCACTCCCCAGCTTCATTCAGTCACACGCTTTGGCACCGGCATCGCAAGCGGTGGGCCAGCGTTACAGAAGTTGGGCCAGCAATAATCCAACATTAGTTCAATGCCTAGTGTTTTATGTGCTTAGCTATCATTGGACTGGTGGTGGGACTCAGATGGCAGTCTATACATGTATAGGGGCCTACGCCTAATCAAGTGCCCGCATATATTGCGTATCGTGCCTCTATCCAAAATAATATACATGAGGCTTTCAACCAATGTTAGGCCAGCGTCGCAGACGGTGAGCCAACATTGACCTGATATTGTTTCCCGAATTTTATAAATAGACTAAAAAAATACAATAAAAAAATTGGAGTCGTGGGTCGAGGGTCGTGGGTCCAGGGGCGAGGGGGTCGAGGGGGTTTTCGAGATATCCGATTGATTGATGTTGACAATACAAATTATTGGTATATCGTGGCGCCAGGCTCATTGGCTAACTCAGGGCACGGGTGTATCGGGTTCGCGTCCCGCTGCGGCCGATATCTTTCCCTAGTACACACATGCAGTGACCCAAACTGTTCAAATTCGTGGGATAATGACGACAGAAACGTATTTATAACCGATTTGCGCCGCATCAAAAAACATGAAGAAGTAAAGAAAAAAAAATGACCAATATGTCAAAGTTGACATGTAGCCTAAACGGTCAATAATAATAAAAAAAATATATTTATAATGTCTTTGATTATTGATGAGCAAGCATAAATGGATATAAGTCCAATAACTGATGAGCATTTTAATCGCACCTCACACGGTTCACATCCTCTACTGCAGATGAAACAGGGCTATAATTCGGCGACGCAATTTTTTTCAGTCACAAAAGGCTGGAAAGCGAAATGGAGAGTGAAGAAATACAAGAATGCCAAGAAAAGCAGCAATTATCATGATTATGAAAAGCGTGAGAGCCAAAAATATCAGAGAGCCTGGCCTAAATCATTAAAAATAATCTCGACCCCAAGGCCTGAAAAATGTCCATTAAGACTTTTCAATGACTGTGCGGGCTGTGGGCTGAGCATGCGGGCTGAGCATGCGGGCATGTAACTGAAATGTTACTGATTCTATGAAAAAAACTATTTTCGACCTGATTATTCGAGGGCAAGTCTTTGATATGATCGTCCAATTTTGTACGAGGTCAATCTGTGGCTGAAACCTGTTTCAGCTACTGGGGCTAAAGGTCCACCTACAAAAGTCGAAACTTGCCTGGTACATTAAAAGTTTGAATTGCTAAAATATCATTAGATTAAAGCATTTCAACAATAAAAAATAACATAAGCTGAAAGAATCTTGATACTCCTTGCAAGGTTTGAATTTGGCTAAAATTGGGTGGTGGGCTAGTTTCTTTTAATTGATTAGTTAGTAGGTGCTTGGTCTTTGTGCACAGGTTGTAGCCCATGAGGTAAATTAACCCAAGAAGTAAATATTTTGAATCAATGATTCGAAACCTCGCCTGAAAAGGAGGGGCTTCTTGGGCATTTCTGTCTACAGGCCTTTTGAGCTGTAATCCCACGGGCTATGCTCGGCAATTGTTTTATGTTCCTAATCGCAGGTTATCTTCAAATCCCCCTTGACCCCCTCGAACCCTCACCCACAACTCTCGACCTTCAAACCTCGACCCACAACCCCCGTCGACCCACAAACCCTCGATCCTAGACCCACAACCCCCTCGACCCACAACAACAAAAGAATATTTTTATTTATCCCATTATATGGTAGATCTAGGCCTTATTAACCAAATATTTCTACTTCAAGTAATCTATATCTGGACACTTCAAGTTCCGAAGTTGTGTGGAAGTCCCCATGCTCCCGGGACTTCAAGTCACCCATATGGGACTCACTGCAGGCAGTAAAATTAACTATATATAATTATAGTCAGCATAACTGTTGGGGGGGGGGGCACTATTCAATCTCCGGGAGGTGGAGGGGCTGGATTATATATCCGCGCCCCGGTGGTTCCCTGAAAATGTCAAATTTGTACCATTAGCTATTAGTTTTTTATCTCTTCCTTTCTTTGAAAATAAATGATAATTCCGTCTTGCTTGTAAATCACTGTGTCTCTTATTTTTCGTCATCTGGGTTTCTGGAGCCTCTCTTGCAGGCATACAGTTAGCCTTGTCCTCCCCTCCCAGGCTGTGGATTGATGTATTTGCTTTACCCGAAAAATTCAACAAGGCCGTGACTGAGAGCGAACGCGACCCCGAGGTCCGAAAGATGTCCATAACTTTTTAGTGACTGTGCGACCTCTGAGCTGAGCATGCCGGCATGGAACTGAAATGTTGCTGATTCTAAAAAAACTATTTTCGACCTGATTATGGCCCGTATTTTCCGATATGACAGTCAAAGAAATGTCCCACGATTTTGTATGCAGTCAATCTGTGGCTGAAACCTGTTTCAGCCACTGGGGCTAGCCTACAGTGTCGCATCTTCAAGTGTCTCTCGCTTTCCAACACAGTGGTATTTTTAGTCACTCTGATATCTCGCTGTTTATCACGCTCGGACCACCATATGTACATGATAAAAATTGAGTTTATATAAAGGGAATCACACATGTATAAGATAAGTGTACAGTCAGGAATTTCTTTGTGATTTTTTTAAGGTTTAGTTATACCGTATTCAATCTAATATATGCCATAATCAAATAAACGCTCACACCCCTGATTTGAAAATAAAACCCACGATATAGCATGTAGTATGATAATTAAATAATAGCCTAATTAAATACTCCACCACCCCCCCCCCCCTCTAATCACGTGCAGGGGGGTGTTCTAATTAATATGAAAAATAAAATGTAGGTATGGGCCTAATAATTTATATAGGCCTAGGCCTATTATAATTAATATTATCTCCGTAGGGTCTAACTTTTCCTTATAAAAAATGTCAACCCAAAAATTGTTTTATACATAGATCTAGGGCCTCATTACCGGTAATTTTGTTATTCATGCAGGCTATAACAGTTTCTGTTAGTTTCCATATTTGTCTTACCAGTATAGCCGGTAGGCCCTATGTTTACAGAAGTCTGCTACTTTTCTTATATTCATAAAATGAGCTACATAAAAAGCTACAACCTATTATAAAGGCACATAACTGATACCAGATAGGCCTTACATAGTCCCAAATGTGCCTGGAAGTTTAGGCTACAACGGGAACAGGCACATTTTGGAGAGTGCATCACGGCAAATAGGCCTAGATGCATTTATCTGATATTCATAGAAATATATTATATATTTTGTGTGTGCTACCATGCGTGCAAAACAAGCGTTGATTGTCATAGTCTATTTACTTTACATTAAATAGTTATCCAAACTATTTCCGTTAAGAATGCTTAAATTGCTAGCGTAGCATGAGAATGGCCCGTTTGTTTAATACGCCAATGGTAGGCCCTATAGAAATGAGAATGTAGACCCCCGCGCCACCCAGCCGGGAGATAACCCTCGGCACCTTTTAAACTGAGTGGGCTGAGCCAAAGTACCAGGATAACAGCCCATGTGCACAAGAAGAAAGATCAACAAACATGCTGGGCGGAATTTTGGGGGGATGTTTTTTTATTTTCTCACTTCACAGCCAGTAATCACACTGAATTCAATAATCGTCTGAAAATAAAATCGCCCCATCATACAAAGTAAGTGAATATGTAAAAAAAATCGACTAAAAACGGTAAATATTGATATGAGAGCGAAAAAGCATCCACCACGGTGAAAGGTGAATCCGGGTATAGCCTACCTACCACTTCGTACCCAGTAGTCTAACCTACTATGGGTAGGCCTAGATTCAATAAATTTTAAAATTGTCCAATAAAATTATGCTGAGCCTTTTTTCGTAACTGCGAGAAATCTAATGATAGGAACCCCAGGAAAAGGTGATAAAAGAGCCATCCAAAGCAAATTACTTTTTTAATTCTACAATGATGGCTTTATTTATACCAGTAATAGTGAGCAAGAAGAACAAACAAACAGAGAAAAATATGTCTTTTATTGCAGTGTATCACAAATTCACATAAATCATGAAAAAACACGAAAAAACCCATCATAATGACTGTTTGAATATACCCGAAAGTCCCGGATGTGATAGAAGCATATTTTGCAAGCCTGGAGATTTGTCGTTTGAAGTTAAAATCACATTTAAAATTAATTCCAAATTTCTAACGAATGCCTTAGGAAGTGTGTTATGGTCAAGTAATAATATAGGGAATAGATCTTTGAATTTTTCTCTTTGGTTTTTAGAGCTGATGATCATAAACTCAGTTTTACTTGGATTCAGCTTTAGCTTCGAATTTGTCATCCAAGTGAAAACATCAGTGACACAGGATATCAAATCAGTTAGGGATTCTAAAGTTTCAGAACCGGATAGAGATATATACATTTGTGTGTCATCTGCATGTTCTACATCAGGCCTAAAAATATTAATTGTTGGTTTCCGATTGGTTGTGAAAAATAGAACAGGGTAGGTAGGTAGGTAGGTAGCAAGTTTTTTTTTTTTTTTAATTTATTCAGGGTAGGTCGGAATATTATTTCATTATTTTATTTTGTAAAATTATATATTTTTTTACATTACTTTTTCCTCAATTTCCTTGAGAACATCGATTTGATTCAAGAGTTAAAAGGTTAAAACCCTGATTTGAAATCAGAGGTTTAAACAGCTGACATCGTTATGGGCAGACCCATGCAGAATCAGTCTGCACGAATAGCCCAGTCACAGTTAATTTTGTGATTTTGCGTAGTTAATATGGTATGCTATGTTATAAATTCGGGCTTACACATGTTGCAATGTAGACATAACTCTGATCATGCTTGCCTGCCAAAGTCTGGCGTACACGTCACTCAGTGACCAAAACACAAAATCGTCCGTTTTCCGATATAGGCCTAGAGGCCTTTGAAATCATGTTGCTGGATTTTTCAGATCTTAGGATGTCGATCTTTCACACTGAACGCCACTTTGAAATATGCTGAATCCTGCGGCAAACATTTTGATTTGAATATTAAAATAGTTGACATAAATAATATTTTAGTATGATATTTTTTTCAGTTTAAAAATTGAAAAGATTCACTTGGCAGGCTATTACTTAGTTCAGCCATAGACATAGTGTTTGCCGCTAATAATTCGCATTCGAGACATTGTCGTGCAGTGAGCACAAGTGAAGGGGCCGCGAGAAACAGTCGTTGGTGCACGTGAGCGCGTCGAAAATGAGCTGTTCTGTATTTTTAGCTCCCGCCGTCACTGTAGGTGAGACGGAGGGAGCTATGGATTCCACCCCCGTTTTTTTTTTTTACCTCTTCTTTTGCCTATAACTTTGTAAGAAAATAAGCTAGAATAACAATTTTTGGTGTGTGGGTTAGTTCCAGGTGGATAATGGACAGGTTAAAATATTTTTAATCTGAATTTAATATTTCAGGTTATGGCGTTGGGCCGTCCATAAACAATTCGTTTCCGGAGCATATCTCTGAAAGTACTTGTCCGATTGTCTTAAAATTTTACACACAACACCCGGGCTAGGGGGTCTAGTTGTGCCTTTTGGGGTATATGAACTTTGACCTACTTTTGGTTCAGAACTATGCCCTATTTAGACGTTTTGATGCACACTTCATTTCCGGAGCAGATCTCAAAAAGTACTGGGCCGATGACAGTCATATTGCACATACATGTTCTCTAAGGTCCCTAATTGTGCCTTTACAGGTTTTTGGACCTTGACCTTGAAGTTGACCCAGCACTTTGACCTAATTTATAACATTGGTAAATCCGACTGAAAGATTTTGTGGAATACCATGAAAACCACTCAAGATAGCTACACCATTACTATAAAACAAATTGTGAGGTTTCAGGAGAGGATGCATCTTGAAAAAATTCAAGTAGATAAAATTAAAAATGGCCGCCTATCGGCCATTATTCACCTCGACAGGCCCGATATTGCGGAATATCATGAAAACCGCTAAGATATCTACACCATTACTATAAAACAAATTGTAAAGTTTCAGTATAGGATGCATTTTGAAAAAAATTAACTTCCATTATTCACTTTCACATGGCCGTTATTTGGTAAACCGTGCTAGAGGGCTAGACCATTACTATAAAACAAAATGTGTGATTTCAGAAGAGGATGCATCTTGAAAAAATTTGACTCGATAAAATTTAAAATGGCCGCTTATCGGCCATTATTCACTTTCACTTGGCCGATATTTGGTAAACCGTGCTAGATTGCTAGACCATTACTATAAAACGAAATGTGAGATTTCAGATGAGAATGCATCTTGAAAAAATTTGTCTTGATCAAATTCAAATTGCCGCCTTTTCGGCCATTATTCATTTTCACATGGCCGATATTTGGTAAACCGTGCTAGATGGCTAGACCATTACTATAAAACAAAGTGTGAACTTTCGGGGGAGGATGTACTTTGAAATTTTTTAACTTATGAATTCAAAATGGCCGACAATCAGCATTATTTACCTCGATAGGCCTGATATCAGGTAAACCGTGCTAGAGAGCTAGACCATTACTATAAAACAAAATGTGACGTTTCGGGAGAGGATGCCTTTTAAAAACTCTCGACTCAATCAAATTCAAAATGGCCGCCTATCAGCCACTATTTACTTTCACATTGCTGATATTTGATAAACCGTGTTAAATAGCCGGACCATTACTATAAAACAAAATGTGAGATTTCAGGAGAGGATGCATCTTGAAAAAAATTGACTTGATCAAATTCAAAATGGCCGCCTATCGGCCATTATTCACTTTCACATAGCTGTTATTTGATAACCGTACTAGATGGCTAGACCATTACTATTTTTTATGTAAGATTTCAGGAGAGGATGCATCTTGAAAAATTTCGACTTGATCAAATTCAAAATGGCCTCCTATCAGCCATTATTCACTTTCACATGGCCAATATTTGGTAAACCGTGCTAGATGGCTAGACCATTACTATAGAACGAAATGTGAGATATCAGCTGAGGATGCATCTTGGAAAATTTCGACTCGATTAAATTCAAAATGGCCGCCTTTAGGCCATTATTCACCTTCACATGGCCGTCATTTGGTAAACCGTGCTAGATGGCGAGACCATTACTATAGAACGAAATGTGAGATATCAGCTGAAGATGCATCTTGGAAAATTTCGACTTGATTAAATTCAAAATGGCCACCTTTAGGCTATTATTCACTTTCACATGGCCGTTATTTGGTAAACCGTGCTAGATGGCCAGATCATTACTATAAAACAAAATGTGAGATTTCAGGAGAAAATGCATCTTGAAAAATTTAGACCCGATCAAATTCAAAATGGCCGCCTATTGGCCATTATTCACTTTCACATGGCGGATATTTGGTAAACCGTGCTAGATGGCTAGAAGATTACTATAGAATGAAATGTGAGATTTCAGCTGAGGATGCCTCTTGAAAAATTCTGACTTGATCAAATTCAAAATGGCCTCCTATCTGCCATTATTTACTTTCACATGTCCAATATTTTGCAAACTGTGTTAGTAGTCCAGTAATTTTAGGCATTTTCAGGGGTAAAGATGGAAAAAAATAATATAAAGCTGAAAATTTCAGGAGTTGTTCTGAAGGTCATCCTCAATGACCTGTAAAAAGTCCCAAAGTTTTCCAGGAGCGGAACATGTTTTTTTCGCGAAAATCCAAAATGGCCACCAGAGGCCATTCAAAAATTTTACCATACGAAGAAGTTAACATATATTCCTTTGTAATACCTCTTTTTCACTTAATTTTTCAAGGGGAACTCAATTCAGGTCTTCTTTTTAAGTTTTAAACCTCAATCGTGTTTTTTTTGCAAAAATCCAAAATGGCCGCCTGATACAATACTGAAATTGTAACTGATAAAGACATTCTAATATATTTCTTTGTAATATTTTTTTTCTGCATAATTTTTCAAGAGAAACTTAATTTTGGTCCTATTTTAACATTGTTAAGGTTATGTCATTACACAGTTCAAAATGGCCGCCATTGACAGCGTTCGACACTGACGGTGGTCCGGTGGTCCGAGACCCCCAGAAATCATGTCGGACCACCAGAACATTCAAACCCAGTGGTCCGATGGACCACCGAAATTTTCTGCTCTAAGCAAAATCGTAACATGGCCAAAAAATCGAAGCAATCGTCGCCACTCGCGGCCCATAATACAAGAAACACGGTACCGCTCTCACCCCTTTTCACGGAACAAAACAAGTGTTTATAATCATGCTGGGCATGAACTATTGAGGTCGAGATTGACCATCCCCTCTCGCCCTTTTTACGGAACTAAAGATATGTGTTCATAATCATGCGGGATATGAATTATTGAGGCCGAGATCGACCATCAACCCATCTGACGTAGTTAGCAAACGCCACCCTCCACAATTAGCTCCAATGGGTGAAACAGGTTTCAGCCACAGATTGACCGCATACGAAATCGTGGGGCATTTCTTTGGACTGTCATATCGGAAAATATCGGGGAGTAATCAGGTTAAAAATAGTTTTTCAGAATCAGTAACATTTCAGTTCCATGCCTGCATGCTCAGCTCAGAGTCAGAAGTCGCACAGTCATTAATAGTAAAAAGTTATGGACATTTTTTGTACCTTGGCGTCGGGATCGCTCTCAGTCACCGACATGTTGGATTTTTCGGGTAAAGCAAATACATCGATCCACGGCCTCGGAGAGGATGACACGGCAACCTCCACAATGTGTTACACAAAGCCATAGGTCGCCGGTCACAGCCCATGCAGCCCGGCTGACCAGCTGCCTATTGAAAAAACACGTGAGGCACTAGTTTGTTGTTTGCCTGCCCTCATCTGACTGTCTAGTCAGACTAGTGGTGTACAAGCAATTTGTGACGCCGAAAAAGTGTCTGCCCGCCACTTTTAATAGGTTTTTAAGGTGAAGTTAGAAAAAGATGAACAATTGAAAATTCGAATCAAGCTGGTATGAACAGTATAAACGGCGGCCATTTTGTTTAAATTTCTGGAGTCTATAACAACATCCAGCTCACCCTCTGGAAACAACGGCCCCGTCTACCATCAACCTTGAACTTTGCTTGTTTATTGTCTCACCAGACATAATACCCCTCAATCCAGCATATATATATCATCAGGACATAGGGCCTACTCTATCAATATGAAAAATAAAAAAGGGTGCTTTAAAAACATCAGGCTTTTTTTATTTCACATTCAAATATAAGATCCTAGTACCTTCCTTGAGCGTTGCCAAAACGCTTTAGCCTACTCCAGCAGCACATCCTATGTGGAGTATCAGGCTGGAGGGGGGGGGGGGGGAGGCTGACAGACTTAGTCAATCATATGCCTTGCTACTACCAGCATAGGGACTACATTTCATACTTAGGCCTATATTTCCCGATTTCAATGTTTTTAAAGCAAGAAATGGTTACCAAATCTAGATAAATTGGTATCAAAATGATATGAATGTGATATTAAAATCAAGCTTGCTATAAATCGCCATATTAAATTTTTTTTTAATGATATACGCGTATGAATTTGTGTGCCGAGACTTTCTTCTCAGGACCACCAGACAAATTGTAGGACCACCAGATTCTCTGAGCTGGTGGTCCTGTGGACCACTGCTCAAAAAAGTTTGTGTCAAACCCGATTTGAGGTAGAAGAACAATTTCAGAAATTATGTTATTTTATGTTTACATAATGTTTTATTTGAAAACATAGTGACAGTAAAAAGTATCTCTGGTATCAAGGGCGGTTATGCTATGTGGTTTATTCCAGTAAATTGTCCTCGGTGTTGCTCCAGCCTTTCATGAGATAATAATAATTATAAATTAAGATGCATGAAATTATTACGGTGACAACAGCGTGCGTCGTGCCATGTCACAACAACTTACCACACCAAGACGGCTTAACGTGTCCCTGGTACTACTAATTTTATTTTTCAGCACTAAACTTTCTTTAACAATTCAGTTTATTTTCAAAGGAAAGATGATTTAATTAATTGAATAATGTATGTACATTTGTATCTGCTATTACTCGATATAATATGATTTTGTCATTCATAACAGAAACACGGGAAGCAGGGACACAATAAACATAATTCACAAAAAAATCAATTTATCTAACCGTAATGAGACAAATCAATTACATCCAAAGCAGATATCAATCAGATATAAAAAGGATTAAAAAAAAAAAGACTGCGATTGAAAGCAAGAAATCGGAATGCATTATTGCGGGCATGTGTTCAGTGTGGTGACTGACAAGTATCTGTTGTACGGGTCAGTTTAATGGCAGACATCTTAAAAATATCGGGCATTGTAATTTTTTGTATGGGGAAAAATACTATGTTAAAATGCATAAACACAGTCAGGCTTATCTAATCATGAATGCTAATGAAGAACTGCCATAATTATGCATTTAGATGCACTAAAAGAACTTTCATAATATAATAATCAATATTATTTTGTGTGGTGGTTATTTTTTAGTTTGACAGGTTTGTTAATTTTTTTGTCAAAATATAGAAACAAAAATGTAGCAATTTAGATATTGTAAACATGTTAAAACATGTTAAAACAAAACAATATCAAATAAAAACTAAACAATCGTATGAGTAACTTCAAGAATATAATTCATGTAGGCCTATTATTACATATTATGGTGGTCATATTGAAAAATCACGGTCATTTTGATTTAAGGTTTGACTAACATGCTGTTCTCACTGTAATCTCAGGTGCATACACAGACCAATTTTTGTGCCGTTATCACCATTCATAAATTGATATTACACTTTTATATGCCCCATTGAGGTTTTAGGATATAGACCTTCCCAGCTGAACCACCCTACAAAAGATCTGTCATCTATACACGTGTCGTTATTTCAAATGAATATTGCTTTACGTTGCTTTCTGCACAATCATGGCAATATTGTGAAGGAAGGAAGGGACTATTCCCTAGTCTTATCGAATAACTTCAAGGGTTCTTTATAGTGCATAGTGCCATAGAAGTCACTGCACACTCCATGCCTTTGAACAGTTTGGAGCACTGTATAGGCACAACCTCGACGACTAACATCTGACCAGACCAGGATTTAAACCCAGTAGCTCTGAGCTTCAAGCCACAGCAGGATTGAATGTGCCATCGTTATTTCAAACACAAACAAACTTATTCGGGTTCCTAATTAATGTTGCATCAAATATATATAAACATGACAAATAGGGTATGGGACCTTCCCTAGGATCCTGCAGGCTCGGGTGTGATACCTTGTATTGGATCTTCATGCCCGCATGTGAGGTGTGAGATCTTGCCTAGGACCATAAGGGCCTAGACCTGTGTGAGTGCTTGCCTAGGGCCCTGTAGGCTCTAGGTATGACCTTGCCTAGGACCCACCGGCTCGGGTGTGAGTCCTAGCCTAAGACCATGCGGGATCATGGTAAAACCTTTCATATGACTTGTGGGCTCGGGTTTGAGACCTTGCATAGGACGCTGTGGGCTCGGGAGTGAGTACTTGCCTAGGACCTTGGCGGCTCAAGTGTAAGTCCTTGCTCACGCTACATCCTTGTCTAGGACTTGAAGGCTCGGGTTTGAGACCATGCCTAGGACGCTGCGGGCTCAGGTGTGAGTCATTGCCCAATACCATGCGCGCCTTGGGTTAATCCTTGCCAAGACCTCTAGGCTCGGATGTGAATCCTTGCCTAGGATCTGTAGGGTCAAGTGTTATAACTAGCCCAGGACCTTGTGGACTCGAGTGTGAGTTCTTGCTTAGAACACTACGGGGGGTGTGATACACCATACATGTGCGTGTGTGAGTCCTTGGCTAGTCACTGGGGGCTCGGTTGTGAGATCTTGTCTATGACATGTGGGCTCGGGTGTGAGTCTTTGCCTAGAACAATGCAGCCTTGTGTGTGAGACCTTGCCTATGACCCTGTGGACTCGAGTGTGAGCCCTTGCTTAGGATATTTGCTTAGGACCCCAGCTGAAGCAGTAGTAAATAACATTTATCACTGATATGTCTAAATGTACAAGAATTCCATGGCAACAGATTACCACCAACAGGCTGGGGATGTCAATTTTAAAATAAAAACCTGTAACCAGTTTTCACGGAGCTTGATGCAACACCTCCCAATTAATTAATGAAAATGATTAGGTGTGGTTGCCAAAGTTGCATGTTACGATGCAGCAGGTCTGAGAGGTACACAAGCTGAATGGAAACTGGGTACAGTAAGCCATATCGAATTAATGAAAATCAGATTGGTGATCAGAAAACAAATAGTAAAATTACAAATTTGAGGTTTCGGGGGAGGATGCACCCTTAAATTTTTTAACTAGTGACAAAAAAACTAGTGTCAAAATGACTGTAAATCAGCTATTAGTTACCTCCATTGGCCTGATATCGGGTAAGCCGTGCCAGATAGGTAGACCATTACTGGGATACTGATTAGGATCATTAATTTCAATGGAGGTTTGCAATCTCTGACAGACTGTCTAGTTCTTATCTTACTCTTAGACTGAGCTTCTTAGACCTAGTTGTCTTGCGTCTTGATTTTTGACCTAGCCTAGGACTACATTAATAAGCCTACACAAAATTGCTTAAATCAAATTCTAATTAACCCTTTCATTACGACCATATCATCTGACATGAAAAAGGGACAAAATATGGTGAAATAGACATTTTTATTTAAAATAATTGTTATTAATTTAACGTTCCTGGGCTATATCATCATATTATGGTTTTCTAACCAGGTATTTTGAGTGAATGCATGACGATTTTGTGTCCCAATGAGTGCCGGCCGACAAGATCTTTTGAGCATTGACACACTCAAAACACAGCTTAGCTACTTAATTACTTGCGGGATTCCCATAAAAAAAATAAAACTGGCTCTACATCATTTGATCTGTGCGCCACACTTTATGCAACATTTTGTCATTGTTTTTGATGCAACAAGTTAATTTTAGTAGGCCATAAGATTTCTATGCCCCGGCTAAATAATCACAGATCACCTGATGAATTAGATCATAAACCATTTAAAATATAGGCCTATATAATATATTTTCTGTGGAATTAGCTACCAAGTCCTTACAGGTGAATCTTTTTAAATTTCAGTTCCCGATGTAGGCCTAAGACGCCTATCTTTCCAAATATTATTAAAATGGCGGTGTTTACTGTTGGTGGTGCCGCCAATAAATGCCCATTACGGCCCACATAGTAAAATTGTGAGCTGTGTATCGCTGTATTAGTTTTAATATTAGTATTCAGCGTTATTAGAAAAGAGTCAAGGCTCGCCATCCCATGATCCAAAACATATAGGCCTATTGCTTACCAATACAATTTAAATGAAGTATGGCAGAAAACGAGCTACAGATTTGGTAATCTCGCCACAGAAGGCTGAGTAGCCTCGCCACAGCTTTGGTAACCTCGCCACAAGGGGCTTAGTGACCTCGCCACAACTTCGCCACACCTGTTATATCCAATTTATCAATGTATTTTCAAAGGTTAATCTCTACCTTGAACCTGGTGTAGATGTCTATATTTAGACTTAGACTATGTGCCATTAAAATGAACAGCAAAAAAATAACAAAAAATGTACAAATATATGACGAATATTAATAGGCTTACAAATTTATTTCGTAGGCCTTCAGCAAATATTGTATAAAATTTGTTCATGGTGACTAATATATTAACCCGTCAACCGCTGTATTAAATAATTTAAATTTTTACACACTTAGAGTTGTGTCTCACTGCCTTAAATTGACCCACAAATTTAAGTGAGAGAAAACTACTCGTATTTGTTTAATCTGTAATTTAAGACTAAGCAATTTACAAATCTTGATGTTTAAACGGTTATTAAAAGTAAAACGGATTAAAGCGCCGACTGTAGTTGCGCTTAGCGGTTTAAGGTGATCAGTAAATTAGGTATAGGCCTAGCAGCAACAACTCAGGAAGGTGATAACACTGCCCCAAGAAGAGATCTGACAGGACCCGAGGAAGACAATGAGTAGCACTCAAGCTATGTGAGCGACTCCGATAACACTCATAAGGGTATTGGCACAACACGTGACATTAACTCACGTGCGTGAGTGATGACGCAAAGTCGATAGGGCCTACTTGCAAACGCTGAATGCTAAACCATTTCAGCGCTTAGATGTGTGTTTGAATAAAGTAAATAAATTGTCAGTTATCATCTGTTATAGCACGAATTGCTACTACACGAATCGGATAATAACACGATGCAACCATGAATCCCCCACTTTTTTTTGTCATTTTTCAAGAAACATCGTTTTATGCATATTTTGACATCTGTCAATCTAACGCTGATGGGCCTCATATTCCAGGAGCCCAGAAGGTTTTATTTAGCATTGCGAGTACAAAAGGTTTGCAGTATATCATGCGTAAAACAGACCGTCAGGATCCCAAGAAGGCAATTCTTAAGTGTCGTAGCAGGCGCGCCTGCAGGAATTTAGTCTAAGGTACGCAGATATGAGGCTGTGGAGGAGGGTGGAGGGGTGACCACAATTTTACCTTGGAAAAATCAAACCAAACAATGGATATATGATATGTACAATGTTTTTATGATTTATACCACTTTAAATCATAATTCTGTAATTGGTATTATTTTATTAATGATTGATATCATTATTTATACATACCCCGGTATATTTTTAGCTCCCGCCGTCACCGTAGGTGAGACGGAGGGAGCTATGGATTCTACCTCCGTTTTTTTTGGCCTCTTCTTTTGCCTATAACTTTGTAAGAAAATAAGCTAGGATAACAATTTTTGGTATATGGGTTACTTCCAGGTGGCTGATGGACGGTTAAAATATTTTTAATCTGAATTCAATACGCAAGGTTGCAGAGGAGAAAATGATGATGTGACGGCGTTGGGCCGTCCGTAAACAATTCGTTTCCGGAGCATATCTCTGAAAGTACTTGTCCGATTGTCTTCAAATTTTACACACAACACCCCTAGGGGGTCTAGTTGTGCCTTTTGGGGTATTTGAACTTTGACCTACTTCTGGTTCAGAACTATGACCTATTTAGACGTTTTGACGCGCACTTCGTTTCCGGAGCAGATCTCGAAAAGTACTGGGCCGATGACAGTCATATTGCACATGCATGTTCTCTAAGGTCCCTAGTTGTGCCTTTTCAGGTTTTTGGACCTTGACCTTGAAGTTGACCCAGCACTTTGACCTAATTTATAACATCGGTAAATCCGACTGGAAGATTTTGCGGAATATCATGAAAACCGCTCAAGAAAGCTACACTATTACTATAAAACAAATTGTGAGGTTTCAGGAGAGGATGCATCTTAAAAAATTTCAAGTCGATAAAATTAAAAATGGCCGCTATTATTCACCTCGACAGGCCTGATATTGCGGAATATCATCAAAACCGCTCAAGATAGCTACACCATTAATATCAAATAAATTGTAAGGTTTCAGGAGAGGATGCATCTTGAAAAATTTCAAGTTGATAAAATTAAAAATGGCCGCCTATCGGCCATCATTCACCTCGACAGGCCTGATATTGTGGAATATCATGAAAACCGCTCAAGATATCTACACCATTACTATAAAACAAATTGTAAGGTTTCAGGAGAGGATGCATTTTGAAAAAAATCAACTCGTCCAAGTTCAAAATGGCCGCCAATCGGCCATTATTCACTTTCACATGGCCGATATTTGATCAACCGTGCTAGATGGCTAGACCATTACTATAAAACGAAATGTGAGATTTCAGATGAGGATGCATCTTGAAAAACTTTGTCTTGATCAAATTGAAAATGGCCGCCTTTTCGGCCATTATTCATTTTCCCATGGCTAATATTTGGTAAACCGTGCTAGATGGCTAGACCATTACCTGATTACTATAAAACAAAGTGTTGAGTTTTCGGGGGAGGATGCACCCTGAAAATTTTTAACTTACGAATTCAAAATGGCCGACAATCAGCATTATTTACCTCGATAGGCCTGATATCAGGTAAACCGTGCTAGATAGCTAGACCATCACTATGAAACAAAATGTGACGTTTTGGGAGAGGATGCCTTTTAAAAACTTTCGACTCAATCGAATTCAAAATGGCCGCCTATCGGCCACTATTTACTTCCACATTGCTGATATTTGGTAAACCGTGTTAGATAGCTGGACCATTACTATAAAAACAAAATGTGAGATTACAGGAGAAGATGCATCTTGAAAAAAATTGACTCGATCAAATTCAAAATGGCCGCCTATCGGCCATTATTCACTTTCACATAGCCGTTATTTCGTAACCGTACTATATGGCTAGACCATTACTATAAAACAAAATGTGAGATTTCAGGAGAGGATGCATCTTGAAAAATTTCGACTTGATCAAATTCAAAATGGCCTCCTATCGGCCATTATTCACTTTCACATGGGCGATATTTGGTAGACCGTGCTAGATGGCTAGACCATTACTATAGAATGAAATGTGAGATTTCAGCTGAGGATGCATCTTGGAAAATTTCGACTTGATCAAATTCAAAATGGCCGCCTTTAGGCCATTATTCACTTTCACATGGCGGATATTTGGTAAACCGTGCTAGATAGCTAGACAATTACTATAGAATAAAATGTGAGATTTCAGCTGAGGATACATCTTGAAAAATTCTGACTTGATCAAATTCAAAATGGTCCCCTATCGGCCATTATTTACTTTCACATGCCCAATATTTTGCAAACTGTGTTAGATGTTAGTCCATTACTATAAAACAAAATTTGAGGTTTCGGGGGAGGAGGCACACTAATTTTTTAACTAGTTTATATCGAATTCAAAATGACCGTAAATCAGCTATTAGGAACCTCGATTGGCCTGATATCGGGTAAACCGTGCCAGATAGGTAGACCATTACTGGGATACTGATTAGGATCATTAATTTCAATGGAGGTTTGCAATCTCCGACAGACTGTCTAGTTCTTATCTTACTCTTAGACTGAGCTTCTTAGACCTAGTTGTCTTGCGTCTTGATTTTTGACCTAGCCTAGGACTAATAACCCTACACAAAATTGCCTAAATCAAATTCTAATCCGTAGCGGGAGCTCCTGGACTTATGTAGTCTTGTTTTGCTAGTACCAAGCAAAAACTTACACAAGACATTCAACTAATGCTGTTTCAATGTTAGGCCAGCGTCGCTGCCATTGGCCCATCATTGAGAAACTAACAGCTCCAATAATTTTCATCGTGTTTGTTGGGTACATAGCCAGCAGCTCCGGTTATCCTGGAGGTGTCGGTGACGAAATTTTGCTGCATTAGGGGAGGGGCTGTCCAATAAATAAAATTAAATTCTGATCAATATAATTATAAATTGTATTAGAGGTAGGCCTAATCGTTTGTATATTAAATACATGTAGGCCTACACGTGTGTTTGCATTTTATATTGTTTCTTAATTGAATGTTAGACTTTATATTCTTATTCTGAAACATTATGTCACCTATATATTTTGATAATATGATCTTCGGATAAGATTGTAATATAGTAGACCTCGATTAAAAAACGGAGAAATAAAATTTGACTAGGCCTAAAATAATTATAGTAATATGCAGGCTTATCGGTACAATTGGCCTGCTATTGTCATAATTGATCTACAAAAACACAATATTTAATACCGGTATTGTATGACAAAGTTATAATAATTTCAAAAAACTTTGAACAGTCTTCAGGTAGACTTTCGACTTCAGACTTTCAACTTCGAATTTTGGGCTTTAGACTCTGGACTTCAGTTTCAGTTTCAGACTTAGACAACTGACAGACTTCAGACTTTGGTTTCAGACTCGGATTTTGGACATACTTTGGACTTCAGACTTTGGTTTTTGAACTCCAGGTTTTGAACAGACATATATAGTATTTCAGACTTTGGACATAATTCAGACAGTTTTCGAACAGACGTTGGACATCAAACTTCAGATTTTGTCAGACTTCGTACATGAGACTACCGATTGTGGACTTTAGACATCAGTTTTCAGACATCGGATTGTGGACTTCGGACATACTTCAGACGTCGGATTGTAGCCTTCATTGTCAGACTATCATACAGACGTAAAACTTCGGACTTAAAGACTTGGACAATTTATTTGTAACACAACAAAAACAAACATACATATGTAACCAAATAAGCTCAAGAAATTCATTATAATATATGTTATGATGATCAGGATAACTGCTGATCAATGGTGATCCCTATCATGCATACCACTTCAGACAAACTTCGGACAGTTTTCAGACTTACGACAGACTTCAGACAAACTTCGGACAGACTTCAGACGTCAGACTCCTACTTCAGACTTTGGACCTCGGACACACTTTGAACATCAGACTTCGGATTTTGGACTTCTGACTTTGAATTTTACACTTTAGATTGAAGACTTCGGACAGACTTCAACCTTCAGACATCAGAATTCGAATTTTAAACTGACTTAGAGCTCGGATTTTAGACTCTGGATATAACTTCGGACAGATCTCGTCCTTCGGATTTTGAACTTCGGTCTTTGAATTTCAGACTCTGGACAATATAGGCTACTTCAGATTTTTTCGGACTTAAAGAGTTCAGACTTTGGACTTCAAACTTCAGACTTTAAAGGTCAGAGTTCAGAAACCCCCACTGGGTTTTAATACTTTAAACAGTTAAATAACAAATTAAACACCATTTTCTATGACTTGGTCTTTTGATTAAAATAAGCAAAACAGTTAAGCAGCTTTAATAATTATTGTGAGACAGCTCTATTTTAGCTGTCCGTAGAACAATAACCCTGAAGGTCGACGCAAGCTCTACTTCAGTGCCGTCAGGCTCTAGTTTTTTATCTTCCCCTAATATCCCTGAAAATTGGGTGCAATTTTGTTGTTTCGGAAGTTTGACTGTTGCCTGCGTTATCTGGGTCAACATCGACCTATTGAATATTTCAATAAAACTATATACATCCATAACATATGTTTTTTAATTCTTATTGTACTATATATTATTAATCAATCCAGGGTTTTTTTGTTGATTTAGAATGTAATGTGTGTGACACATTAATAGAGCCATAGCATGCACAGAGCTAGACAACTGTATTAAGTAGGCTGAGCGATAAGTTGTCAGTGCACAGGTCTGCATTAAGTAGCCTGCATGTTGAGACGTGTCAGAATGACCGCAGCGTGTCAGTTTTGCTTACAACAAAAGTATGACTGTGCATTGCATTAGCTCAGTGATCATTGAGATTGACAGATTGATCAGCGCTCCCTAAATAACCACAACTCGTGGGGTCACTGCCACACTTACGTGTCACGTGCTGGTGTCGTCGTGTCACCGAGAATTAGCCGACTTCCCCACCGCGAATCCAGCAACTTCCCCACCACAAATTCGCCGACCTATCGCTAGCGTCTAGGAAAACTTTGTGGATATCAATCGGTGAATTCGCTGCGAGGCCATCGGGAATGTTTACCCAATCATTTGTGTTGTCTGTGACTATCATTCACTGCAAATTCGACAAATTAAATTCGTGGAGAATATTCACCATGCAAGTTTCAAATGAACAGTACTGTAACTATAATACTCTCCGTCACATGATAAACTATTACAGTGAAACCTGTCACCAGCGACCTGGTTTTGCCAGGTAAACAAGTCGCTGGTAACAAAAAGTCGTTGACAAGAGGGTTGACTTTTTAGTATTGTCACCGTGACTGTCTATATTTATTTGGTATTATATTCAGTGAGTTACGCGTCATTGTACCCCAGCGCTATTGCATGATTCGCATTCATATGTAGTTATTAGTGTTTTAGAACTGCAGCTACTTATACTATATAATATTAGAGTATAATATATTATTCCCAATTTTAAAATGAATTGAAGATAACAGAAAAAAAAATAATGAACATTATTAGTTGAATGTTCACCTGCGGTATGCGAAATTGTACCGCATATCTTGAGGCCAAACTTGTAAGTCTAGTCGACCGTCATCATTACCACAGCAAACACAACCTTACTCCAATGTCGGTTGAAGGTGTGTCAAGTGGTGTAGGATGTGGGCTAGCATTAAAACAGCAGTGACTCAACGTATTGTCTAAGATGCCTGAGATGCCATACCAAGCAAACAACAGACATCGAACCAATGTTGGACTATTGTCCAACACTAGACCAACATTAGTCCAACATTGGGTCGATGTCTTGTGTTTGCTGGATGACACTGCAGTGCCGAGGAATTAGCCAGGAAATGATAAAAGGGAGTCCAAATCTACTTATTGTTAGGCCAGGACATGGTCTGGGGTCCTCTCACAATGAAATTTGGTGGAATCTGGCGATATTTTTCTACGCCCAGGCTGAAAATAGACCGTCCAAATGACGACTGGACGGGTCTCTGGCAAAATCCTTGTGCAGGGCAAATGCAAACAGCAGTAACGGCTCACTTGGAAAGAAAGCTGTTACTGCTGTGTGGCTCCAGTGTTCCCAGGCACACATTAACTGTTGTGCTGCTGGAGCCGTATATATCCGGTTTTGAGTAAATTTCAGAGGAAATGAAATGACACTGAAATCGATAAAATAGTTTCTGATAGATGATCATTTAATCGAAATTTTAATTTTCACACATGTTTATTTTTTAAAAATAGTCATATTTTTCGTCATTTGAGCTTCAAATGACGAAAAATACAATTGAAACAATTCAGCAGGACAAGGGTTAAATATATTTGAGCTCCACGGCCTGTGATTATAGAAAAGTAGGCCTATATTTATAATGTACTAATAAATCAATCAATAATATCCCGTCTGAATGCATTGTTTTGTACCTCACAGCCACGTGGTAACTATCCCAGCAAAACTATTGGATATGGCTAGCAGTACACACATACCGCCATCGGCCAGATGGTAATCAGCGTCCGAAATAAGGTTTGAAATATAGATTGTCACCCAAGCTCTACATTTCTGGTTGTCCGCTAAAAATTTTGGTTGTCCTGACAAAAAGACTCGACTTGAAGAAATCGATAGTGCCATGACTGCCGCAGTGTGTGAAATCAGTTTTCACACTTTGACTGAGCTTCTAATGTTTAAAAATGCCCTGACAAATAATTAATGATGCAATGCAATACGCAAATTATATGGGCCTATTGCTCATTAGACATGACGCATTGGCCTAGTGTTGATTTGGTGCCGGACCGACGTCGTAGGCGATGGACCGGCATTGAATCGGCATTGGGCTTGTTTCTCTTGTTTGCAGGGTGACCAGATGACAAAAAAATATAGATTTTGAACTTTCATATTATCGTGAATATAATGTTACTCCTTTTTTTTCAATTCTTTTTAACTAATCAGATAATAACCACCTAAAACACTTCACATAGATATAGCATATTTTTTTTTGTTTTTTTATGTTTTTCTTTTGTTTTTTTCTCATGGCTTACGTAAAGTCTTGTTTTTTATTTTGTTCTGTACTGTATATGTTCTGTGAATGTATATATATATGAAATCTGAAAAAAAAATTATATGAATGCAGTACGTGAGACAACAACTAGATAAATTTCATACAGAGTCATTACCTGACACAAGTGAGTTGACTATAATGATAAAAGAAGATACCGTATTATCCCTAATAAACGCGACCCCCCCCCCCCCTTATTAAACGCGCCCCCCCGTTTTTCATGTACCCTGTATACCCAGAAAGTCAGCTGGCTTGAAAAAATCTACTACACCAGTCTTCTGCGTGTAGCCGTGTCAACATAGTTGAACCACTGTCAGTGTGTTGTGAGCGTGGGTGTAAAAGCGGTATGCTACTGTTACATGTAGCCTAGTTGTTGTAGGCCTACACGTTATTTTAACATTGGGCCAACGTCGTACAAGTGGACCAGCATTTAATAAGTTGAGTTGTGTCAGAATAACGACAGCGTATCAGGTTTGCTTGCAACGAAAGTAATGACTGTCCATTGCACTAGCTCAGTGATCATTGAGTCAGACAGATTTACAAGCGCCCCTGTTAAATTCCAGGCGTATTAATGCGACGCCAATTTATAGGCTAGCCTGCATTCTCTCGCCATTGCAGCACGTGGCATCGTCTTGTGTGGGGTTTGCGTATCGGCGATGTATAGTGTGATAACAGACAGGCATATACATGCTCTGTGCACTGATCGGCGGTGCCAGCATCTGAGATCAGCCAGCTTGGTTGTACAACTTGTAACCCTTCAGTCCCCAAAATAAAACACTGAGTACTAATGACTTGCCGTGGACTATTACTTACACAAACCAAAAAACATGCCCTAGGAATCTTGAAATCAGCATGTTAATCTCATGCAAAAGCAAAAAAGCTGTAGGATAGTTCACCGGCGGTCAACAACTTAGCCCAGCGCTGAGGCAACCTGTCACTCCAGCCTCTGGTATGGCAGACAGTCACTATGCCAAGTGGTAGCAACAGACTGTGCCGAAGAACGCTGTTTCATTACACACTGGCGGTGGTTCCTAAATAAAACCGGCAAGTAACTTTGTTGAAAAAAATAGCCACCTTTTGATAACAGCTGTCAACAAACAAAAAAGTTGTTCAACACAGGTGAAAAAATGGCTCCTGCCAAATGATGAAGGTCATAAGTTGCACTAGACAGTTGGTCTCAGGTCGTTGACAGCTTAAAACTGATCCGTGCAAAAAATAGAAGTGGTATGTGACAAAAAGTCATTCCTCTCAGGAGTCGTTGAACTCAGGTTTCACTGTATTGCATGTTTTTCGCCGATTTCTCAATCTCAGTAAATTCTCAACCGTTATTCATGAAATTTTCCAAGGACTATTTTTGAGTCACCCGCCAAAAATATTATATAGTTAGACCATTTGACATGCAGTACATTATTTTGTAATTACGACGTCCCTCTACTAGGCTCTATAAACTAATTAAACTGGTTAAATTAAGGACCGTTTACCATGGTAACCAATGGGTTGCTATGGTAACTAGTGGTAGATACTGAAAAATAGGCTAATTTCCCATATATTCCCATCTTTCTACCATTGTTATGATGGAGATAGTCAATTCATAGCATTTTCAAGTTTGGACAAATGCTAGTGATCAATTCTATTCCGTTTTGATTCTCCACCGTTAGACAGAGGACAATTCTTGACAGCTATTTCTGGAGCCAAGTTTGATATGGAAAACCATGTTCAACACAACTTTCTCTTTTGAATTTTAGTCTGTCCAGTGATGGAGGATTGTTCAATAACGAACCTAGCTTTTTAACATTTTTTTCATTTCGCTCTGTAATGCATCCCTTCACCCCTCACCCTTCCAGGCATTACATAATTGTGGAACAGTTACGGCCCCTATAGCACTCAAGCTAGGGACACCCGAGAGTTCCCAAGTTCCCGGAGCTTCAAGTTCCGAAGTTCCCAAGTTTCGAAGTTCCCAGAGCTTCAAGTTCTCAAGTTCCCAGAACTTCAAGTTCCCGGGACTTCAAGTTCCTGGAATTTCAAATAACATAATTTGTTAAAATTACTTAATTTAATAAACAGAAATGAACAGTTGAGTAATTGATTCTTTTCCTGGCAAAATATATTTTTTTAAAGATCTATCCGTTGTGACCTGAGCGTTGAAGATGGTACCTGCAACTTTCCCAGCATAGGCCTACAAGTAGATGTAATGTCAACTTCCTCATAAACAATGGTGTTATTCTAATGTTGTTTTAATGCTGGGTACTAACGTTATCTACAACGCTGGTCCAGTATTAAATTACCATCGGTGCAACGCCTCGTGTTCGCGTGGGATATATAGCCTAAATATCTTCTTCCGGTGTGTCAGCTGGTGAGAGGCAGGACATGAACCATGTTAAACCTTTTAGGCACTAAACATGATTATGGTAGGCCCTATATGTTTAATAGCATGTTCAAACCTTATACAGCCGACTATTACGTTGACGTATTGTTGGTGTGATGTTAGGCCAGCTTAAAACCAATGTTGAGTGAACGTCTCAATGCTGGGTTTACGCGTGATTATTTCTGAAGATGGGTGATTCATAGCAAACGTCATTCCAATGCTGGGCCAGCATCCCATAAAATAAACTAATAGGGCCTGGGATGACAAGCCGGTAGGCCTATGTAGGGTTAATGTTAGTCCACCGCCTGCAGCGCTGACAAAATATTAAATTAACATACCTCACGCAACTGAACACCGTTTGCGTAACCATGCATTGGTAAAATAATCAGATAATAGGCCTACTACTTTGGTGGAAGTCAAATACCATAAAATTTTCATCAAAAAATAGTTCAAAAGTTAGACCATTTGACATGTAGTAATTTTCTGATTACGACGTCCCTCTATAAACCCAAGCCCTGAATTGCATTACATGCCAGATGGTCTAACTTTTGAACTATATTTTCTAATGATTTTTTTTTTATTTAGCGTCGGACGCGAAAATAGGGAAGTCCTTGCAAAATTTCAAGAAAATCTGTCTGTCGATGATGAAAAATTTTCATGAAAATCGGACTTTCTGTTTCATTATGTAATATTAACAAATTATGTTATTTGAAGTTCCGGAAACTTGGGAACTTGAAGTTCCGGTAACTTGAAGTTCCGGGAACTTGGGAACTTCGAAACTTGGAAGTTCCGGGAACTTCAGAACTTGGGAACTTCGGAACTTGGGAATTTTTCGGAACTTGGGAACTTCGGAACTCACTCTCGGTTGTCCTCTCAAGCTAGTTTGAATAATATGTTCACAGACAGCTCAAATATTGCATTTTCCCATGATTATTATTCGACACATGTACCGGTATGTAAAAGATATCAGCCAAATCAAAATGTTGGTCTAATTCACCCATATTATGAATTTCCAGTATGTATCTAGGTATATATCTTAATCACTGATTTTTATGTTATAACAGGGTTCAAGAACGGACCTGAAGAAGGCATGCCACCATTCAGTCTTTTGAGGTGCAGTAATTTTTTTTATGTGAAATACTGACTTTATATTTCTAAATTTTTATTTTGATACTGGCATATAGTCATGCAGTGGGCCTATTTCACTATAACCTGGGAAATATGCATTGAAAACCTGTAATGTGAAATATAAATAATAGGTGTGTGTTAAGTTTTTTTATGGTAATAATGTTCAGTAACTCATGCAATGTAGCAAATGGTAAAAATGTTGTGAGCTTCCGTCAAGTTTTAAAAAAATAATGGCAATTTTAGTCACCAAAAACACCAAAAAAGAAAAAAAAAATGGAAAAGGAAACAAAAATCATTTTATATTTATATATGAGGTGAATTTTATCACACAGAAACATTAATTTTTCACAGGCAACATTGTATGTGTAATAGTGACATATTGTAATTGGCTTTAATTATGTAATTTTTCCGTGTCCCAAGATAAAACAGTAGGTCCCAGCCATATTAATGGGGATAAAATGAATCTAAATCTGTGCTCCCTTTTTTGCACTTGTTGTGTAAAGTATACATGAGTATGGAAAACAAACATGATATCTGATGTGGGTACAAAAACAGTTATACCTTACAAATCCGAATTGTCCTCTTTCTCTCCGTTTCCCATTTTACCATGTAAGTAATGGTATGGTTTACACCCTACTTAACAAACAGTTGGGAAACTTGTACATGCAAGTTGTACACTATGTCCATGTGTACAAAGAGCCAAAGTGGCTTTATTTTATATTCATTGAAAAAAATATTCTGCATATTTCAGTGATTTGTCCCGTAAGTGATGTCCCGTAAATGTATGTGTGTATACACCTTCTATATTTGAAATAATACATGTACATTCAGTATGATATTTCTCAGTAGAATTATTTTTTGGTCACATAATAAGGAACTAAACAAATAAAAAATGCTAGCCCAAGCAAGAGTGATAAAATATTCTGATTTAGTATGTAATATTCAGCTTCTAACCTGCAGTTCTACATTAGGCTGCTCAGCCATATACAGTAACATGTGCTGTACCACTAGATCTCCTTCATGAAGAACTATTTTCTACTGTAATGACTACTAGTAGTAAGTATTTATTTATTATAGTGACATGCATATACAAACACAACATAAACATACATATCATGGTCATTAACAGTATAATATGCCGGGCCAATTTGGCCTACAATGTCACTTTATACACGAATATAGCAAAAGAAAAAGGTATACAGTGTGCCGAGGAGGCAAACATTACAGATATAAACAGGTCTTTCTCTTTGACCACGCCTTACACAAAAAATTCAGTGTTTCTCTCCAATATTTGGTGATCAAAAAAGTAAATTTTTGTTCTAAATTAAAATTAATGAAATCGGCGTTATTACGCATAATATTGTTTATATAGTCAGCTCTTATATCGGAAAAAACATCACATTTTAACAAGAAATGATATTCGTCTTCGACTTCGCCAGATGAGCAAATTGAACAGACACGCTCTTCCAGTTTCAGAGAGCGTGTCTGTCCAGTTGTCTCATCTCTAACTCTCTGTCTACGGCCTGTTTCTACTCTCAAAGGTAAAATTCCACAACAAAATTGAGCAAAAATACTTCTATGAGGTTTAGGTAGTAAAGTGGAAACGTAATTTGGTATAGCAAAATTTTCTTTAAGGGTGATATATTTCCTCAATTTTAGTTTATTTGAAATGTCTCGCTTCCACTCTTCCTCCATTAATAAAACAGTTTTATGTTTTACATTTAAAATATCACACACGACAAAGTTTTCAAATACATTTTCGGGTAACCTTAGGTGTTGAAACCATTACTACGGGACAAAATTTTCCTGAGATATACATGTCGTGCCCAAGCTGTTTAAATTGTTCTTATACACATTGCCATTTTTGTGTGATATTTCAGAAGACCATTTTGATACACTAAAAATACATTTACTATTATGACAAATTTTGTTTTCTGACGGTTCTAAGTGTTATATCATCAACTTCATGCAGCCACAATCAGCAAATCGCTTTGTGTGGCCACAGAAACCTGAGAGACACACATTACCAGTCGCAGATTTTAGACCCTCAGCGCCCAGAAACTGTCAGCAAGCGACATTTCAGTTTTGTGCAAGGACATACTGTAATATTATTTCCTGTAAGAGGCCAAAGGGTAGCATAATCCCCCATCCCGCCCTAGTGATAGGAATTTTGTCATGGTGCATTCTTCCATGAAGTCTCATAATTATGTCTCCCCTCTGTACACAGGGGTGGGGAAATGTTGGTTTACCTCTGTCTGCTCTGTGTTTCTGTCTCGTTCTGTGAGTCTGTGTGCCCCATTCATTTCTGGCCAGGGCCTTCTATCGCACAGGCAGTCAAACACGAGACGTTGACCCAATGCTTAGCCCAGTATTGGGTTACCAGGTCGTGTTTGGCGCCACGCTGAATGTGGGCCAGCGTTGCAGACGGTGGGCCAGCATTGGACCAGCATTGGGTCAACAACTCGTGTTTGCTGGAAGTGTTTGCTACATAATTGTGTTTCGAACATCGGCGTGGTTCCAAAACCGGATAATAAATTCTGCTTGATACATAGTCTCTACTGTCCACAGGAGCCATTTAAAAACATTAATTACAAAAGCCATTGACACTACATCTATTAGCTATCAACCTTTATGGTTATGTTGCTGGAGGGGAGATATCTCCAGTTTTCTGTTTACAAAAAACTTGACCCTTCTAGTTTGTTCTATAGTAATGGTCTAGCTATCAGGCATATTAAAGTAAGCTAGAAGGGTCATCGTTTTTTGTAAACAAAAACTGGAGATGTCTCCCCTCCGCAGCATAAAAGTTGATAGCTAAGAAATGTAGTGTCAATGGTTTTTATCCCCCGCCCTTAGGGGAAGGGGGATTTTAGTCGCGTCACGTTTTCTTGTGGGCGCAAAAACTCAAAAACTACTGGTCAAATATTTTTGAAATTTTAACATGACATTCCTAGCAACATGGGGATGAGCAAGTGATTTTTTAGAGATGCTACCAAAATTCAAAATGGCCGCCAAAGGTCAACTCTAAAAAATTTTGTGGGTGCAAAAAGTCTAAAACCTAAAGTTAGAAATTATTCAAATTTTACTATCACATGATATAGAGATGTGCAGGTGACTTTTCAAGGTTTTACTGAAATTTAAAATGGCCGCCACAGATCAACTTTAATTTTTTTTTTGGGGGGGGCGTAAAAACTCCAAAAATTTGTTTGGTCAATTTTTTTTTTAATTTTAGCATTACATTCCTAGCAACATGGGGATGTGCAAGTGATTTTCTAAAGATGTTATAAAATTCAAAATGGCCGCCAGATGTCAACTCCAATTTTTTTTGTGGGCGCAAAAGCTCTAAAACTGAAAAGGCAGGAATTATTCAAATTTTACTATCACATTTACCACGATATGGAGATGTGCAAGTGATTTTTTTAAGGTTTTACTAAAATTCAAAATGGCCGCCATGGATAAACTTCATATTTTCTTGTGGGCGAAAAACTGAAAAATTGAAATCAGTAATAATTCACATTGTACAATCACATTACCCACCATCTGGAAATGTGCATGTGATTTCACTGAAATTTAAAATGGCCACCACAAATCAACTTTTTAAATATTTGTGACCGCAAAAAGTCTAACCTGATTTATCGCGGGGTGTGATACAGGATATATAGTCCTCTTATATAGTCCTCTTTATAGTAGATGATATATAGTCCTCTTGTTGTAATTAATGTTAATAAAAGGATCTGACCTCCCATGTGATTTATATTTGCCATAGCAGAAATATTGTCTATCACAATCTGTAGGGCTTTGGTTTTTTTGGTGACAAATGGGACATTTGAGACACATCCATTTTGGACACTTAGAACATTTGAAACATTTGGGACACTTGGATCATTCGGGACACTTGGAACACTTGGAACATTTGGTACACTTGGAGCATTTGAGACACAAGTTTGAGACATTCGGGACACGTGGGCATTTGGTACACATGGGGCATTTGGGACACATGGGACATTTGGGACACTTGGGATATTCAGGACACATTGGAAATTTGGGACACATCGGACATTTGAGTTTGTGATATTTTGGACATATGGAACATTTGGGACATTTGAGGCACATGGGACACATGGGCTATTTGGCACATAATTATAAGACATTTGGGACACATGGTACATGTGGGGAATTTGGTACACAATTTGGCGAGTTTTCTAATGTTTTAGCAGTTTGGGATAAATAATTAAAAATAATTTCTATTGGTGTATTCTGAAATATTACCATTATTATTGAAAGCAGAGCTCCAATGATCCATGCCATTGTGCTTTGTCTTTGTTTCCTGTACCATATTTTAAGCTATCAGATTTTCTTTATATTCTCGCATAACACCTGTAGATTCAGCCTCTTTTTATCTTCCTAGCTAAATATATATTCTGTTGAAATTGGTCGTGATATCTACACTACAGTTCTTAACTGCTCATATTGAATAGCCCTGGTAACAGAAATCATTGTGTGGGGAAAATTACCAAACGGGATTATCTCTAAAGATTGGTAATTAAGAATTTGTTTTTACATTATTATGCCTTCGCGTGTGATGGCGTGTGCGTGCGATCGCGATCTAATATCATCAGCACTGCTCATTCTAATAATGTATAACATGCTCACTATTTAAACTGATTTCTGGGCGCTGCTTGGGTTTGTCTGTCAGTATGTGCAGCCAATAAAATTAACGTCCGACTGCACCTAGAATAAATTCGTAATGTCTGATTAAAATTGACAGTCATCTCCCCGACCTGTCGGATAACATTTATGGATCGATGATGTAGCGATGTTACCGAATGCAGTCACGGCAAATTCCGGAAAAAACAAAATGGCGGACAATGATATAAGGCCTTTATCACAAACACTGGTTGATCACTAGTTGAATATTGGTAAAATATGGGCGTCTCAGCGCGATTAATGCGATTAAAGCTTGAGGAAATGAAGGAATAACATTTTGAGAACAAAACACAACATTTTAAGTAAAATCTGGCAATGAGAAACATTGATAGAACTTTGTTTTCCAAAGTTGATCGAACGAATGCCCACGTACGACATCATGCACAAAGATATAATTTATAATCCATATGTAAGGCCATTGTTTATGTCTAATAGCTGGCAACCAACTTTACACACCTTTTATCGTGTCCTGAAATCGTGAGGTATGACAATGTATGTAAGCAAACACACATGTATGTAGCCCTGAATACAAGGCTATTTCGCCCGAGCTGCATAGCCTTGAATCCACCCATTGAGTATATCCTGGGTTTCAGCTGTATGCGAATATAGTGAGCAGCGACAACGGATCGAGTCGCTGGCTCACTGTACACAGTAAGGCGTGACAGGGGGAAAACCGTGTTTTTCTCGGTAGCTTGGCATCAAGGCTATGCAGCTCGGGCGGAATAGCCTTGTATTCAGGGCTAACATGTATGGGAAGCGAATATAGGCCTACTCGTTTCCGGCCGTCTGTACATATAGCGTTGCAAGGGTTAATCATCAGCAAAATGTCTGCAACGGCAAAGAAACTGAGATCCTAATCACTGAAACATTCTTGTCCGGGAAAAAATTCTTATGTCTGGTAAACTAGCAGCTTTACCCAACCTGTAGGTCTGGTAAAAAAAATCCCAAATTTTATTGGCTGTATGTGTTCCAAATGGCTTTTATTGACATCTTGTCATAAACATGATAAACGGCCGGTATTGAAGTTTTATGCTATGACTTTTTAAAGAATTCACAGTTGATCTTCCAGATTTATTCAGGAATATCTGGATCACTATGTAGATCGATGTCGTTTCAGTGATGTACATGTCGGGTGAAGCCCCATTCATTGGATTCTTGACCAGTCAATAGGCGACTCCATACCAATACCAGTTTTAGGCGACTCCATACCAATACCCTTTGAGCACCGCTACATATAATACAAATAAATTTAAATTATGTTTGGGCTATTTCTAAATATATTCAGTTTGTCTTGGTTCTTTCTCGTTTTTAACCCCCGCCCATAGGGTTAATATTTCAGATTCCGTGACCAAACTCATGGTACTTAAAGGGAGGGTGTTAAGGTTAGGGTTGGGTGAGCATCAATAAATGGAACATATCCCATTAATTAAAACAGCTAATTTAATTTTTACTCAAATTTTTTTATTATCGGTAAAAAAAAATGTTTTTGTTAGATTTTTCGAGCCGAAGTCACTTCGGATTCTGTAACGGTCACGGAAACTTCCAAACAGCCTGGGACGTCACACGTTGAAGTCATGAAGAGGTCTCCGTCAAAATGGCTACAACTAGCGATGGAGATTTATCCGATTTCTCAGAGAGTAGTGAACCTGTGAACTCCCCCGTCAACTCACTCTGACTCAGTCAAAATTTTCAAACGATTTTGATGATATTTGGTAGCCTATTAACGAAAGTTAAACCAAGGAAAATAGAATCAGAAAGAAGGTCTGCTTCGAAAACGTCGAATTTGAGAATTTCTCTATTCACTTCCATCAAAGATCGACATTGTATTTAAACAACGCGCATCCTTGTTAACCGCCCTGCCATAAATGCTAATGACCCCATGCCCCCCTTTCGCCGGATCTGATGCGAGTTGCGAAGCGTAACGGCTCGGACACAACAAATTTGTCTAAATCCCCATCACCGCCAATGCTGGACCAATGCGGTTACCCAGCAATCACAAGACATTTGTGCAACATTTGTACAACGCTGGCCCAACGTGGCATTGCACAAATGTTATAGGTCTACAAATGTTTTGTGTTTGCTGGGAATTTGAAATTTGTTTGTATTTATTCGTTGAATTATTTACAAAATAATTCTCAAAATTATGGAATTTAACCCCAACGGCGCTCTTATTGACTTTTATCATGCGAGAGTTTGAAATATTGTAAATAAACATATTAATTTTGTTCTCAGCGCCGTTTGGCTAGTCTTACTAATTTTTCAAGTTTTTGGTGACAACCCTAGCTGGGTCGCTCAGTATGTGGGCCTGATCACCATTATTTTTGAATTATTTTTGTTCCCTGTGGGGCTGAGTTTTCAGGAACAGTTTTATTCAAAAAATTATCATTTATATGATTATGTAGGCCCCTATCTGAATAATGCAATCTGGTATCACAGGTGTGAACCACAACTCTACGTGTATGAAAGTTAGGTAGCTGAAATTGAAAACAGTCGTGATTGCTATGCGTTCTGGTAGTAATAAGTGGTTATGGGGGTGTTGAAGTCATCATCGTGATCATTAGCCCTGGTAGCAGTAGGCCTAACGGTTAGAACTAGACGTTTGATCTAGATCTATTCTGGGACATTTACCTGGGTAGGCCGGGAGTGAAAACTGAATTTATGTCTCCATTGACCATAAGATATGAAATCTTTAAGTTGTCCGAAGTGAACACCACACAGAATGCGGGATTACCATGCTTCCAGTTAGCTCTGTCGAGTTTCACAAAACGATCCCACTCGCGTGCGATTTGGGAATCTTTTGGCCATGTATCAGTGCTGTAATATCTTCATTTGTATTGTTACACAAACCGGAGACGCAACGTTTTGGCATGATAACAATTTAAACAAAGATGACGTTAAAACTTTGTAGGACAATCCATGAACAAGACGCTGTACAACTGGGTAGTGACTGCGGGATCACTATAGGATCAGTGCAAGTGGACTGCTGTAGGCATACGACTTCACCGTGTGACGTCACACGGCAGCTGCTGATAGTGGGAGCGTTTTTTATGACCCTCAATATGAGATCCATTTGGCCTACTTCAAATGCACTTTTTCGTGGCATCTATTTAAAATTTAATGATGATTTACTTTGGGATGTACTTTAAATAGTATAATTAAGCCAAAATAACGGCCAAAACTATATTTTAAAAACTTGGCAGCCTCCCTTTAAAGGGAATCAATCAGGCCAAAATCGTCAAAAAATAGGTGATTTTATTTTGGCTTTCTAATATAACCATATGATGTAAACATGTGCATAGACTAGAACTGCAAAAGTTTTTAAATTTTTGTGCTGCGCATTTACCAGTTAAGCGAGATATAGAGACAAAATTCCCGTATTTCTTATTTTGGACATGCATGTCCGAAATTAGAAATCAGGAATTTCGTCTTTATATCTAGTCTAACTGGTAAATGCGCAGCACAAAAATTAAAAAACTGTTGCAGTTCTAGTCCATGGACATGTTTACATCATACGGTTATATTGAAAAGCCAAAATAAAATCACCGATTTTTTGACGATTTTAGCCTGATTAAGTCCCTTTAAGTTTGATGATTGATTATGGTTCTTGGGTATATTTTGAACCAAATAAGCTCCCACACCTTTTTTTAAAGCCTGGGCAGAATTCTGTAAGGCCCCAATTGTAATTCCCCTCTAACTCTTGAGCTGCTTGCCAGAAATTAATGTCAAATACATGCTTTATGAGGTTTTTGGGTATGGGGATTCTACACCCATGTTTGCATGTTAAATTGCATATTAAATTAATGTAATTACAACAACCACAAAATAATATAATAGCGATATTAGAATTATGACTAGGGTCTATACTAAGTTATAGTCATTTTGACTACAATTGCGTGTCTATCACTTAATATGACTGTCGCCCAATGGGAATTATCGCGTTCATGTGATATATACGCTAAATAAAAATATATTGACAAACCATCGTGCTCTGCATTAGCTCTTGGCTGTAAACCGTGTCAGCTAAAGGTGTTTACACACTGGCTACGTGTTGCGATCGAGTGGCGGTATCTGGGTATAGCCGGCACACACAGACGTTCAACCAGGGTTGACAAAATGCTTGGTCAGCGTTGCCGACGGTGGACCAAAATTGAACGAGCGTTGGCTCAATGGCAGGTCAATTTTAGACCTTTCGCACATTTATTGTAAGTATTAAATAACAACGGAGCAAATGAAACGCATACTTATTTCGGCGAGCGTCGATAAGCAGTGAAGATATGACAGTGCATCAGATCACTGAGCGACCACATATATCTCAGACACGGGTCAGCTAGTGGTCGCTCATTGTACTATATATGCAAAATAATTATGAAGAATCATGTTTTTTTATATATTTTAATTTGAAATAAAATCATTTTTAACTACGTATATATACAGATATACTAGTATCAATAACTAAAAAAACTACTATCTTTTTATTTTGCTTTGTTATCATATAATCATGTAGTCATCTACCAAAAATGGTGAGTTAGCGAGAAGAATTAAATCTACCACCTTTTTGTCATTTTCACATCCCCTTGGAGACGACGGACCCCCCTCATATAGGTCGGTCAGCGCTATGTATTACCATGCTTAAATTGTATTATTTTCGCTTATACTGTAAGGTGTTATGTTCGTACCCAGCAAACACGAGACATTGATCCAATGATGGGCCAGCGTCGAAGACGTTGTGCCAACGTTAACCCAACATTAGTTCAATGTTGCAAGAACAGCGATTCTTGTCAATTTAAAAGTTTTTTTCAAAACAGTACTACCATGGGCACTCAATAATGCTGGAGCTAGTTATTTTATACAATATATATATATTTATATCATAATGAAATATGTTGCTCTAATTTTATTGAATTACGAGTATATAATATACCGTAGTCATTTACCTCGTCATTTAAGTACCGGTAGTTCTAGTTACAGTGCATGTATGAGGACTTGATGACCTCAAGGGTGTGACCCCAGCAAAAACGAGACGTTGACCCGATGTTAGATATTGGGTAGACGCCGTAGACGGTGGGTCAAAATTGAACCAGCATTGGGTCAACGTCTCGCGTGGGTCTGCAGTGCGGCACTGTGTATTGGCGCTGGTTACTTTCATGTAGTCTGGTGTTTGATGATAGCAGTTGTAAGTACATGTACAAGGATTAAATTGTTGTGTTTATTGGAGCGTGTTGAACCCTGCTTATAGAGGCTTGGTAGTTATCCTATGAATAATATAATATCAGTGATAATTATAATATCTTATTTAATAAAAAACATCATATAAGTTTGTTTCATAATATTTATTACACGATTTTTAAGACAAGTCACTACATCCGGGTCGGGGTGTTAGGAGTGCTTGCACAGTATTTTATTAGCCTACTGCTATCATGTGAACTAACAAAGAAAACATCTTGCATTTGTGCATCTAATTATTTTTAAGCAACTTTTTGTAATCTAAAGCAGTTATTGGCGGAAAATATATATTTTTTTTATTACAGTTTTACATGCATGGCCCATTGCTTTAATATCAACTTCAGTCTGATGCAAAAAATAACTATCAATAATGTTCAGAACCGCAGGTTGTTTGTTTATATAATTTGAAATCATTTTTATATAAGAAATCTAATTATTTTTAAGCAAGTTTTTGCAATCTAAAGCAGTTATTTGCGGAAAATATATATTTGTTTTGATTACAGTTTTACATGCATGGCCCATTGCTTTAATATCAACTTCAGTCTGATGCAAAAAATAACTCTTAATAATGTTCAGAACCGCAGGGTTCTTGTTTATATATTGTTTGAAATCATTTTTATATGAGAAGATTTGTACTATAATCGTTAATGGCGTGATAGCCTTATTAATTTCTTTTTTCCAATTGCCTGTTAGTGACATCTTTGTTTTTATTTTATTTTGCAGTTTGTTATGGCAATAGTTGTGTGTGCATAGATGGCAGATTCAGGAGCAATCAAGATATTCTGTGTTGATTTTTGCAAAACAACGTTTTTAAAAACAGTTAATTAACAATACATTTTGAAGTAACATCTGCAACAAAGTTTCTGGATTCACTGTGCATATTGCTACGAATCAATCAATATGGTTTGTAAATAATTAATAAATTATCATATCAGTTGGTGAATTTGTGTTTATGTTTTCTGGAACTACATTTCTCGTTTTTAATCTGTGTAAAAAAACTCATTTGTATTGACCTTCTAGGGAGTGATGGGTGTATTTAACTATTATTCCATGGATCAGATAGGGTTACCCAGTTTTCAATTGGAACCTGTAAACCTATAAACACCTATATTTGACGATGTAGCGTATTTTTATGAACTAACATTAAACCTATGAAACCACTTTTTAGCTCCCGCCGTCACCGTAGGTGAGCGAAGGGAGCTATGGATTCTACCTCCGTTTTTTTTTGGCCTCTTCTTTTGCCTATAACTTTGTGAGAAAATAAGCTAGGATAATAATTTTTGGTATGTGGGTTACTTCCAGGTGGCTAATGGACGGGTTAAAATATTTTTGATCTGAATTCAATACGCAAGGTTGCAGAGGAGAAAATGATGATGTGACGGCGTTGGGCCGTTGGGCCGTTGGGCCGTCCGTAAACAATTCGTTTCCGGAGCATATCTCTGAAAGTACTTGTCCGATTGTCTTCAAATTTTACACACAACACCCCTAGGGGGTCTAGTTGTGCCTTTTGGGGTATTTGAACTTTGACCTACTTCTGGTTCAGAACTATGACCTATTTAGACGTTTTGACGCGCACTTCGTTTCCGGAGCGGATCTCGAAAAGTACTGGGCCGATGACAGTCATATTGCACATACATGTTCTCTAAGGTCCCTAGTTGTGCCTTTTCAGGTTTTTGGACCTTGACCTTGAAGTTGACCCAGCACTTTGACCTAATTTATAACATCGGTAAATCCGACTGAAAGATTTTGCGGAATATCATGAAAACCGCTCAAGATAGCTACACCATTACTATAAAACAAATTGTGAGGTTTCAGGAGAGGATGCATCTTGAAAAATTTCAAGTCGATAAAATTAAAAATGGCCGCCTATCGGCCATTATTCACCTCGACAGGCCTGATATTGCGGAATATCATGAAAACCGCTCAAGATAGCTACACCATTAATATCAAATAAATTGTAAGGTTTCAGGAGAGGATGCATCCTGAAAAAATTGAAGTTGATAAAATTCAAAATGGCCGCCTATCAGCCATTATTCACCTCGACAGGCCTGATATTGTGGAATATCATGAAAACCACTCAAGATATCTACACCATTACTATAAATTAAATTGTAAGGCTTCTGGAGAGGATGTATTTTGAAAAAAATCATTTTGTCAAAGTTCAAAATGGCCGCCAATCAGCCATTATTCACTTTCACATGGCCGTTATTTGGTAAACCGTGCTAGATGGCTAGACCATTACTATAAAACAAAATGTGTGATTTCAGGAGAGGATGCATCTTGGAAAAATTCGACTCGATAAAATTCAAAATGGCCGCTTATCGGCCATTATTCACTTTCACATGGCCGTTATTTGGTCAACCGTGCTAGATGGCTAGACCATTACTGTAAAACGAAATGTGAGATTTCAGATGAGGATGCATCTTGAAAAAAATTGACTTGATCAAATTTAAAATGGCCGCCTTTTTGGCCATCATTCATTTTCACATGGCTGATATTTGGTAAACCGTGCTAGATGGCTAGACCATTACCTGATTACTATAAAACAAAGTGTGAGTTTTCGGGGTAGGATGCACCCTGAAAATTTTTAACTTACGAATTCAAAATGGCCGACAATCAGCATTATTTACCTCGATAGGCCTGATATCAGGTAAACCGTGCTAGATAGCTAGACCATTACTATAAAACAAAATGTGACGTTTCGAGAGGGGATGCCTTTTAAAAACTTTCGACTCAATCGAATTCAAAATGGCCGCCTATCAGCCACTATTTACTTGCACATTGCTGATATTTGGTAAACCGTGTTAGATAGCTGGACCATTACTATAAAACAAAATGTGAGATTACAAGAGAGAATGCATCTTGAAAAAAATTGACTCGATCAAATTCAAAATGGCCGCCTATCGGCCATTATTTACTTTCACATAGCCGGTTTTTAGTAACCGTACTAGATGGCTAGACCATTACTATAAAACAAAATGTGAGATTTCAGAAAAGGATGCATCTTGAAAAATTTTGACTTGATCAAATTCAAAATGGCCTCCTATCGGCCATTATTCACTTTCACATGGGCGATAATTGGTAAACCGTGCTAGATGGCTAGACCATTACTATAGAATGAAATGTGAGATTTCAGCTGAGGATGCATCTTGGAAAATTTTGACTTGATCAAATTCAAAATGGCCGCCTTTAGGCCATTATTCACTTTCACATGGCCGATATTTGGTAAACCGTGCTAGATAGCTAGACGATTACTATAGAATGAAATGTGAGATTTCAGCTGAGGATGCATCTTGAAAAATTCTGACTCGTTCAAATTCAAAATGGCCCCCTATCGGCCATTATTTACTTTCACATGCCCAATATTTTGCAAACTGTGTTAGATATTAGTCCATTACTATAAAACAAAATTTGAGGTTTCGGGGGAGGATGCACCCTAAGTTTTTAACTAATTTATATCGAATTCAAAATGACCGTAAATCAGCTATTAGTTAACTCGATTGGCCTGATATCGGGTAAACCATGCCAGATAAGTAGACCATTACTGGGATACTGATTAGGATCATTAATTTCAATGGAGGTTTGCAATCTCTGACAGACTGTCTAGCTCTTATCTTACTCTTAGACTGGGCTTCTTAGACCTAGTTGTCTTGCGTCTTGATTTTTGACCTAGACTAGGACTACATTAATAACCCTATACAAAATTGCTTAAATCAAATTCTAATTCGTCGCGGGAGCTCCTGGACTTATGTAGTCTTGTTTTATTTTGCTCTGAATATTTTTCTGTTAGAAGCATATTTTATATGCAGGAATGTTTTTGACCAAATAATTTTATCTGAGTTTCAGAGTATTCAGAGCAGTATAAAGAATGGTTATGGTGGAATGTCTTTTTAGCTAACAGAATCCATGAGGCCTGCTTTATATATGGGACCCTCTTGTTACATAAGTCAGACCGAATTGTCTTAAATATCTCGTAGGAGAGCTATCATAAATGTTTTGAGGAGAGTGGTAGGAGAGCGGAATTGAAGGGGGATTCCTACAAGTTTTGGGTGCTGGGACCCTTGTGCAGTGGTTAAAGCTTCTTGCTAGATAAGTCAGAGATCGCAGGTTGAAACCTCGCTCTGGCATTCAAGTTTCAAAGAAACAAAATCTGTATTGTGTCGAACCTCGGTGACCGAGAAGTAGCGAGCTCAGCCTGAGACTGCCAAGGTTCGAATTTCAAATCCTGTGTCTGGAGGGCAGTGTCGTCTCGATCACCATCCTCAGGAGGTTCTTCTGGTTCAGTTTTGCCTATGTGTGCACAAACGCGGCCTGAAACCACATTCATTAATTTCCTTCGTGTTTTAGATCATTGGAGTTAACAAAAATGATTTTGGCAATATACCCACAGAAATTATTCAGACATAAAATGTTCCCTGTTTTATACGGATTTTTCACTCCTGTGAATATTTATAACTTCTCTGTGTTAGAAGGAAGGTCTACTCCCGGTTTTACTCGTTTCCAATGTGATTGACGCCAACAAAGACTTTGTTGATCTCGTTTCAGTGGCGTTTGCCACTAATTGATTTCACGTCACGTCCCGAAGTTACACTTAGAAGCGTTTTCAGTGTGTCAGCTAAGTTTGATAATCATCGCAATTCAAATTCCTATTTTTTTTTTATCCCCCGCCCATAGGGGAAGGAGGATTTTAGTCGCGTCAGATTTCAGGTTTTTTTGTGGGCACAAAAACTCCAAAATTACTGGCTAATTTTTTTTGAAATTTCAACATGACATTCCTAACAACATGGGGATGTGCAAGTGATTTTTTAAAGATGCTACCAAAATTCAAAATGGCTGCGAACTTAAAAAAAAATTGTGGGCGCAAAAACTTAAAGTCAGAGATTATTCAAATTTTACTATCACATTCCCCACCACATGGAGATGTGCAGGTAACATTTTCAAGGTTTTAAAATGAAATTCAAAATGGCCGCCTCGGACCTGCTTCAATTTTTTGATTGGCACAGAAAAATAGTTGAGGTTTTTTTTTTTTGGTTTTAACATCACATTCCTAGCTACATGTGGATGTGCAATTGATTTTTAGTAGAGCTTTGCTTTACTGTTGCAGTTGTCTTGGCTTAATATATTTAAGTGTCGATTTATTCCACGACAATGATGTTAAATTCGTTGAGCTGAGAACATATTTAACGTCATGTGTCTGTTAAAAAGAACTTTCTTCATTGCACCACGAGGTCCAATTTTGAGATTTCTATTTAAATGCGCAGATAAACACAGTTAAATATCTGTATTTCTGTGATACCATCTCAGCTTTAAAAGATGACGCGTGGCCCAGTAAACAGCGTACAGGTCAACCCAGTGAACTACTTGTATATACAGTTCACTGGGTCAACAAGTCCTCCCTGTCCAGTTGAATAATTAGATCAGCTCGGTGACATCACGCGTGACCCCGCTTGTATGCACGGCACGTGCATTAGGCCTCAACGCAGTGACACAGCCCAGAAAACACAAGGCATTCAACCAAAGCTGTTTCAATGTTGGCCAGCGTCGCTGTTGTTGGCCCAACATTGAAACAGTATTGGGTGAATGCCTCTTGTTTGCTGGGAGGACAGCATCATATTTCTACAGATCTGTAGAAATACATGCAGTCTTTCTACCTGCCCAGAAAACACAAGGTAGTACATCATCATGTATCTGTATCCCGGGATCTGTATCTATGCAGATACTGTCATGTTATAAATATGTCCTTATAATATTCTGCCTCTATTCTACGTAAAAAGCGCGACATGCAATTCATGGGGGATATCCTTTTTTTGCTAGGGCCAAGCAAACACAAGACATTCAACCAATGCTGTTTTAATGTTAGGCCAGCGTCGTGGTCGCTGGCCCATCATTGAGAAACTAACAGCTCCAACAATTTTCATCGTATTTGTTGGGTACATAGCCAGCGGCTCCGGTTATCCTGGAGTTGTCGGTGACGAAATTTTGCTGCATTAGGGAGGGGCTGTCCAATTAAATTCTGATCAATATAATTATAAATAGTATAAATTGTATTAGAGGTAGGCCTGGCCTGGTCGTTTGTATATTAAATACATGTAGGCCTACACGTGTGTTTGCCTTTTATATTGTTTGTTAATTGAATGGTCGTCTATATAATTTCATTCTGAAATATTATTTCACCTTTTTATATATGTTGAGAATATTATGATCTTCGGATAAGATTGTAATATAGTAGACCTCGATTTAAAAACGGAGAAATACAAATTTGACTACATGTAGGCCTAAAATAATTATAGGAATATGCAGGCTTATCGGTGCAATTGGCCTGCTATTGTCATAATTGATCTACAAACACACAATATATAATACCAGTGTTGTATGACAAAGTTATAATAATTGCAAAAAACTTTGAGCGGACATCAGATAGACTTTCGACTTCAGACTTTAAACTTCGAATTTTAGGCGTGGACTTCAGTTTCAGACTTAAACAACTGACAGACTTCAGACTTTGGTTTCAGACTCTGATTTTGGACTTTGGACTGCAGACTTTGGTTTTTGGACTCCAGGTTTTGAACAGACATACGTAGTACTTCAGACTTTGGACATAATTCAGACAGTTTTCGTACAGACGTCGGACATCAAGCTTCAGATTTCGTCAGACTTCCGATTGTGGACTTTAGACATCAGTTTTCAGACTTCGGATTGTGGACTTCGGACATACTTCAGACGTCGGATTGTAGCCTTCATTGTCAGACATCGTACAGACGTCAAACTTCGGACTCAAAGTCCCGGACAATTTATTTGTCGCACAACACAAACAAACATACATATGTAACTAAATAAGCTCAAGAAATACATTATAATATATGTTATGAGGATCAGGAGAACTGCTGATCAATGGTGATCGCTATCATGCAGACCACTTCAGACAAACTTCGGACAGACTTCAGATGCCAGACTTTGGACCTCGGCCAGACTTCGAACATCAGACTTCGGATTTTGGACTTCTGACTTTGAACTTTAGACTTAGAGTTCGGATTTTAGACTTTAGATATACTTAAGATAGACCTCGTCCTTCGGATTTTGATCTTTGGTCTTTGAATTTCAGGCTTTGGACAATATATATAGGCTACTTCAGATTTTTTCGGACTTAAAAGAGTTCGGACTTCAAACTTCAGACTTTAAAGGTCAGAGTTTAGAAACCCCCACTGGGTTTTAATACTTTAAACAGTTAAATAATAAATTAAACACCATTTTCTATGACTTGGTCTTTTGATTAAAATAAGCGAAACAGTTAAGCAGCTTTGATAATTATTGTGAGACAGCTTCATTTTATCTGTCCGTAGAACAATAACCCTGAAGGTCGACGCAGACTCTACTTCAGTGCCGTCAGGCTCTAGTTTAAAGATGCTACCAAAATTTAAAATGGACACCAGAAGTCAACTCAAAAGAATTTTGTGGGCGCAAAAACTTTAAAACCTAACTTCAGAAATTATTCAAATTTTACAATCACATTCCCCACAATATGGAGATGTTCAGGTGATTTTTAAAGGTTTTGCTGAAATTTAAAATGGCCGCCACGGATGAATTTCAATTTTTTTGAGGTCGCAAAACTTGATGTCGTAAATTAATCAAATTTTACAATTACATTCCCACGAAATGGAGATGTGCATGGGATTTTTTCAAGGTTATACAGAAATTCAAAATGGCCGTCATGCATGACAAATGAGGCATACAACCCCATTCAGTGTTTCATCTAGAATTCAGAAGGGGCATGGCGCTACCGATCACTGGGGGCACCTTATAATGCCCGCCGGGCACCAAGTTGACTCGGCTAGGCATTTTCAACACCCCCCCCCCCCCTACTCAATTTATGGTACAGACAGAAGCAGTTAAGTATGTATACATCGCCAGTTATTACCACTATGTATACACACGCGGTTATCAGGTATTTTGTCATAGGTGTGAGCGCGAGACATTAGTGATCGGGCTGTTTTTCACTGTGACAATGGCCTGGGTGGATTAAATATGACGTAGCAATAGTTCAATGAGGCTCTTCACTGTCTGAATATTAGAAGGGCAACATGGCGCACCTGAAGGGCAACATGGCACTCATGTAGGGCAACATGGCGCTCACAAAAGGCAACATGGGGCTGCGCCATGCTAGAAATGGCTAGATAAAACACTGGATTTGTGCACATGTAGGCGATACTGGGCTAGGAGAACCTGAGGATGCTGAGGCTGATGACCCTGCCCTCCAGACACAGAATTCGAAATTCAAGTCACGGAAGCTTCCCACAATATTGGATCTTTATGAATGAGCAGGGAAGAAAAATTTTGTGTCTTTGTGCCAGAGCGGAGTTCGAGCCTGCGATCTCCGACTTTTCAAGCAAGCAGCTTTAACCAAGGCCGTACTTTAAGAAACAAAATATTTCATCAGTTTCTATACTGTCTATAGCCTAGTCTACATGTATGTTAAAAAATCTGACATATTTGATGAACAAAATAATTTAGCTGACTTTCAGTACTGAAAATTCAAAAAATATTCCTGGAGAAATCTTAAGTCCAGATTCCCCCTGAATATATATGGGTTGTCTCCTTATCATTTACCAAACCGCCATTATTGAAGTTGTTTCTCTGCGTCCCTGGTCTCTCCAGCCTACTATCGAGCAGTTGTTGAATGCTGACTGTCCAGAGGTCTACTATAAGCTTACAATAGTATCTGCCCAAGCCAAACTACATGTCTTAATGCACCGGAAATCAGGATAATGTACCCAGCAGGCACACCACGTGGAATCCACGTGAATATCAAGTAGATATCAAGTGAAGTTTGTACCTAATTTTTTTCATGTGTAATCCACGTTGCATTTCTCATGTGGATTGTTGGTGTACATTTTCAGGTGTAATCCACGTGAATTGTTTCACGTGGATTAATGGTGTACCCGTTCACGTGGATATCAGATGGATATCATGCGAAGAATGCCACCCTTTTTTGGCTCCACATGTTTTCCGCGTGTATTTTTCACATGGATTATTGGTTTACCTATCCACGTGTATATTTGGTGGATATCAAGTGAAGTTTGAGCCTTTTTTATGTGTAATCCACGTTGCATTTCTCATATGGATTGGATACCAGTCCACGTGGATATCAGATGGATATCATGTGAAGATTGCCACCTGATTTTGTTTCACTTGTTTTCCACGTGTATTTTTCACATGGATCTTATTGGTGTACCTATCCACGTGTATATCTGGTGGATAGCATGTAATGGTTGAGCCTAGATTTCCTTCTTATGTGTATTCCACTTGTGTTTTTAACTTTTTAAGAGTGCTGGGAGGTCTGAGCGTATGGGTCATAATACATGTAGGCCTACTAGCCTAAGTCTAGAAGAGAATTTGTATTAACCCTTACACTGCTATGGACGACTATAATCGCCCAAATACACCAGCTGTGGGCGACTCTGCTGGCCCAGTTTTTTTTTTTTTAATAGACGAGCCTGACCACCACAAACGAACCTGTATGCAAAATAGGCCGCCGTTTTAACGAAATATATCGGACGCAGCGGGAATCGAACCCAATACCAGTCAACCACGCTACCAATGAGCTGTCCTGACAACAATATACTTGATAGCGTGAAATTAAAATATACTTACTACCGTGGGCCCTAACAGAAATTGAAGATATTTATTTCCAAAGTGATCCATGTGGTCGGTGTGACCAGATAGCAGTGTATTACCATGCTTACAATTGTAGCATTTTCGTTTATTGTGCAAGGTGTTATGTTGGCAACAATACTGTGGAACACATCATGCTTCCGGACGCGTACCCAGCAAACACCATACATTGCTCCAATGCTGGGTCAGCGTCGAATACGTTGGCCCAACGTTTACCCAACATTGGGTCAATGTCTCAACAAAAACTATTCTTGTCAATTTAAAAGTTTTTGTCTAAACAGTAGCCTACTAACATGGGCACATGTAAGGTTACACAATAACGCTGGAGTAGGTTATTTTATGCAATATAGGCTATATAGTTATATCATAATGAGGAATATGTTTTTTTAATTACTAGTATATAATATAGTCATTTACCTCGTCATTTAAGTACCGGTAGTTCTAGTTTATATGAGGACTTAGTAACCGCAAGTGTAATGTCCCCAGCAAACACGAGACGTTGCCCCAATGTTGGTTGGATGCAGTTGGGCAGACGCCGTAGACGGAGGGCCAAAATTGAACCAGCATTGGATCAAGGTCTGCAGTGCGACACTGTGTATTGGCGCTGGTTATATTTTCATCTGGTGTTTTATGATTGCAGAACTTGCAAGATTTATGTACAAAAAACATCATAATTTTATAAATTAAATAAAAACCATCATATAAATTTGTGTTATAATACTTTAAGCAAGTCGCTAGCGTACATCCGGCACAGGGTAGTTGGAGTGCTTGCACTGTATTTTAATATACTGCTATCATGTTAGCTAACAAAGAAAACATCTTGCACTTGTGCATATAATCATTTTCGAGCAAGTTTTACATGGCTCATTGCTTAAATATGAAAAAACAGTATGATGCAAAAAAACTTTCAATAATGTTCAGAACCGCAGGGTTCTTGTTACATTATCGGAGCTCATTCCAATAATGTTTTATTATGGTTCACAAAACGGATTCTGAACTCTGTTTTCTATGTCCATTTTCTGTGTGTCCCAAATGACTATCACTCACATCTCAAATACGGCAACACGCATAGGTTTAGTTTTCTGTCATTCCATAGCCTATAGTACTAAGTAGGCCCACCAAACGTTCTTTTACCCTGATGACATCGCAAGGCTCTGACAAACTGACCGCCATGTTTTAGCGGGCTTGGCTCTACTGTGATCACCAGAGCGCACTAGCTGACTAGGGCCAACACCGTTACCGTCTTATCGGTAGGCGGAGTCACTGTCTTTTTTACACGGGCAGCTGTGGAAAAATGGTCGTCAGTGCGGCCGAGCTTCACGCAATGTGAGTAGCTTGGCTTAGCCGGGTAACGTTGTTTCTGACTAAGCATACATTTCTGTATTTGCTGAGTTATTAGGATTTCCGTCGTCAATTTTACGACATTTAGCGTCTCCAGTTTTTTAGCTGTGTGTTGCAGCATCAGATTATTCCCTGTAGATAGCCCATAAATTTCACTGAGAACAATGCCTACGGTCTACTTGGATTCAAACTAGGCCAATATACCCTTGAAAAACTACCACAATAAGAGTTTGAAACAGGGGAAAGCTGGCAGACGTTTTACTTTCGAGACCAAATCTATCATGATATCGATACAATCTTTTGCAATAATATATATTGCCTTTGAAAATCTAACCCTTGGTTTATATACAGCTACAATTGTGGCAAAGAACATTCTGAGATAGGCTGACCTAGATCTTAAGGAGATCATTGGACGAGATGGTCTTCTCTGACCAATCACATACACAATATCTGGGTCACTGATACCGCTATAGGATGACAATGACTTAACTATAAAGTGTTGAATGTAGAAAAGGGGTTATGTATTTAGAAACAAGGTCCCGATACAGACAGCATGCGCTGATTGCTAACAAAATCACATCTCCGAAACGTTTTGAGAATTCTCATCTCTGAGTGCAGCATGCACTGACATCAGAAGAGTGGGCTGACCTCTGAAGAGCGTCATAAGCACTGTCACAAAGGCAGTGCTGGAAGCCCATGAAAAAGAAAAAGGGGAAGTGCAATCTTTTAACCACCAAATTGTTGAAGAACATCTGGATCTCTTAGTGGCTGTGTGATTATTATATCCAGGGGGAGGCTTTTAGTTTTTGTACAGTTTTGCCCGACACCGCCTCTCATCCATGTCACCCTGATATCTACAAAACCGCTTTTTCAATTCATTTGGTGTTCAACATACTGGATACAAGTATTAATACCTAGGCTGCATCAATTTTTCAGGAAGTTCGGGAAAATATTCGGGTCATTGCGGCCATCTTCAACCTTTTTTCGTCAAATTAGGACCTTGTCACCCTGATATCTACGAAACCGCTTTTTCAATTCTTTTTGTGTTCAACATACTGGATGCAAATATTAATTCATAGGCTGCATCAATTTGGTGAAAATATTCGGGTCACGGCGGCCATCTTAAATCTTTTTTCGTCAAATTTGGACCTTGTCACCCTGATAACGTCAAAGCCACTTATCCAATATACTCAAAATTCAACATACTGCATAGTAGTATTAATTTCTAGCCTGCATCAATTTTTCAGAAAGTTTGGAAAAATATCCGTGTCAGGACGGCCATCTTTAATCTTTTTTCGTTAAATTAGAACCTTGTCACCCTGATAACTTCAAAGCTGCTTATCCGATATACTCAATATTCAAAATACTGCATAGTAGTATTAATTCCTAGGCTGCATCAATTTTTCAGAAACTTCGGAAGAATATCCGGGTCATGGCTGCCATCTTAATTTTTTTTTTGTCAAATTAGGACCTTGTTACCCTGATATCTACAAAACCGCTTTTTCGATTCACTTTGTGTTCAACTTACTGGATGCAAGTATTAATTCCTAGGCTGTATCAATTTTTCAGAAAGGTTTGGAAAATATTCGAGTCATGGCGGCCATGTTTAATTTTTTTTTCGTCAAATTATGACCTTGTCACCCTGATATCTACAAAACCGCTTTTTCGATTCACTTTGTGTTCAACATACTGGATGCAACTATTAATTCCTAGGCTGCATCAATTTTTAAGAAAGTTCGGGGAAATATTCTGGTCATGGCGGCCATCTATAATCTTTTTTCGTCAAGTTAGGACCTTGTCACCCTGATAACTTCAAAGCCGCTTATCCGATATACTCAATATTCAAAATACTGCATAGTAGTCATAATTCCTAACTTGCATCAATTTTTCAGAAAGTTCGGGAGAATATTTGTGTCATGGCGGCCATCTTTGATTTTTTTTCTTCAATTTAGGACCTTGTCATCCTGATAACTTCAAAGCCACTCATCCGATATACTCAATATTCAACATAGTGCATAGTAGTAGTATTTCTTAGACTGCATTAATTTTGCAAAAAGTTAGGGAAAATATCCGGGTCATGGCCGCCATCTTTAGTCTTTTTTCGTCAAATTACAACCTTATCACCCTAGCCTAAAGCTGCTAGCCTCTGCCTCATAATATTACTTGATAATTACATGTACAATTTGATTATCTGCAAAAATTATAATTAATGTATAAGATCTTATTTGAAAAGTGGGGGGAGCCTTCTTTGGTGTTTACATGGTAAACAATTACATCTAGTTATCTTCCGGTTCAGTCTGCACCTCTGCAACCTGTGGTAAAGTAAAAACCCTGTTGTTGATGTGTTAACTCTCCATCTATTTTTATTAGTCCAGAATATCATGTTGTGCAGCTTGTCTGTCTGGTGCCTCTGTCCAGTCCTGTAGCCATATTACTTATTGGCAGTTACATTGTCAGAATAAGGCTTTTTTCAAGTTAATAAAGAACCAAAAATCTAAGAAAAACTCAGAAGTGAGTGGGTGGGTCAAGCCCCAACTTGGAATTCTTTTTTTTTGGTAAATCCGAGTTTTTCTCGGATTTTTGGAAAATTTTTAACTTGACAAGACACCTAAGGTACTCAACACTTTGTCTGAATTATTAGAAAATTGTTCAGGTAATTCCTGAAAAATACTTTGCTCATAAATGAAATGCACATGTCTGTTCAATAAATTATGACACAATGGTACTCTTGTGTGTCTAAGTTATCAGAAATTTGTTGAGGTGATTCCTGAAAATTAATTTATAAATGACATGAGTAAAATCCACAGCATTTCTGGTCAATAAAATGTGACACAAGGGAACTCCACAGTGTGTCTACATTATCAGAAAATTATTCAGGTGATTCCTGAAAAAATGATTTGTTCTTAAATGACAAAAGGAAAATCCACAGTATTTTAAGGAAATAAAATATGACACAAGGGGGCCCCACATAGTGTCTAAGGGCACTCCACATTTGTCAAAATTAATAGTAAATTGTGCAGGCATTTCCTGAAAATAATTTTTTCATGTATATCCTGAAAAGTAAACTATGACACAAGGGCACTTCACATTGTGTCTATATTAATAGTAAATTATTCAGGCACTTCTAATAAGGGAATTATAACACAAGAGCACTCCACAGTGTGTCTAAATTTTTAGAAAATTGTTCAGACATTTCCTGAAAAGTACATTATGACACAAGGGCACTTCACGGTGTGTCTAAATTAATAGTAAATTATTCAGCCATTTCATGAAAAGTAAATTATGCCACAAGGAACCTCCACAGTGTGTCTAAATTATCAGTAAATTGTTCAGGCATTTCCTGAAGAGTAAGTTATGACACAAGGGCACTCCACAGTGAGTCTAAATTAATAGTAAATTATTCAGGCCTTTCCTAAAAAGTAAATTATGACACAAGGGCACTCCACAGTGTGTCTAAATTATTAGAAAATTGTTCAGACATTTCCTGAAGAGTATATTATGACACAAGGGCACCCCACAATGTGTCTAAATTAATAGTAAATTATTCAGGCATTTCATTTAAAGTAAAAATTATGACACAAGGGAACTCCACAGTGTGTCTAAATTATCAGTAAATTGTTCAGGCATTTCCTGAAGAGTAAGTTATGACACAAGGGCACTCCACAGTGTGTCTAAATTAATAGTAATTTATTCAGGCCTTTCCTAAAAAGTAAATTATGACACAAGGGAACTCCACAGTGTGTCTAAATACTTATTAGTAAGTGGATCAGGCATTTCTTGAAGAGTAAATTATGACACAAGGGAACTCCACAGTGTGTCTAAATTATTAATAAAATTGTTCAGGCATTTCCTGAAGAGTAGATTATGACACAAGGGCACTCCACAGTGTGTCTATATTAATAGTAATTTTTTCGGGCATTTCTTGAAAAGTGAATTATAACACAAGGCACTTCACAGTGTGTCTAAATTATTAGTAAATTGTTTAGTCATATCCTGAAGAGTAAATTATGACACCGTGGAACTTCATAGTGAGTCTAAACTATTAGTAAATTGTTCAGGCATATCCTGAAAATAAGTTGTGTTTGTGAATGATATTTATAGGTTGATTCACAGTATGTCTTGAGAATAAATGTTGACACAAAGGTATTCGACAGAATGAATCAATGAATTGTTCAGGCAATTCCTGAAAATATATTTGTTTGTGAATGACCGACTGGTAAACCACAGTATGTCTAAATTATTCAAAAATTAGTTCATAAAAGATTAATTATTTTGTAAGTAACATAAAAATAATCCACATTATGAATTGCCAATGAAAAATTGTTTCTGTTGTTTTTGATTAAAATAATGATTTGTTCTAAATGATTTGTTCTAAATTATTCAGGCATTTCCTAATAAGGAAATTATAACACAAGAGCACTCCACAGTGTGTCTAAATTTTTAGAAAATTGTTCAGACATTTCCTGAAAAGTACATTATGACACAAGGGCACTCCACGGTGTGTCTAAATTAATAGTAAATTATTCAGGCATTTAATGAAAAGTAAATTATGACACAAGGGAACTCCACAGTGTGTCTAAATTATCAGTAAATTGTTCAGGCATTTCCTGAAGAGTAAGTTATGACACAAGGGCACTCCACAATGAGTCTAAATTAATAGTAAATTATTCAGGCCTTTCCTAAAAAGTAAATTATGACACAAGGGAACTCCACAGTGTGTCTAAATACTTATTAGTAAATGGATCAGGCATTTCTTGAAGAGTATATTATGACACAAGGGAACTCCACAGTGTGTCTAAATTATTAATAAAATTGTTCAGGCATTTCCTGAAGAGTAGATTATGACACAAGGGCACTCCACAGTGTGTCTATATTAATAGTAATTTTTTCGGGCATTTCTTGAAAAGTGAATTATAACACAAGGCTCTCCACAGTGTGTCTAAATTATTAGTAAATTGTTCAGTCATATCCTGAAGAGTAAATTATGACACAGTGGAACTTCATAGTGATTCTAAACTATTAGTAAATTGTTCAGGCATATCCTGAAAATAAGTTGTGTTTGTGAATGATATTTATAGGTTGATTCACAGTATGTCTTGAGAATAAATGTTGACACAAAGGTATTCGACAGAATGAATCAATGAATTGTTCAGGCAATTCCTGAAAATATATTTGTTTGTGAATGACCGACTGGTAAACCACAGTATGTCTAAATTATTCAAAAAATTAATTCCTAAAAGATTAATTATTTTGTAAGTAACATAAAGATAATCCACATTATGAATTACTAATGAAAAATTGGTTCTGTTGTTTTTGATTAAAATAATGATTTGTTCTAAATGACGCCCATACTATGTCATGTCAATGAATTATGACACAAGGGTTCTCCACAATGTATCTAAATTATTAGAAAATGTGTTCATGTATTTTATGGAAATTATCTCGATTAAGTGACATAAGGGCAACAGTATGTTATGACAATAATTTATGACAATGTTATATACTTTGATCTAAATGATAATCTAAAAAATGTTAATCCACGTTATGTCTTGTCTATAAATTATGACAATGATGTGTCTAGGCTAAATCACCAAGTAAATTGTAATAAGAATTGTTCCGGAAGTATTTTAATGAATCTGTTCATATATTAAAAATACAATTGTAGCACAATTAACCCGTTTGTGACGAGCCCCGGAGATCTCCGTGATTCAGGGAGACCATTCAGATACGAGCCCCGGAGATCTCCGGGACTGATTGCATAGGATAACTATGACGTCATAAAATAATCTCGTTCCTGAAACAGTGCAGTAGCATAATAATCTCGTGTTCAACGGGTTAATAAACCTAAAGATAATCCTTATTATATCTCGCATTGAAACCCTGATACAAGTGATGAGGGTACCCCACAGTGTCAAATAATAATTAATTTCAGAAGAAAATGATTTAACCCTTTCAGTACGCGGGCCGTCGCCACGACGGCCCAATTTGAGTACACTAAAGTACGTTGGCCGTCACCACGACTGCTTAATTATATGACGTCATACATTTGGGCCCAGTACTCTGGGGGACATTATTGCCAGTAGTGAAAGGGTTAACCCTATTATGTTCAAGTTTGTGATACTGTAACAGACAAATGGGATAATCCATGCATAATGGCTCACAATGACATTGTGATATAAGGTTACCCCAGTGTGCCAACTAATAATTTGTGTCATATGATACTGGGATGATTGCTAGTAGTAGTACTTTTTGCCCCCATCCGGGGAGGGTCATTAGGGGTCTGTTCAGTCTCTTGAATGCTGTGTTTGGCACTGTACAGAAGCACTAGTCTACAGCAATCATCCAATGGCAGCTGCATCCTCCTCGTATCTGACCAAAATCTTCGGGCGGATTGCCAGTGGCGTACCCTGGTTCCTCCGCTCAACAGCGGAGCCAATGCAGCACCCGCATCAGTACATGCGCTGGTGTAGCCTTAAATAACTGGCAATAGCATGTTGTTGACATTAGGTCTGTCAGGGAAAATGCATGGAATTACCCTTCCTATTGTTACTCTGAGGACTATCCGACCCGAGGATAGCGGAGCTGCGCGAAATTCCACAGCGAAACCCAAGTCTCCGGCTGTCTGGGCATGTCTAGGGGTAGATCCTCTAGACATGCCCAGAACCCCTTATCGGGCGAGCGAAGGAAAACGATCTCAATGACCCATCATGCCCTATCACCCCCAACCTCACATCATCATCTGTACATCATTCATCTCATCAATTGACTACAGCGTTTTATCGTATTACAATGTCACTTAAAAGACCACTTGTGCCAAAAAGTGACGTAAAGCAATGATGGTTGTTGTCATGTTTCAATTGGGTTTGCCGTTATCAAGACGGCGTCCGTTTGACAGCTCGGTCATTCCGAGATGTCAGTCGGAAGAAGGTTAAAGACCCATACCCAGGTGAAAAAATTTCAAAGTTTAAAATTGTGTTATATAGGCTTATAGCATCGTAAATCTATAATATCTTTCTCCAACCTTTCGGGGATAAAATAGATAAAGCAAAACAGATTATAAACATGTGGAAACAAAGAGATTTGTCGTTTATTGGACGCGTACAAATTATTAAAGCATTCTATTCAATATTCCAATATTCTATATCTGCGGTAGACATACCAGAAACTTATATAAAGGAAGTCATATATGCATTATTTCTGTGGAAGGATAAAAAGAAAAGAGGTTTTGATAAAAAATAAAGAAGAGGGCGAACTTAAAGTTCCATCATTTAAATTTATAGTAGACTCAGTCAAATTAAAATGTTGTTTACAAATATTTGACAGTGATAGCGAACAGGTATGGGCACTACTGGTTAGACAATATTTTAAAACAAATAATTTAGATTTATCAGCCGCTATTAAATGTCCAGAATTATATACTTGTACAAAAAACCTGATTTTCCCATCTTTCTATATTAAAACTTTTCAGTTGTGGGATGAACTTATAAAAACTGAGCCTTGTAGGAAGGAAATATTTTTATGGTATAACCCTGGGATAAAAATAAACAATACCAGTTTTTACTGGAAAAGTTTTTTTGACATAGGAATTCTGTTATATGTGATCGTTCGAGCCCGATGGCTCTACGATAGCCTTTGAACAATGGCTACATAAAGGTTTAACACACAGGGATTTTTTGTATTGGGCAGGGCTGGTTTCATGTCCCAAAAAAAACTAGCATATTTTTACAGAACAGTTTATATACGAGAACTATAGAATCAAGTTCGAGATTTAATAACATGGAATGTTTAACTAGTTAGTGTACAATAAGCCAGAAAATTGTTTATAATAGAATTTTGGGGCTACAGAATATAGATGTACATGTACCTCGCATTGAAAGATACGTTAATTGAGTTTCAGTACTGTTTTTTACATAATATACTTATAAATAATTTGTGGCTCAACACATGGAAACTCCAAGAAGATTGGTTATGTACATTTTGTAATGAAGAAATTGAAGATTTATGCCATTTATTTCGGGAGTGTCGTTTACACAATTGCTTTTGACGGATTTTTAAAATGATATTTTACATGGAAAAACAAATGACAAAAAATGATATATTTTTTGGAATGGAGAATATGAAGGAGAGTTTCCTAATTTTCTCGGCCAAAAAAATGTATTTACATTTCGAGATTTGCAGAAACAATACCTTTATTTCATGGGTTTAAGATGTGCATTGAGACTGTAAAAAATTTAGAATATATTATTACAAAGAAAAACGAAAAATGAACTAGGTGGAATTTAATTTAGAGCTAAATAGATATAGTTGTTGAATGTTTGTTATTAGGCTATTTTTATAATTATGTGTAATTATGGGTATGCCATCAGGCGGGCGGTTCTTGGCCGGTGTTGATTTAGTGTTGGTGGCCCAGAGTCGGAAACGATGCGCCAACACTGGTCAGCGCTGATTCAGGGTCTCGTGTTTGCTGGGAACCACGTACGATAACGGTTTGTCTTTGTTTTAGATCACCAGTTGTTATTTGTATTGTTTATAATGATAAATAATTTGTATACATGTGTGAATGTTTTGATATGTGGTTTGTGAATAGAAATATTTGTGAAAAAAAAAAAAAAATTCTCTAATCTCCATTTGAAAGAGATATGTACTCGATAAGTGTGTATTTCGGAATGTTCATACAATTATTAACAACCATCTCTTTATTATAATGGCTTTGACCAAGCCGCTGAGGGACTAGATGAAGGGTCCGACGTTGATTTGCTTTTTTCTTTGTAAAGATCAACACTGAGGAAAATGTCACTATACACACCAGCCAAGAACATCCCATGGATATTACTTGTGTATTTGGCGATGTTCACGATGCCTGCAAAGATGTAAAACATTTCAAACAGACCGCAGGATTATACGAGATCGCATTATTTCTTATCATAACATGTTTAATACGTGATCATCAGACTCTATACATAATATAAAATTAAAATATTGAAGATAAGTACTAAGTAGCCAAATTCGGCAATTTAAAGTGCGTCAATGAGCGCTATGCATTGCAACGTATTATCAATGCAAGTTCAGCCTTACCCTCACTGGGCAAATTACACCCAAACCTAGCACTAAAATATTTGACAGCTTGATAAGCCCTATTCTAAGGTATGTCTCCGAAATACTATGCAACGGTAGAGAGCAAAATGACTTCGATAAAATACATCTCTCCTATCTGAAAAACATGTTTGGTGTAAGAAGACAAACACCTTCTCTGGCCAAATATGGCCAAATACACTGGTCATTTCCCTCTTTTGCTAAAACCACAAGTGCAGACCCTGGGCTCGTCTTATAGCTTTACCAGATAACCACATCTTGAAAAACGCGTACAATTGTCTCCTAGGACTAGACAGTATAGGAATCGAAAATTGAACTACGCATGTAAAAACATTATTTTTAATCTAAATTTTGGTTTATTTTGGGAAACACAGACGATAGAAAGAAGGTGTAGGTTCATAAATAATGTTAAACATCAAACTGAAGACAAATTTTTTGACGACTGCACTGAAAACATCTCATGACAGAACCAACAGGCAAAACGTAGAACATACAACACTTTCTCTTACTTCTCGAAACTCGCTACATATGTAAGTGATCTGACTGACACAAGACTAATCGCTGCGGTGGCTTGGGGTTTTACCGTAGCTATCATAATTTGAAAATAGAAAGGGGAGACATACCAGACCCAAAACCCCTGTCGCTAATCGTGTATGCCGATGATGTCAGACGACTCAAGTTGACAACGAAATTCATTTCTTAATGCAGTTTAATATTTTCGAACTCGATAGAAAATCTCTTCTCTCTGAGCCTGAAAAATATATCACAAACTTCAATACCCAATGAGAGACTGAACAATTTAAATCTATCATGAGTAGCGAAAACCAGGCAATAATCAACGCTCTTGCAAAGTATACTTATGTGTGTTTTGAGAAAATAGTAGTTTAACAACCTAATCGCAATGGTAATCACTAAGTGATAGATGTCCTACAGAGCGATTCATATCAAAGGCAAATTTGTGATTCACTTTTTCTATCAACCTCCTCACCCGAAGCTATATGATGCTTTATGTAGTGTCATGGGAGATCTGATAAGTCCCAATGTGGCTGACAATGTCAATGACATGATACTTCCTCCATACCATTCAGAGTGAATGGGACGTTCAGGATCTTTGAGCAGAGCTTCACCCCGGATAAGTGTATTACCAATAGGATGTACCAGTACAAGTAATCTGAAGTGACAGGAAGATATTCCAGGGATGGGATCTGTGCTTCTAGGTAACGACTTCACTCTGGGCATCATCAATGCACTCACAATGAGGGTTCGAACACACATCAAACAATGAAACAAACCGTTAAAATTGGTTTTTTTTAATCTTGCGTTGGGGGGTGTAATCAGTGATAATGCAGAAGTTTGCAACCACGGTTGAGAAAAGCTGAGGTATGGTCACAGCCGGAATATGCGTGTAGCATCATAAAGGGGCCACCATTCAACTAGGGAGAGGGCTGGAGTTTTTTTGAAATAAATATTTTCGGGTAAACTTTGCATAAAATAAATAATTTATTTCGAGGAATGTTCTATATAAACATGTGATAAAATTTGAAACTTTCAGCGCGCCGCCGAGTCGGGTTGAAATAAATAATTTGTCCGCGACAAAAACTCCATCTCACCCCCTCCCCACTGAAGATTGAATGGTGGCCCCCTAAGAGCGAGAGCTTCTTTCTCCGAATGACAGGAATGGACAGGAATGATGATATGCTCCTTCCCAGTTGCAAACCCAGCTGCTTCAACACAGGCCTATGGAACTGGGCAGCAGAAATAATCACAATACAGTGGCAGATACAGGATCTCAAGAAAATGGGGGTGCGTAGTTTTTAGAGGCATTCACATTTTTTTTGGTAGATTTAGGTCAATTATGGGTACATTTTAAATCATTCGTCAAAGAATAGAGGTGGCGCCAATTCAATGTTTGCATCGAGAGTGCACCCCATAACATGAGTGTAATCATCTAGGGCAGCTTTCGGCACAAGAAGTATAATATGTATATCGGCTTCTCCTCTAGTGTGCATCTCTCGACTGCTTCATGTGGCAGCAAGTCAACAGTGCATCAATCTAGAGAAACTCTTGTCAGTTTGAGGGGGTCTTTGTATTTGCTACAACACTGCTTCTAGTTACATTACCTCTCCTCTCTGGAGCAGACAAATTAAGACTGTCAGACTTATATCTCATATAACCTCAATTCTAGAAGTCCTTTGTGGTGAAACATATCGAAGAAAGACTTGTTGAGCATCATCTTCTAAAGTATCTGCACCACGCAATAGGTTTTAGAAGGTGTGCAATTACAGGCCCATCAAGTACTATGTTGTGTACTTTTGGTGTATGAGAGCTTGTGAAAGTCGCATACATTTTTCAAGACAGGGAAATATGTTTGACTTTGTGTCAGGTCTGAAAGGGATGAGAGGGATGTTTTATATGACTAATTCACATGACGAAAGAATGCATACTAATCAGCTGAATTTGTCAGTTTAGTTGGGCAATTTAACAGTAATATGCTGCTCCTCTCTATGGACTACGCTCTGTTTTCTGCTCAAGCCTCTTTTCAACATAGTCATTAAACTGTTTTATTCCCAATTCCTCAACCTTTCTTAATGGTCTTACTACAGCTCCCCTGACAACGTGTTTAGTATCCAATACACACAGTGCTGACTTTTGTAAGCAAATTGATTACCAAGATCCTGGATTGTCTTTGTGAGTGACCATACTTCCTTCATAGAGTGTGAAGTTTTCAAATTGTTCTAGCTTTCTCAAAAGATTAATTGATGACACCTGTTTCCTACCATCTATAGTGAGCTGTGCCATGGTTTTAATCAGACCATGGTCAACCGCCCCCTTTCGCTATTATGCTGTATTTCTCGTGGGCCTGGTCAATACATTTGCTTGAAAAAAACTTGCCTCCCCCCCCTCCCCCGAATTAAGCAGCCATTTCAGGATATATTTCCTCCAATTGTATCATAATACTTAGATAAACAGATAGACAGCTGCGACTGTAGTGAGGATGGTCAAGAGCAAATAACAGGGGATCATTTTCTTTAAATTTTCCAAATATATTTGGAAGTTACTTTCCCACAGTGATCTAACAAAAGTGAGTTATAGCTGCTGTTATGTGGTCTTGAGATCATCTTCATAGACCTGTATATAAAGGCTGGCCACTGTGATTTGGCGTACATGCCTGGTGTGTGTGACTTAATAAATTTTCAATAAGTAGTTTGTTTGCCAGGACTTGTATTATCAGCATTCACTAAATCTCTGGTCACTTTCTTGCAACCAATGACCAACCTCCGTGAATGTGGCATCCAAACATACGTATGATTTTTGTCCTCTCCATACTTCTCAGGGAAGGCAGGCTGCCAATCGCAAAAAAGGGTGGTCAACTTTAATAATTACAGGCTGATCTGCGTTTTTCTGCTTGGGATGTGATCATGCATTGGTGAGCTGCTACCAGTTGAGCAGAAGACTATGTTAAATTGACTTCCTTCTCAGAGACAGAGATACTGGTGGTATAGTGGTGTAACTCCGGTAATTGCCTGATTGTTTTCAGTTTTAGATCTCTTTCGTAATTTGATCTAAGACTCACATAACACTAAGAATCCTAAGCCAAATTAGGCATTAATCAGTGTAGAGTAGCAGGGGAAGCTCTCTAGCTTTTTCCTGAGATAAAACGGCAGTTTTGGAACCGTTCAGCTGTGAAATGGTGAAAGGCAGACATTCACGTGCCATTTTTTATTTATGCATAATTGTATAAAGCTACTTAATACCAAATCGTGAGGAATAGGTGGGTTTTCCATTTAAGAAGGTTCAAAATAGTTTCTATGCCTCTATTTCATGCAATAGCATCAATTAATTTTTTTTTTGTGAGCCAACTTTTAAAGATGGTTTTTTTTCTGATTTGACAATAATCCATTTTCGAGTCACTTGTTTATGGATTTACAGGCTTATACATAGGACAGATTCACTTATTGTAAATGGTGATGATGTAGAATAATATTATTTTTAATTTCATGCTGAATTTTGCTGTTTTTGGAGTATATATATATTGAAAAAACACACAGAAATATAAGTCAAAATTGCGGTCAATTATTGTTTTTTGAATCAGTCAGCTAGACTATAAGATTTGTGAAAGGAATGTATTTAAATTATTATTCATGCTTGGCCAAATTGTAGGTGTAAAACTTTGTAAATTCAATGTTCTTGACAATACCACCCAGCTAGCCCTCAACGTTTTTGATAGGCCCCACTATACCTTAAGATAATATTGAATGTTTGCAGTTTGTAACCTTGTGCAATGCTGAAGCGTCATTGGCAGCCATATTTGATTTATTAGATATTCTATAATACCATATATGCATCATATATGGCTTTAATATGAGAGTAGGAATGTGTATATAAAAGATTAATCCTAAGTTTGCCTTCAGAACATCACTTGAACAGTAAAACATCTATACAACACATATGTTAACCCGTTGAACACGAGATTATTATGCCACTGCTCTGTTTCTGAAACGAGATTATTTTATGACGTCATAGTTATCTCATGCAATCAGACCCGGAGATCTCCGGGGCTCGTATCTGAATGGTTTCCCTAAATTACGGAGATCTCCGGGGCTCGTCACAAACGGGTTAAGCTACTTTTTGGCGGCCATATTGAATAATAAACTATAAAAAGAGCTGAATGCTATTTCTGAAATTGTATTCCTATACTTACTCATCCTTAATCACTTTTTTAGCATAATATGCATTATTTAATGATCAGTGATTGATGCATGCTCGCATTACTAGAGCCTATATGCCGTCAAGAGGGTCAATGGCGGCCATGTTGGATTAAACGGCCATATTGAAATAATTGAGCTTGCCTTGTTTATAAAAGAGCACATCCAAATGCATCTTTGTGCAAAATTTCATGCTTGTATGATCTGTATTTGTATCTGTATATTACGTGGCAGTACGCACTATTGTGCTATTGCGCCACGGGAGTAACTTAGCAAGGCCTGTTATCATTCATGATATCATTCATGGCCTTATATGATAAAATGCGCACACCTTTCACCATTCTGCTGGACTACAACTGCCGTCTTTAGGTATCTTTTCGGTGAGGCTGAATTTGTATTGATAATACATTGCAATATTTAGGGCACATTGAAGGACTGCCAAATTCGGCTACACACCTTTACTATTTTAATTTCATATTCCGTATATAGTCTGATGATCATGTATTATAGATACCCTACATCAAGAAATAATCCCGTATAATCCTGCCGTCCTATAGGTGTCTTTTGGGTGAGGCTGAACTTGTATTGATAATACATTGCAACGTACAGCGCTCATAGACGACTCTAATTGCCGAATTCAGGTACTAGTGTTGTGATTTTAGTGTCCGAGCTAATTGAATTGCGTATTTGACCTCAGCCACCAGAACTCGCATATTGAAAGTGAGTCTCTGGTCAGTTGTTCTCTAGTCCCAGTTCTGTGGAGATGTGCCTGTTTTGCTTCCTATATAGCAGCAGTGTACATCACACATTGGGAACAACTCATACCTATTAGCAAGAGCTAAACTACCCAGCTAACACAGAACGTTCAGATAACCTTTCCCTCAAGGTTAGTTATGGGTTTGTTAACTGGTAATCTTATGCGAACGTTCTAGGAATATTCTCTCCTCACGTAATCATAGGCGAATGTTTGACGAACGTTTTGAGTAATCATTCCCTCAAGGTTAGTTATGGGTTTGTGAACTGGTAATCTTTTGTGAACGTTCTAGGAATATTCTCTCCTCACATAACCCTAGGCGAATGTTCGACGAACGTTTGGAGTTTTTATGGTAACTGAGACCCTGCGCATGCGTGGTGCCAATAAATCAATTGGTAATCTTATGTGAACGTTCTAGGAATATTCGCTCCTCACATAAATCTAGGCGAATGTTCAACGAACGTTTCGAGTTTTTGCTGTAATTTATAGTGGTCAATAAAATCCTGAGCATGCGAGGTGCAATAAACCTTGCTGTTCCCGTTCGTTTAGGAAGGTGAGTGTTGTGCATTTCTGCATCTGAATATTATCTCTTGTTTGTGTTGTCATCCATGTCATATCTTCTTAAAATATAAGTAGCTGAATTCTTAAAGATACATAGCCTATAGGTCGCCTTCCGCAGTTGCTTCTAAGATTTGTGACGTAGACTAATTCACATCCCAGAGGTATCATGGTTGTGCGAGCGCTCGTCTGTTTGTTGTTGTTTATTTGGGATAGCTAGCCCTGAAGTGGGGCTGCCCGGGCCTTCCGACTTTTTCGATCGCTCTCTAACTCTGACAATGGCGGCCTGCATGTCATGGTCGTCAAAATGACTGGATGTTGATCTGAGACTAAGCTCTAACTCAGCAATTTTTCTCACTCCTTGAACTCAAAAAACTAGTGGTCAAATTTGTTTGAAATTTTAACATCACATTCCTAGCCACCTTGGGGTGTGCAGGTGATTTTTAGCCCGCCTTTTAATTTTGATTAACACTTTAACCACCGGTGTCGCATATATTTGGGTTTTCATTTTTCATTAGCACATTAAGTACCACATTTTAAACATGTTAAAGACAAAATGTGACATCAATCAGCAATTTTTGAAAACAGTTGACCTCCATTTTGTCAAATCTGAATAATTTTCACTCACTTGAAGTTGTGGATCGCGTCAGCGAGACACAACTTCAAGTGGGTGTAAATTCAGATTGAATAATTTGGCAGTTAAAGATTTAAAAAGATGGGCTATTACAATTAAAGTTCGGCGGCGGCTGCGCTAACATTTACTTGTAGGCACGATAACTTGAAAAGTTTTTCATGTATTCTTCCCAAATTTGTTACGCATGTTGCAAATGACCAGTTCTTGGACAAGTTCAATAATGGCTGAAAAAAATTCAAAATGGCCGATTTATTGGGATTTTTGCATTTTACGTCAATAATTTGACCTTGTGGGCGCGATAAGTTTTTCATGTATCCTGTTCAAATTTGTTATGAATGTTTCTAATAAGCAGTTCTCGGACAACTTCAATAATGGCTGAACAAAAATGCGAAATGGCTGGTTTATTGCGATTTTTAGCATTTTACGTCGATAATGACCTTGAGGGCGTGATAAAATGGCAAATTTTTCATTTATCCTGCTCAAATTTGTTATGCATGTTACTAATAAGCGGTTCGCGGGCAAATTCTTTTTTAAAATAAATAACAAAATTTTTTTTTAAATAAATAACTTTACCCCTTCTCCTGCTACACCCGTATATACACAGGTTGAAGCTAGTTTCAAACCAAATAAAATACCCCTGAAATTTATAAAATAATTTGTGAAAAATGCTCAGTTAATCAAATAACTTAACTCTATTTTTAAAATAAAGATATATTTTTTATTCATTTGAAGCCGGAAATTGCGTCAGCAGTTCCACCTTTATATTGAAGAAAAATGTTAACAAACAATTCAGCAGGACGAGGGTTAAGTTAATAACTTATTAAATTCAATAATGGCGGCGGGCTATTGTTGAGTGTGCTCTTGTTTTAAGATGCTACCAAAATTCAAAATGGCTGTCAGAGTTCAACTCAAATTTGTTGTGGCCGCAAAAACTCTAAAACTTGGTCAGAAATTATTCAAATTAATTGCAATGGAGGTTTGCCATCTCTGACTGACTGTCCAGTTCTTATTTTGCTCTTAGACTGAGCCTCTTAGACCTAGTTGTTTTGCGTCTTGATTTTTTACCTAGCCTAGGACTACATTAATAACACTACACAAAATCGCTTCAATCAAATTCTAATTCAGAGCGGGAGCTGGACTTATATGTCTTGTTTCTTTGTAGCTGTGGATTGCAGTAATACAATTGAACAGTACACACCACAGATAAAACAAACTTCATTGTGTTCTATGCTTTTCTTCTCTAGAGGCATGCAAAGGTTCATATAAGAACATAAAGACAAGGAACGTGCATGAGGAGCTAATCGAAAGAAGCATCCCACAGACCTGGGGGCTCCAAGTACAAGGTAAATTACCCCTCGTGCTCTGTGTGCACTTCTGAAAATGAAAAGGCGCCGTCCTACATCATCCATGTATATGCATCAATGTTAACTAGCGCTTGGCAAACTGTCATAACTATGTTACATTTTTTTGTTGATTGAAGGGCTAAACATTTCTGACAAAAAATAGTACATGTTTATATACAAACATTTATATATATGTAGCTAATGGTTTAAAATTTAATACCCAATTTAATGGTATTAAATTTTGTGTAATACAGTAGAACCTGTTATGAGCAGCCACTCTTATTACCAGCCAACCTCCTATGGGAGGCCACTTGGCCATCCCCCAAAATGGCATTTTGCATACAAATGAACATCTTATGAACAGCTACCCTGTGTTAAAAGGCCACTTTTCCTGTGTCGACTCGACAAACTTTTAAGCTGGTTTTCCACACAAACGTCTGTCGTTAACTTCCGTTACTATCTGTTCTGTCTGTGCAATGTCAGAAGGTAATAATTGCTCCCTGGTATACTAGGCATTTACTGCTTTTTAACTGGCGTCCCGTCTCTTCCTGCCATAGCGCTGCCAGTAGGCTGTATTTGTTCACTTGTAAATCAAGTATATACTTCCTTTCCACTGATGTTACTGCCTCCTTTTGGCTTGCACTGACCCAATGTTGGGTAAATGTTGTGCCATCATCTATGACACTCTTCCAACATTGAACCAACATCGTGTCAGAGTATTGAGTTGCCGGTGTTCCCTGCAAAAATGAGACCTTTAGCCAATGCTGTTTTACAGCTGAGCCATGGTCGTAGACGATGGGCCAGCAGTAAGCTAGCATTGGGTGAATGTTTATCTTGTTAAGGCCTATATACTGGTATGCCAATGCGGGGCTAATGCCGGCCCAGTGTTGTAAACGGTGGACCACTCTCAGGCTAACATTGTGTCAATGACTCGAGTTTGCTAATCAGCTGTGACCGCAACCCAGCAGACTCGAGGCATTGACCCAATGTTGTTCTAATGCTAACCCGCCGTCTCCGACGTCGGCACAACATTAAAACAACATCGGGTCAATGCCTCGTGATAGCTGGGTAGGTATTCATGAATGCCAGCAGTCTGTCGCGGGAGGGCTAGCCACCTTCTCCCACCCCTTTCTGCCTCACTTGACACAACCGTGTTATGTTACGCAATATAACAATTATGTCTTGGCTAAGATATTTATCGCCAAAAATTGCAAATTTTGTATTATTAAAATTAGATTTTTGGACACGGCAGTAAAAGGCATTGCACATTGATATAATTTATACACTTCTGGTGTAAAAAATGACCGAATAATGTAATTTATTGCAATGCCCGATCATGTGGTAAGTTAACCCTTTCATTACGACCATCTGACATGAAAAGGGGACAAAGTATGGTGAACTATACATTTTTATTTATTAAGTTTATTTTTCCTGAGTTTGTGTCCTATTTAGGGAAAATAGGGGTGCTGTGTGTGAGAAACGGTTGACATTTCTGTACACCAGTCCTTGTGAATATGTCCAATATAACGTTTGGGGTCCTACTTAGGTAGGCCTACTTTCGTCTTTAAGAAGTGTTCAGATAAAATATATGTTCATGATTAAATATAGTGATTAGACCGTAAAGGGTTTTGATTGGAATAATATTGACCAAGCGTCACAGACAGTGGCCCAGCATTACATCAGCATTGGGCCAATGTATCGTGTTATCTGGTGTTTCTGGCGCCTGATGTAAAGAATACCCAGTGCCTGACTTATAAAGAGTAGGCCTAATTGTGGGATTCCCACAAAAAATAAAACTGGCCCAACATCATTCTATAGCTGCGCCACACTTTGAGCAATATCTTTGTTTTTGACGCAACAAGTTAATTTTAGTGGGCCATAGGATTTTTAAAGATAAGGCCCTGCCTGCTCAATTAAAGGGACTGGCTCAGGCTAAAATCATAAAAAAAATCAGTGATTCTATTATGGCTTATTATTATGACCATATAATGTAAACATTTCCATAGAATAGAACTGCAAAAGTTTTTTTTATTTTTGTGCTGTGTATTTACCAGTTAGGCTAGATATAGAGACGAAATTCCCGTATTTCTTATTTTTGACATGGTAGTGCCGCCAATAAATGCCCATTACGGCGCACACTGTCAAATTGTGAGCTGTGTATCGCTGTATCAGTTTCAGTATTAGTATTCAGTGTTGTTAGAACAGAGTCAAGGTTCGCCATCCCATGATCCAAACATAGGCCTATATGCTTACCAATACAATTTAAATGAAGTATGGCAGAAAACGAGCTACTGAAACCAAAATATAGTTGAAATGGTGCTGATTCCAATGAAATATTGGACTGTCACCTGTAACCTGACTGTAACCTCGCCACAAGGTAACCTTGCCACAGGTAATCTCGCCACAGATTCGGTAACCTCGCCACAGAAGGCTGAGTAACCTCGCCACAGCTTTGTAACCTCGCCACATGGGGCTAAGTAACCTCGCCACAACTTCGCCACACCGGTTGTATCCGCATTTATCAATGTATTTTCAAAGGGAAATCTCTACCTTGAACGTGGTGTAGATCTCCATATAGACTTAGACTATATGTGCCATTAAAATCAAAAGCAAAAAAAATTCTAAAAAAAATAGACCAATATATAACGAATTATAATAGGCCTACAAATTTATTTTGTACAGCAAATATTGTGGAAAATTTGTTCAGTTGTGTCTCACTACCTTGACCCACAACTTTAAGTGAGAGAAAACAACTCGTATTTGATTAATTTGTAATTTAAGACTAAGCAATTGACAAATCTTGATGTTTAAATGGCTATTAAAACGGATTAAAGCGACTACAGTCGCGCTTAGCGGTTTATGGTGAATAGGTGTGGGCCTAGCGGCAACAACAGAGGAAGTTGATGACCCAAGAAGAGATCCGACAGCACCCTAGGAAGACAATGAGTAGCACTCAAGCTATGTGATCGACTCCAATAACACTCGATACTGGTGACGCAATTGATTGACACAAGTGACGTGAAGTCAAATGGGCCTACGTGCAAACGCTGAATGTTAAACCATTTTTTCTTCTTCCAGTTTTAATAACCGCCAATATGAATCTTTGATATTTCTCTCAGGATGAACACCTGATGAACGTTTAATATTGAATATGAGGTGATATGAATGACCCTTAAGTGTTTTATTTGTTGTTGGGAAAATGACCCCCTTTTGAAATAATAATAGGTCACATGCCCCATCGTCTAAGGACAATGCCCCCCCCCCCTCCGAAAAATATCATGGGCCCCTTGGCCCCCTTTTTCCAATTTATAAATCGGGCACTGAATATGCAATAGTACCAATCTCATACATATAATTTTAACTATTTATATTGCCGTATATTAACCGTCTGCGTCCCTATGTTTGTGCTATATTCAAGTTAAACTGAACGTAGATTTTAACCTAAGTCTATGCTAGAAACACAAATAGTAGGCCTAATTTATGTTCTTGTATTATGGACCCTATCGATGGAAGCTGATATTCAACATCACATTGTAATAAAGGCCTAAATATCACGCTAATAGGGATCTAATTAGAAGTTACTAAAATGTGTGGTACCAAAGCCATAACTTTATTTTGAATTGAATTTACAAATAGTAATATTATTAATAAATGATTTTCCTTTAATGCTGGGTGAACGATGTAGAGGGCGGCACAACAATAAACAGTTATCCCTGGTTTAATGCTAGTCCACCGTCTGCACTGCTGGCCCAACATTAAACTAACTTTAAGTCGATGTGGCTTCTGTGGAAAGTATAGCGTATATAGCCAGTGTAATATATTATGAGATTATGCTTTGTATGCATCGCGTTGACTACTACAATGAGGCAATACTGCTGGAGTACACTCACACGTGTCTTGCCATAGAGTTAACTCTATATATATTTGGTCTGGCTAAACTTCTGAAATTCGAAACCTTTGAGTGTTGATCCACTGTTCGCCGTATCGTATTTGCTGGGATGCACCTAAAAGTATGCATATTTTAGAAGTGGATATATGTATATTTAAAACATGCCTCGAAGTAATTATATGTAGGGCTATAAAGTGTCTAGAAAGCAGCTGGGCCAATAGTGTTTCTTTTAATGACACAGCATCATAATTGAATTCACGCTTTCCCATTCGTTGATTGTTTTCTACCAATTACTGGCCCACCATCAATGATGAAGACGAGGACCAGCCGTGCATGTCGATTATAAAACTTTAAAATATATATATTTTTAATTTTTGCAATAAATGAAAATCAAAGTGAAACAGGGAACACTATTATGGCAAAACCAGAGTAAAAACATACCTGTCAATTATAACAGGTGAGGGATAGCAATGACATGACCAATATATATTATGCACATTTAATATGTTGTGCAGAATAAAATATGAAAAATGTTGGGCAGCGCCCCTGACGGTGAACCAATATTAAATCCACAGGTGATGTGTTTGTATATATGTAATAACAAGGGCGGCGGGGGGGGGGGGGTCTTGGTGCCTGCTAGGAAAGTCAGAGATTGCTGATTCGTCTCCTGCTCTTGCATTCATGTTTTAAAGAAACAAAATGTTTCCTCCCTGTTCAATTGTAAGTATTGAATATTGTGGGCAGCCTCCTTGACCGAGAGTTAGTGTGCTCAGCTGTAGACCAACAGGGCCCAATTTCGAATCCTGTGTCTGGAGGGCAGTAACACCTCATTCATCTCACCATCCTCGGGTTCTCCTTACCCAGTTTAGCCTATATGTGTACAAATGTGGTGTAGAACCCCATTTATTTCATTTCATAGCATTTGATACAGCCAACTAACACCTGACTCAACGTTGGCCTGACAACATTACAGCAACATTTCAGCAAAGATCGTGTGAGTTGAGAAAGCCTTCATGGGTCTTTATCCTTATGTCTACTGTGTGTATTGTGATTTCCATAATTGGCATTACGTAAGAGGGTGCAGTGAAAGTGCATTACGTCCACATGTGATAATGATGGATTGGGGCTGTACTGTATATTTCATGGCTGAGTAAGAAACATTAAAAGCTGATAATTTACAACTTTGTTAGGCCTATTTTAGACAGAAGAATTAAAATTGAAAATTAAAGGTTTCGTGAAAATTCCTGGCTAACTGGGGCATTATAAAAGTCCCAGAAGAAGTATTAATTGCACTTTTGTGATATTATTAACATTGTAGTCCTGTGAAATGATTCTTTGTCAAGCATATTGCATTAGGTGCAGTGCTTCAGAACGTGTGTAAAATCAGCAAAATGTATTATGGGAACCGAACATAATAATATAAATGCCAATGATCGATATAAAGGATATACATCTTTTCATGATAATGCATCTTAGAGTATAGATATACATTCCCTGACACATTTATAGCTGATTTTTTGCAATGCTGTTGACAAACGTCAATGCCCCTGGGCCTCTTGTTATATTTTTCCTGCAATTCAGTATTTTATCTCAATAGTGTAGGGTAGCAAATTCGTATCTCAATTCCATTAGCCTGGAGCCAAATTCAAATATCCATTTCTCAGGAACCCCCACTATAGCCTTTAAAATATTCCACTAACTACAGGCTACAGGATTTTTTACAGGAGTTTCCATGAGCCCCCAATGCATGATCTTCTTTTCAAAATAATCTGAGTAGCATTTAAACAAAATCTAATCATGTTACACTATGTTACTGCCTTTTTGCAAAACTGACTTTTGTTATTTTCATTGCAGAAAAAGAAATAAGACAATGGCACGAGATGGAATCAGACAGAGGAATTTGTATAACATGTACAAGAAATGTTTATAATAAAAAAATAATCATGTTCACTACTAGATTTTTCTTTCCGAAAAAATATTTAAAAATACCTAACGTTCCCATAGCCTAACAAAAACGCCACAAGAGAACGTTACCATAACATTCCCAAAGAACATTCATAGAACAGTACTAGGAACGTTCTCTTAATGTTCTCCTAACGTTTGCAGAATGTTGAGAGAACGTTCCCTTTATGTTCCATTAAAGTTGTTTCCTAACGTTCACACCAAACGTACTGAGAACGTTCTCCTAACGTTCGCATAATGTTGAGAGAACGTTCCCTTTATGTTCCATTAAAGTTGTTTCCTAACGTTCACACCTAACGTACTGGGAACGTTCTCCTAACGTTCGCAGAATGTTGAGAGAACGTTCCCTTTATGTTCCATTGAGGTATTTTCCTAACGTTCACACCTAACGTTCATATAACCTAACAAAAACCCATAACATTCCCAGGGAACGTTCATATAACCTTACGGGGAATGTTCTCCTAACGTTCTTAGAATGTTAAATTGTTAGCTGGGTAGCTCTTCTCAACACTTGTCTTCAATATTTTAATTCTATATTTCGTAGACAGTCTGATGATCATGTTTTAAAAACCCCACATCAAGAAATAATGCGATCCCTCATAATCCTGCCGTTTTTATGTGTATTTTTGGTGAAGCTGAACTTGTATTGATAATACATTAATTGCAATGTACAGCGATCATTGACGGGCTCCATGTTGCCAAATTCGGGTACTTGTCTTCTATATTTTAATTCCATATTTTGTATACAGTATGATGATCATGTGGTAAATACCCCACATCAAAAAATAATACGATCCCGTATAATCCCGACATCTTTAGATGTCTTCTCGGTGAGGCTGAACTCGTATTGATAATACATTGCAATGAACAGAGCTCATTGACGGACTCTTAAGATGCCGAATTCGGGTACTTAGGCCTACCTTTAATATTTTAATTCCATATTTCGTATACAGTCTGATGATCATGTATTAAATACCCCACATCGAGAAGTAATGCGATTCCGCAAAATCTTCCCGTCTTTAGTTGTCTTTTCGGTAGAGCTTCATTAACTTGTATTGATAATACAATTGCAATGCATAGGACTAATTCAAGGACTCTAAGTTGCCAAATTTGTTTTCAATATTTCGTATATAGTCTGATGATCATGTTTTAAATACCTCACATCAAGAAATAAAGCGATTCCATATAATCCTGCCGTCTTTATAGGCATCTTTTCGGTAAGGCTGAACTTGAATTGATAATACATTGCAATGCATAGAGCTCATTGACGAACTTTACATTGCCAAATTTGGGTAATTAGTACTCATCTTCAATATTTTAATTTTATGTTTCGTATAGAGTCTGATGATCACGTATTAAACACGCTATAATGAGAAATAATGCGATCTTGTATAATCCTGCCGTCCTTAGGTGGCTTTCCGGTGATGCGGGACTGCCCATTGATTATACATTGCAATGTATAGCTCTCATTGACAGACTTTAAAATGCCGAATTATGAAAGATATAATTGATATATTTTTATAAAATCTGGTATGTATGTGGGGACAGCGTCTAATTCTCCTTCTGGCGGCGAGACCATTCGGGTTCTCTGAACTTCTCGAGCAGTCTCACCCACGCTAAGCTTTTTACCGCCAAATCTTGATCACGCATACTCTCAACTCAGGCGTCGTGGAAGACGGTGGTGTCGTCTGATCCATGCAGCCACATACTCGTGGCCTAGGGCTGTCGTGTCCCGTCCGGAATAGTGCACAGCGAATAATGTCAAGACAAAAGTATAATTTGAATAAAGAAGGATTAAGTAGGGGCCTTTACAACGGAGTCAAACAATTATTATTTACCGTCGCCCAGACGGGGATAAAGGGAAACGGAGGATCGGTTGCTGGAGAGGGTGGCCCGCCAAATGGATCTTTGCTCAATTAGTATGACCTTAAGGTTCTCGAATTTTCGTGTCAGAAAAGGTTGCAGCAAGACATCTCTGACGTCTGAAGCCACCTCACCTGAAAGAGCAGCACAGGTCAACCTATATCTTTCATCGTCATCCGTGATGTCGTGCAGATTGAATTGATTTTCTATCTGATTGAACCACAGCTCAATATCAGTGGGATAAAATGTCGCTATTTTGAGTTTGGCAGGTTATGAGAGCGTCGAGTTGACCGTCGGTGGACTGGAGAAGGACTCCTGAAGGATTCGCTCCAAGAAAAATCTCTTTGACGTCTATTATTTCGCGCGATCCATAAAAAGTTTGATTTAACTCTTTTATATTCTGCTTCTGTCTCCTTCAAGTCAGACGCATTTTCGTCACTAAGAGAAAAATAAGGGTCTTTAGGGCGAGCTCTCCTGTCTGCGAGGGGTAGAAGAGATGTAGAAGAGATTAAACATGGGGTTGCTGAAATTAAAGTGAACGAAAACGCCAAATTAGTTGGACTACTAGTCGGACCTTTCTTGTAGATTAAAGAAACTCAAGACAGCAACAACCAAGAAGAAGAATTATGGACATAAGCAAATAATTTAGTATCGCGACTCTAAGAAATCGGTTTTAATTAATGTACATGCCAAACCTTTTGTACCTAGTAGTTCGAATGATAACAGGGCAAGTGTTTTAACAAATGACCAACAAGCTAGTCGTCTTAACGTCTCGCCGCCAATTTTACATCAAAACACCGCTCAACCGACCGACACTGCCAATGCACCTGTTTGCTATTATCATCAAACATTCGGTGATAAAGCATGCACGTGCAGAGACTCTTGCGCGTTTTCTTTAAACTGATCACCCAGAGCAAGGTAGCGACTCTTGCATCTGCCGAGCCACACGAGACCGACATGACTACGCGGAAGCTACCCTTCCCACGTCATCTTTGTCAAGGGTATTATTCGTTGCAGACAAACGCAGCAAGTGCAAATATTTGATTGACACAGAAACTGCAGTCAGTGTGTTACCTTAGTCTTGCGCTAACAGGACAACGGACACCAACAGCTTACCCCTGGTCGCAGCTAACAATACTACTATTAATACTTACGGCACTTGTAAACGCATAGCTGACATTGGTCTCAAAAGAGATTACACTTGGACATTTATAATAGCAGACATTAAACAACCTATTTTAGGAGCAGATTTTCTTCTACATTACAGTTTACTGGTCGATTTGAAAGGTCGATGTTTAAGAGATATAAGAACCGGTTTAGCTATACCAGCTACCCTATCATCTATAAAGCCATTGTTACTTAATAAAATCGATGCTATTCGAAACGAATATACAGAGTTAGTTGAGCAGCAGTTCCCTGAACTAACCCGGCCTACGACTAAGGGCAAGACTGTTAAACATGGTATAGGCCTAACTAAAAAAATAGTGACTAAAGGACACCCTATTTTCGCCCCAGACGACTCACTCCTGATAGGTTAGTTACCGCTAAACGTGAATTTGATGAGATGATCAAACTTGGTGTTATCGAACCAAGCGACAGCGAGTGGTCATCTGCATTACACATGGTCACCTAAGAAAAACGAAGACTGGAGACCATGCGGCGACTATCGCAGTCTGAACCTCAAACTGTACCAGACAGATACCAGATACCACATATACAGGATTTTACGCAGCACCTTGCTGGGGCTAACGTTTTTTCGAAAATAGATTTATTTCGGGCATATTATCAGATTCCAGTAGAACCTTCGGACGTGCATAAGACTGCAGTCACGACGCCTTTTGGCCTTTTTAACTTTACTAGGACACCCTTAGAATTGAGAAATTCCGGTCTGACATTTCAACGGTTTATAGACCATGTAACACTGGGCCTAGATTTTGTTTTCGTCTATTTAGACGACTTGCTTGTGTTAAGCGTCAGTCACAGAGCGCTCAAGAAACACCTCAAAATTCTATTCACTCGCTTAGCCGAATACGAGATTATATTTGGCCCCGAGAAATGTCGATTCGGTACGATGCAATTAAAGGGACCCCGTGGAATAAGACATTTTAAATTTTGTCAATTTTAAAAAAAATATTTATTTTAAGTTATATAGCCTACTGATCTTAACTAAACATACAAACAAGTCAAAGAAAGAATTTTATTGCACCGAAAAAGAGTGAAATATAGTTATATTTCCAGGTCATATATTGCCACGTAAACAAAACAAGTCAGCAATATACAGCACTTTACACCACATATTCCCACGTCTTGGACGGTGAGATCAAAGCAATCGCCGCTAATTGGTGTCTTATAGTCAGGACATGGGGGTGAAACCCTGCAACACTGATTGTTTACCCAACGTTGGGTCGACGGCATCAACTGTAGGAACATTCAACCGTACTTTAGCAAGTATTTAGGTATACAAAAAGTTTTTTTGGGTTTTAAGCTGATTTATAGAAATGTTGATAAAATACTATTTTTTTAAATCTGAAAACTCTGAAAAAAAATAAAATCATGATCTGGAGGATACACCACTTCATTACAAAACTAAAAACGAAAATTGTTGTCATCCCAAGGAGCTGCTTCAAGTTTTTTAGGACATCATGTTTGCTCAGAAGGCATTTCCCCCTTACCCAGCGCTGTCGACGTGATTGTAAATTTTGCAAACCTGGAAAGCAAAGAGCATTGCGAAGAAATCTCGGGATGGTGAATTATTACCACAGGTTAATACCACATTGCGCAGCTAAGCTTACCCCATTTACACTTTACTGACAGGAAAGCCATTGAAAGACATACACACTTGTCACCTAAGTCAAATTTTGACTTGAATTGGAATGAAAGTGCAGATTTAGCTTTCCTCGAGGCTAAGCAAATACTTGCCAATGCAATCCTCCTGGTGCACTCCAACCTTTAGACAGATTTAAATATCACGTGTGAGGCTAGTGATTTCGCCGAGTTATCTCCAGCGGGGGCATGCTACCATGCCTTTGATCGCGAGGTTTTAGCAGTGTACGCTACGATTAGATACTTTCGACATATTTTAGAAGGTCGAAATTTTTTTGTGAACACAGATCACAAGCCTCTAACTTATGTAATGACATCAACCATTGAAATACCGTCACTACGCCAAACTAGGCATTTGGCTTGAATAGCAGAGTTTACAACCGATATCAGATACGTTAAAGGCAAAACAAATTTTGTAGCCGACGCTCTGTCGTGACCGTCTGTGTCAGCTATTGGCAGTGGCAATAATCGATTATAAAGAAATTAGTGAAGATCAGGCTTTAGACACTGAATTCACATGATTGTGCCATTCAACGTCTTGGATTTTCAGTTACTCAAATGATTTGAAAATAATTTGATTTGGTGTGACATGTCCACAGGACACGCTAGACTGTACATTACAGACAAATTTCGGAAGAAAGTTTTCATGAGTTTACACGGATTAGGACACCCATCGCATAGAGCTAGAAAACCGCTGATCAATAACAGATTCGTTTGGCATGATATGAATATAGATGTTGCAAACTGGTGCCACAGTTGTAAAGGTTGTCAGACGGCGAAGGTTGCTCGACATAATAAATCGGCCTTCGGCAAGTTCAATTAACCTAAAGAAAGATTTGATCACATTCACGTTGACATAGTCTGTCCTTTGCCGTACTCAGACGAATTCAAATATTTACTGACCTGCGTCGACTGTTTCTTGCGTTGGTCAGAAGCTATACCGTTAGTCGATATAAAAGCAGAAACGGTCGCTGATGCTTTCTTCAATGATAGCTCGTTTTGGAACGCCTGCTACTATCACCACAGATAGAGGCGCTCAGTTCTAATCCAAATTATGGGATAAATTGTGTAATCAATTTGGTATAGTCAGAAATCGCACAAGGAGCTACCACCCCCAGTCGAAATGGCATAGTTGAACGCTTTCATCGCCAACTTAAAGCTGCCATTATGGCACACAAGTCACAGAACCCATGGACGACAACATCACCTGCTGTATTACTCGGCGTTCGTTCCACCATTAAAGAAAAACTGGTCAGATCAGCTGTCGAGATGGTTTATGGCACTACACTTAGCTTACCAGATGAATTCACAGAACAGTACACCGTCAACGCCCGGACAGATTTAGATAAATACTCTGACAAGCTACGGGTAGCCATGTCGCGTCTCATCTCCAGGAGCGGCAATATAATAAAAATCCTCATGAAAGGCAAGGTGGAAACGGTCTCAATAGATTGAGCTGAACCTGCACACTTCGAGTGCTAGCCTGATACAGGTACAGAGACAGAGCGTAAAACGCAACAGAAAACAACGCATTTTAAGACTGCTGGGATCGCTCGCGGAACCCGTAAGGAACAGAAAGAATCTTGCAGCACATTTACTTTGAAGCACGTTAGGCAAGAAGTCGAACCGAACAAGTGTGCAGAGAAGCAGTTTTCGACACGTAGCAATGGTTTGAGTACGGCAATCACTCCACAGTCCCAAGCGACTTGAGCACATTTGCCTAGACAATACAACCCATATATAGCACCACATTCTCGAACCTCCACAGTTTCTAGCTTTAACGGGAACGATGGCGGTTTGAGAATGTACTCACGTATACCCTTACATTTAAGGGATAAAATTATCGATCTAAATGATACTCAAACATCGTCGACAGCAATAATGGTATAATTATAATTTGTAAACATGATCTCGCCAAGCCTGGCATAACTAAGTAATGTAAGGTAAAGGTAATTGAGTAGGCTTAATCTTCAATGGTGATTTTATCAATCAGTATTGAATATATTATTTAAATTTAAATAGGGTCGGACGACACATGCGGGAAGCAGCACATGCATGATATAAAGAACAATGGTGTTAAGAGGATAGGAAACAAATGGACTTTAAAAAAAAAAATTACGCTGCGCGCATGATGTCCCTGCTAACAATTTTACATTATAATAACGTCCCAACAACACACAGCATTCATACTTAAGACATAACTCTGTGAACTCCCATTTACGTCCTTAGAACGTAAAACAAAAATGTAACGTTAATAGGACGTTCTGGGGAGGTTAGGGTTATTATGACTATGTCCTTAGCACGTCCTCGTTACGCTCATCCATGAAAGACGAAAATGGGACCTTGACGAATGTTATGTTCCGTACAGTGTTTGAAGGGGTTCATCACCCACCCACCTTGTATTTTTCCACCCAGTCAGTTTAAATATTTTGAAGTCATTGTGGATTTAGTGCACTGTTCGGATGGACTGACTTAGACGCTTTTCCTACAAAATTAGTTTATGATCATACGTTGTCACTTAACCCGGGGGTAATGTGGGGACAGCGTTTCATTCTTTTTTTGTCAACAAGACCATTCGGGTTTTTGGAACTCCCTGAGTGGTCTCACCCACGCTAAGCTTTTTACCGCTAAATCTTGATCGCGCACACTCTCAACTCAGGCGTCGTGAAAGACGGTTGTGTCCTCTGATCCATGCAGCCACAGCCTCGTGGCCTAGGGCCATCGTGTCCTGTCCGGACTAGTGCACAGCAATTATTTTCAAGACAAACTATAATTTGAATAAAGAAGGATTAAGAATACAGCGGAGTCAAACAATTATTATTTACTGTCGCCCAGACGGGGATAAAGGGAAACAGAGGACAGTTTGCTAGAGAGGGTGGCCCACCAATATGGCCACCGCCCTTCACCACAACCCGATATGTAGGCCCTATACTGTGTGGGATGTACTAAACACGATACAATATGAAATATTTAGTTCCTATCTCGTATATCCCGTCTTTTTGTGTTTTTTCGGTATAATGCCATCCCTATTTTGGTCCAAACCATCTGGTCTATCCGACTTATAAACATCATCTACATTGTGATCCGTAATTTTATGTACAATTTGTTTAAATCCAGTGAATCAGGTTATTACACCATTATTGTTAAGTTCAACATTAGTAATATATGCTTCCCTCAACAAATTAGCAAATTGTAGCAAGCGGCTGAATCTAATCTGGTATTTTTGTAAACCTGATCAAAACTATAATAGGGCCTACAAGGGAAGTGGGAAGACTAGCTAGGATTACGATATGCCTACTACCAATGGAAAGAAAGGGGGAGGTTCAATGGCTCAATGTTCAAGGTAAGCGTAGAGGGGGAGGGGTAAAGTAGAACTTTTGACTTAGAAAAAGAGAGGGAGAAATGGAGAGAGGAATTAGGTGGATGCTCGCCTCTCCTGTCCAGGTAGGGGAGGACGGGGCATGTTCGAACCCTTAAGACATAATGCATACCTGTTCACTAGATATTTACCTAAATCACTCATTATTTCATACATACAGTGCTTTCACATGTATGATGCCCCACTAATATTTATAGTTAGGTGTCTTGTATATTTTAAAAAATATAGCGCAAAATGTGATTACATCCAGAATGGTCGGACATGCCCCGCCTCCGGGGCATGTCCGACCAGTACCGTTCGAACATGCCCCGGTTATTAAAGTGCAATACAACAATGACAATAATTGACAATCCTTTGTATTTTATTATTGCATTTTGCATAAATAGCAACAGTGTGATGTTGCCCTTCACAAGGTAGCAGCACATTGTCAGTCTCCCATAACGTTGCCAGCAGTGGGCAATGGAAGTTTGTTCATCAGGCCACCGGCGCACCACTAGCGGCATTTATCACGGTTATCCACCAACCGCCGGGTTACCAGACAAAACAGCATGTGTTGTATGAAAAAGTGTAATAATGTGTGGCTGTGTGAGTGCAAGCATGTAAGGGTGAGTGTGGACATGTGTGAATAAGATAAACTATGCTGCAATTATGACCATTGGTTGTGAGGCTACTTCGGGGCATGTTCACACCCTTTCCGGGGCATGTCCGAACGCGTTTGAACGTGCCCCGTAATGCCATTTCAGCTTCAACCCCAATTATTGCCTGTACCATTTGTGATGGTTCAAAAATACTTTCCCTGTAGGCCTATGTTGTATACCTCTGTGTTCTATTTATAGAACAACAAATGGTTACTTAACTACTAAAACTGTAGTTCACACAGTATTTAGAAAAAATAACCTAAATAACATAAAATGAAACGAAAATCACATATTTGAATCGAGAGCAAAACAAAAAAACTGTAGCTGATGAATTTTGGGAGAAACAGTGACTTAGGGGAGAGGTACATCATGAATTATATTTTTAATTCACCAGGTGGCTCTCAATTCTGAATTACCAGCAGGGTGCGAACGTGCCCCGGTGTTCGAACATGCCCCGTCCTCCCCTACCCAGTAACTTAAGGGGAAGGGAGGCATAGAGGGGCTTGAGCCCTGCTTGGCAGGCTTCCACAGGCGACTATATTGGCTGAAACAAGCAAGCCAGAAAGCCGACGAAAAGTGATACTATGAACAAAATACTGAAATAGATTGTCTATTCTAATTTTATTATGTAATTTACAAAAAAATTGTTGTACACTTTAGGCCTACACTATAAGACTAAAATTCTAGGCTTGCCCTCCGTCATTCCATTCGGTTTTACCTAACGTTACTTAGTCTATCATATTATCGCCCATCTGGCATCTCAGCATAATAATAATTAATATCATTTTACTCAGATTTATCTGGTGCTATGCGGACTATCAGGTTAACTGGGGGTATCAAACACTGATAGACGCGCTGAACAACAGAAGAAGAGTTCCAATATCTGAAGAAATGCTGCTGTAGTTGAACTAGCTAAGATTTCAGCCCCGGGTCAGCCACTGATGGGGCTATAGTTGAACAAGCACTTGATTCTTGTTTTCCGCGGGTGGGAATTGCTTTTGTATGCTATTTTACAGCCTAAGCCTTTGGCATTGGTAGACTAGTGAAGTGCCAGTGAAGTGGACGTGCAGAGGCTCCTCACGCCTGCATGGAGACAAGAAGGGGTCATTTTGGTGAATCCCTGCATTTCTGGCGTCTGACGGGACTGGGCACTCCACTGGGAGTTGCTTTATTGAACTTGAACTGACTCGCCAGGCCGTGGGAGTCCTGTACCCAGATTTACCTGGTGCTATGCGGACTCTCAGGTTAACTGGGGGTATAACTCATAAACAGGGAAGAAACAAAGATGATCCAAAGGTGTGGACTCCATTAATGCAATGTAAGCGGGGGAGTAAAGTAGATATAAAAATTAGAAAGTGGGAGGGGGTACGGGAGTGGGGAAATAGGTGGATGCTCGCCTTTCCAGGCCTGTGGAGGCTTGGAGTCGCTGTAGCCCTGCGGAGCAGGTCACCACAGACAGATTCTATTCTATTCTGGTGAACCCCGGCATTTCGGGTGTCTTTTTAAAGACGGGACCAGGCACTCCCCTGGGAGTTGCTTCATTGAACTTGAACTCATCTGTAGACCTATCATCACCTGATCATCGACTGTGTCTGTGGGCTGCCTCCGCACCCGGCTAATCTGCCGATGGGCCTAATTATTATGACGTAGACTACACAAATAGTCATTTTGTGTTTTTTTAAGATTGATGTCAATTTGTGAGACACTGTCACTGCAATAAAAGGCAGTTCTCTGTTTGTTTGTTTTTTTTGCTCACTATTACTCACGTGGTAGGCCTAGTGGTAAAAAATTAGGCCATCGTGATCATTGTAGAGTTAAAACATGACTTTCGTGTTAATGTTACTGAACATTTATATTATAGGCTAGGTACGTCTGAAGAAGTCATTTTGGTGTTTTTTCGTGTTTTTTTCAGGATTTATGTGAATTTGTCTGATGTGTAAATTTGTGGTCTAGTCTATACAAATTAAATGTTAAATCTGAGTTCAATCATGAAAAAATACAAAGTCTACTGGTCAAAGTGAGTGACATCACATCTACAGTGTTGATACTAAAACTGTCACCAGGTATTAACCACTGCCTTCTTGATAGATGCCAAGACATTTCCTTCAGAGTGCATTTTGAACTTCTTATCATATTGCAAATTATGTTTTTGTTATTTTGAAATATGCTAATAGTTAAATGAAATAGTATAAAATACTTGACTAGAAAAACCTTGAGAGTCTGACTTAAAGGGTGACACTCAATTATACAAATTTATTTAACTTGATATATTTACTAAAATAAATAGCCACTGAAGTGACAGCAGCTCACCAAATTGTCAAATCATTCATGATTGTTCAATAAGATGATAAATACAGTGGTAAATAATACTGCATTATTGTGAAGTCACCCACCTGTACTCTGCACATCAGAGCAGAAATAATATCTGTGATTGCAGGGCTCGAAATTAAATTTCCACTTGTCCAGTCGGACGACTGGCTAAAAAATTGACTAGTCCTTCCCATAAATATCACTTGTCCTTCCTAATTATTGTCAAGCAGGGACACTCGTCCGGAAGCTCAAGCTCATTGAAACGGAAGTCGTCCTTCCCAGATTCTTGGTTGTCTCGGACGATCTGACGGGGCCAATTTCGAGCCCTTGTGAGGTACCATACATGTAGGCCTATGTCTGAGAGTACATTGAAATACATGTAGCTCTCATGGTCTAGCGGCCAATAAATATGTAGCACACAGATTTTCCTTTAGGCCTTTTATTCTCTCCTAAATGGTCTTATTGCATAATTTTGCTTCCAGAAAACCTTGAAATATGGATAGTAAAAAAGAAGTCTCATTGAAAAGTTTGTTGCTGAGGGCATGGAGAGAACGTTGGCCAGACATGCATTGGAGCATCCATGTGAAACAGCTGCTAGGTCCTGTTCTAGAAACTGGAGATTGCAATGCTCTGACAGGTAAGTGAAAATTAGTTTCAGATTTGTGAATGCAATGGAGCAACATTTTTTCCACATTTTTAAACGAGTCAATCATGTTGACTGCTTTATGTTGACTGGTTTGTGTGGAAACTGAAGTAAAAATGCCAAGCACAAGAAACACTGAACCTTGACTATGCCATTTAACTGACTATTTGACTAGTATTTGATGCTATCCCAACATTAAACATGCTGGTTCATTGGCTGTCTGAATGACAACCAGGACTGAGTTAAATAGCAGTGCCTTATTCCAATATCTCGCTTTATTTATAGTGGAACACGTGGTTGACTACAATAATGATGAAACATCTCTCAGTTTACTTTGCTACCAAAGACCGCCACCTGTCACATGTGACATGACTTTCTCATTCTCAAGTATTTCAATTGAAAATGACTATTAGTATTTATCTTTGTGATATTTTAATAAACTTGATGCATGTTGTATTAACCCTGTGCTAATTGTAGCGAGATTAACGTTGGGTTGTCATTGGCAAATATTGTGGGCATTAATTCACATACATGTAGGCTTATCGCTACAATGTAATATTGTGATACATTGTGTTACAAAGATATAGTTTTTACCAATGACATCGACTACAATAATGGGGCAATACCGCTGGAGTATATTTTGTAACAAACTACGCAAGTTCCCGGTAGGAGTTAACAAAACCTATTATCGATGGTCTAAGACAATGGTGGGTCAAGTCGACTTGACAGCAAAATCATGTTTACCTTTTTGCTTAAAACTACAGTCTACTAAATCCACTTATCAGCATGTAGACTTAGACTTATATTGATGAAACACACAGCGATTGTAATTTGATAGTAGATCAAGTGAAGTTATCAGAGTAATATTTTACCTTCCAAAACGATTTACACAAGCAAAATTGAGATCAACAAGACACCAAGTAGACTTAGCTCATTGTTAATCCAGGAACACAGAATATGCAGAGATTGTTCCTAGATCAACAATGAACTAAGTACAGGCATTTCCCCTGTGTTGTCTCCACAAGTCTCAGAATAAGAATGTGCTAAGTGCACTTGAACTGTTCTTGACCCAGAAACAGAGCCAGCATATAACACCAGAATAACAATGTGTCAAGTCGAATTGGTCCTGTGTATGACAGATACTATGGTGATATGTGCTCCTTTTCACGAGAATAATAATGTGCTAAGTCGACTTGATCTGTTGTTTTAATCTGAATTTGGAATAAATTCAAACTTTATACATATTATAGGGGACTTAGCTGGTTATTAGTCTAAAGGCCAAAAATGAAACTTAGCACACTATTGTTTTAACCCATCGTTATATAGGGGAGGACGGGGCATGTTCGAACCCTTAAGACATAATGCATACCTGTTCACTAGCTATTTACTTAAATCACTCATTATTGCATACATATAGTCCTTCCACATGTATGATGCCCCACTAAAATTTATAGTTAGTTGTCTTGTATATTTTAAAAAATATAGCGCAAAATGTGATTACAACCAGACTGGGCGTCCAGTATCGTTCGAACATGCCCCGGTTATTAAAGGGCAATACAACAATGACAATAATTGGCAATCCTTTGTCTTTTATTATTGCATTTTGCATAAATAGCAACAGTGTGATGTTGCCCTTCACAAGGTAGCAGCACATTGTCAGTCTCCCATAACGTTGTCAGCAGTGGGCAGTGGCAATTTGTCCATCAGGCCACCGGCGCACCACTGGCGGCATTTATCACGGTTATCCACCAACTGCCGGGTTACCAGACAAAACAGCATGTGTTTTATGAAAAAGTGTGGTAATGTGTGGCTGAGTGTGTGCCAGCATGTATGGGTGAGTGTGGATATGTGTGAATAAGATAAACTATGTTGCAATTATGACCATTAGTTGTGAGGCTAGTTCGGGGCATGTTCAAACCCTTTCCGGGGCATATCCGAACGCGTTTGAACGTGCCCCGTAATGCCATTTCAGCTTCAACCCCAAGTATTGCCCGTACCCCTTGTGATGGTTCAAAAATACTTTCCCTGTATGCTGTATACCTCTGTGTTCTATTTCTAGATCAACAAATAGTTACTCAACTACTAAAACTGTAGTTCACACAGTATTTAAAAAAAATAACCTAAATAACATAAATAAGACGAAAATCACATAATTGAATCGAGAGCAAAACAAAAAAACTGTAGCTGATGAATTTTGGGAGAAACAGTGACTTAGGGGAGAGGTACATCATGAATTATATTTTTAATTCACCAGGTGGCCCTCAATTCTGAGTTACCAGCAGGGGGCGAACATGCCCCGGTGTTCGAACATGCCCCGTTCTCCCCTACATTGAAGCTGGAATTCATTTTGTAACCCGAGTTTTTATCCCTGCTCATAGGGGAAAGGTGATTTTACGTGACAGGTGTCAAGTTTTTGTGTGCACAAAAACTGAAAAAGCAAATCTAAAAAGTCAGATATTATTCATATTTACTAAAGTTCATTGTTTGCCTGCCGTTGAAAATTTAAAAGTTATATCTTGAATCCTTTGTTAGGCTTCAGGAGTGCGGCTGAGCAGCTAATTGTAAAAAGTCGTATCTTTAGAGGGAGGTCGCTAGCTTAGTGCCATGATTTGAAGGTCACATGTCATATCAGAGGGGAAGTTTTATTTGATGGGTGCTTAACAGTGTAAAGCACGTCGGTGCTCAAAAAAAGTCATATCTGAAGCTGGTTGTATCTGGGGGGACTACTGTATCACATTCCCTACGATATGGAGAATTTTTTTCAAAGTTCTACTGAAATTCACCTTTATAAATTATTTAAATTTTACAATCACATTCTCCACGACATAGAGATGTGCTGGTGGTTTTTATAAGGTTTTGCCTAATTTAAAATAACCGTCACAAGTCGACTTTTTAATTATTTGTGGGCGCAAAAAAAATTAAAACCTAATCTATGGCGGGGGATGCTATAGGACTCTAGGCCTCTTGTTCTGAAATTCTAAACCATCAATACAGACGCCAGGTAAAATTACAATGTTCACAAGGCTTCCCGAAGCAAGTCGAAACATCATAAAGTTAAAACTTTTGAAAGTAAGTGCAATTTACTACTATATTATTAAACTGTCACAGCATTGTTACAACTTGGTTCAATGATTTTTTTCAGAATTATTATTGCAGCAAGCTTTAGTTGGATCCAGCCCAAATCCTCTTTTTCTCTCCTATTTACAACATGCAGTAACAACACAGGTTAGTACTGATGAAGATTTTTTATTTGGTGCCAGGTACGGGACAATAGGAACTGTTACTAGGTATTTTTAGTAATCTGCATTGTTGTGATTCTGATACCTTTGAAGTGGTGGTAATTCCTCCATTTTGTCCATCTGTGTGTACATGCATCCATCCATCAACTTGGCTTATTTGTGAAGGTCACGGGCTTCAAAATGAAAAAAAAAACCTTCAGCACAACATAACTTGAAATCTGTCTAAGGCAGGGTTCCCCATAGAAGAAAAAATCATCCAGTTGTTCTCTCAATAATCTTACCTTGGCACGTGTGAGCAGCATAATAAAGTGTTTACTTTGCGCGCCGCAATAAAAAATCGAAGATTTTTTTTAATAAGACACAACAAAGTACAGTTGTCCCTCTCTTATGCATGGACCTATCATGCCATCTCTTAAAGCATGCATAAGACAGGTGCATGCATAAATGGCGGATGTTAAATTTATGAAAGCCAAATAGTTTGATGTTTATATTTTTATGTTATATTAATGTATCATAAATATTTTCATGGTATAATAATGCATCATAATCCATACTTTTTATTCTAATTTTTTTTTCTTTATCTACTATTTTGGCTTGTAAATTATTTTTAATTGCATGCTAGGAATGCTTACGATTTACCTTCAGTTGCTTTGATATTTTCTTTTGCAAATAATTGTTGAAATTTTGTATGAGCAGCTAGCTGTGAGGCTATGTTTAACAGCAAGCTTAACCTTAGCGTTCACTGAGAAAGAACAAAGGATGTGGGGGCGAGGCATTGCCCTAACTATGCTTATCACACTATCTGGGCATATTAATCTAGTTGTATTAACACCAAGATTATGTTGCACCAGCGCTCTGTGTTATTGGGTGGGGCTAACCATGTAGGCCTACACATTAGCACGGCATTGTCAAAACTATGTCTAAGGCAGGGATAATCCAGTAAACATGACCAATATCAGCCTGATGTAATTGTTGGTCCAATGTCCAATGCTGGCCAACATTAAATGAACATTGTTTCCGTGTCTGTGTATCTCGTGCACAATGGATAAAGGGGGGCAGGGTCAGCCACATTTAGTTCAGGGTTTTTTGAATGCTGGGCCACGTGCGGGAGTGGTCACCAGACTGGCGTGTATGTGTATAGCTGTGTATAAATACACCAGCAGTTTTTCATCAGGGCTGGCTGGAGGTTGGCCCAGCATCGCAGATGTGTGAGGGCTACCACGCCAGCATGTCAACTGCTCACTGTGTACATGTAGCCTGTAGAGCACACTGTTTATCCATGTATACATGTATACACCCCATCTCCTCAGTGCCTGCCGCCAGCTGACGTAACAAGTGACAGCAATAAGGGGGGGGGGGGGTGCGCTCTCTTCCGTTTGGGTGGGCCTAACCGCTAAAACACAGGGTGACAGACTATTGGCAAATCTACCATCTTGATGACAGCCCGATGACACCTTTTACATTCTGGTCGGTATAAAATTCATCTGGTTGGGCAACCGGCTCTGCCGGTACTGTGGGGAACCCTGGTCTAAGCTAGCTTGATGATATTCTAATAATTGCCTATACTTGTATAGGTACATGTATTTCAATAAACGCGCACCCCCCTGATTTGAAAATAAAACCCTTGATCATGTACACTATTATGATCATTAAAAACTAATCTAATAGTAATCACCCAGGGGGACATTCTAATTAACGCCTGGACATTTACTAGAATAAATGTGGTATGTACCAGATAGATCTCCAGGTCAATTTCTAAGATGGATGACCTTGGCCTATTTTTAAGGTCACAGGCCTCAAAATGCTAAACATTTTGCGCACAAGATATTGCGCACAACAAAACTCGAAAACCGTCTAAGCTAGCTGGTTAATCTTCTCCTCGGTTATGCACCAGATGGGTCTATAGGTCAAGCTCTAAGATGGGTAACCTCGGCCTATTTTTCAAGGTCACATGCCTCGAAATCCAAAATTGAAATTTTTTATCTGGTAATCAATGACATTTTCTAAAGTGGAGGCATACATATCGAGAGCGATCCGTTGACAAGCTCTAGTTTTTCTCTGTTTTAGATGAGAGCACGCATTATCCCCCTTATTACAGTCACATCTTTTTTTGCTTGTTTTTCCATCAAATAGGTCCAAAGTTTTTTATTTTGTCACCCTCATTAACTTTTACAGAAATCTGTCCATTTTTAATAGTGGTCTCTTAGGCCAAACATATATAATGTCCTCAAATGTTTTTTGTATATTGCAGATGATAAGTTTCTCAACAGCAGTTCAGCATGTGGTAAAGCAGACCAATGTATTAAAGGTTTTCTGCATGAGAGGTCTTCTTGAACTTGTCACTGATCTTGTCCAGCGAGCTAGGTTTGTTTTAGTCATGATGGAGTTATGACTGAGTTACATGTATTAGGTTTCAGCTGATTTTTAATCATTTAGGTTTTGCATGCTGCCTTGAAAACCTTGCAACATTAACCTACACATTGTAAGAAAAAACTTTTTATGTTTTTGGCGGTATTAACCCTTACAGTGCAGGGACTGGCTTTAAAATGGTCTTTGCTTTTAGAAACATTGGAAGCCCTGCATTAGATTGATAGAAACGAGTCGGCAAAATATGAATATAACAGTATTAAAAAGACCAAACAATTTCATTTCCCATGATAGACTAGATTTCAAACGTTTAGGCCCCAGTATGTTTTCTGACACGAGACAGACGAGACATGTCTATGACATCACCAGCATAAGGCTGACATTTGCGCGCCATTCAGCGAAGTTGTTACATTCTTTCGTTTTGGTGTATGTGTATAGACAATGCATTGTATACAACAGCCGGAGAACAACTACAATACACAGTGTTACACAGTTGGAAGTGTTGTTGAAAATGATTTTAAACTATTTGCAGGTTAAATGCGGCCTGTGGCGACAATGTATAGCCCGCATTCGTTATTTACCCTGCATTAGGTCTTCCAAGGAGTTGTGTGTTGGACTGGTTGGCAGTCATTGTGAACACCTTCATAATTATGTTATCTACAAGACTACAGCCCTTCTAGTAAACACATTTGTATAACATTTATACAATGTCGGCCCAGCGTTTTCGACGTTGGTCGAACATTGTATAAATGTTATACAAATGTTTTATGTTTACTAGTCTGTTAGTCGGCAAGCACACCCCTCTCCAGACGTCAATGCAGCACAAGGCGTTGACGCAGTTTTGGCTGAAGTCATTTGGCTGCCAGGCCCATCTCCCTTCCCTAATGGTGATCAACTGTCTGGGAAAAAAGTCAGCTTTGACACTCTGTTTGTGTGGGCCTTTGTCTGGTCCACAGACTGCGATGCTGGCTTGATCGTGAAGCAAAATTTAGTCAGCTCATTCTGTTTACCTGTGCCTTGCATGTGTATGGGTCACTTGTACATGTTGTATAGATTGATGACGACAAATAACTATATTAGTGTACTTTAATCCCTCCAGATACGACCCCAATCAGATAAGACTTCCCTTAATATGCAATTTTTTCCTAAGGACGGACTTGTTCCACACTGTTAAGCACTCTCCAGATACGACTTCACCCCTAATCAGACATGCGACACTCGAATCATGGCACTAAGCTAGTGACCTCCCTCTAAAGATACAACTTTTTTTAATTGGCTGCTCAGCGGCAGTGTCAGCCTGGCAGATGATACAGGATATGACTTTTTGATATAAGCTGTTGTCAGACAATGTGGCATCTACCTCTGTCTGGGGACACTGTACTGACAAGGTACGTCTAGCAGTATGTTGTGAGTGACCTGCCAGCCAGGCTGTAACAGTATGTATAGCTGTGTATACAATACAGCCCAGCAAATACGGGTGTTAAGCCAATGTTGGCTAGTACAACTGTTACAGTGTTAATCACTGTGTGCAGCTGTGTGCTGGTAGGGTTGAAGCATGGCAACAGCTTGCAATCTCTCCCTAAATATACAATATTTGAAATAAGCTGTTCACACACAATGGCTTCTGCTGTCTGGAGGGGAGGGAGGGTGAGCGCCACAGTCTGCCAACTCTCTCAGTGCCAGTGGTGGGATGCGTGCTGTGTAGAATCTCTATAGGGTCTACATGCTGGCAACGGTGCACAACAAGCGAACATGCAAACCACGTGTGTTATGTATTGGATATGCTCTCCAACAAACACGAGGTCTGCCGTGCAAGCCAAAAGGCAGTTTCTGCTTACTTTACAAGTGAACAGATACTGTCTTTTGGTTTGCATGGCAGAGGCGTTGACCCAACGTTATGTTATCATACACCTTGTATTTTAAACTATGTGCCACTGTCTAAGCTAGGATTAGACAGCTGCCCATTTTTTGGTGTGTTTTTCCCAATTTTTGCATAACTGCCTGTGCATTTCCTCCTTTATAGTGTAATTTGGACAATTTTTGCCAGTCATTTTGACTTTATACCCGTCCAAAAGATGGGTAAACGGGTCGCTGGCTAACACAGTGCTGTGTGCACAAAATATTTGTGTAACATTTATACAATGTTGGACCAACCTCAAAGAGGTTGGGCACACATTGTATAAATATTATACAAATGTTTCGTGTTTACCGCGATACACTGTCTGCTTGTAACAGTGATTTCACATGCTTTATGCATGTACTCTATACGCTACCAGGTGTTTGCAGGGATAGAGGGAGCGATAACATGAAAAGTTTTATATTTATCCTGCTCAAACTTGTTATGCATGTTATTAATAAGCAGTTCTCAGACAAATTCGATAACGGCTGAAAAAAAGTTAAAAATGGCAGATTTATTGATATTTTTTGCATTTCATGTCAATAACTCTACCTTGTGGGCGTATTAACTGTAAGCTCAATAATGGTGGCAGGCTATTGTTGAGTGTGCTTTTGTTATTTTTATTACTGGTATTTCAATAAAGGCATACTATAAATAATTAACCAATGTAAATGTAATACATGTGCGTCTTAGAAACATGCAAATATGACCACTGTCATAACTTCCAGCCAGCATATAAATGAGAGGAGATATGGCGGCACAATGATGTGCCAAAGATGTTCCAGCATTTGCAATGGAGAGCCCACAATTAAACCAAAGTCGGCTGAACGTTACAGTTGAAATATCACTTGGACAGCGGGACACACGGAAGTGTGACGGCATAATCAAAACACCAGAACTGGCCGCACACGGAACAAGTGCACCCCCCCCCCACTATGCTTCCGCACCCAGCGCATTTATCATGTTTATTAGGGATAACAGATCCCACATATGCGCACCTTAATTTGTGCCCTGGATTTATGCTGTAATGATATGTGCTATAACGATGTTATCCAGTATATTAAGATCTAACTCATCTGTGCAAAAATCCTGACAGTAACAATGGCCTAATTCTCTCACTAAAATTGATGTTGGTGATAGATTTTTATTTATCTATTTCAACACAATAATTATTGCACCTCAAAGATTTGTAAAAGTTATGAAAATGACTTAAAATTAGTTTCATCTAGGCATTGGCTTGAATTGAACCTTACGCCACCTTTTTTTAACAAAAAAATATAGATTGAAGATTATGTCAGGCATTCAGTAAATATTTTGAGCAATTTCAGCTTAGATTATATGCATTTTTTTATTTCATTTTCTAGTGCTTGTAACTCACAGGGGAGCTCAGAGGATAGTGTGAAACTTGCACAGGCATTGTTAACACTGCTACCATGGTTGTGGGGAATTATACATACTTGCCTTCAAAAAATTGCAGACCAGAAAATGCAGACTGAGTACTCATTATTGATAGAGCAAGTCTGTGGCATTGTTGGCAAGATGGCTGACAACAAAATTAGCTGCTCATTGCTCTATATTGCTCGACTTGAAGATGCAGGTAATAAAAAAATGTTGAATATTTACAGCTGGATTTTTTTTTACCAGTTTGCTTATTATCATTAAAACAGTAAATGCGTCTCTACGAATCTGCCTTTATTTCTCATTTTGGCCACTTCAGCAGCATAACCATGCTGCCCTAGAAAAGGGCTGTCTATTAATTATGGTGTGTATTTTAGTTCGAAGAATTATCTCAATTACGATAGACTTATAGATTTTACAATACTTTTATTTCGATGAATCGATCAGAATTTGTTCTCATTAGTTACGGTGCTTGGCATTTAATATATTTTACTGATCGATTTGGTTTATTTATAACCTATGTGCCTCAGGAATTCTTCTCATTTTTGGCCCAGTGGGCATGATATAGTGTAGTTATGCCTGTTCCTGTTTCATTGCTCTGGTATTCCATGTTTCTTCCCTGCCCACTCGTAATGATTCAGTATTTTGGCGAGTCTCCATGACCGAGATTTAGCATGCTAAGCCTCAGATCCCAAGGTCGTGAATTTTGAATCCTGTGTCTGGAGGGCAGTGTCATCCCACCATCCTCAGGAGGTTCCCTTGACTCAATTTAGCATGCATATATCGGGGTTCGAAATAAAGAGTTCTAAATTAGGTTGTCCAGTGGAAAATCAGGTCAAAATTTCAGGTTTTCCACTAAAATTTCATGTTGCCCGTAGACAATATGTAGATATCCCCAGCCTATTTCCACACCTTTCAGGTAACGTTCAGAAATCCATTGCAGCAGAAGTTCAATATTCAAATAAAATTGTCAACCATGAGAGTGACTGATTTCAAATTTCCCTAAGGTCATTTGATGTGAAAAAAATATATTAAAAAGTTGGTTGTCCACTCAGACAACCTCTTGTTAGATATTGTTTGTCGCCACAAATTCTGTTCTGTCTCGGATAACAGGAGATGGCTTATTTTGAATGCTGCATGTGCACAAAAGAGTCAAAACATATTTTTTTTGCACTGAGCCTTAAAAGATTTTTTTTTTAAAATTGCTTCCAAATATGCTTTGGAACCTGATATTTTTTAATTTTTGTTGGATTTCGCTCGAATTTGATGTAGCAGTTTTCTAGATATTACTCATCATTTTCTGGGAAGAATATTTGTAAAAGACATTTTGTATTTTTTTCACTCATATGTTGTGTGTTCATATTTGACATCAAAACCTACATATTTCTTTCATATTTTACATTTATCTGGGCTGACTTATTACATTCAAATCTCAGCTAGAAGTCTTGTTTAGAATCGAGGTCAGACCTGTTTGCACTTTGTTACTAAAATTGAAATGCAGTTTGGCTATGTAGTGTTTAATTGTTACAGTGATGTGTTAAAAACAGATATGTGGCGTCAAGTTGAGCACAGTGAAGCTCAACTTTGGTCATTACTGGGACAGCAGCAACCAGGTACTATAAGTCCTGAACTGAGGGCTCGAATAGAAGGTGCTTTAGCTGTACAAAACAAGTAAGTATATTTTCTCATTATATATTCAGATTTCTTTTTAATAATGGTCAACGAGCTCTATGCTACAAGATTTTTTTCAAATAATAGTCAACGAGCTCTATGCTACAACCTGAAATTATATTTATCTGAGTTTTCATTCCATTATTTCATGTATGTGAGAGGTGTAAAATCAAAATACTGTATTTGACCTGATATGCACCCATATATATCCTGCCACAAATATTATTTATATGTTTTTGATAACCTTCTTGTACAAGATTGATGAAATGGTATTGGTATAATTATCAGTTTTTCTCATTGGTAGAGATAAATAAGTGTTTCATGTATCCTGCTTAAATTTCCTCAGCATGTTGTTTACTACTATTTCACAGTCAATTTTGCTGACAATTAAAAAAATAGAATGACTGATTCACATGTATCTAATTTTACACAAGTAATTTCATCTGACTTTTTTTATTTTTAATAAATTTCCCTTAAATTTTAGATCTGAGAATGTGAGATATTGGATGTTTCTGGCCAAGTGATTTAGACAAGGAACTAAAAGTTTACATGTATATCTTTTCCAGTTTGCGATTAATGTTATATTTAAAATGCACAAAAATTAAGAAATGATTATAGAACTTAAGTTAGCTTTATTATGTCTTCTAGATTTTCTTATGATATGTTATTACCATAGCTTCCAGATCAGTTTATATTAAACACTAACATCTGTGGTATGTGGTTTTATAGACTCGGAGATAGCACTTTGGCTGCCCAGCCCATTTTGAATGTTTCCGATCAGATGTTGAATTTGGGACTTCACACACTTCTTCAGATAGAAGTGATGTTTTTTCCTAATGGTGACATTCAAGCACTAGTTGATAGTATACTAGTTACAGAAAGGTTACAGGTATAATATCTTTTACTATGCAATAAATAAATGTATACATAAATCACCTAAATGTTTCACTGCTATTTTGCATCATGAAATGATTAATGTCGACTTCACTTGTGACATGTTTAACCAGGGGACATAGGATGTTTGACATAGGATGTTTTTGTTATGTTTAATAGAGAGGTGGGTGGTTGGTTGTTTTCCATTCAAAACAAAACCGTCTATCCCCGTGTATAATGCCATTTTTTTTCTTAGCTATTCATGTCGCAAAAAGGCACCTCGTATTATACATAGATGTAGAATTTAATATTTTTTTTAGCTCTCTAGCAGTAAGTTCTGTGGTAAGTTCTCTAGTGGTAAAACATATCTGTAAACGTAGGCCAGTTAGCGTGTTTGGTAAGCAGGCCTATACAACAAGAACAACAGTTAGACTATGCTTTTCCAACTAGTAGAATGTCATTTACTGTATTTCACGGACGACGTAATATTAGCGGCCTTGCGACGATTGTGCACCCATTGAGCACGATACACTAATGCAATGCCGGGGCAAAGCTAGGACAGTGTCGTCGATGCTGGCCCAATAATTTTAAAGCAGCATTGGACATTGAGTTGTGTTTGTTGTGAGGCCCCCGTCTCACGTTGGTAATATAGCCATACACCCCTACTCGGATTATTTCTAAATATTTGCAGTATGCATATTAACCCTAGAAAATTTGCCCTGTAGAATTTCTCGGAGTTTTTGCAGCTTCTTCAACTAAATCCAAGATTGCCGCCAAAATCCTATGACGCCTTTTAGAGCTTGAACCGCTTTATGGATTTGTTTCATGTTTGGTTTAAAGGAAAGACCCTACTCTGCACATGTGGTGATTAGTTTTTGGTGAGATTCTGATAATAAAAACTAAGAATTTTTTTACGTTTTAGAATTTTAGCGGATTTTTCAGTTTTGTTCATTTTGGCTATTATCAAAATTTGTTAATTTAGCTATACACCCCTGCTCAGATTATTTCTAAATTTTTTCAGTATGCATATTGGCCTTAAGGGATTTGCCCCGTAATTTTTTTTATAGTTTTTCAGCTTCTTCAGCAAAATTCAAGATGGCCGCCAAAATCCTATGTCGCTCTCTAGAGCTTGAACTGCTTCCTGGATTTGTTTTATATTTGGTTTTAAGGAAAGACCTTACCTTGCACATGTGCTGATTAGTTTTTGGTTTGATTCCGATAATAAAAACTTTGATTTTTTTACAGAATTTTAACAGATATTTCAGTTTTGTTCTTTTTGGCTATGATCAAAATTTGGTAATATACATATACACCCCTGCTCGGATTATTTCTAAATATTTGTTGGCCCTAGGGAATTTGCCAGGTAAATTTTTTTGGCGTTTTCCAGCTTTCTCAACAAAATCCGAGATGGCCGCCAAAATCCTATGTCACTCTCTAGAGCTTGAACTGCTTCATGGATTTTTTTCATGTTTGGTTCAAAGGAATAAACCTACTTTGGATGTGTGCTGATTAGTTTTTTGTGTGATTCTGATAATAAAAACTTATCTTTTTTTACTTTTTAGGATTTTAGCTGATATTTCAGTTTTGCTCATTTTAGCTATTTTCAAAATTTGGTAATATGGTTATACAGCTCAAATTTTATCTTTTGTGTATGTTCAGTGGCCCTGATAAAAAAGTCAGGAGAATATTTTTTATTTTTTTTATTTTTTCAACAAAATTCAAGATGGCTGACGAATCACATGTTACTCTGAAGAGCTTGAACTGCTTCACCGATTTGTTCTAAGGAAGCAAATTGCCCTGGCCATATGTTGATTAGATTTTAGTGTGATTCTGACATCACATTTTCACATGGTTTACATAAAAATTTGGTGACAGTACTGTATTTCTCTATAATTAATGTACTATGTGGGGCTGTTGGAGACGCAAGCTTTGCCCCTCAGGGAAATCTAGTTGAAAAATGTTTTTGCTTTAATGGCATCTGCAGCTTATGCTTTTTTGTCATCTTTAGATAACACCAATAACCTGCATTTTTCTGAGGAATAATTACTTTAGATGACATAAAACATTTTCTCAGTATCAAAGTCATTTATCTGAAATCCTACAATGTGTGACTGACAAGAAAAGCCTTTATCATCTACATTGAACTCCTTTCCATAATTGTCTATAAACATATTTGTTAGGATGTAAATTGTGATTATGTGATCCATCTGCACAAAATCAGTCGCATTTAACATTTTTCATAGAATGAGATAATGCAATATTCTGAAAGATAACAAATTGATTATGTCTATGGTAAAAAACTGTTGGTAATTATAGTTATTCAAATAAAATGAGGCATTTCAAAAATTTAAACAGTTATAAACATAATTTTTACTGAACTTGATGACTCAGCTTTGAGTCAACATTTAGATTATACATTTTAGATCACTTATTAAGTCAATGATACTGTTTTAGGGTTTAAGTCGTGCCGAGCTGTATTGTGAGCTGTTACGAGCTTGTTTCATGGGTCTAGTGGACTCTGCTTCTGGACCAGAAGAACTGAAATGGGGGGCATTTACTTTCATTAAGGTCAGTAATATAACCTTTTCACCATCGAAGCCTGATTGTGTAAGCTGAATGCTATGACATTCAAGCAGAAGTGCTGAATGCTATGACATTCAAGTAGAAGAGCTATAAAGCTATTTGCAATTGTTGACGCCATTGATGTTTTAGTTTTTTCAATTATTTTATATGGAGGTACCGGGTATATCATATTTATTCATAATTTATTGATGGAAAGTCAGTACAAACCTCTAAAGTCTAGTATTTTATCACCATTATTTATGAAACCTTTGAGTGGTAATCACACATACAGGATTTAAGGGTCACTGTGAAAAATTAAATTGCATTGTAGGGCATCTAATATTCATTAGACCACTATCCTCCGGCACAATGTACTTAAAAAAATGTTGAACATTTAATTTTTGATATATGTCTTTGCAGGTTCCCAATGTCCTTCTATGGCTTTCCCAGAACACTTTGGATACCAATAGTTCTGCACTGGAAGAAGGCATACTTTCTCTTCTAGACTACATGCCTTTAATTGATTTAGCTGATGCAAAATGCCAGTATGTATGACCTTCTCATGTTGTAGTTTTCAACAATTACTAATACATTCTAGCCTCTTATGAAATGCCAACTTTAAGATGTTTTTTCTGCTTCGGGAGACCATATAATGTTTTCTAAATTCAGCATTTATATAATTATGAAAGGATCATAAAAACGCGTATCTTGAGACAGGTCAGTCTCTCAGTGCAGAATACTAATAATATCCCCTGTAATAATAAAAAAACGGTACTCAACATACTGCTTGGGGTGTAGTGTTACTGCTTGCTAATACAATCCATTCAACAAAAAGATGAAGAAGGATTATTTTTATCAATCGTCTCGCCGAATATGCTGCTACTTATTGGACTACAGTACATTAGCCATGTCAACCAACCTGAAGCCTCTGATATATCATAACTTGTTCGAGAATACTGGCCCTGACCACTAAGCCGAATTCTTTTGACCCTATCCTGCAGATTATCAAAGATGCTGATAAACATGACATGTATATAAATCTCTGAATAGGTGTGGCATGATTTCATTGTTTATCTTATGATGTATATACATTTTTGGTTTGTCGATAATATTAGAGATTAATGTTGATCTTATGGCCATCAATAAACCCCTTCATTCATGCTGGGTGATTACAGTACTATGGAAAATTCATTGTTCTTAGTTGATCCGGCTGATATCCAGATAAGTCATTGTCATGGTGTGTTGTCCATACGTCTAAAATTATTGAAAACTGCTATTTCTCCTAGTAGATTCCATTCAATCATGTGCAAAATGTTCACCAGGTAGGGGTGAGTATAGGGTGTGCTCCAGGTGGTGCTACCTATCTTATTTCAGATTTCATGGTGTCTTTTAAGTTTTCAAGTGACACTTTACTCCAAACACTATTTTTCTCAAAACATTTTCAAGATTTAACTAAAACACATATGCAATGCTGTTATGGACCTAGTCAATACAGTGTGTGCTCCAGGTGGTGCCACCTGTCACGGTTATGGCTACAGGGTTTCCAGATGCATTTTCATGGAATACGATCTTCTCAAGCCTTTGTGGATTTCATTCAAGCTTGCACACAATGTTTACCAAGTAGGGATGTATAAAGGGTGTGCTTCAGGTGGCCCCACCTGTCATATTTCACAACCTGTGTCATACCTGTCAATGTGATGGTCATGTCATATTTCAGGTTTTCATTTAGTGAATGTTAGTCAACTACGTCGAGTAATGTTGGTGTTTTTGATGTTTTTTGATGTTTTTTCAACATTTTGCATGTTGTGTTGACAAAAATGCTGAGACTTCTGATCTAGATCACTTCTGATGCTGATTATAACGGTTATTCTAATTCACAGATTTTGACTCTTCAGATTCTTAACATAATGGGACTTGAGCCGTGTTTATATTTAATAGGCCTAACATTAGATCATTAGATCAAACACCACTGCTACATAATAACAAAATCAAATATGTCTACTGTGTAGACTACATTATGCCTGTGTAGACTACACCTGACCTGTAAACAATAACTTTAGGTTGCTGGTGTGAACACGCCTAGACAATATCATGTAATATTAACTAATACTATATATCTTTAGGTTGCTTATGTGAACATGCCCTAGACAAAATTATGTAGAAAGTTCAAATAAAATACACCCACAATTACAAAGATGAGCTACAGTGACAGTGTCATTAACATTTTTAGGTTACCCGCCTATAATCTTCACTGCATATGGTTTGGCGCATCAACTATATACAGCTGTCCGTCAACTCACATGGCATCTGAGGTTGTGAACTATTTCCCAGTCTGTGGTTGGTCGATTTCCAACCCCGCCAAACATATCAGTGTTTAAAGCCTGCACACCTTTCACATGCACCGCATGTGCACTAATGAATTTGAGAAGTCAGCAGGTTAGCGGATTCAAAAGTCAAAATACAGGCAGTCATGTTCTGCCACATAGCACTAATTAATGTACATTATCATCTAGAAAGTCACTTTTCCCTTAATAGAATGGAGTACATGATTGGACCACAATATAACCTTTATTGCAGTGAATGGGAATCTACTATTTTACAGTATGCTAGAGATGTACTTAGTATTTTTTTAAATATTGAAGTGTCATTCCTCCTAATTGATTTGAATACAAATATATTTATAATATATTTATTTCCTTGATTTGATTATTTTTTGTACTTCAGGTGTAACACTTTACACTACCTAATCAAAGAGTTGATTAGACTGGGATTGATCACAGATGCGCAACGAAAAATGTTCCTTGCAAAATGGTGGGCTTTATTATTATTATGCATCCCTTGTGGAGGCTGCATATATATTATTATTTGAGAACATTAAAATATTAATCTGATTTACTTACATTGTATATAAATGTATTGATCTCATGGGTTTGTCTTGTGAATTTGATAGCTCGAATCCCTGGCCGTGTTTTTTAGTCACATGCTCTGTCTCTATTTTCCCCCCACTGTTAAGGTTATAACTTTTTTCTTGTTACATGTGTACTGGTATGTGCATCAAACTTTTACAGGTAAAGGATTTTACATTTGACTTTTCTAACCTTGATTTTTACCCCTCAGCCATTAAGGATGTGGGGTATAGTGATCACCAGAGGCGGGCGGTCGGGCTTGCGGCGGGCAGGCAGTCAGAAATTCAGCTCTTACTAAAAAGTTAACTGATAAAATTTGTTTATTTTTCACAGACATGACCTATGTGCCTGGGAAATTCATCCCATATATTTTTTTTGGCACGAAGCCATAAGCGGCCATTTTCCAAGATGGCCGCCTAAAAAGCTTATGATCCGTTGGTTGGATTGCATTCAAATTTGGTATAGTTGTTGTCTAGTTATTTCTGATGATCTAATTAACTTTTGGGATGAATCCATTAAAAACAAAATGGCTGCCGCAGCCTTTTCAAAAGAAAATTGACATGGTGGTAGTGGGGGTCATTTAACTGATAAATTTTGTTTATTACCCCTCAGCCATTAAGGCTGTGGGGTATAGTGCTACCCCTCAGCCATTAAGGCTGTGGGTTATAGTGATCACCAGAAGCAGGCGGGCGGGCAGCCAGAAATTCAGCTCTTACTAAAAAGTTAACTGATAAATTTTGTTTATTTTTCACAGACATGACCTATGTGCCTGGGTAATTCATCCCATATATTTTTTTTGGCACGAAGCCATAAGCGGCCATTTTCCAAGATGGCCGCCTAAAAAGCTTGTGGGCACGATAACTTATGAGCTGTTGGTTGGATTGCGTTCAGATTGGATGGTTATTCTCTAGGTATTTCTGATGATATGATTAACTTTTGGGATGAATCCATTAAAAACAAAATAGCTGCCGCAGCCATTTGAAAAAAATGGCCGCCTGAAAAGCTTGTGGGCACAATAACTTATGATCCGATGGTTGGATTGCATTCAAATTTGGTATAGTTGTTGTCTAGTTATTTCTTATGATCTAATTAACTTTTAGGATGAATCCATTAAAAACAAAATGGCTACCGCAGCCTTTTCAAAAGAAAATTGACATGGTGGTAGTGGGGGTCATTTAACTGATGAATTTTGTTTATTACCCCTCAGCCATTAAGGCTGTGGGGTATAGTGATCACCAGAGGCAGGCGGGCGGGCAGTCGGGCGGTCAGAAATTCAGCTCTTACTAAAAAGTTAACATATGAATTTTGTTTATTTTTTACAAACATGACCTATGTGCCTGAGCAATTCATCCCATATATTTTTTTTTTGGCACCAAGCCATAAGCGGCCATTTTTCCAAGATGGCCGCCTAATAAGCTTGTGGGCACGATAACTTATGAACCGTTGGTTGGATTGCGTTCAAATTGGATATGGTTGTTCTCTAGGTATTTCTGATGATATGATTAACTTTTGGGATGAATCCATTAAAAACAAAATGGCTGCCGCAGCCTTTTAGAAAAAGATGGCTGCCTAAAAAGCTTGTGGGCACGTTAACAATATGAACCGTTGCTTGGATTGCATTTAAATTTGGTATGGTCAGAAATTCAGCTCTTACTAAAAAGTTAACAGATGAATTTTGTTTATTTTTTTACAAACATGACCTATGTGCCTGGGCAATTCATCCCATATATTTTTTTGGCCGTGGCTAATCGTACGTGATTTTTCATAATGTAACTCTATGGGCAGCCTCGTTTACGAAATGACGGGCTCCCATTGACTCCCATTATAACTTTCCCGTACGAATAGCCACTCCGTATTTTTTTTGGCTCCAAGCCATAAGCGGCCATTTTCCAAGGTGGCCGCCTAAAAAGCTTGTGGGCACCATAACTTATGAACCGCTGGTTGGATTACATTCAAATTTGGTATGGTTGTTCTCTAGGTACTTCTGATGATCTGATTAACTTTTGGGATGAATCCATTAAAAACAAAATGGCTGCCGCAGCCTTTTAGAAAAAGATGGCTGCCTAAAAAGCTTGTGGGCACGATAACAATATGAACCGTTGCTTGGATTGCATTTAAATTTGGTATGGTTGTTCTCTAGGTATTTCTGATGATCTGATTAACTTTTGGGACGAATCCATTAAAAACAGAATGGCCGCCGCAGCCACTTAAAACAAATGACATGGTGTTAGTGAGGATCATTTTTTTCTCAATATTTCTTGATATTGATGGACAAAGCCTACGGCTGAGGGGTCCTGCCATCAACTGATGGCTATTTTTTTTACAGACATGACCTATGTGCCTGGGCAATTCATCCCATATTTTTTTTTTTTTGGAACCAAGCCATAAGCGGCCATTTTCCAAGATGGCCACCTAAAAAGCTTGTGGGCTCGATAACTTATGAACCGTTGGTTGGATTGCATTTAAATTTGGTATGGTTGTTCTCTAGGTATTTCTGATGATCTGATTAACTTTTGGGATGAATCCATTAAAACACAATGGCTGCCGCAGTCATTTAAAAAAAATTGACATGGTGGTAGTGGGGGGCATTTTTTCTCATTATTTCTTGATATTGATGGACAGAGCCTACGGCTGAGGAGTCCTGCCATCAATTCATAGCTATTTTTGTATCAGCACTCTGCTTTTTTGGGAGTATCACTCTGAAATTTTTACCACACAATCACATGTTTTTCATGTGTCTTTCAAGTTTGTACCCATTTTAGACAAAAATTAGGCTGCAATTTTTTGGAAGCCCATCCAAAAAATTCGAAAAATTGCTGTAAAAGTCTTTTGAACTGATTGTCCAAAACAGTCTAGAAATTAAAATTATTAATCTTGGAACACACCAAAGTCTAGATCTCTGATTCCCACTGCAATGAATAAAACTCACTATTCAAAATAAAGCATTATTTAAAATATATGTATGCCACCAAGCGCATATTTTGGAAACAAAAAAGACTGCTCCAAAATGATACGTCATTTGAGAATGTAATTATAAATGAATAGTGGTGATGTTAACCATGAGAAAATCTAGATTTAATTCACTGTTCAACTTTCTTTGATCTGTAAGCCTTACAAGTTTTTTGATCCGTTATTTTTTCCTGCTAGCACAATACACAACATTTTTAAAGTGTTGTTCTGAAATTTATGCTGCACGTGTATTTCACTGATAGCTTAGATAAGACATGATGGCCATATTTATTTTGACGCCAGTCAAAAAAAATAATAAATTACTTTCGCCACAGATTTTTTTCAGACTTTTTGTGATTTATTATGTTTGTCATATTGTAGCTTGTAATGTGGACGGGTTCAAAATGTTATCAGCTTAGTTTTTTTTGTCAATTTCAACATAAAAATTGTTAAATTTTTCTTGTGGTAACGAGTTTAGATAATTTGTTAGCCGTGCTACTCAACAAATGCTGGTATTTCTTCCTTATTTTTCAGTCAAAGTGAAAGTCACAAGACAAAAGACTTTGCAAATCAACAGCCATGCCAATCCAACCAGCAGCCAAGTGTATGTTTGGTACTGAGGGCTGAACTCACAGTAACTACTATACTTAAAGTAAGTCACTTTTCTCATGCCTTTATTAACTTCCCTACTATAAGAATGTTTTTTCTCAGGCTTTAATCTGGAAATAACATTATATTATTTTACTACTCACACCTGAGACTGTAAAGCCCTCCGCTCCACGTTCTGCTTGTTTCTGTCAACCATCCCCATGCCACATTCTCATGAAATTGCTCTCCTATCAAGTTATATTACCTTGGATCAATAGTTTCCTGTTAAATTTCCTTTGATGAACAGTTGTTGATGCACAATGTAATTGTTCAGGCTAGTCATTTTTTTACCGCTATTGTGGAAGGGGTTCTGTGTGTATGAGGGAGGCGGAGAGTTATTGTTCAGATTTGAAAAATATATCCTCTTGCCTTCAAAAGAAGCATGGTAGACATCTGGGAAGGTTGGTCTTGTCTAGTAATAATCTTTTGCATATTGGGTCATCGCTGGAGCAAAAAAAAAAATTCTGGTAAGCTGATTTTGAGATGTGTCAACTCTGCATCACTCTGTTTTTTTCATATTAATGCTGTTTAATGAGGTTTTTATTATCTATGCTGAATCTTTACTCGTATGGGGCCGTTCAACAATTACGTAACGCCTAGAGGGGGGAGGGGGGCTTAAACGATGCGTTACGGACTGTAGTCAACACAACGTTAAAATATGTTATGAAGGGATGAGGGGGGTCAAAAATCTCTCAAAAAAGCATTAAGTAATTGTTGAACAGCCCCTATATTGAGGTACAAAAACCCAAGTGCTGTCTCTTACTGTTGGATTCGGGGCACTTCAAAGCTACTGGGTGTTTAATTGGCATGAGAAAGGTATGACATCGAGGTATTCCCCAGCAGTACTACATGTAGTTGTATACTCAACACAATAAAATGTGGTCCAATGCTGCACTAAAATCCAGCCATTCTTTAGGTGCACAAATAGTTTGCTTGGGATTTACAAAATATTGAAATCATTATCTGCAGTACACACCACCTCATACACAATTAACTTTCAGAATTTGCATGTCAGCCCATAATAATGAAGGACAAATTGAATTGCCCCTCTGAGCTATTTTTGGGCCCTGGGATGGTAAGGCTGGATATATAAACATTTCCATATAAACATAGTATTGGCTAAGGCGAGTAGACAGGGCTCGACACTAACACTGGCCCGTTGGCCCGAGGCCAGTGAAAATCACTAAGGGCCAGTAAATCACCTAATATACTGGCCCTGGGGGCAACGAAAAAATTACACTCCCCTTGATACTATGTACACTAAGGACTAGAACGATAAGGCTAAGGGCCAGTAATTATATGAAGTTACTGGCCCTTTGGGCTACTACCTGAAATCAGTTAGTGTCGATCCCTGAGTAGACATGCCTGTATGTGTTCACAGTTCTAGCCAACACAAATGTTACCACTAATTCCAGTTGTAGAAACACATATTAGCTAGCCCTCTTGATAACAGTATAAGTAATCCATCTCCACATGAGCTTCATTCAGCTAGATGTGATAATTCATTCATTGGATATGCTAGACTGGACCCCTGACTGTTACTTTATTTTCCGGAGTAAAAAACACAATTTCCCTTTTTAACCCTTTTGATGGCTGGCACAACTTATACCCAGTGCACTGTGTTAGTCAGCAACCCGTGCACCCGTTGTCTGGACAAGTTTCAAGTCAAAATGACAGACAAAATTTGTCTAAATCACACTAAAAAGGAGGAAATGCAAATGTAACATGCATAAGCACTATTTCATATATCGAGTTGTATGTTCTATTTACAATATTACTATACATTTACCAACTTTTCAAGAACAATTGGGCATGATCCTTATTGCAACACTTTAGTTTTTTTCGTTTGGAAACAAATATTATACATACCAGCAGTCCAAATACACACTTGCCAAAATGTTACGCTGGATTGTTATAAAATATCATATTATTGACCACATATTTTACTCGTAATCTTTTAAAAGTAAACCATCCTCCATGAAGTTATGTTTTTTATGTAATGATGTGTCTACCTTGAGGAAGATATTAAAATAATATATATTTAGATATATTAATGGTCCCCATTGGAACTTTGTAATTAATTTCATCAATATAACACCTTAGCTAATTTTGACCCATATAGATCTACCCCAGGCACTCTAATGAATAAGAAGTAACAGATCAGTAGATCACAGTGTGTTGTTTTTAGTGTAACTGATTTATATCGAGTCTCTTTCTTTCAATCACAGAATAGTTTAAATATGAGCTGAGGTATTTAATATTTCTTGTTAGGATCCATGATAATGTTACACCCCAGGTCCAAGGGATTGCAGCTGCAAAGTATTTTTTTATATAAAAAATGTTAGATTGGATGCTGTGTTTATTGTACCATAATACCTATTTTGTGGTTCAGACTTTAGATGCTGATTGTTCCAAGAACCAGGATGCTTTGCTGGGAGTCTTATGTCAGATGATGTCTGGCAAGAGCTTTGAGCTTATTCTTTCAGCAGCTTCGGCGACTGGAAAACTCCAAAGCTTTGCTATTAAACTTGTCAAGTAAGTAATTAGGCATCCCTGATACTATCGGGGTGCTTATAGTGTTAGCATTTCTCTGTATTCCACAAATCAATTTAGCTCTTACCCAGGGTTCTCCACAGTGCCGGAAATGCAGGCATGCCGACCGGATGAATTTTATGCCGACCAGCATGTAACAGGTCACATCCGGCTGTTATCTAGCTGGCAGATTAACTAATATTCCCGTCGCCAGTGTCCCGTCTGTGTTGGTTTAGCGATCAGCGTGTACAAGTAAGACAAGATACGTGCTAACACCCCCCTCCCCCCCTCCATAATCCCCCACCTATGGGCAACCCGTCATGTAGTGTATGTTACATAACATAGGTGTAGGCCTACGCCTGGCAGAAGCAGCGCTGACAGAAAGTGCTGTCACAGTGTGGCCAGTCCACCGCTGTGCCAATGTCAGTCCAGCGCTAACAGCGCTGAGCTGGCATTGGCGCGACGCTGGCAGACGGGCCAACACTTCTAGCGTTGCCAGTCACCACGACACGTCCGTTGTCACTCACCTAAGTGTCAGCGCGTTGGTGAGTGAGTGATACTAACTCACAAACCTTGTCAGGCATACACAACAACAGTTATAAATAACAGAATAATAACTCTCACCAACAAACAAAAACACATAAAACACCAAGAAAACATGCATAGGCCTACACTCAAATACACAACTCACAAATCAACAAGACAAAATAACAGACAGACAATTCAAAACAAGCGAACTTTCTTATTTTCACAAATTAAGATGAGACTCTTGTGGGAACTTTCTATTTTACAAATTATCAACTTCAGACACTTTTAGACCATTCTACTCAAATTCAATCAAAATTACATAACTTTGACGTATGCTGGGTATGCTGGAGTATGGTGACGGCACACAAACAGTCAGGCAAACAACACAAATGAAAAAACTTTGATATTTTTTATCGCGCGCGCGCGTGCAACAGTAAATATTTTATTATCTATTAAAAGTTAAGATTTTTAAGATAACGACCGGATGATTTTTTATTCTGTGGGGAACCCTGTCTTACCATAAAGTAAACTGTCACATTTTGATTAATTTTCACAGAAATGACTGTCTGTGCGTTCTGTCACATTCATTTCTGCCAGCGCTTTCTATCCTTCAGGCGGTCAAACATGAGACATTGATCCAATGCTGGGCTTATGTTGACCCACTGTCTATGACGCTGAGCCAACATTGGCCAGAATTGAGTGACCGTGTCGTGTTTGGTGCCACGCTGAATGTGGGCCAGCGTCATAGACGGCAGGCCAACATAACCCAGCCTTGGTTCAAAGCATTGTGCCGGTACCCGCAGCATGAAATACTGACTAGGAATGAATGGATACTGGCCACCACCGGAGACACTGGCCTAACATTTAACAGACATTGGATGGGTGTCGGCTTGTACTCGCCGTCAGCAGGATGCACTGCCAGACCCTAGCCCAGCATTGGGTCAAATCGTGTTAATATCTTCACACCCGGGATGTGCGAAACACAATATGTCCTGTTCACACTCCCAGCAAACATGAGGCGTTGAACCAGTGCTAGTTTGATGCAGGGCCAGCGTCGCAGACGGTGGGTTAGAATTGGACCAGCATTGGGTCAAAGTCTCGTGTTTGCTGGGAGTGTGAACAGGACATATTGTGTTTCGCACATCCCGGGTGTGAAGATATTAAAACTGTTGATATTAAAACTGATTGAGCCTAAAGACGATTTAGTTACTGTAGATAAAAAAAACGGGCTCCACCACATCAAAATATTTATTCTCTTACTGTCCACAGGACCCATTTAATAGCATTACTTACACTCTGGGAAAAATGGCTGCCAAAAAAGATTTTGATTTACTTAGATTTTCTTATTTTGGCTATCTCTCCAAGTTTGAATAATTCTTTTCTAGCGGGGGAGGTGGATGTTTTTGATGGACTAACCTGGCAATATGTAGCTAAGATGCATTTAAAGTTGTCGCATCTAGTTTCTCACCCTCTTGAATTTTACTTTGCTAGCCTTTTAATTGGTAAGAAAATTGTCTTTAATTTAAATTATGAACTGTGACTAGTCCGGTAATACAATCACCTCTCCACAGCTCATACGAGATGTTGACCCGGTGCTGGTTGAATGCCAGGAGACCGTCTGTGATGTGGGCCCAGTGGTGAACCAGCATTGCCTCAGCATCTTGTGTTTGCTGTGTTGTCACAAATGTGATACATGGAATCAATGTTTTTTTAATGCTGAGCTACCGTCTGCAATGCTGCACCAACATAAAGACATTGTTGGTCTACCTTCTTCTGTGCTGATCTGACATTGTATAATAGGCAATCACTGTAAATAACAGTTATGTACATAACAGCATGCTACCCCATGGGCTGATGTTAGTAATTGTTTTTATTGATGCAGGTTAAATGAGTTTGCGAAGCATACACCAGGGGAAGGCAGTCAAACGGCACAAATTCGTGCTTGGTTGTTTGATTTTTCATTCATAATGCTTTGTCATATAACACAGCAACATGGAACAGAGGTGAGCAGTTTACCGTAGTTATTCGGATACACGTCTGTATTGCAATTACCACCCACCCCCTTGAATTAAAAATAAAGATCATGTATAATTCTAAAAAAACTACTCTAAAAAGTGCCCATCCCCTGTAATCTTTCGGGCGGTGGGGGGCGGGGAAGGTATTCTAATTAACGCGCCAGACGTTTATTCGAATAAATACAGTATATGTAATAATTTTCAAATTCTGTCTTGTGTGTTCATTAAGTAATAAGGCGGCTATCTTATTTTTTTTCAACAAATTAGGATCTTGTCACCCTGATAACTTCAAAGCCGCTTATCCGACATACGTAATTGCTTGACTATACCAAGCACTGGTCTATACCGCGCAGAAGGTCAAAATAGGCCTTGGCTGGTGTGTGAACCCTACATATCGCGCACTCGTTATTTACCGAGCAGTTTAAAAAATCGCCTTGACACGGCAGACGCCAATGCTAATGGTGTGATAGTAAGATTGATCTGTGATGGCTCGGGTCCTGGATATAGTAGATTACAAATATTATCATAATATATAAGATTAATAATTAACAATTAATACTTTCATGTTAAGTTAAACGTGAACTGTTGCGGTTCAATGGAGGCACGTGGCGGTTAACCTGCAAATAATTTAGCAGCGCATATCATCTTCAAATTTTTTATGTGAGCAAGTCGATATGAAAGAGTCGGCGAAATATAGGCCTAAGTTAATACCAGTATAAAAATGTAACAAATAAAATTTCACATAGTGGGCGAAGTTTCAAAACTGCAAGCCCCAGAATGTCATCTAGACTCCCGCTGTTGCGTGCGGTGAAGCATTTGATATCATCCCGTGTGATGTATGCGCATAGAGGCGATGCATACATGTAGATGTGCAGTATAGATGCAGTATGTATCTGTATTACACACTATACCGCGTAGATCTTTATCAGTCATCATGACTGAGTCCTATGCGTCAAATTCCCCTTCCTGTTCACTGTAATATGAGTAATATCTGAAAAACCATGCCAGATAGCTAGACCATTACTATAGAACAAAATGTGAGAGTACCCTGAAATATTCTTATCACCCGGGCGGGCGGTAGATTGTTCAAAGCCTTCCAATTTTTCTTTTTGTCCAATTGCCTGTTACTGGGAAAACTGCGGGTGGGCGGCATCGTCATCTTTCTTGACAGCTTCTTTTTTTTAAGAAATCAAATTTGAAAATATACATGTACAGTAGTCCCCCTCTTATGCATGGACCCGTTATGCCATCTCTGAACACATGCATAAGATATGTGCATGTAAAATGGCATATGCAAAATTTTTGCTGACCAAATAGTTTGACAGCTTCTTTTTTTTTAAGGAATTAAATTTTAAAAAGACATGTAAGTGTATTGTATTCAAAAACCTTAAAAAGTTTATTTGTTTATCTTGCAGCTCATTTCATCAAACACTGAGTGTACTAATTCCTTTTTTGTGCAATGGGCACGTAGCTGTCTGCCTGAGGATGGACGTTATAAAGCCCTTGAGCTACAGCCTCAGCCAGATCCTGCCAAAGTTGATGTACTGCTAAGGCAAATTAGTCCCGATGGGGAACTCAGCATGAGGTACTTCAACAAAATTTAACTTTTTTATTGCTAAAGTCCTTTTTTATTGTGGAATTAATTTTCTTGCTTTTTACTGCAAAAATGTTTATTTCACGGGCCGTATTCTCGGAGTGTTACAAACTTCGTAAGTGTCCAAATGTACGAAATTTCGTAGAATTTTTACTATTCAAATATGTTTCAAATAAATTGGTCAGTCCTTTTCTCGAAAATTTCTACGAAGAAATAATTTTGTATCTTCTACTAAATTTCGTAAATCTTGCCATAAAATTATGAAGGCAAAAGTGGTGTCATAAGTTACGAAGTAGCAGTCATAAACTATAGATCAAGCTGAGAATTGTTGTGCCAATGATGTAAATTCGCTGGTCCATATATAAAATATAGGACCCTTCGCATTACTTTACGTTTTAGGCATGCCGTGACATTATAAGTCATATGCTACGCTGCGGCTTGAAGCGATTGATATATTGTCAGAAGGCCCGGGCAGGCTGCATATGGTCTAGCTAAACCAACCAAACAAACAAACAAACAAACAACACTGTTACACCAATGACGTTGACAAATCAAGATTAGACATATATAATTATTATGTCGGAAGGGCAGGGCCCAAAATTGGCCCCGTCCGATCGTCCGAGACCTGAAGGGATATATGACATGTTTATTCATTCATTCAGCATAAACCATTGGTCTGTGTGTTACATAAGTATGAAAATACAGGCGAACATCGTTATAACACGATCGTTGGGAGTCCAATAACCCAAATCATGTTGTAAGTGAATGGTGTTATACAGGACTGAATCAATCATATAACAATCAAACATTATCATAGTTGTCATATTTGCATGTTTCTGAGACATATTACAGTTCTATTTATTAATTACTTATAGTAGCCTTTATTAAAATAACGGTAATAAAAATAACTTATAAAACACAAAGGAAAAAAGTTATTCATTACTTAATAAGACAAACGTGTTTGTTTATAGTAACTGGTGCGTTATGACCGCACTTCGACGTTCACCTCGTCGAAGCGTGAATATACAAACACGCTTGGACGGCTCATAAGGCAGTGTATAGTACGGGCCAATGCTGGTATAATATCTCGGTAATCATTCACAGCTATTCAAGGGAAAATGTGGCTATCCCCAGTAAACTGATCCCGACTAGATGCTGTTTTAATGTTGGCCCACTGTCTGCGACGCTTGCCCAATGTTCAGCCAGCACTGGGTCAATGCTTCTTGTGTGCCCGGGCGCTGATAGTGCTGCAGTGTATGAGCATGGCAGATGCCCAACATTGAGCAGGTGTTGGATCAGTGGTGTGCCGACGTCGAAGATAGTGGGCCAGCATTGAATCCGTATAGAACAAACTTTAGGGATTTGCCAAACTGGTGTCTGTCTGGGAACTGTGCCATGTCTGGCGACCCCGTGGATGCTAGTGGACAACATAATAATATATTTTAGCGATGTAGTATTACCCAGAATCATATATACATGATATATGTATTCATTAGGCCTACTTTTTATGCCAGGCTATATTAAACCGCACCTGAATTGTTAAAAATATGATATTCTAGTAGTTATATTTCTGCTCATTTACTTAAAATAAGACAGTAGTCAAATTATGGCCCCTTGATCAGGATATGTCAGGGCGACGCCACAAGGGTTATTTGTAATGACAGATATGCTCTGTGTTTTCTTTATCTCACACCATGCCATACCAATGCCTATTTCGTCCTACAAATATGGCAATATGTTTGAATTATAATACAATATTGGTTTAGTAAATTTATAGCACGATTTTTATAATAATAGATTAGTAAGAAATAATTGTTCGTGCTGTAGCTTACAATATAATCTGCTTAAATTATAACACGATATTTACACGATTTTTATTCACGAGTAAAGCACGATACATGGATGATCAAAACATCACAACATGACGCAACACTGCTGATTGCACGGTATACACAGATGTTGGCACAGCGCTGGTTCAACGTTGAGCCAATATTGAGCATAGCGTTGCTGCTAGCTGGCGAACCATTGTGTGAATGCTGTGACAAGCACGCGTGTTTGTGTTGTCAGTGTTAATGAATCCACACTGAAATAAATCATGTAGGCATAACAGCTGGCTTTTATAACACGATTTTCTGGAAGAAAACCTAGAAAAGGGTTATGAATTGTTAGGGTCCATGACCTTATTGTGCTATAACCGATTTGTGCTGTAACGATTTGTGCTATAACAATGTTCACCTGTATACAATAAGTATGATGCGTGCAAACGAGGGTGAGCAGTACAAATATATAATTGCTAAACATTTTCTCTTTGCAGTCCAATATGTACAAAAGCAGCAAGCTTGATGATAACTGCATTACGCCGGGATGACATTAACTCATTAACATGCATTGATCGTCTTTCCCAATAGTACCGTGAAATAAATTTTAATCTTAAATCCTGGTGCTTAGTGCATTGGAGAAGAAAATAGTATTCGTCGCCTAATACTTCACATGTGCTACATAAACGTTCTTCATAAGGTTTAGGTTTAAACCATATACCACGTACAATGGGTAGATTGTGACAAATTTTAAAAACGAATATCAGTAGTTAGGCTTAGTTATACAGTGGTACCCCTGTCCATCGTTGCCCCTCAAGAACGACTGTACTAATTATGAATTGACTATAAAATGGCTTGAGTTTATATATGTTCTGTACAAAATTCAATCAGTGCTGTTCGAAACTGCTCTATTCCCTTCTGAAATACATGTATAATTATTTTGCAATCTTTTTTTCAATACATGTTTAAATGATTTCACATTTACAACACCTTGGTTATGCCATCCAAAATTTAGGCCCAGACTGAACAGTAGAGATTTAATTGTTGCTGTCCAACCATTCAATGAAATGCCATTTTCACAATTTCGGTGCGTAATTTGGTACATATTATACACTAGCGTATTGTGTCTGCCCATAATTGTCTTCAACCAATATCTAATAATTCTTAATTTACAATTAACATTCAGTGGTTATCTTCCCAATTCACCCTATATAAAATAATAAGCTGTATTTCTTTTTAAGTGCAAAATTTTCTTACAAAACAATAAATGAACCTTTTCGATATCAACAGCTTTATAAACTCCCCAGATTTCATTTTCATACAAAAAAAAGGCCATCACTAATTAATCAAATAGAGTACAAAGGTAACTGGATTCTGGTGCATACAATTCATTAACAGAGCGGAACAGTTTAAACATAACTCCTAAACCACGATCTGCTAAATTTGACTGCGTTTGGGCGAATTTACCTCTACTGCTCAATGTGAGGCCCAGATAGGAAATATTTTCTAATAAATTCAATCTACTGTCACTGAAAAATAGATGGTCATTTTGTGTTACATTCCCTCCCTCCTGAAAATAATTATACATGTTTTTTCTGTGTTTATAGTTAATTTCCATCTATTACAATAATCATACAAGATATCGAGCCCAACCTGTAAATCCTCTCTAGTTTCTGATAAAAGTGCCAAATCATCTGCATATAATAATGTTTTCAATTAATATCACCAATATTGATTCCTTGAACTTGACCTACAGAAAGCGCTTCGTCCAAGTCGTTCAAGACTAGGTTAAAGAGAAATGGTGAAATACTTTTTCACCTTGACGGACTCCGAGACAGCATTCAAATATATCACTTGATATACCTTGGTGCTTCACACTAGCAGTCGTTTCTTCATACATGTGTTTTATAATATTATACATATTGCCTCTTATTCCACTTTCCAATAATTTAAACCATAAACAATATCTATTCAGGTAATCAAACGCTTTTCGAAAATCAATGAAAGCACAATACACCTTTTCCCCCTGTTCTAATGAATAATCTACAATGGATTGAATAATAAAAATGTTATCAATTGTTCCCCGCCCCTTTGGAAAACCTGCTTGAGAATCAGAAATTATATCATAAGTATCGGACCAGAAAGTAAGTCTATTATTCAGAACTTTGGTGAACAGTTTATTCAGTGTACTCAAGAGGGTTATTCCACGAAAATTATTAACAATACTCATATCCCCATTTTATAAATTGGTATTATCACTCCATTTTTCCAAGCCGAAGGCAAATGTGCTGAAAAAAATAGTGTTGTTAGTTTTGGTAATAAACTAACGATCCCACATATATATAATTCATTTATAAGTATATCACCACCACAAGCTTTTCCAGTTTTGAGCTCATTTATCGCCTTCTGCACTTCTGCATCTGAAATGTGATCGTTCATTTCATTGTATTGTGTTTGTAATATACCATTGTTATACTGCCGCATATGTTCATTTATATCATCATCAACTATATAATCTACATTGTCTGGATTGTATATTCTATAAAGATGCCATCAAGATGATCAAAATAAAACAAAACCTCAGTACATTGGGCCACCGGTTATAAAATTAGGGCCTTTTAAAACAGTCAACTGGGGAAGTTGTAAGATCAACAATTCTACAAAGTGATGTACGAAATTTATTAGCTATGAGTTCTAGTAACTTTTTCGGGAATACAAAGATACAAAATTTCGACCAGAATAAATTTTGTGAGAAAACTTTGTGAGTTACGAATATGAAAACTCGTAATTTTTCAATGTTCGAGAATACAGCCCCTGGTTAGCATAAAATTTGACCTGCAAAATTAAAGATTACCTCCATATTAACTTTTGTAGCAGCAATCTATTAAATTAGATTTTCACAGATTAAGTCCTGACATAGGCCTACATCAGTGTCAGAAATTTAATACATATTTCACTGTCATAAAATGATTACACAATTAGTTTAAAAATATAGAATGACTCTTGTTCTAAGGGTTAATATAAAAAATATTTCAATTTCAGTAAGCTTTAAATTTATGTATGATAAAGTGTGGATGGATATGAACCTTTTTTATTAAGTCTCCACTTACTATGTGGTGGTGGAGACTAATTGTTTTGCTGAGTCCACCTGCCACCGCCGCCACTTATTTCTTTTCTCACTTCACGTCTTGACAACCGTTGCTCGGATTATTTCAGTATGCATATTGGCCCTGGAGAATTAGCCTGGTAAATTTTTTTTACTGTTTTTCAATTGCTTCAGTAAAATCTTAGATGGTCAACAAAATCCCATGTCACTCTCTATAACTGCTTCATGAATGTGTTTTATGTTTGGTTTAAAGGAAAGACCTTACCCTGGACGCGTGATGATTAGTTTTTGGTGTGATTCTGATAATAAAAACTTCCATTTTTTACATTTTATAATTTTAGCTGATATTTCATTTGTTCGGCTCATTATGGTTATCATCAAATAAAAATATAGCTATGCAGCTCAAATTTTATCTTTTTGTTATGCTAGCTGGCCCTGAGAAATTTGTCTGGAGATCTTTTTTTCAACAAATACAAGGTAGCCAATAAATCACATGTCACTCTCAAGAGCTTAACCGCTTCACCGATTTTTTCAATGTTTTCTTTCAAGGAAACACTTTACCCTGGCAATGTGTTGATTAGATTTTGGTGTGATTCTGATCATAAAGACAGATGTTTTGATATTCGGTGAGCTTAACCAACCTAATTCCAAGGTCACCATGTCAAGGAAACAAAATTGGCTTGTAAATGTGATAACTTCATAATGCCTGGATTAAGGGCCTTTGTTTTATTGCTAGATGTACACAAAGCTAATCTTAAGATCAAGTTTGATTTGAGCTGACCTTGATCTAATTTCAAGGTAGCAAGGTCACTGAAACAAAATTGACTTCTAGGCGAGATAATTTCATAACTCCTTGACTTAGGATCTTCATTTTTAACCAGATGTGCACTACGGCAATCTTATGATCAAGGTTGATGCTCAGTAATCTTGACCTAATTTCAAGTTCACAGAAACGGACCAAAAAATCATAATTGTTCATGTCATGGTCTATTATGTGTGGTTTTCAAATTGTTATCATTTTTGCTGAATACAATAGGTTTGAGCTAATCTATTTTGTAATTTGCCTCATGCATTTTAGGTGCATATGGAAAACACATTGCTAGTTAAATTATGAAATTATTAGTCTCTTAGAATGCCTAATAAAATTACTATTCTGTAAAAAATTTCCAATGACTTGTACTTAAATCTAAGCATGCATGAAATTTCTTGATAGTTTGACTCGGTGGTACGAAGTCTGTCAGAACATGCCTTATGCGATACAAGAGGTGTTGTATGCATGGGAACACAAGGTGCTAACGCATGAAGAAGTTATGGTAATTTACATTCTGTTCAAGTCTTGGCAACCTGGTGACTGTTGTGTATTTTTCAAAAAATGTAACATTCACCGAGAATTCAGCCGGTATAATACAATATTTTATAGCACATGGCAGATTTCATTGAAAATGGCAATTTTATATTTTTAAGATTTGACAAAATAATAAATGTGACATCCCAAGCTTTATTTATACAGGAGTTTTTGTAAACAATGGCACTTCTAATATATATCCCCATCGTTACTGCATTGGCAATAAACTTTTCATACTGGAAGGTGGATAGTCTGGAGACTTACATATTTTTTTTACAGATTATGATTTTCTGTTGTCCCATGTGCATTTTTACAAATGGTCATTTAATATTTTATCAATGGAATCTATCAATAAAGTACCTTGTTTGACTGTTTTATAAATATTTTTGTATAATTTATTTCTAGCTTTTACCTTGATGTATACCTAAATAGCTATTGATTATTGTGTTAGAAAAATAGATTATAATTTTGCTTTTTGTGGAAAATTGGGGCTATTAAATGTCCCACTTGTTTGATGCATCCAATTTCACCCATAAAGTATATCATATTTGTAATAATTCTATATCAAAGTTTCATTTAATTTTGATTAGTATTATATACACTGAATGTATCACATGCTCACTGCATAATATTATTGGTAGTGCTGTCTTCCTACATTACAAATCCATTTAATTTATTTTAAACTGCTTCTGTTTTTTTCACCAGAAAATTTTGGATAATATGCGAAGTCGAATGTGTTGCTTGCCAATCGTTGTGGCAGCCTGGCTCTGTAGCTATTTAATGCTGCAAGACAAATCTGGAAGACAAAAGCCATTGGCCATGCTACAACAGTTAATGACAACATGCCATCCAGATCCTGCAATGACGAAATACTACGTAGAAAGGTTCATTCATACTTTGTAACATACTTGTTTTATTCCATTAGCCCTTATGCTGCTAGGCCCGTATATATACGTTTTAAATATAATTTTTTAAAAAAAATTAATGAAAAAATAAACAAATAGTTTGGTTTATTCTGGTATTCAGCACAGGATGCTATAAGAATTAATTGTTGGGAACACCTTATAACATGTTATATTATAAATGTAATTGTAATAACATTTTAACCCTTGTCCTGCTGAATTGTTTCTTTCGTATTTTTCATTCATTTGAAGCTGGATTTGCTGACACAATTTCCAGCTTAAATGACAAAAACTATTTATATTTTTCTAAATAGACCTAAAAATCTTCTAAATTGAATTATTTGAATACCTGACAGTAACTGAGCATTTATTTGATCAACTCTGCAATTTTTTGCCTAATATTCAGATAATATTAATAAAGTTCCAGCTTATGAACTACATGTATTAAGTTGTTAAATACATATAAAAGTGGTGGATCAGAAAAATGTAAAGTACCCTTTAAATTTTGAATCTTTATTCTTTAGAACAAAATAAGATCCCTGGGCATTAAAATAGTCAAATTCGTTAGTGTGGTATTTTTTATTTTTATGATTTTTCACACGATTGATAATGTTACTTTTTAATGAAAGGTCAACACTGATGCAGAAAATCTTACAGAAGATAGTACAAGATGTGTTACCTAGTACACAGCAACCAGTTGTTGAACCCCTTCTTCCACCGGGTACTCCAGCATATACAGTCCTGTCAGGTTTACTTAAAACCACCATGCAAAAAGGCTGTGTCAACATTGCAATGTTACAGAATTTACACCAGCTCTTGAATATAACGGGTCCTGAATGGTTCTCAAACAACCTTGTTAAGGTAAGTAGCAAGCATGTATAAGATCATTTCAATAAAAGATGTATGAATTATGCTGTTTGTTGAGATGTATATGTGCACACAATGGGTTCACAAATATTACCCTACCACATTGAAAGATGATACGTGCTAATCTATTCTTTGCCACCTGGACCAAATATGCTGTGTTTTGTTTTATTAAGCTTCTAACTTGATGGTGAATGCTTACTGTTCTTGTATTGTTTGTCCACTGCCATCTCTGTTTTGTTTTGACCACTCTGTCTAATGGTGCACACAAATGTGAGGCACGACTTCCACAAATTTGTCTCACAATTAGTCATCATTTCCTCTGAATCAACATGATTGCTGTGTATGTTTGTAACAATTTCTTATGACAAGGTATGACTCTGTCAGTCATGTCACTGTGTATGGATGTTAATTGTTCACAATTTCAATGCACTGTGCGGTCCATTTATTTTTCTCTAAGTTGAAGATGAAATACATAATTTGAATTTTCATTAAAGATGCCAGTGTCACACAGCTTGCGTTTATTTTTGTTCATTCTACAGGAATTGTTAAGTGCTGAGAGACCAGAAGAACTAAGTCAAGGTGCGAGCCTGGTATATGCTTTGTTTCACATGAGCCTTCCTGAGCTGACATTGGCGCTCTTACATCATACTGTACCTACATTATTACAAGGCAGCAGTCCGCGTCTGCATATGCTAACAGACCCACGTGGACGGTATCTTGCAAAATTATGTGCAATGTGCTTGGCTGCTGTACATCGTGCTAGACAAAATCGCAATAGTAAGTGATAAAAACACTTTATTCATCTACAGTAATCATTGATGACTTGTTTGACTGACTCTGTTATAAGTATTGCTCTGATTGTTTTTGCTTGTGAATCATGTTTCATCTTACGTATATCCATCTGAGTGCTTTACAAGTGCCTTACAAATATCTTTTTATGACTCCATTAGCTAGCTGCCGGGAGCATTATATTGTTGGGTCATATCGATTTTTTTTCTATAACAATTTTTTGGTCCAATTTGTATTTCAAGAGGATGGGCTAGATTTGGGGGATTGTGTAGTTATATAATGTGTACTTTTCTATTTTCGTTAGTGAATTTCTTTAAATATTTTTGTAACTTGTTACATGGTATGTATGTGTAATCGGCATCTAAATATGCCATTACAGGTGAATAAGGTATTTATTTTTATATTCTTAAATTTTATCTGCAGCTGAGACATCTCCGGTAAAGAGAGGAAAGAAAAGAACAAGAAGTGACATAGAACTAGAGGTGATTAAATCTGTCTATAAAATAAATTTGTGGACACCTCCCACTTATGATGCAATAGCCAGTACTTTAGGATACCATGTAAAAAAGATGTTGTCTAAGAATTAAAAAATTAAAAGTTATGTCGTGGTATTCCGAATAAGGTATTTTGGAAAGACTGTGGTGACAAAAACTGGATATGTTTCCTTCTTGTACATAGATGTATATAAATAACTTCTATAGCAGATAATAGATGTCCTCAGAGCACTACAAATTTATTTATTTAAACCCACTGAATGATACTTAGATTGCATAACCACCTAAGGGTTTCCGCCAGGAATGTTTGAGTGGGAGAGAATAAAAATCATTTTTTTTATTTTGGTTGCTTAAAATGGCCTATTTTAACTGAAATGTGAAAATATGGAAAATATTTTTATTTTCTTTGCCAACAAGGGGGGGGGGGGAGGATATCCCCCCTTTGGTGCTGAATGGGGGGTCTGGACCCCCCCCCCCCCCCCCCCTGGCGGGAACCCTGCACCTGGCAACCATTTTGACCAGTGTTTAATTCAGATACTACTGAGTTGAGGCATCCTAGATATGGCCTGAATGACCTTTAAAATTATATCCACACATAGTATTGACCCTTTGATGGCACTATCTATGTATAATGTTACTCTTTGTAAAACTAGTCTGCAAATCTGAATAATATGTATTTTTTAATGTAGGAACAAGAAGATACTGTGTTAGATAGCAGACCTAACAAACTGCGCCGTTTTCCTATGACTGATGATCCAATTGGACTTCAAACTGAAGATTATGAACTTGGAGGTATTTTTTCATTTAAAATATATAAAGCTATCCCTACAACACTGAAACATTTTTGTATAAGCTATGGAGACCAAGACATAGTCCAATCCCTCGGCCCAATCACATTAGTCATTTGGCCCCAGTTTCAAATTAATATCATAAATGTCTTAGTTAGCTCTTTCCGCTTCATTTGAAAAATTATGTCAGGGGTTTACGGCCATTATAAATATTTTAATTCTTTCAGTGCGAGGATCGTCTTTTATGTCTAAAGAAGGTCCCCGTGCTGAAAGGGTTAAAATGACAGTATGACAATGACTTTTCGATGATGATTTCAATTGAGTTAGCATATTGAAAATATATTGGAGACAAATGGAAATGATTTGAAGATGAGATATTTGTAACAACTAAACAAATAATTTTACATTTTTTTACCGTGAGTCTTCATAATATGTTGTTCTTGTGGCCATTGTTGCAAATTAATTTTACACTCATTAAGTCTCCACCAACTATGTGGTGGAGAATAATTGTTTTAGTGCTGTCTATTAATGTTATTATTATCATTATTACTATTCTTCAACAATTTGACGACGTAAACGCTCTCCAGTCGCCAATATTTATCCTATCTTCGAGAATTTTTTTCTGAACACTTTCCGATGGATTATCCTGTTTAGGTTTGAAAATTAGCTATTTCGCATATCCAATTTGGCCGCCATTTATATCCAATATCGATGATTGACGTAAACGCTCTCCAGTCGCCAGTATTCATTTGATCTTCCCAAATTTTTTCTGAACACCTTCTGATTGATTATCCCGTCTTGAGTTGAAAAGCGACTAATTGGCATATTGAACATGGTCGCCATGGGCTATTTTGCATATCCAAGATCGACGTAAACTCTCTTAAGTCGCCAATATTCATCCGATCTTCGCAATTTTTTTCCTGAACATCCTGTGATGGATTATTATGGTTGAGTTGGAAAATCAGCTAACTTGCATATTGAACATGGCCGCCATGGGCTAATTTATATATCCAAGACCGACGTCAACGCACTCCAGTCGCCAATATTTATCCGATCTTCGCGTTTTTTCTGAACACCCTCTGATGGATTATCTTGTCTGAGTTCGAAAATTAGCTAATTTGCATATTCAACATGGCCGCCATGGACTAATTTGCATATCCAAGATCGAAGTAAACGCTCTCCAGTCGCCAATATTCATCCGATCTTCGTGATTTTTTTTCTGAACACCCTCTGATGGATTATCCTGTCTGAGTTAGAAAATCAGATAATTTGCATTCGTAACATGGCAGCCATGGGCTAATTTGCATATCTAAGATTGACGTAAACACTCCAGTCGCAAATATTCATCAGATCTTCGCAATTTTTTTTCTCAACACTCTGATAGATTATCCTGGTCGAGTTTGATTTGCATATTGTATATCCAAGATCGATGTAAACGCTCTCCAGTCGCCAATGTTCATCAGATTTTCACAATTTATTTTCTGAACACCCTCTGATGGATTTCCCTGGTTGAGTTCGAAAATCATCTTATTTGCATATCCAAGATGGCCGCCATGGCACTTATGTTATATAGCCACATCGTCACTGCATTGGCAAGGAACTTTAAATTGTGGAAGGTGGGACTTTCATATTTGCCATGCAAATATAAGATCTAGTTTGAAAGTGAAATAATGAATTTTTCACATATGACCTAGCAGATGTTTCACAAACACCCCTAAATCAGACAAAATGTAGCAATTATAAAGATTGGTAAAATCAAGGTTTTTCATAACTTATCTAAAAAATATTCTTTTCGATTTTTGGTTTTCAAATGATTTTGCTGCGAAATTATGTGTTCTTTCAGCTGAATATTGATTTGTATAAAGAATATTTTTATATAGGCCTACCCTACTAGGTTTATGTTTTTCAAACACTTCCAAGGTCTGGAATGCTTTTAATGGTACATGTATTGTGGCACAAACCTCTTAGTCGCATTATCATGCCTCCAACAGCCTGCGCTCTGTTGTCCGTCCTTCTGTCGTGACATCCCTTAGTCCCTCAATCGAATTCTGCAGGAAAGGCATAACCATCGACGCCTGTATCTTTCTACTTTTTATTTTCTATTTATTTTTTGCAGGCTTATTAATGTCGAGAGAGGAATTGAAAACACCATTTTATGACACTAAGGAACCTCTCAACAAAGCTCTTGGTAAGTTTGCTCTTTCGTGTTATACAGAAAACCTGAAGGCTATTTGGTGTACCTTGTTGCACAGATCAGATGGTAGGAGTATCATCTGTCTATCATAAGTATTAGTAATGCAGCAATTTCTTTCATTCAAAATGTGGAGTTCCAAATCCATTGATTGCAGTAATCCACATACATATAGATTTATATCGAAGAGGGCACATATACAATGCAATTGTGTTTCCTATAAGCTATACATGTATATCTGTCATGACTGTGTGCAAACCTGTTTAAGACCTATCTAATCTGATGTGATGATGGCTAGAATATTTTAATGTCAAAAATAGTCAAATTTAGTTTAAACCTAGTTATTTATAAAAGCTTTTTTTTTTCAACATTTACTTTTTATGACCCAATTTTTATGATCCCATATTTATTGTATGTGTGTCACATATTACAATATGTTGACTTTTGAAAATAATTACGATAGCACATTTAGCACAATTGCAACTTATTTTCGAAATAACATAACATAACATAAGAAATGCAATTTTTTGCCCTGCTTTCCATGATTTTCTGAATGCAGGATTTATATAATGAATTAATGTTCAAGAAAATTTTCACTCATCATTACAATTTCTTTTGCAGTAAATTTGTTCTGGCTTCTCTCGGCCATAATGGGCAGCAACCATGTGAGTCAAAGGACTGGATTTGTCATGTCTTTTCTGCGAGAGATTCTACACACAGGCGATGAGACGGCGAGATTCTGTTTACAATTTCTACCATCCAATATGGTCAGAATAGGTTATGATCAAGTGAAACATGCAACTATTAAATCATGAATGCACGATACCATCTCTAATTTTTACCTCACTTTCAACCATAGATATTTACACCTATAAAATTCTAAGTGATTGGTGATGCATTTTTTATGCCTCTGCACGACAGCGGCATTATGTAGTCGGGTTGTCCGTCCGTCTCTCTGTCCGTCCGGAGTCATAGTCATTGACGCCTGCGTCGATACACCTTTCTAGTTCTATATATACGTTTAACTATGCTGCTCTGCATGGAATCTTGCTATACTTAATACAACATGTAGACCTGTTTAATAACTTTTGAAAAAAAGTTATTGAAAATCTTGGAGCACAGACACAAAATGATCCATACCGTTCTTTGGATTTATTAGCTGGGTCTGCTAAGCGGGTAGTTTAACAAGAAGGACATTCAAATAATGTCAGCTTTTTTTCAATTTTGTTTTGCTTCTTGAATACACTGCGACCAAATTATAGATAATGACTATCTTAATCAAATATCTTGCGGTGTTGTCAAGCATTTAAACATCAAATCTGTTACTGCAACCTTAGGTCTCAAATGTGGCAAAAAACTGCTTTGTTATGAGAAAGGCGGAAAATTCAAAATCACCCTCTGTATGTATGTCTGTATGTCTGGTGTCGGGTAAGCGCAATAAACGGCATGTAATATAGGTATAGAAACAATTTTTAATATTTTTTGTGGACAAACCAGGTTTTCCTTAACATTAAGATATATATTATATATATTAATTAGTAATGTAAAATTATGCATGAATATTTGCTGGCACGTGAATATATATCTTAACAACTTCACATTAGGTTGTTTTTAGACCACCTTTTAATTGAAAAAAAGGTGGGCTATTGCCATTGAATTTTGTCGTCGACGTTACCGTGGGCATCAGCTTTTACATTTCCTTGTGGGCACGATAATAACGTTTTCATGATAGATAGATATTTATTGACGACGTGAAGTCTATGTACCCATATGCAGCGATAAAAGAAAATGTACATTTTAATGATACTATACATGATAGCTATATTTCCCTCACCGAAAAAAAAGGTGAAATAACTGCTCTTGCTATTATCAGAAGCAAAAAAGACACTCTGTGACATGTTTAAATAATCTGATACGTACGAAATATACAAAATAGTGCATGACAGTAAAGTATGTGAGCACTACCGGTACATCGAAATATACATACATAAAATATATGCAAGCAAGAACTATAAGAAATATATATGTTAATAATACTATTCAGGATAGATATGTTTCCCGCACCTAAACCAGAGATTATGGTTTAGTGACTATGACTAGTCGTAAAACTGGAAACCGATAGTATATATTATTTTTTTTCAAGTGCAATAATTGCGGCTGGCCAATGTCCAGTGTGCTCTTGTTTTCTTTGGGTGGTACCATTATCACCTGCTTTACAAATCATATTGGTTCTGCGCCAATGCTGATCACGGAAGGTCTTTAGGAAGCTTTGTTTTCAATATATATTATAAAAACTTCTGTTCAAGTGGGAAGGTTGTACTATAATTGTTAACCCTTTATCCGCCAAATTATTCAATTGGAATTTTCACCCACTTCAAGTTGTGTCTCGCTGACGCCATCCACAACTTAAAGTGAGTGAACATTATTCTGATTTGACAAAATGGAAGTCACCTTTTTTCAAATCTTGCTGATTGATGTCACATTTTATCTTTAACATGTTTAAAAGGTGGTACTTGATGTGCTAATAAAAAATAAATATATTTGGGACCGGCGTTAAAGGGTTAATATTCTTGTGTCCCATTGGCTCTCACTGACAAAGCTGTGGGCAGTGGACATTGTCATCTTTAGTGACGGCTACTTGTTTTAATTACAAATGCATTATAACAAATTTAATTTTCTCGTCACATAGTTTTATGCGTTTTTTTTATTATGTCTCAGGTGACGCAACTTCTTAAGACATTTCCTCACGAGTTTGAACCTGAGGTTCTTCTGAGCATGTGTGACCTTACAGATACCATGGGAAGGAGACTGGCGGCTCAAGTGCTTAACCAACATGCGCAGCTATTATCAAAGAACAAGAAACTAACGGCCCTGTCAACCTGAATATAAACCCGACAAGCCCGGTGTTTCAATATTGTGCCAACGGCACAGGCGTTTGTCCAATATTGACCTTACATCTGGTTAAAGGTATGGTCAACTGTCAAAATTCGCGGGACAAGGGTCCCCCAGAATGCAATAGTGCCCGTGGGTAGGCCAAGGCCCTATTCCATAATAATACTAAATATGCGTTTCATACCCAAAGCCTCATTAAGAGCAAGTTCTCAAATCACAGCCAATTCATATATACTTGAGCGACATCTATGAGTAACAATTCCAACGAATCTCAAAGCCCTTTGTCCTGAATCTTAGCTGGGCCTTGCTTTGCAAACAAACTGACTGTATTACTGTGGGTATTTCGAAACAAGTTGACCCCACGCGTGTACAGACACCCAGTGAACACAACACATTTGTATGACTTTATACAATGTTGGACCAACGTCGAAGACGTTGGGCCGACATTATATAAATGTTATACAAATGTTTGTGTTTGCTGGGAAGGAGGACTTTCTCCTAAACATTGTACATTTCTGCAATGCTGGTTTCAATGTTGGGCCAGTGTCGCAGACGTTGGCCTAACATTAAAATGACGTTGGGTGAGTGTTCGCTGGAGTAGTATCCAGTCTTATAATCAGGTTACTTCATCAACCACACTGTACTGTATGCTGAAGGCTTACACGCATGCGAGTTTAGAACCTGACTCTATCTTTAATGTGGTGTATTTACTGGGTAATAATAGTTAGGTAATAATAGTTATTGGCATGTTTGTTATAAGCCTACACACTACGAACTATATGCAGTTTCTGCATGCGATCGTGTTGTGATACACACTGTTTTATGAACTGATATATGAAAACCCAGCTGACAAACATTGTTGTCCCAATGCTGTCACAATTGCGGGCTAGCATCACCATACAGAGACTGTGTTGTGTTGTGTTGTCATCTGGTAAAGCATAATGTATGTCTTTTGTCAACAATAAATAACAGAAAGATGATTAAGATTTGTCTTTTATATAATTCAATTCTAGAGATAAAATTTAAAAACAGAATTGTAATATGATACGCCACAATTTGAGTGACTTTTATGACAGCATTAAAAGAAGATAACACACCCGTTCTTCTAAGCCTTAAGGATCGATTTCAAATTAAGAGGATCATGTTGTAGGCATCATGGTTTAAATGTGACTGAAACCTTGTCGACTGTTTCAAAGAACCCCACATGCTGGGCTAGTTGAAACAAAGCTGGTGTTTGTTGAAACATTGATTAATATGTAGTTATTATCGATTATCACCACATCAGAGGGCGTTCCCTATAGTCCAGGAGTACGAATCAGAAAAATTGGTTTCACTGGCTACACCGAAAGTAACCAAGGTTTGACTAGATAGGATGTTGAAATTTAATATTTTTTAAAGTAGTTTTTGCTAAAAATATCTCCGAATTATCCAGGAGACTATTCCAACAGCAAATTGAGTATTTGACTCATTGGGACTTTTCTATTGCAGAAATATTGACACCCCCCCCCTTTAATAATTCACACACTATTATACTATTTGTCCGTAAAAAAATTATCATAAAAAAAGAAATAAAAAAATGGTTGCGTTGTGATGTGATGCCACATGCTAGAAACGTAAAATAATGAAAAAAGTGACATTTGATAATTAATAAAGTGACAAGATGTTTAAAAATGACTTAAAACACTGTTTTTTTCAAAGATGGATAACGAAAAATACACTTAGAAGTTACGATTATTAAAATACATGTAGTTCTTTAGAAAAAAATATTTACAAATTACCAGGTAATTATTTGAAAATACTAGGCTAATTTATCAGTTTACTACTTAAAGTTGACAGCACCTACTAAATTTTGAAATTAGCTCAAAATGATACTGTTCCTTAAAACAAGAGGCCCAGGGGCCTTGACGTTTGTCAACAGCATTGCAAAAAATCAGCTATAAATGTGTCAGGGAATGTATATCTATATTCTAAGATGCATTATCATGAAAATATGTATATCCTTTATATCGATCATTGGCATTTATATTATTATGTTCGGTTCCCATAATACATTTTGCTGATTTTACACACGTTCTGAAGCACTGCACCTAATGAAATATGCTTGACAAAGAATCATTTCTCAGGACTACAATGTTAATATTACAAAAGTGCAATTATTACTTCTTCTGGGACTTTTATAATGCCCCAGTTAGGAATTTTCACGAAATCTTTAATTTTCAATTTTAATTCTTCTGTCTAAAATAGGCCTAACAAAGTTGTAAATTATCAGCTTTTAATGTTTCTTACTCAGCCATGAAATATACAGTAGCCCTAATCCATCATTATCACATGTGGACGTAATGCACTTTCACTGCACCCTCTTACGTAATGCCAATTATGGAAATCACAATACACACAGTAGACCTAAGGATAAAGACCCATGAAGGCTTTCTCAACTCACACCATCTTTGCTGAAATGTTGCTGTAATGTTGTCAGGCCAACGTTGAGTCAGGTGTTAGTTGGCTGTATCAAATGCTATGAAATGAAATAAATAGGGCTCTACACTACATTTGTACACATATAGGCTAAACTGGGTAAGGAGAACCTGAGGATGGTGAGATGAATGAGGTGTCACTGCCCTCCAGACACAGGATTCGAAATTGAGCACTGTTGGTCTACGGCCGAGCACACTAACTCTCGGTCACGAAGGCTGCCCACAATATTCAATATTTACAATTGAACAGGGAGGAAACATTTTGTTTCTTTGAAACTTGAATGCCAGAGCAGGAGACGAATCCGCGATCTCTGACTTTCCTAGCAGGCACCAGGACCCCCACCCCCCCCTTGTTATTACATATATACAAACACATTACCTGTGGATTTAATATTGGTTCACCGTCAGGGGCGCTGCTCAACATTTTTCATATTTTATTCTGCACAAGATATTAAATGTGCATAATATATATTGGTCATGTCATTGCTATCCCTTACCTGTTATAATTGACAGGTATGTTTTTACTCTGGTTCTGCCATAATAGTGATTAGTGATTTTCATTTATTGCAAAAATGAAAAATATATATTTTAAAGTTTTATAATCCACATGCACAGCTGGTCCTCGTCTTCATCATAGAAAACAATCAACGAATGGGAAAGCGTGAATTCAACTATGATGCTGTGTCATTAAAAAAACACTATTGGCCCAGCTGCTTTATAGACACTCCATAGCCCTACATATTATTACTTCGAGGCATGTTTTTAATATACATATATCCACTTCTAAAGTATGCATACTTTTAGTTGCATCCCAGCAAATACGATACGGCGAACAGTGGATCAACACTCAAAGGTTTCGAATTTCAGAAGTTTAGCCAGACCAAATATAGAGTTAACTCTATGGCAAGACACGTGTGATTGTACTCCAGCGGTATTGCCTCATTGTAGTAGTCAACGCGATGCGTACAAAGCATAATCTCATAATATATTACACTGGCTATATACGCTATACTTTCCACAGAAGCCACATCGACTTAATGTTAGTTTAATGTTGGGCCAGCAATGCAGACGGTGGACTAGCATTAAACCAGGAATAAGTGGATATTTAATTTATTGTTGTGCCGCCCTCTACATCGTTTACCCAGCATTAAAGGAACATCATTTATTAATAATATTACTATTTGTAAATTCAATTCAAAATAAAGTTATGGCTTTGGTACCACACATTTTAGTAACTTCTAATTAGATCCCTATTAGCGTGATATTTGGGCCTTTATTACAATGTGATGTTGAATATCAGCTTCCATCGATAGGGTCCATAATACAAGAACATAAATTAGGCCTACTATTTGTGTTTTTTGCATAGACTTAGGTTAAAATCTACGTTCAGTTTAACTTGAATATAGCCCAAACATAGGGACGCAGACGGTTAATATACGGCAATATAAATAGTTAAAATTATATGTATGAGATTTGTACTATTACATATTCAGTGCCCGATTTATAAATTTGAAAAAGGGGGCCAAGGGGCCCATGATATTTTTCGGAGGGGAGGGGGGGCATTGGCCTTAGACGATGGGGCATGTGACCCATTATTATTTCAAAAGGGGGGCATTTTCCCAACAACAAATAAAACACCTCAGGGTCATTCATATCACCTCATATTCCATATTAAACGTTCATCAGGTGTTCATGCTTATAGAAATATCAAAGACTCATATTGGCGGTTATGCTATTATTAAAACTGGAAGAAGAAAAAATGGTTTAACATTCAGCGTTTGCAAGTAGGCTCAATCGACTTCACGTCACCACGCACTCACATGAGTTAATATCACTTGTGTCAATCAATTGAGTCAACAATATCGAGTGTTATTGGAGTCGTTCATATAGCTTGAGTGCTACTCATTGTCTTCCTCGGGTGCTGTCGGATCTCTTCTTGGGGCAGTGTCATCAACTTGCTCTGTTGTTGCCGCTAGGCCTACACCTATTCACCATAAACCGCTAAGCGCGACTGTAGTCGCTTTAATCCGTTTTATTAGCCATTTAAACATCAAGATTTGTAAATTGCTTAGTCTTAAATTACAAATTAATCAAATACGAGTTGTTTTCTCTCACTTAAAGTTGTGGGTCAAGGTAGTGAGACACAACTCCAAGTATGTGAAAATTTAAATTATTTAATTCAGCGGTTTAAGGGTTAATATATTATTATTATTAGTCACAATGAACAAATTTTCTACAATATTTGCTGTACAAAATAAATTTGTAGGCCTATTATTATTCGTTATATATTGGTCCATTTTTTTAGATTTTTTTTTGCTTTTGATTTTAATGGCACATATAGTCTATATAGACATCTACACCACGTTCAAGGTGGAGATTTCCCTTTGAAAATACATTGATAAATGCGGATACAACAGGTGTGGCGAAGTTGTGGCGAGGTTACTCAGCCTTCTGTGGCGAGGTTACCAAATCTGTGTCGAGATTACCTGTGGCAAGGTTACCTTTTGGCGAGGTTACAGTCAGGTTACAGGTGACAGTCCAATATTTCGTTGGAATCAGCAACATTTCAACTACATTTTGGTTTCAGTAGCTCGTTTTCTGCCATACTTCATTTAAATTGTATTTGTAAGCATATAGGCCTATGTTTTGGATCATGGGATGCCGAACCTTGACTCTGTTCTAACAACGCTGAATACTAATACTGAAACTAATACAGCGATACACAGCTCACAATTTGAAAGTGTGCGCCGTAATGGGCATTTATTGGCGGCACTTGCAAAAATAAGAAATACGGGAATTTCGTCTCTATATCTAGTCTCACTGGTAAATGCACAGCACAAAAATTAAAAAAACTTTTGCAGTTCTATTCTATGGACATGTTTACATTATATGGTCATATTAATAAGCATAGAATCACTGATTTTTGTATGATTTTGGCCTGAGCCAGTCCCTTGAATTCAGCAGGCAGGGCCTTATCTTCAAAAATCCTATGGCCCACTAAAATTAACTTGTTGCGTCAAAAACAAAGATATTGCTCAAAGTGTGGCGCAGCGATAGAACGATGTTGGGCCAGTTTTATTTTTTGTTGGAATCCCACAATTAGGCCTACTCTTTTTAAGTCAGGCACTGGGTATTCTTTACATCAGGCACCAGAAACACCAGATAACACGATACATTGGCCCAATGCTGATGTAATGCTAGGCCACTGTCTGCGACGTTTGGCCAATATTATTCCAATCAAAACCCTTTACGGTCTAATCACTATATTTAATCATGAACATATATTTTATCTGCACACTTCTTAAAGACGAAAGTAGGCCTACCTAACCTAGGGACCCCAAACGTTATATTGGACATATTCACAAGGACTGGTGTACAGAAATGTCAACCGTTTCTCACACACAGCACCCTTATTTCCCCCAAATAGGACACAAACTCAGGCAAAATAAACTTAATAAATAAAAATGTATAGTTCACCATACTTTGTCCCCTTTTCATGTCAGATGGTCGTAATGAAAGGGTTAACTTACCACATGATCGGGCATTGCAATAAATTACATTATTCGGTCATTTTATAAATTATATCAATGTGCAATGCCTTTTACTGCCGAGTTCAAAAAGCTAATTTTTTTGGAGATAAATATCTTAGCCAAGACCTAATTGTTATATTGCGTAACATAACACGGTTGTGTCAAGTGAGGCAGAGAGGGGTGAGAGAAGGTGGCTAGCCCTCCTGCGACAGACTGCTGGCATTCATGAACACCTACCCAGCTATCGCGAGGCTTTGACCCAATGTTGTTTCAATGTTGTGCCGACGTCGAAGACGGCGGGCCAGCATTAGAACAATATTGGGTCAATGCCTCGTGTCTGCTGGGTTGCGGTCACAGCTGATCAGCAAACTCGAGTCATTGACACAATGTTAGCCTGATAGTGGCCCACCGTTTACAGCACTGGGCCGGCATTAGCCCAGCATTGGCATACCAGCATATAGGCCTTAACAAGATAAACGTTCACCCAATGCTAGCTTACTGCTGGCCCATCGTCTACGACCATGGCTCAGCTGTAAAACAGCATTGGCTAAAGGTCTCATTTTTGCAGGGAACACCGCAACTCAATACCCTGACACAATGTTGGTTCAATGTTGGAAGAGTGTCATAGATAATGGCACAACATTTAACCAACATTGGGTCAGTGCAAGCCAAAAGGAGGCAGTGACATCAGCGGAAAGGAAGTATATACTTGATTTACAAGTGAACAAATACGGCCTTTTGGCAGCGCTATGGCAGGAAGAGACGGGACGCCAGTTAAAAAGCAGTAAATGCCTAGTATACCAGGGAGCAGATATTGCCTTCTGACATTGCACAGACAGAACAGATAGTAACGGAATTTAACGACAGACGTTTGTGTGGAAAACCAGCTTAAAAGTTTGTCGAGTCGACAAACTAAAAATCGGACGATGTTATACACAATTGTAAGTACAATCAATGGGGCTAATTATTGATTTACTCGTACATTTTAACAATCGTTGCTCTAAGCTATACATGTACTACCTCTTGAGAAATATCTGGAATCCAGGGGCGTAGCAATCACTATAGTATTGAAATGGAATCCCAACGAACACACCGGGCATGGAGATAGGGGACCAGCCGAGGTCCCGAATCTGATTCTTAACAATGCTGCCAACGAAAATCTCCCTTTCCTAAAATTATTTTTGATCAATCTCTACAGATGGGCAAATTACCAGATGACTGGGTAGAGGCTAATGTTGCCCCAGTCTTCAAAAAAGGGGATCGCCACTCTCCGGCAAACTACAGGCCGATATCCTTCACATGTGTTTGTGCCAAATTACTCGAACACATCATTTGGAAACAAATTATGTCCCATTTTTCGGAAAACAAAATTTTAACACCTGTACAACATGGCTTTCGCTCAAAACACTAACGTTAGTGCGAAAGCCAGCTTTTGATTACAACTGAAGAATTTATTCAAAATTTTGAAGGCAAGACACAAACAGATGTTGTTGTCTTAGATTTTAGTAAGGCCTTTGACGTTGACCCCCCACCAACGCCTCTTACACAAATTCGACCACTACGGAATTCGGGGAACAACTCCTAATTGGATTCAAAATTTCTTGACCAATAGAACCCAAAAAGTAGTAGTTGATGGCAGCTCTTCAAAATCAGCGCGTGTAAAGTCCAGTGTGCCCCAGGGTACTGTTCTCGGACCTCTACTTTTCTTGACCCACATTAATGACCTCCCTTCCACGGTCTCGTCGCAGGTTCGTCTCTTTGCAGATGACTGTCTCCTGTATCGCCTGATAAAATATCAGGCAGATTAGGAGAAGCTGCAGAGACCTATCTGCGTTACAGGACTGGGCAGATCGATGGGGGATGTGCTTCAACCCCTCGGAATGCTCGGTCCTGAGGGTGTCCAGGCCGAAATTAAAAAAACCTGGAATTCCAGTACACCCTGAAACAACACCATATCTTTGTGTTTGCCTTAGCGAGATTCTGGAATGGGAGGCCCACAATAACAAAATTACGAGTAAAGCGAATTTCACCCTGGGCTTCCTACAGAGGAACCTGAAGGCATGTCCCCCTAAATTAAGGGAGACTGCCTATTTCTCCCTGGTCAGATCATCCTTAGAATATTCCTGAGCAGTTTGGGACCCCTTTAGACTAAAAGACATTGATAAATTAGAAAAAAATCAAAGAGCAGCAGCAAGATTTGTCACCCAAAATTATAGACAACCAGCCAGTGTGACATCTCTCATTCAGAACCTGGGCTGGACTGACTTGAAAACAAGACGAAAAAATTCTAGACTTTTATGTGTGTTCAAAATTCTAAATGAGTCGAAATTCCTATCAATGACCGTTTAATCCCAGCAGATAGAAGAACACGTGGTAGGCCCATCAGAGCTAACACCACACTGGGAAAAAAGATTTTTGGCATCGAACTATCCCTGATTGGTATTCTCTTCCGGCAGCTGCCATAGAATCGAAAACTGTGGCAGCATTCAAGAGTCAGCTGGTCGACTAGATTCACTCAAAGTCGAAGTTGTTGAAGTAAAACCTGAAGAAGCCATATTTTTTCTAATTTCAACTACAGCATAATATGAACTATGTCGTATTAAAAAAACATGTAACAGTTGGCATAATATTTCGATATAGACCTACTGAAAAAAATTAATTTGTATTACAAACTTACATAATCCCCCAATCATTGATCGAAATATTCAGTTATGTGATAATATAACATTATAACGGTTTAATGGTTTAATGTTCAATGTGGATCAATTAAAATAATTAAATGAGTCACAAACAAAATATATTTTTAGTCAAAATAAATATGGGTTCCCTTGTCATCAGCTGTAGTGTCTGATCCAGCTGGGGGGACTGGTTGAGAGGGATTCTAATCCCCTTAAAAAAATATTTTGTCCGAACATTAGGGGCTACTCTTAATTGCCCAACTAGTGTTATATTCCACAAGAAATGTTGCTGCCTTAAACACCCGTTTATTAGCTGACATAAAGAAAACTGCTGGACACACAACGTATTTTGGTGCATCGGGCAAATCTTTTAAATACTTTTCAAACATAAATTATGTCTTAAAGCTATACATTCACGTAAAATGTTTAGATTCAATTATACACCTGAAGCTATAATGTCATAATGTTGGAGCTAGTTAAAACACTTTCATCACCTGTAATTTATACAATGTGATTAAAAAATGTGTGGTAAACATCTTCCATATTAGCGATATTTCAAACTGACTGATTTTCTTAGTAGTCGTCATTTTACTCACCTATTGTTCTCCTCCAAGCGATCGATGTTTTTAGCTTGGAGACTCAAGTTTTTAGTTTGACTTTCCAAGGAAAAGTTTGTCGTTAACATACGGTTAACATCTGTTCTGCCTGTGCAAAGTCAAAAGAAGGCATTATCTGCTTCCTGGTGAACGAGGCATTTACTGCTTTTAACTGGCTCTTCCTGCCAAAGGACCGTATTTGTTCACTTGTAAATGAAGTACATACTTCCTTTTCGCTGATGTCACTGCGTCCTTCTTGTTTGTAACAGCACTTTCAAAAGACTGTCCAACATTAGAACAATATTGCCACCTCTGATTACAAATTGAATAATTAGAGCCTAAAACGGGGGATTACATCAGCTAATAAATCAAAAACAGTTTAAACAGTGGCTAAACTCTTATTTTTGTGATTTTGTGTCGATATAATCCCCCTAATTATCTACTTTTGAACGAAAACGCACGCAAAATATGTGGTTTCATTTTTAAAAATAATACGTAATTTCGAGATTAAATGTGCTTATATAAAGTCAAGAAAATAATTCAGAACGTTATATGTGTCTCTATCTATAGTAAAATATGTATGCTATGACATACTTGAATTAGAAATGTATGGGTAACATATTTATTGCAATAAAAGCTATATTTGTTCTACATGTACCACTTTCATAATTTTGGGCAGAGTTTGAAATTTAGGGGAGGGGCCGACAGTTGGGAGTCGCGTGGAGAGGGGTGCTCAAATAGGTGGAAAAGGCCTCATCGCATTCAGGGGTACAGTGAGAACGATTACAACTGAAGTCTCTACAGGGTGGGCAAGGCTGTCGCGGAGAGGGATAACTCCCCCCTCTCTCCCACCGCTGACCTCTACACCGCTACCCTTTACTGTGTTATGCAATATACTTAGGTCTTGGCTAAGATATTTATCTTCAAAAATATCAACTTTCATATTATTAAAAATAGATTTTCGGCCTTTGTGATAGAAGGCAATGCAAATTGATATAATTTATACATTTCTGGCGTAAAATACGACCGAATAACGTCTTCATTGCATTTTGAGTGAAGTCACGACGATTTTGTGTCCTAATGAGTGCTGGCTGACACGATCTTTTGAGCTCTTGATACACGCTGTCATAACACACTCATAGCGACTTAATAAATTACATATTAAGAATATGCCAGGTGAACCATAGCACCTGAAGGGTGCTGAGCGTGAGATAAAGGCATCGAAGCTTCTATAAAAGCTGCTTCTAGCCTTTCCAAATTATTCATTATTATATAATACTCATTGCAAATGTCTGGTTGGCAAGGAACCTGGAAACAGAAGCATTTTAGAATTTAATAAATTTAGATGCGCCCTTGACTAACAGAGGGTCGCGGTTGTCTAAATGAGGTGTTGAATCAGCCAGTAGCTACCCTGTATCTTGTGTCTTATCTCTCGAAATCTGAATGAAAAAGGCCAATAAAGTTGTAATTTAACAGATCCTTAAATTAACATTTGAGACACTTTTTTTAATTAACCTATGTCTCTCCTGCACATTTAAATTCACTTAGTATGTTGACATACCGTATATCCCCGCGTATAGTGCGATGCCATGTATAATACGAGTTGAGGCCTCGGATGACGGGAAAAACGTCTACCCCTCTGTATAATACGACCTAAAATTTCGGATGTCGGCAGTGTCCATGGGCCATCATAATATGATGAAGGCCTATGAATATTACCTTGTTCTACTAATAATAGCGCCGTGACACAGGGCAGACATCTGCATTAACGATACTCAATGGCGGGAACATCGGCAACAGTACAGCTCTGCAAAACCAAAGGGCAGTATCTGCTTACTTGTAAATCAAGCAGATACTGTATTTTAATTTTCCAAGGATATCATCGGGACTGTCTGGTTTTTGGCAGACATTCTGAGGCCTGCATAGGCTACATATACACTGTATGAAATGTAATCAGTCAGATTATATAATATATAATTTATTTATATTTTGCCTACAAATTTATATTATTTTAATTCATCTATTAGAAAGACCATATTTTGATATCTTCGTGCTCAAATAAGAACATTCCAAGATGAAATGTGAATATACATCATTTGCAGACTAGCCGCATTGTCTAGACACAAGAAGTGTGTGGCTGTATAAGGTGACATGGTGTAATAACCACTGATAACGCACATGCTACACAGCGCCAACAGCGGTAGGCGTTAATCTGTTTTTAAGTTATCTCTGCAATATGGACATTCTGAGGCCTACACGTATAGAATTTGCCATAGGAAATTATGATCAGTGATCAATATCTTGTTATATTTCGTGAGCGCATTTCTCTCATTCCAATACATCTTAATAAATCATATAATCAATATCATATAATCAATTTGTCACCATCATTAGGAATAAGAGGTTGAAGGTTTAGACTAATACTGCGTGCGACCCAGACACAGAAAAAAATAGTTCAGTTCGGCCACCAGCACCGTCTAGCTCTGATGTCCGAACTACTTCATAAAGATTCTACATCCTTCAGGTGTGATATTTTCTGTCTGTGTGGAAAACAACGTAAAACCCGCATAATTCATCCATATTTTAATTATTTTTTAAAGGCCTGCATGCGATTTAAAAAGGAGATATAACCTAAATGCAAAAATTACACCTTATTTTTTTATGCTATATCCGCAGGATGTGCCACTCGATTACTCTGGTAAAATGGTATAGCCTCAATCATAGTATTAATATAATTATGATTGCACACAGCTATCACAAGCGCTATTAAATTCGTCTTTTCTCAAATTCTGATAATCACATTGTGCAGGTAGGTCTATTACAATATAAAGAAATATTTTCTCATCAAACCATAGATTTTTGTGTTATGTTGAAATTGGGACGGTGGTAATAGAAGAGGTTTTCTTGCGAAATGTGATGATAAATAATTGAATGCTTATATTAGGTTTCATCATTTGTTTTTATTTCACAGACATACACATGTACACAATAACACAGGCTACACAGCCAAGGCAGTTCACGGTGAACTGTGACATTTCTCAAGACCTTGTGGTGATATTATATTTATATATCGGATTCCCCCAAAAGCAGTTTCCACATTGTTGTAGTTGTGCGAAAACTACATGGAAGACACCAATATTATACATGTAATATTCTTGGCTGAAATTCTATGAACAACATCGCAGTTACACGTATTATAATTGACTAATCTAAAGTTACAGTAGGGCCTACAGGCATAAATAATTTTCCTGAAGCAGCAAGCATTTTCACTTTTAACGAAGCCACTTCACAAGTTCTATTCATTATATTCACACACTGCCACATATAAAACAATCTCCCGCCACGAGATAAAAACTGTTCAGTATACATCTTTCCCTGAACTCTAATATTTTGTTTTACAGTAGTGGTCTAGCTACTTAGTACAGTATTATATATATAATAGATATTTAGGTCAATGATAGCCACAAGTCGACAATTTTGAATTATACTTTTAGTTAAGAATGTGTTAAGAATTAAATAGCACATTTGGTTTTATAGTGATGGTCTCTATTTGGTATGGTTTTCCAGATAATGTGCATATTAAAGTAAATAATGGTCGATCATTCTGAACTTAATTTTCCAGGGTGCACCCTACCTTGAAACCACACATTTTGTTTTATAGTAATGGTCTAGCTATCTGGCAGATATTACGCATAATAAAATAAATAATGGCTGATTGTCGGTCATTCTGAATTTGATCCAAGTTAAAAAAATTCAGCGTATATTCATCCATGAAACTGCACATTTTGTTTTTTTAGTAATAATCTAGCTCTAGCAATCTGGCAAGGTTTTCCAGATATTAGCAATATGAAAATAAATAATTTTGGACAAGAGAGATGTATGTTATAAAGTGGATCAAAGTTCATAACCCCCGGAAGGCACATCTACACCACCTAAAGGATGTGTGTGTGCGATATGGAAGAAATCCCTCCATGAGTTTCGATATAATATGCTCCGCAAACGAAAATGCGGACATTCAATCTAGCAAATCAATATTGGGAATTGTATCATATATTGCTAGGTTGGTTGAACAGAACAGTTATTTTTGATGAAATAGAAAACAAGTGAATTAAAAAATAGTCATAAAAATAGGTAGTTCTTGTCTGACTTGTAAATAGCCACAGTTGAGTTATCTTGATTCAATTACACTTGGATTAAAATGTCCACATATATTATAAAGAGCGGCATAATAATACTGAAACGGGAGTTTATTGAGTCAAATCAGTAGATATCCTGATAGTTTCATTCAAACTGACAAATTTTGTTCTCAATTTTATATATAAACATTGCAAAATCTAACACTGCGCTGAAATGCAAGTCACATTAAGTAGGCAACATGTGGCATACGACACTTTTATGTATAAATTTTATGTATAAAATAATAATTTGTATAGTATAAATTAATATCAATCTCACTTATTCTCAGATCTGTATTGCTACCAGTACCAACCAGAATAATTACTTTCAATTGCAAGTAATATCTGTCCTACTATAATTGGTCCTCTGAGGTTACAAGTTACACATAATTACGAAACATTACTTGTCAATGCTTGCACGCATTTATTATATAATGACTATTTCTATGATTCACAAGAATCCAAGAATTTTTATATGACTACCGGTACTTGAATAATTCACTATCCATAGAACATGAATTGATTTTGATTATCACATATCTATATACTGTATACTACATTAAATTTCGGGATTGGGTATTTTATTGCTAATATTTATGGTTGCTAATTACTTACCGATAATACTACTGATGATGATATGGACTGCTGCTCACGAAATTTTATGGACACCAAAATCGCCTTGGGACCAATTTCGTGAAATATTTTGGACGCCAACATAATGGGGTGACCGGTCTACAGTAACTAAGGTCCTAGTGGATCAAATAATTCATTAGGTTCTGCAATCATTAGTCTTCAAAGATTAGTTATTTGTTTTCATGAATCAGTTATTTTTATATAACTTCTGTGAAACTATTTTTACAACCTCAGTGGCTTTTCAACAAAGAATGCTTATAATTAATTCTATCGAGTAGCAACTAGGTTATATTTCACAGCCTTGGCTCAATCAGTAGAGAAAAATGTTATTACGAGCAATGGACTATGGGAACTTGCTAAAATAATTGCCCGTTTCCTGAAAGCTTGTTCCAGTTTATAATGAATAAAGAAGTCCACTTGTGATTTACGTATCTGCTACATCTTGAAATTAGTAGATCAATTATCAATCCATTTAATGTCTTGACAAATTAAGTTGTAGTCCCACTCTATTGTTTACAGTACATAATTTATGTGAAATTTAAATTATACATTTTATAGGCTACCCTGATGACATCGCAAGGCTCTGACACAGTGACCTCCATTTTTAAATGTAATAGTTCTAATACGAGCAAAAGTTTACACGTGCTGCAAATGGCCTAGTTTTCGAAGGCACTTGAAATATTACTCTCAATTTCATGGCATCCGAGTTTTTTGGTAGGCAGCGCGAGTGTCGTTTTTACACAGCTGGCTGTGGAAACAAAATGGTGGTCAGTGTGACTGGGCCTCGCGCAGCAAATGAGTTAGGCGGCCCAGTCATACCGTGTATTTATAGGCTTTCTTTCATACTTGAATTTACCGGTACATTTTTTCACAAAAAAACTCAAACATATGCTATGCTAAATCCTGCTAATATATATACAGATTGACAAAAATTAAATTTACAAAGGCACAACGTTTAATATTGTGTATACAAAATAATCATGTAAAATCACATTTAAATTAAATTAATTACCCTCTTTGTAAAACAACAATAACAAGTAATGATCTATCTTTTTGTGTTTAACCCTTTGAGCACCAACCTATGCTAGTTTTCCATTCCACTTGAAGTTATGCACGACTAGCAACTTCATAATGTTCAACAAGTGCATTAACAAATAAAAATATTCGGTAAATTTAAGCCAAACACTTACAGTTCTTGCTAAATAAACACAAATTAAATGGACAAGAATCGTTACTTGATGTGATAATAATAACATTGGTCCTCAAAGGGTAATAAATAACACATGGTTGTACAGCAATGAACAACAAAGCAGCCATATAGGCTCACAGCCAAATGTTTATGTATCACGAGTACAACATTATCATGCCATCAAACATTTCTATACATAACCTGTCCTACAATACCAATTTACAATTACATGTAATTATAATGTGTGAAGTCATTGCTTAGAAAAATAATATATACCAGATGGATGGTTAAAAAATTGAAGTAAATAAACTATGTAGTAATACAATAAAATTGTTCAGAGGCTGTGCTGAATAGTCAATATTTTCACAAGCCTACAATTGTATGCTTAGATTGAAAATGTATTATTTTTCACATAACCTCTGGATGGTGATCAATTAATGAAATTTTTTAAATCTGTTAAAAATAAAATCATACCTAACACGAGTAGTTTACTCTCACCAAGGAACAACACGAAGGACTGTGTTGTGTGACAAACTTAATGTCACTATATCGTCGCCTCGGGGCTAAAGGATCCTATCTGCCACTCTAACGAGTGTCAGATAGGATCCTTTAGCTCCGAGGCGACGATATGAATATACTGGTTAAAATGGATTATCAGCTTAACCCCTAGCGACACACAACTTCAAGTGACTGAAAATGTATGTGATTTGTTAAATTGAAATCCCAACATAAATCAGTGTTTTGTGATTGAAGGCATATTTTTACTTTCAGCTATTGGTTATACAATTGCTTGTAAAAAGACAGAATGTCTACTGTAGTCTACATCAGTGTTCTAAGGGTTGAAACCCTTGGCCACTCCAATGCCTGTTTAGTATATATATATTCACCAGGTGACGCCTATGCTTACTATTTCTGTGATGAATGAGATGCTTTATGTGTATACCCTTATCCCGTTGACATAGTGAACCAACACTTTATCTTTCAAGATCGTTTCAGAGCATGGCCACGGGTAAATATATATAAACTTAAACAGGTCTGTACCAGTAAACACAAAACATCTGTATAACATTTGGACAATGTTGGACAAACGTCTTCGACGTTGTGCCGACATTGTACTCATGTTGTACAAATGTTTTGTGTTTGCTGGGTTTTCTTCATAAGCTGTGTGGTAGTGTCTGGGTGTAAACTATATTACCAATGGAACAAAGTGGACTACTACTTTAAGTGGAGTCGGATCCCGTGTGAAGTGTTTAAAAAGGGTTGAAGAGATCCAAATACTGGTAGATATAATCCACAAGTAATGTGAGCATTTTTCTGTCAACATATAAGTCTGTAACTAATGTAATTGTAATCACAACATGTTTAATTTGCAGGCAGGTTTTTTTCAATCAAAATATGTATTATACTAACAGTCTCGGGCTATCAGGCACTGCTTAAATGTGACAGAATAAGAATCAAATTCCCTCTAAACAGAGTTTTCACATACATTATTAATTGTTTAATAAGCACATTTGATCGGTACTAGCATATTTTGACTAAAAATAAGACAATTAATTTACAATATGGCTATTGACAAATACTATCAAATACTGAAACGAGTATGAATTGTGAACATTGCACTAAACATTGCACAACACCTAATATTACTCTTGTTGCATAAAATCATGTATTCTAAACTAACAATTTAACATTTTTAAATGTAAAAATTAATAGAAGTTGTTGTTCTATGAGGAATTGAAAGGATGTAACTCCTTTGTTTATGGAATGTATACATTCATATAATATTGAACTCAACTCCATTTGAACGATAGCTCAAAAAATTAACAAATTCATTCTTGGAAAATAGAGGCAACATAAGCATGAATGTTTGGGTAAAATATATTATAATCTTTGAAACTTTGTACATGCACTTCTGCATTTGGCATCTTGGATGAATTAAAGCTTCAACTGATAATGAATGCAAGACTTCCTTTGAAAATAGAATCTGTTCAAAGTATGATCAAAACTACAATCAATATGCAAATCAAATTAAAAAGTTATCAAGATGGTTGAATGATTTGACAAAATTGATGAAAACATAATATACATAAATTATACAATATATACATACTAGCTCCAAGTACAGGACAGCAAGTTTGTGATTTTGTGATAAAAAAGCTACAAATTATAATCTTCCAACGTCATAAATCTGAAAGAACAACTAAGTAGAGGAGTATCATAAAGCAGATGAAGATACGTGTCATTTTGATTGTAAAATTATTTCACTTGTTTATATATTATAAATTTGGGAGCATTGGAAATGTAGAAAAAACTGATATTTGATAACATAAGTTTGTCAATGCCATAGGCCTACGCTGTGACAGATTAGAGGTAACATCAATGTGGTATTTATTAGGGACTATTGCTTCTGTTTTGTTTTTTAAAAAAGACTTCACTGTTTCATCTTATGTGATCACAAATCCCCGACAAAAAAGGCGAAAGTTTGATAAAAAAACTTCACTGTATCCAATGTCTTGTACAGGGTGTTTCATGTACAAAAAACTAATACTGGAAATCACATCAATCTTTTCAACAATACAAAACTGATATTGAAAATCACATTAAAGTAGGTGTGTCATCATGCTTTGCTGAGTAAACATTGTGGGTGCACAATGCAATGGCCCGCATGTTCAGTATGGTAAACCTCCACAGGAGTGTTGTTCAATGTAATGTAAATATTATTGTTCAGTGGAGCATAACGACCCACCTTTAATGTGATAAAACTGATTTTATAACATTACAATAATCATTAGGTGCTTTATATACTAAAACATTGCTTGTCAGATATGTCATAAAAAATATTTTCACAGTTTATATTTGAACTTATCCTTCCGTGCCCTACATTCTGCCAAACATTGTGCTCTAAGTGTATCTGTAACTCCTCCTTTGTCCTTTTCAATTCCCAAAGCAAATAGTAAATTGTCTTCATGCACCCTCAGATATGGGTTATACTTTTTTTCCTCTCCTATAGTTGAAGGACTCTGTTTAAAGAAATGTTTAAAAATATTAAGATTATTCAAAGCACTTTAAGTTCACCCTGTTTACACTTCTTTGCCTGTTTTTTTTTGGTTATTTCTTTTAAACCACACTAGTACATTTCAATGTAGATACAGTACAGATCTGTAAGAACACTCAAAGACCACATCCAATCCTGACTTGCCCTGTACAGGTAAAGTAATGTACTTTTGAAAGGTTCGGGTACAGGTATAATGTACATGCATTTACATAAGGTACAGGTAATCTTGGCGAAAGTATAGATGGCGCCACTGAAGCTCATAGTATCACCAAGTAATGAATCAAATAATTATATGTTTTTGATCGGTCCTGAGTGAGGAGTGTAGTGTGATTTCCGACTAAAGGGTGGTCTCAAAAGTTCTCACACTTCAAAACAAGAGGCCACACGGCTACCATAATCCCATGCCCCGTACACATGATTTTTGAGGGTGCATCCTTCCCTGAACTCTTACATTTTGTTTTACATTAATGGTCTAGCTATCTAGCACAGTTTGCCATTTATATTACAAATATTAAAGTCAAAGGTGACCAGCAAATTGGCTGTTTTGAATTTTTATTAGAGTTGAAATTCCCAGGGCATATCCCTACCTGAAGCCACATATTTTGTTTTATAGTAATGGTCTAGCTATTTGACAGTTTTCCAGATATTACACATATTAAAGTCAATAATGACCGCAAGTCAGCCATTTTAAATTTGATCAAGTTGAATTTTTTCGGGGCTTATCCCTCCCTGAAACTGCATATTGCCTATAGTAATGGTCTAACTATCTAGTATAGTTTTCCATATTTTACGCATATCAAAGTCATCAATGGGCGCAATTTGATCAAGTTGAGTATTGGTTCAGACCACTCACCCACCCTTCCCCAATACGTAATGTTGAGATATGAGAAAATGTGTGATTTCCCATAAAGCGATAGGGAATTATTTGCACATGTTTGCCTGGCAAAAGCGTCTGCCTCCCAAAACACAGCCACTATGAATCATTTTTGTGATTGTAAGTATTTGCAGACAATAGGTTGATGTACATGTACTAACATATCGTCCCCTTGGATATGAAAGGGTGTATCTGCCACTTTACAAAGTGGCAGATACACCCTTTCATATCCAAGGGGACGATATATTGGTGGTCCGCAATAGGATAATAGGCCCCGTTTTTTAATGGAAATTTCAACTTATTTCTCAGCAGATCGATTAAATCAAAGACAATTACTCATACAATTGAATGTGAAAGCTGGAAATTGAGGATAAGTGGTAAACATATGTTTCAAACGTGTTTATAGTGATCACCGCATTTGCCCAGTGTGAAATACTGACCAAATATTGCTTCAATGTTGGTCTACGGTCTACAACACTGGCCCAGAATTAAAAAAACAAGATGTCCATGCCCTGTGTTTGACGGTGTCAGTGACTTTGCACAGCTTAGAGACTCGTTCTGCAAATTACAGCAGGAAAGTATTTTTAATTAATATACGCTAACTTCACACTTCCTACTTACAGTTTTAATAGAATATTTTCATCCAATTGACAGTATATCACGATACAAAATTGACTTTATTGATTTGATAAGGAATGTTAGATATATAATGAGGTTATTATAATATGTGGGACTGAAATGGTTTGCACATTGAACTCCTTAGCTATGGGAGGGGTGCCATACACTCCTGCAGACACAAGACGTTAAATCAATCTATTGTATTTGTATTTGAACAAGTGTATTTGTATTTGAATATTTTCAAGTTCAAATATTTGTATTTGACATTTTTTAGGACCTCGTATTTGTATTTGAACTTGTGTATTTGACCCCATCCCTGCTCACAGTGTTTTGCGATCATAACTTTTCACTGATTTGAATGTAGAATCCAATTTTCACAAAACTATATAGATACAAACGACATCCAACATTGAAAAATAACAACACCATATATATGATCGGTCGCAACGGTCGCACAATTGACCATATTTCCACCCCCTAAAAAAATAGACTTTTCTTTGTAATCCATATTGTTTTGTGTACAATTATTTAAAACACATACAACCAACGTACACTAGGATGTGTACACTCATTTTGAACAATAAATAGTGACTTATGCTATCAAATGAAAATGCATGTAGGACACACAAATTATGTTCGGTTGAAGTAGTAGTTTAACCTTTTTATTTGCTTTCCATTTGCTTCCCAGTATTCTTTCTTTTTGCATCATATTCCTTGCCTTTTTAGTTTACTTTTCAGGAGATGGTGGCACATTGTTGAAAATCATGACATGATTTAGTTGTAGTAGTAATAAATGAATGAATGAATGGGGTTTTAGGCCACCTTTGTGCACATATACATGTAGGTTGAACTGGGATAGGAGAACCTCCTGATGAGGGTGGGATGAATGAGATGACACTGCGCTCCAGACAGACATTCGAGCTCTGGCGGTATGAGGCCAATCACATTACCTCTCGGTCATGGAGGCTTCCCAGAATATTAAAGGGGGAAGAAACTTTTGTTTCTTTGAAACCTGAATGCTACAGATAGATATTCCTCTACAGTTTTGTCCATACCAAATATATAAAAAAAAACTAGTTGGTGTCTTGTAATAAACAGTTGTTCTTGGTATGGATTGAATTTTTTTATGCATCAAATAATGCATCCAAAAGCAGTAAAATTTGTCATCAATAATATAATTAACAATCAGATTCGATTTGAGCTCTTCCAGCTGCTTTAGTTTGTATGAAAATATCCCCAACTATGTATACAGAAATATTCTTGTCCATTTAAAACAAATACCCCATTTTCGACGCACTTATTGAGAATAGCCCATACACTAAATCAGGTTTATAGTTATACAACGATAATATAAGACATTCTCATTTGAAGCTGGAATTGCTAGCCTAATTTCCAACTTCAAATAAAATGAAAAGTATTTCAATTTATGAAAAAAAGACATCTGCAAAAGTGATTGATTTGATAACTGAGCTTCTTTAACAAACTATTTTATCAATTTCAGTTACATTTTATTTGGTTTGGAAGTTGATTGAAACCGTACAAGGGTTAACCCTTAGAACACTGAAGTCAACTATGTACAGTAGACATTCTGTGTTTTTATCAGCAGCTGTATAACCCCTGATAACATGCTGTTAAAAAAATGTGCCTTTAATCTTGAAACACTGATATATATTGGGACTTAAATTTTTCAAATAACACACATTTTCAGTCACTTGAAGTTGTGTGTCGCGGTAGCGAGACACAACTTCAAGTGACTAAAAATTGAAATTGAATATCTCCGTGCTCTAAGGGTTAATATTCTTCATGACTATAATGTTATAGAAAACATACTGTGCACTTTCTGTCTTTCCTCATTTCTTTCACCCAGTTGTGTTTCTCCTGGAGCAAAAAAGAAATCATTATATCCTTGCAAGTCATTATAAAACATGTCTACAGAATAATTTTTATTTCATTCCTGTGATACACAAGTGTCCTATTATATGTTACATTATGACACACCTACATTAATATTAAGATTTGCTTTTAATTCATATAAATAAAGGTCTTGCTAGATATTGACCCATAGCTTCATATTGATGAAAACAATTTACTTGAGTTCAACACTCAGTTGAATACACAGTTGAAGTTGTGTCTTGTTAATGCAATCCTCAATTTATCTTAAAATTTGAAAAACTGGAGACAAATTTTTGAATATTGGTGATAAAAAATACACCTTCAAAAAGTGTTATTTGAAGTACCAATGAAGCAGGTAAAACAGTTATATAGTTTAAATTCGCATTTAAAATTTGAAAACTTATCAGCAATGTTAACCAAACTAGCTAATAATATATTATGACAAAAACTCAAAATTTACAAGAAATATTTAAGAATATAATCTAGCATTTAATATACCTGTATGCTATTATTATCTGGCTCCAAGTGATGTGCAAACTCGAGATTATCTTGTGCGTATTCATGTCCTACAATACAATTTCATAACAAATAGTTCGTTGTTGCAAATCAAAATAGATCAAATAAGTCCATTCTGGAATACTTTGATTTATCTATAAAATGTGCTCATAGCAATATCAGACTCAAATCAAATTGATAATTTTGCCATTTATATATGTGAAGTGAAATACCTGGCCATAGTAATGTGCTGTCAGGTAGTTGGCAGATGGAATCTAATGATCGTAGCATAGTGGAAGCTGCACCCTCAAACATTCTTCCTGAAATACACATTTATAAAACAAAACATCACATTAGTAGTGCCTTGGACTGCTTAAAAAAATTACTGGGTACATGTACTTCTAATTTTATATATGACAATTTTTTGTTTGTCATGGAACTGAACTACAAATATTCTTGATTATAAACCATATTTGATATTCGAGAACAACTATGGTGCTCAACAGTTAACCCTTGTGCTGCTGGAACCGGATATATCCGGATTCGAGTAAGTTTCAGAGGAAATAAAATGACACTGAAATCCATGACATAGTTTGCGATAGATGCTCAGTTAATCGAAATGTTAATTTTCACATCTGTTTATTTTTCATAAATAGTCATATTTTTCGTCATTTGAAGCTGGAAATTGCGTTAGCAATTCCAGCTTCAAATGACGATAAATACAATTGAAGCAATTCAGCAGGACAAGGGTTAAAATTGTACCTGAGTTCAACTTATTTTCAATTATATATATGTATTATTGCATTGCATCCAACAAGCAAACTTGAACCGTGTTAAAAAAGTGTTACATAGCTACTATGATATCCCATAGTACATCTTCTACATTATAGTGCTACACATTTTAGACAAACTTTATACATGCTAGCACAGCTAGCTATGAGCATACATGTAGATGGGTATGGTGGAATAACCAGGGTTAACATCCATGACATTGTTGCCCCCAAAACACATGGAGAAATCACATCCTTGATAAATTGCATATATTGAGATGTTAAGATGTTCTATGACTTTTTCCCAAGGTTATTAAGTTAATTTTAGTGACAGTGGTAAGATGCTGACCCATAATTGACAGTTTTGGATCATCATTCCTTTTTAACAGGGGACCTATGCTGGTAGCATTGCTTTGAGAGTCTGTAGTTTTCTAAATCACAGAAAAAAACCAATTCTATGCCAATGCTAGTTTAAAGGGTGTTGGCATGATATCACCTCAGTGTTGGACAATGTTTTGTGTTTGCTTTTCAAACACTAAGTAGGGTATAGTTGAACAGCCACCCATGTTTTAATCTAAAGGGAAAATAACCAGTTTCCAAGGATGCAACATGTGCAGTGTACTTAAATATGACAAATAGAATCAATGCCCAATGTAAATCGTCCATGAAAAATATGAAACAAAAATTTTTTTGGAAATGCCACTGTTCGAAATTACCCAAATCTGTTGAAATCTGAGCTATTTTTTTCATTGTTTCTTTCATTTTTCTTTTCAAGCTCACATAGTGATGTCACAGCCATTTGCAGTGGAAATCAGTATTACTCCATTGTATTTCCTTTCACAATGAGGCATTCACTGAAACTGAGGTGTATGAACTGGTGTTCGTAATTAGATGAAACCTAAAATTAATTGGTCTATTTTCGAACGTCCCAAATGTTGAGGTTATCATGATCCAATTTTTGTTTATGTTGTTACCCCTGAGCCATTAAGGCTGTGGGGTATAGTGATCACCAGAGGCGGGCGGGCAGTCTGGCGGTCGGTCTGTCAGAAATTCAGCTCTTACTAAAAAGTTAACTGATGAATTTTGTTTATTTTTTACAGACATGACCTATGTGCCTGTGCAATTCATCCCATATATTTTTTTTGGCACCAAGCCATAAGTGGCCATTTTCCAAGATGGCTGCCTAAAAAGGTTGTGGGCACGATAACTTATGAACCGTTGGTTGAGTTGCATTCAAATTTGGCATGGTTGTTCTCTAGATATTTTGCATGATCTGATTAACTTTTGGGATGAATCCATTGAAAACAAAATGGCTGCCGCAGCCATTTAAAAACAAATTGACATGGTGGTAATTCAGCTCTTAATAAAAAGTAAGCTGATGAATTTTGTTTATTGTTTACAGACATGACAGTATGTGCCTGGGCAATTCATCCCATATATTTTTTGGCACCCAGCCATAAGCGGCCATTTTTCAGGTTGGTTGCCTTAAAAGCTTGTGGGTACTCTAGGTATTTCTGATGATCTGATCGACTTTTAGAATGAATCCATTAAAAACCAAATGGTTGCCGCAGCCATTAAAAAAAAATTGACATGGTGGTAATGGGGGGTCATTTTTTTCTCATTATTTCTTAATCATATTGATCGACAGAACCTACGGCTGAGGGGTCCTGCCATCAGTTGATGGCTATTTTTATATCTAGGATGTACCTTGCAAGGGACAGTTGCCCATATAAATAATAATTCCAGGATTGATAACACATATCCTAAAAATACCATTACCTTCGGTGTAATTACCTTATTTTTTAAAGACATGTGTTTACTTTACAATATTTTCAAAGTGACAATTTAAAATATGTAAAATTAATGGATATAAAATTGGTCAGTAACAACAGTGCATGACAGAACAGTCACGCACAACAGGCAGCTCTGCCTGCCACAATTTATTCATGTCTAGCCAGGAACACCTGTATGTATTAGCAAATACCCTCCATTCAAAAATACCAGAACCCGCTCTACCAGTGTTCTGATTGATCAACAGCCTGAATTAAAAAATCTCACAAGACAAACCTTTTTAATGTTCACCCTTGATCACATCTATATCCGTTTTCAGCCTTTTATTTGTCCATCAAAGAAGTCATTTTGAAGGAGAAACGAGCAGTAAATTTGACAAATTGGCATAAGTTTGTCAAATTCTACAAATTTAAGTTATCCTACCTACTCTAATGCATTCTACAAATTTAAGTTATCCTACCTACTCTAAGGTGAGGAAAAAATTAAATTTTATAACTTAATGCTTCAAGTTATAAAATTTATTTTTTTCCTCACCATAGAGTAGGTAGGATAACTCAAATTTGTAGAATGCATTAAAGCATCATTTTATGTCCTTGAAAACATACCGGGGTTACTTAATTTTCCTACAACTGGGGGTTTTAGAATGAATATCTTCATGAAACTGGCTTACCAATACATGGCAATTTTCTTTACTTTTTCACCCACATCAAATCATCTTCATCCACTACAAGTCGGGAATTGGGACAGCAATTCGCGGGCTTGTAGTGGATGAAGATGACAATGTAAAGTCAGGACTGAAAGGGTTAAGGTAGATTGTAGCGTTGGCTCATTCTTACCAGTTCCTCCCAGAAAGAGGTGGTCTCCGGAAAACACAGATGTGGGTGCACCGAAGGCATTACCATCTAAAGTGTAAATAACATGGCCAACCGTATGACCGGGTGTGAAATGTACTGTAAATATCAGCTGACCAAACTCTAATATGTCTCCATCAGCAACAGACCTAAATGAGAATAAGATATGTATGTACATGTACATACAATGCAATTTAAAAAAGGTACAGTAAGTGTGTACCATATTACTGTATTATAACAGAACATGTTACTACATTCATGATATTATAAGTGATAGTTCAAATATAAAGTACATGTACCGGTAAGAGAGACAATAATAATAAATTGAGTGTTTTTATAAAGTAGCATAGTTGTTCCAATAATTGTTATATTTGTCCATATTCTGCTAACACCGAATACCCTTTAGACTTAGGTGGTAGGCCGTACTAACAATTATCATGCAAGACATAAAATAATGCTTTCCCGGTCATATTGATTAAATGTAGTGTTTTTAAAGTGGAAATTTATAAAATAAATTCTTTCATCCACATGAATTAACATTGTTGTAGGCCCTTTTTCATCATCATGGTTAATTGCATTGGCAGATCAAGAAGAGTTACTTCTGGTGGTCTGTGGTTGTTCCCCATAAAAATGCTCACATGTCTTTGCGTGAGGCATACAGGATGGCCGCCACAACGCTCCCCCCCCCCCCAGCTAGATCTGCCACTGAATATTCAAAGAGTGAGGACCTTCAAAACATTAATAGTACATGTATGTAGGTATCAAATGATGAGTGTATCTAGGTTATTCAGCTGCTTTAACTGTTTTACATCCGAAAAAATAAATTTTAATTAGTTTATATTATGCCCATGACAAACATCAGTGTTTAATGGGCGACAGTAATACTGTAGAATCCCATTATAAATAAATTCATTACACTGCGATATCAGTCATAACGTGGTCCGCTCATGGACCCCATATTTTCAGGAAAAAAATGACTTTATTAAATTACTTAAACAAAGTGCGTTAAATAGCACAATTTTGTTCTTCTTGAACCCGCCAGTATGTCTTTACATCAGGCTCACATTAACGTGTGCTGACCAGTCATCCAAAAAGTGCACCTCTCCCACATATTTGCGGCCAAACTATGGATAGGTGTGACTACTGATGACTCGCCGGATTAACCTTTTGACAGTTTCTGTTTAAATAATATAATAATGATCCTGTGACCACGATATATGGGATCAAAATTATAACATTGAAATCCGAAATAATTATGATTTTGTTACTGTGGTATATGATGATCCTGTTACCATGGTATATGATGATCATGTCATGCGGTATATGATGATTCTGTAACCACAGTATTGATGATCCTGTTAACAGGATATATGATAATCCTTTTACTGCAGTATATGATGATCCTTTTACAGCGGTACTGGTATATGATCATGGTTCTCATACTTTTTCAAATACAAAATTCAAGGACTTTTCAAGGACTTCTCAATATTTTTAAAGGACATTATTAGTGCATGTTCAAAAGTGGCTCGTGGATTACAAAAATAAGTTTAGGCTAGAAAAATGGCAACTTTGGGAGTTTTTATCTTTTTATCAAATAAAGAGCATATCAGTGAAATTACAATATTGTAGAAAATATAAAATGTAGGCCTACATTGTTTATCGATCTTTGTTTTTTGACTTCATATTGATCAAATTTAGTCACACTACATTCCTAAACCACATCGTTATTCAAGTGTAGCTTTTTCTTTCATTTAATCACTAGCTGTCGCCGCTACGTGTCCATTTTCACGATCAACAGCAAAACATCAGAGGTTGATTAAAATCAAGGACTTTTCCCGGTTCATTTATGTAAACTTTTACAAAAATCAAGAACTTATCAAGGCTTGAATTTTTTTGAAATTCAAGGACTTTTCCCAATTTTACTGACACGTGGGAACCATGTATGAGTGTATTAAGTGCCCGAAATAAATTGACCTGTGTTAAATAGAAGCATTAGGCCAAACTCTAGCGAGCCACAAAGGCACAGTCATGCAGTTAATAGGAGGCCCTCGAGTGAATTAGGGAGCCTCGGGCACCCGGTCTCTCCTCAAAATCGAGCACTGCGGTATTGATGATCCTGTTACTGCTGCATATGTGAGATGGCATGTGTGCATCATATAGGAACTGTTTGATCAACATCATGGAATGTCACTTATTTTGCAGCCTCCGGCACATGTTAAATGCTAGATTTTTATATATAATTTATATTCAAATATAGAAATATTATTTTTCAAATTCAGAGAAAAAATAACTATTTTAGGTAACCATCATCGGGCATGTGGTCATTTAGTTATATATGAGGGCTTCATAAAGTTGTCTGTACATTAAAGGTGCTGGAACTTATCAGGTCTCCTAGTGTGATGGCAAGTTATGCAACATATGGAAAAACAAAGCAGGTGATTACAGGTAAAATGCCGGGCAAACCTCACACAATTTTGATACAGCATTGAAACAGTGTTGTGCTATAGTCTGCATGTGCTCACTATGTCGTATATATATATCCATTGTGACCTCACTGAATCATACAATATGGGAAGCGATATATAATCCTAGCAATCTCGTCGATTCTCAATGCCTTGTGAAAATACGATACAAAGCCCCACCCTCTCATGATACCTGTAAATCAAACATGTTGATGATTGATGGGAGGAGAGGGAAAGCTCAGCCCATTGACGTCATATCTTGCATAACACTGTGACGGTGAGATATTGCAAGATTTTGTACATGCACACAAGAATGATAGACACCATTCCTATATGATGAACAAAGAACAGTTTTCTAAATGTTGTGACAATGCTCGCATAAATTTCCAATTAGTAGAGCAGATGGCAAAACCATTGTGCAAAAATTCATAAAAGCATGAAATATTCCACACATCATCTTCATACCTTCCAGCTTCTATTCAAATGTGGAACCAGCCTGAGTCTATTTTTGTGTGACCTTGAGAGGCCGCATATGATGATCAAACATTACGCCAATGTTACGGGCACATTTAGATGTTGATATTCCACTATCTCCCACTTACACACTAGACAGTGGTACCTTATTGTGATGAAGAAAATATGGTGGTGCTATGATAACTAATTCTGTTTTATCATCATTTAACTTTAACATGAACATCACCATCCATGCTTTTATCTCAGCTATGTCATTATGTAGTATGGTAGACAAACTGTTCAGCCTGGGTCGATTTGTGGGATATGATCGGCTACTGCAGATGACTAATAATGATATGGCTGATATGGCTAATGGCGTTTTGGAAAGATTTGAGCTGGAGCAAGTAGTGTGTCCGCCAAAGTTGAGCCAATGCCTGTTTACAACAGGTGCCGTCGACAACATTGACTACAATTCAAGCTGATCAACAGCACATGGTTCCTTCCATGGCACAGCTATCTCAGCAATACAGCACCAAACAAAGGACTGTTTAGGAACTGAGCGTGGTGTACTAAACTTGCGGCAAGGTACATATATGGACAGTTGCCCTCTGCCACCAAGCTACACACTTCCTTGAAAACCAAGTAATTTAAACGTCCCTCAACTACAACGATCTCTGCAACCATGTAGCTTTGCAGCAGTGTCAATCGGTCAAGAGGCAGAGTTTCAGTAGTTGAAGAAAGTGACATCATCTCTGCAGAAGGAGCAACCAGGAGATGAAGAATGGCTGTCCTGGGCTGCTCGTCATGCATTGCTAGTCATCAAAGAGGCGACGCAGTGCCTCCAGCTATCACTGCAATGTTGCCTATGTTTATAAAGAATGCACACTCACTGGCAATGATCAAGCACGCAATGGACATCGTTCAAGCTCTTACACAACATGTCAACTCTGGTCAGACACCAGTCATCACAGCAGACCAGCCACTTTATGCCATGGCGAAAGAATCATAATCCTGTTGTGAACTTGTCCACTGCAGATGCAAGACAGCATGTACAGGACGGTGCAGATGTGCAAAAGCAGAACTGAAATGCACCGCCCTCTGTGCATGCTCAGGGGACTGCTATGAACAGTAAATTTGTCATATATTTGATGCTAATCTGTCAGTGACATTTAATGTCAGCTTTGCAAGTTGCTGAGTCCAGCAATGTTATATATAAATAATATTGGGTGTTAACTACATGTATGGGACCGGAAATTATTGATGGACAGATGGTCTGAGAAATCATTATGCTTTGACGCCTTTTTCAAATATGTCAAGGTCATTTAAGGTCAACTTCATAAAAGCACAGGTGCCTCGATATTTTGCTACGAATGTATTTAAAGGCCAAAGGTCTCCATTAAAGCATCCTATAAATATAAATGACTTTTGTTGTTTTTTTATATTCGACTAGACTTTCAAGGTTGCTCAAGGTCAGTAAGGAAGACCCTCAATGTGGTTCCACATCTTTGGAGCCTTACGAATTAATGTGGAAAATTTGGTGCTTTTATGAAATTTTGCACAATGCTTATGATATCTTAGCTTAACAGCTCTACTAAATCTGGGCCAGTGCTGGCTTAATATTTGCTTAGAAAATAATATACCTCATTTTTACATAAAACAGCGTACTTGCTATAGAAACGTCTATACTAATCATGTCTATACTAATCTAGCACATAGCGAATACCTATCACCATGAAGTATACAGTGTCCATAATATAGGTCCAATATATTTACAATTTGTGGTAGAGCATTTGTCCTGCTAGACTATAGCGCAATACACTTTTAACATGGTCCCGTTTATTGGACCCCACCCACCATGTGATAACAGGATTATACTGTATGTTCATGGTAGGACAGCCAGTGGATTAGCATTTTAATTTAAATGAATAGTTTAGGTGGATTTTTTAAATTGTCAAAACTGCACATTACTTACTCTGTTGCTCCAGGAACGGCATCCATGGCACCACCAATGATTCTAATGCCTGGATATCGAGATCTCCATTCATTGTTGCCACCACTGTGATCCCTAAAAATCATTTTAAAAATTGTTCAAATTATACATCTCTGATAGGCGCAAAAAAAAATGATTTAATTTTGGCCTACTTGTAATTTTATAAGGTAAATACATTCAGGGAGACACAACTACATGAATAGGAATAAATCTAAGGGAATAAAAAAATGGACATTGAAAATTTTTGTCTTCTGTTTTTCTTGCTATCTGATATATATATGTATAATTTGTGTCTAAATATTTTGTTGGCAGGGTATCATCATTGTTTGGAGTTGATGGTGAAACAGTCACATTGAACTTCTATTATTAAATTAGTATTACAGACTATTTAATTTATCTTGGTGTAAAAAATATACCGTATGTAATTCGCTTTCTCCTGAATATGAAAATGTGTGGCATTAAAAGAGATGCAATTTATATAAAATTAATGTTCTTTACACAATTTAATTTGAAAAATGCATAGATTCATTTCTTACAGTAAAATTAAAAAGCAGAAAATGCATGGTTATGCAACCCTAAATTCTAATCATAAGAATTATGAAACAGATCATATGATGTGAAATATATCACATATTTTTCTTTTTATTTGCAATATAATGATCAATACAACTACATAATTTTCTAGAATTATGTAACATACAATTCTTCACGAGAATAAATAATACAAAATAAAACATACCAGTGTTTATGAGTTGTCAGAACAGCTATGGGTGTTACTTTTTCTTTATCCAGAACATTCTGCAAATCAAAGTAACAAACAAATGACAAATGAATGATTTAATACTGCTACCATGCCTATTACTTAAGAGACCCAAGTTCAGATGCTCATAAATCAGAAACAAATTGCACAGGAAAAAAATTGTACGACATCAGTGTGAACACTGTATGGAGCAAACTGTATTGGGCAATTCTCCTCTCTCAAAACATATGTTGCAAATGATTTTAATGGGCCATTAAAAAAAAATTCTACTGGCCTAGTGTACTGGGTAGTTAAACTAACCCTCACTACTTGATGTCAATGCTCCAGTTTAGATGCCTAGTATGACAATTTAAAATTAGAGTAATTTTACATTGTGAAACCTGAGTATCTTAACAAGACAGTCAGAGACTGCAAATCTCCAGCGGAGACGAAAAAATTGTCAAAAAGAATTCTGGGTCCGGATCATAATCTGGATCCGGATGGTAATCCGGATTATCTCCAAAATGTAATTATTTGTTCCTTGGTCCGAGACACACCTCTGGTATAAGTTTAATGCAAATCTGTTCCGCATTTTGTAAGTAATCCTGCTGACAGACAAACAAACAAACCAACACGACAATAAAATAAACTCCTGGGCAGCAGGTAATTAATAAAATTGCACACAATTCACTGTTACTTTGCTCATCTATTTTTCCAACAATTATCAACGTAACTTTTTTGTAATTGATCGAGAAATGGGTAAGCGACATAAACTGTTTCCAATGACAAAAAAATCAGGTCTGCCAAAAATGTTTCTACTGTTGATTTTCAAAAAAATCAAGTTATTGCGCAAACAAGGAAATTTTATTACTGACGCTGCTAAACTCCCGAATGGAAGCTACCTTAAAAACAAGACTACATAAGTCCAGGAGCTCCCGCTCCGAATTAGAATTTGATTTAAGCAATTTTGTGTAGGGTTATTAATGTAGTCCTAGGCTAGGTCAAAAATCAAGACGCAAGACAACTAGGACTAAGAGACTCACTCTTAGAAGAGGAAGATAAGAACTAGACAGGCGTCAGAGATTGCAAACCTACATTGAAATTAATGATCCTAATCAGTATCCCGGTAATGGTCTACCTATCTGGCACGGTTTACCCGATATCAGGCCAATCGAGGTAAATAATGGCTGATTTACGGTCATTTTGAATTCGATAGACTAGTTTAAAAATTTCAGGGTGCATCGTCCCCCGAAACCTCACATTATGTTTTATAGTAATGGACTAGCATCTAACACAATTTGCTAAATATTGGGCATGTGAAAGTAAATAATGGCCGATAGGCAGGCGGCTATTTTGAGTTTGATCGAGTCTAAATTTTTCAAGATGCATCCTCTTCTGAAATTTCACATTTTATTTTATAGTAATGGTCTAGCAATCTAGTACGGTTTACTAAATAACGACCATGTGAAAGTAAATAATGCCGATAGGCAGCCATTTTAAATTTGAACGAGTAATTTTTTTTCAAGATGCATCCTCTCCTGAAATCTGACATTTTGTTTTATAGTAATGGTCTAGCTATCTAACACGGTTTACCAAATATCAGCAATGTGAAAGTAAATAGTGGCCGATAGGCGGCCATTTTGAATTTGATTGAGTCGAAAGTTTTTAAAAAGCATCCTCTCCGGAAACGTCACATTTTGTTTTATAGTAATGGTCTAGCTATCTAGCACGGTTTACCTGATATCAGGCCTATAGAAGTAAATAATGCTGATTTTCAGCCATTTTGAATTCGTAAGTTAAAAAATTTCAGGGTGCATCCTCCCCCGAAAACTTTTTAAAATTTTGCTTTATAGTAATGGTCTAGCCATCTATCACGGTTTACCAAATATCGGCCATGTGAAAATGAATAATGGCAGAAAAGGCGGCCATTTTGAATTTGAATAAGTCAACATTTTTCACAGTGCATCCTCATCTGAAATCTCATATTTCGTTTTATAGTAATGGTCTAGCCATCTAGCACGGTTTACCAAATAACGGCCATGTGAAAGTGAATAATGGTCGAAAGGCGGCCATTGTGAATTTGTTCAAGTCGAATTTTTTCAAGATGCATCCTCTCCTGAAATCTCACATTTTGTTTTATAGTAATGGTTTAGCTATCTAGCATGGTTTACCCAATATCAGGCCTGTCGGGGTGAATAATGGCCAATAGGCGGCCATTTTGAACTTGATCTGATCAAGTTGAAATTTTTCGAAATGGATCCTCTCTTGAAACCTTACAATTTGTTTTATAGTAATGGTGTAGCTATCTTGAGCGGTTTTCATGCTATTCCGCGATACGAGGCCTGTCGAGGTGAATAATGGCCGATAGGCGGCCATTTTGAATTTTATCGACCTGAATTTTTTTAAGATGCATCCTCTCCTGAAAGCTTACAATTTGTTTCATAGTAATGGTGTAGCTATCTTGAGCGGTTTTCATGATATTCTGCAATATCAGGCCTGTCGAGGTGAATATTGGCCGATGGGCGGCCATTTTGAATTTTATCGACTTGAAATTTTTCAAGATGCATCCTCTCCTGAAACCTTACAATTTGTTTTATAGTAGTGGTGTAGCTATCTTGAGCGGTTTTCATGATATTCCGCAAAATATTTCAGTCGGATTTACCGATGTTAAAACTAGGTCAAAGTGCTGGGTCAACTTTAAGGTCAAGGTCCAAAAACCTGAAACGGCACAACTAGGTACCTTAGAGAACATGTATGTGCAATATGACTGTAATCGGCCCAGTACTTTTCGAGATCTGCTCCGGAAACGAAGTGTGTGCCAAAGCGTCTAAATAGGTCATAGTTCTGAACCAAAAGTAGGTCAAAGTTCATATACCCCAAAAGGCACAACTAGACACCCTAGAGGTGTTGTGTGTCAAATTTGAAGACAATCGGACAAGTACTTTCAGAGATATGCTACGGAAACGAAATGTTCACGGACGGCCCAACGCCGTAACATCATCATTTTCTCCTCTGCGACCTTGAATAATGAATTTCGATTAAAAATATTTTAACCTGTCTATTATCCACCTGGAAGTAACTCACATACCAAAAATTGTTATCCTAGCTTTTTTTCTTGCAAAGTTATAGGCAAAGAAGAGGTAAAAAACAGAACGGAGGTAGAATCCATAGCTCCCTCCGTCTCACCTACGGTGACGGCGGGAGCTAAAAATTAAAAACCAATAAAAATGATCAGCTAGTATTACCTGTATTGGGTCCGGATCTGCAGGATCAACAAGTACACCTGTGCTAGATCGCTCATCAAGGATCAGATAACTATAATTGTCTAAAGAGATGGCAATGGGGAGAATCTTTAGTCCTGCAGAAAATAAATATTTGACAGAGTAAAGTAAAATATGAAGTCATAGTCATACATGTACATGATTTACAAATTTAAAATAAAAAATTCAACTATTCAGAACTATTTACTAGTATTTCAAACATTTTTTTTGACAAATTGAATGATTTGCACTAACAATCTAAACTCCCCAAAAATATCTTCCAGAACTATTTACTAGTCTTTCAAACATTTTTTTTGACAAATTGAATGATTTGCACTAACAATCTAAACTCCCCAAGAATATCTTTCTTGACAAAATGTAAATTCTTATTGAATATAGCAAATTTTCCGAAATCAAGGACTTTCAAGCACTTGGTGCCGAATATCCTATTTTTCAAGTATTTTTATGGCCTTAAATTTTCTTTTTGAAAATCAAGGACTATATTAAAGTTTTTAAACACTCATACAAACCCTGCCCATGTCAGACATTGCCTCAGAGACAAGAAGAGCTATGTATCTCTAAGTCTTAAAAAATTAAGAATTATCACTCGCCCAGTCTACAAAAAACTGTCTAAAATCAGGATATTTGGACATATGGACTCGTCCGTCTTTTTCCTACTCGCATTGGTGAGCGGGCAAGTGTCAGTAATGCACACTGTAAAAACCATCATACTAGAAGTCATTGCTTCCCCATATCTGTTGTCAATGCCTTATGCCAGTGTTGTTTTCCTCACCATTAAAGCTTGTTGGCTCAACTATTGAATGTCCTTGGTCATTGTATTTTCTGTGAGCTTTATCCACCTCTCTCCTGTAGTAGATATGTCCTATTCTTGTCTTTGTGTATAAGAAATACCTGAAAACAAATATAAATACCATAAAAAATAACAGTTTTTATGAGTTTGTCATCTTGTGTCAGTTTTTATTTTATTTTGCTTCAATTTTCAACATATATGAATGTGTGAAGGGCCTATATATTGATATTGAAAGTCTTAAAAACATCCAAAAAATGATATTCAGTGAGAAATACTGTACTGCTGCAAAAGTATGGTAAGCATGGTAAGTGCTGCATATTATCTAAAGGATTGGAAATGGTAACCATTCCTAAGGCCTAAAAAAATTAATTGTATGTTTCCCCGGTAACAGACTTTTTAGAAATAGGGTAGGTAGGTCGGATTTTTTTTTTTCATTTTTTTTCTAGCTACACCCTGTTAGGTTATGCACATGCTGGTTATTTTTGTGCAGCAAAGCAAAATAAACAAATTCTGCATAAACAGTACCCGTTTTTCATACTGTGCGCCGATCAGAATGCTGAAAACAAAAATTTAGCTCAGTTATTTATTGATAAAAAGAATTAGGGCTGCCAGATCTTGAAAAAAAACTAGGGTTGACACCTAAAATTAGGGTCGATCTGTTTACTGGAAACAACCAATTTTTTTGTTTTGGCATAATGGTGTTTTTACCAAATTTAGATTATCAGTGGATGATTATATTCTAGATTCACAGACCATTAATAGACGTTATTCACAGGTCAATAATGTTTATTAATGTCTGCCACACAATGTTCAATTATATAATTCATCACACGACGTGTGATGAATTATATAATTTTGACACACGTATGTCATACCGGTACACTGAAAAATTATAGATCTAGCCCCCCTGAAATCAGTTTCATTAACTCATCCCAGACGGAGCCCGATATATATCGGGCAAGCTACTTTGTCGTTACAAGATGGAGGCTGAAATAACTTGTGTTATGTGACGTCATAAAAAGTACATTTTTTTAAATGTCCCATCCACAGAAACATGTATATACATGTATGAGTGCCGTCTTGAAAGAAAAATATTTTATTGCAGTGTATCACAAATTCAAATAAATGCTGAAAAAAACACACAAAAAAAGCAAAAATGACTTCTTCGGACATACCTATCAAGTATCATATACTCGCCGTCAAATTAACCAGGATCGCATGATTTTCGGCAGTAAAAAAATCGAAAAATTGTATAGTCTATGATATTTTAAAAGATAGACCATTTGTCATGTAATCAAATTCTAAAATTAGTTTAATGGGACGTCGTAATTTTAATTTACTACATCATGTCAAATGGTCTACCTTTTGAAATACGCTAGGGTCTATATAGTCTATACTATAGACTAATTTTACGAAATTTTCGGGGCTGTTAGCAGGGTTAGGATTTGAATAGAAAATGGCCTTTGCAAAAGCCAAAATTTGAAGGAAATCGGTTTATAATTGACGGAGAAATCGCCAAAAACATGCGATCCTGGTTGATCATTTTAACCAGTTCATGCAGTTAGAGTCTAGATTTTAATTTGACGACATTATATTAAGTTGATTACAAACCCAATTTTAAAAAAGGGACTGCCTGCTTTAGCCATCTTTCTGTAGCCCAAATACGCGGAGGCTAAAATAATTCCCACAACAATATAGGTTTCTGTACCCATATTCAGATAGTACACACGTTTCTTTGCACAAAATTAACAAAATTTATGTGTGTACACAGAATTCTTGTGTCCGGTTGGTGAGTACAGGTAAAGCTATAATTAGATTGGGGAACACCCCTTCAATGACGTGAATGACGTCACGTCAGTTAATTTGATGATAATCCAGTTTCGGCCGTCATCACTGAGACAATTTCGGCTGCTCATGAATAATACTAATTATCATATGAAATTGTGATATAATAGGTACTAGTCTTATCTAGAATTACGAGAAAACATAATCAATTATATTTCAACCGTATCATGGCAATAATAATGTTTTCGTTTTGGCATTATCTTTACAGAAATATTTTAAATAGATTCCTTGATTTCCAGAAATAGTAACAACAACAATTTCGGCTCCATGCACTTCGCCACTCATTTTGTAAACAAGTATTTCCCTCACATTATAGATTGGTATGACCAACATGTAATGTTGTTAGTGCTGGTGCAAAGTATGGAGCGCTACTGTGTACTTTTTCAAATAGAATTTCACCTTCCACAATATAATTGGGTAATGATTTTAGTTGCTGAGTGAACCCTAGCTGACGTCACATGAAGTTTGTGTTAATTTCATATCTTCATATAGGCCTAGACGGCTAACACATGATTTACGGTATCGGTACTCCATTTAGTGACATACCCGGTATATCTGATATTAGCCCTAAATAACAAACAAAAAATACAATTGTGAAATGTTCTTTACTTTAAGACATAATAAATACCGGTACAGGTTTGAATGTGGACGGACAATTAGATCTTCAGTTAGCCTATATATAACACCTACCTAATCGCTTTTATATACAAACTAATGTATGACCCATCTGCACGAAATGATTCGCATGTCGGCTCCGTACAAGTTGAGAAAATGGCCTAATAATATAAATATAACATATTTAGATAGACTAAATACTTAATATATCTTTACTAAATGTTTGTTATTATATTATATACTTTTTAATTTTTTATATGGTAGGCCTATTGAGCATAGTGGTACGAGTTGGTAGGTATTTGCTACGAGTTGGTCGGTTACGAGTTGTACATGGTACGAAGTGTCCTGCTACCGATGACGACGTCGCCGGTCACAGCACGGCCGACCAGCTGCCTATTGAAAAAAAAACACCAGAGGCACCAGTTAGACAGGGCACCTGTCTGATACTCTGTTTCCAGACGGGGAGCTGGATGTTGTTTATAGACCCCAGAAATTCAAACATAATGGCCGCCGTTTATGCTGTTCATACTAGCTCGATTTGAAATTTCAATTGTCTTTATTTTCCAGACGTGACCCGGGTGGGTTCGTGGCTAAACGATCGTCGACAATCGTGGACGACGTGATAGGTCATCACGCCTGCGCAATGACGATGACCTGCGAACGCAGATTGTTGACGGATCGTTGTTGATCAGAAATGGCGACAATGAAGACTCTGCCAGAAAGAGTGGCAGCAGCTACAGCTATTCGCATTTACAATTTTTATGGACGAGGATGACGAATGTATTCCAGAAGCGTCCTTTAATGATCCAATCAAGGCTATATATACTCTTAAAACGAATAGATGTATGAACAATCGACCACTCGAACGCACATTGTCGACGATCGTTACAATCAACGATCGGCAACGACGCCTCAGAGCATCGTTGGGAATCGTTGACGATCTGGGTAAAAAATGGACAATCTAGGTCAACAATTTGGCCAAAAAAACGCACATCGTCGACGATCGTCGACGATTGTCCAGCGGCGAACCTACCCTGAAAACCTGATGTAACCTTAGGTAAAAAACCTACTAACAGTGCCGGCCAGACACTTTTTCGGCGTCACAAATTGATTGTACACCACTAGACAGTTAGATAAGGGCGGCCAAACATCCTACTGGTGCCTCGCCTGTTTTTTCAATAGGCAGTTGGTGAACCGGGGGCGGGACCAGCTCACAATGTTGACTAGGCACCAGTATGATATTTGCTCGCCCTCATCTGACTGTCTAAAGCAAAAGTCACCTTAAATCTGTTACTTTTGCGTTGCATGTTTTTTGCAAATTACTCACGCAATTATTATCCGATTGTCATGGAATTTGGCAAGCTTTATTTTGTAGTCTTACGTCAACTCACCTAAAAATTTCAAGAAAAAATATTATGTACGGTAGTAGATAGGCCATTTGGGGGCCGTTCAACAATTACGTAATGCTTTTTTGGACGATTTTGGACCTTCGTAACGCTTTTTAACGTTACTTTGACTACGCTCCGTAACGCAAACCTTATTGCAAGGAAAATGAATTGACTGAGAAATCAGCGAAAAACACCCAACGCTGGTGGAAGTTTACTGCAACTACAGTGGTAAACAATCAATTAGGATCCTTTTAAGTTTATTTTGCCTGGGTTAGTGTCCTATTTACGAGAAAGAGGGTAGTGCCATTCGTGACCCGTTGAATTCTGGGTAGACCAGATCAACTAGGGGTGCTGTGTGTGGGGAATGGTTGACATTTCTGTACACCAGTCCTTATGAACATGTGCAATATAACGTTTCAGGTTTTTAGGTTAAGTACTTTTGTCTTTAACAAGTGTTCAGAGAAAAATAGGCACATTTATATTTCTGGTTAAGAGCATAGATATAGATTTCTCCATATCTATGGTTAAGAGCTTATAAAGGGTTTTAGTATTCAGTGGGCCAATGTATCGTGTTATTTAGTGTTTTTGGCGCCGGTATGTTAAAGCATCACCAGCAAGATGCAGCAGTCAGACACAAGAACACAATACAATCACCCAAAGCTGTTTTAATGCCAGGCCAGCGTCGAAGACTGTGGGTCAATTTTTAAACAGCATTGGTTGAATGCCACATGTTTGCGCAAAGTATACAACATACCTGGTGATAGATTAACGTTGGGCTAGTGTCGTAGACAATTGACCGGCATTGAACCAGCAATGGGCTGCAATGCCGGCCCAACATTGAACCAGAATTTGGTTGGTAGGCTTTGGTATGGGTAGTCACCATGTTGGTGCGAAACGCCGGCATCCAACCTCAATCTTCCTCAAAGTCCTGATCCAGCCGGATCGGCGGCATGCAATAAAATATTCAGTATATGATGCAACACGCGGTACACCGGGGTACCTTTGTACCCCGCGGTACCGCGTGATTTGCAGCGCCACCTGGTGAATGCGGGGGCAATTTGCGTTGCAACAGGTTCCGACATTGAAAGATGTTTTACCAATAGTCCTCAGTGACGAAAATGCCCCCCCCCCCCTCAAAAAACAACAACAATATTTTGCAAAATAAGAACGTTTATTATTAAGCAAAATGGCGAATTTTTATTTGGTACCCCAGGGTACCATGTGGTGCATCATATATTGGTCCACTAGTAAACAATCACTATATAATTGCTATACGGTACTGATCATTTGTAACCTTCATGTGATGCTTGAAGGCATAGAAACTTATAATTGTAATTTGATGAACAGAAATGGGATCTATGTCCCAATATGTGTCGGCCAAACGCGAATGCATCTTTCAAAATAAAAACTGGTGACTTTATTTTCTACATAAATACATTTTAGAAGCAGGTCGACTGGGAGACCAGTGAATGAAATAAGTAAATACTTGCTTCTCACTGTAATCGATGGTGGCCATTTTGAATTTTGTGCTCAACAAAATTTCACCCACCTTTTCAAAAGAAGCATAGAAGTTTATTTTTTGACAAATATCTTACTTGCCAAACGTTGGTCAAGGAATCATGGTTTTGAAACCAAAAATTAAATCACTTTTAGTAGTTTGACCTTTGTGCGCCATTTTGACCTAAACTTCTACCCCCAGGACCCATTAGGACTTATATGTTACTTGCCATACTTCTAACAAACTTTCCTGAAATTTTCAGCTTGCTATGAATTTTTTCTACTTTCCTGGGCTATAACTTTGATAATACGGCTTTCTGTATAAAACAAAACGAAACTGATGGAACGAAACTGACGAAACGAAACTGACAAAACGAAAGTGACAAAACTTGTTTCCTGTAATCGACAAATCGAAACTGACGAAACTGGTTTCAAGTAATCAACGAAACTAAGTTACTGTAATCGATGAAACTGAGTTCTTGTAATCGACAAAACTGGTTTCCTCTAATCAAAGATTGTTCTAGACTCTTTGCTCTAATCGACGAAAAACTGAATGGACAAAACTGACGTAGGCCTATGCCTATGCTTTTCTTTTCCAAGTGAGGAGTTGAAAAAAATGTTTAGATCACCTGGAGATATCGGTAAATAGGCCTATGAGCTTTTAAGCCTTCGTTGATTTCACTGTTTAATATTCGCCGCAGATGGTGGACTAACATTAACCCTATACATACAGTAGGCCTACTAATACTGGCTTGCCATCGTATTTGTTTTTTTCTGAGATGGCGGCCTAGTATTGGAATGACGTAGGCCTACGTTGTGACTGACCAATCATCAGACCTGATCACGTGCGAGCCCAGCATTAAGACGTCGACCCAACATTGGTTTTAAGTTGGTTCACCGTTAGCGATGATGACCCAGCATCAGACCAACCTCGTGCCAACGTGTTTCGACAGCTGTATATGGTTTGACCCTGCTATTAAAAATACCATAATTGTGCTTAGCGCTTAAATGGATAGCATAGGCATATTTCATATCCTGCCTCTGACAGACCGGAAGAAGATGTAGCCCACACGAGCACGAGGCGTTATGACAATGTTAATTTAATGCTGGATCAGCGTTGCCCAGAATTAAAACAACATTAGAATAACATGGGTGTTTATAGGAAGTTGATGTCGCATGAACTTGTACACTGGGAAAGTTTACATACATCTACAACACTGGGCACAATATCAACATTGAGTCAACGTCTCAGGATTTGAAATTCGAGCCGTAGGCTTACTAGTCTCATTAGCATAGTCTCGTCAGTTTCGTCGATTACAGGAACTCAATTTGGTCAGTTTTGTCGATTGCAGGAACCCAGTTTCGTCGATTACAGGAAACCAGTTTCATCAGTTTCGTTTCGTCAGCTTCGTTTCGTTTCGTTGAATACAGAAAGCCGATAATACACAGCAATATTCCACCTAATTTTGTGGAAGATGAAGATCGAAATGATTCAAGGAGCAGCGACTGAGCAATTTTAAAAAAACTAGGCCTACTCCCAGAATGTGGGGAAACAGACCGAAGGACTACTACAACTAGACTATATGTCGTTGGGCCACAATTAAATCTCCAGGGGGGGGGGGCTGGAGTATTTTTGAAATAAATATTTTGATACTGATTTTTCATAAATAATCGTCTGGAGGACATGCTGTAAATAAATATTTAAAGGCCCTTAAATTCCGCTTAAATTTGTTTAGCCTCGCTTCGCTCGTCTCCTTAACCCCCACATCAATACTAAGCCTAGTTTGGGATCCAAGGTTGTAGACAGAAAAAAATAATCTAACATAAATGTGACATAAAATAAATATAAATAAATAAAATATTGCAGACAGGAAGTGAAATAAATAATGTGTCCCGTTAAAAAACTCTGACTCCCCCCTCTAGTAATTGAATGGTGGCCCCCTTATAGTCCTTTTATTTATTATTTAAAATTTATATTACTACTATTCTACAATACACCAAACACAATGACATTTCTCCTTCCTCTATATATGATTTGCTTTGGCGTTCCATAACAAAAACTGAACAAAATGGATAACCAATCTATTGATAAGTGTGAGCATGGGAGGACCACATGGGGCTGTCACAAATTATTATCACTGGGCAAAGTACAAACAGAATAGACCTATCTCACAGGATGCTGTCTGGATACAACAATAAAATATGCCACATCATTGATGATTAAAAAAAAAACATTTAAAGGATTTTAACGATCTTTAACAATTGCGTTTGCCGCTGCATCTAATCTAATGATACAACTGTACGTAGGCCATATATAGCTAGATATAGCCTACCCAGCCAGAGGCAGAGCCTGATAGCCTACCACTGTACCAGTACAAAATTTCAACAAGATAACAGTAGGCCTAACACTAGGGCCTATCTAACAGCAAGAGGAGAAATGTCAGATTCTGGGAGTGATTCGGACGAACCAGCTATAAAGAAATTGAAGAAAACCAGTAAGAAACCCATCAAATCATGCCCTTATGGGGCTACATGTTATCGCAAAAATCCTCAACATTTCAAAGAATTTTCACACCCAGTCCCAAGTAAAAACGGGAAAGGCAGAGCTTCAACAGTGGCAGGCGTGTCAGCTAATGATGGAATCGACGTAAAAAATTTACCACCATGCCCTTTTGGTGCAAATTGTTACAGAAAAAATCTGCTCCACTTTGCAGAATTTTCACATCCAGTCAAAGGTGGTGGTCCCCTCGGTTTAGCTGCAGCTTTCGCAGAAGATGAGAGCGGTGATGACACAGAAGAATACTCAGATGAAGATAACGCTGGACCTTCAACAAGTGATGGCAAGAAAAAGGTAACCTTTATATATAAGTTTTTTATCAATCTGAAAACTATATTTGAATGAGATATGTAGGCTACATAGGCTTATGGTGTCCCAGCAAACACGATACTTTGACCCAAATGGTGGAATGGGCCAGCGTCGTAGACGGTGTTATAGTATGTTATCAATCATCCCAGTATCATGAGTAGGTCCCTTGAGGCTTATTAAAACACAATTACATCTTCAACCAAGGCTTTTTCACGGGTATCTCGAAAACCCCCTCGACCCCCTCATCCCCCTCGACCCACGACCCTCGATTTATTTAAAAAAAAGTTTTTGTTTGTTTATATAATTATAACTTTTGTATAATAATACCATTCGGGAAACTTATATAGGCCTACTGTGATGCTAACCTGGCTATCAAGTGATGTTGGCTGATCGTCTGCTACGCTGGTCCAGCATTCACCCGACGTTGGTTTAATGTCTCTTGTTTAGCCTACTGGGTGGCCATGGATTGGCGCGATAATACACAATAAAACTATAGTTTGATGAATACACATAGACCTACAGCTGACCAAACACATTTTAATGTTGGGTCACTGTTTACGACGCTTGCCTAACTTTAACCCAAGCATGGGATTGAATGCCTCTTGTTTTTTGGCGCGTAAAAAACCACTTGCCAGTCATATCACCCCCATATCCTGGCCAGCTTCATTCAGTCACACGCATTGGCTGCATCGCAAGTGGTGTGCCAGCGTTACTGAGGTTGGGCCAGCATGAATCCAATATTGGTTCAATGCTTCGTGCTTGCGGTGCTTAGCTATCATTGGACTGGAACAATGTTGGGCCAGCGTTAATGTAGGACAGTGGAGGGACTCAGATGGCAGTCTATAGGCCTACGCCTAATCAAGTGCCAGCATAGTTATATTGCGTACCGTGCCTCTCCTCAAAATATACATGAGGCGTTCAGCTAATGTCGTCGCAGACGGTGAGCCAACATTGACCTGATATTGTTTCCCGAATTTTATAAATAGACTAGCAAAAAAAAAATTATGTCGAGGGTCGTGGGTAGAGGGTCGTGGGTCAAGGGTCGACGGGGTCGAGGGGTCGAGGGTTTTTTCGAGATATCCCTTTTTCACAGGCCTGCGTCGCAGACGGTAAAACAACATTCTCGTAGCCCTTGTACGTAATTCGATCCCTGGCCAGGTGGTAGGCTACACTGAATAGCAGTAGCGTATGTTTTTCGTTGATTTCTCCGTCAATTATCAACCGATTTTCAGGAAATTTGGTAAAAATTATATTTTAATAGAATCTCATTATCCATGAGAATGTTGTAAAATTTTATGCAGTTCCGGCATTTTAAAAGTGAGACCTTTTGACATTTAGTAAATTTCAATTATAACATCCAAAGTTAATGACCAGTTAATGACGTCCCTCTAAAAACCCTCTAACGGTACACTACCGTAAACTGGGGTGACTTTGGCCCACCTTTTATTGTTTTAAATCTAGAGTGCTTATAATTATATTGATTATTGTTTCTAGTGAATGTAGCCATATAGATAAAGAAAACTTATTATAATTTTTTTTTTATAATTTGAGGTGACGATTCTTTCACACTTTTTTTAAGTTGTGTGAATGAGGTTTAAAAAGGGTAATTACACTTTATATGTTATTTGTGTGGTTTTTGTTACCAGCCTTTTCTATAGACAATTAAAAATAATAAAAATCATGTGCCCCACCCCTGGGGCACAGTGGATCACTCGGTGGGGCACAGTGGATCAAAAATAAATAAACACACTTGATTGCATTTTTTAGATTTAAGAATATTCCAATAAACCAAATATATACGTTTATAACATTAATATTCAATACACCTATGTAATGGCTAATATAATCACATGGTTAATACACAATATCATAGGTGGGGCACAGTGGCATATGTGGGATACAGTGGCTCGTCTCCGATCTCTGATAATGAACCACTGTGCCGCGAACCACTGTGTCCCAGACGTACCACGTGGACATTTTAGGCTAAAAAAGACCACCATGAATTCTCAGTCAAGCTGCACTACACGTTTACATGGCCAATATACAACATTACTCATTGGTAAGGACAATATACTTTAGTCATAGTTCTTCTACAGATTATCAGGTTCGATATCGGGTGAAAAACAAAACAAAACATTCCCGGGAAGTAGGCCTACATATTACAATGTATTGATAATTCCAAGAGTTCGTTTTAGTTTACAAGATAGTTCCTCTATATGATCATTCCAACTTAACTTCTCATCTAGTCTGAGTCCTGAAAAATCTACCACTTTTGAGTAACTAATAACAGTATTTTCGATCTGTATTTCTGGAATCGATAGTTTATGTTGTACTTTGTTAATTATACAAAATTTTGTCTTAAAATATGTGAAGACATTTCAAACATGTGATAATTTTGTCTAGCTCCATATTAATTATGTTTCCAGTTTCTTTGTTATTAGTGTTTATGTGTGCTATAATTGTTGTGTCATCGGCGAATAATATAAATTAATTTTTTTTACTTGATTTAACAATATAATTTACATAAATTAAAAACAACGGCGGTCCTAAAATGGATCCCTGGGGAACACCTGTTTTTATATTCAAAACCTGTGAATTGATGTCATCAAAAAACACATATCGTTTTCCATTTGCCAGGTAATTCTCTAGCAATTTTCCTGGACTATCAGAGACGCCATAAATTTCCACCTTTTTTATCAATATTTTGTGATCTAATGTGTCAAAAGTGGAGGTCATTACATACAAGAACACTTCTGGGGTCATATGATTCTTGAAGTTGCGGGCTTTGCCCAAAATGGCCTAACTTTTTAAATATTCAAAATCATTTTTAAGATTTTTTTACCAATGGTAAGACATACCTGGAAAATTGTCTGGATAAGGACAACGGTTTAGAATTGCCGGAGAAATCGACGAAAACCATGCACTACATATTTACCAAAATAATTGTGGCCCAGTGTATAGGCGTTTTAATATCGTATTATTCACCTACAGGAATTAAACAGAATACAAAATAGGCCAGTAAAAATGGAGAAGACCTACTCTAAAATGACAGAAGAAGAAAGAAAAGATTTAATTGAACGAGCTCTGGAAGCAAAAAATCTACTTGAAAAGCAGCTGGAAGATACTAAGAATCAAATGGAAGAAAAGGAGAAAGCCATACAGCGGTTGCAAAACGAAGTAAGCTCATTTAAAAAATATTTGGGTCATATAATTAAGACAAAGTCGCATCTTTTAATTTTAGTATATACCCAGTGAGCACGCGGCATTGGTCCGGTGTTGAGATTATGCTGGCCCCCCGTCTAACACGTCAGCCCACCGCTAGCCCAACATTGGGCCAACATTTCATTTTTGCTGGGTACATACCAGTAATATTGGCCTAAAATGATAGTATGTGATGTGAATGACCTATTTTTAATAGATGAAAATTTACAGGCCCGGCGGAAGTGGTCCGGCTATGATACTGAAGAAATAAGTGCTCTGAGAGCCATTTTGACCGCCGGCCCTGATGTGAGAGAATCCAAAATTGTTTCAGTGAACCTTTTTTGCAATAAAAAGGAGAGGTTTTGTAAAATGTTTTCCAGAAACAGTAGGCTATAACCTAGATGGGATGCCTGTCTGACACTTCAGGCTGTAACCGGCAACCTCGCCAGCTAGACAGCCGTCGATACTAAAATCTTCACCAACATTAGTGTCTGGCGTCTGGCCTACCATATTAAATATCTATATTTCCAGTAGGGCTTGTTATTTTCACATGCCTAGTCGACGGTTCAATGTTGTGCCACCGTTTTCCACACTGGCCCGGAATTGAAACATCATGTATTTCCATTATCATGAAATGTAGAGACCAAAGGGTGGACTCGTCCTCATAGGGGAACCCTGTTCACCCTCCCTTTTCATTCAAGCAATGAATGGAGAATCATGTGACATGTACATTATTGAGCCGGCATTGATCCCCACATAGTGATCCAGAAAATCCCGAATAAATCCGGAAGAACAACTGTAAATTCATTAAAAAAGTCATACCAATTGCACATTATAAGCTCCCGACATGTACATCATTGGCCAAACATTGATTAGCACTTAGTGATCCAGAAAATTCTGAATTTAAATCCAGAAAAACAAATGAGAATTCTTAGAAAAGTCATAGCAATACTCCTACATACCTAAGGATCATCGTGCCAAGGTTTGAGGTCGATTGGAGAAATAGCCCACAGACATAGAATAATAAAAACATCTAGATCCAAAGGAAACTCAATATGTTTTGACCACAAGGTCCAAACATAATTAATAAATGATTAAGTTACCGTTGGCCTAAATAAAATGCGCGTTACTTACCATGCTTATGATTCAGGTAAGCTCTGGTGTTTTGCTCATGGTTGGAGAAAAGGACGCTCTTGAAGGAAATGAAACCAAGTATTTCAATCTAACGGCTGAGCGATCCTACAAAGAAGGCTCTGCATCTCAAGCCCATTTTCGTTTGGCGGAATCTCAATTCTATCGGTTGTTGAGTGGATCACAGTGAGTATGTCATCACTGGGCATTGGGCCGACACTAAATAATCATTTATTAACATGGATAATTTATTAACAGTTCTCGGGCAATTCCTAATATAAATTAATCTCAACGCGAATGCTGTTCATGTTACAGGTATAGGATCAGCAAAGTGGAATATGTCGTTAATCCAAAACTGTCAAAGAAATTCAAGTAAGTCTCAAAATAAAAATTTTGCCTAATCACAATTAAAATCATCAAAGTTAAACAAGTTCATAATTATTTGAAATTGAATATCAGATTACGCTCAGTTGAAAATTCAATTCTTTTGACCAAAAGTTTATGCTTGCCATTTTGCTTCAATTGCGATAATGGGTAAAGTAAGTTTCCTGAGCCAACATTTTCTTAAATAGTTGGAGCATCACTAAAAACGGATGTTTTTGTATTTATTGTATACCACTGTCACACAAATCAAAACAGTGCCATGTGTAAGATATAAATACCCGGTTTATACAAATCAATAAATAATTATTTGACATTTAAAAGTAAATTGTTTAATTTTATATACTAAGCATAATTGGAGACAGTATATACCGTAGTAACGGAACGTTTTTTTTTGTCATATGCTCGGCACCATCCCATTGCTGGCCCGGTGTTAAGTCTGAAAATATACCCCCTCCCAGATTATAACCCCGGGGTAGATTCTGGGGCGCCCACAATCTACCCCGGGGTAGATACTGAGCTATACCCCCGGGGTAGATTACGGTGGCTTCCAGAGTCTACCCCTCCCTCCCAGGATTTACCCCCCTTTATTGTGATTATGTGAAGAGTTTTCAGCTCCCAGAATCGACACCTATATTCCAGTATATACCCCCCTTATCAACAACCATATGCGACCCTCCCAGAATCTACCCCTCTCTCCCAGAATATACCCTCTTTTTCACCAACTAGGCCTATATGCAACTCCCCAAGAATCTACCCCTCTCTCCCACAATATACCCCTATTTTCAATAACTATATGCGACCCTCCCAGAATCTACCCATCCTTCCCAGAATCTACCCCCCCCCCCCTTTCAACAATTATAATATTATCCGATCCTCCCAGAATCTACCCCTCCCTCCCAGAATATACCCCCTTTTTCAACAACTCTATGCGACCCTCCCAGAATCTACCCCTCCCTCCCAGAGTATACCCTCCTTTTCAACAACTATAATATTATGCGACCCTCCCAGAATCTATCCCCCTCCCTCCCAAATTATACCCCCCTTTTCAACATCTATGTGCGACCTTCCCAGAATCTACCCCTCCCTCCCAGAATAAACCCCACTTTTCAACAACTATGTGCTACCCTACCAGAATCTAAAGCTCCCTCCAAAAATATACTCCTCTTTTCAACAACTATAATATTATGCGACCCTCCAAGAATCTACCCCTCCCTCCCATAATATACCCCCTTTCAACCAATTAAATGTGCGAGACTCCCAAAATCCACCCCTCCCTCCCAGAATATACCCCCCTTTTAAACAACTATAATATTATGCGACCCTCCCAGAATCTACCCCTCCCTCCCAGAATAGATCCCCTCTTTCAACAACTATATGCGACACACTCCCAGAATCCACCCTCCCTCACCATGCTCACAGAATATTGTTCAATTCTGGGAGCGATGGTAGATTATCTCACATATACATGTAGTTTCTAGAACAGGGGGCATATTCAGTGACTGAGGGGTAGATTTTTGGAATATCGCATATGTTGTAGAAAGGAAAGGAGAGATTTATTCTGAGAAGGCCGAGGGGGGGGGGGGCATACAGCTGTCAAAACAGGGATGTGTATTCTCGGAGGGAGAGCTAGTTTATGGGAGTGTCGCATATAATTGTTGAAAGGCGGGGGGGGGGGGGGTATATTCTGGGACGGAGGGATAGATTATAGGAGCGTCGCAGAAAAATATAGTTGAAAGGGGGGGGGGGGTATATTCTGGGAGGGAGGGGTAGATGCTGAGGGTGCCGCATTGGTTGTTGAAAGGGGAGAGTATATTTGGGAGGGAGCGGTGGATTATGGGAGGGTCGCTCATATGAATTTGTTGAAAAGGGGAGTATATTCTGGGAGGGAGAGGTAGATTTTGTGTTATGAGAGTCATACATCTGTTCAAAAATCGATGTGAACGAATGAGATATAAAAAACAGGGTCACAGAGATATGTCCTTTCATTTATTCTTTCTTACGAATGTCAATATTGTAATACACACCGCAAAATATAATATAAAGTTGTTGATGATGCGTAAATTTCAAAAATATCTTTCCCAAAGACAAATTATCACAGCATCTTCAACAAAATCTCTCTTCAACTAACATTTAAAAATGTCGTGAAAAGGATCGACACTTGACATCAAGCATGAACGGAGCCTTATTTTGTTACAAATTTGTTAGGCAAATGACTCAAACATAGTCAAAAAAATAATATTATATTCCATCTATGTATGTTTTTTTTGTAAAATGTTTTTTTAGAACTGCAAGAGAAAATTTGAAAAATCGAAGCGGGGAAAATCTATCATACCCAGTTCTAGCCTTTCATGGTACAGCAGAAGGAAATATTCAACCAATTTGCGAAAGCGGGTTTAAAGTTCCAGGTAATATAATACTAGAAATATATGTTCCAGTAGCCTATAAATGCAGAATCTACATCATGCTCAGTGTTCCAGCTAGGAATTTTTGAGGGCATGGCGCAAATTTGATTTAAGGGCCGTTTATGCGCGAAATCGGGTCTCATGAGGGCCACTGAAAACATGTTTTCATTTTAGTACCTTATATTGAAAACTTAAATGTTTAATACAATTATAATAATTATCACAGTTCATAATTACATGTGACGTGCCATATCAAAACCAGTTCTATGTCGCAAAATATAGAAAATGAGTTAGTAAGTGGCGTTTGAAAAGCAAGCGCTCAGGTTTCAAATGCACCGAAAATTATAAATATATCTTGATTATTTAAGAAATCATCGATAAAACAAGATTTATAAACTTCAGCCCTAAATATCGCAAAATGTTGAGAAAATGACCTTCAAAATTTACATTTAATTTACAAGTAGTTTAAATACTTCAAATTAAATTTATTTTTTTATATAAGAAATAAAACTAGGGTATTTTCAATTTTTTGTACTTATATTGCTTTGAAGTTGTATTTTCGATCAGCGTTAAAAAAGAAAATTAGCAAAAAAATATTATTTTAACAAAACATGGCCATAACTCAAAATCTAAAAGCCTCGACTTGGTATGGTGCACGTCACATATAACTTTCGTATTATCCCTAATGAACAGCCCCCCCCCCCTCATAAACACGCCCCTACACCATTTTTCAGGTAGGTTACCTTGTACACTGGCTTGGAAAATTCAATAAAATCTACTCTCTTGTCCCTAATAAACAAACGACGGCCGATTTGCATACAGCTTCGTTTGTTGTGGCGAGGTGCTCGTTTAATAGAAAATTAGTATTAAGCCAACAAAAAGAACAATTTTTCCCATTAGACTGCAAGCATAAAGTTCAAGGTCACCAGAGGTCAAGATGTGGAATATTATGACCCCAGCCCAAAATTAAGCGCCCCTAAGAATTAAAACGTCTCCAATTTTTAAAGGAAAAAAAAACTTATGGTGAGGTATATCATATAAAGTTTTTTTTTAGAAACATTAGGGGTGATCAAATATTGTATTGGCATCACCAGAGCCACATTCAATACTAGTAATATTAGTAAACTAGCCAAAAATTCCAGAAAACCGACAAAATTTGATTTTGGAATATTTTACATTTAATGATGACCAATAGCATTATTTAAACCTCCAAAATGACGAGTGTAGACACTGTGATAAGGTGGAAAAAAATGGATTGCATAAAGTTCAAGGTCAGAAGAGTTCAAGATGGAGCATAACATGACCCCTGATCAAATTTCAGCACCCTTGAGAATTAAAAACGTCCCCAATTTTTAAGGGAATTACAATTTACTCATGAAGTTTTGCCTTCTTTTAAAGTATGCCCTATAAAAGTTTTGGCAATAACCCACTTCAGGCTCACATGGGTTCCAGCATATTAGGCCCTACTCACCTTTCTCACATCTATGGCCACACTGATATGATATCAATGTTGCGTCATTTTGTAAACTAAGCCCACAAATAGTAACTTTAATACCTTAGATTTAGGCAAAAGTGTGAGCTTATGATGGACAAGTTATTAATAGTAACATTGTCAGTGCAAGAAAATATGTAATAAATACAAAAAATTGGTAGAGATATATGCAATATACTACTGTATGATCGTTTTAGTTTGTCACCAAATAAAATCCTCTTTATTATTTCCCCCCCCCCCCTCTGTAGACAGATAGGGGGGCATTTTGGTTTGCTTCTGTCCGATCAGTGTGTACGCATCCAAGTCTGGTCCACGTCTGTATGAGCACATCTGTGTGAGCAAACAGCCTACCACTACACGAGGTCGGGGATTTCCCCGCGGTTTCTATCATGTAGACAGAGGTGGAAGCAAAAACGAGACTTTGACCCAATGCTGGGCTATTCTTTGCTCACCGTCTATGATGCTAATCCAACATTAGCCCAGCATTGAGTGAACGTGTTGTGTTTGACATCGGCGCTGATGCAATGTGTCGGTGTAACGTGCATTAGTAAGATATCGGGCTATTGTCTACTACAGTGGCCAACATTTAAACGGAATTGGGGCGGTGTGACTGTGTATACTATGTGGACTCACTCCCGCCAGCATATACACTGACTTATCAGTGAGTGTCACAGTACGTCACCCACTATAAGCCTACACGTGACGAGACCTTAATCATTTTTGAACCAGGATAACCTAGAGGAATTTCCATGTCACGTCATTTTGTAAAGTTGGTGACATGATCACTTGACCTGTAAGATTACGTTTAAATTTCGGGTGTAAGTGTAACCAGAACTTTACTGTGCAAATAAAATAGATATCAATTTATAAGAGTATTATTAGTGCTGACATGATTTACACACATTTACCGACATTTATTACGACATCTATCATGATGAATCAATAAAACTCCCTGTAAAATCCCTGTGCTATGTTATATTCTTTTTTTTTTCAGGGGAATGTGGCTTCAAGCACTCCACAGATACTGGTTACTATGGGAAGGGTGTTTACTTCAGCGAATATCCTAGTTATTCTATTGCCTATATCAAAGGCGCGACTAAGTTGATGTTATGTCAAGTCCTACCAGGAAAGGTAATTTACCAAATGAAAAAATTACATTTATATAGGCCAACTATGATGTTGTATAGGGATAAAAATATTTGTCATCGAATATACAGTAGCCACAACTCATACACTTGTGATCCTTCTACAACGTCTACAGGGGCATCTCTTTCAAAGTTTCGCGATTTGAATTAGGCCTACGATACAAACAAAATGGGCAGTGGTCCTGATTATTTTCATTTTTTACATTTTTATTAGCACATTAGGCTTTTAAACATTTAAAGATAAAATTAGACATAAATCAGCAAGATTTAAAAATAGTTGACCTCCATTTTATGAAATTTGAATAATTTTCGCTCACTTGAAGTTAATTGTGGATCGTAAAGTGGGTGAAAATTCTAATTGAATAATTTGGCGGTTGAAATGTTGCATTAAAATAGTGTACGTAATATATAATCTAACCTAGTCTAAGTCAACTAATAAAACATAGGCCTACAAGTTCAACCATTGAAAGAAAACAAGTCACCACACATCGAGCCCGAGCCTTACTAGCTGATTAGGCCTGATTAGGTGAGGGCTTGATGTGGTGCCGAGTGCTGAGATCAGCCCATCTCGACGTAGGCTACCCAACGATGCAGTATGGTGTGTATTTTGAAATTTATCGTACAAATATCTATCTGAAACGGCAAATCAAACAGAGGTGCGAAGCGTATTCATAGCCCACGAGAGAGTGCCAGATGGATCTCACCATTATATATAGTGTAATCCAACATCGTGAGCTGGATAATAGGGGATCTTGTTCTACATGTTTGCACAGAAACTGTTCCCCATTATATTGAATGTTATGATATCCATGGGCATCATGAAACTTTGATTATGTATTCTATTATGTGACGTCACAAGAATGATATATGAGTAGAACAGTGACTTCACAGGGCCTAACTTGTGACGTCACCAATAGCCAGATAGCACTATTATAATACATGTAGCTCTCATCTCAGATCTGCTTGTGACATCCTAGTAATAATATAATCTGATAGTCAAGTAGTCTCTATTCACATGTGGGCCTATCTTGCTATGTCAATAAGTTTGGGTTATTTGAAGGAAATTGTTAATTATTTGATAGAAATGGTGGAATATTTGACAGAAAGTGGGGATTAGGCCCACTCAAATAATTTAATATAGGCCAAACGTAAAGATTTGATCAGCCCTAGCAGTAGAAGCATATAGAGATTGGGTACGTGGATAATGGTTGTATAATGGTTGTCAATGCTGGCATGGTTGTATAATGGTTGTCAATGCTGGCAAAGTCCCCAATGCTGGCCTAACGTTGGTACAACATTGTTTTTCAACCATACATTACCCCAACCCCCTCCCCAGGGTAGCATCCCATAGACTGGGTACTACAACTCTGGTACAACGTTGGCACGACCATTCCAGATTTGGGTACCACCCACCCCCTCCCCTGTGAGACAGGAAATTTTGAAGACACAGAATGTTTTATTGCTGTAAATGCAACATTGGTTTATGGTTGTTTTAACATTTGCACGACCATTCCAGATTTGGGTACCACCCACCCCCTCCCCTGGGTAGGATATGAAAAAAATTTGGAGACACTTGTTTTTAATGCTGTTAATGTTTTACAAGGTACATATTAAAAACCGTACACAAACACCAACCCACCAACAAAAATTTGTCATTTGCAAGTTGTTTAAATTTTGTAAAAACACTGTAAAAAATATTCTTTTAGGACTTTTAGGTTGATTTTTACACGCTTAATATTTTTTTTACACCGCTTTTTTACTGGTGTGTTTTTTTTACTCAAATATTATCCTAAAATTAGATTTCGGTTATAATATTTTTGTTTTTGAAGTTATAATGTTCTTATTTTCTAACTTTTTATTACTTGTGCGTTTTTTTTACACCAAATATTATCTTAAAAACAGCCATTTGTGAGCACACTTTCTCACAATTGCGTGTGCTTTGGCATATATTCGATTACTTTCCTAGCAACATTCAGTACCATCAGCTCTAAAAAACGACTGATTCAACATGGAGGCAAGTGATCAATCAATCTCATACGTGTTACTTCAGCTGTCCCAGCACCCATCATACCCCCAGGGGAGTGTGATTGATTGCTAATTCTGCTTGTGGTGTGCCGATTATTTCCATGTGGCCCTGGTTATGTGTCATACCTACCAATGCTGGGTCAACGTCGGATCACTGGGAGCTGTGAATTACGACTGCACAATGAATGAAATCCTAAATTATATATAATATAGACATTCATTCTACTTGAAAATGGTGGAAAATATCAGGCAGTATGCTGATGTCATTTAATTCAGACTGACGTAAATAACAAAATATATTTCCAAATATGCTAATGTTACACATCATCACTGAGTCAACTCTGTATCGGATGATAATGCTACTTTTCATAAATAAAATATCAGTTATGATTGATCAAGAAGATGTACTGCAGTATTTTATAACAGAGAGACAAATAGTTTTTTATATGCATGTTATGAATAGTATGAATATGAATCATAAAATGTATATGCATGTCAGGGTGTAAGCACTAATATTACTCTGATGAAAAGTATCCAATCATCCAATACAGAGTCGATCGCATACCACATATTGGTAGAATGTTCGCCCAATGTCTACGTGGGCAGAGGGACAAGTCATTTATTACACCTACCGGGGGGGGGGGGGAAGGGTAACCCAGATGTTTCTCAGTGATGATACAGGCAAAAACAGTGCAGAGTGCTACACACACACACTATGCTCTACACACGCAGATGACTACTATGCCACAAGAGACGCTGAATTAATGATGACCCACTGTCTGCGACACTGGCTCGCTGACCTACACCACAGATGGTTCCACTTAACCCTTGTCTCACTAGGTCTGTATATATACGTTTCGAGCTTTTAGATCAATGGAAAGTCCCAACACAGAATTTGTAAACAAATACATTAACAGCGTTGGCTATGTCTATTGCGAGTGTTGTTTGTTGGGATATTTTGGCGTATACAATAATATATTCCCAGAAAACACAGAGCTGTGAGTGTTATCACAAAGCTGGGCCGATCATCATGCTATTAAACAGCTATTGACCATTGTCATGATCACTGTTTTGCACAAATTTGAACACTAATTGAATATATGCTAAAGCACACACAATTTAAAATATAAAATCCATACATTTAATAGCCAAACAACCTGAATTAATGAGAAGCACACGGAATACTGAACAAAACCATTGGAAAAATGACCCAAATAAAACCAAAAATTCGGAAATAAACAAAATTACTTGGACCACAGGCGACATCACTGACACTCCTACCATCACGCCTCACCAATCGCACTATTTAATAATAGCAGGAAGGTGCGCAACACAGAGCTAGATAGACCTCCTTACAGATAGATTGGTTGTGAAAAACATATCTGTAATCATGTGATGTCTGATGTATTTCATTTACTGATGACTAGACATATTTTGTAGGCTATATATTAGACTTCATTTTTTACATGAGATTATATATGAAACGTACTCCAGAATGGGTAGCACAAGTGTATTTTATACAACTGAATTAGGAAATGATCTACAGGTACAGATTATTTCTAAACCATGAGATATTAGACATGCATGGTTAAACCATGCGTGTATTGTGCCTGACCTGACCAGTATAAAATAACAGTAGATTCGTAGATCCGAGTCTACTGTTTTAAAGGTGTAGTCAACTGTCAAAATACGCGGGACAATGTGGTCCTTAGAATGCAACAGGGGCCCATGGACATTCCACAATGATATATCACCCCACATCCACATCCAGTTATTAGCCAAGATAATAATACTACATGCGTTTCATACCCATCGCTGCATTAAGAGCAAGTTCCCAAGTCATATAAACTCTATATGCTTGAGCGACATCTATGAGGAAATAATTCACCATTTCTCTCATGTGGGCTTTGTGTTGTGACACAAAAGGTTGTGTTACCGTGGGGATCTAGAAACAGTTGACCTTCAGCATATTGACAGTAAGAGCTTTCCCAGCCAGCACGACACACTCGTTGGTTTGATGTCGGCCAACGTCACAGACGTTGGTCTAACATTAAAACAGCATTGGGCCAATTTCTCATTAAAGTAGTATCTTGTAATCAGTTCAGTTGCTGATAATAATGCTGTCAAAATGTATTCTATAGGCCAATGTAGGCCTACACTTGACCATCCCACACATGCGCATTTCACAGCTATATGAATCTTTAACTGTGATTAATATTTCTTACCAAATAAATGTCAATACGGGATTTCGTTTAAAGTAAATGTTTCTAAAAATATGTGGGTTGTGGGGTTTGAAAACTAAAGTAGGCCTAACGAGCAAAATGTGTTGGTATACATGTAGGCTAAGCCTATAGTCATACCAATAGAAGGTGACATAGGCCTACTACATTTATCAATGATCTACGATACAAAAATGCTACAACTGTAAGAGCTATGATAAATTATTATCATTCATTGTAAGCTGAGATTTAAAACATTGAAAAGGGCTTTTAAATTGACCTAATATAACAAAAAAATCGTTTGGGGGGGGGGGGGTGCTGAGCCCCTAACGCATCCCTTTTCATTCAACAAGTAGCAAGTAACAAGTATTTATTGCTGATGGTTCCTGTGTGCGGAACATGACAGAAACGTGGATCCGCCCTTTAGTGCCTGGGACCTAGCCATTCTATTAAAACATAACTCCATGTTATTTTTGTCCAAAATAGGACCCATTCATCACATTGCAAGTATTACTAAGCAGGAAATATTGAAAAATAAAAAGTTATAAACTGTACACATATGTGTACAACAGGCACTACTGGTAGTTTGTAACGCATACACTCACATGTGTACAATAGGCACTCCCACTATAATTTATCATAAAAAAAAGTATATACATAAAAGATCATAGAATATGACTGGGCACCTATGTAGCATAACTTTGGCGGTGCCTCATGTCATTGCTTGCAGTGAGTCATGGGGTTTGTCTGTCAGGCCACTATGGGCCCTCTGGCGGCAGCGACAACCATCATATACCCTCCTGCGGGCCCACAGACAAACCCCAAGATGTTTTTTTGTCTGCCCACCAGCGGTCCGCCAGAGAGTTTTATGACAATGGTGGGATGTCACCTGCAAGCTCCCTCAGGAAGCAATACGCAGGTCCACCACCTGGTGCCGCCAGTGGACCGCCAGCGATCTACCAGTGGGCCACTAGACAAAATCATCTGTCATTCCACTGCCCTCCCACCAGCTGGTGTATATGGCAGTGGGCGGGATTGTGCTAAACTGCTGCCAGCACGCTGGCAGTGACAACTCAGCAGGGATTGCTGCCGCTGCCAGGACATCAGTGGCCCGACAGACAAACCGCCAGTGATCCATTTTAGGCGGCTTTAGTGAGCCACCGGCAGTCCGATGACTGTGTGCTATGTGAGCTTATACCATGTATACCGGTGGTATGATTGTTGGCACCAGTGGGGTTCCAGTGGCCCAGCTGGCAAATTGATAGAGGACGTTGCAGACGACGTTAGCAGACAGCTGGTGGCCCTCTGACTATTGTTAAGTAGGTGATTTCTTTAAAGAATTGCTCTCTTGAAAAAGGATGAAATTCCCTGAAATTCAAAGAAACATAAGTCATCGAGAATCCACAATACATAAATACAACACTTAGCTTATTCAGCAGTGAGCTGTGGGCGGTTTATCTGGCGAGTCACTGATGGGCCACTGACGGAACACTGATAAACAAACCTGTCGTTCAGCATAACAGGTGCCTGTGGAAGAGATGACACTAACCTAATACAGACACACACAAGTATTTTACGCTACTAAAATCTGAAATACGTTCCATGTTTCAAGTTTCTCACAGTCAACTTTGCCTGTGGGAGCGGAGAAACTGTAGGAGTCAGAGGAAAAGGCACAGGAGGTACAAGAGGAGGAGGAAGAGAATGAGGAAAAGGAGAAAAATAAGAGAAAGACGAGAATGTAGACGAGGAGGACCAGAAAAGCGAGAAGGAGGAGGAAAAACTGGACGAAGAGGAGTAAGAGAATGCCAGGAAGATGGATAGAAGGAGCGGGATGATAAAAGAAACGAATATAATGGGAAGACAGAGAAAGCAATTGTACAATAGAGAATGGAGAGCAGAAAGAAGATGAGAAGGAAAAGAAGGACAGAGATAAAGTAGAGGGAGAGTGGAATTAGAGAAGGAGAAGAAAGAGTGGAAGTGGAAAAGAGGGAGAATGAAGTGGATGTATAAAATAAGAGTAAGGCCAAGTAATAGTGGGATAAGGTGATGATGGGCAAGTAAGATGAGATGGATGAGAGGAAGAAGTAGGTGATGGGCGGCATACAAAGTGCGGGCCCGGGTAAAGGAGAAATAACAGGAGAAGAAAAAAGGAAGAGGAGGAGGAAGGAAATATCTCATATGAAGGTAGAATTGGGAAGGAGGAGGAGAAGTAAGAGCAGTTTAAGGAGAAAAACGATTCCTCCTCTTTCCCCTTATTTACCTCCCATATTCCTCCTCCTTATCCTCCTCTAACTTCGCCTTCTCCTTGTTCTTCTTTTCTTCTTCTCATCTGTCATCTTCCTTCTCCTCTCGTTCTACCTCCTTTTCCAACCCCTCTTTCCCCCTTCTCCTCCTTTCTTCATCTCTCTTCTTCTCTACCTCCTTTTCTTTCTTTTTTTCTTACCCTTTTCCTATTTTCCTTTTTCTCTATTCTCTTCTATCTTCGCTCTCTTCTTTTTTATCCCCTTTGCTTCCTATTGCTCCTTCTTTTTACTTCTCAGCCTCCTTCTTTCCTTCTTGTCCGCATTATCTTCGTCACCTTCTTCACTTTCTTCCATTTCTCTCTTTTTTATTCTATCATCCTTCTCTTCCTCTTCTTTTTTCTTCTCTCTCTCTATCCGTACTCCATTCTCCTCTATCTCCCTTCTCATTCTCCTCTCCATTATCGTTCTCAAATTTCTAGTATTGTATTCATTCCTCCGTATCCTCCTCCATCTCATCTTCTTCTTATTATTTTATTCAAATTCTCCTTTCTGCTGTTCCTCTTCTTCCTAGTCCTCCTTCTTCTCCCTTCCTTTGCCCTTTATTCACTTTTCCTCTTCCTTTCTGCTCTTCCTTCTCCTCCGTTACTTTTCCCTTTTTTGCTGCTCATCCTTGTTCTCATTCTCTTCGAACTCCTTACTTCCTCTGTTTCCTTCACTTTTTCTATATTTCCTTCCTCTTCTTCCATTCGTTTCTCTCTCTTTGCCTTTGGTTCCATTTCCTTCATCTCCCTTTTGATTTCCTTTCGCTACCTTGATTCCTTCTCCTTTCTTCTCCCTTCTAGTTGTCCCCTTTATTCCTCCTCTTTATCATCCTCTTCTCTTCCTTTTGAACATCTTATTCTTCTTTCCATTCTCCTTTCTTCTCTTCTTCTTAGTTTTCCGTATAATGCCGTCCATTCTCACAAAAAAGTATTTGCACCGATACGCGTGTGCACATCGCACCAATAAGCGTTCAACCTGACAAGTTGGCCTACTTCAGTTTTGTCAAATAATTACAAAAGAACGCCACCAGTTTGCTCTCCAGCTTGTTAATTGTACAGTCCGGACTATAATATCTACTATTCGATCATATTATGACGTTTACAGAGCTATTTATGAGGAAAAATGTGTTTGAAAACGACTAAACCTCCAAATGTCAGGATCGGTAGCCAACTGTTTTTATTCGTCTGAACAAACTACAGTCGCTATATGAATAAACTATACACCAGTGTCTTTGTATAATCTAGTGTACCGTGGATGGGGTCATAATGCTAAATAATTGAAATGTATGCCTTTTTACACTTTTTGTGAGCCGCCAGAGCTCTAAATTGACATTTTGCGCTGAGAAGCGTTCATCCTTCGCCGAGAAGCGTAAAGTTTGCTCCAATAGGCTTGTTTTTGACTATGCTGTGTGGTGGTGACGGCTGATACATCAGTTCAGAATGAATTAGCTTATAACCGGTAGTAACGGTTCAAAATGGATGCCAGTCATTTCGACATAGTGCAATTTCGACACAGTGCCATTTCGACACAGAAGAGACACTTTGACACAGAAACACCTCAAAAAGTGAGTCATTTCGACACAGCTTTGGACGTTTCGACACACTTTCTCACAAATGCATATTTGTGTTCATTTATGGGGTTTCATTACATGGACTTAATCTTAGTTGATTTTAAAATTCCATAAATTTATCTAATTTGCATAAATTAGCATAAATTAACATAAGTATCGCTAAAAATGCGCATATGCCAGGTCAAAACATACAAAGTGTTCTAACTTCTCGCCAAAATCACTCACATAGGTGTTTTTGGTGTCTATACCCAGGTTTTTCACCCCATGGAAGTCGTTTCATTACGTTTTGAAGACCGCAGAGCAACCTTATTTGCATGAATTAACATAAATTAACATAATTGAAGCCTAAAAAATATAAAATGTTCTAACTTTTCGATAAAATCCCCAATAGCGGTGTTTTTGGTGTCTATACATAGGTTTTTCACCCCATGGAAGTCGTTTCACTAACTTTTGAAGACCACAGGACAACCTCATTTGCATAAATTAACATAAATTAACATAATTGAAGCCGAAAACTATAAAATGTTCCAACTTTTCAAGTAAATTACTCACACAGCTGTTTATGGTGTCTATCTACACCCAATACCTACACCTATACGTCAATGCAATGATTAATACACGGATAGATAAAAGTATTATACATGTACAGTGTAACCAATGTCGCAGTTTTCAAAGCATGTTTTTTATTCAGATCATATATTATTCGACACATAACCTACAATTCAAATTAGCAATGGGAAGTCGCCACAGACGACACGTGTGTATCAACACGTCAACCATACTATCTTACAAATGGAAAAATTTGTAGCAGCCAATAATTAGCAAACCAACGCATTTTTAAAGAATTGGTCTATTTTACATTGTGAACAAAGAGTAACATGTAGCGATGCAACTTCATCGTGTAAATATATTTTAAACAACTCGAATTAAACTCCTCTGGGTTTCAGTAATTCTTTAAGGATAATTTATTCATATTATTCATATAAATATTATTAGAACGATAGAAACTAAATATGTTTCTATTTGTTAAATCAAATAAGTTTCTTCATCAAATACATTCCACCAGGTAATAAATCTAATCCAAAAAGTATTGACATTGAAGGAAATGCAAAATCTGTGAATTGGTGTATCCACGTTACAGAAAAATAACATATTTCCGAAATTACAATACATTTTATGAAAAAAGTCGTTTTTGGTGCTGTTATATATAAAGCTGAAATGATTGCAATTTGTTTAAATCACTTTCTTAAGTAACACTTTTGATTTTTCTTTCCCACCAATTAATTAGCAGAAATTTATATATTGAATTCTTGAAATGTCGTAAAAGCAAGGTTATTGTAAGGTTATACTGTGCCTAAAATCGTTTATATATGCATAGGAAATGTACAACCTCTACAGAACTGGACTGATTCGTTTCACGTTTGTTAGTAGAGCTTTGCTCTACTGTTGCAGTTGTCTGGGCTTAATGTATTTTAGTGTCGATTTATTCCACGACAATGACGTTAAATTCGATGAGCTGAGAACATATATAACGTCATTTGTCTGTTAAAAATAACTTTCTTCATTGCACTACGAGCTCCAATTTTGCTATTTCTATTTAGATGCTCAAATAAACACAGTTAAATATCTGTTTTTTCTGTGATACCATGTCAGCCTTTAGAGATGACGCGTGGCCCAGTAAACAGCGTACAGGTCAACCCAGTGAACTACAGTTGTATATACAGTTTACTGGGTCAACAAGTCCTCTACTGTCCAGTTGAATAATTAGGTCAGTTCGGTGACGCCACTCAGGCCTCAACCAGTGACACCGTCAGCAAACACAAGGTTACACAAGGCATTCAACCGATGCTGATTCAATGTTAGCCAGCGTCGCCGTCATTGGCCCAACATTGAAACAGTATTGGGTGAATGCCTCGTGTTTCCTGGGAGGACTGCATCATATTTCTACAGATCTGTAGAAATACGATGCAGTCTTCCCACCTGCCCAGAAAACACAAGGTAGTAGTACATCATCATGTATCTGTATCCCGCGTCATGTTATTATGTCTTCATAATATTCTGCCTCCATTCTCTGTCTACGTGAAAAGCGCGACAAGTATTTCATTGGGGATATCCTTTTTTTGCTAGAGCCAAGCAAACACTTACACAAGACATTGAAACAATGCTGTTTCAATGTTAGGGCAGCGTCGCCGTCGTTGGCCCATCATTGAGAAACTAACAGCTCCAACAATTTTCATCATGGGCACATTTTCATCATGGGTACATAGCCAGCGGTTCCGGTTATCCTGGAGGTGCGGGTGACGAAATTTTGCTGCATTAGAGGAGGGGCTGTCCAATTAAATTCTGATCAATATAATTATAAATATTATAAATTGTATTAGAGGTAGGCCTAATCGTTTGTATATTAAATACATGTAGGCCTACACGTGTGTTCGCATTTTATATTGTTTGTTAATTAAATGTTAGTCTATATAATCTCATTCTGAAATATTATTTCACATATTTATATAGTTTGAAAATATATGATCTTCGGATTAGATTGTAATATAGTAGACCTGGATTAAATAACAGAGAAATCAAAATTGGACTAGGCCTAATATAATTATAGGAATATGCAGGCTTATCGGTACAATTGGCCTGCTATTGTCATAATTGATCTACAAACACACAATATATAATACCAGTATTGTATGACAAAGTTATAATAATTGCAAAAAACTTTGAACGGACTTCAGATAGACTTTCGACTTCAGATTTCAGACTTTCAACTTCAAACTTCGAATTTTGGGCGTTAGACTGTAGACTTCGGTTTCAGACTTAGACAACTGACAGACTTGAGACTTTGGTTTCAGACTCGGATTTTGGACTTTGGACACAATTTGGACTTCAGACTTTGGTTTTTGGACTCCAGGTTTTGAGCAGACATATGTAGTACTTCGGACATATTTCAGACAGTTTTCGGACAGACGTCGGACATCAAACTTCAGATTTCGTCAGACTTCGTACATCAGACTTCCGATTGTGGACTTAAGACATCAGTTTTCAGACTTCGGATTGTGGACTTCGGACATACTTCAGACGTCGGACTGTAGCCTTCATTGTCAGACATCGTACAGACGTCAAACTTCGGACTCGGACAATTTATTTGTCACACAACAAAAAACCCATACATATGTAACCAAATAAGCTCAAGAAATACATTATATTATATGTTATGAGGCTCAGGAGAACTGCTGATCTTCGGACAGTTTTCAGACTTATGACAGACTTCAGACAAACTTCGGACAGACTTCAGACGCCAGACTCCTACTTCAGACTTTGGACCTCGGCCAGACTTCGAACATCAGACATCGAATTTTGGACTTCTGACTTTGAATTACAGATTTAAGACTTCGGACAGACTTCGAACGTCAGACATCAGAATTAGAACTTCAAACTTTGAACTTTAGAGTTCGGATTTTAGACTTTGGATATACTTCGGACAGACCTCGTCCTTCGGAGTTTGAACTTCGCTCTTTGAATTTCAGACTTTGGACAATATAGGCTACTTCAAATTTCTTCGGATTTAAAGAGTTCAGACTTTGGACTTCAAATTTCAGACTTTAAAGATCACTGGGTTTTAATACTTTGAACAGTTAAATAATAAATTAAACACCATTTTATATGACTTGGTCTTTTGATTAAAATAAGCAAAACAGTCAAGCAGCTTTAATAATTATTGTGAGACAGCTCCATTTTAGCTGTCCGTAGAACAATAACCCTGAAGGTCGACGCAAGCTCTACTTCAGTGTCGTCAGGCTCTAGTTATAAATGCATGGCCCGTTAATGAGAGCGCACGCTCTCAGCAGATTCATTACACCGATCTCCCCGTCGTCATATTGACGCCACAAATCACAGTACAGCCCTTGTTGGCGTCGATATTTTTGGCGTTGGTGTCGGCAAAGTTTAAACTTGCTGACCAAACGACAGGAGAGAGATGTCCATCTGGATTCTCTCTCCAGCGTTTCGATCAGCCTGTAAAACGGCATATCCCTATGGGCACGATTTTTTAGTCGGTTGTTCTACCCCTCCACATCGTTGTTTGTGCAGACACTCTGTCCGAAGACAGACCATCTATGGGGTGACCACGTTCGACTAAGCAACTAAGTTGCTTCAATGTATTTTGCAAGTTCGATAAGCTCCGATTTCGTCTGCTTCCATGTATCAACAACTATATGATTATGCGATCCCAGAATATTTTTCAGTTCTGGGAGCGAATTGGTTGATTCTCTATGATATACACGTAGTTTCTGCAAGAAGGGGACATCTTCAGTGACTGAGGGGTAGATTCTAGGAAATTCGAATATAGTTGTAGAAAGGGGAAGAGAGATATATTCTGAGAGGAAGGGGGTGTAAATTCTGGGATGGGTAGATGCTGGGAGGGTCACATATAGTTGTTGAAGAGGGTGGTATATTCTGGGATTGACAAGCAGATTCTGCGAGTCAAATACACTTCACATTATCTCAATAAAGCGGGGTAGATCATTAGAGGGAGGGGTAGATTCTGGGAGCCACCGTAATGTACCCCGGCGGTATAGTTCAGGATCTACCCCGGTGTAGATTCTGGGGCGCCCACAATCCACACGAGTAAAATCTGGGAGGGGTATATTTTCAGACTTTACACCGGTATTCTTTGCATTCTAAACCACACCCACTCCACATTTCCTCAGTAGGTATAACGTGACTGAATGACGTTTCTGATTGGTTAGAGTCCGGATTAGGCCTACACTGATAATTGGGTCTATATGATGATGATATTATAATCCGGTGTCACCACTGCATAAATGACGTGATTGGCTAAAAACTCTAGTAGTTTCTCTCAACGTCCGCGTGAAAACACGAGAATTTGATTCAAATAGTTTTAATCATGGTTGCCGAATTACTCATACGTTGGTTAAACAAATCGAGATATAGAGACGAAATTCCCGCATTTCTTATTTTGGACATGCATGTCCGAAAGGAAGCTAAAATGAAATTTCCGATTTTTTGATGATTTTAGCCTGATTGTGTCGCTTTGAACTACAAAACAAAATAACAAGAAATATCATGTATATAAAGGCCGTATTACCGATACATTTAAAACTATTTAATCTAAATGCATACAATTGGTATCTGAACATATGTTTTAGCACCTGCGGAATCCATTAAAATTATTTGTAATAATTTTTCGTCAACCTCTCACCTCTAAAAGTGGTTATTAGGATAAAATAGTGAAAATCACCATAACTTATGAGCTATTTGTCCTACATTCATAAAAATGTATCTAGCATCGAAGAAAAAAAGAAAAACACTTTTTAAAATTCGGCGACCTCCATTCATTCGCCAGCAACAACTTTTATATTAATTTTTAACCACCCTTTTCTCCCAAAAGTGGTAACTAGGGATAAAGCGGGGGTGATAGCCATAACTTAATGAGTCATTTGACCCAGATGTCCATGGGGTGATAACCCAGGATATAGCCACCAAAAACACATCTACGTGTTATCTGGTTGAAAAGTTAGAGCATTTTATAGTATTGGGGCTTTATTTTTGTTAATTTATGCTAATTTATGCAAATGAGGTTGATCAGTTGACTTCAAAATGTGGTGAACCGATTTCCACGGGGTGAAAAACCTGAGTATAGGCACCAAACACATCCCTGTGGGTGACTTGGTTGAAAAGTTAGAGGATTTTATATTTTTAGGCTTAAAATATGTTAATTTATGTTAATTTATGCAAATAAGGTTGTCCTCTGGTCTTCAAAAGTTTGTGAAGCGACTTCCATGGGGGTGAAAAACCTTAGTATAGACACCAAAAACACCTCGGTGGGTGACTTGATTGAAAAGTTAGAGCATTTTATATTTTTCTGGCTTCAACTATGGTAATTTATGTTAATTTATGCAAATTAGGTTGTCCTGTGATCTTCAAAATTCCTTGGTGTTGAAAACATGGGTATAGACACCCGAAACAGTTAGAGCATTTTTAAGATTAGTGGCTTTAAATATGCTAATTTATGTAAATTTATTCAAATTAGATGGGTTTGTGGAATTTTAAAATCAACTAAGACAAAGTCCACGAAATATCAGCCTGGATGGAAAACACAAAAATTACATTTCAAAAAGTGTGTCGAAACGTCCAAACTACTGTCGAAATGACATACGAAACATACATTTTTGGACAAAAACACGTTTCTGTGTCGAAATGGCACTGTTTCGAAATTGTTTGTGTCGAAGTGACTGGCTCCCCTCAAAATTATACACATTATGTTCTTTGGTAAGACGTATGAAAAATTGTGAGCTTTAAAAGACTCACACAGTTCAACTTAAGGTGGTGAAAAATAAACAGCAAATAGTGGTGTCTGTTTATCTGGCCCTGTATATTTTTTGCATTTGCCTGCCTCCTGTCTGGTGCTAAATAATCTAAATTTTTATTTAATTTGCATTCATATAGTTTAGTCTATACTAATATGAATACCAACAATGTTCCAAGTGTGGTGGGCCTTAAATACACACATATGAATACATTACAGTGAGTGTTGCCAATATTCTTGATAGATTCATTACAATTTAAAATACAGTAATTTTAATTTTCTTATCAAAACAACTTCAATGCACTAGCTACAGAACCGCAGGGTTCTTGTTTTCGTCCGTCTCCTTTTCCTTCCCCTCGTCTCCCTTCCCTCCTCATCTTTTTTTCTTTTCCTCCCCTCCTCATCATCATTCTCCTTTCCTCCTCCTTACATATGCTATTCTCGATTCCGTTCCTCTTCTCCTCATATTCTCCTCCTCTCCCTTCTCTTTTTCATCCTCCCTTCTCTCCTCTCCCTCCGCCCTATCTTCATCCTTCTTATTTTCCTCTTACTCCTCTCCTTCGTCTTTCCTTTTTCCCTACCGCTTCTTCCTCGTTCTCCTCCTCAGTCACACCTTCCTCGTTCTCATTTTATCTTTCCCTCCTCTTCCTACTCCGGCCTTCTTTTATTCCTTCCTATTCTCCTCTTTTTTTCTTTCTCGTCGTCCTCGGCCTCCTCCTCTTTTCTCCCCTTCTCCTCCTTAACGGCCCCCATCCTGCTCCTCCTCTTTCCTTAACATCTTCCTCCTTTTCCTCCTCCTTATACTTTCCCTCCTTCTCTCTTTCCCACCTTCTCTCTTGTCTTCTTCACCTCCTTCACCGCTTCTTTCTCCTTCTCTTTATCTTCCTCCTCCTCATCCCCTCTCCTCATACTCGTCGCTAGCCTCGTCCTCTCTTTTTCGTCTTCCTTCTTAAGCCCCCTCCCGCCATCTCGTTTCTTTCTCATTCTCCAACTCCTTTTTTAACCGTTTTCTTTTCCCTCCTTTTATCACCCGACCGACGAAGTTGGGGTGAGGGTATTGACGTCACCTTGGATGTCTTTCCGGCCCGCCGTCCGTCTGTTTGTGTTTCATAAACGCAGCAATCTCGTAAACCCATGGATGGATTTCTTTAATTTTGCATACAAACATCCCTTAGGGGGGTGTAGATGTGCCTTTTTGGGGTTTAAGAAATTTGACCTACTTAAATGGCCGACCATCAGTGATAATTACCTTTATTATAACTGATATCTGGCAAACCGTGCCAGATAGCTAGACCATTACTATAAAACAATATGTACGGTTTCAGGTAGGGATATGCTCTGAAAAATTTAAACTTGATCAAATTGAAAATAGCAGACTATCGGTCATGTTTAACTTTAATATGCGTGATATTTGACAAACCGTGCTAGATAGCTAGACCATTACCATAAAAGCAAAATGTGCGGGTTCAGGTAGGGATATTCTCTGAAAAATTTCAACTCGATAAAATTAAAAATGGCGGACTATCGGCCATAATTTACTTTAATATGCTTGATATCTGTCAAACTATGCGAGATAGCTAGACCATTACTCATTACTTTAAAACAAAATGTGTGGTTTTAGGGAGGATTATGTTTTAAAAATTCAACTTTATCATAATTATTCAAAATAGGCGACCATCGGCCATAATTGACTCCATTATGCATGTATGATACCTGACATACCGTGCCAGATAGCTAGATCATTACTATAAAACAAAATGTGTGGCTAAGGGTTTTAGATAGGGATGTGCCCTGAAAAATTTCAACTCGAGCAAATTCCACATGAAAACTATCGCCCATAATCAACTTTAGTTATACCTTATATCTGGCAAACCATGCCAGACAGCTAGACCATTACTATAAAACAAAATGTGCGTTTTAATGACCTGAAAAATGTCAAATTGATCAAAATACAAAACCAGAGATAATTAACGTCAATATGTCTGATAACTGGCAAGCCATTAGGGCCTACTATAAAACAAAATGTGCGGTTATAGGGAGGGATGTGCCCTAAAAAATGTAAAATTTAAAATGGCCAACTTGAGGCCATTATTGACTTGAAAACTATAACATCATCAAATTCAATATCTGTAATATATATAGCAAACTGTGCTATATAATACGTATGTCATCACTGCAAACAGAATGTGAGACTTCAGGGAAGGATGCACCCTGTAAAATCACGTGGTAGGGCGTGGGAGTATGGTTGACGGCTTGCTACTTCTTCTTCCTTTCCCCATCATCTTCCTCGTCCCCCTTATCCTCCTCCTTCTCTTCCTCTTCGTCCTATTCGTTTTGGTCCACCATTTACTTTAAAATATACATTCGCTTGATAAAGTTGTATTATCAGCCCGTTAAAACGAATCAGATTGAAAAACTCTCCGGAAATATTGTGGATTTTCTGGGGTCTCGCCAGATGGAAACTGCGCCTACTTCCATTGAGGTTTTTTTACGTCAAACTCTAGGTCAGTCAGACGAGCCATCAGATTGTAAGTGGTTCTCTGATCCCCACGACACAACGTCGCTGCACGCATGTCCTAGTCTATACAGCACCTGGTAGTCCCAGGCGGTCGCCCATCCAGTTATGGACCGGGTCCGGCGTTGCTTTGATAGCTTCAGTGATCTAGCCGACACCGATGAGCTAACGCCGTATTCTGTATATAAACTGTGTTACTCTTCACTAAAATTTTGAAAGAATATTAATACTTTACAGTGTTTTCAAACTTATAAGTTGTCAGATCAGTATTGTTCATAATCATCTGAAATGATGATTTTGAGTAGGAAGTTAGAAATATTGAATTGCGCCATAACGGATAACCCTCTCAGCACCCGGGTAGTTATAACCATTTTTAGCCCGCCTTTTAATTTTAATTAAAAAAAGGTGGGCTATTGCAATTGAAGTTCGGCGTCGTCGGCGTCGGCGTTAACATTTACTTGTGGGCGCGATAACTTGAAAAGTTTCTCATGTTTCCTTCCCAAATTTGTTTTGCATGTTACTAATGACCACTTCTCGAACAAGTTCGTTCGATAATGGCTGAAAGAAATTTCAAAATGGCCGACTTATTGCGATTTTTCACCTTTTACGTCAATAATTTGACCTTGTGGGCGCGATAACTTGAAAAGTTTTTCACGTATCCTTTTCAAAATTGTTATGCATGTTACTAATGACCAGTTCTCGGACAAGTTCAATAATGGCCGAAAAAAAAACAAATGGCCGATTTAATGCGATTTTTCACATTTTACGTCAATAATTTGACCTTGTGGGCGCGATAACTTGAAAAGTTTTTCACATATCCTTTTCAAATTTGTTATGCATGTTACTAATGACCAGTTCTCGGACAAGTTCAATAATGGCCGAAAAAAAAAAAAATGGCCGATTTATTGCGATTTTTCACATTTTATGTCAAAAATTTGACCTTGTGGGCGCAATAAGTTGAAAAGTTTTTCACATATCCTCTTCAAATTGGTGATGCATGTTACTAATAAGTAGTTCTTGGACAAGTTCAATAATGGCCGAAAAAAAAAAAAATGGCCGATTTATTGCGATTTTTCACATTTTACGTCAATAATTTGACCTTGTGGGCGCGAAAACTTGAAAAGTTTTTCACATATCCTCTTCAAATTGGTGATGCATGTTACTAATAAGTAGTTCTTGGACAAGTTCAATAATGGCCGAAAAAAAAAAAAATGGCCGATTTATTGCGATTTTTCACATTTTACGTCAATAATTTGACCTTGTGGGCGCGATAACTTGAAAAGTTTTTCACATATTCTCTTCAAATTTGTTATGTATGTTACTTATACGTAGTTCTTGGACAAGTTCAATAATGGCTGAAAAAAACAAAATGGCCGATTTATTGTGATTTTTCTCATTTTACGTCAAAATTTTGACCTTGTTATTTACGTGATGACATTCGTCTTTACTTTCTTTATCATAATTTGGCGGCGGGCTATTATCGAGTGTGCTCTTGTTTGACTTTCCAAGCAGGCAGCTTCAACCACCGCCTGCTCCAAGACCGCCCGCTTTGAGCTGACACTGAAATACCCTTTGTAAAATATGGTAATATTTTATATTATATACATTTTATTCTAAATATGTCATATGGTTTTAAATAGGATATGTTTACATTTGATTATTGGTGACTTTGTTCTGCAGGTTTTTCAGTGTACAGCACTCATCCATGGTCATCCACTGAAAACGGGCTACGATTCACATACATCTCCAAACAAGAAGGAGCTAGTAATTTTCAACCGACATCACATTTTACCCAGCTATATTGTCCACTACAGAGCAGCAATCTCGGAATTCAAATATATTGTAAGTAGTCGTTTTACAAAATCTAATGAAATTCAATGTACACTTTGCTATTAAAACAGAACATTAACAAATATCATTCGACATGTAATTTTGTAAACCAGTCGGTCTTGGCACCGATAAAATATGTAATAGTAGTAAGCCTACGCATGTGTTATTGTTATTATCATAGAAACCTGTTGAAGAGAGGCGAAAGTTAGAAGATACCAAAGAGTTGATGAAACTGTATATGCAAGCTACTAAAGCGAAAAAAAGCACGTGAGAACCAGCTACTATTATTATAATAGTTTTATTATCTATATATAGGACACTTTCGCATATTCGCACATAACACCGGCGCAGGACATAAATGGTTAAGAGAAGGGTGTAAATTTGACCCTTCCACTAAAAACGTTATGTCGGCAGTATTTTTCAAAATTAAGTTTTTGACATAAATTAGTTGTATAGACCTTTAATTGTCCACACAAGTGCACACAAAACAAAGTGAAGGTGAACTTTTTTGTATGATTCAGGAGCAATTTTTATATGCACCTTTTTACCCTGATAGGTCCAAAAATCTTCATTTTAGCTAAAAAAAACTGGTAAAATATTGACTGACAACCGACACAATTATCTGGCACACCAGATTACTAATATTAAAGCAAATATACATCATAACAAATGAGAAGATTGCTATAGGTATGATAGGCCTATACTCATGATGCTAAAATACTAACATTTTATGATGACCTTGAGGTTGACATGATACAGGCGGTAGTGTTAAAAGAAACGCGTCTTACAACAGAAAATGCTTCTGTTTCCAGGTTCCTTGCCTCCCTTCTAACCAGACATCTGCAATGAGTATTATATACTAATGAAGTATTTGGAAAGGCTAAGCGCAGCTTTTGAACAAGCTTCGATGCCTTTATCTCACTCTCAGCACCCTTCGGTAGCACCGAAGGGTGCTGAGAGTGAGATAAAGGTTCACTTAGTAGTCGACTCGTCTTACCACACATAATACCCGTTCCATAGACTTGCACCTATTATGACCCATACGCCCAGGCCTCCCAACACTCTTTAAGTGGAGACTTGTGAATAACCCTGTTAAAGCCTATATATTATTTTAACCATCAGTCTTTTCTCTTTTAATATGTAAAATTAAAAAAGGTGAGTGAAACTGCATGTTTTTCAATTTTGCCCTTAGTAAGCTCTTACCCGACCCGACCCGACCCTGAGCAACCTAAAGCAAAATAACGACTAGCACTCTTCTTATTATTTTTCTTTTTCTTCTTCTTCTCCGTCTTCTTCTTGAAATAAAAGTGATGATTCGTAACCCGAATAAAAAGAATAAAAGGGTTACAGCTGAAATATAATAGTGCAGTGCAGTTAAAAAATGTCTGTCTGCAGTTTATTGAGGCAGCGGCGGATGGTGGAAGGTTTGGGGCAGATACAACCTCTAATGTGAGGTTTTCCTTATTGTGATGGTGTGTGGCAAAACCCCCCATTTATATGGTCACTTAAAGGGCCAAGTGGAATATGCTACCATGTGTCTTTCTTGTAGAAATGGTCAGCCACCTCTGCCAGGCGGCCCCTGCAGGTGTACGAAATAAACGATACATCATTTGGAGCCTCGTGTTGGTATAACGACGGGCGACAAGGGCCTCCCAGCCGAGATGACCAATCATCTCACTAACACTGCTCTTAAACTTTACAATGATATGTGTTTATAAATTTGTGTGGTGAGATCTTAATACAAATTATTTTCAATGCAAACCAAACATGTGGCCTTAATAAAGTCACTTTTTCAGCAAAAAAAACATTTGTCGCACGGCATGACGTTTCCAGTGGAAGGGTCACAAATGGGCATTTACGCACTGTCAGTTGAACCCTGCTAGTGAAATCTATATGGTGAATGCCAGTGTTTTAAAACTAGATAATAATTTAGCGATGCGTTAATCTGTTAATTTGTAGCCTTTCTTTAGAATTTGAGTTTTACCATTTTTATTTTCTCCCAAAGGGGAGCCGGCTGATCAAATGACACTGGTAGGACGCAAATTTCCCTAGGCAGGCCTCAAATGAACATATTGTCCTCAAATCGCACGCTATTGTTGATATACACATTGTTCTTAAACTATTTGAAATATACAGAAGTTGCCTGATCTTGCGAAATAACTAGGTCTATATGAATTGATACATAAACCCTTTAGTTTTAAAATTGTCATTTAATTGAAAAAAATATATCATTTGTATCCCCCACCCAACAAAGTTGAGGGCGGGGGTTATGACATCACCCCAATCGTCCGGTCAGCCGTCCGTCCGCATTTTCGTTTCCTGAGCATATCTCGGAAACCCATTGAGGGGTGTCTTTCATATTGCACACACACACATCCTTTATGGGATGTAGATGAACATTAAGGGGGGGGGGGGTATTTTAATATCGCTTATATCTGGCAGATAACTAGACAAAATACGAGACTTCAGGAAAAGATGCACCCTGTTTTAGTGCATTGAATGGTATTTGAATGGTGATTCATGTCTAATAGCTTTATTGCTAGGCATATGAGATTGAAGATAAATTACGCAAGGATTCAGTGGTAATCGTGTAGATATATTATTGTTTTATTTATACATTGCATTAGCAAAACAAATACATTTTAATTACAGAAAGCTCACAGGAAAAACATTCGAATTCAAAGGCAAGTTATGTGATACTCATTACCGTCTTGGTGAACTTGTCCAAAAACACAGCGGCGTGCTAAAGAAAGGTACGTGTTCACAACTGGCGCCAATCAGGATTATCTTTACTTAAGTGTTTATTAGCACTTTAAATGGTAAATTTAAAAAGTGACATCTGAAAAGAATTGGCCTCCATTTTGAAAAAAAATATCAATACTTTTTACTCCATTGAAGCTGTGGATCGTGTCGGCGAGACACAACTTCAAGTTGATAAAAATCCCAGATAACTTATGTTGAGAGTGACAGTGATCAGTGGCTTGAAGCATATTATTGACTCAGTACTCCCAATTTATAGACATGTTCAGTCCACAAACTAACCACTTAGACATGACAAAAAGGGTTTGAAATATTTTCGAATGACTTCAAGATGAACATTAATTAAGACGCATACGAATCAGTCATGTGCTGTCATGCCTCTCGTGAGACGCTTTTATTATGTATTTTGGTTTACAAACTTTTGATCTTTTAATTTCTTCAAAATAAGAATGAGATACCCGACCTCTTTTAGACTTTATCATTTTAAATGATATCATTTTATAATGGTTAACATTCCTCTTCTTATATATCCACATATTATATGGACAATTTGAAGAAACAACATGGCTGTTTTAAATTGTTGAATCATAAAAAGAATATTTAAAGTATGATGAAAGTCTATATTTTATTCATTTTAGGTAAGAAGGGCGCAGTGATATTCAATATGTTCACGGTCTCATCTGAAGAAGCTTATATGACGAGTCCACAAACACCCGCAACCATCTATGTATGTTCTCTGTGATATGCAATTTTATAACATAAATGTTGATAATAGTTGGTATAGTATGTATTATGTTCAATCAGATATCACATGTTTGAGTACCGGTACTCTGTATAATAACTGGTTGATGGATTTTGTGCGTCCGACTTTGCAACAGCAACCAACTAGGGTGAGTTAGAAATATAAACTCACCAATGGATTTGTTATGAGCCGTAGTTGTGCACCTTCACTTTTGTTTTTGTGAAACGTGAAGCAGTGTTGGAAAAAAGGCATTTTTATTTTGCTGTATCTCAGCATTGCCACGCCAACTGCACGGACATCTTAAGTGGCCTGGTCATCCGCTTAGTGTGGCAGCAGCTGCCGGTGCAGTGATTGGGTCTTTTTGTACTGAATGCGCCACCTCGTAAGAGGGACTCACATGTTCAACAGAACATCCTTTTCTAGTTTACATTCACATATTAATTGGATGCTGATTGGTTTATTCAATTCAATTCAATTCATTATTGTAAGGCTATTGGCCCATGGTACAAACACGATGAAAGAAAATACAGATAATGGTGTATTGGTTACATTTTACTGGTATTTTGATCAAAGAAATATAGCATAGTTCTAGTGTGTATTGGCAATCACGTTATAATTAACTTTTAGATCTACAGCTGTGTCAATCATCTTTCTACATCTAGACAAATACTGCAGCCTGTAATTGATATGAATAACATAGTCTACTTATAATAAATAGTATTATAGTATTTTTTTTTATTCAACCAATATATGCGCAACAAATCACGGTTTATTTTGGTCAGATAAAATGAGAGATTATGTTCTTGAGTATTATAGGTATAGGTCTATAATTGAACTAGCATGCTAGGATATTTTAAAATAAATTTTCTGTTTTTTTTTCAGCCATTAGGTTCCCTTATTACCAATGGTCCGTATGTGGTCAGAGAAGAATTTTTGTATGACGCTATTGTGGGCAAAGAAACTCTCGAACCAGAGGATTACGCCTTTGAATGAATACATTGTGCAGGATCAATTCAATAATGACAGTTTCACTACCGGTGGATTCACTTATTGAAATTTGCTAGTGCTGATCTACCCAGTTTGGCTAGGGCCTATTGCTCCAACATGGTCCAACAGATTGAATTCATATTTTATACAGACATTCAACCCCTCCGCTAAATTGTTTTTACCAAAGGCCAAGGATTCAAAAAAAATATTGTTAATGCCATAACTTAAAAATTGGATCTCTACATTTTCTGTGAAGTTACCCATGAGTATGGAGTTTATCTAAAATGTCCGCCAGCTGGCGACTTTTTTTTCAATTCGCAAAGGTGCCTTGGAACCTGGTAGGCCTATAGGTTTTTGGGGTCACTAGTCTACATCAGCTGAGGGGTGTTTGAGTGCTTACACGCTATTTTTATAACTTTAAATGTAGTTTTATTAGAGGCACATGGGTCTCAAATATAAACACTCGATCTCGCCCAAACCGTTATAAATTTTGGGGTTGAAGATAACTGCAGATTTCAACTCATTTTTAGCCCGCCTTTTAATTTTGTTTTTAAAAAGGTGTGCTATTAGCCTATTGCAATGGAAGTTAACGTTTACTTGTGGGCACGAAACTTACCATGTATCCTGCTCAAATTTGTTCAGCATTTTGCTTCTAACAAGTTCTCTAACAATTTCAATAATGTACGAAAAAAATCAAAATGACCGATTTGTTGTTAATTATCGCATTTTACGTCGCTATAATAGCGGCGGGCTATTAATGATCGAGTGTGCTCTTGTTCATATATATTATTTCACATTAATCTTAATTGTGAGTGCCAAATAAAATAATATTTATGCATATATGGTCATATATCTATACCAAATATCATATGAAGCCTCAAACGGTTGTATCCGCGTTGTATCCCCGCGCATAAACGTGCATGCACTTATATTTGAAGATGCACTTAGCCTAGTTTTCGAAAATAGGTGCATGCACGTATACTCGAGCATAAAAAATATTTTAAGAAAAATACACATGCATAAACGTACATGCACTTATATTTGAAGAAGCACTTAGTCTAGTTTTCGCAAATAGGTGCATGCACGTATACTCGAGTATAAAAAATATTTTTAAGAAAAATACACATGCATAAACGTGCATGCACTTATATTTGAAGATGCACTTAGCCTAGTTTTCGAAAATAGGTGCATGCACATATACTCGAGCATAACAAATATTTTAAGAAAAATACACATGCATTTATGGCAGGTTCCACGATAATGTGTACCATAACGTTAGCATTATTATAATTGCAAATTACATTTTATTGTTCTAGTATACGAAAGAGGAAATAGGTGTGCATAAAGGTTACCATACTGCCATATAGTGCACAAAATTTCTGTGATGAAGAAAAATCGCGAGAACCTAAAATTAATAAAACGTAGTGAAAAACCTGTCATATCAAGAGTATCATATCTACTTTGGCGACATGTCATGTTTTTGTACATCATTGTTTTTAATTAGTTTTGCCAGCATTATGCTGCATCATAAAAAACAATATATCAAATTATAATTATTGAAAATTTTTTTGACAAAAATATGGATGTTTAAAATTGACACTCAAAAAGTGATTTTGTACATCAAAGATGTATTCATCAAGTGAGCAAAATTAAAAGTCTTCGTACGTCAAAACTATTTACACCATTACTATAAACTTGAGCAATTGACCAGGTAATTGGTTTGTCTACTAAAATATAAAATATTATAATATTAAATGTCTACATATAGTGGCATCGATTTGTCAGTCACGGAGTTCGCTGTCCTATATTGCGTAACAATAGCACTTCAGTTTACCCACTGTCCAGCAAGAGATTTGTATACTAGCTGCCCATGTGACATGGTTTTGAAATGTGTGGCTATTGCCTGCACACGTGTTAGTTCAGAAAACACCGCTATGAGGTAGGCATGTGTGTAAAATGTATGGGTTAAAATTTACGTCACCATCTCTGTGATAAATCAGTAGTAACGTTAGCATTTTTGGTTTGTGAAGATTTGACAATTCAAGCCTGTTAAATGCCCAGTTTGTACCTCGGAACATGCCATTTCCATAGAAAATGACATATTGTATCGCATTACAGCGAATGTAATGCTTTGCACCAGTCAAGGCTATAATTAAACACATTTTGTGTTTGTGTTGCTATCGTTTATGGATACTTGAGAAACCACACACTAACGTTATATTTCGTGGATGTGTTTCACTGTTAAAGGTTCTAAGTCGTCTCATTCCGGCATGCGCAAGCGTTTTGTCAACAATAGGTTGTTGTTACTGTTTTATTTTGTATTGTTGACTATCTATTTTTAGATCGAGGGAAGCCACAAAATGAATGAAGGGAATCAGTCAGCTAGACAGCCCCAATGTTTGTTTGTTTAGTTAGCTAGCCTTATAGCCGGGCTGCCCGGGCCTTCCGACAAGTGTCAATTGCTCTGAAACCTAGACACGATACCAAGAGCTACAAACATCAGATCCCTGAGTATCAGGCTAGACAACCACACTACAATTACCCCGATCTCGCCCCCAGCTCTCCTTCAGTTTTCCCTGACGACTACTCAAGGTAGCAAACCAATCTGGGCACAATGGCAATGTCCCGTGTTGGCATGAACACATCACATTGACATAGCAAATAAATGAAATGAATCGGGCTTTAGGCCACCTTTGTGCACATATAGGCTAAACTGGGCCAGGAGAACCTCCTGAGGATGGTGAGATGATTGAGATGACACTGTCCTCCAGACACAGGATTCGAAATTCGAGCCCTGGCAGTCTGAGGCCGAGCACGCTACCTCTCGGTCACGGAGGCTCCCCCATTGACATAGCAAGAATGGTCTCAACAAAAGTAATGCAGTCAATGTGGAATGTTTTTATTCAATTATGGTAAACTGTTGCGTCATGTAGGCTATACCAGATAAAAAAGAATTAAAGCATTTTTACATTGGACAGCAGATAATTGCAGGTGTAATACTGTAGGCCTAACCGTTTTGTAGGTGGGAGCTTAGGTTCAGCCCGGGGGTTGAGCCTGTTAGTCTTACACACCATAACTAAATCGGAAATAGATGAGCCAGATAATATTAGCTTTATTAAAAGATAATAAACCTACTAGGCCTACTACTATTACCAAATGCAATAATGGCATTTTTCGGTTATTTTCAAACTATCAAATTGATGTAAAATAAATAGATCTAACAGCTAGGTATTGTCTGTGCCCGGTAGGCATTGCCTGTGACATGCCAGCTAGGCCTCTTTCTACATTTCAATATGAATGAATGCCTAACCAAATACAGTCTACGAACTTGTACAAGACTCCATCTGTAAATTTGGGGTGTTTACATACATGCTACTGTAGTCTCCTGACGTAAGGAGGGTGCAGTTGGCATAGTAACCGATTCCTGCCAGCCTGAACAACCTACCATAAAGGGAGCACTGTATAAGCCTATGTGAGGGGTGTGTATGTGCTAGGCCTGCCATCACAAACTTATTCTGTATGCCATGTGTGTTCCACTGTGCCATCTCCTTGATCCGGCGATAGTCCTAGCAGGACTGCACGTTTTCATCTATATAATTCCGATAATGGCTGGTTTGAAACCATTTTCTAGCTAAACCTTTTTCTGTTCATGTAAGAACACGTGTAATCGGCCATGTCCAGTCTAAATGTCCCGGACCCTGTTTTCACGACAACAAACCCCAAGTATTGTTCCGATTTTATGTATAGGCCTATATAACACGAGGGATAAGGCATGTAAGCATACAGACCGGATGTGAAGGGGATTCTAACAATGATAATCAGTCAGCTCATAATGTGGGTTTATTATTATTTTTTCTAGATTCCTGTTTGAGAACTAACCAGCACAAGCTCTGACACCAGTGAATCTGGGGGGGGGGGGCATAATTGTAATTTATTCTTAGTTGGCCTCATGTAATTTATGGGGGGGGGGGCATAATTGTAATTTATCCTTGGTTGGCCTCATGTAATATATTTCTAGGAGGGCTGCTTACTGTATTCCACACGGTCCGCCGCCGCAGTTATTTGTTTTCAAGATAGCTACTAATCTATCAACTTCTGCTTCCTCATACTTCACATAGCCATCACATACCACTAGGAATTGTTTTGGTGACACTTTGATCCCCATATCATCAACCCTTTAATTACTATGGCCACTAACGAAGAAATGTTCGTTATCCCATTTCAGGAAAAGGTTGCCAGCAGATCTTTTAATTTGGCAAATATGTTCAGCTATGTCAGCCAATGACCTAATTAACTTTTGGGATCAAACAATTTTAAAATGGCCGTTCAGCGGCCATTTCGAATTTTGTAATATTTACTTAACTCAAGAAATGCAAAACGACTGGACCATGAATATAAAATAAAATGTAATTTCTCACCAAAGGATGACATATTTCACACTAAAAAATCCAAAATGGCCGCCAGTCGGCCAATTAAATTTTTTTTTAGTAAACAATTTAAAAATAGTGGTCGAGTGATAACGGAAGGCTGTTTTCGTTTCCGAGCAACTTTTTCTAGTTTGTAATCTACTCCACTACTAAACAGCTGATCGGTCCAAGAATGCCCCCTTCCATGAGAATTTTAAATATTATCTTTGTTTATGAAATTATATTAGTCCATACTCCCCTTCTCATTTCCCTCCACCCCGGGCCTCCACCACAGCTAAACAACATCGTGTAGCTTGCTATCAAGACAGTGGAGGGATGTCGAATTTTAAAAACTAGTAGGGCCTAGTATGCCCACATAATCTTGGCTGAGTGTACATTTAGGCTGTCTAAACAAGCAAGCAAATTCTTTATATAATTGAATTAATTTATCAAGTTCTGTCTGTATAAGAAAACATCATAATTACAAAAAATATTTCTTTTCCTATGATTAAATTTATTTATTTTAAATCAAATCTACTCTACATTAACTAATTGTTAAATATCATTTAATAACATTTAAACTATGGTTACTCTACCAATTCACAAAAGGAAAAGAAAAATATCTGCCACCATTAGCAGACAACTAGTTGGAGCATAACCACCACCGGTCACAGTTAAGGTAAGTAGGGGAGGGGGGCACCAAATCTTATTGGCTCAGGTATTTATCAACCCCTCTGCTTTGCAAAATGAATATTAACAAAACAAGTAAAATCATATAAACAACTTCTTTTTATTTTCTTTCATAGCCCTGTAGGCCTAGATTTTATATACTATATACAGTTTGTCACTTCTTCGGGGCAATCATTTTCAGCGTTATTTGAAATGAAAAGAGAGTCTTCTAGCACGTCTAAATCCTCAGGTGTCCCTAGCTCATAGGCGTGTTATTTGCAACATTTCCAGTACCCGGTACAATAAACTCAGCGATGAAAATAATTTAGATGTATTTGAAAAACAACATAAACATATTTGACTCCCCATTAAATGTAGGCTTATGTATAAATACAAATCTTATGTACTGTAGATCTGGTAATTTTCGCGTTTAGATGTTCGTGAATTCGTGATTTTGGAACTTTTCGTGAAGTCTAGAATTTGCAAATTATCAATTTAGATGATAGTAGCGCTAGTATAACATTAATTTTCGCAAGATTCTTAAATTGTCCTCCTCGCGAAAAATAAAACCTCTCTAATATTGCCGGATCTACAGTAAACAAAACAAAAAAATATTACAAATAGAATATTTTTTTCTAGAAAATAGTGAATAGTGAATAGTGATACACATCCACCTGTTTTATAAATAACAAGAAATAACTGTTAACGTAACTAGTACATCAAAGAGGCCACTTTTAAAATATAAGTTTTCAATAAGTTTTTTTATGTCAGCATATAATTAATTTATACATGTGAATACCAAGTTATATTACATGTATCAAGCAAAAGCCTATAAGGCAGACTTCTATACGGCTATATCTCAGACAAGCAGCTTTAAAGTAATCAGGGTAAGAATGTCATAATTTGACGAAAGAAGAATAATGATGACCCCCATGATGACCCCCATGAAATTTATCTGATCTTTTCCAAAACATTATGCAATCTAGGAAATAATACTACCATCCAGTATGCAGAGATTCCAGTGGGTCATGGGAAAAAATACGGATTTACTTTTTTTTTGAAGTCGAAAAAAACCGTTTTAGGTTGAAAAAAAAACATTTTTAGGTCCTACAGTATTATAAAAATCTCAAAACAGGTATGTCATATATTGGGTATTTATATTTCATAATTGGCATTGAAGTTATCACGGTAACAAGGTCCAAGTTTGATGAAATAAGATTAAAGATGGCCACCATGAACCGAATATTTTTATGAACTTAATGAAAAATTGATGCAGTCTAGGAATTGATCCGAGTATCATACAAGTTGATTATTGAGTTTATTGCATAAGAATTTTAGTTATCGGGGTGACAGGGTCTTAATTTAATTAAAAACAATTAAAGATGGCTACAATGCTCAGGATATTTTCCCTAGGGTTCTCCAGTATATATGTATATATATTGAACACTGGGTGAACAAGAGGCCTGAAGTCCTATAACATCCCTCGCCATAAATTAGGCTAACAGTTTTTGCGGTCACAAATATTAAAAAGTTCACTTGTGGTGGCCATTTTAAATTTCAGTAAAATCACCTGCACATTTCCAGATGGTGATTTTAAAAAGTGAATTATTTATAACTTTAATAAACTTAACTTTTGCGACTACAAACAATTATGAAGTTCATCCATGAACTTTGAATTTCAGTAAAACCTTGAAAAAACACCTGCACATCTCTATACCGTGGGGAACGTGATTGCAAAATTTGAATAATTTCCACTTTAAAATTTTGGACCTTTGGGACCATTTTGAATTTTAGTAGCATCTTTAAAAAATACTGTGCAAACACTCAAACACACTTTGCTGATGCACTGACTCGAAATGTCCACAAATCTGACACAACCGCTACCAATATATGTTATGCCAATAATAGAAGATCAATGATAAAATCAAGATGGCCGCTATATCAAGAATTTGGATCGCACATGAAAAAGGACAATGCCAATAGACTCGCAGACCCTGAAAACCTATATACCGGTACCAGGTTTCAAGAGGATTCAGAAAAAAAATAAGTCGAAAAAGAAATAATAATCGCCAGGTGCCAGGAGGGTTTGAATGTTTGTATGAATAATTCAATTATGAATTTAATCTGTTGCACCATGTTGGTGTAGTAGCCAAAAAACCGCGGGCGGCGGCGGAGACGGCGCGTGCAGGGACGACAATACCCCTCAGGGCCCAGCGTGCCGAGGGGTAAAAATCACTTGCACATCCCCATGCTGCTTGGAATGTCATGTTAAAATTAAAAAAAAATCGAACAGTTGTTTTTGCGGCCACAAGAAAACGTAACGCTTGACGGAATCCTGGCGCGACTAAAATCCTCCTTCCCCTACGGGCTGAGGATACTAAAGAAGCGCAATCCGGGTGACAAGGTCTGAATTTGATGAAAAAAAGTTTGAGAAGGCAGCCATGACCCAGATATTTTTCAGATATTTTTCCGAACTTTCTGAAAAAATTTATGCAGCCTAGGAATTTATACTAGTATTTAGTAAGTTAAATACAGAGTGAATGAAAAAAAAGTTCTGGAGATATCAGGGTGAGTGTCAGGGTATGGATGTTGTGGCCACATTAGAAGGCGGCAAGTTAACATAAAACATGACACTAAAGTCGTTGTTTTTGATGCCAAGTTGTTAGTGATGCGACATCGGTATCTGGAGCAAAATTGAATCAACACAGGCTATCTGCCACCGAGAGAGGGCTAAAGTATAGGGCTAAAAATTAGGGCACACACTAGTTGCTGATTGATTATTATCATCACTTCACCGTCCGTTTCCTATGCCATTTTGTAGAATTATTGTTTGTTATAATTATTTGTAAATACAGTTCCGGGTGGCCACAAAAATTTTCAGACAGACAATTAAAACATAAGCAAGTGAGTGCTCTGTTGTCATTCCTCTAAAATTGTAATTCCTAGCCCTGACCCAGATAATTTTCAGATATGACCCGTATATTTTTATGAACCTAAAAAATAAAACCTCGCTAATATTACCAGATCTACAGTGAACAAAACAAAAAAATATTACAAATGGAATATTTCTTTCTTAACAAAAGCAGTGATATTTCGGTACTCCGGGTCAATTGATATATTTTCAAACTGTTCGTAGATATATTTCCAACGTTACTCAAAATCATGAAATGGGTTCTCTGATCTCTTTCCTTGGTGGAATAACAATGTGTGGGATATTTGGTCTGCGTCGATCATCTTCTGACAGCTCAGCAGGCTTATACATTGGTAGTTCATCCATCATTTTCCTTGGAATATCATAATGGTGTATATCTCAGGTGTAATCACAATTTCTAGCAACCTTCTGAGGTAGCAGGAGAGACTTCTCACTTATTGCTCTGTTGCATTCTGTAAGCATAAAGATCAAATTATTTTTAATGAACCGACCATAACTATTTTTTATTATTAGTTTGTCCATCCGAAAATTTTCAAACTGTTCGTAAATATATTTCCAGCGTTACCCAAAATTATTGGGTAACGCTTTACATCAATTTGTAAGGAAGAGCCCAGGTGATCATGGTGATAAAGTTATATATATGCAAATTAGCAATTTTTTCAAACACACCAGGATAATCCCCCTAAAAATTGACAACAACATTTTTTGAAGATTTTATAAATATTGACGTCTATCATGTCTACAGCGTCTATGCTAGTAAGATGTCATGTTATAAAAAAGAGCCAAATTAGCCACTCAAACCCAACCAGGGTAATCCATCAGAGAGTAAAGAAAAAAATATGAAGATCAGATGAATAATGGGGACTGTACAGTGTTTATGTCGTTGAACTGTTTAAGAATAATAATGATTAGATACATGACAAATATGTCCACCTTCTACAATTTTAAAGTTTATAGCCAATATTAGAAGTGCCATGGTGGCCATATTGGATATGCGAATTAGCCTATTTTCAAATCAGTAATAAATAGATCTTACATTTGCATGGCAAATATGAAAGTCTCCACCTTCCACAATTAAAAGTTTATTGCCAATGCAGTAACGATGGGGCTATATACCATAAGTGCCATGGCGGCCATCTTGTATATGCAAATTAGCTGATTTTCGAACTCAACCAGGGAAATCCATCAGAGAATGTTCAGAAAAAAAATTGCGAAGATCTGATGAACATTGGCGACTTGAGAGCATTTACATCGATCTTGAATATACAAATTAGCCCATGGCGGCCATGTTGGATATGCAAATCAGCTGATTTTCGAACTCAGACAGAATAATCTATCAGAGGGTGTTCAGGAAAAAATCGCGAAGATCGTATGAATGTTGGCGACTGGAGAGCATTTACGTCGATCTTGGATATGCAAATTAGCCCACGGCGGCCATGTTGAATATGCATATTAGCTGATTTTCAAACCCAAAACAGGATAATCGATCATAGGGTGTTTAGAAAAAAAACTGTGAAGATCGGATGAATATTGGCGACTTGAGAGCGTTTACATTGATCTTAAATATGCAAATTAGCCCATGGCGGCCATGTTGAATATGCAAATTAGTTGATTTTCGAACTCAGGCGGGATAATCAATCAGAGGGTTTTCAGGAAAAAAATCGCAAAGATCGTATGAATATAGCGACTGGAGAGCGTTTACGTCGATCATCGATATCGGATATGCAAATTAGCCTATGGCGGCCATCTTGGATATGCAAATTAGCTAATTTTCGAAATTTAACAGGATAATCCATCAGAGAGTTGTCAGAAAAAAAGTTGCGAAGATCGGATAAATATTGGCGACTGGAGAGTGTTTACGTCGTCAAATTGTTGAATAATAATAATAATAATAATAATAATAACAACAATAGACAGCACTAAAACAATAAGTCTCCACCACATAGTGGATGGAGACTTAATAAATCATATAATGCTCAAGAAAACTTTGGTGAAAATCAGATCTTCGGCATACTAACTGCTCAGTGAATTCTTTATATTTATATATATATAGAGAGAAACTAGATGTACATATTTATCATGTAAACACCCAAGAAGGCTCCCCCTCAAACTTTTCAAATAAAAATTGTAAATTATTTATAATCTTACCAGATAATCAATGTGTACATGTAATTATCAAGTATTATATTTTGAGGCAGATGCTAGCAGCTTTAGGGCATGACAAGGTGCTAAATTTTGAGTCAAAAAGAATGAAGATGGCCGCCATGACCCAAATATTTCCCCAAACTTTGTGAAAAATTGACTTACTCTAGAAATTATTACTACTATGCAGTATGTTGAATATTGAGTATATCGGATAAGCAGCTTTGAAGTTATCAGGGTGACAAGGTCCTAATTTGACGACAAAGGAGCAAAGATGGCCGACATGACCCGGAGATTTTTTTTAAACTTCCTGAAAAATTGATGCAGCTTAGGACATAATTTTAGTTATTAGTATCTGGAACACCGTATGAATCCGAGAAGCGGTTTTGTAGATCTATCTGGGTAAGAAATTACGGGTGCGGCCACACGTACAAAAACAAAATTGTGAAGAAAGGATGAATAATCATATTGTTATTTAATCCTTGACACTGGATGTTATATTTGCGTGGCAAATATGAGAGTCTCCACCTTCCACTGCAGCCATCTTTGCTATCTTGCTAATTAGCCAATTTATTATTTCCAGAGCTTACTAATAATAGTAATATTCAATTCAATTCAATTCAATTCAGTTTGTTTATTTATGCTTGAAACATACATACATGCAAATAATTATAAAAATACAAAGGAGGCTTGCAAAAGGCTTATGATAAGCCGCTTTAATAATCACAAAACACAAATTTAAAAAGAATACACTGAAAATGAAGGACTCACTAACAATACATTAGCGAAATTAAAACATATCAATTGAAAAAGGTGCATGTTTACAATGAATCTGCTCGGCAACAAGAGCAGTGATATTTCGGTACTCCGGGTCAAGTCCCAGTCCTTTTTAGTTTTCTTTCTAATTCTTTCATCTTCCTGTTCTTTCTCTTCCAATTCCTCCTATGTATCCTCTTCTATTTTCCCTCTTCTTCATTCCTTCTCTTTCATCTTACTTCTACTCCTCCTCCTCCATTCTGCTTTTCCTCCCTATTCCTCCAGCTTTTCTTCATCATGGATCCTTCTATATTTTACTTTCTTCTCTCTTCTTCTCGTTTTCCATCTTCTCCTTCTCTCTCTTTTCTTTCCATTTATCTCTCTATCCCATTCCTTCATTCTCCTTTTCCTCTACCTACCCTTTCTCCTCCCTTATTCATCCTGCTTCTATTTACTTTCTTTCATTAGCATCACAGTATACTCCTCTTCTTTTTTCTCATCTCCATCTAGTCTTCCTCTTTTCTTTCTCCTTCATTCTCTTCTTTCAATTTTTTCTGTTCTTCAGTCTCCACTTCTTCCTCCTCATCATTCATTCCCCTTCTTTTTTTTCAATGTCCCGCCTTCTCCTCCTTATCCTTTTCTTCATATTTCTATTTTTCTTTCCCTCTTCATTCTTTCATGATCCTCCTCTTCATCCTCCTTCAATTCTCCTTTCATCCTCTTCCCTATAATTATCCTATCCTTATTTTTTATATATTTTTTTTGTACTTATTCTTCTTCTACTTTGTTTTCTCCTTCTCTCTCTTTGTCCTTCATTCCCTCTCTCTCATCTCCATCCTGCTGCTGATTTTCTTCATATCACCCTAGGCCTTTTGACCTACTTTTTTATCTACATCTATCCACCAAAATAGCCTAATTTTTTCAATGTTGTTGATACATGTATCTGGATGACTGTGCCAGATAGCTAGACCATTTACCGCATCTACATGCATACATACATGTATTTATATACATACATTACTGTATTTACTACTAATTTTTGTTTTAAAACAAACTGTGTGGTTTCAGGAATGCATATAGGAGAATGTTCTGAGAAATTTAAACTCAATCAAATGCAAAATGACCAACTTGCGGTCATTACTAACTGTAGTCATGGTGGTATGCATAAAATCTGGAAAACCTTGCTAGATACATGTAGGTAGACCATTACTATAAAACAAAATGTGCGGCTTCAGAAGTGATATATGCCCTGAGAAAAAATGTCAACTGAACAAAATCAGGGACTTGTGGCCATTATTGACTGTGATCTATAATTTTATGTTTCCATTTCAGCTAAAATAGGCCTGCTATTTTGAACAATACAATTTAAAATTCATTTGATTTTGAGTAAGTGAGAAGAATGTTCAATCTGTTATTTGCACAAAACTTAACGCATGGATGGATCACGTAGGCCTACTACATGTCCTTGGTGATGGTATAATAGTACTCACCCCTAAGGATCAGTAAAGTAGGTTATATTCTTTAAAAACATTTATAGTGTGGTTTGTGCAGCACTGGTTATTAATTTTCAGAAAAAAACCCCACTAATGTCTTAAATAGGAGAAACAAATGTACACATGTGTACAGGAGGCACTAAAGGGAAAATTAATAAAATTTGAAAACCATGATGACATAAATACATAGGAGATGACTGGGTATTTTACATTTGATTTTTTTTGGCATCTCCAGGACTGATATTTATAATTAACAAAAGTATGAAAGTAGAGCTGACTAAATTATAGGACATAATTGTACTTCAGTGGTGGCATGGCAATCCTAGAAGAAGATGCAGCAATGCAGTGATCAGTTGAAAGTATTATTTAATTACCATAATTATCAAAAATAATTACATTATTTTAGCAATGTAGCCATGTGCACAATCAAAATCATTACATTGACAGGGTTCCCACTCAAAACTGAAAACAAAATTCCATGATTTTTCCATGATTATTCAATGATACCAGGTTATTTTTCCAGGAAATAAAATAGTGCTCACTTCCGTTTTGGCTGCATGTGTAATTTACCTAAATTGTTTTCATTTGCCTAAATTGTTTTTGTACGTCAATAGATTTGGGCACATATATATGCAACCACCAGTAGTCAAATATCAGGCTATTAGAAAGGAACACTTGTGCAAAGAATAAATTCTGCAAAATTTATTCTGATATTAAAAAAAATGAGGATAACTGAAGCAAAATTCCATGAAAATGTCCTTTTTTAAAATTCCATGATTTTTCCATGCATGGAATTTTTTTCCAGGTTTTCCAGGTGAGTGGGAACCCTGCATTGATATTGTGGAGAACAAATTAGCAATATAGCATTCATCAGTTCATTTTAAAGATTTTTGTTAAAATTTATTAAGTTAAAAATATAATAATCAGACTTCAGCTATGTTTCGTCTGAGAAATTGTCAGCTGCCAGTACAAATAACAAGAAATAACTGCACTACATTTAGGCCTACTCACCGGATAGTCTACATCCAATTTATAAGTTCAATTTCTCTCCCTGTTTTAGAAGCCTAATAGGTGGTTTCAGGAACTATGAAATACATTTTCAGGCTATATTTCCTACATTGTTCCTGAAGATGTCTTTAGTACACTGGAAAAAGGAAAATGTCATAATTTGTAACAGCAATACAAAAAATAAAAAAAATATAGAGCTTGATAAAAAAATAAATGACAAAGAAAGAAGCTGATTATTATTTCATAACTGGAATATACAATTCCACAAACAATAAACAAACAATGTCAGTTATTTAACACTTGCCCTGCTAAATTATTTAATTACATTGTCATCTTAAAATAATTAAGAATATTTTCATAGATTTATATTCATGAAAATTGAACATCTCCAAATACATGAAATATGAGTATAATGCGAATAAGCAAGCATCAATATGATCAATATTCAACTACCTATTTATCAGTACATGTACACTGTACAGTATATTATTTTCAGTACATTTGAGTTAGTCAACCCTTAACGCGCCTAAATACTGTTATTTAAGCCATGGGGACCAAAGGGTTTTTTCAATTTAAAATCATCATAAATGTTTTAGTTAGCTCTTCCAGCTTCATTTGATATATGTTAAGAGTCTACAGCCATTATAAATATTTTTACCTTTACAGTGCAGATCAAATAATTTTTTTACTCAAGATCACAGTGCTGGGATCAAATCTAGACTTTAGAATCTGACGTCTGAAGCTGATTCCAGCGCTTCAAAGGTTAAACTGACTGAAAACTTTATGGCTGTGGACTCACAAGGATTCACTTTAAATATCAATCAGAATTACATTATATTATTTATATGTCATTCAAATCTTTTATATTGACCTGTATGTAGTTCACTTTCAGATACTGCAGTGATAGTGGATGTAGCTCACAGTTACAATGAACCTTTGCTCATGAATACACATGTAGGCAGACAGACTGGACAGACTGGATTTTTATCTAATTGTGTTAAATTTTTAGGGTTGTCAGGCTTATAATACCGTAAACCGGGGCTATTTTGCCACCCTATTTACATATTTGATATCATTGTATTAATCGAAGCTACTTTTTGAAGTAGGAATATAAACATGATAAAGTGTCATAAATAAGGGTGATTGTGTAAGGTATTTACATACTTAGCATAGTTTGTATTTAGGACTTTAAAAAAAAAATGTATGATGTATGATGGCAAAATAGCCCCGGCAACCGGGGCTATTTTGCCACTATAGCTAATTTTGAGAATCAAAACCATTTGTCACAAGCCAAATAAAAATATTTTGCCATGTGAATATTTTTTAATTCAAAATAATATAATTGAGCAGCTAATCGAATGAAAATCAAATCAACTGAACAGTCAGTAGGCATTTTTATCAATCCATTTAATATATAACATAAATTAGGTAAATGTACCATACAGACATAAACATGAAATATTAGGTGAAAAGTCATTATTTTTCATGAATTTCCTTTAATTTTTAAAATGAGTGCCTCAAACCTAGTATATAAATATTTATATAGTTTTTAGGGGTCAGTGAGTCTAGTGGCCAAGTCTGTTTTCATATCATATAAACGAGGCTCTGGCGTCCATTTTTAAAGGGTGGCAAAATAGCCCCGGTATGTGGTGGCAAAATAGCCCCGGTTACTTTGAAGTGCTGGAAAAAGCTCAATATTTGAATTTCACCAATAAATTCTTTTTATGTGATAAGGACCCTTCAATTATCACAAAATAAAAATATATACGTTAATATAAAGAGTTCAAATATGTCCAGTTTCTAAAAAACAAAATTTTGTGAATAGACATAAAAATGTTCCCTACAATATAGTCTAACCTAGGATAATAGTTATTTTCATTAACTTATTTATTGAAAACCAGAGGGTTTTATCAATTTTCGTAGGGGGTGGCGAAATAGCCCCCGTTTACGATACTAAAAAAAAAAAAAAAAAAAAGGGATTTTAGGCCACATTTGTGCACATATACAATTTAAGCATGATAATTTAAAACCCTATTTTTTCAGGGATGAACACCCAGACCCCCACACTCCTTTTGGAACCCCCACCCAAACATTCCTGGAGGAAACTCGGTGTAGTATATTTATGTAAATATCTTGCAAAATGGTTTAACTTCTGGGTTTCCAACAAAGGGTGGGGGGGGGGAGGGAAGAATCAGGAGCTCCCCTCCCCCTCACTTAGCACAAAGGGGGTTGGCAAAGAAAAATACATGTAGACCTACATCCAATATTATGCTGTCATTTCAGTTAAAATAGGCCAATGTTTTCAGCACAAAAAAATTAAACATTTTTTCCCTCCTTTTGGACCCCAAGTGCCAACTGAAACATTTATGTCAGAGGGAAGCCTGAACATTTGAAATAACAGTGGGATCTATAGCCATGGGCCTACTGCTAGGTTGTATCTAGTCTATGTAGGCCTACAGTCAATTTTCTCAGTTGCTATTCAAAACTTTAGGGTGAAATTTTCTTGGAACATATTTTATTCTTCCCCCCAGCATCGCTAAAAATTGTGTGTACTTTTGTTGTGTATTTTTAAATTACAGAGGTTGATCTTGCTTTTCATTGATGTGGGTGGGGTCTTGATTAAAACTTGACCAAGGAACATGTCATGGGGGGAATTTTTGAATTTCATTGGCTTTCTCCAAGCAGCAACTAAATCTAATGAATATCAGGCACTGTTTGTCACTAGTTTATAAGAAATAACCCTCAAATAAGAACTCCCTCCACTTGGATCCGCCACTGTGTTAGACAATTTGGCATGTAGGCCTAAAATAATTCTAGTTTCACAGTAGGCCTAATGGTGTTAGCTGTCATTGTGAAATTTTATTACATGCGGCGACCAAATTAGCAAATGCCAATGGTCAGATGTTCGACTCTGACTTCGATAATAGGCCTACACAACAAAATTCCACCACATTTTCAGGGATGTTGGAGGAAGATGAAAAAATAATCAGAATTTTTTTTCAAAAGTAAAGTGGTCAGGGATCAAGCAAATTGAAAAAAAGACTACTCTCAGGATCTGGTGAAACAGGCTGTATGCACATAGCCTGGCCCTGTAGGCCTACTGTAGACCCTACTCTAGTTAGGCTAGATATAGAGACGAAATTCCTGTATTTCCTATTTTTGACGTACATGGTTCTCAAAAATTAGAAATCAGGAAATTGTCTCTATATCTAGCCTAACTGTTAAATGCACAGCACAAAAATTTTGAAAAATTTGCAGCTCTAGTCTATGGACATGTTTACCATGTTTACATCATATGGTCATAATCCGATAATAAGAAGCCAAAATAAAATCACCGATTTTTTTATGATTTTAGCGTGGGCATGTCCCTCTATATCATTATATGGTAAGAGTGATCACGCCTCACCACTTTGAGGTGAGCTTTCTTTCACTTGCCAGCAATTTTCAAATCTGACAGCCTGGAATTTTGTTATATATTTTCTAAGTTAGAATATTTTGCATCATGTAGGCCTTATGTAATACTTGTTCCATGGTGATGGTGAAATAAGAACTGTCATTTTGCCGTTTTACTACATGTGAGAGGGTTCAACTTCAATAATTACGCAACAAAATTTCACAAAATTTTCAATGATGTTGGGGAGAAATGAAAAAAAATCAGAGACCTCGAGCAAATTAAAAAAAAGGCTAGGCCTAGTTCCAGGGAAAAGAGTTTCTATTGATCTGATCTGATCTGATCTTAGGCTAATGTTACTCAATAGGCCCATTTCTCACAATAGGGTCTAGCGCCGATGTCCCCTGCATGAATGACACTGACAGAAACTTTTATTATCGCCCGGCCACAGTCTGAGTTTAGCCCGTTTTCAGGCCTATTTTGTTGAAAATAAAGACATGTTTATTGTTACCGTTACTCGTTAGACCTAGAAGTAGAATCTAGATTCTTTCGAAACAAAATAGTCAAAAGTTGTATTCATTGTCGTTAACTTACCTTCTATCGTAGCATACTGTCAAGAATGATGTGACAGATTATCGTCGTCGACGTCGTCGAACCAAATCACAACATCATTCAAATGCACTGCGACGCTCTGTCAGTTGACCAAGGTCCAAGTGTCTTTTTCGTGTCATTCCAGCGGTCTATAGCGGTACCGATCTAAACCTGACGACGTACTCGCCTATTTACATATACTTTTCTTCTTCTTTTACGCTCACTCGCAGATAAACATGGCTTAATTCGAAATCTGTTCATTTTGCCTCCAATGTCGGCCATTTTTTTTCCTGGATTCAAAGCTTGGTGTCGTCATAGTCACGTGACTTCAGATTTCCCTCCCAGTGTTTACTTAGTAAATTACGGAGCCCGTAAAATAGCAATATTGTGACCGGCGCAGTCGTGACGACGTACTTCCTTTAACGTTATGCTATTTGGATGTTTATCAATGTGAACGTTATGTTAATTGGATGTTTTTCGCTGTTAACGTTGTGTTATTTGGATGTTTAACACTGAACCTTATGTTAATTGGATGTTTTTCACTGTTAACGTTATGGTAATTGGATGTTTCTCACTGTTAACGTTATGTTATTCGGATGTTTTTCACTGTGAACGTTTTTTTATTTGGATGTTTTTCACATTGAACATTATGTTAATTGGATGTTTTCACTGTGAACGCTATATTTTGTGGATGTTTTTGACTGTGAACGTTATGCTATTTATAGACCAGACGTGGCTGGTGGTAAGGTGTCACCCGGAATGGGAATTTAGGCCACTATCATTTTCACATAGCATGACTATTCAGGGGCCAGAATCAACCTGTTGATCAGGTAACTGCCGCTGCTTTACTGACATATGGCCAAAATTGTACATGACCTATGCATGATTTTTTTCCGCTTTGGAAAAATCTAGCATATTACACATTCCCGCCCACTGAGTAGTGAAATTTTGAGCTATATCAATATATTTGATATCAACAGAAAGCTACTGGCACAGTCGTTCATGTGGATGTAACATATTTTCTGCCCGATCTTTGATAAATGCACAAGAGAGCTATAAGTTGGTATTTTAACCCCTAGTTTTACCTATTTTTCATACTTTTTCAATAAATAGTCAAAATACTTTTCTCTTAGCCGATTTTTGTATAGTATATATGTTTATTGTTGATTCAAACATGTTCTAGAACTATTGTGGACCTAAAATAAACCCATTTGGAAGAAAAATAATGAGTTATGTGGACATATTACACACTTTTTTGGTTAGACGTAAAAATTTGCTCGCTTTTCTTCAGGCTCGTGAAAATTGATGGTATCTCACATTTTTGCCCCACTGAGTAGTCAAATTTTGAGCTATATTAATATATGTAACATCAATAGAAAGCTACTGGCACAGGCTTTCACGTGGATGTAACATATGTTCTGTCCGATTTTTGAAAAATGCACAAGAGAGCTTTAAGTTGGTATTTTAACCCCTAATTTTACCTATTTTTCATACTTTTTCAGTAAATAGTCAAAATATTTTTCTCTTAGCTGATTTTTGTATAGTATATATGTTTATTTTTTATTCAAACAAGTTCTAGAACTATTGTGGATTTAAAATAAACATATTTGGAATACAAATAATGAGTTATATGGACATATTACCCACTTTTTTGGTTAGACGTAAAAATTTGCAAGCTTTTCTTCAGGCTCGGGAAAATTGACGGTATTTCACATTTTGGATGTAACATATTTTATGTCCGATCTTTGACAAATGCACAAGAGTGCTTTAAGTTAGTATTTTACCCTTCAATTTTACCCAATTTTTTAGACTTTTTCAGCAAGCAGTCAAAATACTTTTCTGTCAGCTGATTTTTGTATGGTATAAATGTTTAATTTTGATTCAAACATGTTCTAGAACTATTGTTGACTTAAAATAAACCCATTTGGAATAAAAAATAATGAGTTATGTGAACATATTACACACATTTTTGGTTGGACATAAAAATTGGCGAGCTTTTCTTTACGGTCGGGAAATTGACTGTATCTCACATTTTTGCCCAAATGAGTAGTCAAATGCGGAGCTTTGTCAATATATTTGTTATCAATAGAAGGCTACTGGCACCGGCCTTCACATGGATGTAAAATACGTTGTGTCTGGTCATTGACAAATGCAAAATAGAGCTTTAAGTTGGTTGAACCTTTAATGTTACCTATTTTTAACACTTTTTCAGTGAATAGTCAAAATAATTTTTTCTCAGCTAAATTGTGTTTGGTATAAATGTTTAGTTTTGATTCGACCATGTTCTAGAACTATCATTTACATGAAATGAACCCATTTGGAATAAAAATAATGAGTTATGTAAACATATTATATATTTTTTTTGGTTAGACATAAAATTAGCTCGCTTTTCTTCAGGCTCGGGAAAATTGCCCATATCTCACATTATTGCCCACTGAGCAGACAAATTTTGAGCTATATCAATATATTTATTATCAATAGAAATCTACTGACACAGGCTTTCACATGGATGTAAAATTTGCTGTGTCCGATCATTGACAAATGCACAAGAGAGATTTAAGTTGGTATTAATTTTGCCTATTTTTCATACTTTTTCAGTAAATAGTAAAAATACTTTTCTCTCAGCTGATGTTTGTATGTACTAAATGTTTAGTTTTGATTCAAACATGTTCTAGAATTATTGTTGACTTAAAATAAACCCATTCGGAATAAAAAATAATGAGCTATTTGAATATACTTCACACTTTTTCGGTTGGACGTAAAATTTGGACACCACAACAAAGCGCTATGTTTGTATTTTATCCCTCCATTTGAACAATTTACAATGTTTTTTTTAGTGAATACCAGCAGCACTTCTCGCTCATGTTATCTTTATATGGTATACAAATTTTTTATTACTTTTACATTCTCTGTAGCCATTTTTCAAAAATGATCTTGACCACTGAAGAAGTGATTACAGCCCTTTAAAAGTTATCTCAGCAACTACAAAATGATCTTGACCACTGAAGAAGTGATTAACATCACTTGAAAAGTTATCTCAGCCACTGCAAAAGTGATCTTGAGAATGTCATGCACCATTCAATCGGCGGGGGGGGGGGGGGTTGAGTATTTTAAAATCAAACCCCGGACAGGCTCTTTATGAAATAAAAGATATATTTCAAGACCTGGACTAGCTGGCCTAATCATTTTAATAAAATTATGCCGGAATAAATAATCCAGCCCCCCCCCCCCCGGTGATTGAATAGTGCCCACCCAAACAGTTTTGTTGACAATAATTATATAATTGATTTAACTGCCTGCAGTGGGTCTCATATGCATGGTGACTTGAAGTTCTTGGAACGTGGGCACTTTTGAACATGGGAGCTTAGGGAACTTCTCGATATAGGCCCTATTAGGCCTACTTGAAGTATGAATATTTGGTTACTAGCCTGTCTGACACTTCGTTTCCATTTTCGGGCTGTGACTGGTGACCTTGCCAGCTATTTGGTTACCATCTGATGGGATAAAAATATGTTGTTGTTGCTGTGGGTCGAGGGGGTTGTGGGTCGAAGGGTTGTGGGTCGAGGTTACTTGTGAGTCGAGGTTACTTGTGGGTCGAGGGTTGTGGTTCGAGGGGATCGAGGGGGTTATGAAGGTTAAACCCAATATCGGCCGGCTGTGTCTACCAAGAGAACAGCACCTGGTGGACAACTGTAGTAGTATAACGTCTTACAAAGCCAAAAGGCAGTAACTACAAGTGATCACAAGTGAACAGTTAATGCCTATTAGCTTTCCACGGCACTATCACCGCCCTTCGCTTTGTACTTCTACAGCTCCAGTTAGACTGTTATGACGACGATCGCAGCCCTGCGGACAATAACAATACCATGATATTTATATTACATGTGACGTTTATCATCTACCATCGTGAAATTTCATTAACATTTAGAACTAATTATTTCTACTTTCAGCCGACAAGTATGTTGCAATTTACATGATTTACATTAGTTTGTTTGCTTGCATCTAGTCCATATTATTATTATTCACATTGGGACGCAGATGGTTAATTGACTTCATAGTCAAGCACAAAGCTCACACCAACGCAGGTGACGATAGGCCTACCCTGTCTGTCAGTTGGTTGCCAGACCCAGCAAACACTCCTATTTTCACCGGAAATCGTGATGGTTCACACAGAATGTCTGGTTATAAACCGCACCTTAAATTTCGAATTTTTTAGCTATTTTACCAAACATATTTCCAAAGATAAACCGCGGTTACTAACAGGCGATATACGGTAGAGGTAGAGCTACGAGAACATCAACACATCCTGTGATGACATCAACAGGACCGAGTGCCTTGTCACCTGGTCAGTCACCACTCGCAAAAACGCCAGGCACTCCACAATGTATATTTAATATTGTCCTGACGTCTATTACATTGGCCCAACATTAAACCAACATTGACTGAACGACTTCTCTCGCTGGAGAGAACAGTATACTTTTGTAGTACGCAGTTACTGCCGTTTGCTTTTGCACGGCAGCGTATTGGCGGTGATAACTAAATGATGTATGAACGGGCATTGCAAAAAAAGACGTTATTTAGTCGTATTACACGCTAGAAATGTATAAATTATATGAATTTGCAATGCCTTTGACTGCCAAGGCCAAAAATCTACTTTTAATAATACAAAATTTATTTTTTTGAAGATAGATATCTTAGCCAAGACTTAACTTCTATATTGCATAACACTCCTCTAGATGTCAGTTGTGAGAGAGAGGGTGGGTGGGGGCTACCCCTACACCACACACTGCCGGCCAGGTGAATCAGCCTCTCTGGTGTCACCTGGTGTGTCACAGCCACACAGCAAACACGAGACATTGACACAATGTTAGCCTAATAGTGGCCCACAACACTGGGCCAGCATTGGCCTACCAGTAGAATGGCTTTAACACGATATATGTTCACCCAATGCTAGTTTAATGCTGGCCCATCAACTACAACCCTGGCTCAGCAGTAAAACAGCATTGGCTAAACGTCTCATTTTCACCTGGAGGCACCAGCAACTTGATACACTGACACAATGTTACTTTAATGTTGGAACAGTGTTATGAATGATGGCACAACATTTAACCAACATTGGGTCAGTGCATTATGTTGCCCGCCTAGAACAAGCATGACAGAACGCTTCTGCCCACAGCAAACCCAAGTATCTGCTTATTTCACAAGTGTGCAGATACTGTCTATTGAAAATGATGTTACTAACATGAAGCTAAAGGCAGTGACATCAGCGTAAAGGAAGTATATACTTGATTAACAAGTTAGCAAATACGATCTTTGGCAGAGCTATGGCAGGAAGAGCCAGTTAAGAAGCAGTAAAGGCCTAATTTACCAGGGAGCAGATAATGCCTTTTGACTTTGCACAGGCAGAACAGATGTAAAGCGGAAGTTAACGACAGACATTTGTCTTGAAAGTCAAACTAAAAACTTGGCGACTAAAAAAGGATTTCATTAGTCTCATAGCCGTTTAAAAAATATAATAATACAAGAGAAGATATTTTCCGGTTGCAATTCCCCATACCTCGATCGAATGTTTTCAGTTATTATTATTTCCTTGACCATTACGATTAACCAAGCTTATTCTATCACATTGAAACAATTTTTAAAGAGGCATAATTGTTAAAATGATACTTTTAATCAGTTGAAGTTGGTACTTGGTAGGCCTACTTGCTTCAACAATTTTCAATCAACTTTCATTCTTAACATATTCCATAACAACATCAGAAAACAAATGATTTTGCAATTTTTAAGCAGCTGTCAGGAGATTATATCCTTCATTTAAAATTATATTTGACTCGTCGTGAATATGTTTGATAAATACATATATATATGGTCGATTCCCACGAAAGTAATGCATGTGGACCTTATTTTGAAAAAGTTCATTTTTTCAATATTCAAAATGAACAGCGCCTTTATATTACGCATTCTGAAGCGCCGCACCTGCACCTAATCAATAACCAACACTTTTTTTGCTTTTGTACATCTGAATTTTTTTAATTAATCTTTTTTGAAAATTTAAAACTCGTGTAACCCTACGAATACAGCTTGTATTATGACATCTGACTAAATCAATATTGCACAATATAAATATTTTACACATTATATCTATGACATAAGTGCTTGCTATTTATTTGCTGAACCGAATTCATTGTAGAGCATGTCCACAAAACAATGTTGCTAATAGCAAAATAGGTGCAATAATTTAAAGTGCGTTTTTGTAACCATACGAATGCGCTTTCATGTTCTATAAAACGAATACTACTACAGATTAACACAAGTTTTTTTCTCTGAATACACTTGTGTTACCAATGTATAATATGGGCAAGGTAACGCATCGGAAAATTATACAATTTTTTTAATTTCTTCCATTGAACACTACGGTTTTTTTTAATTTGTGTAACCCTACGAATTTTCAATAAAGAAATACCAGCTGTGGAATTCCATGAAACACATGGGGTTTACCACCTTGTCTAACAGAATAACCAAGGTACAGTGTACGTGACAGTCAGATTTTAGTGGGTAACATAGATATCTTGAAACGTTAGCAATGTTTGAATTTTTAAGATATTCTACAAATTATCACAGTGCTATATTTCACTATGTAGGTGTGGAGAATACAGGAGTTAATTGAATATCTATGATGCATTATCATGTCATGACATGGCAATATGTGGACGATATCGTTTAAAATATTCTTATGTAATAGAAGAGCCACCAGAGACTGATGATATTGTCATTCGTAGGGTTACACAAATAGCAGGTATTCGTAAGGTTACTATCTACAAAAGAAAAACGTTAAATGATTGAAAAATATATGTTGTTCCCATTGCAAAACAGGCCAAGAATAAAGCGAACATCATAGCGAGCACTTATAAGGTGTAAAACTCAACAAGCTAATAAATATTGCTATCCAAAAAACGTTTGAAAATTAGTTTAACTCACCAATGCAAAGGCAAATTTACTGTTAATATACTTTGTTATACATTATATTAAAAATATATGTAACGTGTATTCTTTTGTGTATTACAAATATTGGAAATATTAATTTAAGCATATCTAGCATCTAAAAGAGTTCACCACTGTGTGTTTCCGAAGGGTTACCAATTTCACAAATAGCTTCTATGTTGTATAACACAATACGAGTTTAATTGGCATTGCCAGACCTTTCTCTAAAAACACAATAATTTTCAAAAACAATATATACAAGCAAGCAAAAACTAGTGGTATTTGAAACGTGTGTGATGCAATAGCGTCATAATCACTGTCTGACTTCACCAGTTGGAAATACATACAATTATTTGACAAATTAGATATTTTGTTCAATGATCTATGTGAAGTTAATTATAGCGCGGTAAATCTATTGGATATTGAGCAGTTTCATACGAGAGAACACACATTTGTTTAAATAATATAATGAGCAGTCAATATTGCAGTATTGTGATGATTTTTCATAGGCCACCTAGATAGAGTAACCCTACAAATGACAGCGTAACCCTACAAACGAAGCTGTTATAAGCATTTTGAATCGACATAGAGCAACCAGTTTTACCCCTTTTTGTTCATTGTAGCTCTATCTGTCAAATACCTTTCACAAGTGAATGATACGTGTATATGTATGTATATTTTTTAGGTTGACTATTAATTCAGTGACAAACAATAAATAAATTATTCTCGTGATCCTCGTGCACCTTGTTGCTAAAAACTCTTTATTCCATCCTTCTCTGATTGTTTATTAATGTGGCTGTCAAAGTAATGTTAGTTATCGATACAAATGGTTCATAACACAACACTTATGTTAATTAATAGCCTTATTTTTCAATAAAATATAAATTTGTAACCCTACGAATACACTTATAAAACCTGTAAGAAAAACGTTCAGGTGAGCAAATGATATGAAATCATGATTTTAAACAAGATGCTCCATTTACATTTTAATATTCAACTGCTATTTCCACTCTAAGCCTTGAATTGAAAGAAATGTTATGTTTGACATGTCTTTTTTTGTATATTTTCTGAATATTGAATATTTGCAGCAGAATGGAAGTTGACTACAAATCATTATGTGCAGTATCAAATTTTCGCAACTGTTATTAAACTGTTCTAAACATTACCACCTAATTGTTACCACCTGAACTGCTCTACTTTTTGCGACCAAACTATCATATATTAAGAGCTCGCATATATTTTCTGTGAAAGTTCCATATGTCTGCGATATAAACTGAAGAATTCAGGACTGTGCAACAAAGTGGTTTTTTTGCCGATATGCATCACTTTCGTGGGAATCGACCATATATATATAAAGAGCGCTCTTCTGATCAATTATAGATGTTTTTATTGGATCACGCCGTTTTCTCTCAGGTTAGCGATGGAATCCTGGGAATAATTGAGCAATTCTTTTAGAATAGAATCCGTGTGTTGTCCAAGTGTTGGCGGTGGATACGTGAGTGTTGTTTCCGCTCCGCGATATCTCACAGGAGGACCTATTTGTAGAACAGCATGTTATAGTATTATTATAAGAGATGTCACATATGATTTACAGACACAAAATATCTCGAAGATAAAAACCCCGTCTTTTTGTAATATCTTTAGCACCACTTTGAAAATGATGGTGGTGTTAATAAATAATAGTATATCACCACCTAGGATGTATATGAAATATACATAAATTACACAAAACGATTCAATTGAAGAATCCATTGATAACATTCATTTCACTATTAAATCCCCAGTACGTTTTTTTTACATATTCCATGCAGCTCATGACACAATCAAGAAGATGCATGGAATATATGTCCAAAACGTGAAAATAAACAATAATTTAATATGAATATATTTACAAATAGCGTGGGACATTTAGACAATACATTTAGATCAACCTCACCCGGTATTCTGATTTTACCCACTGTCGGATGGTCGATCTCTTGGATCATTTCGTTGTGAAGAACCTGGAAAATATATAATAAATCTTTAACCATGTATAAGCATCCTTGTCGCATTGATGCACCGAGAAATATGATAAATTAGAAAAGGTATATTTCATCAAAGAATACGATCTGGGCATACCTTTGATCAATTACATTGAGGTGTTTTATGAGAACTGGGCATTCGCAATAATTGTGTGAATAAATATTATATCGAGGTTGACGAAGTGAGAGGAATCACGTGTCATTTACACATACAAATGTATATGATGATACTTCGGAAAATTCATCAAATTACCGACTGCCAGCGCATGCGGCTTCCACAGTGGACCATTAAGCCAGTGTGTGTCGACGTCAACGATTGATTCAGGCATCTATTTGCTAGAGGATGGTGCAATCTTAAAACGGTGTTCAAATTGAAGCTGGAAATTGTGACACCAGTTCCAGCTTGAAATAAAAATAAAACAGGAGTGTCAGTGGGAGTTCTGGATGTTAGTTCCTCTCTGTTCTATACTTACTTGTGGATCTGAAAATACTTCTTCCATGTTATTTATAGGTCCATACGGACAAGAGCTGCCTTCAAATTGAATCAGCCATTCTGCAAGAGTGTGCTGAGAAAACCTAGGAATGGGAATGTACAGATGGATAAAGATACGCTGAATTTTAATTTCCGTCGGCATATATTGAATAGGATTTTTTTCAAGAGTAGAAGTTGATCATAATTTATTCATTAAAAAAGCGGTAGGCCACAAAGGGATATTTTGCTGGGTCATCTATCATAATACACGCTATGCAATTAAACATACAGTGTACTTCATGTATACCCTGTTTTATGCTTAGTCTCCAACACACGAAAATGCCTAACGTCTGGCATATAGCAGCACGTACAAGTTCATTTATAATAAACATACCTTTATAAGTGAAATAAACACTGCATCGCCAGTTTTGATTAATATATCCCTTCAGTAAACTGTTATGGTTGGATTATTTTAAGTGAAACATATAGTCAACAACTACTTTACTGCTACAATACTTCCTGAAGAAGTCACATTCAACATAATTTGTTCTTATATTGCTACTATGCTAGTATGAAGTTATCTAAACCTATTAACTTGATCTGTCATATCACCTGTTGGATATTGTCTGAATGAGTTGCTTTCTATTTCTAACTCTGTCATCATTTTCACGATAACGAGCATCCGTTGCAATTTCTTCTAGGTCCATTATCTGAGATTGGAAGCATTTTATAAGCATTAGGCCTACCGTTTGATACTTATTATCCTTTTACATTTAAATTTATTTCATATCTTGTTTTAGTATTATTATAAGTGCAGACAGTGAGTACTAGGCCTACATGGGTGATATGATATTGTTACAGAGAAAGAGCTCGATGGTCTGTCCTCAGAAGTTCTGCTATTTTCCATATCGGTCACGATTGTATACCTAATATACCAATAGGGTTGATTTGGACTCACTTGCTCACGCGCAAAGATACTGTTCTCTTCCCGCCAATAATCACCGCTGTCTGGGTTTTAGCGTGTCGAGTTCGGCTGTCAGTCAATGCTCACAGGATCTGACAATTCCAACCATTTCCTGGTTTGTGGTTAGTCAATTCCCTCTATCTCCACCTGGAGACTTATTATTTGCAAAACCACACAAAACTAGATGCGACTGTTTTCGGCACGAAAACATTAAAAGCATCCCCGTTAGATAGGCCTATTTCCTAGACTCGAAACCAGCCCTCTCACTCAGCTAAGTACTGGAAATGTTAGGATCTCCTGTGGATAATGGCACCTTGCCAACTGGAGGTGTTGACAGGTCCACTCAGCGATCTGAAAAATTCTGAACCCACCCCCCACATGGGTTTGGTAGAAGGGGAATTCCCACTGACCTGGTTTTTTATCACTGCATTATGATCCAATAGCCAGAGACAAATTTTCGCAGTGTTTACACATGGACAGGTGACACTGCTGAAGTAATGTATATGAAAAATAATGACAAAATATTGACCCCCCCCCCCCCCTCCCCCAATTTTTTTTATTGGCCGCCGCACCCATTTTGTTTTTACAAAAAAAACTAGCTAACTTTTTAATTATTATTATTTATTTATTTCAAAATATTGTTTGCGAGCACAACCGGGGGCTCATTTTTTATTATATGCAGTGCGAGTGCTGTGCAGGTCCATATTGGTCGTGGGACTACTTGCCAGGGCTGTGTGACCAACTTCCTGTTACTAGGTCCGGATGTAATCAGCCTGACCTTCATCCGACTGAACACCGGACAGAGTTACCTGGGCCCAGCCGACACAAGCACCTACGGGCCCTTGGTAGCTAATCATCCACAGATGGGTCATAGCTCCGAGACGCCATACAAAACAACACTCCAAAAGTTTTGAAAAATTCTTCACATCGTATACTAGGCTACATGATCATCATACACAATGATTACTAGATTCTGTACAGTTCTGTAATAAACCTCCATTTTTTCTGGTGAACAGATTATGATATATGGAACATCGAGGTATCTCTGTATTATTGTGTTGGTAAACGAATAATGTAAATGTAATGTACACTATAAAAACACACAACAATGTAAGAATATTTTTCAGGAAAAACGTTTACCCCTTTCAGCTATTCATTGATAATATCTTCCTCACTGAATAATTTTTTAAAGAAATATAAACAGATCAAATACCTTGCACATATCTGCAAATAAATGATTGTTTCCACCTCCAACAATCATATATTTGTCGTCTTTTGTCTTGAATGCCTGTATTCAAATATAAATACATAAGTAATTATGTATGTGTATGTTGAGTGATTGCAAAAAAGATTACGGTGGCCAATTACAAGTTATGTCTACTGGTAAACATGAGAAATCATTTGTTGTACATGCTGCTGTAAATGAATTGTTGTAACACATTGTCAAAGAATTCAGGATATTAAAGATAATATTACATTACATGTCTTCGAGCAGTGATGCTCACTGTCTTTGCAGCTTAGATTTAACACAATAAGGGTGGATGCAGCATCTGAAGAAAGGGGCATGGGGATATTCTTAGTTTGTTTGGGGGGCGTTTTTTTTAAGTATTTGGCAAAAAGAGGAGACACCATCGACCAACCACTAAACCTGAGGCTTGTACAGCATTGTTTGAACATGCAAAAGGTAAATTGTCGATCAAATCACGCAAAGTTTGTGGTATTCCAGGGGCGGATCCAGGATTTGAAAAAGGAGGGGGCGCAGGTGGCTCGGAGGCGAGTTTTTAGGCATATTTAGGCCAATTTAGAAGACTTTTTAAAGAATTTGGCACAAAAAACGGGTGGGCGTGCGCCCCCTGCCCCCCCCCCTCTGGATCCGCGCCTGTATTCAATAAACAGACTTCATTGCTAGAACATATAACAATCGATATTTTCTCTTGATATTGCATCCATTTACATAAATTAAAGTTTAGATGAACATTAAGAAGCTACCATCACGGGTTACGTCATGATTGATGCAAAAGCATCTAGCATTATTGTGAAAGACTTAATTGTGGAGAAAGAATAATATCTTACTTGATAAGGCACAACACTTGTATGACCTGTGCCAAATCTACGCGCCTCTTGTCCACTGATTAGATAATTGGCAGCAATATGAGACAAAATAGCCACCTGGTAAAAAACAGCAGAATAAATGTTGTATTATTTACATATTAAGTAATTTTAGCGGGAGTAAAAAGATAAAACGAGTTTTCATACATTGCTGATTCATTCAGAGATTACATGGTGTAGTTACCTGCGTATTGAGCAGATTACAGTCAATGTGCTGACCTAGACCAGTTTTTTCACGTTGCAGTAGGGCTGCAGTTAAGGCCATACCTGCATATAATCCGGTGGCCAGGTCTGTCATTGCTACACCGACACGACATGGCTCGCCATCCTGTCAAATAATGAATCTATTTTTAGAAAGATCGAGATATCAGTTTATTGAAAAGCTTACGACGATATAGAGATGTTGCATATGGAGTTAATGCCACGAGGGGAGATCAAAAACTTCTGTCGCAGTGGTCTTATTGTTTATTATATATTTGAGGGTGCACATGGGTTAAAAAACGAATCTTAGTTTTATAGGGTCCAAACATCGAGGATTTCAGCTTATAAATAGTGTAAAAAACGAACCAAAAAATTAATATCTATTCTTATCTATAATCGTATCATTGTTCCCTTATAAAAAGGGAATAGCGAAGCCAAAAAATGGGTAAAAAGTGAACTGGGGAGAATCCATAATTTCCAGGACCCATGTGCACCCTCACATTTAGGATACATAAATATACCATCACAGCCAAATCGACATTGCTCAACGTTGCATTTTCATGCGGCACTTTTGAAAGCACTCACGCTACTCTGAAACAGGTAACCTTCATGAGCTCTGAATGAGCAGCTTTGGCCAAATCATGTAGCCTTGAAAAAGGCCTACAAGCGAGTTGGATTTTACATTGGGAAACAACCAAAAATCACCTGCCATCATGAAGCTAAGTCAGGTGAGTAGGGTGGATGTTCCATCATATCATGTGTATGTTTTCCTCCTCCAGGTAGTTTTGTGTGAGACGAGATTGTGAGGTCATGCGTTATCATGATGCAGAAGAACTCTAAAGCGCCGTCGGGTGCGTGCGGTTTTTCGAATGAGCTCAAAGACCTTTGGTGGAACGGTGGCGATGTAGGCTGTGTAGTATGTTGAAACATTATACGCTTCCTAGAACGGAAACCAGTCTTCACTTGAGGGCGAGGCTCATCTTTTGTTATTCACACCATATTTGATCGTTTGTCTTACATGGTGAATGGGGCTGTTGGGTTCAAATTCTGCGAGTCATGACCTACATATTGTCACCCTCTATTGCTTCTGCTCCTCTATCAGTTGGTGTACTTATCTTGCACACTTCTTAGATTTCCCCAAATTTTGATGAACAATAGAATATGCAATCCCTTGACCCTTTCAGGCCTGAATTTACAATTGTCATCTTCATCCAATACAAGCCGCGAATTGCTGTCGCAATTCTCGACTTGTAGTGGATGAAGATGATTTGATGTTGTGTAAAAATTAAAGAAAATTGCCATCAATTGGTAACCAAATTTCATGGAAATATTCATTTTAAAACCCTTGGTTGTAGGAAAATTAAGTCTGCTTTCAGGGATCTAAGATGATGCTTTAATGCATCGTGAGGGCTGAAAGGGTCTCACAACTCCAAAGACAAAAATCTGAGGATTATAGTTGGGTCCTTCATTATCAATGCTTATGAAGGAACATCATTCATGAGTACATCTTGGGGTAATCTCTAATTTATAAGTTGTGTAAATGTAATGCTCTTTGGTGGGTTTAATGGCACAACCCCAAAAAACAAGCAATGTAAAAGTGTCTGTAATTTTCAAACAGCTGTAATTATTAGCATCCCGACCCAAATCACCCGTCACCATAATACCAACATATTTGTCTGCTGAGTGGACCAGCATAATACCGATGACAATGTATTGTGCAGATGTGGCGGTCTTATTTTATGACAAAATGTTTTGATCTCCCTTCGTAAATAATAAAAGCATTTAATTTTTTTCTTAATCAATAATAAACGATATTGTAGCTGTGTAAGGCCTCGTCAAATAATTAATATGTTCACAACAATATTAGACTATTAGGTCTATTGGGCATGTGTATTGCATGACAGTGCAATAATTATGTTATTATTCATAATCATTTACTAATTGTTGAAGTAAGATAGCTTCACAACACTTGGTTAGTAGATACATTATCATGTTTTTAGAATTACATAAATGTACAACTGTAGTAACTAATAATCTATAAGCATATTAGTTGCCCTGCGAAGCCCATATATTATACAAGCTACTTTCAAATCAAATAAAAAAACTACTGAAATTGAAAATTGTGATATATTTTCAGTTAATCATATAATTTATCTTTAACATAAAAATAAATATAAGCCTATAAGGCACAAAAAGAAAGGCATTATTTTCATTTTTCTCTTTTTGGTTTATTTCATTTAGAAGATTTTTGTTGGATTTAAATAATGGTTATTTTTTTTGCAATAAATTCCCCTTTGGGCATGGGCCAGTTTACCGTGTTCGCATTTTTCCGGATATCTGAAGATGCTGCAAAAACGAAGGCTGGGTGTGATGTGAAAAGGCTGTTTTCAGATTCAGTGTAAGTTCATTTGTTTCAGGCCGGCCCCGATGGCTTATTTAATCCGATTTTGGCTCGAAATTCACAGATACCGAGTTCGTATACTGGTCGGATGTTTGTCATCGAGGTGGTGCATATACAGTGCTCTAAACTGTTCAAATGCCTGAACCTTGAAGTCATTCGATAAGAGTATGGCATATGAAATCGGGCTTCCTTTTGTTGCAATATTGCCCTATTGTGCAAAAACGGTGCAGTGTACCATACTGCTTGTATTTATTTGGTATACTGGTCGAAGGTGATGTAGATATGGCTAAAGTGGTGAACAATATTCAGGTTTAACACGAGATTTCACGACACTGGTTAACCACTGATAGGCCACGAAAGGGGAGGCCAAGGTTAGGATAAATAATGCATTGGGTGGTACAAAAATACCGTACAGGCAATTAAACACCACTCGGCTGATGCGGTGACTCAAAAAGTCCACAAATCTGACACAACTGTTTCCAATACGTTATGCCAATAATTGAAGATCAATGATAAAATCAAGATGGCCGCTATAAAGCCTCGTTTTGAATCGCACATGAAAACGAACAATGCCAATAGACTCGCAGACCCCAACAAAACTATATATGCCAAGTTTCAAGGGAATTAAAAAAAAATTAAGGTGGATGAATAAAATTATTGGAGGGACCCAATAATTATTTTTCAAGTTATCACGTTAACAAGGAATTTAAAAAAAATCAAGATGGCCGCCTTAGCCTTGTTTTCAGTCGCAAATGAAAACGGACAATGCCAACAGACTCACAGACCCCGAAAACCTATGTATATATCAGGTTTCAAGGGAGAGATCCAATAATTATTTTTTAAATTATCGCTTTAAAGGTGTAGTCAACTGTCAAAATTCGCGGGACAAGGGTCCCCCAGAAGGCAATAGTGCCCGTGGGTAAGCCAAGGCCCTATTCCATAATAATACTAAATATGCGTTTCATACCCAAAGCCTCATTAAGGGCAAGTTCTCAAATCACAGCAAGTTCATATATACTTGAGCTACATCTATGAGTTAATAATTCAAAGCCCTTGTCTTTTGCCCCTACTTGGTCGCCTACTTGCAAACAAACTGACTGTATTACTGGGGGATTTGGAAACTGCTTGATCCCCAAGTTTGTATTGTCACCCAGTAAACACAAAACATTTGTATGACTTTATGCAATGTTGGACCAACGTCGAAGACGTTGGGCCGACATTGCATAGATGTCATACAAATGTCTTGCGTTTGCTAGGCAGGAGGACTTTCTCTCAAACATTGTACATTTATCTAATGTTGGTTCAATGTTGGGCCAGCGTTGCAGACGTTGGCCTAACATTAAAACAACATTGGATCAATGTCTCGTTTGAGTATTATCTTGTAATCAGTTCAGTGGCTATATTAATGCCGTCAATCTGTACTCAATAGGCTACTGTTGGCCTACACTTGACCGTCCCAGGCATGCGCGTTTTGAAGCTGAATGATTCTTTAATAAGATTTTTTTTCTTCGATCTTGCCCTTTGACCTTGAGTACAAAAAAATTGCCAGAGGGGTTGAATGTATGAATTATGAGCTCAATATGGTGCACCATGTTGGTGTAGTAGCCAAGGCTGGCGGCGTGTAGTGGCGAAGACGGGGCACAAAGGGGACGACAATACCCCTTCGAGACCAAAGACCGATGGGTGAAAACGGAATTGCTGTGCAGACTATGAAGTAACGTATTGTGCATCACGTACCCGACTACTGTGTCACGGCCACAAGTCAATGAGTGCGTCGACGCTGGTAGTGTAACATGCACATATATGGGTCGTACGCGTCACTGTAAGTGACCAACAACAAAAAAATAAAACAAACGGGCAGATACTCATCTTCAATAATCAATTAATGAGTGGTATGTTTCGTTTTTATCAAGCATATTAAATATTTTTGTCACTAGATAAGTATAATTTTTGTAATTTGAAGCTGAAAATTGCTTCAGCACTTCCAGCTCAATTTGAATGAAAATTACCAATGTACAATTTAGCAGAAGGATAAGGGTTGATATATCATGGTGATACTATGTTATTTCATGTTTATGGAAAACAATCATCGAAACAGGCAAATATCATTTTATTGCCTTATTAACTGATTTTAAAAGCGTAATACATGTAAATGTAAACTATATAGAGACTATAAGTGTGTTAGGGTGCTATATTAAATCTGGCTTATATTTTGTGCGGGTAAATATTATAAGGTAAGTTGTACAGACGTTTGATTTTGTTGTCCTTTGAACAATACAAGCAAATCACCATTAATTATCTGGGAACTTCAAACGAATCAAACCTCTGGTCCTGTGATATGCATCAAACCTCCAATAGCAGCTGCAACAACATCATAGCCTGCCCTTTGGGAATAAGGCCCTGTCTGACCAAACCCTATTTACATAAAAGTACATTTTTATGTCAATAAGCCAAAGATTAAATTTCACCACTAATTGATATCATTTGAAACAGCTAAAAAAAAGAAACATAGCAATTTGTGCTAAAGTGCAAATACATGAAGCACCTTCGTTTCATACACATATCAATGCATGTAACGTACATATATGTACTTACATACAATCCTCGACAAAAAAATACGAGTATGAAACCCGATAGACTTTTGGGATACAAATTCCATGGTATAGGCCTACAAAAATGGCATTACTGAAATAAATAAGGAATATTTGAAATTGTAGCCCACACATGCTTTCAACCACTCCCTGAAAGTGTCAAAAAACAGTTATACAATGAAAGACAATTGACTGCTACAAATTCCCCATCACATCATCTACCCGCGCTTATTTGTAGATACTTGAGCGCTATCAGGATTTAATTGGATGATCACTGGAGCTCAGATCAACACCGCCGTTAGGAGATCGGGTTCATTGATGTGAGAAACTCCCGACCTCTTCCCCTTCGTCTTTAAACAATAAATAGTCTGATGTTCCCTCAAGCTCTTCTCTTTCTGGTATCTCCCCTTTACTACCAGACATGACAAAATTAACACAGAAGTTAACTGGGTGATATCGTGGAACAGTTTGTTTTACATTAATGACAAATACAATTTCAAGTGTTCGTTGTGAATAAAAATTAGCTGTAGATATATCTGATAGATATATCTGTAATTATCTGTAGATATATCTGATAGAGTTGGTACGAATTTTTTTTGGAAGAAGTGTGTTATGGGTCAATTTTGGGCGGCAAATAACACTCTAGCACACACCGAGACCAAGTGTCACGGCGATCTTAGTTATGAGTGTGCATTACGTATTCAATAATTTTGCAATTCTTGTTTAAATGGAATCACATAGAGCATCTAATTGTTTTCAATATAAAATACTTCCCAACTTCACATATTAATTGATACTCTTCTGGCAATCGGTCTAGTCTACCTGATGATCAATTACGGACTACCCAGATACATAGGCTAATGCAGCTGCAATGAACAGTTAATGCTTAATTCTCTGTACATTGGTATTTTCCTAAATTTAATTTCCGATGAGGCACATGTAGTGTTGTTATACATACCTGTTATAGAAACATAAATCAGTCCTGGGTTGGTAGCTCTGAGATCGTCATAGCCTAGTCCCATTGTTTCCAGCTTTCCAGGTAAGTAGTTCTCCACCAATACGTCACACTTTTCACTTAGCTATGTAGTAGAAATATCATTGGATATTTGTAGACAGATTTGCATGAAACGATTACCTATCAGCAATATCCATTAAATTAGGAGATCATTTCTGTCTAGTAATTAATGCATGTACGAGAAAACGCAGCGGTTTATTTATTATTTGATCAGGAGTATTGTATTTATTTCTAGCACAGTTCATTAGTAAAGGGGTACTACCGTGTAACATGTACAAACCTGTTCAATAATATCCTTGCCTTCTTTGCTTTTCATATTTACAGCAATACTCTGTAAAAAGTATTAGTCGAGTATATTAGTTTAACATTTATGTTACTGTAAAACGTCATTTAAATACTATTTTTTCTTTGTTAAATTATTAATCTTTTGAGTGGTTTAATTTATTCTCAAAATAGAAAATTCAAGATTTACCAGAGAGCATAATTCCACTCCATGACTTCTCTAACTAATATCCAGATAGCTCAAATGGAAAAAACGATAAATGGTCATTGGCTAGATCTTTTGATCACTAAACGGATTTCTAATTCTAATAAAACAGTTTTTCGGCAGCAGGTATTTCAGACTATTTTGCAGTCATATCAGAAATTGCCAGTTGTACGACGAAATGGAACAAGTAAAAAATATCGTTCCGAAAAATAAATTGATTATGAATCATTTCATACAGATATTCTCAATTCGGATGTAATAAAGAAACTAGAGAAAGATCTCTCAACACTCTGTCAACAGCATGATTCTGTCCTTAGCTCTATTTAGACAAACACTCTCCTGTAAGTACAAAGACCCTGCACGGAAAACCACCAACTCCATGGATGACTCGTAAAATAATGAATGCTAAAACCCATCGCCATAATCTCGAACGAGCATGGCTCAGATCTCGCACACAACTAAATCGTTCTCGTTACAAACATGAGTGCCACCTATGTAACAGAATGATGACAAAAGCTGAAGCGAAATATTTAGCTGATGTTATAATTACATATATACCAGGAAAATCGGGTAATCCTCGTCGTCTATGCAGCTCCATGAATAACATTCTGCATATAATTCCACCGCCAGTTCTGCCACAATTCACATCAGTAGAATCACTTTGTGACCATTTCTCTAAATATTTTGTGGATAAAATTAAAACTATTTGTTCCAAATTTCCAGATAAAGTACAGAATATTCCATCATTGCAAAGACCAGAAATTCGATCCAAAAATAAACGTTTTTGAACTTGCGACAGAAGATGAAATTAAAAAGCTTATTTTGAGCTCATCGTCAAAATCATGTGATCTGGACCCCATTGTCTTGTTACATTAATAACTCCCATCACTAATATAATAACATTTCAATGAAAACTAAAAAAGCTCACGCAAGACCACTACCAAAGACATATCTTCCTAAAAACGAACTGAACAATTACAGGCCTGTACCCAACTTAAGTTTCATTTCTAAAATCTCAAAAGGTAGTAGCTCATATAAATAACCATTTATCTAATCCATTACAATCAGCCTACAGGAAACATAATTATACAGAATTAGCTCTACTTAAAGGTGATCTATCACCTCTTATATGGTATGAATAATTATGTCCTTATACGGGGTGATCGGCTATCATGTGACCCTCTCGGAGGGTCACATGATAGCCAATCACCCCATATAAGGAAACACTTGTGCCCAATCTTGTGGCAACTTTGATTTATTTGTCACAAATTTATTCATACTATACAAGGGGTGATACATCACCTTTAAAATACATAATGATATCATTTTTAGTATGGACAAGGGTGACGTCACAGCTCTGCCCTTGCTTGACTTGCCGGCCGCTTTCGACACCATTGACCATGCTACATTAAAGGTGTAGTCAACTGTCAAAATTCGCGGGACAAGTGTCCCCCAGAAGGCAATAGTGCCCGTGGGTAAGCCAAGGCCCTATTTCATAAAAATACTAAATATGCGTTTCATACCCAAAGCCTCATTAAGAGCAAGTTCTCAAATAACAGCAAGTTCATATATACTTGAGCGACATCTATGAGGTAATAATTCAAAGCCCTTGTCTTTTGCCCCTACTTGGTCGCCTACGTGCAAACAAAGTGACTGTATTACTGCGGGGATTTGGAAACTGCTTGACCCCCAAGCTTGAATGTATTGTCATGCAGGAGGACTTTCTCTCAAACATTGTACATTTAACTAATGCTGGTTCAATGTTGGGCCAGCGTCGCAGACGTCGGCCTAACATTGAAACAGCATTTTATCAATGTCTCGTTTAAGTAGTATCTTGTAATCAGTTCAGTGGCTATATTAATGCCGTCAATCTGTACTCAATAGGCTACTGTTGGCCTACACTTGACCGTCCCAGGCATGCGCGTTTTGAAGCTGAATGATTCTTTAACAAATAGACTTTCAGATTGGTATGGAATATATGGGCAGGCTCATAATTGGTTTTCTTCTTATTTGCAAAATAGGCACCAATCCGTAAAAATTAAAGAAGCTCTGCCAGATAAAGTCACACTCTCATATGGAGCTCCACAGGGTTCTGTGCTTTCTGTGCTGGGACCAGTGCTTTCCACCCTATACACTACACTACACCCCTCAGCCCTATTATCTCTAGTTTTGGCATGAACCACTATCTTTATGCCGATGATACTCAGATTTACATGTCTCTATCTGTTTCCAATGCTAAAGAATCTCTTGAGAAGTTGCAACAATGTGTAATGGCTAAGGGTCTAAGCCTAATCCTAGTAAGACAGAATATCTTCTCATTGGTACCAAACTTCGGCGAGAGAAATTCTTAAATAATTTCCCATGCCTAATTCTAGCTCAAGACACAAATCAATCTGCATCAGCCAAAAATTTTGTGTGTAGTATTCGACAGTAGCCTGTATTTTCGAAAACACATATCCCAAACATGTAGGACGTGCTTCTATGATATCCATGACCTGTGTCGAATTAAAAATGTCTGTCCTTAGATCTTGCCAAGCAAATTGCAGTGGCACTGGTCAGTAGCAAGTTACATTAGTGTAACTCACTTTTTCACAATATGCCAGAAAAGTATATCCCTAGGTTACAACGCGTTCAGAAATGCCTTGCACGTTTTAGTTGTTCCGTTTCTATTCTTAAACGATTATATTGGCTTTCTTTCAAGTTTCGGATTTTTTCTTAAATATTTGCAGAATAACTTTCCGAACCCTGACAGACAACCCACCTGCATATCTGGCTGACTTACTTGTTCGTTCGAAATGCTCAAAATATTTACGCTCCACAAATCAAAATAGATTTGTTGTTCCTCAAATAAAGACTAAAACTGGGTCAAGAGCTTTCTCTATATCTGGTCCAGCCTATAGAACTCCCTGCCTGTGCCAATACGAAATGTCGAAACAATTATAACATTCCGGAAAATACTTAAATATCACCTATTTGATCTGGCTTCCCCTCCCTAGCTCCTCAGCATATGAGCACGCTCAGGATTTGTGTGCCTCTGAGCTCGGTCCGCTGAGGATATAGGCGTTATAGAATTTTTTTGATTGAATGATTGATTGAAATTGTATTAAAAAATAAAAATACTGTAAACGAAATCTTCGATTTACATACACGTACAATATTTCATGATATTAAAAGGATTGGGTGTACAAAAATGTTGTGCATTTCTGCCACGAAAAATGAAGCTGATAATGACCATGATTGAGAAAAAAATACCGTTACTATTGATGACATTCAACGCTAACATTGGATATTCAGCGTGTAAGAAATCTAACCTGTTTATTTCGATTGATGGACATAAAATAGACGCTTTCATCACCAACACGTGGAGGATGCCATATACGTGTATCATCGCCGGTACCTATTTAAAAAGAAAATCAACCATATTTTTGTCAGCAATGAAGGTATGATAAGTATGATGTGGTGTATGATAAAAACTGTATCTGAAGTTGTCAGATTTCTGGTTTTGTTCAGACGGTCCTGATGGGGTAGCTTTCAAAGACTGATATGAATGGATCAGATAGTAATAGTGTCTGCTATATATTGACACACTGCAACAGTAAAGAGTTAGTTAACATGATAGCGTCTTTCAATTATATTTTTGCTGACATTTTAATAAACAAATATTGGCCACAAGTCAAATAATTAGTAGGACATAATATAAAATCTAACTCCGTAAAATTGAAGCTCATTAGCAGTTTTTGTATTGCTAAATAACTGTAAAAGCTCTAGGGCCCATGTGTCGAAGTGACCTGTTACATCATTACGACGGGCAGCTGACTTTAACATGTAGTCGACAAATATGATCCTTTATTTGGTTGCAGATCAAATTCGACACTTGGGCCAGGTAAACCATGGATTAGCCACTACAACGTACTGACAAGTGAAGAACAACTGTATCTGTTTACAGAAAAAACACAAAATCTTTACAGACAAAACTACAACATCCATCACGTGTTATTACCTGGTCGTTCGACTTTTATAATATCTGCTCCCAAATCTCCAAGATTCATCGTGCAATGCGGGCCTGCCAGTATTCTACAATGAATGTAAATAACGTTATACAACTGCCACACAATTATCATTTTTTGTAAGTGAAATTAACACATTTAAGATAATTTTTCAATATAATTATTATCATGATTTATTTAGGACAAGATACGACTAACAGTCGATTGTAATCTAGGACAAAACTGTAGCAATTTCGGACGTGTACCTGCAGACGCGATTGCAATAATTTCGAATGAGCTGCTCTGCTACTTTCACCATATTCACTGGGAGACATTTCCTGATCATCAATTGTAACATGGTCTTTGTTACAACTGACGCTCAGTTGAGGGGTTCAAGAAGTCCGACGGTGATTTCATCCCAATTAAACAATAACTTGTTTTTAACAATCAACGGCCTTAACTCTGCAACACATCTCAACCAGAGCGACAGTATTTTATGCATCTTTTTCATTTTAATGTAGTGTAGAGTTGGGTTTTAGGCCGAGAAGTTTTCCCGATGGATTTACATTTAAGTCTCAGTTATTTACAAGCATTTTCAATGAAAAACAAATGGATGTTAAAAGATAAGAGGCCCAGGGGCATTGACGCTTGTCAATAATATTGCAAACAAATCAGCTATAAATGTGTCAGAGAATGTATATCTATACTCTACAATGTATCATCATGAAAATAAAATATTTATAGGCCTATATATAATAATTTATACCTGGTAGTATGTTTTTATATCCTATCAATCATTGGCATTTATATTATATGTTCCATCCCATAATACATTTTGCTGTTTTTACACATAAAGATAAAGAATAATTTTACAGAAAGGTAGTTTTGATATTATGAAAGTTGAGGTGCAATAATTATTTATTATTGGCCTTTCAATAGGGCCTGATTAGCCAGAATAATTCATGAACAATCATAAGCCTAGTTATCTTCAACATTAGCACCATTACCCATAAGAATCTTAGATATTGTAGGCGGCCTAAAATAATATAAATAAATAGTCATTAATGTCATAATATGTAGAATCGTAGGTGGCCGGAATATTTCATAAACAATTAAAAGCCTAATAATCTCCACCAATATTGGCCCAATTTTACACATAGTAATCTTTTATATTGTAGGCGGCCTACAAGCTGCTGACAATCAAACCATAGGTTATTCATAGGCATAACCATCTTCACCACAACACATTTTGAAGACATCGACCGATCTCTAAAATGCTGGCTCCTTTTTTTCATATTCACTCTTTTCTGAACAGCAGTGCCTATTATACATAGGGACGATATATTGTCCTCCTGTGGCCCAACCATATTTGTAACAAATTGTCACCAGCCGTCATCAATAACAAACATCTTATGTCAAATTTGGTCACAGCGAAATTACTTCTTTTAAATGTATGTTTCAATCGTAACTTACTTCTGCTACCACCTTCTCGATCATATTTTAAATTGGCTATCTTAAGTCTACTAGCAGATGATGTCAGCTTAAATCCGGGTCCTAATCGAAATTGCAACAATGAAAGTCTGTCTATAAAACCAAAAACTGTCCCCTTCTCCGAATATGTAACATCTAAAAATCTGGACAGTGTGGCAGTGACAGAAACATGATGAATCGTAATCAACGATAGCTGATATCTCACCTCTTGTCTATTCGTTTCTCTCACGAACCTACTGAATACCAGCGAGTAGGAGAAGGTGTGGGCATTCTAGTTGTCCATTGGCTTCTTGTTTCGGATTTATTTTGAAATATGCACAATAATTTACCAGGGTTGGGGCAAGTACATGGACTCAGTACTTGGGTACTTGGGTAAGTTAAACTTACCAAACAATTCAAAAAAAGACAACCAACCTGCATATCTGGCCGGGATATCTGGCTGACTTACTTGTTCGGCCGGAATACTCAAAATATCTATGCCTCACAAATTGAAATAGATTTGTTGTTCCCCATATTAAAACCAAGACTAGGTCAAAAGCTTTCTCCATATCTGGCCCAGAATTATGAAACGCCCTGCCTGTGCTGATACGTAATGCCCACACAATTTCAACATTCCGGAAATTACCTAAATTATACCTATTTCATCTCAAATAATCTGATGCCTCAAATGGTCTTCAATGCTTATTGTATAACCCCTTTGGCCCAAATTTCAGTTCTTTTTGGCCACCGACGCACCGTTCAGTTATATTTCCACTGTGGCTCTTGGCTTCAAACAGGGGGTTCGGGCAGCAGAATTATGTAAAGAAAAAACTATACTCCAAGTCCAGGTATACCACAGTGGCTTCCGAGTTATTTTGCTAATTCAATTCAGCAATTGCAGTCTTGTGATTACATAGTACGACTTGATTCCCAATACGTTGTACAGTTACCTGAAGCTAAAGGTGATTTATCTTAACATCCAAGTAGACTTTGAAAAATATGTTTCTTAACAAATATGGCAGGTTAAATATGTCATCACATGAACAAACTCAAAGCTATTTATTCACGTAATATATTTGGATCAGTAATACATCTGAAGCTGTAGTGGGATCTATCATAACGTTGAAGGCTAGATGGGTTGTCAAGAACATTAAATTTACAAAGTTTTACACATAACAATTATCCAAAGATGAATACAAATTTTTGTACATTTCTTTCAAGAATTAGTTTTACCTGCTAGTCCAGCTGCCTGATTCGAAAATATGATATATTGAAATTTTGACTTCAATTTCTGTGGGGTTTTTTTAAATGGCAGTGGCTAATCGTTTGTGATTCTTTATAATGTAAGTCTGTGAGCAGCCTCGTTTACGAAATGACGGGCTCCCATTGACTCCCATTATAATTTTCCGGTACGAATAGCCACTCCGTTTTTTTCAATACATATACTCAAAAACCGAATTATCCACCATGCAATTATAAATGGTTTTTTTCAGCATATTCTACATCAGCACTATTTGCAATAAATGAATCTGTCCTGTGTATATGCTTATAAATCCCTGAAAACACACTCGATAATAGGCGAATCTTACACACATTATCGTTAATCAGTCCGCTAGAAAAAATGCCTTTAAATAAATATGATATGTGAATTAAATATTGAGGATGTTTAAGCCACCCTTTTTATTCATATTGTACGCATTACAGGTATAGCTTTTTTTAAAATTACAACTAAAATTCATTTACAACATGGCATACAGGTATATAGCAGGGGGGGGGGGGGTAGTAACATAATTTTATGCGAAAATCTAGATTTAACAAAATTGCACTGCAAAGTAAAAACTGAAGTGCTGAACACAGTAGGGCACCCATATCATTCTAATATAAGAAGTTACACAGGCATGTTCATATTAGTCATAATTACCATTGTTTACATGCTTCACTGATACTGCACAGTTATGTTTATAATCTTAATTGGGAGGTTGATGTAGGAAAATTAATTCATGAGGTGTCTAGTACACATACAAGAGCCTCAGTGATAAAGAGTGAAACGCCTCTTCTGAATCCTAGATAAAACATTGGGACTTACCTTGTAAGATCCAGAACCTTGACACCCTTCAGTGGTTCATATTTGGCTTTGTTTGAGCTACAGCGTGTGAATAAAGCTGAAAATAAATAACAATTGAACCATTAATTATGAACATTTGTTTTAAATGAAAAATAAATGTTTTTGGAATGTTGGTCGAAAGTAAAAATGCTCGTTCACCCCAAGGGCAAAACCCCTAAAGAGAAATTGTGCGGCACCATCTACCACATCACGTGTGAAGACGACACCCACCGCACCTACATTGGGGGAAGAGACCCCTCAGCGTTCGGTTCAAAGAACACTGAAAGCTTGATAAGCCGACTGGGGTAGGAGACCACTGTAATGCCACCGGTCGCAGTGTTTCCATGGACAACCTAAAAGTTCTAGATATAGAACAGGACTGGATGAAGCGCAATGTGAAGGAGGCCATCCACATCAAACAGAAAGCCCCTTACAGGGAGGCGTTTCACTAACATTCCTTATCCTTAAAACCCACCATAATTCCTTAAACTGCACCTTGAAATAAGGATTTTCCTTAAATATTTGTTTTACCGCTTTAATAGGCTAACATTCCTTCCTTAAAAAATCTTTGTTTTTCACCTTAAAAAAGGTGCAGTTTAAGGAGTAGTCTGAGGCACTCCTTAAATAAATAACAGGACAGCTATCGTGGAAACAGTGTTAAAATAATATTTCGTCCATTTAAACATTATTCAAAACAGAAAATACAGCATTCCATGAATATTTAGAGATATTTAAATCAGATAATATTAATCCGGCAGATAAACACCTAGTCTATTAGGCCTATGGTCTTTTAACCCTCTTTTTGAAGTAAGAGTTACATGCATAAGGTTTTACAGAAACTGCCGGTTTTGACGTTTGTAGTATTCTTTTTTTGATGACTCAAGGTCATTTTCATTAAATTTCAAGGTCAGAAGGTCAATCTGAATGTCAAATTTGCATTTTTTTTGCAAATACAAGTAGGAACAAGTGTAAGACCTATCTTTTATGTGATTTTGACTGGAGGATATGTTTATTTTGACTGAGAATTGATTTCTAATAACATTTTGACGATTCAAGGTCTCTTCAAGGTCAAAAGGCCAATTTGAAGTTGAAAGTAGCGAAAAATTACTTTTAGTAAATGCAAGTACTAGAAACAGGTGTAATACCTCTTTTTGGTGTGATTTTGACTGGAGAATACGTTTATTGTACTCTTTTAATAATTCAAGGTCATATTCAAGGTCACAATTTCAATTTTAAGGTCAAATTTGCGAAAATATAATTTGTAGTAAAATACAAAAAGGAACAAGTATAATACCGTATTTTATTTTTCTGGTGATTCAAGGTTATCTGCAAGATCTTAACGTCAATTTCATGGGCAAATATGATTATTCAACAAATAAGGCTATAGTTACTGGTGTAGTGCACATCTCTCAGCGTATCTGCGTAATTATGGTACGATAGATGTCATGAAACAATAATGCTGGTGTAAATAAAACACATAATTTGTGGAAATGTGTTAATCCGTTATAAAATGATAACGATTTGTGGGAAATAAAATGAATCGGGCTTTAGGCCACCTTTGTGCACATATAGGCTCCTGAGGATGGTGAAATGAATGAGATGACACTGTTGTCAAGACACAGGATTCGAAATTCGAGCCCTGGTGGTCTGATGCCGAGCACGCTACCTCTCGGTCACAGAGGCTCCCCACAATACTGAGTTTTACACATTTTTCTTTCTTTCAAACCGCCGAGACTGGGAACCGAACCCCGAACTCTAGCGTGAAAGGCAGCGGTGCTAACCACTACCCTAGGGCCCCCGCCCAATAATGTTTGGGGCTAATAATCAATCAGCAGTAGCCTAGGCATGAAGAAACTTACAATGAAATTCAGCTGATCCCAGATGGAATCCCCTTAACAATAAAAAATTCAGCTGATCCCAGATGGAATTCCATTATTTTTAAGCCAAAATGCCCCAGACGACAAATGCAAACGGTTTTGAAGACTGTGAGTGTGATTATGTTTATCGCATATGTAGATCTGTGTATGTATGTAGCCTATGTAATTGTCCCTACTTCCATTTTTCGCAGATTGGAGCTTAAAATTGATCTTTTGACCCCGCTAATGACCTTGAATCATTAAAAGAATACCATGAAAGTATTCTGCATTCACACGAAGAAGAGGTATCACACTTGCTCCTATTTTTATTTACTGAAAATCACCGCAAAAAGTAAATTATCCAACCAAAAATCACCCCAAACGAAATAATACAGTGCTCAAATGGATATATGAAGAAATCCTAATTGACCTTGAAATTAAGCTTTTGACCTTGCGGATGATGTCAAATCACCAATATAATACCAGAAATGGATTTTCCTTTCAAAATCACACGATAAAAAGGTCCCACATGTATACTTCCTCCTAGCGTTATTTGTTGAAAACCCCTTAGGCCTACTTGACCTGAAAATTGACACTTGACCTTGAGGATTGAAAAAAGTTCAATCAATCCAAATCGCATCAAAAAGATGTATGAAAATTATTTCTATATATGCATTTGATAAAAGTCATGTTTTTTCTTTTTTGACCATGGAATTGAACTTTTGACCTTGAAGATGACCTTGAATTACCAAAATAGTAGGCTACTATGAATAGATTTTCCACTCGAAATCCTATGAAAAAGAGGTATTACATGTGTTCCTAGCTTTATTTGTTAAAAATCATATTTTTTTATTGTAAATTTGACCTTGGAATTGACTTTGAAGGTTACCTCGAATCACAAAAATAAAAAAATAATATAAGAAATGGATTTCCCAGTCAAAATTATATCAAAAAGAGGTATTACACTTGTTCCTACCTTCATTTGATGAAGAATCATAAGTGACTTTCAAATTTAACTTTGACCTTGAATTTCGCCCCCCCCCCCCCCCCCCCCCAACGCAAATTTCCCAAGGATGACAAACTGTCACCCCCAGTTTCTGTATACAAATATCCACATCATCAATAACCATCATATAAAAACCTTATACTTCGAAAAGACGTCCAGTGCCAGTTCCGTCGGACTATTAAACTAGAAATAATCAAATATCATGTTAATGTGGTGTCTCAAGTGAAATGCATAGGAATTCGTATCCTTAATTAACGATTGTTTAAGGATTATGTTAGTGAAACGCAAAATTAGGAAAATCCTAGCAAATCCTTAATTCTTTATTTCCTTAAATAAGGATAAGGAAATCTTAGTGAAACCGGTCCCCTGGGTCTACCAGCTGGCACCCATCTATGGTCAAATCATTCCGCGACCACCACCATCTGAGCCGAATTACCCACACTGATCATTGCGTGATCAAGGGTCAATAATACTTTTTTAAATAAATATTAATATTCTACTCTTAATAACAAATGCTATTCTAGATGATCATATGATTTTTTATTATGATTATGCTGAGTTCTACGGTGCATTTACAACTCTATCACGAATCTTACAACTCTGTCACGTTTATGTTGAAATTAAACACAAACCAGTCAGTAGGCCTACAGTTTTAGGAAAGGTCATTCTACTGAATTAGCATCCACAGAATCACACAAGACCTTGACAAAGGTAAAATACTAATATCTATATTTTTAGATCTATTGAAGGTATTGGACACGCTTGACCACGTTAGATTACAAAAAAAAAATTATGGTATTAGATCAGTGGAGTGGAAACTTTTTAAAAAAAATTCACAAAGCAGAACCCAATATGTTGCTTATGATAAAGCTACTTATGACATATCCCCTATAACCACCGGCGTTCCACAAGGCTCCATTTTGGGCCCTCTTCTACTTATTATATACATAAATGATATATGCAATCCTAGCGAGCTATTCAAAATGAATATATACACCGATGACACTACCCAGTAAACCTATATTAAACACTAGATGTATTTGGCACTTTTACCACCAAATCTGAAATCACTTTAACCAAATATAATGCATTAATTTGTAAAACATGTATTTGCTCAGAAATGTATGCATTTCTGTGTACCTGATATTCTAAATAAAATGAGTAATATGATAACAGACAAAATTAAAACTCACAGTCGAAAAAGATTTACAGCATATATCAAGCTCCTTCTCATTTATAAATGCAACCCAACATGCTCATCACCAATTGTTACATAATTATGTTCCCTTTATTATTGAGTCGTAATATATGGTGAATCTTTTAAGTAATTTTTTGAAAGACAGGTTGTCTTGCGGACAACTATTCGTCATTATTTGGTTGTCCGTCATAAATGAAGGTTGCAGCGAACCCCCCTCCTACAAAATTGTGTTTGTTTCTGACGCCTGAGAGCACCTGACATAAATTCTGGAGACATAATGTTGTTCATACACTTGATATTTTTGGACTGACAAAAAATCTACTTTTAAAAATAAGTATCCAGGTAAATCTATTTTTGAAATATAATTCCAATCATTGGAAGGGTATTTGAATATTATTTTAGGTGAAGCAAAAATCAATAACATAATTGTACTGACAATTACATAATCGAGTACATAATAATTATATACTTTAAATTTGATGGAAAAATACACATAACTTCATGGCCTAATAAGGCATGCACATTTAGTTCTGTGAAATAATTTTAGTAATATATGCTCGTTCGAGTTGGCTATTCCACTATAATTATAAATTTGATATGGCCAGAAGATAAATAGAAACACTTATTTACTGAAAAAACTACATATATGTGTAGGCCAACAGTATCAGCGTATTAACTCATCGTTATAATGTTTATTATAAAAGTCAACTAACTCAAGACGACGTGTATGGAGTTTTCGTGATTATGTGAAGTGTCTTCTGCTCCCAGAATCTACACTTCCGTCCCAGAACTTACTGCCTTTTAAACACCTATATGAGGGCAGGCTCTCTCAGAATCTACCCTCTCTCTCAGAATATACCCCCTTTTAAACTGTACATATAGCCTATATGCGACCCTCTTAGAATGTACCCCTCCCTCCCGGAATATACCCCCCTTTTAAACATCTTAGATCTATATGCGATCCTCCCAGAATCTACCGCTCCCTACCTCCCACCCTTTATATAAAGCGACACTCCTAGAATCTAACCCACCCCTTTGTTCACAACTATGTACAGCACTCCCATGATCTACCCTCCCACAATTGTACCCCTCTTTTAAGCATCTATACGACCCTCCTAGAATCCACCCCTCCTTCTCTGGATATACCCCCCTCTTCAAAAATCTACCCTTCCCTCCCATATTAGGATACCCCTCTTTTTTTGACAACTATATGCGACAATCCCATAATCACCCTTCCAGAATATAAATTATTTTATAACAAGTGGGGCTCTGAGAATCCACCCCATCTTTCCGGAATATACCCCCCTTTTCTACAACTATATGCGACGCTCCCTGAATTTATGTCACCCTCCCAGAATCTACCCCGCCCTCCCAGAATAAACTCCACCCTTAGATGTGCGACACTCTCAGAATCTACCCAACCCTCCAGAATACACCCCCTTTTAACACCATTCAGCACTCCCATAATCTCCCATAATCCACTTTTTTTTTACAATTATATGCGACACTCCCATAATGTACCCATCCCTCCCAGAATATACTCCCTTTTATTTCAAGTGGCGTTGCCAGAATCTATCCCTCCCTTCCAGAATATACTCCACTTTTCTATCCCTCCCTCCTAGAATACACCCCCCCCTTTAACCTTCTATATGCGACTGTGTGACACTCCCGGAATCTACCCCTCCCAAAATATGCTCCTCTTTTAAATGTCTATATGCGAGTGGCGAGCGCGAATCTACTTCTCCCCCATAAAAATATAACCCCAGCCATTTTTCTACAATGTGTTCTACAATGTTATCCTGGATAGGTGTACATGCTCTAGAAAGCATATATAGGGCCCGATGGTCTAAAACAATAGTGGGTCAAGTCGACTTGACAGCGAAATTGTGTTTATCTTTTTGCTTAGAACTACAGTCTGCTAAATCCACGTATCAGCATGTAGACTTGGACTTATACTGATGAAACACACAGCGATTGGAATTTGACAGTAGATCAAGTGAAGTTATCGGAGTATTGTTTTACCTTCCAAAACGATTTACAGAAGCAAAATTGGGATCAACAAGACACCAAGTTGACTTAGCTCATTGGTAATCCAGGAACACAGAGTAAGTAGAGATGGTTTCTAGAACAACAAAGAACTAAGTCCAGGCATTTCTCATGTGCTGTCTCCACAAGTCTCAGAATAACAATGCGGTAAGTGCACTTGCACCGTACTTGTCCCAGAAACAGAGTCCATAAGCATATAACACCAGAATAACAATGTGACTTAGCTGGTTATTACATGTATTCTAGAGGCCAAAAATGTCACTTAGCACACTATTGTTTTAACCCATCGGGGTCTATATATCATCCTTTGCGACTAAATGTGTTCAGTGTATTAGGACTGGGACAGTGCCGCCCACAAGGGGTTGTAGCATCCTTAATTTTACCAATTGGAGGTGGGCCTGGCGGACCTTCTATGTACCAGAAAAATCACGACGTTGCTATATACTTGATCTGTATGTTATGAATCCTATGTTAACACTGTATTAGAACACTAATACCCAATAGATCCTATACGAAAAGTATCGCGGCAACATGATTAGTCTACCCACTATATTGCGGATTTTTAAACAAAAGTGAGCCATTTCAGCTGCCCTTAGCTGTACTTCTGAGAGCAGCTAAAATAGCTAGTCTGGCTCTTTTTATGAAACGTAAAGAGTATGCCCCAGGAGAACGGGGCCCAAAATTAGCTCTGCTATTTCTGGCATTGATTCTTTTTGCAAATTCATTTGATATTGAAACCAGCCCTGGACCAGTTATTTTCCATGCGGTAACTGTGACAGGGGAGTTGAGTGGACGGACAGGGGCATATGTTATGACCATTGCCAGACATGGTATCACATTGACTGTCAAAGGACTTGTCAAAACAAATGTACAATACCATGGGTGCTAGTATTCTGAGCTGGTGCTGTCTTAAGTGTGGCATTCCAAACCTATCAACAGGGATTTTTGACACCTTCTGTCTAAATACATCTCACACTTTTAACTCGTTGTCCTCTCTCACGAGTGAGGGCACTTCATTGTGATCACTTTCTGATGGTATTTTTCCTAGTTTAAATTCTGGTCTAGCCCCCCCCCCCCCCCCCCTTGGCATTATCTTCACCAGTACGTTTACAAGGTAAACAGCACAAAATTAATCCACCCTTGAGAGTCATTGTTATAAATTGTCAGAGTTTAGCCAATAAAAAATCAACACTGCTCGAAATGGTGGATAGAGTCAAGCCGGACATCATTATCGGAACAGAGTCATGGCTTAAGCCTAAACATCTCAGCTCTGAATTCTTCCCACCTAATTTTTATGTCTTTAGAAAAGACAGATTGAACAAAAAAGGGGGAGGGACATTTGTAGAAATAAGTAGCAAATTTACATCATCAGAGGTGCCTGATTTAGAAGTGAATTGTGAACTTGTGTGGTGTCGAGTGGAGATAAGGGGGAGCAAAGATCTTTTTGTTAGTTCATTTTATAGACCCCCAGATGCCAACCCGGAACCGCTTGAGCAACTAGAAAATAGCCTGACTAGATTTCAACCTACCAAGCATTAATTGGGATACATGTGAAACAATGGAACATGCCAAACATCCTATTAACTCGCTCCAAAAAAGTGGCTAATGGAATTTAATCCCAGCAAGTGTGAAATACTCTCAGTGACCAGGAAAAAGTCTCCAACAGCTTACAGCTACACTCTGCACGGACATACCCTCAATAGAGTAAAATCAACAAAATATTTAGGACTAACGATCACATCAGATCTAAATTGGAATAAGCACATTAATAACATCACAGCTAGAGCAAATCAGTCGCTGGGCTTCGTGAAACGTAACGTGAAAACAAGATCAAGAGACATTAAAACCAAAGTTTACAAGGCATTAGTGCGGCCACGCCTAGAGTACTGCTCCACAGTGTGGGACCCACATGCCAAATGTGCTACTCAGCGTTTGGAGATGGTCCAGAGACGAGCTGCTAGGTATGTTTTGAGACGGTATCATAACACTAGTAGTGTCTCAGACATGCTAGACCATCTCCAATGGCCCACTCTAGCCCAACGACGATGTTGCTACCGCCTCACCCTACTATACAAGATTACCCATAACCTGGTGGCAGTACCATTCAGGCAATATAAACACCCCCCCCCCCATCAGACAAGCACGAGATCTAACTCACTGGCCTATTTACCCTTCCGTTTTAATATCAATGTTTACCAAAATAGTTTCTGTCCGAAAACAGTCAGTCAGTGGAATGCGTTGCCAGAACATATGGTATGTGCACCATCCTTCCTCACATTCAAGACAGCAATCTCCCATTGGAACTGCAGTCTCCCATATTTCTAATACCTAGCAGTCCATCATCTTTTTTTTCTATCTTTGCACAATGTTTGTTGGAAGTAGAGACATTTTATCTCCTACCCCTTGCACTTGCACTTGTCTTGAAACTGTAATTAAGACGTCAAAGTCAAAAACAACAATCTCATTTGTGGATTCTGAACTGAGAGCAGCGCATACACAATCTTCCTGAGACGTTAGCCGTCCGACCTAGGACGTTTGGCTCAGTAAACAAAGAAGAAGAAGATGTAGTACACCATTGGCATTGCCTGCATTTTGCTGTACTAGTGTGCTTCAACAAGGTTAATTTAGAGGTTGTCCATCGAAGAATTGCAAAAAGCATTTGATACAGTCGATCATGATATCTTGCATCAAAAATTGAAGGCTCTTGGTTTTGATTCTCAGGCCATTAAATGGTTTGAATCATACTTGAAAGACAAAAATAACAAAAACTTGATGGTAATGGTATTTTTTTCTAACCCCAGAGTGGTTCCTTGCGGAATACCACAGGGATCCATTCTGGGGCCATTGATATTTGTATTATATAATAATGACATGGAGGCTGCTGTCTCATGTCAACTTATTCTTTATGCTGACGACTCAGCCCTTTTAGTTTCTAGCAAGGATGTCAACAAAATTGAGGAACAACTTGGCAATGAACTTTCTTCTCTGAATGGATAGTTGGTCGATAATAGACTATCCATCAATTTAGAGAAGACAGAATCAATATTTTTTGGTTCAAAGAAAAGGCTTGGAATTTCTTCAGAAATAAAATAAAATGTTACATGTGGTGAGACCATGGTAGCCTCTACAAAAAGTGTGACATATTTGGGAGTAGATCTGGACCAGTCTTTAGATGGTAATTATATTGCGGAAAATACTCTTAAGAAAGGCAACTCACGACTCAAATTCTTATGTGGACATGCAAAATTTTTAAACACAAATTCAAGGAAACTTTTGGCATCAGCTCTAATTCAATGTCATTTTGATTATGCATGCTCCGCATGGTTTAGTGGTCTTCAGAAATTTACCAACAAAAACTTCAAATTCTTCAAAATAAAACTATCAGATTTGCTCTGAACTGCTCCCCAAGGACGCATATTGGTTTCAATGAATTCAAAATTATCAATTGGATACCTGTTTCGGAACGCGTTAAACAAATTAAACTTAACAACATGTTTAGAATAATTCATGGAACAGCCCCAAAATATTTACGAGATTCATTTTTCATGGTCAGTCAAGAACATGACAGATACACTAGAACAAGTGTGCAATCACTGGTCCTCCCACATGTAAAGTCTGCGGGTGCCAAGTCTTTTCGTTACTCAGCCAGTAAAATGTGGAATCGTCTACTGGTACATCTCAGAATGCAAGAAAACTTTTTAACTTTTAAACATGCTGTCAGAAAACACATGTTGACAGAGTTACAAAGACATGAAGATGGAGTATATATTTACTACTAGCTTTTCACTTTATTTATATTCAGTATTTGAAATGATTTTTAGACTAGTATAAGTCTAAAATTAGCATAGTAACCGTTATTATATTATAACATATTTTCTATATTTATATAGGTATTTATTCTAATCTAGCGGAGGTGTAGGCCTACCTCAGGGGGACGTGGGATGGGCTTCCAGTTGTGCATTAGTTTGCATGTTGTAAGCCTTTCTCTGTTCTCCGGTGTGGTTTTCTCTCCGCGAGAGTAGACTTGTTATCAAATTACTGTGATAATTCAATTTCTGGTGTCAGACCTGTCAACCCTCCCGTTTTCGGCGGGAGCCTCCCGTTTTGGAGGGGGATCTCCCGACCACCCGTTTCACTGTCATTTTCTCCCGTTTTTAGATTATTTCGACCTCTGGAAAATAAATGCTCTGTTTACCAAAATAACTTACCTATTAAATTACCTAAGAAATAAAAGAAGATTGATATACTGTTACAGAGGCTTCCCATAATCGACGAAACTGATGAAACGAAACTGACGAGACGAAAGTGACGAAACTGGTTTCCAGTAGTCGACGAAACTGACGAGAATTGTAAATTATTTAAAGGAAATTCAAGAAAAAAAATAGTTTGAAAGTAAAATGAGGGCTTCAATCCCCCTTTCCGCCTTCTAGGCTCAACAAACACGAGATGTTGACCCAATGCTCACGATATTGAGGCTAGTATTGTATATGGTGGACCTGCAATTTCCCCACCATGCAAGTAGAGGTAGGACAATATTAATGTCAATTCACTCATAATTAAGGGGTCCACCATTAAATCACCAATGGAGGGGGGGGGGGGTTGGCTGGAGTATTTTTGCAATAGCCTACATATTTTGAGACTGAATTTTCACGAAATGGTTAATTGTCTGAAGGACATGCTGTAAATAAATATTTAATGGCCATAAAAAAATTCCCTCGCTTCGCTCGGCATCGTTAAATGACGCTTAAATTTGTGAAGCCTCGCTTCGCTTGTCTCTTTAACCCGCCACATGAATACTAAGCCTAGTTTGGGATCCAACTTTGTAGACAGAAAAAAAAAATTCTAAGAAAGTGAAATAAATATCTTGCTTCAGGCAGAGTATGGAATAAATACAATATTGCAGACATGAGGTGAAATAAATAATTTGTCCAGTTACAAAACCCCAGCCCCTGCCCCCTCTACTAATTGAATGGTGGCCTCATAAACAATTTTGTTATTCTAATGACTAATGTTTATTTAATTCTCGACGTTATCTACTAGTTGAGTGGAATTGGATATGTTAACTTTGTTGAAAAGAACGCCTGCTCTAGTGGGCAATACAATTGTTAGTCCATGCCCCATATTATTATCTACCTTTGGATATATTATTGCCCGTATCTATGATATGGACATTTTTGCACCGGCAAAAGCTACATGTATCGATATTGGATATTTTTTCCATAGTGCAAGTCAGGGTCAATTAGATGAATGCAACAATGACCATGTGGGATTGGACGTTCTTGCTAAAAAAAACAAACACACCTCCCATGCTTTAAAGGGTTGTCCAAGGCAGCTTAGATAACATTCTGAGCTTAGTTCCTGCTGCTTAGGATTCCGTTGATACCAAAACCCCAAAGTACTCAAAATGTGGCATTGGACGTTGTTGCTCCAAGCCCTTCAAATATTAGGGGACTTTTTAAAGAATTTGGGGCAAAAAGGGGTGGGCCTACGCCCCCTGCGCCCCCCCCCTCTGGATCCGCGCCTGAGGTATGTTTAATATCAGGATCAAACCATATGCAGCCGACCAATACGGCCTAAATTGACACGCTGTTGTTCTGATGCTAGGCCATCGTTGCTAACTGTGGGCAAAATTAGAACCAAGTTTGGGTCAACTTTCAATGCTGGGTTTACAAGTAATTATGTCTGATGATGGGTCAGACACAATGTAGGCCTACGTCATTCCAGTGCTGGGCCAGCCTCTCAGAACAAACCTAAATAGAATACGATGAGCAAGAAGATGTAGGATTAATGTTAGTCCACCGTCTGCGGTGCTCGTCATACATTAAATCAACAAATGTTTTAGGCTTGTTTGTCGGTATCTCAGCCACGTAGCATAAACACTTTATGCACACGTTGACTCAATGTTGGATTAATGTTGTGGTTCAAGATTAGGTCAACATTTTTCAACCGCTAACTTAGTATGGCCAATATTGTGGCTTCGTCTCGTCAGTTTCGTAGATTAGAGGAAACCGATTTCGTCAGTTTCGTTTCTTCAGTTTCGTCGATTACAGAAAGCCGTTACAGACGCAACGATTGATAAATATCTGCCAATGATGCAATTATTTTTTCCTTCACGAGATCAGCCTGGTAAAGTCCAAATTTGATGTTCAATCTTTGCCTTGATAAATAATATTAATAAAATATTAACAAATAAATAAATAAAAACTTGAAAAATTGATTAGTGAAAGGTGCCAGGAAACAGCAGGAATGCCCTTTAAAAAGACTTATAACCCCTGAGCTTCCGGGGGCCTGGACGGCCCCCAGACCTCTCGCCTAATATATTTAAGTGAGTGCGCGCAAAACCATATAAAATCTCCCTCTTTCAGATTTCTCAATGCTGACAGGTATGTGGTGTGGTCAGTTAGACAAATTATTTAGGCCTATATATATTTATATTGACTAAATTATTTCTTGCCATCGCCATCATGGATCACTATCAAGGGACCGCCGTGGAAATAAGTATTCTCACCAGGAAACTTTTCGGTGTTTTATTCCCTGGTGACCATGATTGGCGACCCATGATTTTTATGTAATTGCACTATTGATCATGTTTTTTGTCCTATGTCAATGGTTACTGAATAAATATAATTCAATCTAATCTAATAATCTATGGATCGCCACCAGGTGGCGGCCCTTGTACGTATCGCATACGAAATATGACACGGGTGTATACTATGATGCAGTGTCTGGATTGAGATTCTGCCAGCTTCTTCGAGAATTAGTAAGACCCTTCAGGGTAATATAAATGCATATAATATCGCCCACATTACGGCACATATCAGTCAGGCAAAAATCTCATTTTCAAAAACAAGAAATACATTGATGACGCTTTTTTTAAATAATTGAATTATTATCGGTATAATATAACTTTTGTAATACATGTTTTTGCCAAATTACCCCTGTATTTGACGTGCAATGTGTGTTTACTGAACAAACGTACGCCTCCCGATATTAAACCCATGATTGCGAAAAAAATGTGCCAGGATGAATTAGCCGTTGCAACATTCACCAACTGATTTGTGTTGTGAGTTTACTTCAATAATTTTAACTTTTTTCTGCTATGATAAATGTAAAGTTCTTTTGAAAATTTCTTGTTGATAGCAACATAAGATTAGGAGACAGCAAAAATAAGCAAATATTTATGAAATATGCTATAAAATTAAAAATCAATGTATAATATTCTTATTATCGCCCGCTTTGTTTGGTATAGCTAGCCCTGAATGGAACTGCCCGGGCCTTCCGACATTGTCGATTGCCTACTACCTCCCGGAAAGGATCGACTCATTCGAATGTATCTCTTAGTTAGTACCAATAAGACCCGAGCCGATTTCCTCATTTTTTTACGAATCTGCCTGCCAACAACACCAACAATTAGCAAACGCCACCCCCCACAATGTGTTACGGGTTAGAAATAACCTGTACAACAGTCCTCTTAGGTCTAAATTTACGCTAGAGACGGGTTTTCTGTCCAGGTTAGAAAGCATTCCATATCTGAACCGTAAGTTAGCATGTCGCCGGCGACACGCGATCGATTTAACCCCTATTAACTAGGTGACCATCCACTCATCTGGTTCTAAATCAATTCATCAGTTATTTATCATGTGAGAGCATTTTTAAAACACCCACCGAAACATAGTTGTGACCTCAATTTAAATAGAAAATTCCTGTAAGGATAGAGAAACCAGAACATCACCCGGACACTTGAGCTTTTTGAAGTAGCTGAATACAACTACTGAGATGTTGTATCTGTAGATATTAAGTTTAAGATTTAAGATACATCAGGGCACCCAATGAGTGTCCCGCTATACTGTAACAGAGCAAATATACCTCATAACAATCAGAAATTTGGGCAGAGCCTCCAGCCCCTGTCATGGAAGAAGAAAAAAATCGATGGAATATAATCCTTATGGCTATGAACATGATGAAACTTTCATTTTTACACTCGGTGCGCCCCATGAGGAAGCGTAGGGCGAGTAAACAAGGCTTCACCCAGTTTTTCTGTCCAAACGGCCTTAATGATGGCCTCCAGAACTTCCTAGTCTTAGGGCAGTGGACATAGTCTATTATCATTTTTTGCATGTTTTTTACAAAAGGGCCACAGTATACCTGTTCCACTTACCTTTTGAAGCATTTGTTTCAACAATTATGGAAATAAAGGCACCAAATAAGTTGGCACCATTTTTCGTAATTGCGAGAAATGTAATGATGGGAACCTCCGGAAAAGGTGATAAAAATATCATTCAAACAAATAATGCTTATAATTTTACATTGATGCCTTCATTTCTACCAGTAGAAAAAACCACAAAAAACCATCAAAATGACGTTTTATGATGTACGTACTTGATAGGCATGTAGCCTCTAGCGTGTGGGCGATAATACATGCAAGTCAATGGGACTATAATTACTTGTGTGAGACCGTGAAGGTATCACTCTAAAACGAGAATTTCGAGCAAGGATTTTTTTCTGTATTTGTTCTGAAGTAATGAACCTCAAACGAAGGTATGTAGTACTTGTGATATGATTATTCAATATTTGAATATTTTTCTTTTATACTGTGTCCTCTATGGAACATTACAACGTCATTTTATGGTCTTTTCTTAGGTATTTCTCTCATATTTTATGTTATGACCTATTTAGTATTTTTTTGTTGATTTCCTGTGTGAAAAAGTAAGCCCACCATAACCATTATGTCATTCATTTGCATAACCATAGACCTTTCACTAATTGCAAGTTATATAAAACAATCATGGCATGATGAGTATAATCGACCTATAGGCCTACCACATGTTGAGCAGCATTTGTAATGCTAATTTGTTCTAAAATTAACATTTTGACTCACATACACTATTCTATAGATTTTTTTTATATTAAACCAGCTAAATCCGGAAAATTTGATAATTATTCAACAAATATTGAGAATAGTAGGAAAGGGCATCTGGTATATGATATTTTATGCCAATTTTGTTAGTTCTCATACCAACACCTTGGTAACCAAGGTGATTCTTAATCAAAATATTGCTCACTTTTTATATTATTGCTTTTCAAGGCCACAAGGCTTGTTTTTTGTCAAGATAAAGTGCCTTTGAGTGACAACATATTTCAGAGCTTATATTCATGGGTGTGTTTCTGGACGCTTATTCTGGAAAAAGGCGTATTTGTCAGTGTGGACACCTTTATTAAACAAACAGCATAAAACAACTACAATTTGTTCAGAAAAATCCTGGTTTCCATGAATGGGTTAGCTGTTTGCCCACAATGACAACTGGCAATGATTTTGCTGCTGGGGCGGGGCAGTGCATGGATGGAGCTAGGGGACCTGCCAGTGTTTAGGTTGTCTGTAAATTGTATTGACATGGTCTCAAAATTCCAGCAGTAATCTATTTTGTATTTTTATGTTTGTGCTTGTTATACTTGACTTTCTTAACTGGAAAATGTTTTTCATTTGTCCTTTGAAATGTTGTAGTTGTCATTTGGATCATCTACAGGGTTTAGGTAATTTGTAAAATTTTAGACATTTGATTCAGCAACAGTGTTAAAAAAATTTTGAACAGGTATTGGGGCAAACGTCTTTTTTATCTGTGAACTTCGTTTTTTGAGGGGTTTTCGGATTGATTTAAATGTAACTAGAAAAGAAATTCCCAAACTCCGAGGCCCGGCTTTAGTCTGTTTGAGTGCTATAGACATAAAAATAGTGTATTGGTATTCCTCATGGGCCAGGATGTCTAAATATAATTAGGTGAAGAAACAAGGAGACAAGTTAAAATATATCCTTGATTTGCATTTCTTCCACCACCATCGTCGATGCCTTAGTGCCGTTTAGGCTCCGACGATGCTGGTACAGTGTTGAACAGCTTGGACCAGTAATCAGGAATTTCCTGAGATATAGCCTAACTAAACCTCGGCATTGTAAACAGCTAAGGGGGTAGCTCTCGATAACAGCTAGGGTCTGTCTGGTCGATGACGACGCACAATTAAACTATCCCCCCTCCGAGTAATATAATTGTATGCCACACTTTACCCAACAAGCACGAGACATTGACCAAACACCGATTCATTGTTGGATCAACGTCTATGACACTGGTACAACCACAAGCCAGCATTGGCTGAACGTCTCGTGTTTACTGGGTAGGCAGGCCACATCTGACAGTTTTTTTCTGGTGGGGTAAGCATCGGATCCTCCCACCCCACAATCACCTCTGACACACTATGGCTCCCAGGCCCGGGTCAGTTTTATTGTACCTGTCAATTCTACCTATTTATACATTATTTGATGAATTAATATAAAAGGTATACCATTATTGTATGTGTTTAAAATTAGTTATAAACTTAAATTAATGTAATTGCCGTAATCAGGTAATAATGATGCGGTACAATTTGCTATGTCAGACTGAAAAGGTGCAGTCAACTAATTGAGATCCCACCCGCTAAGCACGAGTCATTGCCACAATCACAGCTTAAGGTTGAGCCAACGTCTTCGTCTATGGCCCAGCATTAAACCAATTTTTGGTCAATATTCGTTTTTGCTGATTATGTATGTGCCCCCTCTATTTATAGCGCCTTTGTTCATCGCGTTCATTCAGCATTGACACTCGCTCATTGTTTTGACTGTCTGGCTATTGCGTAGCGATTTAGCCCTTAACGAATAAGATTTAGGTTAATCCCGCTTCTCAACATTGAACATTTCAGCGACGATGCTTCATTCTAGCACAGTTATGAGATTTGCTTCATTTTATTTCATGCATCAAACGCGCAAACAGTATACATTTATTTTAAAGTTATGCCTCATCTCATTAAATAATTATTATCACAACACAGTGATGTAACGATGCATTTATACGATATCCTCCAGATTCTGTATGCTAATAAAAAAACGCTAATGACCAATATAACGCATGCAGGAATAACATCTTTTACAACCAAAGTTCGGTAGACAACGCGATTATTCTGCAACTAACTCACATCTTTATTAATGATTTAATCCAAGTGCGGCTTTCATATGGGTGTGGTGTTTTTATTGGGTACTGAACGTGATATTAAATTATTAGGATGCATCATAATGATAAAAATGCATCGTCTATATAGGCCTATAACAGTTTACATTTTTTATTGCAAATTCTAGACGTGTAGGACTCATAGTCCCATGCTCCCAACAAATAAAACACTGAGACAATGCCGATTTAATGTTGTGCCATTGTCTGCGATGCTAGCCCAACATGAAAACAACATTGGCTCAGACCCCATCAGTGCCTATTATATAGTTTGCTGAGTGAAACAGTACTTAACAATTGACTGTTGGATCCTAATGATGTTGGCCCGCAATCAGTAAATTGTGTTTTCTGAGAGTGCGACGTTGACATTCATCACGTCATCAGACATCATATATTAGTATTATGCATACGACGCTGCCCCAACACTAATCTATCACCGGGTCTGCTGTATACTTTGCGCAAATGCGTGGCATTCAACCAATGCTGTTTCAATGTTGACCCACAGTCTTCGACGCTGGGCCGCCATTGAAACCGCATTGGGTTATTGTACCGGGTTTTCTGACTGCTGCAATCCAGGGTCAGAAACCCCGGATAACACGATAGGTTGGCCCAATGCTGATGTAATGCTGGGCCACCGTCTGCATTATTGCAACCGAAACCAAAAGCTCTTAACCACAAATATAATCGTGACTATTTTTTTCTGAACACTTGTTGAAGACAAAAGTACTTAACCTAAGTACCTGACACGTTACATTGCACATGTTCATAAGAACTGATGTACAGAAATGTGAACCGTTTCCCACACACAGCACCCCTCTTTCCCCTAAATAGGACTTAAACTCAGGCAAAATAAACTTAATAGGATACTGGCCGTAGGCCGGTCTTAATGAGGATGGTGATCAGAAAGGGTATGACATCGGATTATCGGATTATATTAGGAGTGTATTTACACAAAACATTATCCATCAGAGTACCCCTTCTGAAAGAAAATCTAGTAGGTAATGTTATTTTAGGAAAAAAGTTCTGTGATATAACATTATCTTAATATTCACTGAATAATGGTCTCTCGTTTGTTTTGAGAAGATCTCTATAAAAATCACTCAGAATAATGCATTCACAATTTCTATTGTTTAAAATCTCAAAAAATAGGATTTATTTCCTCAATAAATGTATGATAATGTGTATTTACATCCCTTAGCAGTCTGTAAATGTCACCTATTATTATATTACGTCCAATCTGGCTGCCCGATATTTCTATGAATTGTCCTTCCCAGGCATCAGATTTTTTAAAAAGTGATAAATGTTTATAATGGAAACGAGTGCTGATATATATTATGAGGCCGCCATGTCCGTTACATATTTTACCTAGCGATAACAAAGTACACCCGTCTAATTGAAATAACGAAGTGTCCATGTTATCAGACAACCAGCTTTCCTGTAAACAAATTATACTGAGCTCACAGTTATGGGTTTTCAATAATTCTACATATATCTTTAGTTGAGCAAATTTTGCATTTAAAGAAGCTACATTCATACTTAAGATCGAAAAATTATGTCTTCTATCTCTTATGTGCTAAACAATTTGTTCATCTGAATAGTAGAAGGAATGTCTGATCAAATCATACAAATAATCATTATCATCCTCATTGATGTGGCCGTCACGCGCAATAATATTTATTTTTTAAATAATTTTGATCAAAACCTCCGTATTTTGATCGCATATCTTCAGTTACTGACTTTTATTTTTGTAATTATTATATCGTGTCGTTTAGAATTATAAATATAAATGTTGACATTTAGGTGGTTGCTGGAAGAGCAGAATATAGGTAGCAAGTCAAAAAAACATGAATACACACACTCATCGTGACACACAAACTGTTGCATACTGCCTTGAAAAAATTAGGTCATGAGATTAAAGCGAAGCGTCACCACGAGACCAAAGGGGCGTGCCCGCCACATGGAAGTGTGACGGACAGGACCCTCTGCTCCCACGCTGATAATTTGATCACAAGCTGCGTTCTTTTGCTGCGGATGTGAATATCTGGCACCAATTTAAAGGGACTGGCCCAGGCTAAAATCATCAAAAAATCTATGATTTTATTTCGGGTTCTCAATATGACCATATGATGTAAACATGTACATAGACTAGAACTGCAAATTTTTATAATTTTTGTGCTGCGCATTCACCAGTTAGGCTAGATATAGAGACGAAATTCCCGCATTTCCTATTTTTGACATGGTTGTCAATAATTAGAAATCGGGAATTTCGTCTCTATATCTAGCCTAACTGGTGAACGCGCAGCACAAAAATTATAAAAATTTGCAGTTCTAGTCTATGTACATGTTTACATCATATGGTCATATTAAGAGCCCGAAATAAAATCACCGATTTTTTTATGATTTTAGCCTGGGCCAGTCCCTTTAAGTTAATTATCTATAATCAGATTGCGGTGAGTTCCATGGCTTCTTGAGAGGACAGTGTTTGTTGAGCGTTCTGAATCGATAGGGCTAATCAAATCAAAGCAAAATAGTTTATTCAAACAAAATACAAAAATATCAACTTATACAGTGATATTAAAACTGACAGGAGATGCGGTGGGTGGATATACCCTATGCATGTCGGGAAGCGGGGTTGATGTTAGAGGTATTCCAGCTGATCGGGTCTGTTGATGAAAGTTGCCTTGTTTATTTTCTGACATACTACCAAGCAGCGGCTCCAACTCCTGGAAGAGGTCCACAGTGATTTTTTTTCCGTCGTCCAGTAGACATTTGATCACTCCCTTCGCACTCCAGGCTGACTTCACACTTCTTCTTTAAGGTTGAGGCATGTGCGGTGTAAAAAAATGTATATTTTTTTTAATTTGGCAAGTCTTGATTTAAATGCACCAACACAGCTGATTTTATTTCTTGTGGTAGATTGTTCCACTCTGGAATAGTTTTTACAATAAATGAGTTCGCAAAATTTGTCTTGTTGGCGCGGATGTGCTGGTAGTTTTAGTCAGCATGTCGAGTTCTGGTGTCTGGTTTTGTAGCAAGTTCATCTATGGGTATGGCCACGTCACCCTTGATTGTAGAAAATAATCAGCCTAGCTCTGGATCGCCGGCTGGACAGCGAGTCCCATCCTAGGTTATGAATTATCTGGTCCACACTCACTTCAGGCCCTCGTCTGTACTCTCCTTTCACGAACCTTGCAGCTCTGCGTTGCACTCGTTCTAAGCTGTCCACGTCCTTCTGCTTAGATGGATCCCACACACACGTCCCATAGTCAAGACCAGACCGCACTAGAGCTGTATATAAAAAAGTTCTTTAAGGCGTTCTGGACATTTACGGAAGTTTCTCTGTACAAAGCCTAGCATTTTGCTAGCCTTTGTTACTGTTTTCGCGATGTGCCGCTCGAAGGTTGTATCTTTGGAGAGCTCAATACTTAGGTACGGGGTAGACTGTACCTGTTGGAGGACATCGTCATTCATTTGGTAGAAATATGAAGGCATTTATCTGCCTGGAGTGCTCATCATATAACATATCATGGAATTAAACCACATACCCCACTCTATTGACCACTCATGCAACGATGTTATGTCATTCTGTAGCTGAACACAATCCTCAATACAATTTATTAGTCTGTGGGATCAGCATCTCACCCGTCTCGGGACTACTCGGGTTTACAACCATTGACAAGTGGCCGTTTCCCGGGTAGCCTTGCTCTGATTAGCTTCGCCGCCAACCGACCGACCGCGCTTCACTTACATCACAGGCACTGAGCTGGGTGGACGTTTTGTCTAGACTACAGGACCAGAGCCGCATGGCGAGAGGTCGTCGCAGTCCGTTTGGGACTGTGTGCACGGTTTAATGTCTAGAGAGAATGAACAGAAGAACGAGTTAAGGAAGTTATTCACTCACCGTTGCTAAGACGGCAGATTGAATTATTATATCGGAGTTTGGTGAGGGCGGTGTGCCGGCGTGCCACCTGACAATCCCCCAGATCAACTTACCACAATATCGGTATCGCCTCACCCAACCACACGATAAATCTATATACGAGACAGTCATTTGCAAACAGACGGCAACTGGATTTAATGCAGTCTGGCATGTCATTGATGAAACACAGAAACAATAGAGGTCAGAGTAGCATACCTTGTTGTACGCCAGATGCTACTTTGATAGATTTAGAGGACTGTCCCTCACAGACAACCTGTTGAGTACGGTCTACCAGAAAGTTTCTAATCCACGAGTGTAGATTGCCGCAAGTTCCGTAATGGTCAAGTTTCGCCATGAGGCGTCGATGAGTGACCGTATCAAATGCTATGGAAAAACCCAACACAGCAAGGTCAATGTGTTTACCCGCTTTTCGAGATGTTGAAGTATATGCTTTACCACAATATATTCTAATAATTTGCAGCACACACGTCAAAGATACAGGACGATAATAAACAGCCAAGTTTATGTCCGCTTTCTTAAATACAAATGAGACATCTGCAGTGAGCCAGTCATCAGGCAGTTGACCTGAAAAAGTGAATAAAAATGAAAGCGCTGGTGCCAACATGTTGTCCGTTTTTTTATCCCCTGCCCGTAGGTGAAGGGGGGTTTTAGTCGCGCCAGGATTCTGTCCGGCGTCACGTTTTTTCTTGTGGGCGCAAAAACTCAAAAACTACTGGTCAATTTTTTTGCAATTTTAACATCACATTCCTAGCAACATGGGGGTGTGCAAGTGATTTCTTAGAGATGCTACCAAAATTTAAAATGGCCGCCAGAGGTCAACTCTGAAAAATTTGTGGGCGCAAAAACTCTTAAACTTAAAGTCAGAAATTATTCGAATTTTACTATCACATTCCACACGATATGGAGATGTGCAGGTGACTTTTTAAAGATTTTACTGATATTCAAAATGGCCGCCACAGATCAACTTTAATTTTTGGGGGGGCGCAAAAACTCCAAAACTTTAAGTCGGAAATTATTCAAACTTTACTATCACATTCCCCACGATATGGAAATGTGCAAGTGATTTTTTAAGGTTTTACTGAAATTCAAAATGGCCACCATGGATAAACTTCATATTTTTTTGTGGGCGCAAAAACTGAAAAATTGGGATCAGTAATAATTCACATTGTACAATCACATTACCCACCATCTGGAAATGTGCATGTAATTTTACTGAAATTAAAAATGGCCACCACAAATCGATTTTTTAAATATTTGTGACCGCAAAAAGTCTAACCTGATTTATGGCGGGGGATGATATAGGACTTCAGTCCTCTTGTTGAAAAAAGTGTTTGGTATTTTATCAGGACAAGCAGCTTTATTGATGTTAATGCTGGATAGTAGCTTCTTTATTCCCGCTGTTGTGATTGACAATTGTGTAATTAAATCTCCACCCACTATGTGGTGGTGGAGACTTATTGTTTTTGCTGACTCAGCCCACCGCCGCCGCCACTTATTTCTGCTCTCACTCGAAAATCCCTACTCGGATTATTTCCAAATATTTGCAGTATACATACTGGCCCTGGGGAATTCGTCTGGTAAATTTTTGTTTTGCCTTTTTTCAGTTTCTTCAACAATATCACTTGATCTGTTGCTTCTACTCTTGAATGATCTGTGGCAATCTCAGGATTTCCCAGATGGATGGAGAGAAGCAAAAGTGATCCCGATCCCTAAACCTGGAAAAGATCGAACAGATCCTAATAATTATAGGCCAATAGCATTGACAAGTTGTCTTTGCAAAATCATGGAGCGCATGATCAATCATCGTCTCACATGGTTTTCACAAGACAAAAACATAATAACTAAATATCAATGTGGTTTTCAAAAAGGAAAAAGCACCACAGACCATTTGGTCAGACTGGAGACAAGGTTTTGTTAAAAACCAACATACAGTTGGAATATTTTTTTATTTAGGAAAGGCCTATGATACCACATGGAAGGGTGGTATCATGAAAGATCTCCATGAAATGGGCCAGAAGGGTAGATTACCCTTATTCATTGACAATTTTTTGAAGGGGAGAAAATTTAAAGTCCGCTTGGACAACACCCACTCTTCACTAAATCCACAGGAGGAGGGTGTCCCACAAGGTAGTATCCTTTCACCAACTCTATTTACCGTTAAAATAAACAGTATAATTGATGCTTTACCAGACGATATAGAAAAATCGTTATATGTTGATGATCTGGCTGTTTACTGCCAGTCAAGCAATATGGCAATAATTGAGCGGCGCCTGCAAGGTTGGCTCGATAAGTTGGTGACTTGTGCGGATGAGAACGGCTTTAAATTTTCTCCCACAAAAACTTTGTGTACATTTTTGTAAAAAAAATGGCTTACAGCCTGAGCCCGATCTCAAACTATATGGACAACAGCTTCCTGTTGAAGAGCAGGTCAAATTTCTTGGTCTTTTTTTCGACAAGAAGCTCAGTTTTACTCCACACATCAAATATATGAAAGATAAGTGTAGGAAAGCATTACAATTGCTACGAGTTATATCCAGCAAGGATTGGGGTGGTGACCGGACAACCTTACTGAGGATTTACCGATCTCACATCAGATCCAAACTGGATTATGGTTGTATTGTTTATGGTTCAGCGAGACGATCGTACTTAGCAGTACTTGATCCAATTGCGAACCAAGGTTTGAGATTATGCTCAGGGGCATTTCGAACATCACCCATCGAAAGTCTTCACGTGGAGACCGGTGAGCCCTCTTTAGAGACTCGCCGGTTGAAGCTGAGCCTGCAATACTATATGAAAATGAAAGCAAATTCTGAGAACCCGGCATACTCGTGTGTTGTCAACCCTGAATACAAGAGATTGTTTAATAACAAGCCAGGGACTATACCTCCTTTGGGTATAAGACTCCAACCCCATCTGGAGGACATGGAGGTGGAGCTCGACGCAATTAGCGTTGTACGCTCACCAGAATGTCCACCTTGGCTTCTTCAACAGCCTAATATACTTTTTAACCTCTCAGATCTCAGGAAGGGAGACACCTGTCCCCTTGTTTTCCAGAGCATGTTGATTGAGTTATTTTGTAGATTTCCGAGGCACCGGAAGGTGTATACTGACGGATCAAAGGAAGACAAGAGGACAGCTATGTCCTTTGTCTGTGATGATCATGAATTTAGCTGCCGCATCAACGATGAGGCTTCAATTTACACAGCAGAGCTGTTAGCTATTGAAGCTGCCATCGAATACATCTGGGATAGTAGTGACGAGGAGTTCATGATCATCACAGACTCGCTATCTTCATTGCAGGCTCTTAAGAGTCAAAAACTCAACAACCCAATTGTTTCCAATATTTTGCATATGTGTCACTACTTGTCTGGGCACAAGGACATTATTGGATAAGACGAAACAGTTTTATTATATACCATATACTGATTTCAAGTACAACATCTCTGTCTACCTTGATTACACTTTGCAAGGTGAATGGAACATCAATGTCACCAGCAAATTGTTCGAGGTACAACCAATCATTAAGCGATCTTTTACACCAATGGAACGCCGAAGAGATGACGTTGTCTTATGCAGGGCCAGAATTGGCCATGCCTATTTCACAAACGGCTATTTATTGAGAGGAGAATTGCGACCTATGTGCTGCAATACTCGTCTGACTGTAAGACATATCCTTCTCAGTTGTGCGAAATATGCGCACATCAGAAGGAAGTATTTTGCATTTAATTCCTTATTTGAGCTATTCAGGGACACCCCTGCTGGTTTTATTATTCAGTTCCTTCGGGAATGTAACCTATATTCTATGTTTTAATTATTAGACTTAGACTTGTAGTTTTTACACAATCACTCAAATTTCATGGAGATATAGTGACTTGAAAAGTCGTTCATTTTATAATCACTTCATATTTTACATTATTTATACTGATATTTGTATACCCATTAAACTGTGTTGTAGTGCAGGCGCTTCAACATGTCATCAGACTCGTTACATATAGGTGTCAGGAGCATCGTCATCTTATCATATCAAACACTTTAAACTGAATATTTTAGTACGAACATGCTTTTATTAGCTTTGTCTTTCCTTTACTACTTTAACTATACAATATGGGATATTGTAATATCTGGAATTTTCACTTAAATGGCCATACTGGCCGAAAAGTGAAGTAAAGCAAATATTTTACTTACTTACTCAACAAAATCCAAGATGCCCCCCCCCCCAAATCCTATGGCGCACGCTAGAGCTTAAACAGCTTCATCGATTTGTTTTATGTTTGGTTTAAAGGAAAGACCTTACTCTGGCCGTGAGCTGAAAAGCTTTTAGTGTGATTCTGATAATAAGAACTTTGATTTTTTTACGTTTTAGTATTTTAGCGGATATTTCTGTTTTGCTCGTTTTGACCATCATCAAAATTTGGTAATATAGCCATACACCCCTGCTCGGATTATTTCTAAATATTTGCAGTATGCATATTGGCCCTAGGGAATTTGCCCGGTAAATTTTCCTGGCGTTTTTCAGCTTCTTCAACAAAATCCAAGATGGCCGCCAAAATCCTATGTCACTCTCTGGAGCTTGAACTGCTTCATGGATTTGGTTCAAAGGAATAACCCTACCCTGGATGTGTGCTGATTAGTTTTTTGTGTGATTATGATATTCAAAACTTTTTTTTACTATTTAGGATTTAAGATTATATTTCAGTTTTGCTCATTTTGGTTATTATCAAAATTTGGTAATATGGTTATACAGCTCAAATTTTATCTTTTGTGTATGCTCAGTGGCCCTGAGAAAAAAGTCAGGAGAATTGTTTTTCTTTTTTCATTTGTTCAACAAAATTTAAGATGGCCGACGAATCACATGTTACTCTGAAGAGCTTGAACTGCTTTACCGATTTGTTCCAAGGAAGCAACTTACCCTGGCCATATGTTGATTAGATTTTGATGTGATTTTGACATCACATTTTCACATGGTTTACATAAAAATTTGGTGACAGTACTGTATTTCTCTATAATTAATGTACTATGTGGGGCGGGTGGAGACGCAAGCTTTGCCCCTCAGGCAAATCTAGTTTTTCTTGCTTTTGGGCCTTCCGGTATTGGTACTGGACAGGTGGTGTTCATGCTTAGCAACGTGATTGAGTAACTTCTGGACAGGTGGTGTTCATGCTTAGTAACGCGATTAAGTAACTGCTGGTTCAGCCTGGTCAAATCTTCTTTTATGGTAGTACCTCTGATTTCAGATATTTGCGGGCATACATTAGCTGCATCTTAGTTGTTTTTCTAAGAAATCTCACAATTATAAGTGGTGGTGAAGTGTCTGTGTTGAATCGTTTGTTGGGTAGAGGATGTACAACCACAATATCGGCAGCTGATATAGTTATGTCCAGTGTCCCAATCAGATTGATGACAGCTGACTGCTAATCGTTGTTGTAAGTTTGCAGCCCATAAATCCTCACTGCTGATTTTCTAGAATATTGTTCTAGTCTGTTATTGGCAATTTCAGATTCCCTGGTATTTTTTAAACACGTATATATTTTAGTCTGCATGGCTGATATGATTAGGTCTTTTTTCTTCATTAGGGCGCAATTGCCTATTTTCTTCTTTTAACTCCGATAGTGAAGTGTTTGCTGGGTTGGATGGGCTATACACTCTAAGAGATTATAATTTTGAGCTGTATGTTTCTTTAGATCATCGATTTCTGTTTTGATAGCCGTTTTTATAATCTCTTCAAGTTTGTTTTTGGTAAAGTCATATAATGCCTCAACCGACGATGAGAAAGCCATGTCCGTTTTGTTTCGTTTCGCCAGAGTATTGTTTTTATGTCTCTTGTTTGGCATAGTTGTTCAAACGGACTGCATGGCTGATAACGGCATGGCTGATATGATTATGTGTATGTCACCGATGACAATGGATGTGCGCGCGTGCACATTAGCCAATAAACGTTCCCTATGTGCTAAGAGTCGGACTCTCCGCAGCATTAGCTGGTAAGTCATTCTACTGCGGTATTGTACGTGGAAAGTAGAACTGCTTAAAAGCGGTGGTATTGCTTTGCAGATGCCTGTACTTAAATCCATGTGATGCACATGTGCGTTTGTCTGCCGGAATGAGGATGTTGTGTGTCGGTACTGTCACATGCAAGCTGGTGTATGATCTTAAAGTATAACGTCAGGCGGATGTTCGTTTTGCGGTGGGCTAGGGTATCCCAGCTCACGTCATTCATCATGCTTGTGACACTGCTCGTGCACTGATAGTCGTTTTTCACGAACTGAGCAGCCCTTCTTTGTGCCATTTCCAATGCTGCGATGTTCTTGGGGAGGTGTGGATCCCATACTGCAGCACTGTACTCTAGCACTGACCTAACAACACAAAGTACGCAATCTCCTTGAGCTTAGATGAGCAACCTTTTAGGTTACGACGAGGGGGCCCAGAGTGGAGTTGGTCCTCGCGAGCAACTTAGAGATGTTGGTGGACCAGTCCGGATCTTGAGTGATTGTAAAACCCAGATATTTCCGCTGCGCATTTCTGCTAGCGGTTGGCCGTTAATGGTGTAGATTCTGGTGAGCGGGTTCCAACGTCTGCTTATGCGCATGTACTGGCATTTCTTGGTATTGAAGCGCATCCCCCACTTTGTAAATCCTTCAGCTAGTGCATCAATATCTTCTTGTACTGCTATTTGGTCTCCTTGACTTCTTATGGGGCGGTATAGTAGGCAGTTATCAGCAAATAGTCTGACATGTGATTTTACATTTCCAGGTAGATCGTTTATGTGTGACAAGAAAAGCATTGGTCCGAGGACTGTTCCTCGAGGCACGCCTGATATGAATGAACATGGACCTGGTCTGATTTGGTCCCGTCCACGATGACGCGTTGACTTCTGTGATGTAATTCGCCCAGCAGCCTGTCGTGGGGAACTGTGTCGAATGCTTTGCTGAAATCGAGCACTATGACATCTATCTGGGAGTTCTTATTTCAGTAGGATGGCAGGGCATGTAGTGTTGTTAGCAATCGTGTCTCACATGATCTGGCCTGCCGGAACCCGTGTTGGAATGGTGTTAGAATGTTGTTTTCATCGGTGTATCTTGCGAACAAACATCACTTTACACAGTATGCAGGTCAAGAATAACGGTCTATTATTCTCAGGCCCCTTTCTTGTAGATAGGTGACACATGTGCCATATTCCAGTCTGATGGTAAACTGCCAGTATTTAATACTGTGTAATGACTGTGTAAAGAATGCACTACCGATGTAACCGCCCAGATTACCCCCCCCCCCCCCCACCCCCACTGAAGTATACCCGGGTATATTCTGGACTATACCCGGGTATGATCTGTAAATACCCTGGGGTATAATATATATTATAATATATATATAGGGTATAATCCAGATTATGCCCGGGTATAGTCCAGTCAGGGGGGTTATTCTGGGCGGTTACACCGGGGCTAGTTCATTTGCCAGTTCTTCGAGGATGCAAGCTGATATATCGTCTGGCCCAGAGGCTTTATTGGTCTTTAGTCCGAGAGTAGTTTCTTGACACACTCGGTGAAGATGTGCAAGGGAGATATTTATGGATAATGGGGACCTGCTAAAGTGGGTGTGGGTCCACCTTTCTCCTGAGTGAAGACAGACTTAAATTGGCTGTTTCCTTAGTATGTCTGTTTTAGCTCCGCTGTGACTATGCAGTGTTCCAACTCTTTTCAGCGCTGATACACCAACTGCGTCCTGCCTGAGAGATTTGACATACATCCAGAACAGTTTAGAGTCATGGGATGCCAAGCTGTCACTGAACACCCAGTCATTGCGACAGACGTATTATCAGTATTTTTTTTTTGTTTTTTTTGTATTATCATGATTATGCGGGATTTGGTTTATTGTATTTTAGAGATTTATGTAGTTTTGTATATTATTTCTTTGTGTTCTACATTGTTTTCGAAATAATAGTAGTTTATTGGCTGAAATGGTTCAATGGTTTCTCTTTGGCATCTTAGTGATGTTCGGGATGTCTGAAAAAAAACACTGCCATATAATTAACTTGTGGTTCTCACGGTATTGATGTTCTTTTTCACTCTCTAGTATCAATTTCAGTTCAAATTCTCTGTCTTTTTCATTATTTTTGTCATACATTTTATTGTTTCAATGGTTCTCGGTGACATCCTGGCGGATAATGCAGTATGTCAGAGAGAAACCATTGCCATACAATTAGCTTGTGGTTCTCACGGTATTGATTAGCCGTGGCCGGTCAGCGCTAGGTATTGGATGTTCTTCTTCACTCTCTATTACTAATTTTCAGTTCAAATTCTTTGCATATTGTTGTCATACATTTTATTGTTTTTTTAATGGTTTCTCTGTGACATCCTGGTGGATGGTACGGGATGTCAGAAGGAGACCATTCACACACAGGTAGCTTGTGGTGACTTGCAGTGCTCTCACGATTTGTGATCGCTCTGTCGTCCTTAGCTCTATGACAGACCTGATCCCCAACTGTGGGGGCACTGTAAGTCTGTCCATACTTTCTTTTTGATTTGTTTTTTATAATTTGTTTCTCATCATGTAGACTGTTTTTCCCCGTATATTGATGTCCCTTAATGTGTATGTCGTACAGTGTTATTTCTCTTTTGCTTTCCTTTGCCGGAAAGTGATGTTAAGTTTCTTCCAAGTACTAGGCTTACTGTATTTGCTTTGACACAGACATTGCCTTGTGGTTTATATAATATATTGCTGATTGTTGTCATTGATATTTATGTTAATTTATATTGTGTATCCGTACTGGCGCTGGCTCAGGTTTTAATAGGACTTGGAATACAGTTTTTTAGCAGGTGTCCAAGACACCACCATCATATCATTTTTATTCATTTTATTTTAATAGACGTATTTAATCGTTTAAAGAACATTTTCAATAAATTCACTTGAATATCACTTAAATGACCATTAGTACCGAAAAGTGAAGTAAAGCAACAATTTACTACTACTACTACTACTGTTGTAGAGGCGTTGTTTCTTCCTGTATCTCCGTCTTCATGAAGTAGTCATCCACGGTAGGTTTTGGTGAGATGAAATTGTTTTTGATAGCACAAATCTACTCAGCATCGTTGCTAGACGTTTTTTTAGTTTCTGCCAGTTGTCTTCAACATTGTTGTTATTGATATTTGAGATGAAGGAGTTAGCAAAAGTGTCTGTCTGTGGTAGGGGAAACGGGGGTTAATACTCTATAATTGCATTGTATACTACACCTTAATGTCCGACTGGTCAGTATACCCGCAGCGGACCTGTTTTTGAACATGGTCATTTCAAGCTTTATCATAATATGCTACACTATATGCAGCATAGGGCGAAAATGGTGAAATCGGCCTGCGGAATTGAGGCAGTTTACATGTGTTTCAATGGGACTGTCAGTTGGGATGTTAAGACCATATGGTACAAAAATGCATGTGGGACAATAATGCAGTGACAGGGGTCACCGGCTGTGGGAAAACTTGAAATAGGCCTAATAGTCAGGCAGAATATTGGCAAAATTTACCCCAACCTGGAATTTCATACAGAAGTTTATATGTTGATTGATTTGTGTTCAGCAGAGGCTGGAGTCATCATTTCCAGCGGGAGTACTAAATTTCACCCGGTGGCAATTTTTTAATCAGCATATTTCCAAGATGGCCGCCAACCACTAAACTCATATCTAAAAATGGCATATCGCTGCGAATATTTGTTCAAATTTTATGATAATTGAGTCGATTCCCATCAAACCAAAAGCCATCAGTACATTTATGCCATTAGAAGAATTTATTGGAGGTCAATGTCAAAGGTCAAGGCGATTTTATGGGTCTGGTAAGGCTAGGAAAGGCATCGTGACCTATTTTCTGATTACGATTATTCACATAATCACCGAAGCTGAAAGCCTGCAAAAATATATTGGTGAAAACTGTCTACTCGATTAATGCACAACAATATTCCATGATGGCGACCATTTCCAGCATGAATATCACTTTCTTGATAGTTTTCTCCAAACTTGTGCGAATTTAATGATCTCGGTATAAAATCATACATTTTCGTCCATGCAGAATCTGAATTTCGCCCTCCGGAATGCAGTAAAAGCTTATTTAATAAAATATGAGACATAGAGTTAAAATACATTATGTTGGTTAGCATTAAATATAGTTTCGATCTAAGGCAGAAGCAGCATAGACTGGACATACTTAGAAATAAAACTACTTGGAAGTAGTATACTGTAATGCAGTAAAGAATATAACAGTTTCAGTCAGATTACAACATCTGAACTTCAACCCTGGTAATAATTGCCCTTGCAGTGCGACTCAACCTCACACCTGCAACTGCATAGTGTGGTGCAAGCCAGACCAAAGCGGTGTCATTTACACCAACCATGACATTCTGATTTGCAGCCATATTTAGTCAGCTGCTGGCATCTCTCCGCTATAGTGGAAGGTCTCTCCAGAAGATTTGCCAAATATTGTCTACTTCATCCATACCCAGTCTGCAGAACACGCTATGTCTGGCTGGAATAATGTTGACTCCTTATGATGCCCGTCTGGTAACAGCTTCTTGAAAACATCTCCAGTCTTGCATCATTGACACCCTGCAGTGTTTCATCTAGCCATTTCTAACATGGCGCAGCGCCATGTTGCCTTTTGTAAACGCCATGTTGCCCTTCGTGTGCGCCATGTTGCCCTTCTAATATTCAGACAGTGCGTCATTGAACTATTGTTACGTCATATTTAATCCACTCAGGCCATTGTCACAGTGGATCACTGATGTCTCGCGTTCACACCACCTATGACACAAGACCTGATAACGGCTTGTGTACATAGTATAGTGGTAATAACTGGCGATGTCTACATACCTACCTGATTCCTTTTGTACCCTTAATTGGGGAGGGTGGGTGTTGGAAATGCCCAACCGAGTCAACTGGGTGCCCGGTGGGCATGATTAAGGTCCCCCCAATTATCGGTGGCGCCATGCCCCTTCTGAATCCTAGGTAAAACACTGCCCTGTCATACCTGTCATACATTCGGACACAAACCTACATAAGATCTCCATGTCATCGTCAATACTGTTCATGGAAACTGACTTAATTTGTGGAACACATTAGTTACATCATAACATACATCACATCTTCTTTCTTTTGACGCAGAAGGTAGACACAACATCAAATCCCGTGATTGGTGAAGGCGTGAATGCCCCCAGCTCTTGTGTGGCCTAATGGAGAGGCACAGTTCATGGACAGGAATCCATCTCCAGTGGTAGCTTGGCCACATGCAATTCACAGCTGGTGTAGACCAGTCTCTCGGAAAGCTGACATCATACTGACTGACTGCTATGCAAATAATGTCGGTGTCACTAGCTTTTGCCATCAGGACTCCCTCAGGGCCTCCTCCTTTTGTCGCATAATCGGTATGTGCGAAGATATCATGTCCGCCTCCTCGTGAGTACAGATGGCAAATTCATCTAGGTCGATCATGTGGTTGCTGGTGCAATCTTCTTTTGATATCAATGATCATATTCTCTCACTGTTTCTGAGAACAGTGCGCCAGTTGGATGGAATTTTGCACTTGTTTGACACCCTTCATCTCACTAACGCCCTCGCTTAAGTTGACTTGGCTTCAATTTGCACATTGAACACAATGTCCGCCCTATTGTGCTTGGTAGAGTGTGTCTGTATTGTAGAGAGAACATCAAAGTGGCATATTCTTCAAATGTCTTTGAGCTCCCTGATGACTTCGTGCACATGATAGCTGCATGGTATGCTCAGTACCTTATTTTGCTGTGCAAGCTGTCTCCTACTGCATGACCATCCATCTTCTGAGTGCGGTGGGATCTCCAGTCACACCAAATGCCCCACCACCAGCCTTGACGACTCTGCGTTTGCTTGCTCAAGAGCCTGGTCAATACTTACTGGTGAGAGCTTTCAGCTCGATTTTTGCACAATATAATATAATAACATTTCAGTTCAGAATGCCTGAGCCATCTGAGATTGTTTCTGTTAAATCATAACGTAGTTATAGAGGACAGGAGTATATTGTGCATAATTTACGTTGTTTTTTTGGCAAATAAGAATGGTATCAGTTCGGTCAGTGACTGACAGTACAGATTGAAGTTTGCCTTCTTGAATAATTGGATCAACAAGAGGATTGCTAACACCAGGTACCAGAACTGGAACTATGGACTAAATTTTTTAATCTCACACTGCGATTCGACCTCGAGAGCTTCCTCAGTGTTTTTAGTTAGAAGTCTGGATAAGCTTTACAGAGAGCTACATCCTGTTACTCAGTGCATTTTTCCTCCTCAGTGCTTTCTCCGCCTTTGTCAAGCTTTGTAAGATCCAGAACAAAGGACACCGAGGGCATAGAAGAGAAGTACTGCATGTTCGTCACAATCATGGTATGGCAGATATAGTGGTACTCAAAAGAATTTGTAGGCCACCAGGTGAGATCCTCATTTTTCTCCTCGTGAAAAATACAGCACTTCTTCCAGTCAGTGTGGGATGTACACGTTTTCACTAGTACAATTTTCTTTATGGACAGTTCAATCAAGGTCATAATTTGACCACCAGATATGGGATACGACCAAAGTCCCATTTTCCTTGGCTCTGCTCTTAGTCACACCCTGTCTATTCAGGCGCGGACATATAGCAACATCTAATTTAACTAGTTCACTATAGCTGACAGATCCGGGCTCATTAGACAGCATTTCTGACACTAAGTTTAGATTTAGCTGATGCTAAATTCCATTCTGAGTCCCACAGCAGTGACGTCACCAGTGTGCCCTGGTTGTGCCATGACATTACTCCTGTTCCGAGCATACTCAATCAATCATCAAGACCTTGTATTTCACCAAGATCATGTTCCATTGCAAGGACCAGTGTCAGGAAGCCATCCAGAAGATGTGGATGACTTATCAAACACAGGTACTACATAAAGATGTGGAAAATTTGTTCCGAAAAGTGATTTTAATGCTAGAAAAGGCAGCCATCTTAAAAAATTGCCGCCGGTCTCGCAAAATAAAAATTCAGATTCCTCATAGCCAAAAATATATGATTTGACACCAATATCATTCAAATAGGACAATAATCTGGGGTTTTATTCAAAAACGTATATTTTGATACTCAAAATGGCGGCCATCTTGAAATATGGCGGCCATCTTGACATTTTGATCGGCTAAAAGTTTTCTCTAAAAAAATAGCCCACAGGTAGTATTAATGCCAATTTTGATGCTTGTATCCGGATTTGAAAGATTCCCAGGAAATAAACCCTACTTATAGCAGCCCTACTCTGCATTGTACATGTAGGTATTCGCGTACATTTACCACGTTCAGGCTACTTTGCAAGTATAACTTGCATGACAGTATACCCGTCATGCTAGTCCATAGGTTGCACTAATCTATGACGGGTGCACCCGTCATGTAAGACCTGAAGGGGTTAAATAAATGTTGTTTTGGTTGGGTGAAATTCGGTCACATTATCAGACCCATAAAATGGCCTTGACCTTTGATCTTGACTTCCAAATAATTTTAAAATGTATGTAAGTTTACTTATGGCATTTGGTTTGATAGAAATCGACCCCAAGATCATCAAATTTGCATAAATAGGCTCAGATATATGTCATTCTATAGATTTAAGGGGTACTGGGATGATTGCTAGTAGTAGTACTTTTCGCCCCCATCCGGGGAGGGTCATTAGGGATCTGTTTCGTCTGTTGGATGTTGTGTACGGCATTGTACGGAAGCACTAGTCTACAGCAATCATCCAAGGGCAGCTGCAGCCTCCTCGTATCTGGCTATAATCTTCGGGCGGATTGCCAGTGGCGTACCCTGGTTCCTTCGCTCAACAGCGGAGCCAATGCAGCACCCCCATCAGTGCTGGCGCTGATGTAGGCCGTGGTAGTCTTAAATAACCGGCAATAGCGTGTTTGACATTAGGTCTCTCTCGTGGGATGAATGGAGTTACCCAGAGGGAGTGATCCTTCCTATTGTTACTCTGGGGACTATCCGACCCGAGGATAGCGGAGCTGCGCGAAATGCCACAGAGTTTCATCATTAAATTGTACAGCGAAACTCAAGTCTCCGGCCGTCTGGGCATATCTGGGGGTATATCCCCTAGACATGCCCAGAACCCCTTATCGGGCGAGCGAAGGAAAACGCTCTCAATAACCCACCATGCCCTATCACCCCCACCCTCACATCATCATCTGTACATCATTCATCTCATCAATTGACTACAACTTTTTTATCGTATTATAATGTCACTTAAAAGACCTTTTGTGCCGAAAAGTGACGTAAAGCAATGATTTACTACTAAAATATATAGATTTAAGCCTAGCAATTGGCGGCCATCTTGGAAATATGCAAATAAAACTGGGTTAAGTTTAGTACTCCCGGTGGAAATGATGACTCTAGCCTCTACTGAACACAAATCAATCGAAATATATGTAAGACTAATGAGATGAAATGCCAGTCCATTGAATTGATTGCTCCACATGTATAAATGCATTCTAAGGGTCGAATTTGCCACTTTTATCCTTATGTGAATCACCATAGTAAAGCCTAACCCTGAGCCTAACTTAAGCTGTCATTTTTAGGACCGGCAGTAGGCCAGTATCCTATTAAGTTTATTTTGCCTGAGTTGTGTCCTATTCAGGGGAAGGAGGGGTGCTGTGTGTGGGAAACGGTTGACATTTCTGTACACCAGTCCTTATGAACATGTGTAATAAGGTACTTTCGTGTTTAAAAAGTCTTCAGAAAAAAGGTATTCACGATTATAGTCGTGGTTAAGAGCTTGGGGTTTTGGTTGGAATAATGTTGGCCCAGCGTCGCAGACGGTGGCCCCAAATTATTTCACAATTGGGCCAATGTGTCATGTTATCCCGGTATTGGCCTTCCGGGGCATAAAGCGCCACCCGAGCATCAGTACACTTCTCTGGTCAGAGCAAACACGGGACAATCACCTAATTGAACCAGCAATGGGCCGCGACGCTGGTCCAACATTAAACCGGTATTTGTTGGTAGACCTAGAATGTGTGTAGCAGGTACATCGTATAGACGCGTACACTGACTTAGGTGGTGAAACGAGTAGGCCTACACGTTGAAGATTACTCTTGTCTCCTTGGTTCTTTTAATAATTATATCCTGAACATTTAGAATTCTGGCCCCCGAAGAGAACCAATACAGCTATGTTTACAAAATATTAGGTCATTTTTTTGTCTAAAGCACTCAAACAGACTAAAGCCAAGCCTCGGAGTTCGGGAACGCCTTTTCTAGTTTAGTATATATATATATAGTAAAACAGGTCCGAAGTGGTAGTAAGCAGTGGTACTTGTATGCTAACTTGTGGCGTTTGAGCTAGGCCTTAACCGGGGGTCTGGTCAAACAAATGTTTGCCAACTAGTATGGTACGAAGTGTAACGTTTTCGCCTCTGCCCCCGCCCCATCATTAAACAGAATGTCAGACGCTTCGGCCCTTTTTCAACTCGGCCCCCTTACCAACTCGCCCCCTTGTGCTTGTCAACTCGGCCCCCAACGATAATATAGATAACAAAATGTTATTGACAAATTGAATATCAATGGTAATAAATCACATACAAGCAAAAATATAAAGCGGGGGTAAATATTCTATATTGCATTGTATACTGCATTGCATACTACAACTTAATGTCTGTCAGTCAAACAATGACTGGGAATGTTTGTGTTTATAGAACACTTTTAAAAATGTTGCTCTGCTGTATCGGGGTAAGTTGATCCATCTACCGGGGTCAGTTGATCCAACAAGAAAAAGCAACATTATACACCTGAAATTATTTATCAGCTGTTTTAAATATCAAATCAACTTTTGAATATGTTATGATGTAGGCCTACAATCCACACTTGATAGGGTCAGGTCACCAATGCCGGGGTCAGTTGATTCATGCTGGGGGTCAGTTGATCCATGGCTCAACTGACCACTTTATTAGATCGACTTACCCCATGCTTCAATGATCATCTGACCCAAGGTCAGCCATATTGCCCTGCATGATTATCTGAGGGGTGGTTCTCTCCGTGGTACAATTTTGATGGGATGGTGGTTACCTGTATCGATATCGTGTTAAATAATATATGTACGGCCAAGTTTTGAACCTGGTAGGTGTAAGCGATCAGAGTAGCTCTTGAAACAAAATTGATTTTAGTTAGGAGAGAGAGGGGTTAGTTGAGCCACTTTTTACAACATTTTGTCTGGTGTTTTCCCAGTTGATCGCAGAATGGTTGGGATAGTTTTAAAACATGGCTATATATTACGTATATATCCAACATCAATGAAAGATGAAAAGAACAATTAAAAAAAAGTTATGGGTGCACAACTGAGAGTGGTGAAAGTGGCTCAATTAACCCGCTGTATGGGGTAAGTTGTGCCAAGCAAGGGGGTAGGTTGATCACCTATGGTGAAAATTCTCAATTGACAAATGTACATGCCGAAATGTTATTTTTTGTCCAGAAAATGCAAAAATTAAAAAATTAACACTTTTGTACATCACATAAAGGTCAAATTTGTTGACAAATCTTTTCAAAGTCCCAAGTAATACAATCGCCATTATAGCCTGTATTGATGCATGGATCATTGTTTTCTTGTATTTTTTAAAAAGATATATATATACTATTATTATGTGTCTTTATCATATTGAGCTATTATATAATATAATTTGTTACACTATATCACATTCTATGATAATATATTATGTTCCCACTGGGGTATGATGAGCCATGTCGAGTGGGGTTAGTTGATCCACATTTTGTAATAATGTATTTACCCACTGGGGTAAGATGAGCCATGAATGGGGTTATTTGAGCCGGTTGATCAACTTACCCCATCTTATTTGGCTCAACTTACCCCACAACAGCCATATTGTATAAAATGTAAAATTTTGTGATATTTCAATGATCCAAGTTGAGTGTTACATTGACATAGGCTATCTTTATGTATTTGACTGCCTAACCCTATAGCAAAAATTTACAGAATCCCTATTGCTTCCGTAATATTAATGCAACATTATAATATCTGAATTCTACTGACTACAGCGAAAAATGCATTTTTGTTGAGGTGTTGACACTTCCTTAAAATCCCATGTGTAGAAATCCGAGGGGTGGATCAACTAGCCCTGTGGCTCAACTAACCCGCCTCTCCCCTACTGTACTTTACATTTAGTTAGTGTTTAATCACATTGATTGACCAATGGCATCAACTGGGGTGACAAAACGGAGTCTGAGTGAGTACCCCTGCTTTACTAATGACTGATACAAAGCCAAGCCCATCTGTTACTATGCTATAGCTTAGGCCTATACAGCTTGAATTACAAATTAGATATTGAGGGCTTCCGGCATTAAAATATATTGTCTTCAGTCAGACTCTCATGTCATTATCATTGAATTTGTTATCCGAGAGCAAAGAAAGGCTGACCCATACCCAGCACAGGTAGGCCTATCTGTCTATCATTGATTAAGATTAAGAAACTCCCACACAAGTGACAGTATCTCCTGTGCCCAAGTTTATCGCGCTCTCAGCCTCTGAATTATACCAAAGGCCTGTTAAGCCAGGCTTGATATGTAACTTGAGGTAACTTGAGGCCTACGGATAATTTCACCAACTGGATTTTTTTCTTTGTATAGACTATATATGCAGCCAATCTTTCAACTATTACCTCATCATATGCTTTATGTTTATGATAATTCTTGAACATCTTAGACTCTGTCAGCTGACCTGGCATTGGATTTCAGTTGAAGGTAACATTATGTGTAATAAAACTCTTATTATGTTGAGCCAGCTGTTGGCCATTGTTGCTTGAATAGCGGTGCAGTGTCACAGACGGTTGCCCAACATCAAACAAATTTTCATCTGAACGTCTTGGTGCTTGCATGGTATTGTCTATTGCAGGGGTCAAAGCAAAGATATGCCGTTTTAAGTAAAAGGTTTTTACTCGTCTAAAATACATATAACTCCATTGATAGCGACTTGAAATAAAGTGCAAAATGTTTTTTTCGTGACGCCTTATTTCTACAGTAATTATTTTCAAAATGATATGGTTTGTTTTTAAATCGAAAAATAGACATGTTTTGCATCTGGATGTGATAGAAGTTTATCACGTATTAGTACGAGGACATGGTAGTTCAAGCAATCATCTAAGTTTCTTTGAAGAACAGTGGGCTCAGTTCTTTGTCGAGGTAAAGGTAATTTAATAATTAATTCTTGTTTTCCAGGTTTATACACACCCATCAGCTGGAACCATCAATTTTGACAGATTTGCGTTATTCCCCTTCAAAAACTTTGAAGTATAGATTCTTCCCCAAATTTGCTCAACATCATGTGCACAAATCAGGCTCAAACAAGAAAAATAATACACTATTTTGCACTCATAGCTATCCTCCCATGAAAATGTAACTGAGAACTATTCATTATATGACATGATTATATTAGATATCTTGCGCTACCAGCTCTCCGGCCTCTGGCAGTATTGTAAGCTGTGGAATATAAATCTGCCAAAGACTTAAAAAAGGAAGTGTCCAAAAAAAGTAGCATGCACGATGACGTATCACACACGGTGACCACATACTACTAATTTTGAAGAAACTTTGCGCATTGATTTGGAAGATCTGCATGGCCGATCAACAGTCCACTAGTATGTGTATTGTTTCGTTGTTGTTTGGGGCAAGCACATCTTATATAAGTGTTCGTTCGAAGGGACTGTATTAATACTCAACAGTAGCACAATTAAATTTATATACCCTGCGGCCTACCGTGCTGGGAGTGAAAGTGAGTCTGGCACGATGTAGGCCTACGCTTTTCCAAAGCGTTCAAAAACATTAGGCTGGTTGTGATATATATTTAGCCGTTATATCATCATCGACAAGTCAATAATATTATTGTATGTGATTAGCATCCCATTGATGTTGTGTCCAAAGTTTTTTTCGCTAGCAATATTAATTTTATTGGCACTTTCTTTCAAGTTAAATACATCGGACCAGCGAAAAATTTTGTCCCAGAAAAATTGTGTAGCAGTTTAGAAGCCGCAAATGTGCAAAACTACTATTCTCTATGCCAGCAACTGCTACACAAACATATTATTGTGTAGCATACGGCCAAAATTCAGTAAGCAAACTGCTGCGCTACACCAGACAAATTTTTCCCTGCATACTAATGATAACGGATATATATCGCAGAAATGGCAGTTCAAATTGGTCTATATTTTACAGCAAAATGCAAGTTGCACAGAAGGTGTTTTTAACAAATCTGTTCAGAAGGACCCGCTCGCCACTTAACAAAGTAATTAACAGGAGTTTGAGTGCCAAGGCCAATACAGAATCTGAAGATATGGAGGATTTGAAGAAAAATCCACACTATGCTAAGTATGCAGAGAAAATAAAGAAGCTAGAACAGTAAGTTATAAATATGTTTGAATCTGCTAGTGCAAATACGATGTATTATTATAATCACCAATCTATGAGCAATATCAAACAATCAACATATATTTTCAATAAAAAAAAATCAATTAAAAATGTTCATGGCCAATTAGTTATCACTGTAATATCGTCAGAACAAAAATATTGACAAATATCTAATAAATGATAGACGACAAATAAATATGTTTATATACCGAGTCTTTTAAAATATTCATTACATGTGATATTTTTTTAGAAATGCAGATATAATGTATTTCAACGTAATTGCAATGGAAAGATTTCTGCTGCGGTGTTCTCTTTGTTCTGTAAATCAAATGTTCATTTGGTAGATCTTCCCCAGAAACATTTTCTTCCAAGTTGAAAGACCTAGAGAAAGCAAAATTGATTGAAAAAGAAGAAAAAGAAAAAAGCACAGAAGAACAAAAAATAACAGCTCAAAAAGAGACATCTCATATTAAGCCAGAGGTACTTGTGCAGTGTTTGCTGTATGGTTTTCCAAAATAATATCATATTTTATAAACTATGTAGAACAAAAGAGTCATAGATGCATTGCAGAGTCACGGTAAGTTGCAATACAGAACAATCACTTCTTGCGAGACAGTTAAATTAAATTGATACTTTTTTTGGATGTCGGTTTATTGCTCTGCCCGAAATACAAATGTGTCTTTCAGACGCCTTGCTGCTATCGAAGAATACCAGTATAGATCATGTAAACTAGAGTTATCTTTGTACAAGAATCGCTCATTTGCTATTGACAAAACATTCACTACATGCATGACATGGCTTTTACTACATTTTTATGACTCCGCTGCGGAACGTGTGAAGGTATTATGTTTTCGGGTTGTCCGGTCGTCCGTCTGGTCATTCTTGTCATCACAATAATTCAATAACAACTTAAGCTAACAGTTCCATATTAATACCAGTGATTGACCTCATGAAAGTCCAGGCCGGCCTCGATGGCTCATTCGTATCGGCTGGGGCTTGTAGCCTGGGGGTACCAGGCTCGAATCCCGGTCGGGGCGGATATCTGTCATTGTGGCTGTGCATATACAGTGCTCCAAACTGTTCAAAGGCATGGAGTGTACAGTGCTGCCTATGGTACTGTGCACTATAAAGAACCCTTGAAGTCATTCGAAATAAGAGTAGGGCATAGTCCCGGCTTCGGGCTTACTTCTGTCGCGATATTGTTATGATTGTGCAGAAAGTGACGTAAAGAAATATTCATATTCATGAAAGTCCAGGTCAAATTCAAAGATGGGTGACCTATTTTTCAAGGTCACAGCCCGGGCCAATACAGGGAAAAGTTTGTCATCCCGATATCTCCACGCCTACACTTTGTTTTATTTCTATATTAATACCAGTGATTCATATAATGAAACTTGAGGTCAAGCTCAAAGAAGGGAGACCTTGACCTATTTTTCAACGTCACAGGCTAATAAAGGAAAAAAGTTGGTTATCACGATATCTTTACACCTACAATTTGTATCATTTCCATATTAATACCAGTGATGCATTTGTTGAAACTCAAGGTCAAGTTCAAAGATGCGTGACTTTGAACTATTTTTCAAGGTTACAGAGGGTAATAAAGGAGATTTTCACCACGGTATCTCCACATCTACAATTTGTATTACCTGATTACTCACGGACAAATAGCAATATTTATTGCTAATATATAATGATATAGTCCATGGTATTACTTCCTGGTTCCATAGTTTTCGAATTCGAAGATGATGACCTTGAATTTTTAAATGTAAAATTGTGTTATTTACGCTTATATTATCGTAAATCTATGTTATCTTTCTCCACCCTCTATTTGAAAGAGATATGTACCCGGTAAGTGTGTATTTCGGAATGTTCATACAATTTCGGACAACCACCCATTAAAGAATCATTAAGCTTCAAAACGCGCATGGCTGGGACTGTCAAGTGTAGGCCAACAGTAGCCTATTGAGTACACATTGACGGCATTAATATAGCCACTGAACTGATTACAAGATACTACTCAAACGAGACATTGATCCAATGCTGTTTTAATGTTAGGCCAACGTCTGCGACGCTGGCCCAACATTGAACCAACATTAGATAAATGTACAATGTTTGAGAGAAAGTCCTCCTGCCCAGCAGACGCAAGACATTTGTATGACATTTATGCAATGTCGGCCCAACGTCTTCGACGTTGGTCCAACATCGTACAAAGTCATACAAATGTGTTGTGCTCACAGGGTGTCGGTACACGCATGGGGTCAACCTGTTTCGAAATACCCACAGTAATACAGTCAGTTTGTTTGCAAAGCAAGGCCCAGCTAAGATCCAGGACAAAGGGCATTGAGATTCGATGGAATTGTTACTCATAGATGTCGCTCAAGTATATATGAACTTGCTGTGATTTGAGAACTTGCTCTTAATGAGGCTTTGGGTATGAAACGCATATTCAGTATTATTATGGAATAGGGCCTTGGCTTACCCACGGGCACTATTGCCTTCTGGGGGACCCTTGTCCCGCGAATTTTGACAGTTGACTACACCTTTAATCAGCACCCGCCGTCACCGTAGGTGAGACGGTGGGAGCTATGGATTCCGCCTCTGTTTTCTTCTTTTGCATATAACATTTATTAGAAAATATGATGATGTTACGGCGTTGGACCGTTGGGCCGTCCGTGAACATTTCGTTTCCGGAGCATATCTCTGAAAGTACTTGTCCGATTGTCTTCAAATTTTACACACAACACTTCTAGGGGGTCTAGTTGTGCCTTTCAGGGTATATGAACTTTGACCTACTTTTGGCTCAGAACTATGACCTATTTAGACGTTTTGACGCACACTTTGTTTCCGGAGCAGATCTCGAAAAGTACTGGGCCGTTCACAGTCATATTGCACATACATGTTCTCTAAGGTCCCTAGTTGTGCCTTTTCAGGTTTTTGGACCTTGACCTTGAAGTCGACCCAGCACCTCGACCTAATTTATGACACCGGTAAATCCAACTGAAATATTTTATGAATATCGTGAAACACCATTACTATAAAACAAATTGTGAGGTTTCAGGAGAGGATGCATCTTGAAAAATTTCAAGTTGATAAAATTCAAAATGGCCGCCCATCAGCCATTATTCACCTCGACAGGCCTGATATTGCGGAATATCACGAAAACCGCTCAAGATAGCTACACCATTACTATAAAACAAATTGTAAGGTTTCAGGAGAGGATGCACCATTATTCACATTCACATGGCCGATATTTGGTAAACCGTGCTAGATGGCTAGGCCATTACTATAAAACAAAATATGAGTTCTCGGGAGAGAATGCACCCCAAAATTTTTTAACTCTATCATATTCAAAATGGCCGACAATCGACATTATTTACCTCGATAGGCCTGATATCAGGTAAACCGTGCTAGATAGCTGGACCATAACTATAAAACAAAATGTGACGTTTCCGGAGAGGATGCCTTTTAAAAACTTTTGACTCATCGAATTCAAAATGGCCGCCTATCGGCCACCATTTACTTTCACATTGCTGATATTTGGTAAACCGTGTTAGATAGCTGGACCATTACTATAAAACAAAATGTGAGATTTCAGGAGAGGATGCATCTTTAAAGAAATTGAGACGATCAAATTCAAAATGGCCGCCTATCGGCCATTATTCACTTTCGCATGGCCGTTATTTGGTAAACTGTGCTAGATGTCCAGCCCATTACTATAAAACAAAATGTGAGATTTCAGGAGAGGATGCATCTTGAAAAATTTAGACTCGATTAAATTCAAAATGGCCGCTTATCGGCCATTATTCACTTTCACATGGCCGATATTTGGTAAACCGTGCTAGATGGCTGGACCATTACTATAAAACAAAATGTAATTTTTCGGGGTAGGATGCACCCTGGAAATTTTAAAATCTTATCGAATTCAAAATGGCCAACGATCGGCATGATTTACCTCGATAGGCCTGATATCAGGTAAACTGTGCTAGATAGCTAGACCATTACTATAAAACAAATAATTACTATAAAACAAAATGTGAGGTTTCGGGGGAAGATGCACCCTGAAATTTTTCAACTAGTCTATATCGAATTCAAAATGACCGTAAATCAGCCATTATTTACCTCGATTGGCCTGATAGCGGGTAAACCGTGCCAGATAGGTATACCATTACTGGGATACTGATTAGGATCATTAATTTCAATGGAGGTTTCCAATCTCTGACAGACTGTCTAGTTCTTATCTTACTCTTAGACCGAGCTTTTTAGACCTAGTTGTCTTGCGTCTTGATTTTTGTCCTAGCCTAGTTATATTGGGTTTAAACATAAACCTGCTCACTGATAGTCTACATGAAAGGACCGATGTTTATTTTTTTTTCTTTGAAAGGGTTAACACTGAGGAACATCCCTTCCTTCTTGTCACTACACCAGCCACGAGCATCACATGAATATTGCCTGTGTGTTTTGTCGATGTTCACAATGTCTCGCAAAGATTTAAAACATGTCAATTGGTCAAGTTTAGATGTGTTGACCCTTCCTGTTTGGAAATGTGAGGCCTGTCAGGAAAGCGCCGTCAAGCGGTGATTTTCCGATGATGTAATTATACTTGAGACGTCTTTGACGATGTGATACATCTGAGACCTTACATACTTGTCCTAATACGAGTTTAAAACTTTTTGTCATAGATCACGGCTGGTAAATTTAAAAAATAATCTTTAGAAGGAAATAATCAAATTGGTGACTCGAAAACAAGTGTAAACGGGTGTCTCTAAAAGACAAAAATCTAATGACCGGCATTTTGTCATGTTTTTTTTCGGAACCTGATTACATTGCCAACGGATGTTTCTAAAAGTTGTAAGCTATCAGAATGTTGCCTTCACTCATTCAAACATTCAAAAAGATATAACAAAGCTAAAGCAAAAACATGCCATTTATCTTGGAATGGGCCTTTAATTTGAAAATGGTGTGAAATGTCCGGTACCTCTATTCTTTGAAATAGAACATAAGTACAATCAGAAATGCATTTCTGGTACAATTGATATCTATGCCATATGACTCTGTAGGTATGAAAGAGTATATCAGTACATGGTACAATAGTCATAATCATACGATATTATAACACCATAATATTTAATTATACTCTAATGTTAAGATCTGACATGTAGGCATATAATGCCACCAGATAAAGGTATAACGTTAGATAAAATATTATTCATGATTTTCATAACTGACTTTGTTGTGCTGACCCGTTTTTGCACGGACCCCATCAAGCCACAACACGTGTTTTGTTTGAAGATATGGATGTCAATTGCGAAAGGGAGAAAGTACTATAGCATGATAGTATATATTGCTGTCAATTTTTTTAATTTAATTTGTAAGTGAAATAGTTAACAAAAAACATATTAACTGATACAAATAGTATAACACATTCTAAATTCGCAAAATATTTCTGATTGTCCCAGGAGCCACGTACCTTAATGACATACTATTCAATACAATAGCTCCTGCTGCATGTGAAGAGATAAGAATTATTATTTCACACATGCTAATACAACATCTTTATCTTCTGCAAACCAGTCTGTTGACTTCTGCCATGATAATATCCTCATGGATCATTTTACATATATTATTAATAATAACATGGCTTTCCTCATTAAATATGCTCTTGAATATTTGCAACTTGCTGGTGGGGGACCGCTACTGAAGAAGCCAAAATGTTTTATAAATAATTTTAAGAACTTCAGACCAGTTTTAAATCTATCACACTTTCTTTATCAAAAGTGCTCGAAAATGCCGTGGTATGACGTTTACAATAAGTCGTATAATAAATCCAACAATTTAGATACCCCGCTAAAATCTGCCTGTTATATAGGCCATTTCACTCCAGCGAATCATTGACACTTGTTTACAGAATTAAAAATAATACGTAGGCACAACGAAAACTATGGACAGGGGGGTAGTAACGTTAAGCACTGACAACTTAATTTTCGGGCAGTTTCCGGTATCGTGGATAACTGTTATTAAATTAATTGACACGGTCGATAGCCTAAATCTTGATGAAACATAATTAAGGCTCCCCCCTACCAGGGGGAGGCTTTTTGTTTTTGTAAGGTTTCGTCTGGACGCCGCCTCTCATCCATACCATGTCACCCTAATATCTACAAAACCACTTTTTCCATTCATTTGGTGTTCAACATACTGGATGCAAGTATTAATTCCTAGGCTGCATCAATTTTTCAGAAAGTTTGAGAAAATATTCGGGTCATGGCGGCCATCTTTAATCTTTTTTTCGTCAAATTAGGACCTTGTCACCCTGATAACTTCAAAGCCGCTTATCCGATATACTCAATATTCAAAATACTGCATAGTAGTATTAATTCCTAGCCTGTATCAATTTTTCAGAAAGTTCGGAAAAATATCTGGGTCATGGCGGCCATCTTTAACCTTTTTTCGTTAAATTAGGATCTTGTCACCCTGATAACTTCGAAGCCGCTTATCCGATATAGGCCTACGCAATATTTACCATACTGCATAGTAGTATTAATTCCTAAACTGCATCTTTTTTTCAGAAAATTCGGAAGAATATCTGGGTCATGGCGGCCATCTTTAATCTTTTTCCGTCAAATTAGGACCTTCTCACCCTGATAACTTCAATGCTGCTAATCCAATATACTCAATATTCAAACTACTGCATGGTAGTTAAGTATTAATTCCTAGCCTACATCAATTTTTCAAAAAGTTTGGAAGAATATCCGGGTGCATGGCGGCCATCTTTAATCTTTTTTTCGTCAAATTAGGACCTTGTCACTCTGATAACTTCAAAGCCGCTTATCCGATACACTCAATATTCACCGTACTGCATGCTAGTATTAATTTCTAGACTGCATCAATTTTGCAGAAAGTTCTGGAAAATATCCGGGTCTTGGCGGCCTTCTTTAATCTTTTGCGGTCAAAATAGCACCTGGTCAGCCTAAACTGCTAGCCTCTGCCTCAAAATATTACTTGATAATTACATGTACAAATTGATTATCTAGTAAAATTATATTTATTGTATAAGTTTTATTTGAAAAGTGCGAGGGGGAGCCTTCCGTGGTGTTTTACATGGTAAACACTTACTTCTAGTTTATTAGCTTTGGATAGAAGAAGTGGAGTGCTTATCATGAGATAAAACCAAGTAGCTTGGAATGTTAGACCTTGAATTTATATTTTATTTTTATTTGAAGCAGCATATCTCTTACATTTTTCGACCAATGTTTTACAATTTCCGTCAAATACCCACACATTTTCGATCATCGTGTCCCTAATTGTGCTTAACCGTTGGCAACAGACTTTCAAGATCATTGTAGGCCTAAGTTTTTTTTCCTTGACTGATTGTAGGATGTACATAACTGTTTGGTTCTGTTGAAAAAGTTGTGTGCTGGTCATTTCGATCAATCACAATTCATAACCCCTCATACCTTATTGATGCTCTTCTATGTCTTTGCTCCAGCACCTAACAACATTAATTCTCTAGTAATGACAAGAAATGGCAAAATACTTACTTCTTTGCTAAATATATACTATAAAGCTCTCTTTCTCTACTACAAGAAATACTAAAACTTTCCAGCAATTCTTAAGAATGTTAACACATTTTTCCATTCTTACTAGCACATATTCTGGTACTACTTGATAACTATAAATATATTTACCTTGTATTATTATAGACTCTATTATAGTTTTCGTAAGTATATCGGTGCTTTTTAACCTTGTTCCAGAAGCTGGATTCAGTGATGAAAGTTGAGTTTGTGGAAGGAAAAAGTGTTGAAGAAATTGAAAAGGTGTGTGAAACTATATCCTTGCTAGTCCTGCAGTAGCCCCAAGAAGTGTGTTTTGGAGTCCACCCAATGTCTTTTTGTGTTTTTACACCTACAGCATATATAGATCACAAATCCGAGTGATGCCCACCTGGCATCCTTGAGCATTTTTTTAATTGACGCTCATGCAAATGAGGTGTCGCCATTTTTGAAAAATCTTGTTTTCTGCATAACCTCGCAACAACCATTCACTGAAACTCTTCGTTTGATATCTCTATTGCCATGTTGTCTGGGTCAGAGAACACGATGGAATCATTTAAAAAAGCAGAAAATATGAATTCATGTATTTGCATGCAAATTAGCTATCCAATTTCCGAAGAAAACAGGCACTCGCGATTACGTCAGACATGATTATGTACTGCTTTAATTTTAAGGACGATTGGGACTTATTTACACTTTGCTTTTACAGACATGGTGTGATCCAAGAGAATGGGAAAAAAAACAAAAAGAAAGAAACTTTATATCAGTTGAACTAACACCGTTCTGATTATTAGGATTAGCAAATGATATTAAATGTATCTTACGTCATGCATATTTAGTCATAATGGACCAAACCCATTCTGCCATGTTGGCACCGCATGATACAGCTATATACAATTCTTAGTACTGATCGCAAAATTTACTAGAAACAAAAGTGGGTATGCTAGGCAGCTTTCTGTGTTTAGCGGTAGTACCATGATATGTGCTTAAATTTATACACAAACTGATATTTACTTATTCTTCACCATCAATATCAGTAGCAGTCTGTAAAAGTATTTCTGCATATGGCTTCACATTGACAGTTGCAAAACGTTGTACAGGGTAACTACATTGGCCCGTGAGACATGGCTTTGCAGAAGAACATCCACATTTAATTAATTTTAAAATCATGGGGGTGCGAGAGGAACATTTTTAGGTGGGACAGTGATTTTGTTGGTTTGTATTTTGTCCATCCATGTTTTATTAGAAGTGCCTGATAATTTCTACTCCTGCTCATTATTCCAGATTGAAGCCTGTAAAATATGTGCTCTTTTTATATTTTCATGAAATGCTGCTGTCGTTGGTGGGATGGATTTAAGTTCTGGTGCTGCCTTAGCTTTGCCAATTTTCTTTGCCCTTACTTCACGCAGGATACCTACCATATTTTTTTTTATTCTGGCTACCATAACATATACCAATAATAAATTCAGTGGCTTCAGCAAAGACGTCTTTCATATCAGAAATTTTGCAGCCATCAATGATGGTAATATGTGGCTCAGGAACAAACCTGGTAGGCCTAGATATTTCCACTCGAAGCTTGTTTATTTCCGCTGATTTACCAGCTGCAATCCTCATTGCTCCCTTATCATCAACATACAAGTTGACACAGGTGCAAGTTCATGTTGAAGCACATCATCTATGCTGATGTTTCGGGATTGCTGCAATCCCAGTAGCCTCGAAAATATGAGATTTGAGTCACATACACTAGTGGAACTTACTTTTACCACGTTTCTGTTTCCTGCCATTGTCACCACACGCCTTGATAGTGAATCATGGAATCCCGCAGGACAACTTTTTTTCAAATGATTGCATCTGTGAGAGCCCAACATCAACTGATTTGTCCACATTCACATTGTTAGTGGCTACTCTACCAGTAACGATTTTTACAATTTCATCTGGATTGTCACCTGACGAGAAAGGATCAATACATGATTGAGGCTTGTCAATATGTTTCCTTCTGGCTCGTGCATCAGATGCGATTCGTGATGGACCCTCCTCTTTGTGGCGCGTCACCTCAACCTCTGCCTTTCCTTCTTCCATGTCAGGAACATCTTGCTGGCTACATGTGTGCATACTTAATGCCCATTTCTTTTGAGCACTAGGTTTCAGAGTAATGCCGACGATCCCATTCGGACCATGTCCATACCGCATGTACGTGGTCTCGATGAACATGTCCGACAACAAACCATTCCACAAACCTTATGGCGCATGACGTGTTCTCCCTTCATAAACTGCTTCAGAGCTTCATCAGGTATTCTCTCCATCGCTCTCATGTAACATAATCCGTACTTGACGTAGTTCAAGTGTCCAGCGGCAAAAAAATATGGCATCATTTGTTTTACTGCCCACAGATGCATGGGCCACTCTCCCTCACGTTCTGCTCCTACAAAAATCAGGCCTTCAGATTTGAAAATTGGTGGCGAGTGAAAAAGAGCTCACCTCAAAGTGGCGAGGCGAGCGTGAGGTATGGTGTGCGTGAGCAATCACTCACGCCAAATCTGAAGGCATGAAAATCATCATGATAAGTACTGGTTTGATAAGATTATTGACCCACAATTGACTGGTGCTATGCTTTGCACAATGTACAACTAGGGCATTTATCATCTCGTCATAATCTGATAATTATCTACTGTTCGAAAAAGATTTCTCAGTAGTGTGAAACTCCGACATTTTTAGGAAATGTTTTGCCAGTGAGCATGTGAGATACACTACCAAAACATATTTCATTACATCGTCCAGGCCACTGTCAGCCATGAATACTCCGACACATCCGATGAAGCTCATCAACATGTGCATGTGCGCATAACGTTTACTTTTATATAGAGCTGTTGATCATTAGTTGTGATTTCTTGTTTGGCTTCATGTGTGAATTTCTGCGCCTCTGTCATTGCAGTCATGATTGTGTCTGGGCCAGATGGAGTCATGTCTATTAATGGAGTTTAGATTGCATGTGTTCCAGGTTTAGCTGATTGGATATGTACTCTGGCTAACCGCCTATTGAATCTGCCAAATTCTGGCATATTTGAATTGGTGGAACTGCACTTTATTACTGCTTTCTTTAATCCTGATCTATACTAGTTATTACGAAAAACAGTGTTATAATGAATAAACAATATTTGGGCCTTTACACTTACGTAACGAATAATGTGGATATAATGCTACGATGTTAAACATATACATTCACGTAAAAATCTTGGAGTCAATATTACCTGAGGATATAATGTCATAATGTTGTGATCTAGATAAAACACTCTCATCACCTTTAATTTATACAATATGATTAAAAAAAGTGTTTTAAACATCTTCCATATTAAAATGACGTCTCTCGTTTTAATATCGGGACATTTCTAGATGACTAATTTGACTGATTTTTTTAGTGGTTACCTTTTATCGTCGATCTTTTACCAATCGCATTTATGGATTTACATGCCTATGCACAGGATATATTTATTTATTGTAAGTGGTGCTTATCTAGAATATACAAAAAAAAAATTGTGAATGATTCTGTATTGGAGTGTATATATTAAAAAGAACAGAAATCAAAGACCAAATGAAATATAAAGAAAAAATAAATAAAGTCAGCTAGACTATCAGATAAAACAAATTCCTTAATGGAATGTATTGAAATTATTATTCATGTTTATCTATTTTTTAAGTGTAAAACTTTGTAAATTAAATGTTCTTCTCAACCCATCTAGCTCCCAACATCATGATAGGCACGACTTATATAGCTTCAGGTGTAATATTGAATCCAAATCCAACACAAGAATATAGCGTCATTGGTGCTACCTCATTTGCATATTTATGATTTACAATTATTTATAAAAGTTCTTTTTACTGTTTGCTTTTGTTATTTTCTCTTGGTTGACAACATGTCTGTTAATACATAGGATCATATTTCTAGCTATTTAACGTGATTCCATCGTGTTCTCTGACCCAGAAAACATAGTAATAGAGATATCAGACGAAGACTTCCAGTGAATGGTTACAAAGTTATGCAGAAACTAGATTTTTCAATAAACGGCATAAACGTCAAATAAAAAAATGCTCAAGGGTGCCAGGTGGCCATCACTCGGATTTATGGTCTAGGGATGCTGGAGATATGAAAACCACCAAAAACATTGGGTGGACTCGGACTCTACTGCACGCTTCAGCCTCAGACTGGCATTTTACTGCAGGACTATGCTATTTTTCATATCATTACAAGAATGAACTTTCCTCAAGAATAAGGTTTAGGTTCCATCGCACTGCTTCATAGATGTACAATTTTGCTAGGAAATGTATTACCATTAACCATGTTCAGATAATGACTACACAATGGTCAGTGAGATTTTGATACACCATGAAATATTGAGAAATATTGGGGCGGGCATTTAGTATTGGCTGTTTGATAAAAACGACAATATCTATATCAGCCCAAAATATTGTGGCACTAAGTGTAAATCAGTCAATATTAATCTCCGCCCTTTTTTCTTTCCCAAACCGCCAATGTTTGCAGCCACCAATATTATAAATCTTACAGTATTTTTGCTTATCAAAATGGCTGCCATTGACCACTGTCTAGACATATATTTTGAACTATTGCATAATATGAAATGAAAGCACATTTCCTGTGGTTGTACAAGACCATTTTAATCCCCCGCCCGATGAAGTGGGGGCGAGAGGTATTGGCGTCGCCTGGAATGTCCGTCCCGCGTCCAGATGTCCGCATTTCGTTTCCGGAGCAGAGCTCTGTAACCTGTGCATGGATTTCTTTAATGTTTGACACACAAATCCCTTAGGGGGTTGTACATGGGCATTTTTTTTTTTTTGAAATTTTACCTACTTAATTGGTCGACCATCGGCCATAATTAACTTTGATATGCCTGATACCATACAAACCGAGCCAGATAGTTAGACCATTACTATTTAAATGGCAGGGTATCAGCCATAATTAAGTTTGGCCATCGATATTTGACATGGATTAAATCAAGATTTCAGGGATCGCGAGAAATCTTTTTGTCATGGTGGACACCGGTCCAGTGTACTTTGAAAATATAATGGACCAGACAAACTTTTGGCGGACATATTTTTTAATTATACACTAGATGTGTCAACAATGTGTGATAATATGAGATTTATTCATTCATTCAAATTTGCATAAATCCAAGATTGCAGACAAAAACAAAATATGGGTCAATTGTTATTAAAGTTTTAGAAATGTGCGCAAGAGAAGCAAAGTGAGTCATTGTCTCAACCGTGTACCGTCACCGTTTACGGCGAAGGGGCTGCGTCCCTTTCAAAACCCAATGGACGTGGTTTTAGAGCAGCCACGGTTAAGGAAAATCCTTGTTTGCTAGAGAAAAACACATAAAATCGAAATAGCCAACAACATTTCTCATTGATAATGCAATACATCTATGTGAAGCATATTCCTACATCAGCCCTTGAAACAAAAATTCCATAGGATATATACCAGTCCAATAATTATTAAAAAACAAAATGTATGGGACTCCAGGGAAGGAAGTATGCACCCTGTAAAATTTCTATCACGCGGGTGGAGTCGGGGATTATAGTGGCCGGCTGGCATCTTGTTTTCTCTGCCATGTAAAAATCGAAGTATACGGGTGGTGACCTGTGCAATGGAGAAATCTAAAATGGCTATTCCAACGTCCAGCATATTATTTTTCCCTTGGTTACAGGTGGTTGTACGGACTCCGCACAAATTATAACGTCATAAATTTGTAGAATTATGTACTAGTACCATTTCTAAAAAATGTGACGAAGTATCACGTCGGCCCTACTGCAGTAGTAAAACGTGTCTTTTGAGATATCTCCTGTGACTGTGCTTGATAATTTTGGAGGGGATAATCTAAATCATGATAATGCCAAATTACATTTTTTAATATAAATGACACACACCCTTAGTCTTGTGGTTGTAAAATGATTATAAAAGTGTAGAAAAAAAAAATCTTTATATTCTGGAGCTAGGGGATGTTCCATTGCAATGTCAACCAGCTATAGTACAAATATGTTATCCAAGAGGCTGTGACGTATCATACTGTTATTACATACATTTCCATGACTATATCAGGGTGTTATGTATGACAGAAGACGAATTTAAATATATTTGACATATATTATAAAGAGTAAAGAATGGAACCTTGAGGAACACCACAGATGGAATAAACTATATTTGATTTATTATAGTCCATTTCTACTGTGCCATTCATATTGTGCTCTGTTACTTAAATAAATGTTAACTAACTTCAATTAGCGTACCAAAACCATGATATTTAAATTTGTTCAGTAAAATATCATGATTGATTCATTGTATCGAGCATTGGACATTTCTAAGTATAGATTAAATTTGATAGACCATTTCCTATTTTATTTATAATGATAAGTCAAATATTATATTGAATGAAAATTTGCAATGAAATTGCTGAATCATTAACGATAACTATAAACTAATCTATCAAAAACGGTATTTTCTCTGATAAACTAAAATTTGGTGAAAACAATTCCACTATTAAAAAATCCAGTATGACAAATTATCGTCCCATCTCACTTCTCTAAAAAAAATTTTTTAGAAGACCATGCTCAATTAAATAGTTCAATATAGTTTTATTCATAGTTTATTCCTCAACTGTCAATATGTTTTTAAAACTTGACCGAATCGGCTGTAGTTGAATCTACTGTCAAAATTATAACTAAACTATGCAATGGTTTTGTCAAATTGAATCTATACTTTGACTTGTCCAAAGCCTTTGATCAAATTATTCATGATATTTTAGTGAGCAAATTGACATGGTGGAATACGAACATCCAGCAACAGAGCTTCGTACTTAAAAGATTATCTTTAAATAACTAAATATACTTCACAAAGAAAACATCGAAAACAGCTAAGAGCTACACTTTTCTCGATTGCTTTAAAATCAATGGAAAGATGATTTTAATATGATCGCTAATAAATATAATAAATATTTTGGTTGAATTTTCCGTAGGAGAATGTTTAGCATCCAAGATAACGAAAAAAACTATCATATGAAGATTGGTTAAAAATCTATTGATATAAATGTTGTTTTTAAATTATGTAAATAAAATAACATGTATGTCCAAAAAAAGAAATACAGGAATAACCGATAAACTGGCTATTCGGTACACTTGTTATGTTGCCACAGCAACCCCAAATTTAGAAGACTTAGGCAATTCCAGTCTATGGACATGTTTACATAATATGGACATATAAAAGAGACAAAATAAAAATGATTTTTGGGCTGATTGTTTCGCTTCAACTGTAAATCTAGCCTATTAACTGAAATACAATATTGGCTTGTATGATTAGCTTTCTCATTGCGTAAAATAAAGTACTGTACGTACATTTTTCCAAGGCAAATAATCATGTTTACATGTAATATCGTTTTTTATTTGATTCTGATAATGTCACCTGAATCAGATGTCTTTCAATTTTTTGTTAATTTCAGTGTATGTTTGTTTGTAACTTATTATTATTGACTTTAGTAACAAAATGATTTAATATAACCAAGTTAATCCTATTAAAAAATTAATCATCTAGAAATCATCTGAAATAAAACAATGAATTACAAAATCATTTATCTTTTTTTTAGATTTGGAAATTGCACCACAATGACAAAAATTTTGTTTATGCTATTATACCGGTAAGTATCATATAGTTTTACCAACTTGGCAGTATTATACAATTAATTGCATTATTTTGATAAACCTAACCAGATATTGCAGTCATAATAATAGGAAAGCTGTTGCATTCTGGCAATTTGGGCCAGCTGAAAGATTTTATAAAACTACTTCAGTTGTATCTTGTTAAAATTTCCTAAACATGGTTTGATATGTCAACAATCATATAATCTTCAGGACTATAGCTGTAGCTTTTTATGTATCCCCCTCTGTAGACAGAGTGGGGTACATCTTTCTGCTCAGTGTTGTCTACGACGCTGGCCAACATTTGAACAGCATTGGGACGGTGTCTGAACCTGTCTCGGAAGCAGGCCTACAGATTGTGAAGGACAATATTTCTGCAATGGCAAATATAAATCACATGGGAGGCCAGAGCCATTTATTAACATTAATTACAAAAGCCATTGACACTACCTCTATTAGCTATCAACCTTCATGCCGCGGGAGGGGAGACATTTCCAGTTTTTGAAAACAAAAACGGTGACCCTTCCAGTTTTAGTGCTTTATACCGTTCCCGACTGGAGGTGGTTTAAATATAAGTGATTTAAGCCAAAACTAAAGCCTCTTTTTTATGGCAATATGCTGATTTACGTGAAAGATATATTTTTATAGGAGATAATACATATTTTAGGTTTATTTAACAGATTTTGAAGATGTGATAGCCAACATTTTACGTAATGTGGTGTAGAAATTAGTGTATAGAAATCACTATTGTGACATGGAGATCGCCGGCATGCATGCATACTCTCGTCTGGCATTGATTTCATTTGCCACAGATGGAAACTTACATGCGCAGACCTTGATAAACACGGGGTAGGGGGGGGGGGGGTGGTCAGATGTCAACAAATTATAGGATTTCTCTTTTTTAACCTCACCCATTTAATCTGGGACTGTTGTTGTACCGAATTGAATGATTGATAAAAATGAACTTTTATTTGAAAAAATAATGCTTTCAGTATGGCTAAATTTGTACGCCACTATGACAGTTTGTGTGTATTAATTCACCCATGTGAATTTTTTACCCCTTGAAAATAAATACTACTTTCTCACACTTTCGGAGTGCATCTGAGGAACTACTTTTTCAGAATGTCTTCAAATTATGCACATAACACTTCTAAGGTGCCGGTTGTGCATTTTCATGTTATTTGGACCTTGACCTAGTTGTTGAGCTATCACTTTGGTCTAATTGATAACAGTAGTATATTTTAAATAAAGGTTTTGAAGAGTATTATGAGAACCGCTCAAGATAGCTAGACCATTTTCAAACAAAAGGTGATGTTTCATGGAAGGGTGCACCCTGTGGAATTTTCATCTTGATCAAGTTTAAACTTGTCGACTATTTCCCACTAATAACTATGATATGCCTGACATCTGGGAAACCGTGCTAGACAGCTAGACCATTACTGTAAAAAAACAAAATATGAGGCTTCATTCAGCGATATGCCCTGAAACATTACATATTACAATGCAAAGTGGCTGACTTCACTTGTGGCCATTATTGATTTTAATGTGCGTAATATCTGGTAAACAGTGCCAGATGTAGCTGGACCATTACTATAAAACAAAAAGGTTTCAGTGAAGGATATTAGCCTACCAAATTCAAAATATGCTGACTGTCGGATATGGAAAATTCGTGCCCATAACATCCTCAATCACACACGATAGTGGGTGCCACGATGATGACCTGTTATATTGTATTAGTACTTGCTGTACTGGAGGGGGAGGCGTCTTCAGTTTTTGTTTACAAAAGTGTTGACCTTTTTTGTTAAATTTATCATACTATTGCAAATTAAATTGTTACGAGATTGTCCCTGAACAACCTAGGAGGGCAAGCGGAGGACTTGTCCTTCCACAAATCCTAGGACAAATATCAAACATCCGGCGATGGTGAGTAACAGGATGAAACTAGGTGAGTTATTTGGACAGTAATTAGTGACATAAGACTTTGATAGGCACTTCGATGTTTTGATAATTCGTTGCAGCAGTACACAAATCTAATCACATATCTCAGTCCCAGTAGGCTCTACACCCAATACTTAACCCGCTACATTGAATGCCAGGTTTATCTGGCCCAGATGCTACTGCTACTGTCATTCATTACACACTGGGCGATGTAATCTGCTGCAAGATTGTGACCGTTAGTTTCAACAGTGCCAGTTAAATACCACAGAAATACCTCTTTTTAATTACCCATTTCAACAGATTATAGAATAATACAACAAGAGGCCCAGGGGCCTTGACGTTTGTCAACAGCATTGCAAAAAATCAGCTATAAATGTGTCAGGGAATGTATATCTATACTCTAAGATGCATTATCATAAAAAGATGTATATCCTTTATATCGATCATTGGCATTTATATTATTATGTTCGGTTCCCATAATACATTTTGCTGATTTTACACACGTTCTGAAGCACTGCACCTAATGAAATATGCTTGACAAAGAATCATTTCACGGGACTACAATGTTAATATTACAAAAGTGCAATTATTACTTCTTCTGGGACTTTTATAATGCCCCAGTTAGCCAGTAATTTTCACGAAATCACGAAAATTAATTTTCAATTTTAATTCTTCTGTCTAAAATAGGCCTAACAAAGTTGTAAATTATCAGCTTTTAATGTTTCATACTCAGCCATGAAATATACAGTAGCCCTAATCCATCATTATCACATATGGACGTAATGCACTTTCACTGCACCCTCTTACGTAATGCCAATTATGAAAATCACAATACACACAGTAGACCTAAGGATAAAGACCCATGAACAGATGAAGGCTTTCTCAACTCACACGATCTTTGCTGAAATGTTGCTGTAATGTTGTCAGGCCAACGTTGAGTCAGGTGTTAGTTGGCTGTATCAAATGCTATGAAATGAAATAAATGAGGTTCTACACCACATTTGTACACATATAGGCTAAACTGGGTAAGGAGAACCTGAGGATGGTGAGATGAATGAGGTGTCACTGCCCTCCAGACACAGGATTCGAAATTGAGCCCTGTTGGTCTATGGCCGAGCACACTAACTCTCGGTCACGGACGCTGCCCACAATATTCAATATTTACAATTGAACAGGGAGGAAACATTTTGTTTCTTTGAAACTTGAATGCCAGAGCAGGAGACGAATCCGCGATCTCTGACTTTCCTAGCAGGCACCAGGAACCCCCCCCCCCCCTCCCCGCCCTTCGGTATTGTTATTACATATATACAAACACATTACCTGTGGATTTAATATTGGTTCACCGTCAGGGGCGCTGCCCAACATTTTTCATATTTTATTCTGCACAACATATTAATATATATTGGTCATGTCATTGCTATCCCTCACCTGTTATAATTGACAGGTATGTTTTTACTCTGGTTTTGCCATAATAGTGTTCCCTGTTTCACTTTGATTTTCATTTATTGCAAAAATTAAAAATATATATTTTAAAGTTTTATAATCCACATGCACGGCTGGTCCTTGTCTTCATCATTGACGGTTGGCCAGTAATTGGTAGAAAACAATCAACGAATGGGAAAGCGTGAATTCAACTATGATACTGTGTCATTAGAAAAAACACTATTGGCCCAGCTGCTTTATAGACACTTTATAGCCCTACATATTATTACTCCGAGGCATGTTTTTAATATACATATCCACTTCTAAAGTATGCATACTTTTAGGTGCATCCCAGCAAATACGATACGGCGAACAGTGGATCAACACTCAAAGGTTTCGAATTTCAGAAGTTTAGCCAGACCAAATATAGAGCTACCTCTATGGCAAGACACGTGTGATTGTACTCCAGCGGTATTGCCTCATTGTAGTGGTCAACGCGATGCGTACAAAGCATAATCTCATAATATATTACACTGGCTATATACGCTATACTTTCCACAGAAGTTACATCGACTTAATGTTAGTTTAATGTTGGGCCAGCAGTGCAGACGGTGGACTAGCATTAAACCAGGGATAACTGGATATTTAGTTTATTGTTGTGCCGCCCTCTACATCGTTTACCCAGCATTAAAGGAGCATCATTCATTAATAATATTACTATTTTTAAATTCGATTCAAAATCAAGTTATGGCTTTGGTACCACACATTTTAGTAACTTCTAATTAGATCCCTATTAGCGTGATATTTAGGCCTTTATTACAATGTGATGTTGACTATCAGCTTCCATCGATAGGGTCCATAATACAAGTACATAAATTAGGCCTACTATGTGTGTTTTTAGCATAGACTTGGGTTAAAATCTATGTTCAGTTTAACTTGAATATAGCCCAAACATAGGGACGCAGACGGTTAATATACGGCAATATAAATAGTTAAAATTATATGTATGAGATTGGTACTATTACATATTCAGTGCCCGATTTATAAATTGGAAAAAGGGGGCCAAGGGGCCCATGATATTTTTCGGAGGGGGAGGGGGCATTGGCCTTAGACGATGGGGCATGTGAGCCATTATTATTTCAAAAAGGGGGCTTTTCCCAACAACAAATAAAACACTTAAGGGTCATTCATATCACTTCATATTCCATATTAAACGTTCATCAGGTGTTCATGCTGATAGAAATATCAAAGATTCATATTGGCGGTTATGCTATTATTAAAACCGGAAGAAGAAAAAATGGTTTAACATTCAGCGTTTGCAAGTAGGCCCAATCGACCACGTCACCACACACTGACATGAGTTAATATCACTTGTGTCAATCAATTGCGTCAACAATATCGAGTGTTATTGGAGTCGATCACATAGCTTGAGTGCTACTCATTGTCTTCCTTGGGTGCTGTCGGATCTCTTCTTGGGGCAGTGTCATCAACTTCCTCTGTTGTTGCCGCTAGGCCTACACCTATTCACCTTAAACCGCTAAGCGCGACTGTAGTCGCTTTAATCCGTTTTATTATCCATTTAAACATCAAGATTTGTAAATTGCTTAGTCTTAAATTACAAATTAATCAAATAGGAGTTGTTTTCTCTCACTTAAAGTTGTGGGTCAAGGTAGTGAGACACAACTCCAAGTGTGTGAAAATTTAAATTATTTAATTCAGCGGTTTAAGGGTTAATATATTATTATTATTAGTCACAATGAACAAATTTTCTACAATATTTGCTGTACAAAATAAATTTGTAGGCCTATTATTATTCGTTATATTTTGGTCCATTTTTTAGAATTTTTTTTCTTTTGATTTTAATGGCACATATAGTCTAAGTCTATATACAACAGGTACGGATACAACAGGTGTGGCGAAGTTGTGGCGAGGTTACTTAGCCCCATGTGGCGAGGTTACCAAAGCTGTGGCGAGGTTACTCAGCCTTCTGTGGCGAGGTTACCAAATCTGTGGCTAGATTACCTGTGGCGAGGTTACCTTGTGGCGAGGTTACAGTCAGGTTACAGGTGACAGTCCAATATTTCGTTGGAATCAGCAACATTTCAACTACATTTTGGTTTCAGTAGCTCGTTTTCTGCCATACTTCATTTAAATTGTATTGGTAAGCATATAGGCCTATGTTTTGGATCATGGGATGCTGAACCTTGACTCTGTTCTAACAACGCTGAATACTAATACTGAAACTAATACAGCGATACACAGCTCACAATTTGACAGTGTGCGCTGTAATGGGCATTTATTGGCGGCACTACCATGTCAAAAATAAGAAATACGGGAATTTCGTCTCTATATCCAGCCTAACTGGTAAATGCACAGCACAAAAATTTAAAAAAAACTTTTGCAGTTCTATTCTATGGACATGTTTACATTATATGGTCATATTAATAAGCCAAAATAGAATCACTGATTTCTTTATGATTTTAGCCTGAGCCACTCCCTTTAATTCAGCAGGCAGGGCCTTATCTATGGTTGGCCATCACCCTCATAAGTAAATAAACCTTCCGCGGATAATTATAAATCTTCCGCGGATAATTAAAAATCTTCCGCGGACAATTAAAAACCTTCCGCAGAGAATTAAAAACCTTCCGCGGATAATTAAAAACCTTCCGCAGAGAATTATAACCTTCCACGGATAATTAAAAACCTTCCGCGGATAATTAAAAACATTCCGCGGATAATTAAAAACCTTCCGCGGATAATTATAAACCTTCCGCGGACAATTAAAAACCTTTTTAATTGTCCGCGGAAGGTTTTTAATTATCCGCGGAAGGTTTTTAATTATCCTCGGAAGGTTTATTTACTTATGAGGGTGATGGCCAACCATACTTATCTTAAAAAATCCTATGGCCCACTTAAATAAACTTGTTGCGTCAAAAACAAAGATATTGCTCAAAGTGTGGTGCAGCGATAGAATGATGTTGGGCCAGTTTTATTTTTTGTGGGAATCCCACAATTAGGCCTACTCTTTATAAGTCAGGCACTGGGTATTCTGTATATCGCCAGAAACACCAGATAACACGACACATTGGCCCAATGCTGATGTAATGCTGGGCCACTGTCTGCGACGCTTGGCCAATATTATTCCAATCAAAACCCTTTACGGTCTAATCACTATATTTAATCATGAACATATATTTTATCTGAACACTTCTTAAAGACGAAAGTAGGCCTACCTAACCTAGGGACCCCAAACGGTATATTGGACATATTCACAAGGACTGGTGTACAGGAATGTCAGCCGTTTCTCTCACACAGCACCCCTATATCCCCTAAATAGGACACAAACTCAGGCAAAATAAACTTACAAAATAAAAATGTATAGTTCGCCATACTTTGTCCCCTTTTCATGTCAGATGGTCGTAATGAAAGGGTTAACTTACCACATGATCGGGCATTGCAATAAATTACATTATTCGGTCATTTTTCACACCAGAAGTGTATAAATTATATCAATGTGCAATGCCTTTTACTGCCGAGTCCAAAAAGCTAATTTAATAATACAAAATTTGCAATTTTTAGAGATAAATATCTTAGCCAAGACCTAATTGTTATATTGCGTAACTAAACACGGTTGTGTCAAGTGAGGCAGAGAGGGATGAGAGAAGGTGGCTAGCCCTCCCGCGACAGACTGCTGGCATTCATGAATACCTACCCAGCTATCACAAGGCATTGACCCAATGTTGTTTTAAAGTTGTGCCGACGTCGAAGACGGCGGGCTAGCATTAGAACAACATTGGGTCAATGCCTCGTGTCTGCTGGGTTGCGGTCACAGCTGATCAGCAAACTCGAGTCATTGACACAATGTTAGCTTGATAGTGGCTCACTGTTTACAACACTGGACCGACATTAGCCCAGCATTGGCATACCAGTATATAGGCCTTAACAAGATAAACGTTCACCCAATGCTAGTTTACTGCTGGCCCATCGTCTACGACCATGGCTCAGCTGTAAAACAGCATTGGCTAAAGGTCTCATTTTTGCAGAGAACACCGGCAACTCAATACCCTATCACAGTGTTGGTTCAATGTTGGAAGAGTGTCATAGATGATGGCACATTTTTTAACCAACATTGGGTCAGTGCAAGCCTAAAGGAGGCAGTGACATCAGCGGAAAGGAAGTATATACTTGATTTACAAGTGAACAAATACTGCCTTTTTGGCAGCGCTATGGCAGGAAGAGACGGGACGCCAGTTAAAAAGCAGTAAATGCCTAGTATACCAGGGAGCAGATATTGCTTTCTGACATTGCACAGACAGAACAGATAGTAACAGAAGTTAACGACAGACGTTGGTGTGGAGAACCAGCTTAAAAGTTTGTCGAGTCGACAAACTAAAAACATGAATAAATAATAATGTTGATCTATCATGATAATTTATCAACCAGTGTATTAATCTCATTGTGCGATATTATGTTTGTCACAGAAAGACGAGTATGCAGACATGCATGGAAGATTCATGGAATATCCTAATGTAAGTAATGAATGCAAGTTTTCAAACCTAAGATTATATTTATATTTCAATGAGAAAAATCACCCTCGCAAGTCAAGTTATCTTCCCCTTAGTAATTATTATAATATATATTTTTGTATAATATATCTACAGCATGTGTGTTTGTAGTCTAATTGAATAAATATTTATTACAGTTTATGTATCCAATACCACGAGAGCAAGGCTACGAATTTTTTGTGCAACAGATCAATGCTGATTCAATACACTTTACGCCACTTATAGCTTTCCAGGTAAGAATCGACAAAAGTATGAAATCATATAATTAAAAAGATCACATAATTATTATGTGATATAAAGTATTAAAGTCTTATCTGATCGTATTAATTTCTGAATATGCGTTCCGTTCAGTTTTGTCAAGGCATTGATTGCATTTTGCATAGTTAGAAGGATCTCGCCCTCCACTATGTTTTGGGTTAGAACAGAACATGTATGATTTTCTTTTTCTGGTTACAGACGCATAAAGAAAATGCACCCAGTTGTTTATCCTTACATCATTACAAAGAGTTTGCCGACAAGAAAGGTTTGTTTTGAACAAAATAAATAATTAACAATGTAATCAAGCTGTATACCTAAAGTCGATTTTCAATAAATAATGTAATTTCGATTGTTTTATCGGCTGTATATGTCTACAGGGTTTTTTTGCTTTGGCACGTAATTTTACATCCTAATTGTCATGTGGACTGATGATGTGTTTTTATGTCAAGGTTAGATTCAGACTTAGGCAAATATAGGCCTACCCACCTAATGTTGGGCCAGCGTCGCAATGTTGGTCCACCGTCTGTAACGGCGGTACAGCAAATATTATGATGTCTTCAGCTAGTATGGGGATACTCTCACAAAAATGTTACGACGCAAAACGTTAACAGAAGTAGCTATAGCTAACAATGGGAGCAGCTACTACCTTTTATGAAGTATTTTTAGCAATGTAATAAAGCGACTCAATCAGGCTTAAATCATAAAAAATCGGCGATTTTATTTTGGCTTTTTTATATGTTTATATGATGTAAACATGTCCATAGACTATAACTGCAAAAGATTTAAAAATTTTGTGCTGTGCATTTACCAGTTAAGCAAGATATAGAGACGAAAATATCGATTTTCCTGTCATTTTATGCAAGGATTAATTGACAAATATAAAACTATCGCGCCGTAATGTAATCCGCATGTCTTTTTCTTTTTGAATGACTTTCATCACACCATGGAGTATATTTATGCTTTACATACAGTGTCTAGTTAGTGTGAACAAGTGATTTACATATTATCAATGTACGATTATCACAATCAAGGTGTTGTAGATACATACTACTTACCTTTGTTTTTTCTTTGAAAACATATAAAAAAAAGTGAAATAATGATATTATATTAACGTCAGAGACTATCTCTAAACACAGTATTACGAATCAGCTTCGTATCGAAGCAGACGTACTGATCATAATAGTCCTATATAGCATGGTTTTTTAACTCATGTTTTTATTCCCATAGGGATTGTTCTCATGAGAGGCGAAGTAGACACCAAAATCTTGGTAAGTTGAAATGTTTTTTCTTTATACAAACCTACCACAGTAGTCAGAGATAGTCAGAAAGCACGAGTGTTACTTACCATTGACTTGTTATTTCCTAAATTTCCAGAGTGTATACGAGGCTCAGTTACTTGCTCTCCAAGTCAAACTTTACTACGGATTGCAGAGTGCTCTACGTTTCAACTTAGTACGAGTATTTAACAACTCCCCAGAAAGTTTTTCACACATGGATTTAATACGTGAATTTAGAAGATATAAGCAAGATTCAAAAGACTACAGAGAAAGTGAGGTGGACTAGGGTGCTAAGTTTATCGTAATAGGATATACAGATAATTATTGCAAACATCGTTTTAGGACTTTTTTTGATTTCTGTGAAAAGTAAATAAAATATTGAATAATGTGTATTCTGTTGAAAATATGTTATTCATGGTTCTAAGGACCAAGAAGTAAATTGTACTAACTGCAAACTTTGGAACAAGTGTTGTTTGAAACTTATGACGTTTCGGCTTGCTATGGCAAGCCTTGATCACATACTGATGTCCTGGTGGTGATGTCCTAGCCATTTCACCACCAGGACATCAGTATGTGACCAAAGCTTGCCGTAGAAAGTCGAAACCTCAAAAGTTTCAAACAGCACTTGTTCCAAAGTTGATAAAAGTTACTACTATCCACTACTATCTTAATGTCTGTTTTGTCTTAATTGTTTGAGTCAATGAATGTAATACCATTGGCATTGTCTTCCTGTCCCAGCAAACACAAAACATTTGTATAAGATTTATACAATGTTGGACGAACGTCGAAGACGTTGGGCGTTATATATATTGAAATTTTATTTTGGTTATTGATGTGTATCACTATGTGGTGGAGACCTGTTTTTTAGTGCTACCTATATTGTTGTTGTTGATTTCACATTTCAACGTGAATTCTCTACAACCGCCACTATTCAAAAGTTCGAAAATTTGCATGTTCAAGATGGACGCCACAGCACTTTGTTAAAAACGGTTGTAAATGCTCTACAGTCCTACATTTATCTGATTTTTCTATAAACTTTCTGGGATTTATCTTCCTAGTAATTACCCTGGCTTAGTTCAAAATGGTTATATCTTTTTTAGCTTCCGCCGTCACCGTAGGTGAGACGTAAGGAGCTGCCGCCTCCGTCCTGGTTTTTATCTCTTCTTTTGCCTATAACTTTGTAAGAAAATAAGCCAGGATAACAATTTTTGGTATGTGGGTTACTTCTAGGTGGATAAATATTGCTATGCTAAATATTTTTAATTCAATACACAAGGTCGCAGAGGAGAAATGGTGTTACGGCGTTGGGATGTGCAGAGGAGAAATGGTGTTATGACGTTGGACCGTTGGGATGTTGGGCCGTCCGTAAACATTTCATTTCCGCAGCATATCTCAGAAAGTACTTGTCCGATTGTCTTCAAATTTTACACACAAAACCTCTAGGGGGTCTAGTTGTGCCTTTTGGGGTATATGAACTTTTACCTACTTTTGGTTCAGAACTATGACCTATTTAGATGGAGCAGATCTCGAAAACTACTGGGCCGATTACAGTCATATTGCACATACATGTTTTCTAAGGTCCCTAGTTGTGTCTTTTCAGGTTTCTGGACCTTGACCTTAAAGTTGACCCAGCACTTTGACCTAATTTATATCATCGGTAAATCCGACTATAAAATTTTAAGGAATATGAAAACCGCTCAGGATAGCTACACCATTACTATAAAACAAACTGTAAGGTTGCATCTTGAAAAATTTCAAGTCGATAAAATTCAAAATGGACGCCTACCGGCCATTTTTCACCTCAACAGGTCTGATATTGCGGAATATCATGAAAACCGCTCAAGATAGTTACATTATTACTATAAAACAAATTGTAAGGTTTCTGGAGAAGATGCATTTTGAAAAATATCAACTCGATCAAATTCAAAATGGCCGCCTATCGGCTATTATACACCTCGACAGGCCTGATATTGGGTAAACTGTGCTGGATAGCTAAACCATTACTATAAAACAAAATTTGAAATTTCAGGAGAGGATGCATCTTCAAAAAAATTGACTTGATCAAATTCAAAATGGCCACCTTTCGGCCATTATTCTCTTTCACACGGCCGTTATTTGGTAAACCGTGCTAAATGGCTAGACCATTACTATAAAACAAAATGTGAGATTTCAGGAGAGGATGCATCTTGAAAAATTTTGACTCTATGAAATTCAAAATGGCCGCTAATCGGCCATTGTTCACTTTCACATGGCTGATATTTGGTAAGCCGTGCTAGATGGCTAGACCATTACTATAAAACGAAATGTGAATTTTCAGGTGAGGATGCATCTTGAGAAAATTTGACAATCAAATTCAAAATGGTGGCCTTTTCGGCCATTATTTATTTTCACATGGCTCATATTTGGTAGTCTGTGCTAGATGGCTAGACCATTACTATAAAACAAAATGTGAGTTTTCGGGGAGGGGGGGGGGATGCACCCTGAAATTTTTTAACTCTATGGAATTCAAAATGGCCGACAATCGGCATTATTTACCTCAACAGGCCTGATATCAGGTAAACCGTGCTAGAGAGCTAGCTAGAACATTACTATAAAACAAAAAGTGAGATTTCATGTGAGGATGCATTATGAAAAATTTCGAATCGATCACATTCAAAATGGCCGTCTATCGGCCATTATTCACTTTCACATGGCCGATATTTGGTAAACTGTGCTAGATCGCTAGACCATTACTATAAAACAAAATGTGAGTTTTGAGGGAGGATGCACCCTGGAAATTTTTAACTCTTATTGAATTCAAAATGGCCAACAATCGGCATTATTTACCTCGATAGGCCTGATATCAGGTAAACCGTGCTAGATAGCTAGACCATTACTATAAAACAAAATGTGACGTTTCAGGAGAGGATGCATTTTGAAAAATGTCGACTCGATGAAATTCAAAATGGCCCCCTATCGGCCATTATTTACTTTCCCATGCCCAATATTTTGCAAACTGTGTTAGATGGCTAGCCCATTACTATAAAAGAAAATGTGAGGTTTCGGGGGGAGGATGCACCCTGAATTTTTTTTAACTATATCGAATTCAAAATGACCGTCAATCAGCCATTATTTACCTCGATTGGCCTGATCTCGGGTAGACCATTACTGGGATAATGATTAGGATCATTACTTTCGATGGATGTTTGCAATTTCTGACAGACTGTCTAGCTCTTATCTTACTCTTAGACTGAACCTCTTAGACCTAGTTGTCTTGCGTCTTGATTTTTGACCTAGCCTAGGACTACATTAATAACCCTACAAAAAATTGCCAAAATCAAATTCTAATTCGGAGCGGGAGCTCCTGGACTTATGTAATCTTATTTATATAGCATTGGCAATTAACTTTTAATTATTATGGAAAGTGGAGCTGCCAAGGTCCTGTAATAATAAATCATTTCAGCTCACCGCCACTTCCTTCTGGGTCCAGATTTTCAACGAACTATATTAAATGTTAACAAGACTACATAAGTCCAGGAGCTCCCGCGACGAATTAGAATTTGATTTAAGCAATTTTGTGTAGGGTTTTTAATGTAGTCCTAGGCTAGGTCAAAAATCAAGACGCAAGACAACTAGGTCTAAGAAGCTCAGTCTAAGAGTAAGATAAGAACTAGACAGTCTGTCAGAGATTGCAAACCTCCATTGAAATTAAGGATCCTAATCAGTATCCCAGTAATGGTCTACCTATCTGGCACGGTTTACCCGATATCAGGCCAATCGAGGTAACTATAATAGCTGATTTACGGTCATTTTGAATTCGATATAAACTAGTTAAAAACTTAGGGTGCATCCTCCCCCGAAACCTCAAATTTTGTTTTATAGTAATGGACTAACATCTAACAGTTTGCAAAATATTGGGCATGTGAAAGTAAATAATGGCCGATAGGGGGCCATTTTGAATATGATCGAGTCAGAATTTTTCAAGATGCATCCTCAGCTGAAATCTCACATTTCATCCAATAGTAATCATCTAGCTATCTAGCACGGTTTACCAAATATCGGCCATGTGAAAGTGAATAATGGCCTAAAGGCGGCCATTTTGAATTTGATCAAGTCAAAATTTTCCAAGATGCATCCTCAGCTGAAATCTCACATTTCATTCTATAGTAATGGTCTAGCCATCTAGCACGGTTTACCAAATATCGCCCATGTGAAAGTGAATAATGGCCGATAGGAGGCCATTTTGAATTTGATCAAGTCAAAATTTTTCAAGATGCATCCTCTCCTGAAATCTCACATTTTGTTTTATAGTAATGGTCTAGCCATCTAATACGGTTACCAAAAACCGGCTATGTGAAAGTGAATAATGGCCGAGAGGCGGCCATTTTGAATTTGATCGAGTCAATTTTTTTCAAGATGCATCCTCTCTTGTAATCTCACATTTCGTTTTACAGTAATGGTCTAGCCATCTAGCACGGTTTATCAAATAACGGCCATGTGAAAGTGAATAATGGCCGATGAGCGGCCATTTTGAATTCGATTGAGTCGAAAGTTTTTAAAAGGCATCCTCTCTCGAAACGTCACATTTTGTTTTATAGTAATGGTCTAGCTATCTAGCACGGTTTACCTGATATCAGGCCTATCGAGGTAAATAATGCTGATTGTCGGCCATTTTGAATTCGTAAGTTAAAAATTTTCAGGGTGCATCCTCCCCCGAAAACTCACACTTTGTTTTATAGTAATCAGGTAATGGTCTAGCCATTTAGCACGGTTTACCAAATATCAGCCATGTGAAAGTGAATAATGGCCGAAAAGGCAGCCATTTTTAATTTGATCAAGTCAAATTTTTTCAAGATGCATCCTCACCTGAAATCTCACATTTCGTTTTACAGTAATGGTCTAGCCATCTAGCACGGTTTACCAAATAACGGCCATGTGAAAGTGAATAATGGCCGATGAGCGGCCATTTTGAATTCGATTGAGTCGAAAGTTTTTAAAAGGCATCCTCTCTCGAAACGTCACATTTTGTTTTATAGTAATGGTCTAGCTATCTAGCACGGTTTACCTGATATCAGGCCTATCGAGGTAAATAATGCTGATTGTCGGCCATTTTGAATTCGTAAGTTAAAAATTTTCAGGGTGCATCCTCCCCCGAAAACTCACACTTTGTTTTATAGTAATCAGGTAATGGTCTAGCCATTTAGCACGGTTTACCAAATATCAGCCATGTGAAAATGAATAATGGCCGAAAAGGCAGCCATTTTAAATTTGATCAAGTCAAATTTTTTCAAGATGCATCCTCATCTGAAATCTCATATTTCGTTTTACAGTAATGGTCTAGCCATCTAGCACGGTTTACCAAATAACGGCCATGTGAAAGTGAATAATGGCCGATGAGCGGCCATTTTGAATTTTATCGAGTCAAATTTTTTCAAGATGCATCCTCTTCTGAAATCACACATTTTGTTTTATAGTAATGGTCTAGCCATCTAGCACGGTTTACCAAATAACGGCCATGTGAAAGTGAATAATGGCCGATTGGCGGCCATTTTGAACTTAGACAAGTTGATTTTTTTCAAAATGCATCCTCTCCTGAAGCCTTACAATTTGTTTTATAGTAATGGTGTAGATATCTTGAGCGGTTTTAATGATATTCCACAATATCAGGCCTGTCGAGGTGAATAATGGCTGATAGGCGGCCATTTTGAATTTTATCAACTTCAAATTTTTCAAGATGCATCCTCTCCTGAAACCTTACAATTTATTTGATATTAATGGTGTAGCTATCTTGAGCGGTTTTCATGATATTCCGCAATATCAGGCCTGTCGAGGTGAATAATGGCCGATAGGCGGCCATTTTTAATTTTATCGACTTGAAATTTTTCAAGATGCATCCTCTCCTGAAACCTCACAATTTGTTTTATAGTAATGGTGTAGCTATCTTGAGCGGTTTTCATGATATTCCGCAAAATCTTTCAGTCGGATTTACCGATGTTATAAATTAGGTCAAAGTGCTGGGTCAACTTCAAGGTCAAGGTCCAAAAACCTGAAAAGGCACAACTAGGGACTTTAGAGAACATGTATGTGCAATATGACTGTCATCGGCCCAGTACTTTTCGAGATCTGCTCCGGAAACGAAGTGCGCGTCAAAACGTCTAAATAGGTCATAGTTCTGAACCAGAAGTAGGTCAAAGTTCAAATACCCCAAAAGGCACAACTAGACCCCCTAGGGGTGTTGTGTGTAAAATTTGAAGACAATCGGACAAGTACTTTCAGAGATATGCTCCGGAAACGAATTGTTTACGGACGGCCCAACGGCCCAACGGCCCAACGGCCCAACGGCCCAACGGCCCAACGCCGTCACATCATCATTTTCTCCTCTGCAACCTTGCGTAATGAATTCAGATAAAAAATATTTTAACCTGTCCATTAGCCACCTGGAAGTAACCCACATACCAAAAATTGTTATCCTAGCTTATTTTCTTACAAAGTTATAGGCAAAAGAAGAGGCCAAAAAAAAACGGAGGTAGAATCCATAGCTCCCTTCGTCTCACCTACGGTGACGGCGGGAGCTAAAAAGGACCCCCTAGACCCAATGTACACTGTAATCATACTCTATAACCTTTTAGTGATGTAAGAAAGCCCCCCCCCCCTATCAGGGACAAGACCACCAGCTTTACTTTGCGGGCTACCAGCTCAGCTCCACTGGTAGCCCAGCGGTCCACAATTCCCTGACTAGATTTGACAAGATCCTTGTCAGATACAGAGATATTATTAGAATGAGCAATTAGGTAAAGCACCACTAGTACGGACAGACGAAATTTGAACTATAATGTAGGCATACTACTTCTGACTTGCGTATCGCCGTTTCGGGCGGCTGCGCGTTTTACGGTAGCCAGATGGCTCACTTTAGTACTTGGAGATGCCGGTGCTGGTTGTGACACTGCGGGTTCCACAAGGGCCGCTGCTGCTACTTGGGCAGCGGCGCGTGGTGCTAATACGGCTACTATGATGCAGGCCACAGATTTCTTCCCCTGACCATTTTTGAAGTGGGGTGAATAATATGTACTACTTTCTTTTAATTCTACAATGGTTGATTTGGAAGAAAATGAAATATACTGTTATTATTACTGTTTTTCAATCACCAATAAAGAAATGGAGTGAACTTACTTACATGTATATGTACACTTTTTAATTTTAAATGATTGAATTAAAAAAAAACCTAATCTTAGAAAAAGATTGAACATGATCCAACTGTTTTGCATAGTGATACATGTTCTAGTTAATATGGTTACTCGTAAATTTATGTTTCTATAAATTAGAGGACTTATAGATTTAATTAATCTGAATTTAGGTTCTCTACCAGGCAGAAGGTGGACAGTCTCCCACTAATGTTAAATTAAAGAACCTGTGCTCACTGCAGAATTTTACAAGCAATTCTGGCCAGAAATAGGATAATTCATTGTAAAAGTGTATATAAATGCTTTGCTGCAGGATTCTTATCCCCGCCACAGCGCGAAGCAGTTGTCACAATAAGCACGATTACTGTACATTCCTATTTGAAAAACTTAAAAAGCTAACTTTCGGCATGAGTTTTATGAAAATGGATCAAAAACACTATATAATAATACATGTTTGCGTGTTATGAATAACGGGCATAGTCAAATCACGTTCTATAGAACGTCCTTGGTCAAATACATTTACAATGCAAAACATATAACAATGCATAAAACAAGGCTGTCAAGTTCTGCAATGTTATTCATACTAGTAACAGAGATAATGAAAATTAAAAAAAGAAACGAGACATAAACATTAATGGAATTAAATTACAAACACTCGAAATGGTCATATATAATAATTAAAAATCTCACAATATGCAGATGATACAACTCTTATCCTAAAATATATCAACTATAAAGGTCATATATATAGCGTTCGCTATAGTGTCAGGTTTGAAGATAAATATAGACAAAGCAGTTGGCAAGGGAATAGGATTATTTGAAAATGTATGTTTGAAAATAGAAGGTATAGTTTTCAAATAAACCTATAAATGCCACGGATTATACGTAAGAAGTGACCAAAAGAAATGCACTAACGTTACATTAAATTATGAGAGCAAAATGGAACAGACAGAGAACATGATAATTTCATGGACAAAAAGAGATCTCACTATATTTGGATTAATCATTGTTTCTATTTCAGTAACGAATGTAACAAGTTCATCAAGTATTAAAAATGCACAACATCGACATTTCCCTAGGAGAAGCCATAGTTAATAATAAGCCATTGTATTATATGAAGTCTACACCACAAGCAGTGAATGGGTGTCCCGTAGATGGACGAAACTGTGACAGCTGTCAATGCGTGCATGCGGGACATACCATTCAACTTCAAACATGTAGGGGTCGAACACAAAGTTTACCATTCTACGAATGCGTGTTACCGTACCCAGAAAGTTTGTCTGATGACTGCTATAGTAATTTCAAAACTTGTATATCTTTACCCTTATGCTTCTGATTTTTATAATCACATTCATTTGAAGTTGGACTTGCTTCGAAAATATACATTATCTAAGTTTAATTATTTATTTAACTGAGTAGGCCTATCTAGGACCACCGCAAACTATATTAACCATTTCAGGGACATATGATATTATCTGCTTTAAAATCTTCTTAAAAACGTATTTATATACGGGCCCGTTCTGACCTCAGAGATTATAGAGAGCGGGGGTTTACCTGAGCGACATCTATGTGTGGAGAATGATACGGGCCTAGCAGGATAAGAGTAACAAGGAATTTATGCTATTTTTAGTTGTCCACCCTACGCTACGTCACCCTAGCAAAAAAACACCGGGTCAATAAATGTCAATAGTTGAGTAGGATATGAAAACAGATCGCATTATTAGATCTATCGTAATTATTAATAGTATACCACAATTAAAACATCACTTTAGAAAACATGGCGAATTTCAGATTAAAATCAGTAAAGCTGTGGTTCAACCCAGCTCGACAGTGCGTAAATTGGGATTTTATATGGACCGCTATAACAGTTGTGAAGCACATGTTAACTATCTGTGCAAGAGAATATCTTTCCACATAAACTGCATAGGCAGGGCTAGACGTTTTTTACCTTGTGTTACTTTACAATTTGTTGGTACAACTTTAGTGTTATCTAACCTGGACTCATGCAACGCCATGCTGTCCGGGGCTACAGCTTTCCAGCTCGGCTGTGGCAGCAACGTCAAAATCGTGCTGCTCGACTGATTACTGTAGTCGGTATCCGAGACCACATCACACCCGTTCTTAAAGAACTGCATTGGCTGACGGTAGAGTTGCGCATACATTTTAAAGTGCTGTTATATATTTTTAAAGCGTTGCGTGGGCAGGTACCACAATACTTCAGTTGTGCTGTTACAAACAACCTCCTAGTCATCTCAGACAGCCTAAGAGTCCGAGACTTATCGTTGCAAGTGCCTCTGACACAGAGGTCAGCCACAGAGGCAGCTTTTAGTGTACAAGGGCCTGTCCTGTGGAATAAACTTCCACATGATATCAAGGCAGCAAACTGAAAATAAGTTAAAACACATTTTTTAGAATTTACTTCACCTAGCTCATGTCAATATTTATTCATAACTATGTTTTTTTTTTTAAGGGACTAACTCAGGCTAACATCATCAAAAAACGGTGATTTTTTTTGGCTTATTAATATGACCATATGATGTAAACATGTCCATAGACTATAGAACTGCAAAAGTTTTTATTTTATTTTTGTGGTACGCATTTACCGGTTAGGCTAGATATAGAACGAAATTCCCGTATTTCTTATTTTTAACATGGTTGTCCAAAATAGGAAATCGGGAATTTCGTCTGTATATCTAACCTAACTGGTAAATGCGCAGCACAAAAATAAAAAAAACTTTTGCAATTCTAGTCTATGGACATGCTTACATCATATGTAGTAGTAATAGTAAATCATTGCTTTACGTCACTTTTCGGCACAAAAGGTCTTTTAAGTGACATTATAATACGATAAAAACGTTGTAGTCAATTAATGAGATGAATGATGTACAGATGATGATGTGAGGGTGGGGTGAGAGGGCATGGTGGGTTATTGAGAGCGTTTTCCTTCGCTCGCCCGATAAGGGGTTCTGGGCATGTCTAGGGGATATACCCCCAGACATGCCCAGACGGCCGGAGACTTGAGTTTCGCTGTACAATTTAATGATGAAACTCTTTGGCATTTTGCGCAGCTCCGCTATCCTCGGGTCGGATAGTCCCCAGAGTAACAATAGGAAGGATCACTCCCTCTGGGTAACTCCATTCATCCCACGTGAGAGACCTAATGTCAAACACGCTATTGCCGGTTATTTAAGGCTACCACAGCCTACATCAGCGCCAGCACTGATGCGGGTGCTGCATTGGCTCCGCTGTTGAGCGGAGGAACCAGGGTACGCCACTGGCAATCCGCCCGAAGATTATAGCCAGATACGAGGAGGCTGCAGCTGCCCTTGGATGATTGCTGTAGACTAGTGCTTCCGTACAATGCCGTAACAGCATCCAACAGACGAAACAGATCCCTAATGACCCTCCCCGGATGGGGGCGAAAAGTACTACTACTAGCAGTCATCCCAGTACCCCTACATCATATGAACATATTAAGAAGCCAAAATAAAATCACCGATTTTTCAAAGATTTTAGCCTGGATATGGGTTTTTAACATAACTTTATATTTAATGGTGTCAATTAATGAGGTTGTTATTGTAAGCGCCATGATCAGCTGTGCTGGATTTGTGCGTATGTTTTTTTTAAAAAACTGCAAATAAATAAAGTAATATATGTAATTTTCAGTTACGAATTTTAGTGCATAGTTTTACACGTATTTGTAGCATAAATGTAAACAATTTTGTGAATATATCTTAGCAAAAACCTGTGTACGGTACCAGTTAGGTTGCTGCCAAACGTCATGCTTATGAATGCAATTTATTCCTTAATCTTTTCGACGCGGGGATCGACATTAGACGTCAGATTCTGGCGTATCAAGTCGATCCCCGCGCACTGAAAGAGTAAAATATTTATAATGGCCATAGACCCACAACATATAGAGCGGAAAGAGCAGACTGAGGCATTTATGATGATTTTAAATTGATTTTGGATCTGTTCTCCATATTTTATACAAAAATATTTCAGCGTTGTAACAGGTAACCGATATTTGTAATGATTCATGAGACAAAATAGATAATTATAGCAAAAATATCAAAATAATGAAAATGGATTGTTGTTTACGATCATTCCCTAGTAACATTTTTTTCTAAAACTGTGCATTGCATTACTCGAGAAAATGCTCTGATGATGTCGCAATATCTCAATGACATCTTTACTATGTAGGCTAACTACTTATTCATTTGATTTTTCACCCAAAATTCATTTTTGTGTGGTTTATAAATTATTAATCCATATATACATTCGATTTTTAACATTCACGCTTTATTTGTAGTAGGCCTTAACTTGCATTTCTCTTGCAGATGATTATTGTGTTTATTATTGCATATATACTTTGGATTGTCAACATTCAGGCCTTCTTTGTAGTAGCTTGCGTTGCTCTTGCAGATGAAGATGGACGCGCAGATCGGGGAGGAAGATCTCTCTGCTCTCTCATTTCGTCAAGCAATTTTAGTCTTTGTTGGTGATCTTTAAGACATTCCTCAAGTCGTGATTGAGATCGAAGTAATATATCTGCGGATGTTTTTTGAAAAATCACTGAAAGATGAAAATGTAAGCTACAAATATATCATAATCTAAGATTATGGCATTGCATAGTTGTGTATTTTTTCTCGAAGTTTGTATGACATCCACGTGCATTAAAAAATTCATGGGAATTTACACTGATAATAATTAAAATTTTATTCAGAATACACATGAGTTGCTAAAATATATTCGCTTGGAAAATGTATAAAATATATAAATTTACTATCAATTGCAGAGAGATCGTCAGTTGGGTTTTCATCAGTTGAGTTGTCTTCAGTGTCGTCTTCTTCATCTTCACTGGATGATAATCTGTATCCAGCTTCGAGCCTCTCTTCACGTTCCACTTCTAGAAGATCAAGCTGACGCAAATGGGGGAGGTCTTGTATAATTCTCCCCCTTTATCAAAATAACAGAACAGTAATGGAGCATATTAACCATTAGGCTGCTGGTACCATATATGTATGTGAAGGATATTTTCAAATCAAAGGCCACCAAAATTGATAAAATACTGCTCGTAGATGTTCATTTTTTCTAATAGTTCTATTTGAGAGATGTCTACATTTCATTAATAGATATATTTTTCGTTATTTGAGTATAAAAATTGTGTTTCCAATACCAGCTTCAAATGAAACTAAAGTAAAATCCAACTGTACAGTATTAACCATGTAGTATTGACCGTTTCAGAAGAACAGTTGTTTGGATATAATTGTAATGTAATTGAACATTTTTACCTATAATCTGGTATCTGTGTGCATGGATTTCCTTTCAAGTTGAGAATAATTAATGATTGGGGAAGCTCATCTGAAAACAATCCAGGAGACATTTCAAATGATTATCTATATTTTTGATAATAGTATACCCGTAGTTGTCGCAACACATGTAAAAACATAAAGTTAAAGTGTTACATATATTTTTCTCATTTCTATGACAAATACGTCTGTAATGACTTTTCTTTATGTCAATAAAATATCTGTCTGTCTGTCTGTCTGGTCGACGGGAACAGGTCAGAACAACCTTTATGCATACAAATAGCCATATATAATAAAGTGTAAGGCATAATATTACCTATAGAGCCACAGAAACAAAATTCAAATAGTCATGTCAATTGACTGGTGTCAATTTGATTAGTTGGCTGATCGGCATTTATTGCTGATACATCATTTTATGTTAGCACACTAAAACCTTATCATAATTGATCATCACGTTATATTTGCAATATAAGTCTACATTGTTGCTAAAGTCATTCTTGACAAAGCAACAGTGTTTACTAACCTATATCAAATGACTCTATTAGATTTCCCGACAAATCTAGAAAGGCCATTTGATGCAGTTGTGAAAGTCCTTTAATATGCCGTATTTTATTTCCCGCAAGTGTCAGGAATTTTAAGCTTTGTAGAGATTCGAGGTTTTCAACATTTTCTATGCAATTCTATAAGAAAAAAACAAGTCACGTAAAATAATCAATGAGCAATTGACAAGTAACACGAGATTATAACAAAATACTGCCATTAATTATTCATAAGTTATTCATCAATGTGTTAGTCCACTAAGAACAAAAATAAAATTACACAACACGTCCATAATTATACAGTATTGTATTACTATTTCGTAACATACCGGGCAAAATAAATATGTGTACACATATATTAGGGAAGAAATAATATGAAATTATGTATATGCAAAATATATGTACCCATATATTATAGAAGAAAGAATATGAATTTATAATAATATATGCATACTTCCGATTTTACAGTGTTGTAATTATGCCAACAAGTGTCTATCGCGTAGCGAAAAGCTACACAATTTTGGCCAATTGCTAATCTAATCAATGAATTTGGAGCTTTGTTAACGATACACAATATTTTAAAAACAAATTGAATCCTGACGGTGTACCATCTATTTTTAAAATATTGTTTTGTATGATTGTCTATTATATGCGGGGAATAAATTTTCCGGTGTAGCGGAGCAGTTTGCTACTTAAATTTGGGCATATGCTACACAATAAGACGTGTATGCTGCTGTAGCAGTTCTTGGTATGGATAATAGTAGTTGTGCACATTCGCGGTTAATATTATTCTTTATTAAACTGCTAAACAATTTTTCTGGTACAAATTATTCCCTGATGTGACAGTGACAGGAAGGCGAATGCAAAACTGCAAGATAACAACGGATTTAGAATATTTTTTTAGTGGAAACATTGCAAAAACTAAAAGTATTTTATAAAGTAACATCGGTACCAGTCCAACATTTTATTGTCAGCAGCATGTACTATAAAAAAAGTGCGATTTCAGGTGGGGATATGCTCTGACTATCAGCCATATTTAACTTTAGTATGCGTGATATCTGACAAAACATGCCAGATAGCTAGACCATTGCCATAAAACAAAATATGCAGTTACAGGTAAAGATTTGCCCCCAAAAAAAACAATTCGATCAAATTCAAAATGGTTGACTATCGACAATAATTATCTTAAACATGATATCTGACAAACCGTGCCAGATAACTAGATTACTAAAAAAAAAAATGCGGTTTCAGGTGGGGATCATGAAGCTCTGAAAATTGTTAACTAAATCAAATTCAAAATGGCCGATTATCATTATCTGTCATTATTAACTTTAATATGCCTAATATCTGACAAACCATGCCAGATAGCTAGATCATTACTATGAATAAAACGTGAAGTTAGGGATCAGCTGTGAAAAAATTCAACTTGATCAAAATTATTAATTAACTTTAATATGCGGGATGTCTATCAAATTCAACATGGCCGACTATCGGCAATAATTATCTTTAATGTACATGATATTTGACAAATCGAGCCAGATAACCAGATCATTACTATAAAATATAAAAGAAAATTTGCGGTTTCAGGTGGAGGGATAAGCTCTGAAAAAATTCAACTCTGACAAACTGTGCGAGACAACTAGATGATTCCTATGGCCTCTTGTTACCCTTCAATTTTAAGGCCATTAATGACTTTGATTAATGGCGGCTGGATATGTTCCGTTTCCGCACGATATCTTGGAAAAGGTTACCTGGATTGATTTCATATTGCATATACACATCTCCTAGAGGGTGTAGATGGACCTTTTTGGGGTTTATGACCTTTTACCTTATTTTTGACCTTCGATTTTGAGGCCATTATTTACTTTAATTGATAGCTGATGATTAGTTCAGTTTCCAGATGATATCTCACTATCTGACTCTGAGTCCATTATTGCCTTCATGAAGTGCAAAAATTTGCTTATGTCTTTAAGTAATAAAGTCAGAATGAAAAATGCGCAGCAATAACCAGGTAAAGTGTGTTGATGTTTAATAGTAATACATCTACTATAAATGCACGATAGTACCATCAATTATTATTCATTTCTGGTAATCTAAATACCATGGAAAGTGCAATAAGTAGGGAAGTGGATTTTTCATGCTGTTCATTCTACACGTACTGGCATCAATCTGTTTTACAACTGCTCATTGCATTGCTTGTGCTGATCACAATCCACTTGACTGCGTATTGTATTCTTCGTCCTCCTATTTCATGAGAATGCTACAAGCAGATTATTGCACTAGATCTGGTTTGTTGAAAAAGCTGTTTTGTCTGCTTCTATCTAGAGGGTGGCTAAATCTTCTAGATTATTATCATCACCATAAGCCTTAGATGACTGACCGATATATGTGATATAGACAGAAAAACAATGCAAGACAATAAGTGCAAGACAAGATATTTCAGTCATGTTAGTTCAGGGGGTACAAAATAATCACTAAATCTTATTACCTGGTGCAAATAAACATTTGTGAGATTTTTACCCAACAATTCTAAATTGTCGATATGTTTGATGTTCTCTCTGTCCAAGCGGAGGTGAGTTATTCTGTTCAGTTGATTGAATCTGAAATTTTAATAGCGTCAATCAAATATATATATATATTCTCAATATAACACAACTATGCTGAGTTACATTTTTTCATACATAAATTAATATCTAATATATTAAAATACATCATAAGGGGGGCGTTCAACAATTACGTAAAACTTAGAGAGGGGGCTTAAAGGATGCGTTAATGAGCGTAGTCAAAGTAACGTTAAGAAGCATTACAAGGGGGGGGGCGGGGAGGTCAAAAATCGTCTAAAAAAAGAGTTACGTAATGGTTGAACGGCCCCTAATACTTATTCAAGAAAAATCATATAGATACGTTTAAATGAATGCATCCGAAAAAATTAGGCTACTTGTAAATCTAGAAGATATTTCATTTATCTGGACGGCTTAACTTTTAACTATACAACTTAGAGCGACACAATCAGGCCAAAATCGTCATTTTGCTGGTAGGCTACAATTGAGCAATTTCAGAAGGTAATAAGTGTGTTTATTTGTGTTATTTTATGTTAGTTAGTTTTTGATTAATGCCCCGCGCAGAATAATCTTTGTTTCGTGAGGAGAAAACCTGGTTGGTTAACGTGGTTAATAGTTTCGTCAAAGTAAGGCCTGAGTGTAGATATACTATAAAGAATTGAATGGTAGGTTATTGAGAGCATTTTCCTTCGCTCGCCCGATACCTGTCGGAATGAATGAATGAATGAATATTGCTTTACGTCGCTTTCTGCACAATCATGGCAATATCGCGACAGAAGGAAGCCCGAAGCCGGGACTATGCCCTACTCTTATTTCGAATAACGACTTGTTGGAATAACGACATTTCGGAATAACGACCTGTCGGTATAACGACCTGTCGGAATATCGACCTTTTTGAATGTAGACCTGTTGGAATATAGACCTGTATGTAGGAATATAGACCTGTCGGATTATAGACCTGTCGGGTTAACGACATGTCGGAATATTGACCTGTCGGAAAAACGACCTGTCATTATAACAAACTGTAGTAGTAGTAGTAAATCATTGCTTTACGTCACTTTTCGGCACAAATGGTCTTTTAAGTGACATTGTGATACGATCAAAATGTTGTAGTCAATTGATGAGATGAATGATGTACAGATGATGATGTGAGGGTGGAGGTGATAGGGCGCTCGCCCGATAAGGGGTTCTGGGCATGTCTATGGGATCTACCACCAGATATGCCCAGACGGCCGGAGACTTGGGTTTCACTGTGCAATTTAATGCTGAAACTCCGTGGAATTCGCGCAGCTCCGCTATCCAAGGTTCAGATGTAGTAATAGTAGTAAATCATTGCTTTACGTCACTTTTCGGCACAAAAGGTCTTTTGAGAGACATTGTAAAACAAAAAAACCTTGTAGTCAATTGATGAGTTGAAATGATGTACAGATGATGATGTGAGGGTTGGGGTGATAGGGCATGGTGGGTTATTGAGAGCGTTTTCCTTCGCTCGCCCGATAAGGGGTTCTAGGCATGTCTAGGGGATCTACACCCAGACATTCCCAGACGGCCGGAGACTTGGGTTTCGCTGTGCAAGATAGTTGATTTGGGTTTCACCGGTTCAGATAATCCCCAGAGTAACAAAAGGAAGAGTAACTACATTCATTTCCCGTGAGAGACCTAATGTCAACAACAGGCTATTGCCGGTTATTTAAGGCTACCACGGCCTACGCCAGCGCATGCACTGACACGGGTGCTGCATTGGATCCGCTGTTGAGCAGAGGAACCAGGGTATGCCACTGGCAATCCGCCCGAAGATTATGGCCAGATACGAGGAGGCTGCAGCTGCCCTTGGATGATTGCTGTAGACTGGTGCTTCCGTACAATGACGAACACAGCATTTATCAGACGAAACAGATTCCTACTGAAAACTACCCCCCCCCCCCCCCCCGGATGGGGGCGAAAAGTACTATTACTAGCAATCATCCTAGTAACCCGGAATAATGAACTGACTCCGTGAAACACACCAACACGATTGCCAGCGCTACGTCCCGTGCGACGTATGGGACAATGTTGTTTGAATTGTGGGCCAGTGGCGCGTGCATACAAATAACATTGTCCCAAACGTCGCGAGACGAAAAGGGGGCAGAACGTAGACGAAGGTTGGAGGACGTTGGAGGTCGGAGGACTCAGGTGGGGACCGGTAGGGGGGGGGGGGGGTCCAGATAAAAACCCAACAAGCGCTCTCCCAACGCTTCCCATGCGTCTTCATACAGTCCATGTTCTTTGCTGCGCTCTGTCAGCGTTCATTGGCGTTCGATCACTCACCGTTCTCCTAAGTTTTTGCCGCTCTTCTGCCGACCTGAGCGTTCCAGTACCAACAGAGTACAGATCTTATACAGTCCTGTGAGGGGGTATAAAAGGTAGATTCCTCTGAGCTACTCCTCACTTGCTCACATCAGCTCAACCGAGATGGAACAAACTGAAGAGCCTGTAGAAGTGGACCCGAGTGCATGTTGGTTGTTCTGCAGACTGAAGTTGACAAGAATTATCTTGCCATGTACTTGTACATGAAGGAACAATGGAGGCGACGTCGTCGTATCTGCTGGCCCCGGCCCTAGATACTGTGTCGCCCTCAGTTTGGTCTGTACGAGTTGCGGCGAGACGATGTGGCTGCCTACATCATCTACATACGGATGCCTCAAAAATGTACGATAAGCTCTTACATCAAATCTCCCCTCGCATCACGAAAAACAGCACATCTCACACGCTAGACGGACGGGAGGGGAACGCAGATGACATGGACGGAGGACGGGCGGATGAAGGTCGCTGTGGACGGTGGCAAAGTGGCAGGAGAACGTTGTAGGACGCACTTTTTGTTTTATCAACAGTTTACCAGTGTTTACAAAGTTATTTCTAACAAATTTTTCATACTGATGCACTGGTTATAAGTAAACTCAACAAAAAAAGAAACGCAACACCACTTTAGGGATATACAGTTAAAAATATGTATAAGCTTCACGAAACTGGAATATACCACGCATTAATTGGTTATAAAAGATGCGTGTCGCTAGGGTTTTTTACGTGGGTCACCCACAGTACTTAGTGCGTATGACCCATTTGTGTCCCAATGGGTAACGTTAGTGTATCTGCGGAAACACAAGTTTTTGTACAGAGCAGGAATCTTCAATGCTTTATTTGTCCCAAGTCTAAACGGTCGTGTTAACTTGTGGTATAGGCCTATCAGAGGTTCTTCGGTGTCTTGAAATCTGGTGTTAAAACTCAGTATTTAAAACTGTTTTCTGGCAGTTTCAGCTGTAGCTGGCGCTGACCGCCCATATAAGGTGTTGAATTGAATACAGCAGACGTGCCGCAACAGACAATAATGATGCTCAGTTTGACTTTAAATCGCACTTAACCGACTTTACCTTTACAGTAATGGGTTTCACTACCACTTTTGCCGCATATGTGAAGAAATTTTTATTGTTAGAAAAGAAAAGTAATCTTCTAATTATTTTAGTTATTTAGCAAAAGTTGCACTTAAAGGGACTGGCCCAGGCTAAAATCATCAAAAAATCGGTGATTTTATTTCGGGCTCTTAATATGACCATATGATGTAAGCATGTACATAGACTAGAACTGCAAATTTTTATAATTTTTGTGCTGCGCATTCACCAGTTAGGCTAGATATAGAGACGAAATTCCTGATTTGTAATTATTGACAACCATGTCAAAAATAAGAAATGCGGGAATTTCGTCTCTATATCTAGTCTAACGGGTAAGTGCGCAGCACAAAAATTATAAAAAATTGCAGTTCTAGTCTATGTACATGTTTACATCATATGGTCATATTAAGAACCCGAAATAAAATCACCGATTTTTTGATGATTTTAGCCTGGGCCAGTCCCTTTAAGATCCCCTCATGATCTCGATTGAAGCGGGGGGGGGGGTGTTTGCAACATGAGACTTTGCGAGTCAATATGGTTGGACTAATTAGGTCGTTGCACAAGCCTTTCGCGCACGTGTTTTCTTGTGTATGAACAGCTTCACATGATTCTGTGCATTTCTAGATGAATTCTCCTCATTATAATAAATGAATTTATTATAAGCAGGATGGTGTTAGGTTGGCCATAGCTAATCGGATTGAGTTCACAGTAGAAATTTAAAGGAGGTATCAATACCACTTGGATATTCGATTCACGGCTCTGTGGCCGTTGTTTACTCAGCTAAGCTTTTTTAGTCAGACCACCTCCACAGGGAATAACGCAACTGGGGTAAAAAGTCGCATTATTGACATCGACAAAAAAAATGAACAAATTACAGGTCAGCGTCCTTGCTGTTTTGTCCTTTACAACCATTTATTGTGAATCACATCCCACTTTATTGTCAAGTATGGACAAAGACAAATACATTAGAATATATGTATTCACATCATACTGCTTTTCTGTTATCTTCATGCTACCCTGGAAGCCCTGGCTGTGACTTTTAACCCCATAATGTGCAGTTTGAAATTTCAGAATGCCATTGGGTCTGCATATAAATCATTATGCATGCTAATAAATACAATATATATGTCAAGGTTAAGCTACAACACGACCTTGATATACTAACCTAAAATGTTGACGAAGTCTTTTTACCAGCTCTGAAATCCCGTTTCAACATATGGCAAATAACACTTCGTCACATTTCGGTCTTTACGTTCTTGGGGAACACCAGGAATGCTATGTATAGATTAGGAAATGATTTGTAAACTTTAGTGGCGTCAATTAATGGTATTTACCCATAGAGAAAAAGTAACAGGCAAGTGAGTTTAAGCCCCTGTGACTTTTAGCCCCACCCTCCCCTAGTATTAGCCGTGTATTTTCATAGGTTATCTCCTTGTTGTGAATACATTACACATTTCACTGCACCTAATTCCAACTTACATTTTTTCTTGAGGCCATTTGTCTGCATCCGGTGGAAGATTACGTTTCACCATTAGATGTAATGATAATGCAATACTCCTGGGCTCTGCAAACACAATACATATATTGAGAATACCAATAACATAAGATGATATATGGGCCATTTTCAACAAATTTGAGCAATAACGGTAAAGACATTTTGAGAAAAAACATTTCTGATTTTGTGAATTTAAATGTTATGTATGCATATAGGATACTATGCCAAGCATCAGTGCGTAATATCCAAGCAGCATGTTATATATTAGCACTTTTAGAGAGATTAATAGAAATCTTTTTTTGTCTTTACCAGTATGGCTTAAATAGAAGGCAATTTTATAGCGGTAAAGACAGAACATTAAATTGTAAAGACGGTTTTGTAACGGTAAAGATATTGCCGTAACGGTAAAGAAATTTTTTTTTTAAATAAATAGGTGATTTAAGCTTTATATAGCAGGCCTGGTTTCCAGTATAATTGTATGCAGACTTCCACGTCTTATGACTATATCAGGATTCACATTCACCGTGGTGGATGAATTTCTCTGATTTCTCCGTCAATTCTCAATCAATTTTCATGAAATTTTACACACACTATTTTCCATTCATGTCGTGACTACCCTGAAAGTTTGACGGAGTTTTGATAAGTATTTAAAAAGTTAGACCATTTGACATGTAGTAAATAAATAAAAATGTTGCCCTCTATAAAGCCATAAGCTTCGTCTCAGAATGTTATTACATGTCAAATGGTCTAACTTCTAGAATACTTAGAGAAACTTCGCGAAATTTTCAGGGTAGTCACGACATGGATGGAAAATAGTGTGTGTAAAATTTCATAAAAAATTGTTGAGAATTGACTGAGAAATCCGCGAAATTCAATAATCCTGGTTGATGAATTTAATGTGAATCAGACTATAAAGGGACATTAAATTAGCACAGAAATTACCTTTTAAAATAGTATTTGTCTTTACCGTTTTATGCCGGTCTTTACCGTTTTGATGGTAAAGACAAATCATTATAACGGTAAAGTCACACTATTTGGCATAAAATAACCATTTTACAAAATATGTGCATACTTTTGACTTCACGACGTTGTTTTCTTAATGTACTGATGGCAAGAATAATCTAGAACAGCTTTTAAATTTTTCAACCAAGGTTATTAGACACACGGTAAAGACATCCTATTGTTGTGACATTTTATTTGTGACATCCTATTTTACACTTATATTGCATTAATCTTTGTCCATAAATCAAATCTTGTTTACTTTAAGAAAAGAATAGTTGGCTAGATCCTGGAATTTATGTGCTAGATCCATCTGGTGAATACTTGCAGAAATAATAGGCCTTATGGGTTCTTGTTAGCGGTAAAGACATTTGCATTCCAAAACTTGGACCACGACTTAATATTGAATAACTGGTGATTCAGTCAACTATCATTCTGACCTCAGAGATTATATCTCTGATACCACAGGCTCATTTCGCCGTATGCATGCATGGCGATTGACCAGATTTATCAGCCGTTAGTGAGCGTTACCACGTGATTTTATAACCATTCCTATAACCACGGAACTATTTTGGTGTTCACTTCAACTCATTACTTATCCTTTTTTCAATATTTAATTTGATCTTAGAGTTTGTTACAGATAAGGGCTATTTATTCTGTTTAGTAGTGGATAAATTGAACCAGCACAATTCGCATGTCATTCAGTAATTTATATTTGCCAGTGTTTTGAAGCCAATTGTAAATTCTGTCAGAAAAACGTAAACATGGACCTTCTCACAGCAGCGCGTAGGCAGAAAAAGTAATCCATTGAATGTTTTCTATTTCTATGTGAATATAAACTCATATGTGGCGGAGTAGTGGTGTTTTATATTTGCCATATATATTCAGGACACTCAAGCGTGTTTATAAGCCTATAGTTGTTATATCAACAAAACTGCTCAAAATGAGCAGTTTTTGTCGAAACATGGCGTGTGGTTACAGAGAGAGAGCGGGGTTGACCTGAGCGACATCTATGTGTGGAGAATGGTCAACTATTTTATACATATTTTATTTTATTATCAAGAAAAGACATTTTAGAAATAGGGCCAACCTGTCATGAATTGCAATAACGTAATTATATGATATTAACAAGTTTAAAAAAAATTGCAAACCCATTTCGGACACCTCACGGTGAAGACAAATCAAGCATATTATATCGAATAAAAACTTGATTTTCCAAGATAAATGCTTGTGAAAAAAATTCTGAGTTCTAAATACATGTCTTCAACTGATTAAATGATAAAAATAATGAAATAATGGAAACTTTTTGAAAAAAATGTCTTTACCGTTTTTGACAAAATATTTTGAAAATGGTCCATATACAGAAGTGCGGGTGCGCTCCTGATTGAAATTTTCACAGTAACTTTTGAACCCTGGCGGTATGAAGCCGAGCTTGCTACTTCTCGGTCACAGAGGCTCTCCACAATATTGAATCTTTTCAGCTTTGGCGACATGATGGCGGGGTTATGGCGTAAAAACTTATTTAGCCCTGATTGGCTCCTCGTTCGCACTACACTGTTTTCAAGGTCATGAAGAAAAAGTACACCTTACTTCCTAAATTCACGATTTATCGCTCATTAGAATTTGATCATATGGAAACATGCAAATCTTAGATTTAATATAATAGAATATTTGAATACCGCCGTTCCAAGACAAAAAGGCCTTTTCAAGTTTTTGAGAAAACTAATGTTAAAGCTACATTACTTCGTATATCTTGACATTTTGTAGGGTGCAGACGTCTTCAGATTAAATGTTTGTATTTACCAACTTATATTATCATGGTCTATACTGAGAAACACAAGTTAAATAAAAATTAGGCGTTTTTTTATTTAAAAAAAAGGAGGAAATATTTGCCTACATTTTGATGGACATACCGAGTACTCCCTTTTGCCATAGATGGATTAATGCGAGTAGGGGTGTTGTAAGTTCAAGTTTGCATATCATGCATATATTAATTTCATGTGATTTTACGGAACTAATCCTGTTGTATATAAGCATGTACATATATATTTCATACTGTTCATTTTTAATGACACATAGATTTCCCGTCGTCAAATAAAATATCTATCTATTCATGTATGTCCACCTATTATATTAAGGTAGCAATGAGTGCAGCCGCAGGGTTTGGAATGCATTGTATTTACCTACTTATACTAACATGTCCCAAGATATAAAGTAGTAGTGATAAATCATTGTCACTTTTCGGCACAAATGGTCTTTTAAGTGACATTGTAATACGATAAAAACGTTGTCGTTAATTGATGAGATGAATGATGTACAGATGATGATGTGAGGGTGGGGGTGATACACTGATAGGGCATGGTGGGTTATTGAGGCTACGCCCGATAAGGGGTTCTGGGCATGTCTAGGGGATCTACCCCCAGACATGCCAAGACGGCCGGAGACTTCGTGGCATTTCGCGAAGCTCCGCTATCCTCAGGTCGGATATTTCCCAGAGTAACAATAGGGGGGGTAACTCCATTCATTCCCCGTGAGAGACCTAATGTCAAACACGCTATTGCAGGTTATTTAGGGCTACCAGGGCCTACACTAGCGCACGCACTGATGCGGCTGCTGCATTGGTTCCGCTGTTGAGCGAAGGAACCAGGGTATGGCCATATACGACACAAAAAAATAACACAATTAAAATGAAAATGATGTTAAAACTATTTTTCGTGTATTATCTTGCCATTTTATAATTTAATTAATTGGTGCACTTGTATTTACCAGCTTTTCATACGTTGTCCTAAATACTAAACACAAGTTTGAATAAATTAAAAGTGTTGTTTTACCAGAAAGAAGGATTATGTACATTTTGATAGTCATACCCTATTTTGTCATGAATGGATGGGTGCAGGGTCGAATGAGCCAGTATGGAGCAAGACTGTCATCAAATTATTTTAGGTGGTGATTTAAATACAGACTTTCAAGAAAATCATCATTGTATTCACTGGCTCTGACAGAATTCATGACTAATCAATATTCATGACTAATCTCGTATATTACAGTACCATATGTAGATTATACTATGGGATATTAGTAAATTATTGCATTAAATGGTCATTTGAGTCACATTGTAATACGATAAAAAAGGTAGTAGTAGTAGTAAATCATTGCTTTACGTCACTTTTCGACACAAATGGTCTTTTAAGTGACATTGTAATACGATAAAAACGTTATAGTCAATAGATGATATGAATGATGTACAGATGATGATAAGAGATTGGGGGTGATAGGGCATGGTGGGTTATTGAGAGCGTTTTCCTTCACTCGCCTGATAAGGGGTTTTGGTCATGTCTAGAGGATTTACCCCCAGACATGCCCAGACGGCCAGAGACTTGGGTTTCGCTGTACAGTTTAATGCTGAAACTCCATGGCATTTCGGGCAGCTTCGTTATCCTCGGGCCTGATAGTACCCAGAGTAACAATAGGAAGGGTAACTCCACTCATTCTCCATAATTGACCTAATGTCCAACATGCTACTTGTGTTTCACTATTCAATTGAATGCCCAAACTCCGTGACATTTTGCACAGCTCCGCTATCATCAGGTTGGATAATCACCAGGGTAACAATAAGAAGGGCAGCTCCATTCATCCCCGAGAGAGACCTAATGTCAAACACTCTATTGTCGGTTATTTACGGCTACTACCAGCGGCTGCACTGATGCGAGACCTGCATTGGCACCGCTGTTGAGTGGAGGAAACAGGGTACGCCACTGGCAATTCGCTCTAAGATTATGGCAGGACACAATGAAGGATGCAGCTTTCCTTGGATGCTTGCTGTAGTGCTTCCGTACCATGCCGTACAACATGCAACAGACTGAACAGATCCCTAATGACCCTCTCCAGATGGGGGCGAAAATTACTACTACTAGCAATCATCCCAGTACCCCACGAGTCAAATGGGGTAACGGTGTTAAACAAGGTGGAGTGTTATCACCAGTATTATTTACATTGTATTTACATTGTGCAGTGTGGTCGTGCCGACCGGACGTGTTTTGTGCAGAGCTTCTGAAATTGCAGCAGAGTTGGAACGTTGGAAGAGTTTATATTCACAAAAGTGTCACATGAGTGTGCGAGGTGGACATGTCAGCAGATAAGAACAGAATATTATACCACGTTTCTGATGAATTGCCGAGCTAAACGTGACAGGCCCAGCCACAGTTCATCTGATTTAGGAGACGCGTCGTCGCCATAAATTTACATAGTTCCCGTGCATTTATCATGTTTATGAAGCGTTTAAAAATGGATTATTGTTTTGTACATTTCATATTATTTACGGTATGTAAACAAAACAGTTGTGCAGCTTTGATTAGTCTACTCTAATAACACTTGAATAGATTCCATCCAGACAGTCACACGAATGTATGTCTAGTCTAGTCAAAAGAGGAGATTGAGTAAGACTACTGAGTGATAGCCCCGGGTGATAGCACATGTTCGCATTGAGTCTTGATGAAAATTTTAGAAGTCCATTACCATTACTGAAATCATCTTTTTCTATATTTAGCTGCATAATTTCTGAATAGGTATAAATAAATTCCACTTCCCTTTATATTCTGCCCTCAAGTTTGTCTACGCAACTTATTTTTCCATATTTACTTTGAACATATTGGAAGCTTCTTGGCGTTGGGTTCTGTGATCCCGCTGGTTTGCAGATTTGCCAGGGAAAATCTCAATCCTCTTCAAATCTCACTTTTTGCGGCCCATTCATGATTTAAAAACATTCTAATAGTTAGGAATCTCTGTAATATTTAAAAAAAATCCCATTGATGATTCGAATATTCTAATTCTTATAACTCTCCGTAATACGTTGACAAATCCCACTTTTTATACAAACTTTATGTTAACTACTGAAAAAGGTGACTTTAATTTTGTGATTTTGAGGAATGAAAAAATGTCAATCCCATGGAAAACAAATCTCAGATGGTCTGAACAACCTAAATATTGTATTGTACATTCTGATTTTGCAGTATAGGCTAGTTCCTAAGCAGCCCACTAGTCTCTAAACAGCCCACACACATCCATACTATTACTAGATAATATATATTTACAGTCTACTCTGGCCTACTCTAATTTGTCTAAAATATTCTAATATTATAGTGTAGGCCTAGTATCATCGACTAATTATTAATTAAATGTTATGATGCTTCAGTTCAGCATGTTCAGCAGCCTACGATGTAGACCTAAATTAATATTTGTATTTCTTTCTCGTGGTAGACTAGATCTACTGTATCTCTCGCTTTTCATCATTGCGGTTTTGTGAGGCTCGTGTTTTTCTAGTCCCATTCGTGACCCATTGGCATTGCATTCTGGGCAGGCCAGAGCAATTTAGGCTCACCTATCCATGCATCCGTTCAAAAAAGCAACATTTCACAACCTGCTCATTACACAAAAAATACGCAAGATTTGTCAACGAAACGAAGGCATTTAATCTCTGTGTATCCAAGCAACTTATTTTTATATTTCAACAGATATTTACTGTCAAAACTCTCTCTCGCTTTTCGTGACGAAGAAACGAAGTGTCGATTAGTACAGTCAGATAGCCGAGACCGAGTAAACAACGGCTCTGCCTCCACTGAGTCATAGTGGAGGGCGAGATCCTTCAATAACTACTTAATTTAGTCTGGGCGAGGCCGGGCAGCGATATGCCCACTAGTAGGGGAGACCGGGCTTATGGCCCTCGTGCATTTCAATGTAATTAATTATTTGTCTTTCCTTGGGGGCACTGTGCATTTCAATGTAAATAATTATTGACAGTTCCCTGAGGGCACAGTGAGAGCACTGTGCCGCTGCGTTTAAATGCAAGGAATTGCTGGTAGTCCCCTGAGGCGATTGTGTATTTCAGTGTAAGGAATTGCTGGTAGTTCCATGAGCACATTTTCCTACTTCTTAGCAGTTTTTTGTTTTACATGTCATGTGAGACATAGGCCTACATCCCTATATCATAAAATTATCACTGTGAAGATTGAGGACTTGGAATTTCATTGTGGATTTGTTCAGTGGATCACAAGACCAACCCTCCCAACGACGTGGTCGCGGTGAGGAGGGGGCAGGGGTTGTCTGTTTACATGCGGTATATCACTACACACTGTGCATGTATTGCCACCAGGAAAAAGTCAGCTGATTATGTTTAGTGTCGGTTTCAAACCAGATCTTATTGATCTGGGGTCCGTTTCAACATCATTCTCGCTCAGATATAGCTCATTTGCATATGAGGATCGTCGAGATTAAACGAGTGGGTCAGAGTGCTCGTATCCTCCCTATATATGTTAAAGAAGGATTTAAACGAGGGAAGAGGTTTTTTTCATTTTCGTAAGTGGCAGGAATTAGGTCACGAGAAATTTGGAAAATAATGTACCAAAAACGGCCCCTTGTAGCTGTTTGGTGAGCCTATTATTCAAACTCACACAGCCTGACTGCTGGGAATCCTATTTGATCGAAGGCTAAGATTCAATGACCATATGAAAGACCTAATGGCAAAGGTCTACAGGCGACTAAACCTGTTGAAGTTGCTCAAAGGGACAAACTGGGGCGCCAGACAATATACCATCCTGAAAGCCTAGAAGTGCTTTATGCGCCCTGTCCTAGAATATGGTGCACTTAAAACTGGAGGTTAACGGGAACACAATTGAAAAAAAACATTCAGATCTTTCAAAATAAGTGCTTGAGACTAGCACTTGGTATAACCTACCATGACGGAACAAGAACAATAGATCTGCATGATCTCACTAATGTCCCTATGATCAAAGATAGGATGACGGTACTGGCGGTTAAAATATTTAGATCACTTGAAAACACACAGTGTTTAAGGTACTGATGTTGAACCATGAGATCGTTCAAAAACGATCAGGCTCTAATACAATTCTGGATCAATTGCTGGCTGTAATCCAGGCTGATGCATAAACATGGTTGACGGTTGAAGGATAACGGTTTAGCTCCTGTTCCCACAGAGAACGGGGGCTCTGGGAGAGCCGTTCTGTGTGTTTTTTGCTCTGAGTTTTTTTCTATCATACCACTGCATGAGACAAAACACGGTTAATGGATATCGGTTGAACTCCTGAACTCCTGTTCCCACAGAGAACAGGAGCTCTGAAAGGAGCCGTTTTGTGTGACATAGGAGGCAGTGAGCTCTTTATCATAGCACTGCAGGAGGCAGAGTTTGGTCTTAAGCAATGAGCTCTTTATCAATATCATTACATATTGCTAGCTTGGGTGATGGCCCAGCGGACGCGGATGGTTGGCTAAAGATGACGGTTCAATGATGGTGGTCTCAAACACACTGATCAGAAAGCAGAGCACATCTCAAAAGGGTCAGTCCTTGCCCTTTCTCTGGTGACTGGTCGCTCAAACGGCTGCTTCTATGGTTCAGCAGCCCTGGTTCCTTGTCTCCCGGACCTACTTGCCTTACTTGCTTTGTACAATCACCTGCCTTACCAGGTGAAAAGAGAGAGGCACTATAAGGCTTATACTAGCCGAGTAAACAACGGCCCTGGGCGAGCGCAGCGAGCCACAGAGCCGTGAATCTAGTATCAGAGTGGCTTTGGTATCAACTTTAAATTGCCACTCTGCCCTCATTTTGATGAGCTACGGCCAATCTAACATCATCTTACTTATAAATAAATATATTAATTACATCCCTGTAGTTCTTGAGTTTATATGTGACATATCGGACCTTAATTTAAGTAAAATACAACTACAATTTCCGGCGATATCAATCTTTGCGTGTGGGACATGAGCGACATCTATGTGAGGAGAATTCGTCCCCAAATGCGCATGCTCAAAACCGCTTGAAGTAAATATGAACACAAAAACGCTCGTGGTCATTCTTTGCCGAGACGATCCGGCATCGATTACGTCATGTACCCTGGCGTTAGGTGTTAGGGTGGGGGGCTACAGCAATGGCAGGCCTACTGACAGGATGGGGTATCGGAGCTAACAGGCAGGAGAGGTGCACTAATGCCCCTGCTGCCTGCAGCCTGAGTTGCAACACCCCAGCTGCCCGGCGTTGGAGGGGGTAGGCGTGGTTTAATTGCAGCAATGAAAATAACAAGGAACACATTAGCGCTGAACGTCTGTGGCTCGCTGTGCTCGCCCAGGGCCGTTGTTTACTCGGCTAGGAGCACATGAGAGTTATAAATGTAAATTTTATTCAATGCAACCAGTTTAGTTTATAATAATTATATGTTATATTATTTGTATTTAGTAATTCATGTGCAACATATATATACATAATAATAAACATGATTACATTAGCATTCACATTAACATACGATGGAAATGAGAAACACACGATGAATGATGACATACAAGATATATAACAATTGTCTAAAATACAATAATACAATATATAAAACATTTAACAATTATATAACAATGGCGTTCTTGTGCAGAGGATGGGAAGTCAACTTTAGGACTATAGGGATCATTTGTGGTAAAATCTTGTTCTGTTAAAGAATTACTTTCTTTTATGGGACCCCCCACCCGTCGTTTACCACCGTTATGCGGCGCGCGTTTAGCAGGAGTTCCAAGAAAACTAATGTTTGTTAATGGCAGAGTGCTGAGTCTGGTTTAACATGTTTAATTTCTGTAATAATTTCCCTTGCTTGGCTAATTGTAACTCTTCGGCAGTTGCCTCATGCGATTGGCTGATTAAGTTTTTAACTAGATCTAACTCGCTATGAGAAAATAGTGGGCTCGGATGTTTAATTTGGTAAATTTCAGCTAGATATGATGTTAGTGACAGGTTAATATATTGGCAGTATTCCACTATCTGCACAGGCGGATTTAGTTGTCTTAGAGCAGCGTGAACGGCATAATTTATGCATGTCTCTTATTGGTTATGACCAGCTCAGCTCAGTTTCGCTAATGTCCTCATGGATATCGGTAATTAATTATAGTGTGGCGGTTCGATTGGACGTTGTGTCATTGCTGTCGACCTGTTAAGCAACGATGACTTATATGTGACATCTAATTGGTGGGGACAGAGCTGGGGTCAAATTTGTGAACCAGTGAGATTAACGAAACCGGGCAGAGACTAGTGGGGTACACCACACCCCTCCCTGATAATAAGTAAGTAAGTAAGTAAGTAAGTAATTGTTTATTAAAGTGACCAGTATATATATTTCACATAGTATAATAATACACGAAAATAAATACCCAACCCTCCAGGGCTTTTTAGTCACTGTCTTATAACATTTATAACAACTTATTTATAACAACTATGACAATACATATAATATATATATAGGTCAAATTACATATTTCACACAACCGTTCATCTGCAGGTACATTGCGACACCTGCCCGTCTCTATTGCTAAAGGAAGAATACCGCTTCTAAATTGACAAAAAACAGATCGTTAACACTTTGGAATTATAAATCTAACATACAATTCTGTTTTGAGATTTATTTTAAATAGAGCATATGTTCATAACTTGGGTTTAGATGCCACGCTTAGTTTCCATTGATGGGTATCCTTTTTGACTAGATGTTCTTTAACAGTTTGCCACGGTAAATGTGAAATGTTCTTTGAGGTTATATCTAAATCTAGCTCTAGAAATATAGACTTCACTCTTTTTACCCAACCCAAATTATTGTTTCTCATAATTTTGTAATACATACGAGATGTCTCGAGAAGGGAGAAACCCAATTTACTTCACCATGTAGTGCTGGGATTGGAGTTTTCGGTCCAACTCCTAAAAAATACCTCAATGCACGGTTTTGTAATTTAGAGCAATCATCAGGCTTAGTAAGACCCCATACACCAGCAAAATAGTCAATAATGGGTACAACAGTACAATCGAACAATTTTTTTGTATGTAATGTATCCTACATCTTTCAGCGTCTTAAATTTTGATATGCATGCTCCTAATGCTCTCCCTCCTTGAGAACATATCTCATTGATACTTGCTTTGAAATCCAGGTGATCCCCTGAAATTAAACCCAAATATTTCTGTACAATATCAACAGTTTTATTTTGAGAAGTGAATGAAAAATCTGTAATTGACACGCGCACTTTGCGAAAGTGTACAATTTTAGATTTAGGATGATTTACACTCATGCGCCATTTATTGCACCAATTTTCAACACAGTTTAATAAAGTCTGAAGGTCATTTTCATTTTCTGCCATCAGAGTTAAATCATCAGTGTACAACAGATGCGAAATTCTATCATCACCAAGGGTAATACCTATTCTCAGCGAATTTAATTCTGTGGACAAATCGTTTATAAAGATATTAAAAAGCGTCGGAGAAAGCACATCTCCTTGGCGCATACCACATTCAGTATCAAACCAGTTTGACAAAATAGTCAATAATGGGTACAACAGTACAATCAAACAATTTTTTTGACAGATTTAGGATGATTTACACTCATGCGCCATTTATTGCACCAATTTTCAACACAGTTTAATAAAGTCTGAAGGTCATTTTCATTTTCTGCCATCAGAGTTAAATCATCAGTGTACAACAGATGCGAAATTCTATCATCATCAAGGGTAATACCTATTCTCAGCGAATTTAATTCTGTGGACAAATCGTTTATAAAGATATTAAAAAGCGTCGGAGAAAGCACATCTCCTTGGCGCATACCACATTCAGTATCAAACCAGTTTGACGAATCATCATTAACTTTTACTGATGACCTAGTTTTAGTGTACATAGATCTAATTGCAAAATAGAAGGGACCGTCTACAGAAGATCGAAGCAATTTATACAATAGAAGCTCTCGATCGACCCAGTCGAATGCTTTTGCAAAGTCTATGAATGCAACAAAGGTAGGTTTAATTTGATCCATACGGCAGCTAATAACACTTGATAAAACAAAAGCGTAGTCTTCACACGAGCAGTGTTTTCGAAACCCGTTTTGCTCTTCTGTTAAAAAGTCAACGTTATCCAAATAAGCTACTAGTCGGTGATTTAAAATAGATGAGTACAGTTTATATACATTAGATAACAGGCTGATACCTCTGTAATTAAGAGGGACAAATTTATCTTTTGTTGAACATTTTGGAATAGGTGATATAATGGCTTCTTGCCATACGGATGGAATAATGCCTCAGTCAAAACATTTATTAAAAAGTGACCACAATAGAATGAGAAGGGAAGGATCAGTGAGAACCTCGTTTGGCAAGCCATCAATACCAGGGGATTTCTTTGGTTTTAAACTTTTAACTGCATTTTCTATTTCATGATAACCTATGGGTTCATTCAGCATATCCACTCCAGTATAATGTGTAACTATTGTATTTTCTAATAATAATTTGTGTTCCAGGCACGCATTATAGAAATTCAAACTAGTTTCTTCAACATCACCATTGGTTCTATTATACAGTTTTTAAAAATCCTCACCCCATGTATCTAGTACATCAAGTCGATCTGTGACAAAATCCTCCCCCCTTTTCACTCTATCTGGTAATTTTTTATGTTGACTTGGTAGCAGATTATTGACCCGATTCCAAAATTCTTTTGTATTTTTACTGTTTAGTGAATCTATTTCATTAATTTTCTCTCTTCTATAAGCACGCTCTTTTTTCTAAGATTTTTATCAAAAATATTTCTCGCTGCTACAAAATCTCGTTGTAGTTGCTTTTTTTGTCAGGTTGGACCCTTTAAATTTCACAAATATCTTCTCAGCAAAACACATACTCTGCCATAATTCGTTTAATTCGGAGTCCCAGTAAGGTTTTGTTTTTCTATACCTCCTTCTGGTTGGCTTACGTACATCAATTATTTTTATAGAATTTATCTAGCTCTTGATAAATATTGCTACATAATAGATCATACAAATCATCTATATCGTTTTGACATCGCTTAGCATCGTTAATATAATTGATAACATCATTCAGTGCCAGTCTCCAGGATTCATTAATCATAAACCAATCTGAATTTTTATGTAGATTGTATCTTTCGAAATAGCGTGATGATGGCACTGTATAATCTACGTTATGACTGTGTGTTTTCATTTAGTATGCTCTCAGTCTCTTTAACACCATAACTATCGTGTGGTGTCTATACTCAGAAAAATAAGACGTTATTTACCCACAACGACGCGGATGTTATATTACAATTACTATATTAAGTCATATCTAGAATATTGTTGCACTATATGGGGACAATGTAGCAAAACTGACACATATTCAATAGTTAAATTACAAAAACAAGCCGCACGCCTCATTCTGGATGCTGATATGTATTCCCCATCTAATCCTCTGTTCAAACAGCTTCAATGGCAAACTTTTGATAAGATTGTTGAAGAGAAACAAGCCTCAATGGTATTCAAAGCTTTAAACAACCTCTCCCCTGCTTATATAACTTATTTATTTAAACCAGCATGCACATATACAAATCACTCCTTAAGATCAAAAACAAGTAATAAACTACATGTACCAGCAGCTCATCACAAGAGCCTGAGGTTTAGTGGCCCAAAAATCTGGAATTCCCTTTCTGATAAAGCTCGTAAAGCAACAACATTAAATGAATACATGCGCGAATATAAAAATGGAAATACAAAGTAGATCGATTTTATTACAGATTTGTATTTTGTGCCTGCAATTGTGCTTTAGTTGTACTCACAAATGTAAATAATGTATACATGTATGTTCATAATTCTTATATTTACCATGTATGTATGTATGTAAATACCTCATATTATCTTTATATGATAATTTAAAAAAAAGAAATATGAGTTATATAAATATACTTAAATATATCAATTTTCCATATATATAAGATTTTTTATTATTAATTATATATGTATCTACATCAATTATAATACCCCGGTACTTCAAAAGTGTTTGCAGTATATATGCAAAATGTTTGTAGGATTTTTAGTTAATTCGTTGTGATAAGATTGTCCGATTTATCATACAAACACATTTTAGTAAATGCTTTTATATTATATATGTAAGTTAGTAAATTATGGGAATTGTGTAGATCTCATCCATATGTAATATCAACTTAATTATTACTAGAAACATTAATTCTAATAGCTATTTTTTCTTTATTTTATTATTATATATTTTCTTACCAATTATGTAAAACGTATAGATTTTCATAATTTGAGGTTTTATATATTATATACATGTATATAATGTAATACGCTAAATATCGATGTATGGTTTATTATTATTATTTATTTAATGATCTGTGAGGGCCCGAAGGCAGATGAGCTATGGTGCATATATGTTTTTAATCTTGATTTTACACATTTGTGCTTGGATATACCTGTACCCTCGATAAATAAAGACTTTATTATTATTATTATTATTATTATTATTATTATTATAACTAGATATATTTACCTTCAACCATATAACAGAGTGATCTGGCGGTTTACATACTGTGCTGACTAAATCTTGTAAGGAAAACAAATTTAGCAAATCCAAAGTATTAAAAATGTTAAACTCAGCGCATGTATTAAGAGAACACTTCTCTGTTAAAAATAATCAACAACAGATCGACCTCGTGTGGAAACACATGTGAAGTTGTCATTCTCTGGAGACACACGTCCATTGATTATACATAGCTTCATATCCTTTACAAATTCTATTTTAACTTTTCTCCATACATATTATATCGTGTGGTGTCAACTAATTTGCGTGGTGGTATATCTTCATCCTCAGGAATGTAATCACATAAATTACCTGTTCTTGCATTTAAATCACCACAGAGGTAAAAAGCGTCGGCGTAAGTTCGAAGATATATTTGCGAAATAAGGTGAGCGTAAAACTCGGTGGGATTACTCCACACAGAGTTTTCCGGTGGTAAATAACAACTGTATATGACAATCTAACAATCAAAAATCCTCACAGATATGAGGCAAATATGGTAGTGAAGACGTTACTCTAATGAGCTTCCGTACGAATACATGCTGGCGCTTCGTACTACAGCTCTAATACAGGCTGATCGAAAATCATTGTAAAGGGTGAGAAATCGCCCGAAACATCCAAAAACTGATACTGAATGCAATATTTTTTATCGAATCGGCTTTATAGAACATTTACCTGCTTAATTGGGAAATTTTTGTGATGAATAAAGAAATCAGTAGACTGTAAAAGATGTTTTATTCCGTGTGGGTTGAAGAAAATTTTGTTGATCAACATTGATCAATGGCCACCGGGCCACAGCAGTGGTCGACAGTGTGAAGTAATCTCAAGCATGCGCACTGACGGGTACTGGCGACTTCGGTCCACCTGTGAAAATGCAGCAGGCATAAAGAAGCCCTGGCGCGTGCCCTCAGGGCACTTATGGCAGTCAGCCCACAGTGTGTAGTAATATAGCGAATATAGATATACAGACGCTTTCAATAACCCGCCATGCCCTATCACCCCCACCCCCACATCAACATCTGTTCATCTTTCCTCGCATAATTTGACCACAACGTTTTAATGATATCACCTGATTACAATGTCACTTAAATGACTTTGTGCCGAAAAGTGATGTGAAGCAATAATTTACAATTACCGGTACTATGTAGGCCTAAACATATATACCCGTCAGATTAACTTGTATCGCATGTTTTTCGCCGATTTCTCAATCAATTCTCAGCCGATTTTGATGAAATTTTGCAAGGACTATTTTCGACGCGGCGACTACCGTGAAATTTTCATAAAAAAATATTATGTAGTTCAAAAGTTAGACCATTTGACATGTAGTAAATTTGAAATTACGACGTCGCTCTATAAACCAATTAAACTGGTTAAATTAAAGTTTGTTTTTAGCCCTGAATTGCATTACATGCCAGATGGTCTAACTTTTTAGCTAAACATTATTTTCCGATGAAAATTTCACGAGTGACTCGCAAATAGTCCATACAAAATTTCATTAAAATCAGTTGAGAATTGACTGAGAAAATGGCGAAAAACATGCGATACAAGTTAATCTGACGGCGGGTACAAACATGCTCTCTTCTCGGCTGCAATGGTTTATAGCCCCATCTACTACATAAATGCACAACGAAACTAGCCCTACACAGTGACAATTACATAGGAATCCAGTGGTTGGCCTGTCAACACGTGTGCGTACATAGTTAAAAAAGAAGATGGCCAAGCAGAAGAAAGATGTTAAAAATGATAGAAGGGCCTGTGCAAGCCTATTTTAGATAAAATTACCACTAGGTACGACAATTTTTTTGCCTGGGATGATCTCAACTATTATTGAGTTTCATGCTTCAACTTTCACCATGTTTTGTCATGTCCGACGCATGCAAAACAAGGTTATTGAGTATAGTTCACAAAAAAAATCAATAAAACACTATTTCTGGAAAGTGTTGCAGATAGTAATCTGAGGTCTTGTCTTACTCTAGAAGATTCAGAGCTTGGATGGAGATTGTTTACTAACAATTTTAAATCAACCATTGACCAGCATGCTGCTATTAAAAAACGCAAGGTTCGATCAAACCAGCCGCCCTACATAAGCACGCATATATATGCGTAAAGCCATCTGGATACGAAAACGCCTGTACAAAAAGTACATTACAAACAGAAATGGAGACACCTGGGAAAAGTACAGAACACAACGAAATTTATGTGTAGATATGGGGCGTAAGGCTATGAGGGCTACTTGTTTGATATAACCACGCAGACTAAATGGAATTTTTTGAACTCTGTAAAACCTTTCTTCACTATTAAAAGTGGTACTGGATCAGGAGAAATTATATTATCGGAAAATAGTAAAATTATATTTGAACAAAGTGAAATAGCGGAAATTATGAATGATTTCTTTGTAAACGTAGCTGCCGACATTGGAAAAGATCACACTCTTTCTTACCTTTAAAATCATCCCAGTATTCTTGAAATTAACGAACATAATCAACGAATCACCTTTGATTTTTTCCCACCACGAGTGATGATGTTTCTAAAATTTTAAAAACTCTAGCTATAAAAAGCTAAGTGAATTTCCCCGAAATTTTTAAAACACACTGGCTCTGAAATAGCACCTATTATTTCTGGACCAATAAATAAATCTATTGATCAGGGGTGTTTTCCCAGCGTTTTAAAAAAATCATCAGTTGTTCCAATTTGTAAAAAAGCTTAAAATCTACAAAATGGTAACTACCGTCCAACAAGCCTTCCACGAATTTTGGAAAATTTTCGCGAAAGTATTAGCACACCAGATTTCTCCTTTTTTTAAATGTTGCACATTCTCCACACCTCTCTGCTTTTCGTCTGGGCTATAGCTGTCAGGACGCCTTGCTAGGTCTATTAGAGCATTGGCACAAAGACCGTGCCAAAATGAAAATTGGAGCTATTCTAATGGATCTAAGCAAAGCGTTAGACTATATGCCTCACGATCTGCTGGTGGCAAAGCTGTAAGCCTATGGTGTTCAGCCCAAATAGTCTAAAATTATTTGATCATATCTTTCCAACAAACAACAGCGTGTCCGTGTTGGCGAAAAGTACAGTTCGTGGCAAACCACCAACAAAGGAGTTCCACAAGGATCTGTTCTCGGTCCTAGATATTTTTCAATGTTTTTATAATTGATCTTTTTTATTTTGTCAAAACTGTCCTGCTTACAAATTATGCAGATGATAACACTCTTTCTTATGCAAATAAAAATTTCCAAATTGTTAACTTATAGCTGGAAAGGGAAGCAGAAAAATGTATCTGGTTGTTTGCCATAAACTGCATTAAAGCCAGAAAGAGTGAAACTGGACAATCGGCTAGTTTTATTCACCACACCAATGAATTGTGTAACAAAACAGGAAGACAAGTGAATGATCTGAAGCGACTATGCCATCACATCAGTCCAGATGTGAAGATGGCCATTTCAGAGCTTTCATCTCGATCAATTTACAGTACTGCCCAGCAATATGGCACCATTGCTCGGTATTAAACACTCAAAAAAAATTAGGAACTGGCTCTGCGGTATATCACAAATGGCTATACATACGCCTACAGATCTTTGTTGTTGTGTCAGACCAGCTTGCATTCCCTGGAAGAGGGACGACAACAACAAATAACTATTCAGACCTTCAAAATGATAAATAACCTTTCGCCACCATACCTTCAGGGTCTAATCACAACTCCTAAATTTACTTGAATTCATAGAAATTATGTGAAAGCCCTAGAAATACCTTTTTACAATAGAGCTAGACACGGAACAAATTCATTTTCTTTTTTTGGCACCTAGTAAAATCTACCAGAGGAAATTCATACACTATCTGATCTTCTTTCTTTCAGGAAAGTCATAGCTACTGGTCTGTACACAACAGGAGACTAGAACTTTTTTGTCACCACTGAGATAATAACTGAAACCGACACTATCCTTTTACATTAATTTACATAAATCCAAGATGGCCGCCAAAAGCTTTTATGGTCTCACCACACAAAACTACGCGCATACCATTATAAAATTTGAGAGCTGCAACATTACACACAAAAAGTGGCTATTAACAGTAACCTCTAAGATAAATAGTAGCATTACAGATATAGTTATTGATATAAAATTACTTTTGATTATTTAATATGATGTTTTATTCAAAAAACATTAAATAAGGTATAAATAACGTGTATTTGTTATTATATCAATAACAAGACATATGTGTAAAATAAGTTGATGTGTTCAGGGAAATTGTTCACAAGGAAAATAGAAAAAAATGTTCTATCAATGTGATAAAGAAATAATATGTTCTTCTGGTTGTATTCGGAGACGATCTTCCTACTTATGAGCTAAGGTGTTATTTCACTACATGTATGGAGGCCTACTAATTATAAAATGTGGCTCCTGATGCTTAATTAATTTACATCGGTCTATTTACATTTTATCTCTTTGAGAATGTTGGTAGGGCTGAGCGTATACATGGGATATAGTACTTCTATAAGAGAGGTATTATGTGTGGGACATTATTTTGCACATAAGAAGGAGTGTTCAGTATCGTAGTCATTATTTCATTCCGGGTCACCAGCTGATCATACAATATATAACAGGACACAAAGGAACTAGATTTGAGAAGCTTGATATACTCCAGATTAACTTTTTAATGGGTTTGACTTTCTACCATTTATTTCTACAAACTGTTCTCTATTACTAAGGTAAGATTTAAACCATTGTAGCGAGGAAAAGTTACACTTGTAAATTTTAAGTTTTTTAATTAGAATATCGTGATCTACCAGATCAAATGCTATGCATAAGTCTATAAGCAACACCCCTATTGCATTGTCTTTATTTAGTGCTGAGAGCCAGGTATATACCATAAGGGTAAGTGCAGTCTCACATGAGTGATTGACCTTAAAACCAGATTATTTTTTGATAAAGTAAATTGTATGAGGTCATATATTCATAGAAAGGAATCAAGACGTGTTTTTCTTATATTTTAGAAGCTATTGGGTAAATCGATATGGGTCGATCATTGCATATGTCTTCCTTTGAATCTGTTTTTATTGATTGGGGTAACTCTTGCCACTTTTCAAACGTATGGGAAACTCCCAGTTTTAATACTAGAATTGCAAAATCTTTACTATTGAATCAGTAATATCAGAAGCTATTAATTGTATAAATCTTGCACTTATATCATCATGACCTGTCGATTTGTTCCCTTTTCTCTTATTAATGTACTTTAGTAAAAACTGGTGAATAATTCAATAAATTTTAAAACTATAATTTTTAGGAACTTTTTGTTCTCTGAATTGCTCGAGTTTACTTGGACAGTTTCGTATTATCAAACAATAGTGGTACCGGTACTGCGACGCAAAGTAAATATTTTTCCTCGGCGCATCCTAAATAGAAAAACTGGAGAGCCCTGGTAGTAAACATAAACGAACTCAGGGACAAAAAAGCGGCAGTGCAATCAGCCTGCGATTATCTTCAGCCTGATGTGATTATTGGATGTGAGACTAAAATTACGAACAACATTTTCACATCTGAAATCCCACCCCCATAATACGTTACAAACACATACCGCAAGGACAGAACGTCACACGGAGGGGGGGGGGGGTCCTGATGGGAATAGAGATCGCTATGTTGTCATCAAAGTCGACATTGACGCAGACTCAGGGCAGACTAAAATTACGAACAACATTTTGAGTTGAGCTTCCAGATGGGAAGCCACTCCATATATGTAGTTTTTACCGATCACCTAGTAGTGGTGTGAACACATTGTGCAGCCTCGAAAATTCTTTTGAAAAAATCACTCAACCAGGACAGAATTTAGTAATTTCTGGGGATTTTAACTGTGGTGATGTTGATCGGGACTCTAGCACAGTAAAACCAGATGCTTACGACTGTGCTCCCAATCAAAAACTTCTAGATATTGCGAATAATTGTTCACTAACAAATGTCCAACAGCCAGCTACACGTCGGGGTAGAGCCCTAGATATATATCTTACCACCAACCCTTCTCTAGTAAAGAGTGTAACAGTGGTCCCAGGCATGTCAGATCATGAAGGCATGACAGTGATTGACACTGACATCCGTCCCACCTATTCAAGACCTAAACCTAGAAAGATTAATATTTTTTCTAAGGTAAACTGGGATCAGATCCAAAAGGACACAGCAAAATTTAGATTTGATTATCTGAAAAAAACATACTCTAAGATCAGTCAATACAAATTGGACTTTATTTAAAAATCATGTTTAGGCAATGTTATCAAAATATGTACCATCTAAACAGCTATCTACCCGGCACAATTTACCTTGGTTTGATAAAAAGGCTAAGTCTAACCAAAAAATATATAACAGAGCAAAACTCACCGGTAACACAAATGATTGGCAGAAATACCGGAATGTCAAAAAATCAACAAATCACCACTTGAAGAGATCACATCGACACCACGTAAATAGTAAATTATCTGATGCTTTAGAAAACAATAATACAAATTCTTTTTGGTCGTACATTTAGTCCTTGAGGAATGACAATAATGTGGTGGCCCATATTAAGGTGGAAGGTAAACTACATAGTGACCCTACCCAAAAGGCAACCCTTCTAAGCAAACAATTTCAATCTGTATTTGTCAAAGAAGACCACAAAATTCCTGTACCAAAATTGGGTGATACCACTGCCCCTACTATTGGTGACCTGAAAATTACAACTAAGGGATCCCCAATATATTTTTAAAACAGACAGCGAAAGAGTCTGCTTCTGTTCTTGCAGCTCTCTTTACTCAATCATTACAAACTGGAAATTTACCGGGTGATTGGCTCTCTGCCAACGTTAGCCCAATTTTTAAAAAGGGTGATAGGGGCCTGGCTTCAAACTATCGATCGGTCTCCTTGACATGTGTTTGTTGTAAGCTCATGGAGAATATATTGGTAAGACACATGTTAAGGCATTTTGATGACGAAAACATAATTTCAGACAAGCAGCATGGTTTTCAAAAGGGTCACTCTTGCGAAACCCAGTTGATTACTATCGTAAATGATCTGTTTGCATCAGCCGATGTGGGGAACCGTGTGGATATAGCCATCCTGGATTTCTCGAAGGCATTTGACATGGTTTCTCATCGCAGACTGATGTCCAAACTAGATCATTATGGTATAAGAGGAAACATCCATAAATGGATTTCATCTTTCCTTAACAATAGAAACCAAAAGGTCGTGATTGATGGATATAGTTCGGATACAATTTCTGTAGACTGAGGGGTGCCTCGGGGATCGGTCTTGGGTCCAATACTGTTTTTGGTCTTCATCAATGACCTGCCTGATCTCGTTAAATCACAATGTCGCCTGTTTGCTGATGACTGCCTTGTGTACAATGAAATTGAAATTTTAAATGACTTTTTGCAGCTACAAAAAGATCTTAAATTACTTGAAAATTGGGCTGAGGAATGTTTTTTGTTGGTACGGCTTAGTTTCAGTCATATTAGTTTGATGGTGTGATGGTACAGGCGGGCGGGTGTGTTGATGTCTTTCCGGTCGATGTGAAGGCTGTTAGAGTCGCTGCTGTACTATGAAATGATGGGATACGTCATAGGCTGATGTCGTTGCTGTTTACAAGCTTGTTGATTCAGCGACGCCGTCACTTGCCGAGTCATAGTTGGCCTTGTAACTACAGGCCTACCTGGGAAGGCCACTATGTTTTTTCTCTGTTTTAGATGAGCGCTCGCATTAGATTTAGGCAGCGCATTTGCGCATTGGAATGTTGCAGATTTCCAAAAAAGCCCAGTTATTTTCGGGAGATAAAAAAACATTCAAAAAAAAAACAAGTTTATTTTAGGAGATAAAAAGTATTTTTCGAGCTATGTTTTTTAATGCTTGTTTTACACGTCGCCCTCATTATTTTTTTTTTTTTAGGTCCATTTTTTATATTTTGTCGCTCTCATTAACTTTTCTAGCAATTTGTCCATTGTTTTTTTTAATTTGGCTGCCCTCATTAACTTTTCCAAAAATAGGCTCAATGTTTTTTCTCTTAAATGTTTTTCTCCGCCTCTGATCTAAAACAGAGAAAATTAAACATAGTGGCCTAAGATAAGGTTAGCAAGCCTTCCACACAACTGCTTGCACCCACGTATATTTTAGTGTAATCAGTAGTCACGATTGTTCAGCCGATATGTGTCCGTTGCTTGGTGGTTAGACTAAGCATTAATATTAACAAAATTAATTTACATATGAGAAACGTATGTAAATATTGAAAATACTTCAAATAAAGGTTATTTTAGCTTTGAATGACCCCCAACTTCATTTGTCAAAGTGCGCTTTAAGACTCATTTTGCCATATCTGGTCACATATGCTATCAAACAAAGTAAAGCAGGGGTCATCTTGGATTTATGGTAAGGAGGATCAAAATACTTAGTTTCATTGTTTGTTCTCATGTTAAACCTTTTGTGTAATCATTAGTAGCCTAGCTAACAACAAAGCATAATATTATAGCCCAGGCCCGTAGCCGGGGGGGGGGGGGGGTCGGAGGAGTCGTACGATCCCTCCCCCCCCCCGGAGGAGTCGTACGACCCCCCCCCCCCATGCAAGCTGAAGGTCCACAATTTGGCCATCCCTTGTCGCCGATTTTTGGCCAACTTGAAAAACGTTGGCTTAAAGTTTGAAGAATATGAATAAACATTTTACCAAGTCATTGTCTCATGTTTAGCAATGTGGTTGACGCTTGTAGCCGTATTAGCATAAGCCTATTGTGACTAGAAAAAATGCTAAACCATCTAAGGGGTCGACCATTTAATACCAGGGGGGGTATGGTTTTTTCGTAAAAAAATAGTTTGCTCTATAGTGTGTGGGAAAAAAATAATTTGTTCAGTTATGTTTAAGAAAAAGATAGGTTGTTGACAGCCAGCAGATCTTTCCAAATCTGCTGGAAACTGCCAAAGAAAGGCAAAAATTTCGTCGCTCCGCTCGGGTCAAACGTCTGATGCGCAAAGGTGTTATACCGGCACACTGGAATGGGATTAAAGGTCAACTGTTAAATTTGCAGTTCAGCTGTTTGAGCATATAAAATGTAATGTGGATGTATAGTAGAGCATTCAAACACAATCTGTCAACACCATAACAAAATTTGTCAGCTCCATAACAGAAATATGTTGATGACTGTTACGGTGATGACAAATTGTATGTTTATTGAAGATTTCCCCTGAAAAATATCAACCTTTTATCACCCAAACTATCTCATATATTTGGGTTATTCAAGTCAAACTAACGACATTGACTTTTGATTTTTACTTTCAACTGTGGCTATATGTGGGCCGTTACGGTGCTGCCTTACAATAAACATACATTTTAAAAATCTTCCTTAGAGTGGTATTTTTGAAGGACAAAATATGAAACTTTCACCAACCTCGTGTATCCCATGCTAGACCAGCAAAAGGTCAGTCGTATGCAATGATCATCACAACATACCAATTGCAACAAACACAGCTAGCCACATGAACATGCTGTGTTATGGTGTTGACATTACTTTGATGGCCACATGTGTGAGTGTTACTTGTAGCAACATGCACCATATGACAGACTTTTTCTATGAAGTATCTGATTGGTATTCCCTGAGGTTACAACTAGGAAATACATTTCCAGATACCTGGCACCTATCTTCGTTGCAAAATGTTATTAAACACAGAAAATCACCTTTCGGACACGTTACGGTGCTGACAATTGTCAAACTCGGATTACAAAAAATAATATAATGGATGCACTTAGGAGAGTGATTTTTTTCGCCAACACTGTTCACATTGATAGTGAGCTGCTGGCATGGGCAGCTACATTTAACAGCCTTTCATCTAGGTGTTCTATATACAGGATACTAAAGTTCACAGCTTGCAAAGAATGGCTCATATATTCAACTCGAAGGCCTAAAAAATACACATAAATTCAAAATGACACATGATCGTAATGACTTTAAGGTGTAGCCTATTTAATTTAGCATAGGGGAGGGGGAGGGGAAATTGTGTTTAAAAGCAGGAAGTGCGAAATATGGGGGTTTTATATTTAAAACAAATTAGGAGAGGCATAATTCCCTCGCACCACCCTACTGGCATGACTGGCGGCTGCCGAGAGTGGAAAAAAGGTCCAACTTCTGGCCTAAAACGACCCCCCACACAAAAATCCTGGCTACGGGCCTGTAGCCAAACATGTTAAAATAAGGCCAATATATGCCAAAAAATTATAACCAAATAAGGTAAAACAGCATCCATTTGGGATTTATGCAAATGAGTTTAAATATGTGTGGCCTACATTCAACTTTTATTTACATTCTGTATGATCATCCCGAACTATAGTCTAATTTGGGCTAAATGCTAAACAGATCTCACCGCATGCCAACAAATGATGAAATATGTTGCAAATAAGGTCAAATTGTGGCTATATTGGATTATTACAAAACACATTTTGAATTCACAACACTTAAACTTTCCATCTATAAAATTGCCAGTGGATCTGAGGGGTCCCTGATAGGCGTATGGGCGATAATACATGCAAGTCTATGGGATTCCGGAATGTGATTGTAATTACTTGTGCAAGACCATCACACACGTGTTCATGTTTTCATACTGGATACAGATCATCATGCTATATGTGACACGCTGGTATCGGAGCTGTTTTTCAGCGCAGATTTAGCATACAGCCAGTGATGCCGTCCACTTCCCCTGTTGTTCCCAAAGGGCACAAACCGGGGCCTCATTAAAATTAGTTGATCTGGTCTACCCAGAATTCAACGGGTCACGAATGGGAGACGCTAGCCACAACATCTATGACATCTTCGTGAAACAGGTGTGTTTCGGAAATTAAAAGTGTTTTTCACGGATAATAATATAATTATTATACTGACAAATTGAATAAAGGTAAAGTAAAATATATATTATGCATGATTAGGTTTGTGATGACACTGTAAATACACTATCATTGCATTTAGCAGTGTTTGAAAAAACGTCACCACGCTGGATGATCAGAAATTACCTGGTCTGAGAGTGACGAAGCCACCAGTTGGCAACCATTCGTCCGGCCAGACCCCTGGTTAAGTGAAGACGTATACATTTGTTGGTAAGTCGGCGAATTGCGATTTACCCTCGAGTGGGCACCGTTAAAGTCCGTGGCAGGACAGCGGCTGTACACAATTCAGCGCCGTAAGCCGTTCAACGCTAGGTTTATACCAGAACTAGTGCATAATCTCGCGTTAGCCCTCGCGCTGCGCGCTACTCTGCTGTATTGCCACCAGTGCCCTGAGGGCACAGACCGGGGCCTCTTTATGCCTGCTGCGTAAGGGATTCGCATATTATCGCTCACGAGTAGATCCGCAACTCACAAAAAATAAATGATTAAAGCAAGGTTATACCTTCATCTATTTCGTGAGCTTCGTCAAATTCAGTGTGTGGATAAACAGCCATGTTCTGTATTACTTTTAATTGATCACATACACGATAATTTATAGCATTAAGCCTTGTAAACAAGTACAGTTAAAATGGACAAAACGTATCCAATGTAAACAGGTAAACGCCAAGGTCTCACACCACAAATTAGCAAGCGGTCATTTTTGCGAGACTTGTAGGCCTAAGTTTATTACGGTATCATGATGGATAAAACAATATGTAGGCCTAATAATGTTTCATGAGTTAAATTTTCAGGTCACTATATGTTGGTCCGGGCACCATGGACACCTAATTTTTATTTTGTATTGACTTCAAATATTTTCGTAGCACATTACCTGTTATCGATCGCCTATGGCAAATTGAGTAGCCTACCCTAGGGCCTATTGATCTTTCATGAAATCACTGAAGTAGGCCTATCCCTATTTCAATTTGGCATCTTCATATCAAGTATCACTAGGACAGACAAATATAACAAATTTAGGTAATAGCACAATTCGATATATTTTCGTTTCGAATCATCATTTTATCTAATCGGAAATCTGAAGTAGGCCTACCCAAACACCCTTCAGAACGATACAAGAATCAAGTGTTTTTAACCACCTAGGCCTATAGGCCTACGTCTAAAACTATGGCAAACTAACATTTCATTATTATAAATAGTTTGAAAACAGCGCTCAATGGTCATATAAACAACGAAAACCACCTGATTTTGATGTACTAAAACGGTCATGTTGTACGTGACAGGATCGGTCACATTTCAAATTGGCAGTGTCTGTCATATCGTCTGCTACTAACATTCCCATGATACACAATGCAACCTCTAAATCGAGACCCCTATGGAAATTTGCTTTGTAATATAGAATTTGACTTAGGCCTATCTGATCAGTATTAGGCATAAGTAAAAAAAAGTGTTTGAACGAGGGACTATATTTCATCGGTCACAAAATAACGTTACGGCCCAAGCCTCTTAGTCTATTATATATACATACCATGTAGCCTATGTGTAGGCCTACACGACGTCGTAATACCGCATCCAGTGTGAGTGGGTAAGGTTGAATCATTTCACATCCATATTGCGGAGTGATAGCCCATGTGGGGTGGAAATTGCGCTGCCAAAATAGCATCGGTCACGGTAAGGTAATGTAGGCTACAACATGGTTTTACTTTTAATACTCTCCATGGAACAAACGTTCTTCAAGTATATATAAACAATCTTAACAACAAAATACGATAACTCATAATAACAGTTGTTTTAAGTCTGATATAATTGACGCAACGCCCAGCGATAGAATGAACGAGTTAATGCTTACAAAAGTCGTCCTGATAAAGCTTTGGCATGTTGTAAGTTATGAAAGGACCGATGTGTTCATGCTGTTCATTACATATGAGACAGAAGGTGTGTGTCGTAGGCCTACATTACAATAATCACACCACACGCATGTTGGACATTAAAACGTGACAGATCTTATTATATGAGCGTATATATAAGCCATGTCGTTAGCTACACAAAAGACAGATGATATAGGCCTATGTTGTACATCACGATACTATCGACACTGTAATTTCTACATTAAAACGTGACAGACTTTCACATGGCATGTTGAACGTTACTGGAGGAGAGGTGACTTTTGTCTCACTTAAAGGTAAAAAAAACAAGTACGATTATCGATTAATCGATATTAAATTCTAATCTATAATACAACTAAATAAAATAGAGAAGGTAATGTGTATGATAAGTTCTATGCGCCGAAATGGCTGCAGAACTGTAGGCCTATGTTCTCCGTGGAGTTGAAATGGCACACGAATGAACAGGTCCAGTGACCAGGGGGTAAAATGTGAAGTCGGATAATAGGACTTCAGACCTGATATCAGACTATAAACCTACACCTTTACCTTTATACCCTCCTTTTAAACATATTTGATCGACCCCCACTATATGCGACGCTCTCATAATCTACCCCTCCCTCCCAGAATATGCCACCCTTTTCAACAACTATGTGTCGCCCTTCCAGAATCTGCCCCTAGTGGAAAGGAGGGGGTATATTCTGGGAGGGAGGGGTATATTCTGGGAGTGTCGCACATAGATGTTTAAAACGGGGTATATTATGGGAGGGAGGGGTATATTATGGAAGTGTCGCACATAGTTGTGAAAAAGGGAGGTATATTCTGGGAGAGAGGAGTAAATTCTGAGAGGGTCGCATATAGATGTTTAAAAGGGGGGTACATTCTGGGAGGGAGGGGGAGATTCTGAGAGCGTCACTTTGTATAAAAGGGGGTATATTCTGGGAGTGAGGGGTAGATTCTGGGAGTGTCGCATATAGTTGCAGAAAAGGGGGTATATTATAGGAGGGAGGGGTAGATTCTGGGAGCGTCACTTTGTTTAAAAGGGGGTATATTCTGGGAGGGAGGGGTAGATTCTGGGAGTGTCGCATATAGTTGTGAAAAATGGGAGGTATATTAATTGTGGGAGAGAGATTTTGTTAATGTGGGCCTTCCATTCCAGGGTCTCGCTAAAGCAAGCACCAAGATATGGTGTTGATGAAACGTTCGCTAGTTTAACTAAGGGTGTACTGACATTAAAGGAGATATACTAAAAAGTGGTTGAGAGGCGCTGAAGAGCGATGGACAAACATAAACAGGTGCTAAAATGTGAGTCAGAGGGCGACGAAAAAGCTTTAAAGAGCGATGCGGAGGGGTTACCCAGCAAACATGGATCTGTTGGGTCAACATTGCAAAATGGTTGATTGGATCAACATCACAATAAAACATGTTGGCAATGCACGATTTTGGGCTAACATTGCTAATTGGTGGGTTGGGATTTCTAAGCTGGTCCAACGTTGAGCTGACATATTATATTTGTATGTTGGCAACCCATAAATTCTACTACGATGGACCATTGTACGTTGATGGATTCTTTTTTTGAAAGATCGCCCTCTAATTAGTCTCTGTTGGGTCAACGCTGCAAAATAGATACCAGTAGTTGGCTATTCTAGGCCCCTATATGACCCAACGATGCTAACATAAAATAGGTTATTTTTTTCAATACAGTGCAACCTGTACGTACAGGAATGGCTTAGTTACAGAATTTGTTCCTGTTTGGCCGTTTTTTTATTTTGAAGAGGAACAAAACTTGCGATGTATTCTCATAATCTAGAGGAGCTGCCAATCTACAGAAGAGCTCTACTTCTTGTACACTGCCAGCCGTAAGCACTGTTATTCTGCGTGGTATGTTTTACAGCTGAGCTGACGTCACATTCCCCCACTCTTAATTTTAGCCTATCGTAGTGCGCTTGTGATTGGCCAGCTGTCCTGATAAAAGTTCTGTGATTAGCAGGCGAGGAGATGGACAACTGTGTGGTGAGCTGTCAGCATTTTGAGACACACGTGCCGTTTGTCTCTGGTTCTAACAGGCTGCACAGTGCTCTGTGTAGGCTATACTTCTTGAAGTTCTTGGTGTGTGTTTTTTTAAATAAATATTTACTAACTTTGATATTCTATCAGAATAGGTTCTTAAGTGTCGGGAACGGCAAGCATTCTTGTGTGTTTTCTTATGCATTACATTCCAAATTGAGAGTTTATATATAAGGGGATGCATGAGATTCCACAAAATTGAAAAAAATCACCTAAATTCATGTTCCGGGCTTAATCACGTGAACAGGAAACCTGGGTTCAATTCAAATTTTTAAATACTAATCCCCGTTTCAACTCCTTATTGGTAATTCCAATTGAATTCTAATTGCACATCCTAGTTTTTTTTCAATTTTTATAATTCCCATTCCAACTCCCAATTTTCAATTTCTTTTCTAATTGATTCCGTACTTTTTTTGAAGTCATTATTACCAGATCTGCTATGTGCTTCAAGTGTAAAAAACAAGTATTCCACTTGCTGGGCCGTGACGTAATATTGGAGGGTAATTCAGTAGCCACAACATCACACTCTCTTCACAAGCCTACTGAGTTATCTTCACCCTTTTAACCCCAAGTTTGAAATTATTCAATATTACAATGTTTCATGTATACTGTCATAATGATTACAAATTAAATTATTGATCAAATCTGCTTTTTGTCATCATTGTGGAGCTGAACGATATATATAATTAATATGTGTATAATTCAATAATTCGGGAAATCATCAATTAAACGATGTTTTTTTATTTATATAATATATTTGTTGTTGTTGTAATTATACGATTATACTGTGGTAAATCAATCGTAATAAACTAAACTAATTATTGTGACATGTATTCTAATATAACTTCGTGTTAAATTCTTAGTTATTATGTTGGATATTTTTTCTCATCTTTGTATATTTTTTGTATCGTATATTCCATGTGCCATATTAGTATCGCGCAAAGTTATAGCTAAAATAATAATAAATTTAAAGGACTATACTCAATTGCATCAGTGAATCATTTAAACAAGCAAGTATTAATCCGGCAGCAGAATGCCCAATATTAGCCACCATTGACTCGAAAAAGCTCTGAAAAAGCCTCAGTTATGATGGACCTGACTTTATAAAAGGCAAACACTTGGTTAGTATGTCTTGTAACAATGTGGGTTTGGCAAATTTTATTACCATAAATTTGTTTTACATCTCCATAGTTTGAAAATGCAATAGTCAAAAACATTTTTTAATTCAAAATGGCTGTCGTATGGCTAAAAGGTCAGTTATAAACATATGAAACAAAATTATATATGGGCAAACGATAACATTTTGGCGATGGGCTACGTATGGCTACCATGCACCCCCCCCCCCCCTCCCACATCTCAACGAAAAGGCAAACTTAGTTTGACGACGTATATAGAGGTACTCTAAATATGTTTTAGCAACGTCACGTAATTTAAAAAGGGGGTAGGGTTACTTGAATGTATGTTATTCCTGCTCTGGTAAACTGATCTGCAACTGCTATATAGCATATGAATAATTATTTATTTCCGCTTCTTATGGTATAATGTCGCTTTATATATGACTAAACATAATTTAATTTGAAACACCGAGGGGAAACACCATTGGAAAACACCATTTCATCAAACGTGTTTTACATGTATCCACATTTGGGCCACGGTTTTCTAATACAAATCTGCTTATAAATAAGCCTGGATGTTATGTGTGCTGACAAGACAAATACAAAATCGCCGCCATCTGGTTTTTTTATATTTAATTTTGTGCATTTCACTTGATTCTGCATCGAAATAATGGACATTGAGCAAAATTAGAGGTAGGCTATATTTGATAAAAAAAACTCATAGTATAAGAAAAATGACAAAAAATAACAAAATACAAAATGGCCGCCGTCTTTTTTAAAAATCGTTTATATCGACACAAAAATGAAAAACCCAAAATAAATAACACACCAACACCTTCACTATCAGTTCAAAGTCGCATTAAGTTTGTTTTTATCCCTCCATATGAAAAATTTCCAACGGGGTTTTTTAGTGAATAAAAGCAGGATTTCTTGCTCATGTTAATTTTAGATGGTATAAATGTTTAATAAATGTTTGATTACAGCCACTTTAACAATTATTTCAGCAAATACAAAAGTGATTTTGACCACTTAAGAAGTGAATACAACGACTTTAAAGTGCTTTAAGGTGCTCTTGACCATCGAAGAAGTGATCACAGTGACTTTAAAAATGATCTGAACAACTACAAAAGGGATCTTGACCACTGAAGAAGTGATTACAATCACTTTTAAAGTTATCTCAGCCACTGCAAAAGTGACCTTGGCCACTGAAGGAGTGATTACAACCACTTTAAAAAGTATCTGAACCACTACAAAAGGTATCATGACCACTAAAGAAGTGATTACAAGCACAATAAAGGTTATCTCAGCCACTAAAAATCTGATCTGATATAAGCATATCTGGATTGAAAAACCGTGACCCAAATGTGGATACATGTAGACCACATTTGATTAAATGGTGTTTCCCGACAGGGTTTTGTTGTTGTGGATTTCGCTGATTTTTCAAATTAAATAATGTTTAGGCATACATGAAGCGATATATATTTATTATACTACACTGATTCATATACCATACGAAGCGGAATTCAATCACTGTTAATATGCTACAGAGCAGCTGCGGTTTACTAGTACAGAAATATCATACATCCAAGTAGCCCTACCCCTATTTTTAAATTGCGCGACATTGTTAAAAACATATTTAGGGTACCTCTATCCTAGTCGTCTGAATAGGGTTTGTATCTTTATATTTTTAACATTAAATTTCGTGTTCAGTATATCCCAGGGCTCCAAAAAGCCTTTTTTCGTTAAGATGTGGGGGGGGGGGGGTTCATGGTAGCCATAAGTAGTCCATCGCCTAAATGTTATCATTTTCCCATATATAATTTTATTTCATATTTAATTACAACTGAACTTTTCGGATACCAAAATGGTCTCCATTATTGCATTTTCAAACTATGAAGATGTAAAACAGATTTATGTGAACAAAATTTGACAAACATACATTGTTACAAGACAAAATAAAATAGTGTTTGCTCGAGTCCATCATATCTGAGGCATTTCCAGAGCTATCTTGAATATTTAAAATTGCTCAAGAATGACACCTCGGGGATTACTCTATTTTCATCTGAAAATAGCAATTAGTCACAAACATTCGCTACTGGGGCCTACCAGAGCCTACATGAAGCTCGGCCGCGCCGCGTAGTGTGACTCAGGGAACCTTGAGTAGTTTTTGGGGTCGGTGTTGTCGTATCGTTGTTGTATCGAAAGTGCAAGGGTGCCTGCGAGTATGTCCGAACTCTCCCAATCTCCCCGTTGGTGTGAGGAGTAATCGTGCTACGTGATCGTGCTCAGGCTGTTCGAGGCTTATGAGCGATCCCAGCGGGCTTATTAGCCGTCGCTAGTGACTTGAGTTGCATTTGACGCTTTGTGTGGTACCTGACTCAGGCTCACGCTCGATGTGCGCTGGTTTGATGCGGTCTGCAGTGTAGTGACTGTTTAGATTTTGCCTTACTGCAGGATTTTGAACACTCGGCCACTCCCTGATACGACCTTGTAAGGTGCATCGTAGGGAGCAGTCAGTGGTGGTGCAATTGTGACTCGCTATGGTAACGGCCTGGCTAGCTTTGCTGGTCGCTGAATGCTGTTGTGTTGATGTACCAGTGAGTACGCGGTGGCGGCGTGTGTGTGCTGCCTGTGGTCAGCCTACACTGTCTACAGTCTAAAACATGCTGAATGGATGAGTCCCACTGCACAGGTGACAAGACAGAGTAGCCCGCGAATACCTGCGAGTGATGAGTTTAGAATTCATTGGTAGATCTTTCACTATTGCCTTTTTTGGCCATTTTGAATTTTTTTTTTGAAATGTATCTAACTAATAAAGCACTTAGTCTGCGGGCCTATTGGTTAGCTATGCATGGCCTAGGTGTGTCTGAAATGACCATGCCAGTGCTTTTGTTGACACACACCTGCATCTGAGGGTGTGTGGTCCTTCACTCCCCGCTGAAAGTGGAATTGACATGCATAGCTAATCTTTTATTTAGTTTTTGATGTGGGGAGATGTGGAATGAAGTGGAATGATGTGATGAATTGTAGATTAGTGGGATTGCTGAGAACAATTATCAGGAATGTCAAATCTCCTGATCTGCTACGTTTTTATAACGTAGCAAACGTGCCATCATTCCTGATACATAATACATATAAAACGTAAGGATTTGGGTCAATGAATATCATGTACAAATGCCAATTTATTTTTGCTGGGGTACTATTCTAAGCTTATATATTGTATATGATTAGTAATGCGACTTGCAAGCAAATCATTTTCCCCAGAAAATGAAAAACAATATTTATAAAGATAGCCAAGTCTACACAACTGTCATGTCGTATTTTGTTAAAAGCGAAAAATTTATGAAAATATCTTTCGTCAAAATGACTTTCGTGATATTAGGTTGAACTGTAGTAATTTTAATACAGTTTGACCTGAGTTTTAAAATAAAATTTTGAAAAATTATTATTTGACTGACAGAAGTCTGTGAGGGCTACATAGCATACATTTCAATTGCAAACGTTTCTCAAAAAAAGTATTGTGGTTTGATAGCCAATTGACATAAATCACATACTTGGCTGACCATGCTGCTCACCGGCGAACGCTCACTGATCCCCACACTGCAGGTGGTAGCCTGCGTCACGGGTCCGAGTGAAAAAAAATCTTTTAATTTAAAGAATTGTTAAATAATCGAGCTGTGTATTTAAACAAGGCGCGATTATCAATTTATTTTCGCGAGGAGAGAAAAAAATCTTATTTTTGAAAAAGATGATGTTTGATTTATAGCTGTCTGAGAATTTTTTTGGAAATGCTTGAATGGCTTTGCTGTTGTGGACAAACACTAGAAATCTATCACAGTTGCCCGAGCACGTGTGTGGAATCACCCCAGAATGCCGTGGAAGATTTAGGGCTGCCAAATTAATTCGAATATCAATGAGCTGTGATTATCGGCTGCTTTGCGCAATGCATTTCGGGTAGGCGGAATTTGCACGTGGCCGAAGCCTCAATAGCTCATCCAAGGAAACCCTAGTGTTTGCTCAAATTTGTTGCCCTCTAGTGGCAACTAACTTATCAGCACATATTATTTAGTATAGTAGACCGTTTGTCTGGAAGAAAAAAATATGATTATATTTAGTGATATGTGACCTACTGTTATTATATTTTACAGACCATATAAGACCTTTTATTCACATATATAGGCGTGCAATTTTATGTGGCCCTAAATCCTATAAAAATTGTGTGGTTTGAGGTGATAATTTATCAGTTCTGACATCAGAAAACATGTGTACCTCTCGCTGCACAATGTTTCTAACTAACCTAATGGCATTATCTGTACATTCTGGCCCAAAATACTTACGTACCTTGCAAAAAAAAGGATGTTTTATTTTTTATTTAGAGTCAATTTTGTGATTGACTGATAAAGTGCAGTTCAGATCATGTAGCGTGGTCTGCCCAAAAGTTAGTTGTGTGTTTTTGCGTTGGGGTCACCAATGTGGATGCCGTACGAATCGAGCATCGAGGTCACCAATGTTGAGCTGGATAGGGGTCACCAATGTTGATGCTGGCTGCTGTACGAATCAAAAGTCGGGTCTCCAATGTTGATGCTGGAGAGTCGGATGAGACGGGCTCAAACCTGTTTTTAGTCTTGTACCATCCAGTTCGGCAGTTGAAGGAAAAATCAAATAATTATGATAACTAGATTAAGCTCATTCCTTCGCTTTATTGTATTTCAATAGTGCTATGCATAGCACTCGGCGGAGTGTGTAAGTCAGGCCATATTAGCCAAATTGGCGCTCCTTCGAGCGATACGTCTCAGATCTCGCCAAGCCCGCCTGGCCCGGACTGAAGTCGGTCGGAATCGCTGCTCTATCCTGTTGCCGGCGCCACAGGCCTACAACTAATTATTGTATTCAAATTATTGTTCATGTTTGGCTAATTTTTATGTGTAGAAATGTGTAAATGTAAAACATGTGTAAATGTAATATTCTTAACAACCCATCTAGCCCCCAACGATATGATAGACCCCACTATAGCTTCAGATGTAATATTAAACCCACAAAATATTACGTGAATTTAAAGCTTTAACGTTACGTTGCGTCATATTGCTCATCACATCTTGACTCAACATCATTCACAGTTTGCTGATACATGATTCGAGCTTGATGCAAAACAAAAAAAACGAATGCAGCTTGTTAACACACGTGAGCCTTCTCCACCACAGTTTGATGCACCTCACCTATAGTTAGGAAGATATTTAACCCTTCACCCGTCAAATTATTAAATTGGAATTTTCACTCATTTGAAGTTGTGTCTCAATGACGCGATCCAAAACTTTAAGTAATTGATAATTATTCAAATTTGACAAAATGGAGGTCAACTTTTTTCAAATGTTGCTGATTTAATGTCACATTTTATCTTTAAAATGTTTAAAATGTGATACATAATGGTAATAATAAAAAAAAATGAAAAAAAATATATATACAGGACCGACGGTCAAAGGGTTAACCACGACTTGAGTCCATTTATAGGGGGCCGATAGGTATGTGTTATAGTCTGAACCCCACACAAGTTTGTGGCACATATAGAACATAATGTTGTATCACACACGTGGATCCTGCGAGCATGTTGCATCTCATCCGCTGCATAAATAACATTTTCTGCATCACACTTTAAACTTTTGCACAACAATTCATATAGAACTGGTTGCACCATACTTACAATCTGTTACAGAAATTCATATAGAACTGGTTGCACCATTTTTTATAATATGTTGCATAATATGTTACATAGTCTCTTACATTTCCGTAACACATATCATTTGAGACCTTAGCAAAAACATATGTCTCACACAAAAATATAACTGTCACTAGGAGGCTGGGCTTTTTGTACCAGATCCTGAACCTTAAAACAAAATATTAATTTGGTCAGTAAGTTCTACACAAAATATACTAGCAAATTATTTTTAAAAAAAATTGTGTAAAAAATAACGTTGAATGAAAGACAGACGTGCCAAGTAATAGTAAAAAAATGATGATTTCCATTCTAATAATTATTATTTGGCACTCCCCATTTAGACTAAGCCATATATTATTGTTTTTATTTTATAGGTGCATAGCATTGAAAGATTATTGTACATATAGATCACTCGGCACGTAAAGGGTTAAGGTTGCAACTGGGCTATTAACAAGTATGCTATCTAATGCCGAAGACAATTTATCCACATCACCAAAAAGTCATTCCTTCAGCACCGGGAGATGATCGTCAATGTGGAATGCGGGGAAAGATTATGGATCGAAAACAAAATTATGTTTTATTTTACCAAGGAATACCATGGCTCACATCAAATCAAATCACACCACCAACGCCGGAGAAACTCAGTTACAAACATATACAAATACCAGAATTATAATACATATACTAGACATACTTGGATACAGTTTTTTTTATACCTTTCTAAAAAAAAACATAGAACAGACAATGGACGGATATACATGCACTTCTTGAGCCGACCACGCGGCGCAGAGGAGCCTCCATGATCGCTTGGTATATGTTCTCACCCTCAGGGTTAAAATGGCCTGAAACCAAAAAATTAATAATATTAAATAGCTATTGTATTTTTATTTGTAAGTGTGTGAAAATTAATTTTAACATATTTTGTCCAACAGTCCTTGTTCGGTAATTGTTGCAGTCTTGTCATAATAAAAAATAAAAATAAAACTGTGGCTTACATGTGATTTCTCCACTGACACTACGCAGGTTACACATAGTTTATATAGCGCTGTATTATTCATTTAGTATACGTAATAAGCTAAAAATTGTTTAAAATGGTGATAAAGTTCTGAAATTTGGACACAGTATAGGTAAGATTATGTTATATCAGTTTAAGATGGGAGACCAGGAGCAAAAAGTTTGCGAATTTTAAGTTTTTTAGTTTTTTTGTTTTTGTTTTTTAATTTATAAAAAATACCACAATCGCCTTTAATTGTATATTGTAACGAAAAAAAAATATTTCGTAATATTAGGCTTATTAAGAGGAACCCAACTAATTGCATTCCCGATTTTTTTTTTTTATATTTTTAATCTAAATTTAAAAAATTTCCACCACCCCCTCTTTTTTCACCTAAAATTACAGCTATGTCTCTTCCCTTGCAAATTATGGATGGGGACTCAACTTGCATGTGAAAATAAAATATTGTGTCAAATAAACTTTTTTTCTTCATTTTCAACTTGGAGACAGAGTCTCCAAGTTTTTAGTCTGACTTTCAGAGCAAACGTCTGTCGTTTACTTCTGTTCTGCCTGTGCAAAGTCAAAAGGCATTATCGGCTCCCTGGTAAACTAGGCATTTACTGCTTTTTAACTGGCTGTTCCTGCCATGGCGCTGCCAAAAGGCCGTATTTGCTCACTTGTAAAGCAAGTATATACTTCCTTTACGCTGATGTCACTGCCTCCTTCTTGTTTGTAACAGCACTTTCAATACACAGTATCTGCACACTTGTGAAAGAAGCAGATACTTGGTTTTGCTGTGAGCAGAAGCGCTCTATGTCATGCTGGTTCTAGGCGGTCAACATGATCCAATGCTGGGTAAATGTTGTGCCATCATGTAGGACACTGTTACAACTTTGGTCCAACATTGTGTCAGTGTATGGAGTTGCCAGTGACTCTACAAAAACTAGAGGTTTAGCCAATGCTGTTTAACTGCTGAGCCATTGCCGTAGACAATGGGCCAGCATTAATCTAGCATTGGATGAACGTTTATCGCGTTAAGGCCTATATATTGGTGGACCAATGCTGGGATAATGCTGGCCCAGTGTTGTAAACGGCGGGCCACCGTTAGGTTTCCATTGTGTCAGCGTCTGGAGTTTGCTGATTGGCTGTGACCAAACCCAGTTAACTCGAGGCATTGACCCAATGTTGTTTTTTTGTGGTGCCGACGTCAAAGATGTCGGGCCAATTGTAGAACAACATTGGGTTAATGCTTCGTATTTGCTGTGATAAGTGTTCTCGCGGGTGTCACTGTGTCGCCTGTCGCCGGGTGTCACTCTGTCCCCGGGGTGCTAGCCCCCCCCCCCGCTCTCCCACCTCTCTCTCTGCTGCAGTCACCTGTGTTATCTTACGCAATATAGCAATTAGGCCTTGGCTGAGATATTTATCTCCCAAAATAGCAAATTTCGTATTATTATAAATAGATTTTTGGACTTAGCGATTGAAGGCAATGGAAATTGATATAATTTATACACTTCTGGCCTGAAATATGATCAAATAACAACTTTTATTGCAATGCCCGTTTATGTAGTTAAGTTAACCCTTTCATTACGACCATCTGTTATGAAAAAGGGACAAAGTATGGTGAAATATACATTTTTTTTAAATATAATTGTCATTAAGTTAACGTTCCTGGGCTATATCATCATATATTATAGTTTTACAACCAGGCATTTTGAGTAAATGCATGACGATTTCGTGTCCTAATGAGCTCTAGCCGTCACCATCTTTTGAGCATTGAACACTCTGTCAAAACACACGCTTAGCTACCTAATTACATGTAAAGAATACGCAGTGCCTGACTTATAAAGAGTACTTGCGGGATTCCCACAAAAAAAATAAAACTGGCCCGACATCATTTTATCTGTACATGTTTTTGACGCAACAAGTTGATTTTATTGAGCCATAAGATTTTTCAAGACAAGTTCTAGGCCCCGGATAAATAATAACAGATCGCCTGCTGAATTAACCATATAAAAATATATATATTATATTTTCTGTGGAATAAACTACCAAGTCATTACCAGTAAATCTTTTTTAAATTTCAGTTCCCAATGTAAGACGCCTATTTTTCCAAGCAGGAAGAATATTATTTATATGCCGGTATTTACTGTTGGTAAATGAAATGAATCGGGCTTTAGGCCACCTTTGTGCACATATAGGCTAAACTGGGCCAGGAGAACCTCCTGAGGATGGTGAGATGATTGAGATGACACTGTCCTCCAGACACAGGATTCGAAATTCGAGCCCTGGCGGTCAGAGGCCGAGCACGCTACCTCTCGGTCACGGAGGCTCCCCACAATACTAACTTTCACACGTGGATGGGGAAGAAACATTTTTGTTTCTTTCAAACCGCCGAGACCGGGAACCGAACCCCGAACTCTGGCGTGAAAGGCAGCGGTGCTAACCACTACTCTAGGGCCCCCGCCCTTTACTGTTGGTGGTGCCGCCAATAAATGCCCATTACGGCCCACACTGTCAAATTATGAGCTGTGTATCGCTGCATTAGTTTCAAGATTTAATTTAGTATTCAGCGTTATTAGAACAGAGTCAAGGTTCGCCATCCCAAAATGAACAGCAAAAAATGTACAGATCTATGACAAATAATAATAGGCCTACAAATTTATTTTGTACAGCAAATATTGTGAAAAAAAATTGTTGATGATGACTAATAGATTAACCCTTAAACCGCTGAATTAAATAAATTTAATTTTCACACACTTAAGAGTTGTGACTCACTACCTTGACCCACAACTTTAAGTGAGAGAAAACTACTCGTATTTGTTTAATTTGTAATTTAAGACTAAGCAATTTAGACATTTTGATGTTTGAACGGCTATTAAACGGATTAAAGCGCCGTCGCGCTCAGCGGTTTAGGGGGTTAGTAAATTAGGTGTAGGCCTAGCAGCAACAACTCAGGAAAGTGATGACACTGCCCCAAGAAGAGATCCGACAGGATCCCAGGAAGACAATGAGTAGCATTAAAGCTATGTGATCGACTCCAATAACACTCCTAAAGGGTGTTGGCACAACACGTGACTGATGACGGAAGTCGATAGGATCTACCTGCAAACGCTGAATGTTAAACCATTTCAGCGCTAAAATGTGTGTTTGAATAAAGTAAATAGAGTGTCAGTAATTAACCGTTTTAGCACGAATCGTTATTACACGATGCAACCATGGATAACACGATGCAACCATGAATCCCCCAATTTTTTTTGCCATTTTTCCAGAAAAATCGTGTTATAAATATTTCAACAACCGATTGAGCATGACATTTTCAGCTAACTTTTATTTAGCACAGCGAGTACAAAAGGTATGAAGTATATCATGTGTAGAACAGACCGTCAGGATCCCAAGAAGGCAATTTTAGGTGCCTCAGCATGTACCAATTAATGATACAGCCCCTTAATTAGGGCCCAAATTAGTGATTAATTAGCATACCGAGTACACGCACAAAGACAATGGCACAGACAAAGTGCTTGGTGGTAGAGCTCGAATTCATCGTTCTCAAGTGTTAAATCCTGTACTTAATGAGCTTAAGAAAGTGTTTTATTGGTGCTAATTACAGATTTAGGCCTAATTAGCATAATCTGTGCATAAAAAATCTCAATGGCATGATATTCTCGGATATATAGTGCGTCAGAATAATCAATACTTAAATGCCAAAGCCTCTACAAAACCTACTTTAAAGATTGGGGTAAAATAGTAGTTTGTTCAATTTCTGCAGAATTAATGGTTAATTAAGTGACTGTAATATGTTAAAAACGGTGCAAACCGTTGATGAAATTAATTATGTGTCATGATGTGAGGTTGGGGTGAACGGTGACATCCTTTTAGTCAGAAGGCCCGCTAGTCAGAAGGCCCTTTAGTCAAAAGGCCAGTTGGTCAGAATACCCATTAGTCAGAAGGCCCGTTAGTCTATATTATTTTGATTGAAACGTTTGTTGTCCAGCTATTGATAAAGTTGTGCATAAAATAATTACTCAAGGATACTTAAAAAATGCTGACGGAGTCCATACGAGTTTTTTTTCAAAAAAATCGGTAATTTATTAAATAGTTTGAAAGAGAAAAATAGCCATGAAAATAAATTGTGAAAAAATTATACGCAAACAAATTGCACAACTGAGAGTAAAATTCATATAGATCAAATGTTGCGTCTCTGCGACATTAGTATATACGTTCGACTATTAGTTGGTAATAAGTCGATATGCTCTGGATATGATCTTGAAAAAAAATCACGATGGCTCGTAGTTCGTACATTTATATTGAAAGCTAGCATTATTGATGACTGGTTGGTTGCTTGGCTGGTTTTTTTCATCAATGAGTGCGCTTTTTTTAGCACTATGCTTTTTTGCATATATATAAACTTTAATGAATTAGGTGTGAAAAGTGTGTCATGAGAAAACCCCACAAGATTTTTCAATTGGAGTTTGTAGCCATCTGTTTAATTTATGTCAAGCGTTCATAAATGTATCATAAATAATAAGTTGTTTGTCCAAATATTCTGACAACTAGCATTATTTATCGACTCTATTTGTGTGGAAATGCTTGTTTTATATTCGAGAAAGTGAAGTTTACCTAAGCACTGGAGAACTATTATATAATGTGATTGCAGTATATATTATTACCGTGCTAATTGAGACCAGCGTAAAATTTCAATCTCATCATAATCTATTAGCAGTATCTTGTTATCTCGACCATTTTTTCTCAGCAAGTCTCAAAATTTAGGTAGGCCTATTCGCGTTTGAAGCAGTATGTTGATGGTATTGCTTGTTCATATCTACATTGTTCCAACCTGTTCAAAGACATGGAGTGTACATTGCTGCAGACGATATGCAATTACATGTATTATTATTATACTATATTGTTCCTATATGTAGAAAATTGACTGCTTGGCAATAACCACTTGATTCAATTATTATGGGTAGTTTTCATTCATTTGAAGCTGGGAATTACGTCAGCAACATTAGGTTCAAAAACATAATGAGTGGCCTATTATTAACGCAACCCTTATGAAAGTGCTAGACGTTGTTACTGGCACAAGTAAATAAATAAAGACAAATAATTGGTCATAGGGTTGTTCACATATGAGATGATTTCGATGAGGTAATTATCTGACTTTCTGACTAACGGGCCTTCTGACAAACGGGCCTTCTGACCAGTCATCCTTACTTATTTTCTGACTAACGGGCCTTCTGACAATCGGGCCTTCTGACTAATCCTCCTTACTGGTTTTCTGACTAACCGGCCTTCTGACTAACGGGCCTTCTGACTAATGGGCCTTCTGACTAGAAGGCGGACACCGGGCGGACGGATGGAGGGGTGAAACTATTTCCACTATCTCGGTATGTGCCCTATAGGCCTAATGGAAATAAAACACATTGAAAACAATGTATTATATATATGTGAAACATTTAGTTAGAAATAAACACATATCATTCGGTTTTATCTCATTCCGAAACATAACATGGGTATCTTATAAGCTTAAATTAAAGTTCTTTGGACGTTATCTCGTGCCAAAGCATAAAGTATCGACTATGTCAGCTATAAATAATATCGAGTTTGACAAGTTTCAAGGCCCCTGGGTCTCACCATCCTCAGGAGGTTCTCCTGGCCCAGTTTAGCCTATATGTGCACAAAGGTGGCCTAAAGCCCGATTCATTTAATTTCAAGGCCCCTGTGCCTCTTGTTATTTACAAAATGGGCGCAAAAATAATATTATCATCAAAAATAAATATAATACAATTCACAGAATTGTACTGCAATGACAAAAATGATGTTGATAATGAGACGCTCTAAACATATTATTTGGTTAATTTTAGGCCTACATTTGATATGTCTACATTGACAGATTAGAAGGAATATATATATGTATGTGTTTTCTATGTCTGAAAATAAAATATTTGGGCCAAATTGGAGCCATGTTGACAGTTCCCTTTATTCAGTCAAAATCAGCCTTCGCATCCTTGACCGTCCTGGAACCGCCTTTGCTTTTTAATCCAGCACAGAGAAAACCGTTTGTAGTGATATGGATATGTGCGGACACAAAAATCAAACAATATCAAATACCAATTTAAAATCATAGAATAAACCATCTTTCGTTATTGTCCAATTATGATCAAAATCTGGTCAAAGTGGGATTAGTAAGCTGAAAATTAGCTCAAAGTGTGACAAATTCAAATTATATTTTTTATGGCCAATATATTTTTCATAGCAAAAGGGAAATTTAACAAATAATAAAATACGCACTTCTTATATATACGGACCTTTCTTTGAACATGGTGATTTGTCAAATCTCGCTATGTTTATACGCCTATCTAACACAAAAAAACTATGCCAAATGCCTATGTTGATGAGTCTAATCCTCAAAGAGAAGATGCGTACTGAGGTGAAAATGGTTAGATAATACCTCTTCAGTACCTCGTTATTGCCACGGTTTACAGTGAGCCATAGCTATTGGCAATATTTCAATTTTATTGTGTAAGAACACATACAAAAATTGATCATGTTGAGCTCGATAAATATACATATTAAACTAAAATGTTAAAGGTGTTCCAAATCTTTTTAGAATCGTCACTAAAAAACGCAAACGCTTAGCTGATTTCTAATTATTCTAAAAATCAAATATACCATAAATTGCAATAATGTAATAATGTAATGTAATAACGTTGATTGTTATAATATCTGATGCAGTATATCATGTATATTTAAAGTCCATGTCAGGGGTAGGTGTGCTTTTAATTTAATGTTAGTTGTCATTCTACGAATTATCGGAACACTGATCAGTATAATAATCAAACAAACATATAAGGTGTCACGTTATACATGTAGGCCTATATCAGACAATCAAATCACACTCAATTTTACACACGATAAATATTTCCAATTTAATAGTGTTTATACTTTATGCTTCTGTTTTGTGTTACCTACTCTGCAATTTAGTTATATTTTCAATCACTGTGAATCATAAATAGTTACCGCAATTCCTACTTTACAGTGAATGAAAATTACCCAAATTTAAAAAATACATAAAAATGTAATATCTTAAATAGAAAAGCCACGGATAGGCATACTGATTTTTATGGGTAGAGATATTTTATATTGAAATGATGTTAATAAACATATAGATCACTAGAAGGTAAAGGGCTAATAGGTTTCCACAGCTTTTCACAACAATAACATTGGCATGGAAAATGACTCCTCTCCATAGAGACTATAAACTACATAACATATCTATATAGTCCAGTGGCTGAGGAGATTATGTGTGCATGAAAGGTGCAGAAAGTTTGGCATTTTTATTTGTTAATGTACCTATTGGAGGGCCAGAATCACGAGGGTGGACATCTGGGAGAGTGGCAGCAAGGGAGAAAATGATGTTTGAACATATGTACCCCTCGTTAAAATGTCAATTTTTGCTATTTCCTTAAATAGTGTGTGATAGGTGTGAAAAAAAATTGTAGGAGTGCCCCAAAGCACCCTATCCACTACACATGGTTGCATGTACTGTTATTAGGTCCTTTTATGTGAATATGTGCTTGCAAATTTTTAATAATGACTTTGAAATGCAAAAAAAGTGTCCTTTTTATGCCTAATTTATGCATAATTATGTTCTAGAAAGTTAAAGTTTTTTCGCCCATTTCTTGAAGGTAGATGATTAATATTTTTTTCAGGTAAAGCCATTCTATATAGAAGACTACCAGAAAAGTTATTGAGAGCTAACTACTATACAGACGAAGAAATTGAATATTACCTTACCCTGCCCCCTTAAATTGAAATTAACGTCTTATTTCACGTTACTGCATTTATCTGCATTGTATGTATATGTGTGTTAAATCTACAGGAATTTTCAGGTTGCAGGTCCCATTATAAATTAGAAATATCAGATTGGAGACTAGGAGGATGTAATATTATTTAATAATCGATTTATTTTTTAGGATATCACTGGGTTTTTTATATAAATATCGCATTATATCTTTCAGATTTAATGTGATATTCATATACGTATATATTGCAGTATGTAGCTATTTCAGAGATACCACTGAAGCTTAGTTAAAATAGCTTTTTAGTTAAGATCAACATGGAAAGATTATGTGTATTCCAGGATATCGAGCTGTAAAGGCAACTGAACAGAAAAGGAATACCTTATCTGCTGGAAATCTTGCACTACCGGATAGACTACTGGAATTTTATTGGAAGCAATTTTAATGATGAATGTCCTTGGTATTCCGCTCATAAACAACCCCCAGGAAAGTATTGACACTGACATAAAGAAGTGCATATTTTTTCAGATAGACACAAAGAAAGAACCAACCAGCTCCGAGAAAGGCCGTAAGCAGATTTTGGAGGCAGCAACCATCAGGAAGGACATTGTAAATAAACGGTTGAAAGCTATCGTCGATAAACCGCTCAGTTATCACATGGACAATCATTGTTATAAGACATATACACATCAGAAGTCATTCAACAAGCACCGAATGGCTTCATCTGTACCACGTGATCAAGCTGAGGGATGTCCCGAAACCTCGAAGCGTATCCTCATTGTCAACAGCTCGTAACCCAGCGGCAAGCTGAGGGATGTCCCAAAACCTCGAAGCGTAGCCTCATTGTCAACAGCTCGTAACCCACCCAGCGGGAAAGAAGGTTGACATATATACAACACCATGTGTAATATGTGGTCAGGTAAAGTACTACGGAAGTACAAACAAACATCGAATATGTGAATCTGGAAGGGCTCAACATTTTCTAGAGGCTACAGCATTTTTCCAAGATGAAGTATGCAAGCGAACCTGCGACATACAAGACATTTATGGTGTGTTTGGTTCAGACATATACTATCACCCTGCTTGTTTCAGCAAATACATTAAACGTTTTGAAATCAGCAGACATCCAGAAAATAATTGCTGTATAGTGTTTTTGAAGGCATTTATCATGGTCCGGTAGGCCCCTACAAGGCAAAGGCTATCCCTTAAGCGATATTCCTGATCGGTGTAACAACCTGTTATCCACTGACAAAGTTGACAATAGGCAATTGAAGGTACTTTTAACAGCAAAGTATGGTAATCAGATTCGATTTTCAGGTTCTGATAAGAAATTTGCTTTGATCTACGTTGACTGTGTTCCTTTAGAACGAATGGCTGATACTATTTGGGAACATGATGTTATAAATAAATGTGCAACAATTCTGCGAAATTCACTGTCAAACGTGAATTTTGGTTTGCAGGACAAATTTTGCGATGCACACGATCTAGAAAGTCCCTGGAATGGAACAGCAGTGCCTGAGGATCTGCTGAGGTTCTTTGGTGCCTTGTTCAATTTCAGTCATACAGATTTCAATCACCCTGGTAGTCAAGCACAATCAAATGCCCACGATACCGATGCATGAAATCTGCCAGAAGTTTCTGTGTCTCTGAGTGAAGCTTATCGTCTTAGGATTTCAAGCTCATCAGCATACTGATGGGTCCCATATATCTTGAAAATTTCACACCACTGGAGCATACTTTCTCCGAGAAGGAGCATTTCTTTAAGTGATCTGATATAATGTCTTCCATTTAGAACTGACTCTACCACATTGACACCAAAGACAAGACTTTCTGTCCATGTTTTTCCAGCTCCGCTGCCTCTCAGATATTTTCCCATGCAGCCAAGGAAGATCTTGGTCTTGTGAAATGATCCAAGGCGAATGAAAAGGTTCCTAAACTCTCCTGGATGATGAAACTAGATTTCGCGGGCAATGTGAAAAACGCCTTCATCACAAAACACAGGTTGGTAACTCTGGCCAAGTTGATCCGGCACATTCAATAAGTTCTGCATTGCTGTAAAGAATGTCTCATGGTCAGTAACTGGATGTGGAAGCACTGGCAAAAATCCAACAACCTTTTCAGGAATATTCTCTTCTGTGACTATTGAGTTGAATGCACCTCATGATGGCATCTCTTGAGATGTACATATTGCTTCCACATTCGCAGTCTGGGTATCTGTCAGATCCAGACGTGTAAGTGTGTGTGTCATATGTGTCATCTGGATACATTCTTAGGTAAGCTAAGACTTCATAAGAAGATGGTACAATCGGTTTCTTTGCTGACTTGGAATATGGCTTTGCAGTGCAGCCCAGAGTTCAAAATCTTTGATCCATGGATTACACTACTTTCTGAAACATTAGGTTTACATGAAGGGTAAGCTGGTTTATCCTAAAATAAGACTCGACACTGTGTCATGGCTGCCACCAATTCCTGATAGGGTTGCTTCTTCATGATCAAAACAGACGGTTGTGAAGGTTTCAGTATCAAAGTGACTTGGGATTGGTACATCATTGCTGTTTTTTTCTGCTGTCAGAGTTGCCATGTCTGTGTGATACCTCCGTACTTTATCATACCCTTTACATTGACCAAGATGATTGAAACTCTGGATGAGTTCTGCTTTTGTATGTCTCATGTATTGCCTGTGCATTCATGATATGCATTGGCGTTCTCTTGTGTCCATTATGGATAACATGGTAGAATGTTTCGAACAGTGCAAACATTTTACGCTTTCTTCAAAGATATACTCTCTCGGTATCGTGGTCATTTAATTGTGCTTGACTACCAGGGTGATTGAAATCTGTATGACTGAAATTGAACAAGGCACCAAAGAACTTCAGCAGATCTTCAGGCACTGTTCCATTCCAGGCACTTTATATATCCTGTGCATCGCAAAATCTGTCCTGCAAACCAAAATCCACGTAAATTTCGCAGAATTGTTGCACATTCTTTTATAAGATCATGTTCCCGAATAGTATCAGCCATTTTTTCTGAAGGAGCTTATTAGAACCTGAAAATCAAATCTGATTACCATACTTTGCTGTTAAAAGTACCTTCAATTGCATATTGTCAACTTTGTCAGTGGATAACAGGTTGTTACAGCGATCACAGATATCGCTTAAGGGGTAAACTTTGCCTTGCACCAGACTATGCTAAATGCCTTCAAAAACACTATATTACAACAATTATTTTCTGGTAGACATTATGCTGCTCTTTATGGGACCTCTGCTGTTTTCAAAGCGTTTAATGTATTTGCTGAAACAAGCAGGGTGATAGTATATGTCTGAACCAAACACACCATAAATGTCTTGTATGTCGCAGGTTCGCTTGCATACTTCATCTTGGAAAAATGCTGTAACCTCTAGGAAATGTTGAGCCCTTCCAGATTCACATATTCGATGTTTGTTTGTACTTCCATAGTACTTTACCTGACCACATATTACACATGGTATTGTATATATGTCAACCTTCTTTCCCGCTGGGTTACGAGCTGTTGACAATGATCGGCTACGCTTCGAGGTTTCGGGACATCCCTCAGCTTGATCACGTGGTACAGATGAAGCCATTCGGTGCTTGTTGAATGACTTCTGATGTGTATATGTCTTATGCCAATGATTGTCCATGTGATAACTGAGCGGTTCATCGCCAATTGTTTTCAACCGTTTATTTACAATGTCCTTTCTGATGGTTGCTACATCCAAAATCCGCTTATGGCCTTTCTCGGAGCTGGTTGGTTCTTTCTTTGTGTCTATCTGAAAAAATATGCACTTCACTATGTCAGTGTCAATACTTTCTTGGGGGTTGTTTATGAGAGGAATACCAAGGACATTCATCATTAAAATAGCTTCCAAAAAAATTCCAGTAGTCTATCCGGTAGTGCAAGATTTCCAGCAGATAAGGTATTCCTTTTCTGTTCAGTTGCCTTTACAGCTCGATATCCTGGGATACACATAATCTTTCCATATGTTTAATAATCATGTTGATCTAAACTAATAACTATTTTAACTAAGCTTCAGTAGTATCTCTGAAATTGCTGCATACTGCAATATTTACGTATAAGAATATCACATTAAATCTGAAAGATATAATGCGATATTTATATAAAAAACCCGGCGATATCCTGAAAAATAACTTGATTATTAAATAATATTACATCCTCCTAGTCTCCAATTTGTTATTTCTAATTTATAATGGGAACTGCAACCTGAAAATTCCTGTAAATTTAACACACATAGACATACAATGCAGATAAATGCAGAAACGCGAAATAAGACGTTAATTTCAATTTGAGGGGGTATGGTAAGGTAATATTCAATTTCCTCGTCTGTATAGTAGTTAGCTCTCAATAACGTTTCTGGTAGTCTTCTATATAGGATGGCTTTACCTGAAAAAATTTATCACCTTTAAGAAAAGGGGGGAAAAACTTGAACTTTCTAGAACATATGCATAAATTAGGCATAAAAAGGACAATTTTTTCGCATTTCAAAGTCTTATTGAAAATTTGCAAGCACATATCTACATAAAAGGACCTACTAACAGTACATGCAACCATGTGTAATGGATAGGGTGCTTTGGGGCAGTCCTACAGTTTTTTTCACACCTATCACACACTATTTAAGAAAATAGCGAAAATTGACATTTTAACAAGGGGTACATATGTTCAAACATCATTTTCTCCCTTGCTGCCACTCTCCCAGATGTCCACCCTCGTGATTCTGACCCTCCAATAGGTACATTAACAAATAAAAATGCCAAACTTTCTGCACCTTTCATGCACACATAATCTCCCCAGCCACTGGACTAATAAGGGGCGAAACCATTCCTTTGAAGTAGTAACAAATCCACAGGAGGCGGCGTATGACAGCAGGAGCATCCAATGATGATTTAATACTGGTCAGTGGGCCAACATTGAACCGACATTGCTTCAACTTCCCTGCTCGACATAATCAGTGATAATACCGGGGCAGTTTATCTGCATTCATGGTCTCGTGGTCTCATCATAGTAGCTATGATAACAACAGCAGCAGCTGCAGCATTAGAACACTGCATGGGCGGCAGTGATATCAGGAGGGGTACACCCTGCTTCTTGTTAAAAGGGTGAATTTGCTGGACGTGCACTTTATCTTGTAATCTTGGTAATGGCAATATAGAGGCATATGCATTTTTTTGGAGCAGCTGAACGGGGGGGGGGGAGCGTACGCGGGCTGCGCCCAGTGGTGGACACGCCACTGCGCGCACTGGATATGTCACTTTGTGGTTGCCGAATATTTAAGTTATCATCATTAGCATACACACTGTAAACTTATAGCAATGATTCCAGACGCTTTTTAAACCCAGTTAGAGCTACAGAGTGACATTTTGTTCTAGTTTTGTTTTAATATGTATGTTATATCACTTTTCAATTAACTAACAATCAATGAAAGTTTCATATCTAAAATAAATGTTAATATTAAAAAAAAAAAGGTCTGTATGTGCAACCATGCCATAACAACATTAGAGAAACATATGTTGTTAATATATATATATATTTATTTAATTTTTAGGTCCGTTATATGTATCACCTGTGAACACAAAAGGGGAATTATGTCAGAAAATATAGAGCACAATGTGAATCATATATCATTTATCATTAGCAAATTAAATTGGATACTATCACATAGTAGGTGGATTATTGGTTCGTACCGAGCCAATTTCAGTGCAAGTAAAATATTTAATCCGCTCTGTACAAGTTCCACTTTATTTAGGTGGTGTTAGAGCTGAAAACATGTGAAATGGTACAAATCATTAAAGGGACATGCCCAGGTCTAAAATCATAAAAAAGTCGGTGATTTTATTTCAGCCTAATAATATGGCCATATGATGTAAACATGTCCATAGACTAGAACTGCAAAACTTTTTAATTTTTTGTGCTGCGCATTCACCATGCAGTTAGGCTGGATATAGAGACGAAATTCCTGCTTTTCTAATTATTGACAACCATGTCAAAAATCAGAAATACGGGAATTTCGTCTCTATATTTAGCCTAACTGGTAATTAGTGCGCAGCACACAAATTAAAAAACCTAAATGTCCCTTTAACTTCCAGCATGTTTTCAAATTTGATTGACTAATCGAAAGACTAGTATTGTGACAAAAATTAGACGCATTCATATTACATAAACTACACATGATAAAACTTTTATTTCACCCATGATACATGTAGCTTTGCATAGACGACATCATAGACATTATATCCCACCATATGTAAGACATATATTTCACAGCCTACATATACAAAGACTTTTAAATATAAAGTACTAAGTTCATTTGGTATTTTAATTTGTATTCGCCAATTACAACAGCACAAAAACAATGTTGTAGTACAATGTTCCTCTTATTATCGGCATATATGGATGCCTCGGCTGTGTTGAAGCATCTGACCACATGATCACCAAAACAGCGGCCATCTCTATCCTTTTTTCTTTGCCACATACATGGTATTGTATGATACATGTAATTAGTGTATTATCAGGATTACACTGTCTTCATATACCCCACCAATATAAACAGAGCAAAACATTTGTTTCTCAATGTTTTTTCAGAGGGCTCCCATCTTAATATTAAAGAGGATATATTGAAGTAAATTATTGATATATTGAATTCCTCCAATTTTGTCAGCTTTAGCATTTTTTTAAACTATCAGGTCGAAATGTCGAGCTTATTACGTCCACTAATTGCAGTTAGGCCTATGCACGCGTCAATGTGTCACTGTAGCCTACATGCATCATTATGTATGACGTTATTTCCCTTCTGTGCTTTATCGACGACACACTTGGCATACGACGGTGAAAACAACATCGCTGTCTGAATAATGCAACGTAGAGAAAACGTCATGTGCCCAATGGTTATAAGAACAGAAACCATGGGATATACAGAATATTTAACATGACAAATATACATTTTAGCAGCAAATACATCTCCAATATAAATATAATAAACATCAATACATGAGACAAAACAGCTATATGACTTCTCATATTCATAGCTAACATTTTGTGCTCAGTTAAATAATTTGTGGATCCATTATTTCCTGGACAAAATGGATAGCGGCCAGTTTTATAATAAATATCCAGAATCTGATCTTTTTCCTGGTAAAGTTTGTACATCCATCTGTTGAGTGACTCTCCCTCTCGGGGGACATCACGAGCGTCAAACAACCTGAATAAAATATATATTATATATTTAAATTTATATACTTGTTTGTTTTATGTTATAAGCTAGTCCATATTAATTACAGCGATGTGTAAAATTGTAATATTTTACCTGTAATGCAAGCACACTGGTTTGCAAGCGTCTGTACCTAAAATAAGATCCGAAATATGTACTGGCGTGCCATCTGTGTATCCTATCGTAATGTCAATGATCCATTGGAAACCTGCATCTTAGAAAAATAAGGTCACATTTTAAATGTAAAATAATTTCAAGTTATCAAATGTTCGAAAAAATTAATCTTAATTACTTCTTCATTACAACGACCAACTGCGACTGTCACATGCATTTATTTAATTTATATAATTATCGTACTGTACTGTACTGTACTGTACTGCACTGCACTGCACTGCACTGCACTGCTCTGCTCTGCTCTGCTCTGCTCTGCTCTGCTCTGCTCTGCTCTGCTCTGCTCTGCTCTGCTCTGCTCAGCTCTGCTCTGCTCTGCTCTGCTCTGCTCTGCTCTGCTCTGCTCTACTCTACTCTACTCTACTCTACTCTACTCCACTGTACTGCACTGCACTGCTCTGCACTGAACTGAACTGTGCAGTACAGTACAGTACAGTACAGTACAGTACAGTACAGTACAGTACAGTACAGTACAGTACAGTACAGTACAGTACAGTACAGTACAGTACAGTACAGTACAGTACAGTACAGTACAGTACAGTACAGTAAAGGTGTAAAATATTTTATGTCAGAAGAGTAGCACTCTATCAGAATTCCGTCAATTCCCGATGCTTTACCTTTCTTTATTTTAATTAGAGCTTTCTCTACTTCGTTCATTTGAATTTTACCGTTGAGAATGTCAATGGATATGTCATATTTATATGTATCGATATGAATTCCTTTTTGATTAATTTTGTGTGAATGTTGACTTGAAAGGCGTTTGTAAAACCTCGGTCATGTACAATGACCTTGCGAAGGCCATACCAACGATTTCCGGAGCATTTCTCCCAGGCTTCTCTGATCAAAGCAGCCATAAGACAAAACCTTCGTATTCAGTTCGTACAAATGTCTTGTAAATGTCTAAGATATCTATGAATGTCTAAAGAATTCACCAAAATTCACGGAGCAATAACTATTGAATTATCGGCCACTGAATAATAATAATCAGGAGAAGAAATTGAAAGCATTATGTTGTAAAAAGAAGAGGTGTTACGTAAGGGCTTATTATGTTTCGTTAGCCAGTGATTATCGCCTTCACAGTCTGAACGCAGCCCAGCAAACGGGATGTAAATTATTTTGTCTTACAACTGTGTTGAGAAGACTACAAGAAATGGTCCTGGAAACGCTGGTACGGTGTTCGTATGGGCCATCGTGACCAATTAGCTAGCTCTTGTGTGATAGAACTACAGAGACATTTAAAAGATTATCTTAACTTTCCCTTATTATATATATATATAACTGTACTGTATATATACTGTACTGTACTGTACTGTACTGTACTGTACTGTACTGTACTGTACTGTACTGTACTGTACTGTACTGTACTGTACTGTACTGTACTGTACTGTACTGTACTGTACTGTACTGTACTGTACTGTACTGTACTGTACTGTACTGTACTGTACTGTAAGACTGGGCGCAGGGGTTGATCTACCCAGTCCATAAAAAAGGCGATAAATCAGATGCACAAAACTACCGAAAAGTTTCTCTGATTCCCTCTCTTGCTAAAGTTTTATAATCTGTACTAGAAAATAGAGTGCCATACAAAACCTTAGTGTGCTGTGACGATGATCCCCTACAAAGAGGCTTTAAAAAGGATTGTAGGACATCAGATAACTTATTTTTGTTGTACAATCTCGTTGAAACGCAAAAATCACGTAAAACACGCGCTCTACGTTTCTTTTATATATTTGACCAAAGCTTTCGATTATTTAAACAGAGATGCACTTATCGTGAGAATGCAGCAGCGCAATGTCGACGGAAAATTTCTAAATACAATCAAATCTATGTTTCATAAATCTAGCAGTCGAGTTAAATGGAATGGAAAGATTGGCAAGCCTAGCCCAGAACCCAAACCCTAGCCAAGCCCCAAACTTTTCAACGAATTTCTACAGGATCTCAGAAAATATTTAAATCCCAAATATGGTCTTAAGATAGGAGACTTATACCTTGCGTATCTCCTATTTGCAGACGACATAGTCCTCTTTTCAGAATTTGCGGAGAACTTACATGCACAAATTAAATTATTTTATAAGTACCGTGAGATTTGGAATCTAATAATAAGCATCGCTAAAACAAAAATTGTGATATACAACCAAATATATGCCAAGCATTCTTTTCCTTCACACTGGGCGAAAATGCTCTAGAAATAGGGGACAAATATAAATACTTAGATCTTTGGTGTAGTAATAATAAAAATATATTTGTAAAAAACCATTCGTATCTGGCTGAACAAGCTCGGAAAGCAATTTTCACAATATGAAATTACAGTCACAGCTTAGGACACCTTACTCCTAAATTATCTTTAAGAGTATTTGAAGCGCAAATAGAACCCATATGGTTGTATGGTAGCTAGGTACTATTTATTAGTAAAGAAATATCTGACTTTGAGATGGTTCATTTATCATTCTTGAAAAATATGTTGGGAGTCAAACAACAAACCACATCAGTTACTATTTATGGGGATACAGGAAGGTATACCCTCTTTTTAAAACAACAAATTCTAGCGTTGAAATACTGGATTCGCTTGATCTCCTTGCCTAAAAGCTGTTATTTGAGAATCGTGTACAACTCACTGGCGTCTCTTGATTTTATTGGTGAAACTAATTGGTGCTCTCACATCAGGTCATTATTAATCCGAACAAACCATTGCGATGTTTGGGAAAATCACAGGGTCGAAAATGCCAATCGTCTCATCAAACAAGTTAAATTATGTTCGATTAATATATATAAAGCTGATTGGTCTAACAAAGCCCGAAACTCCATAAAATTGCGAACGTACATAAAGTTTAAATTCGACAACTCGCTAGAAGAATATCTGTTTTACATAACCGACACAAGGTGGATAAAGGCGCTATCAAGATTGAGAATGAGCTCACATATGCTAAAAATTGAACGAGGAAGGCATGTCAAGCCGCAAAAAATACCAATAGAACAGCGCACATGTCAAAGATGTACAATAAACTCTCTTAATGACTAAATTCATTTTTTAATTACTTGCTCTTACTTCGCTACGCAGCGAATTAATTTACTTGCCGAAAGCAAACTACTCAACAGTGAATTTGACTCACTCTCAAACGACGACAAATTTATATATATTATGTCATTACACATCGACCATTAGTAATATGCTTAGCAAAATACACCTATAGCTGTTTTCAAACCTTAAGCGTGTCGCGCACCTCTGCTTTAGAAAACGATTGGGGCGTAGGGTGACTGGTGCGGCTGGTGATTCCTTTAATAATCCACTCATGAAATCATCCATGCTGTCGGGGGATCACCACTGTGGTATCAGCGACTGGTGCGGCTGGTGATTCCGCTAATCATCTTGCTGTTTCTAGCTGACGTCAGTCAATGCATTTTTTAGATTGTTTTTTTAACATGTTAGATGTAACTAATATTATTATTTTCTTCTTAATACATACTCTCACTCATTATGTAATTACTCGGTTTCTACGCTTTCCAGAAGTTTTTTTGCTATATGCAGTAGCTATTTTATCTCTGGTTTTGGTGCGGGAAACTTAAAAATATCATGCCAATGCTGTTTAACTGTAGGTTATTTTAATTGTTCTGATGTATATTTTATTTAACCTGTGCTTGTTTTATTATATAATGTCGTTTGATTTTAACATGTTTAAGTTAACTTAGCATGCATATTTTACCGAACTAATCCTGTTGTATATAGTCTTGTACATATGTTCATTTCAATGACGCATAAGTCTGCATAGACTTACCGTCGTCAAAAAATATCTATCTATCTATCACAACACAATCTGTGCGGTGTGACTGGTGATTGAATAAAATTAATGCGGACATTTAATACAAATTGTTATTATGTTCTAACCTCTCTTTATTACACCATCATTCAGTGTGTTCTTAGCATCCAAGGCTTGTAAAGCTGTTCCAACGGCTGTGGTTCGTGGAATTAGGACATTTTCCAAGATGGGGAGATAATTCGTTTTGCTGAAACTGACCATGGGATGTTGCTCTATGAAAAATAATGATGTGTTTTCAAAATTAAATGCTGGATGAAAGATAATAAATAACTAATAAATAAATAACTAATGTAATGAATTCTTAGTGGTGTATGCTCTTTGGCCCCGTGATGAAATACATGCTGAAACTTTACCAATGGAAACATCCCTTATTAACCCTTTCAAGCCTGGGTTTACCATTGTCATCTTCATCCACTACAAGCCGCGAATTGCTGTCGCAATTCTCGACTAGTAGTGGATGAAGATGATTTGATGTGGTTTAAAAATTAAAGAAAATTGACATGTATTGGTAAACCAGTTTCATGGAAATTTTCTTTCTAAAACCCTTTGTTTTAGGAAAATTAAGTCTGTTTTCATGGATGTGAAATGATGCTTTAATGCATTGTGAGGGCTTAAAGGGTTAAGGCGACAGTTTCCTCATGGAACTTGGGGAGTCCACATCGATCATACATTGAAAATGGACGTTCATATCCATAAACAATGCCAATCATCGATGTTTTAAAAACATTGTTGATATTACTCTGTGTTATGTAGAAAAACTGGTTGTTGTCACAGATGAAGTAATACACGAATTTGTTGGTTCACAGTGCATTCTTGGTCAATGTGTTTCCAGCCTATTAGAGGTGGTGATATCTGACAAACCATGCCAGATAGCTATAGGGGTCTACCTATAACTATACATATACTATAAACAAAATGTGCTGTTTAACTCTTCTTTCACCGACTACCCCTGATAAAACTACCCCCAGAAACAGACTTCTTTTTCAAGGGGAGCCCTGAGGTAGCCCCTGGGCACAATACAGGTTATAGTTATGAGCACATCGCACATATTAACTCATTCAAGACGGCACTTTCAGTATACATACATGTTTCTGTGGACGGGACATTTTTCAAATGTTTACTTTTTATGACGTCATATAACACGAGTTATCTCGGGCTCCGTCCTGTACCGTCGAAGTAACTTGCCCGAGATATCTCGGGCTCCGTCTGGAATGAGTTAAAAATGCAAGAGAGCATTGCGTCCATGTCACTGATCATTCTGGTTGGCGATTTTCAACTACGCATGTAATGAAATATCTCCATCTTTATTAATGCATACACATGTGGATTTCGCATAAATGCCAATTTGGTAAAGTAAGGAAGTTTTTTGCATAAATACGAAGTTGGCAAAGGAAGAGCTAAGGGAGGGATATGACTTGAAAAATATCAAATCGATCAAATTTAAAATGGCCAACTTGAGGTCATTATTGACTTTAAAGGGACTAGCCCAGGCTAAAATCATAAAAAAACGGTGATTTTATTTCGGTTTCTTAATATGACCATATGATGTAAACATGTCCATAGACTAGAACTGCAAAAGTTTTTAATTTTTGTGCTGCGCATTCACCAGTTAGGCTAGATATAGAGACGAAATTCATGATGTCGAATTATTGACAACCATGTTAAAAATAAGAAATACGGGAATTTCGTCTCTATATCTAGCCTAACTGGTGAATGCGCAGCACAAAAATTAAAAAAAATTGCAGTTCTAGTCTATGGACATGTTTACATCATATGGTCATATTAAGAAGCCAGAATAAAATCACAGATTTTTTAATGATTTTAGACCTGGGCCAGTCCCTTTAATATGGGTAATATCGGACAAACTGTGCCAGATATCTAGATTATTACTATAAAACGGAAGGTGTGTTTTCAGTAAGAGATATACCCTTAATGTCAACTTGATCAAATTAAAAAATGTCGACTTGCGACCATCATTGACTTCAATATCTGTAACATACATGGTAATCTGTGATAGATAAGTAGACCATTACAGAAAAGCTGAATGTGAGATTCAGGGAAGTATGCACCCTGTAGAATGTCTATCATGCATGCGGGGCGAGGGATCATGGTGGCCGGCTGGCTTCTTGTTAAATCTAGTCTATGGACATGTTTACATATTATGGGCATATTAAGAAACTAAAATATCGCACTCGACAATAGCCAGCCGCCATAATTGAACTTGTTCGAGAACTGGTTATTATAGCAATATACAGTACAAATTTGAGCAGGATACGCGAAAAACGTTTGACATTATCGCGCCCACAAGGGCAAATTATTTACTTAAAATGCGAAAAATGTAAATAAATCGGCCATTTTGATTTTTTTCGGCTACCGGTATTATTGAATTTGTCCGAGAATATTAGCAGCATGCAGTACAAATTTGGTCAAATTATTGGTCAAATTATTGACGTAAAATGCGAGAGATCACAATAAATCAGCACAATTTTTTCAGCCAATATTAAACTTGTCCAAGAACTGCTTATTAGTAATCTGTATAAAAATTTGAACTGGCTACATGAAATATTTTTGAAGTTATCGCGCTCACAAGGTCAAATTATTGACGTCAAAATCACAATAAATCAATCATTTTGATTTTTTCAGCCATCATTGGACTTTTCTGAAAACTGGTTACTAGCAACAATTTGAGAAGTATACATAAAAAACTTTTCAATTAATCGCACCTTTACTAAGCACTTAAAAATAAGCCTACACACTGTTACACACCATAGTTCAAATTAGTTGATTATTTGAGAATGATTAAGTTTAAACATCGGATCGTACCTTTGACTCTTCTTTTTTGCTTTCCACAAAAATGATCCTTCAGGAAAGATAACTAGCCACTTTCTACCCAGAGACAAAAAACATCGCTGTATGTTATTCCTGAAACTTTGTAAGGTTTGTTGACGTGCATAGGCATCCTGCAAATGTATAAAAACACTATTTGTAAAACAAAAACGTTATAGGTAACACGGTTTAGTCTGTGGGATGAATGATCAAAAATCATTTTCCGTTGATCTTTACTTATAATTAAGTTTCCTGGTACCAAAACAACGAGACACATATTAGCTAAAAATCTAGAGGGGGGTACCTTTAGCAAAATGATCCGAAAATGGTAAACCGGGGCTAAATGTTCGCCATTGCCGAAAATTATATTTTGTATAATATATCGGCCGTTATCTGCAGTGAACTCTACAAATATGAGGTTCTATACCCAGGTTTTGATGGTCAAATATAAATTTTATTATAAAGACGGTTATAGGAGGGTACCTCAGAATTGTCCAAAAAGGGTAAACTGGGACAAAATGACCCGCCATTACCGGAAATTATATTTTGTGTCATACCTTGGCCGATATTACAGGCATCTGCACATATGAGGTGTCTATACCCATGTTTTTAGGTTAAATATCATTTTAAAGCCAGTTATAGATTGATCAGGTGACTTCTTGCTGCCATTACCTGATGCTTCGTGTTTTTGGTTGTCAAATATTTAGTCGCAGCCGCCGTTTAGTTGATCTGATTCCATTATAATGTCCTTAAAGCAAGTATATTATTCAGTGGAACATTTTGTCTGACTTTAAATGACCTTCACTGACAAAACGTTGCACTAAGCACCATTTGTACATGCCAATTAATTTATTTTTTCAATCTGTTATGGCCAAATTCCGCCTGGGAACAAGATCTCACCTACTAACATGTCTCAATCCCTAAAATTTTAGTTTGAACGGAGGAAAATATTTGATGGACCAGTCTTATTTTCTCATGTACGGTAGGCCAATGTCGACCTTGGAAGATTGTGCAAAATTAAAGTTGACAGAGTAGATGGCTTGTATATCTATATGTACCAAACAATATAAAAATATTTCAAGGGACAGGAGGTGTAGTGGGATAATTGTGAAAATCAGCTGAAATTCCATAAAGTCTCATAGCAAAAGAAGATATTTCGCCAAAATTGTGATTACTCAAACTGAATCTACATGATTCAGTTATATCAAAATATACATGCTAAACCATGGACCAAAACCATGTCACAAAAAATAAGCAAACAAAATAAGTGGGCAAGCTTACATCAACCACATCTGCATTTAAGTAGGGACATGGTGTGTGGTCTACCCACCTTAGGAAGTCATAACATATCAACAAAAGAATAAACACGTGTCTGTAATGCCCATTTATCTTTGTGTTCCATAAAATATTTGATAATACACTGGACAACAATACCAACCGGTTGTTGACCAAAATAGTATTATCATATATATTACACTGCATTAAAACATCTGCTACCTATAACAATATTACCATGGTACACGTTATAATGGAGTCAGGTCAACTAAACGGCGGCTGCCGACTGAGGATTTGAAATGTTTGACAATCAAAATCCCAGAGCATCCTGGCATTATAAGGATATAACTAGACACTATATTATTTTGATATTAAACTAACATATTGTCACATGATGATTCAATAATTTTGCCATTATGATTTCACATACAGCGATTGAAATATTTATTTTAACATTATAATGTCACATCATTAAGTTATAATTCCACATCGTTCCATTATTCTAATTGGAGTGAATACATGAATAAGCGGACATACACTGAGCAACAATACCAATCTGGTGTTGTTCAACATAATATTGTATCGTACATACTGCACTGTCTTAGAAGATCTGCTACCTATCAAACTATTAAGTGGGAGACGTTATAATGGAATCAGATCAACTGAACGGTAGCTGCGACTAAATGTTTGACAACCAAAATACACAGAGCATCAGGTAATAGCAGCAAGGAGGCACCCGATCAATCTAAAACGTGTTTTAAACTGATATTTGACTATCAAAACCTGGGTATAGACACTTCATGTGTGAAGATATACGTCATATTGGCCGAGATATGACCCAAAATAGAATTTTCAGTAATGGCGGGACATTTTGTCCCAGTTTGCCCTTTTGAACGATTCTGTCAAAGATACCCGCCTATAACTGGCTTTATAATGTTATTTGACCATCAAAATCTGGGTATAGACACCTCATATGTGGAGATATAGTAATATTGGTCAAACAATGATACAAAATATAATATTCGGTAATGGCGGAACATTTTACCCCTTTGTTTTGGTACCAAGAAACCTAATTATGAGTGGAGTTCAATCAGATTCTATTTTAAGCCCTCTTTGGAAATCATCTCACAGACTAGTTGCATGTACCTCACCGGTAACAACATAATTATAATTATGTAAATATTAATGACGTTGTACTGGCTTATGTCCCAACTAGGTCCAGTTCGGTCGTAGTCTCACATGATTTCTGCTATTTCACCCTCGAAATCACCTTAATTTAGACATATCTAGATTTTCAGCTGCATTCTTCTAAATTGTAAAAAAAAGTTTCAGCTGTTGGCAGTCGCTACTTTCTCCAGCGTTGGTAAACGTCCGCTAGGAGGTCGTAATGGGAACCCACCATCAACTCTGTAACGTTGTGTGAGCATAGGCCTTATATCCCAGCATTTCAATTCAATATTTAGGAACGTTTGGGGATAACTCTTAACACAACTTAAAACAACATTGGTCAGCGTTATTTATAACGTTCACGAACAGTTACCAGCGTTCATCAGCGTTCATTTTCAAAGTGAAACGTCGTGAAATTTTTAACATGATTTATTTAACTATATCTACAAACCTGTGTGTACAGATGTGTTTCAAGTCTTTCTTGAACTGTGTCAAGTTTGTTATCACACATATTGGTACAGATAACTTATTCCAAAGCCGAGAGGCTGCGTTTTCCAAAACACAATCACCACAAAATTTTGTAGATGATCGTGGAACGTCTAGTAGGTTATGTTCTACTCAGTTTTGAGGTATCTAGGCCTAGGGGTCACACAGGATAGTGTCCGTAAAGCTAATTATCCGCCTCCCTGGTTCGACACCAAAATTAGACACATGTCATCAAAAAGTGGAATGCTTGGAAAAAAACCAAAGCCAGTGACCTTATAGGACTGGCATCATTTTCAGAAAGTTAGAAATACATTGAAATCGGTATAAGGAAGTAAATATAGATAGTTTGATGATAATTTCTAAGATATTTTTGTCGTCCTATTTTAGAAATAAAACGAAACGTGATTCATTATCTACTAAAATTCAGAACGAATCTGTAATTTAAATAGCAACGTCTTTAACGATGTGATACATCTGAGACCTTACATACTTATCCTAATATGAGATAAACAAAATTTGTCATAGATTAGGCTAATAAATTTAAAAAAAACTATCTTTAGCAGGAAATAATCAAATCGGTGACTAGATGTCACTTTCCTGTAAAACATGGCGACTGCATTAAAAAACGGGTGGATCTAAAAGACAAAAATTAGTCAGAATTCTGTTTTTTCGAAACCTTATTACGTTGCCAACTTATGTTCCTAAAAATTGTAAGCTATCGGAATGTTGCCTTTTGGATATTTTGGACGAATTTATGAATTGTGTGGGTCCAAATTGTTTTTGTTGTCCTATGGGCGATACGATAAACTGAGAAAAATAAATAATTCAATATCTCTAATGAATATATTTTGACTCGACATGCAATGTGCCGAAATACAAGAATTTGTACACAAATGCAATGTCTCCAAATATCTGCCACCTGAACCATAGACTGTTTTAACATGGAACATCTTTTGGAAATAACTTATCCCTGAGTTATTTTGTAACGCAATTGTTATGTACAACAGAATCTATTCATAAACAGACATGAATGCAATATAACAAATTGCCAAAGATACATTTACTGAGACCGTTTAGTTGTCTCACGTCACCTGGTCAACTCAGCAACGCCAGTGTTATCTAAACTCCGCAAATTGTGGTATGATACCATTCAATTCATTTGATATGTATACACAGAGACAGCTGCAAAGTCTCAATATTTTGAAGTAGGCGAAATATTTGTAAACATTCAATTTCAACTGCTATTTTACAACCAAAACAATCACCCCAGAAACATATTCATTATCTGTGTAAACTCAGAAACGCTCATAATTAAGCAAAAAAATCATTGAAAACATGTTAAACTGAACAAAGTGTTTGATAATGATAGCCATCCCCCTACCACATCGGTGGGCAATGATACATCTATTTCAAGTACATTAAAGATCGTTCCATGTTTTCAGTATTCAACTCAGCAACATTATTATTTTGTTCAACTCAACAACGTTGCTGAGTTGACTAAATTTAGCTTTCTGTCTCACTAATGTAATTAAGACTAAAAACGTAACTCTATAAATGTGAAATGCAGTTAAAAATGTTGTTTTGAATTAAATTAGATTGAGAGATTACTCGTTTATGCAGACATTTTTACAACAATAAAATAACGTTTCTGAGTTGCTGAGTTGACTGAATTCTGCTTTCTGTCTCATTATTGCAAATAAAACTGAAATTTTAACTCTATTAAAGTAAAATGAAGTTTAAAAACTTGATTAAATTAGAGTGAGAGAGTTTTTTAGAGTAATACAAGTACGAATAACACTTAGTTAATTTTTTTAAATCAAATTTACCCTCATGATATTGGCATGCATGTATTGTACGATGACCTTTAAAATAAATGTTCAGCATTAGGCCTATTATGTTCCCATTTCCTTTTTGTCTTTATAATGCTGAACCAAAACCAACACAATTTTTTCAGAAAATGGGGCTATATCAAGTATTGAGAGATCTCGTAGATACGTTTAAAACATGACGTTTGTATCCAATTATCGTGTCTTTTCAACTCAGAGCCAATAATGTCAACTCAGCAACTACATAATTTCACAATCAAATATCTGTTCTGTCTTAGCAATTTGTATTGTGTTATAAATACTAACATATCACTAACCTATCATACAAAGCAATTTATGACCTTCAAGATTTGAAAATGGTCAAATGTATATATATATATATATATATATATATATATATATATATATATATATATATAAATATTCCGTTGCTATAGCTGACATTTTTTTACGGTCCTTCATAAAAAACACATAATTTTTTCAAACCCTGTTTGACGATAAGTTCTGAAATTTTAAATATGTATCACATAGACCCTAACCTCAATATCTGACGCTAGTATACATAATTTAAAGCGACTTTTTTCTCCGAAAATAAAGTGTGAAAGACCTAAATTGTATATTCACCCTGGTAGATCTTAGAGGTCTAGGCATATAAAATTACAATCACCTTCACAACCACAAAGCTTACATTACATCTGAAACTATAGTGAGGCCTTTTCGGGATAAATTTACAAAATTTTATACTTTAAAAATAGCCTAGAGTGAATAATAATTTGAATACATTTCTTAAACGATTTTTTTTCCTTTTTATAATGTAGCTGACTGATTCCCAATTATGATTCATCAAAAGTTTGACTTCAATTGCTGTTTTTATTAATTATTATTATGTATAGGCCGATCCTAAAACAGCACCATGCACTCTGAATAAGGGAGTCATTCAGCAACTCCAAATGGATCTCGCCCTCTTTAGCATGTGTAGCCTACTAGTATCCACTCTGCAATGATTTGTTTAGATAAATATCAACTAGTTTCTCCGCGCTTTTAATACATATGCTTCATATAATTTAACATGGGGATGGTGGATGACGTGTATAATCAGCAGTTTCTAGTTTGTATGCAAATTATCACACACTATAATCTATAAAGACTACAAATTCTTGACATTCAATTGTGTAATTTGTATTCGAAAATAAAAGAATTCCAAAACACTCCAGAGCACTCCAGAGATTTCCCCTTATTTATAAAATACATCCACGTTTACATGCACATGGATACTGTATTTGATTTTCAAGAAATCTTAATGCAGTTAAATATACTGTAATTGAGATGTAGGCTAACTGAGGTGTAATTAAGTCATTTTCTTAACATTTTCATTTAAATTTAAAGTGCCTTATTTTTTCCTGTTACACATGTTTAATTACAAATACAATTACACTGTAGTTGTAAATAATTACTCAATTACAATTGCAATTTACCCTTGTTTCACACTACCGATGAATATAGGCCTACCCCAGGATATCCTTCTCCTCAGGATGTGCCCCAATTTCTAGTAACTTAAAGGGACTGGCCCAGGCTAAAATCATCAAAAAATCGGTGATTTTATTTCGGGCTCTTAATATGACCATATGATGTAAGCATGTACATAGACTAGAACTGCAAATTTTTATAATTTTTGTGCTGCGCATTCACCAGTTAGGCTAGATATAGAGACGAAATTCCTGATTTGTAATTATTGACAACCATGTCAAAAATAAGAAATGCGGGAATTTCGTCTCTATATCTAGTCTAACGGGTAAGTGCGCAGCACAAAAATTATAAAAAATTGCAGTTCTAGTCTATGTACATGTTTACATCATATGGTCATATTAAGAACCCGAAATTAAATCACCGATTTTTTGATGATTTTAGCCTGGGCCAGTCCCTTTAATTATGTTCCCAGCATCTGTAATATGTTTAGCCTCCCCTGAGTATACCCTATCTCCTAGCTTTATGCTTACCATTGCACTTGCCTAATTCCATGAGAAAAAATAACATTTATATCTGTGATCATCTTAACATGTGGAAGTGTAGGCCTACCTGGGCCCATATCCCACTCAAAAAATATTGAGAAGCCCACAGGAAATTTAATCAGAAATGCTCCGAAAATCGTTGGTACTTAGTACGCCTAGTAGTTTAAAGTGGTCTTTAATCTCAACTTCTCAGAAAACACAAGATGTCTGCCCCAATCATGGGTTGATGCTGTCCCAGCGTCTCCGACAGTGGTCTAGTATCAGACCATAGAGATGATTAGCCCATGCAGTTCCTGGCCCCGCGAGCGAGGTAGTTGATCCGGCCTACCAAAAATTCACAGGGTCACGTATTATAGGACTAGGCTCAGGCCCGTATGCTGTGGGTGCCTAATTTTGTGATGTGGACCTATTGGCGAGAAAATTTTGTTTGTTTGTGACTTCTGAGAGCACCTGACATGAATTCTGGAGACATAATGAATTTGTTCACACACATGATATTTTTGACCTGACAAAAACTCTACTTTTGAAAATTAATATCCAGGTAAACCAAATATTACTCAAAGCGTCCGAGTCGACAAAAGGTTATTTAAACAAAATCATTAGTGGCCTATATCTATTTTTGAAATATAATTCCAAACATTGGTAGGGTAGGCATATTTGATTATAATTTCAATTGAGACAAAGGTCAATAACATAATTATACTGACAAGTACATAATCAAGTACATAATACATGTATAGCTTGCATCCATAATATATACTTTAAACTTGATAAAAAAAATACCCTTCACTACATATTAAAGCATGCATAATTATTGTATAATGCACATTTACTTCTGTGAAATAATTTTAATGATATGCTCTCGTTACAGAAGGCTACTTCACTATAATAATTATGATATGGTCAGAAGACAAAATAATAGAAACAATTATTTGCTGGAAAAACTACATATATGTGTAGGCTAACAGTATCAGCGTATTATAACCTCTATAATGTTTATTATAAAAGGGAATCTAGCTCAAGGCGACGTGTATGGAGCTTCGGATACAGATCAACAGAATCAAATTGTGTATCATAATTAAATCTAGCCCCCCCCCCTTTTCGTGATTATGTGAAGTGTCTTCTGATCCCAGAATCTACCGTTCCGTCCCAGAATATACCTCCCCCCTTTAAACATATATAGGCTACGAGGCCCTCCCAGAATCTACCCCCCTCCTCTCAGAATATACCCCCTTTTAAACATCTTTATGCGACCCTCCCAGATCGTCCCTCTCTCCAAGAATATACACCCCCTTTTAAACATCTTAGAGCTATATGCGACCCTCCCAGAATCTACCCTCCCTCCCGGAATATACCTGCCTTTTACATAAAGCGACACTCCTAGAATCGACCCTACCCCTTTTTTAACAAATATGTGCAACACTCCCATGATCCACCCATCCCTCCCAGAATATATCCCCCCTTTTAAACATTTATGCGACCCTCCCAGAATCTACCCCTCCTTCTCTGAATATACCCCACCCCTTTAAACATCTATATGCGTCCCTCCCAGAATCTATACCTCCCTCCCAGAATAGATACCCCCTGTTTTGACATCTATATGCGACACTCTCATAATCCCTTCCTTCCAGAATATACCCCCTTTTTTACAACTATATGTGACACTACCAGAATCTATCCCGCCCTCCCAAAATCTACCCCGCCCTCCCAGAATATACCCCCTCTCCTTAGATATGTGACCCTCCCATAATCTACAAATCGCTCTAGAATATACCCCCTTCAGAGCAAATATATGCAACGCTCCCATTATCTACCCCTTCCTCCCAGAATATACCCTCCCTCCTTTAAACATCTATATGCGACACTCACGGAATCCACCCTCCAACCCAAATTATACCACCATTCAAACTTCTGCGACCCTCCCAGAATCTACCCCTCCCTTCCAGAATAGGGTACCCCCCCTTTTTTATAACTATATGCGACACTCCCATAATCAACCCCTCCCTTCCTAAATATACCCCCTTTTATATCAAGTGGGGCTCCCAGAATCTACCCCATGCATCTTTCTAGAATATAACCCCCTTTTCTACAACTATATGCGATGCTCCCAGAATCTACCCCGCCCTCCCAGAATATACCCCCTTAGATATGCGACCCTCCCAGAATCTACCCATCCCTCCAGAATATACTCCCTTCTTCACCACTATATGCGGCACTCCCATAATCCACCCCTCCCTCCCAGATTATACCCACCCCCCTTTAAACATCTATATGCGACACTCACGAAATCCACCCTCCGACCCAAAATATACCCCCATTTTAAACATCCGCGACCCTCCCAGAATCTACCCGTCCCTCCCTCCCTCCCTGCCACAATAGGATACCCCCCTATTTTGACAACTATATGCGACACTCCCATAATCCACCCATCCCCTCCAGAATATACCCCTTTTTATATCAAGTGGCGCTCCCAGAATATATCCCTTCCTTCCAGAATATACTCCCTTGTTCTACAACTATATGCAACGCTCAAAGAATCTATCCCGCCATCCGAGAATCTACCCCGCCCTCCCACAATATACCTCCCTTATAGTACAGCAGCAGACACCAAAAAAGAGCCATATTTATGGAGTTACCTAAACCGGCGGTATAACATTTGTCCACATGTCTAAAATTGTTCCCAGGGGTCTCTAGATACATAATCTGGTTGATGACATTGCCGGAAATGGGGGCGGGCTGAAAATTTGCCTCTTTAGTACACCTACCCAATTTTTAGAGAAAATATTTGCTAAAATATGATTTTCACGTCATTCTCACTCTATTATAATGTTGGGCCATTTAAAAGAAATATTTTTGGATTTAGTTTTTCTATTTATCAGGTCATATATCTGTGGAGATAAAATAGTAAAAAATAATCTAATTTTGCACTAGCATCCTACCTCTGAGAGCTATTTTGGATATTGTAAATATGTCGCAATATGTTATTTTTTTTTTTGCATATAGTTTATGACAACAGGTTCGTTTCTGCACGAAAGTCTCCATGAGCGATGCCATTTGGTTCAGATAGATCCCTTAAGTCAATATTAGTTTACCAATGCTTGATTCGTCGAGTAATTGATCATTATAGCCAATTTCAAAATGGCCGCCGTAAATCCATGGTTTTTCCCGAAATGTATTATTGAACATGGTTGTCTTAAATTTCGCATCACAAGCACTGCTTGAGTGTCTAATCTTACATTTTATTGTTCGTTCAAGTATTTACAAATGCTGGAATACGGCGTTCGCTCATCGTGGTTGGCTCTATCACTGAAGTTAAGCAACGTCGCGCCCGGTTCATAATTGGATGGGTGACCGCCTGGGACTGCCAGGTGCTGTATACACTCGTGGGGCTCAGAGAACCACCTAAATCAGATGGCTCGTCTGACTGACCTAGAGTTGGACGTAAAAGAACCTCAATGGACGTAGGCGCAGTTCCCATCCAGCAAGACCCCAGAAAATCCACAATGTGTGAGTAATTGGCACATAGGCGAATTTGCTTGGAATGAAAATAGCTTGATGCGCCTCAATGGCAGCTCAGCTGTATATCTCCCAGAAGACTGAGTTGGAATTTGAATGATAACAGGCCTTGCTAAGTTAATCTCGATGTTCAGCGCTCTGAACAGCCTCCGGCTGGATACATGCGCTATATAAGATTGCATTCATTCATTTATTCATTCATTCATTCATTCATTCATTCATTTATTCATTTAAGACTAAATCCAAGATTGCTGCCAGAAATAATCACTAAAATGTTCAAAATTTCACATTTTCTTGCAAATATTTTAGAAGCACATGTTTTATCATGTAAGAAAACTCCTACGATCGGTGTCATTTGATTCAGAGACAACCCTTGAGCAAAAATCATATAATTAGTGCTTGATTTGTAGAGTAATTAATCAAAATGACCGATTTTAAAATGGCCACGGTGAAATCAATGCTTACTCTTCAAATGCATAAGTCAACATGGTTTGCTTAATTTTTATCTCAAAAACATGTTTTTTGTGTCTATTCTTATATTTTAATGCTGAGTGAATCCACTGAATATATCTATGTATATTTCAACTGCTAGAATATGTTATTTAAGAACCAATCCAGGACAGCCGCCATAAAAATGACAAATAATATTTTGGAAACTTTTGAAAATAGTTCCTGAGCACACGTTCTGTTCTGTACGAAAATCTCAGTGAGCGGTATTATTTGGTTCAGAGGCATATATTAAGTCAAAATCAGGTGATTATTTCTTGATTTGTCAAGTAATTAATCATTATGGCGATTTTAAAATGGCCGCCGTTATAAATGCATTAATAAACATTGTTTACCTAATAGTCATATCACAGTTTTGATGTAATATCTTAAACATGTTAAAGCGACACAATCAGGCTAAAATTATCAAAAAATCGGTAATTTTCTTTTGGCTTCTTAATATGACCATATGATGTAAACATGTACATAGACTAAAACTGTAAAAGGTTTTTTTCGTGTTGCGCATTTACCAGTTAAGCGAGATATAGAGACGAAATTCCCGTATTTCGAACTAAGAAATTTGGAATTTCGATCTGATGCTAAAAATATACTACAGTAAAAAAGCTCACTTTTGTAGTGGCTTACATAATTTTCAAGGTGGCTGTTATCACTTCTTCACTGGCCAAGATAACTTTTTTAGTTGCTGAGATATTTTTCAAAATCGCTGTGATCACTTCTTCAGTGGTCAAGATCACTTTTATAGTGGCTGATATAACTTTTAAAGTGGTTCTAATCACTTCTTCAGTGGCAAACATCAATTTTGTAGTGGCTGAGATAACTTTTAGAATGGTTGTAATCACTTCACCAGTGGTCAAGATCACTTTTGTAGTGGCTTGGATATTTTTTAAAGTGGCTGTGATCACTTATTCAGTGACAAAGATCACTTTGTAGTGGCTAACCTAATTTGCAGAGTGGCTGTTATCACTTCTTCACTGGGCAAGATCACTTTCGTAGTGGCTAAAATAACTTTTAAAGTCGCTGTGATCCCTTCTTCAGTAGTCAAAATCACTTTGTAGTGGTTTAGATAATTTTTAAAGTGTCTGTGATCACTTCTTCAGTGGCTAAGATAACTTTGTAGTGACTTAGATAGCTTTTTCAGTGGATGACACCAGTTTGTTAGTTGCCAAGATCACCTTTGTAGTGGCTAACTTAACTTTTAAAGTGGCTATGATCACTTCTTCAGTCGTCAAGATCACTTTTCTAGTGGCTGAGATAACTTTTAAAATGTCGACCTGTGAAGGGGTGTGGTCACAAATATACCCCACCCACAAGCAATATATGCACTGGACAATAAACTAGACAATTTAATTATATACGGAATCAACGAAATAATTTAAATAAGCCAATCAAAGGGCCAATTTTGTGCATTATGAACCTGCACTATATCATATATTTCTAACGTTGTTGTACTTCTGCAATAAATTGGGCAATTAAATAATATCTATAAAATTAACGTTTTTTAAGTGGACTGAGAATTATATGCATTATATATTTATATTTAACATTGTACAATAACATTATTCAATTATAACCTGGCTAGATTGTCAAAACTTGGGGTGATTTCCTTAACAGGAGCGACGCAACATTTTGGCACACGTCGCTGCCCTAGGTGTCGGAATACCCTAAATTGTACTAAATAGGCCTATTAATGTTTCAGAAATGCCATATACAAATATGGGAAAAATATGACAAGGGGGTATACCGGCTGAACATGTCTAGGATGTGTTTCTTGGTGGTAGGGTTCTCCTGAACAGAATCTGGAAGATGTTCACCGTCAAAGTTAAAGTTAAATAATGAAACGCATGAGCAGTTTCGCTCTTTATATATACCCCCGCTCCGGGAATTCCGTGATCACTGTTCAGCTCCGTGACCATCCGTACTTACGCCGTAACCAACCTGTACCAACCGTAACCACCTGGGTGCCACCGGCGAGACAACGGGATGCTTCTGACCGCTACCTGGCCCACCCGCGAACACCCGGAGCCAACCTTGTCCTACCGGGTCACCTTGGTCAACCGTACCCAACCCTAGTGAACCGTGGTGAACCGGGCCGATCCAGGATCACCTTAATCAACATCCGAGACCACCAGGGTCAACCGACTTGTTACCTGTATGTCCTGGTCACACTAGGCTCCCGGTCCTCCACGGCAGTGTCGGATCGTCCCGGCCACTCACGGATCCTAATTCCGGGAAGATCCTGGAAGATATGTGAGGATCCGGGAGGAACCGTAGAGAAAAATTTAGCTCCTGGCGTTGATCCCGGAAAGTCCGGGAGTAGGCACGGTTCTTGCCGGAGGCGGGCCCACTGGTGTTTCTTCCCGGGACGACCCCCGGTCCTTCCCGGTCCCTCCCGGTAGGTCCCGACAAAGACCGTTCCTACTCCCAGTCCTTCCCGGACCCTCCCGGATCTTTCCGCTCCTCCTGGGTCTGCAGCTCAATCCTTAGTATCTAAATCATTATCATTTCAGCAACAACATTTCAACAACATTTCAGCAATAACGCCAGCAACAACAACACGGCAAGATGGGACCGAAGAAGCAGAGGAGGGGTGGCAAAAGAAAGGCTGGTACCTTGGATGCCTTGCAACTTGTCATTCAGGCATGAGTCTTGCATACTGGCCCAATTCATCTCTTCTGGCTATCCAGTCGCGCACCCACATTGTTCTCTGTCTCTTCTCTCTGCTGCGGATGACAACTTGACGTTGTTCCTGCTGCAGGAGGACTTGGGCAGTCGGCAAATTATATTATTCACCCTATGCTGCCGACCAAGCTGTAATTGCCAGTTGCAGTCTCTTCGATTGATTGTTTATGATGATGTTATGATGGCTACCATGATTCACTAACAGTTTGTACACTGTCAGAGGCAACAGCAAAAGCACAATATATACCCCAAAAAATGGACACACGGACCTTATGGACGTTACGGAGGCTCCTGGAGGCTCCCGGACTTTCCCGGACACTCCCGGGTGTCTCCCAGCGTGCTCCCGGTCCTTCCCGTTCCTCCCCGGCGATAAATTTTGCCGGGATGATGGCTAGAATGTCCACGGAGGTTTTAAACATTTTAAAACCTCCGTAGACACACACGGATCATCCTGATGATGAGCCAGATCATCACGGCTCTTCCCGGACCCTCCCGTTCCTTCCCGGACCTCCCTGGACCAACTCACGGAGCACTGGTCCGGGAACGATTAAGAGGGTCCGGGAATGACCGGGACCTGGTGTGACCAGGGAATAATGAAAAACGCTTTTCCTGGTGGTCCCGGTGCCTTCCCGGAGATCCCGGTACCTTCCCGGTGCTTTCCCGGTGCTATCCCGGAGCAAAATTATCTGGGGGATCCGGGACGGGCCACAAAAGTTTTGCACATTTCATAACTTTTTTTCGAGCGTCCCGGCGCATCCAGGATGCCCACGGTGATCCCGGATCATACCGGTGTCGGCCAGGTTCAATTCCCGGGTGACCCAGGTCCACCTCGGTTCGGCATCCGGGGTCCTCCGGAGCCGCCGGGACGGCCCAACCGTACAGTGTGACTGGGGCATAAGTGAGTGAATAATTCACACTGGCTATGGTCATAGACTATAATTACAATTGACATACATTTTTTTATCAGGCTACTTACCTTATTGTGTTTACTCAGAAAGAAGTACTTCCTCGTCACGGCCAGTAGACCCATTGGTGTGTACAAAAAAAGCTGATTGATGACCCAAAGCACATGGTGGGTGCCAAGACGCGACGTCGTAGCAAATATTTTTATCAAATTAAAAAAGTCAATATATGTTTGGTGATTTGCTAGTAGCAGACACTTGTCTTTCATCGGGCCCGCAATATCATCCCCACATTCTGAAACTAAATTAGCAAAATAAATAAAGATTTCACGTAGGGCCTACGGTATTTACTGTTTAGGTCAACGTGTTCGATAATAATAACAATGACACATTCATTTGTGACTTATTTTAGGCCTATTAAAATCTAGGTCAATATAGATGAATATATATAGAGCTGGGGTATCTACAAGTTTCAGATTACCCCTCCTGTTAGCCCAGGAGACTAGATGCAAGTTGTAGCCTACTTGTCAACCAGTTACCTTTAACCCTTTAAATTCGGGGACCGTCAGAATCTGACGTCCATAGAAGTCAGATTCGGAATAAAAAAAATTATAGCCTACTGGCCGTATACCGAAAACATAGGTATTGAAATGAAGCGGGAAGAGCTTAGACATTTATAGGCATAGGCCTAATGATTTCAAATTTTTAGAAAACTTTGGTCTCTTGGTATATTTAAAATAATTCAGTGTTTTAAGGGTTAAATAGCAGGCCTACAAAGACGTCCGATCACGTCTGATTAAATCTTTGCTCAAAACATAATGGCGGCCGTTTATACTGTTCATACCAGCTCGATTCGATGTTTTTAAATTATTTGTGTTTTTTTAACGAGACCCTAAATTCTTATAGAAATTTGGCGCGCACTTGTCCATAGACTTGTCCATAGACTAGAACTGCAATTTTTTTTTTTTCTGCTGCGCATTCACCATCTAGACTAGATATAGAGACGAAATTCCCGTATTTCTAATTTTTGACATGGTTGTCAATAATTAGAAATCAGGAATTTCGTCTCTATATCTAGCCTAACTGGTGAATGCGCAGCAAAAAATTTAAAAAACTTTTGCAGTTCTGGACATTTTTACATCATATGGTCATATTAAGAAGCCAAAATAAAATCACCGATTTTTTTATGATTTTAGCCTGGGCCAGTCCCTTTAAAATTATAAGGTTATTTAAATTAAAGCAAAATCTGCGATATTTTAACAAGCATGCATTGACTTGATTAGCAATGTTTTCTTCCAAAGTGTAACTTGCTACACCTGATCATTAGGCCTAGGCTACTGTATAAATATTTGCTAATTATAAATTTGATCAGCAAATGGGCAGAATTAGGGGCCTATACATAGCATTTTGCTGCTATGCGATACTGAACATTTTTTCCCTGGAAATATGAAAATAATAAAAGTATTGTATTGTATCAAATATACCAAATTGACGAATTTTACTCTATGTTTAATTTGATTGTCTCCGACCTGAGACGGCTGTACATTTATTATCGAATAGGGTAGATTCAGGTAGAGCGATACACTTAAGCCTTTTTCCAGCCATGTGCAGTTTTTTATTCAAGAGCAGTAACTGCCTACGCTTAAAACCTAAATCAGCACACATCTACTGAATAAATATGTACAAATATTACGAATATGAATGTTTTTGTGTGTGCTGTAGGCACAAAAGTAAGACTTGTCAGTGTATCGCTCTACCTGAATGATTTCAGGTTGAGCGATACACTTGATACAGGTTGAGCGATACACTTATGTATGTATCACTTCCAATGAGAAGACAGGCTCTATAAATACCTAGTAGCCTTAGAATTATTTTTATTTTTAATAGATATAAAAATGTCAACAATGGAAAGGCAATAGGCCTACATGATAAAACCAGTTTGAGTAAGGGGTGGGAGTGGAGTGAGGGGGTGGGAGTAGAATAAGGGGTGGGAGTGGGGTGAGGGGCGGGAATGAGGGGGCGGTAGTGGAGTGAGGGGCAGGAGTGGAGTGAGGGGGGGGGGAGTGGAGTGATGGGCGGATGTGGAGTGAGGATGTGGGAGTGGAGTGAGGGGCTGGAGTGGAGTGAGGGGTGGGAGTAGAGGGAAGGGGTGGAAGTAGAGCGAGCAGGCGGGAATGAGTGAGGGGCGGGAGTGGAGTGAGGGGCAAGAGTGGAGTGAGGGGACGGGAGTGGGGTGAGGGGCAAGAGTAGAGTGAGGGAGCGATAGTGGAGTGAGGGGCGGAAATGGAGTGAGGGGCGGGGGTCGAGTGAGGGGGCAGGAGTAGAGTGAGGGGCGGGGTGGAGTGAGAGGACGGTAGTGGAGTGAGGGGCAACAGTAGAGTGAGCGGGTGGGAGTGGAGTGAGGGGCGAGAGTAGAGTGAGGGGGCGGGAGTGGAGTCAGGGGCAGGAGTGGATTGAGGGGCAGGGAGTGGAGTGAGGGGCGGGAGTGGAGTGACATGCGAGAGCGGGGTGAGGGGGCGGGAGTGGAGTGAGGGGGCGGGAGTGTAGTGAGGGAGGGGTGGAGTGGAGTGACAGGGCGAGAGTGGAGTGAGGGTGCAGGAGTAGAGTGAGTGGCGGGAGTGGGGAGGGGGCGGGAGTGGAGTGAGGGGCAAGAGTAGGGTGAGGGGGCGGAAGTGGAGTGAGGGGGCTGGAGTGAAGTGAAGGGGCGGGAATGGAGTGAGGGGTGAAAGCGGAGTGAGGGGGCGAGAGTGGAGTGAGGGGCGGGAGTGAAGTGTGGAGCGGGAGTGGAGTGAGGGGCCGGTGTGGAGTGAGGAGTGGGAGTGGAGTGAGGGGGCGGGAGTAGAGTGAGGGGACGGGAGTAGAGAGAGGGGCGGGAGTAGAGTGAGGGGTGAGAGCGGGGTGAGGGGGCGGGAGTGGAATGAGGGGCCGGAGTGGAGTGAGGAGTGGGAGTGGAGTGAGGGGGCGGGAGTAGAGTGAGGGGACGGGAGTAGAGGGAGGGGCGGGAGTAGAGTGAGGGGCGGGAGTGGAGTGAAAGGACGGGAGTGGGGTGAGGGGCGGGAGTGGAGTGAGTTGAGTGAGGGGCGGGAGTGAGGAAGTGGAGTGAGAAGAGGGAGTGGAGTGAGAGTAGAGTAAGGGGCCGGAGTAGAATGAGGGATCATCGAGGGTAAATTGAGAGGCAGAGTGAGGGGTGAGGATAGAGTGAGTGGTGGGAGTAGTGTGAGGGGTGAGGGTAGAGTGAGGGCCCGGAGTAAACTGAGGCGTGAGGGTAGAATGAGGTGTGAGTGTAGAGTAAGGGACCAGGGTAGAATGATGGACTGGAGTGGAGTGAGGCGTGAGGGTAGAGTGAGAGGTGGGAGTTGAGTGAGGGGTGGGAGTAGAGTGACGAGTCAGGGTGGAGTGAAGGGCCGGAGTATAGTGAGGGTAAATCGAGTGAGGTGAGGTGAGGGTAAATCGACTGAGGGATGAGGTTAGAGTGAGGAGCGAGAGTAGAGTGAGTGGTGAGGGTAGAGTGAGGTGACAAGTAAAAATGAGTGAAGGGTGGGAGAACAGTGAGGGGCCTGAGTAAAGGGAGGGGCCGGGGTAGAATGAGAAGTGAGGGTAGAGTGCGGGACCGGAGTGGAATGAGGGGTGAGGGTAAAGTGAGGGGCCAGAGTAGAGTGAGGGGTGGGGGTGGAGTGAGGGACTGGGGTAGAGCGAGGGGGCGGGGTAGAATGAGAGTTGAGGGTACAGTTAGGGACCGCAGTGGAGTGAAGGGTGAGAGTAAAGTGAGGGGTGAGGGTAGAGTGAGAGACCTGAGTAGAGTTAGGGACCTGAGTAGAGTGAGGCGTGAGGGTAAAGCGAGGGGCCGGAGTAGAGTTAGGGGTGGGGGTAAGGTGAGGGTAGAGTGAGGGGTGAGGGTAAAGTGAGGGGCCGGAGTAGAGTGAGGGGCTAGGGTAGAGTGAGAGTAGATTGAGGGGTGAGGGCAGAGTGAGGGATGAGGGTAGAGTGAGGGGCCGGAGTAGAGTTAGGGTAAAGTGAGGGGCCGGGCTAGAGTGAGGGGCGAATAGTAGAGTGAGGATTGAGTGATGGGCCAGAGTAGACTGAGGCGTGAGGGTAGAGTGAGGGGTGTGAATAGAATGAGGGGCCTGAGTAGAGTGAGAGTAGAGTAAGGGATCGGAGTGGAGTGAGGATTGAGGGTAAAGTGAGGGGCTAGGGTGGAGTGAGGGATGTGAGTAAAGTGAGGGGCCGGGGTAGAGTGAGAGGTGAGGGTAGATTGAGGGGTGGGAGTAGAATGAGTGGCCTGAGTAGAGTGAGAGTTGAGAGTAGAGTGGGGGATCGGGGTGGAGTGAAGGTTGAGGGTAAAGTTAGGGGCTAGGGTGGAGTGAGGGATGGGAGTAAAGTGAGGGGCCGGGGTAGAGGTAGAGTGAGGGTAGAGTGAGGGACGATAGTAGAGTGAGGGATGAGAGTGAAGTGATGGGTAAGGGTAAAGTGAGGGGCCGGATTAGAGTGAGGGGCCGGATTAGAGTGAGTGGCCGGGGTAGACTGAGGCGTGAGAGTAGAGTGAGGGACACGAGTAGGACTCGTGAGGGTAAAGTGAGAGGTGGGAGTAGAGTGAGGGGCAGAAGTAGGGTGAGGGCTAAGAGAGGGCGCAGGAGTAAAGGGAGTAGATTGAAGGGCCGGAGTAGAGTAAGGGGCCGGAGTAGAGTGAGGGGTCGGGCTAGAGTGAGGGGCTGGAGCTATTAAAGTGTATCGCTCCACCTGAATAGGACTGTATCGGTCAACCTGACACATTCAGGTAGAGCGATACAAACTTAGTTTGGAGCGTATTATTGCAAGTGTGACCTCATAAGTATTCCAATTGGTGTCACTCTATAGGGAGAGCAATAAAAGGTTCTGATATAAACATCCACATCCATTTGTACCAAGGTAGCTCATAATAAAATCCTTAGCATTATTTCCTAACAAATCCTAGTGCCTGACCCATATTTAAGACAAGCTTTTGACTCAACTCAACAAAAGATGTCCAGTTGTCGTTGTGGCGGTTCAAACACAGCGCTCTTCAGGCACATCACGTGAGAGGGTTAGCCGCTCATACAGTAATAACTCAATTCATCAGGTGGTACTTATACTGCTCATTGGATTTGTTTAAGCTTAGCTGTATCGCTCTACCTGAATGTATCGCTCTACCTGAATCTACCCTATATTGGAATGCTAAAATAATCGCTTACTGGTGATCCCAACCAAAGACAAAGTGTCTGCCATTGTACAATAATACCAATGTGCGAGATTATTTGAAATAGTCCAGTAGACATCGGGATATATCCAGCTTATTGGGTAGACCATTAGCAATAAATTAGTTGGTGCAAAAATCATGTACACCATGGCGCTGGTAATCCAAAGAGAACGCAAAAATTGTCCAAGCTTCTGAGTTACCACTGAGTTAAGGCGTGTCACCCTCTGCAATCAAAAGAGGTGCAATTAATAGTTTTATTAATTTATCCATTTTTGATCAATGTAAGCAACATTATTTCAGTTTAAATAGCGAAGGGAAATTGTCTCCATGAAGTAGAAATTGGCCAAATTGAAATCCATGCTGACACAAGCTTTAAATTCTAGTCATAGTGTGCGCCTTGGTTAGCCTACCTGGTTACAGCATACCGATATTATATTTCAATGCTTAGGGCCTACGTTTTCTGAATTGTAAATTATGTTCAGTCCCATAATTTTTCATGTCTCGTCTTAAGATTCCTGTAAATTTACGTTGTGAATGTTCATTATCAAGTAAATTCCAAACAATCATCAAACGAGTATTTAGGCCTAATTAAAGCACTATTGATACCACATGTACAATACAGGGCGTTTTCTATTGGATTCAGTACAGCATCGTTGCGTCACACAGTCATCACCCGCATTAACTAGGCCTAATTAAAATTAAAGCAGGTTGTGAAGTAAACGTAGGCTTATCGGTAGTAATGATATATTTTTATATTCTTATCATTCAATTGAATTGTGATACCTCCCGTATCTGTGATAAGCCTATTGATCTATATTTAGGACTAAGCAAAATAAGTACATATACTTTACACTTACATTCAGAGACATAGTATATATCTCTACCAGGCAATTATTCAACAACAGCTAGCTCAGCCCAGTTGTCAGTATATCCTCCCACGAAACCATTGCCATCTCTTGTATCATGTCGTTTTAGATTAATTTATGGTGCTTACGAATATGAATAATTCATCAACAATCACCGTGTTCAATCACTCGGATGAAATAACGTTGTTAATTTGACTTCATGTAGCTAATTATGCACCAGATGGTGTACGTGTTGTACCGGGGACGCAACATCCCAGCAAAAACGACACGTTGAAACAATACTGTTTTAATGTTGGCCCAACGTCTGCGACGCTGGCCCAACATTAAAACAACATTTTTTCAACGTGTCGTGTTTGCTGGGATAACATATCTGATCAGCAGAATGACCATCTGACATTGTGGGCATACAATGCAATGAAACACATGCGCAACACGGTTCACATCCACCGGGGTAGGGTCCGCCGCCATGTATTATTGTTCATTGAAGCATAATCACCCTGCTGTTTAAAGTCTATGTTTGATATGCACTGTTTATTATAGTCATTATTATTATAGTTTATTATGTATAAGGGACAGGCTTGTACTTGCTCATTAGAAATTGACTTGGGGATCGTAAGTCAATTTTTTGTCCTTTGATGCCTCTCGGCTCGGCTGTTGATGTGACCCAAAGAAAAAGAGGTTAAATATCGGGAAATACAAAATAGATTGAAGTTAGTCTATTAAGCGTGAAGAAATTGCTAATTGTATGACGTCCCTCTATAACTCTGTTATTTTTATGAAATTTACAAATTGCATATATTTTATATCTCAGAATTGAATTACATGCCAACTGGTCTAGCTTCTGGAATAATCACTAAAATTCTTATATATTTCCCGAACAGTTTTAGTAAAATCGGTTTAAAATTAACTGAGATCTGGTGTCAAGTAATTGCGAAATCTGGTTTCACAATGATTGCGTTAATATGAGATCATTTGCCTCCCAAACATATTCCACAGCCAACATCTCGTAGGTATATCTTGTCGATGCGATCGCCCAAATTTTGACAGAAACGTATTTCATTCCGTTTAAATCGGTTGAAACTACACCTAATTTCGATACTCTATAAATAATCGTCCTTCCTGATTCATTCGAGGTATTTTCTATACTTTGAATGCAAAATAAAACACCTTATATATTATGATGAGTGCTTCAACAACCGATAGGAGAGGGGGGGGGGGCTTTTTCACGCGTTGTAATCCACCCTACTTTACGGAAAAACATATATAGGTGCAACCATTACCTTGTCCATGGGCCACTATCTAGAGAAAATAAAAATAGCTAGTTTTGGACTGTTGGACAGTTCAATTTTAATAAGCAGCCCGAGATGTCACCAGCCGAAAGCACCCCACCCCATGATTGTACACTACGGGTTGAAAAGAATACTCTGTCTATAGAACGCGATGTTTTATGTTCCGCAACTTATAGCCTGCATGAAATATAGGTATATAAATATTTTTCAAAGTCTTTGTGGACAGCCCATGTTTTCTTAAATATTATGATACTATACATATACATTCATAAGCGTTGGGCGCACTTGTTTAGGAAATAATGAATTTATAGAAAAAATAGTTTAAACTTGTATTGCTGTTATTTGCTGATAATGGCTGATATATGATAGATAATCATTTACGAAAGAAAGTCTGTGTATACTCACGCGTCATTAAAAATGAACAATAAAATGTATTATACAGTGTATAATATGATAAAATAGGAAATAGTGTAGATATATGTACAAGTATAAAATGCTTTAAAATAATTATAAAAGAGCCATACATGATATTGATACTATGCATGATAGATATACGTTTCCCTAAAATCTTTATAAATCCTTAAAAAGCATCAGAAAGGAATAGAGAAATGACCGATATTTTTATCTATTTCGTTAATTAGAAGCTATATATAGTTCACGAGTTTAAATACTTATATTGGGGTCGTATCAAATTACAATGGAACATAAAAAATATATAGGCCCCTATTGATGATCAAGGTTAGAAAGCTATGTGTACGCATTATTAACTTGCCCTTAGATATACAGTTATTTCATAATAGAGTAGTACCAGTTTCCCTATATGGGTGTGAATTATATGGTTTTGAAAATATTTAAATAATCCACCGTTTGCAATCGAAGTATATACTTGGCCTTAAAGATCTAATTCAAAGGATTTTCTTTACGTCAAGATATTTTAGCCTACCTTTTAATTTTAATTAAAAAGGTGTTGAACTATTGAAGTTCGGCGTCGTCGGCGTCAGCGTTAAGATTTACTTGTGGGCACGACAACTTCAAAAGTTTTTTTATGTATTTTATTTTGTGTTTAATATGCATGTTACTAATAACCAGTACTCGGACAAGTCCTATATTGGCTGAAAAGAAAACCTAAATGACTGATTTATTGCAATTTTTCTCATTTCACGTTTCTAATTTTACCTCGTGGGTGTGATAAACTCAAAAGTTTTTGACGTTGTTTGCATTAGAGTTCACATTAACGTCATGATGAACACACTTGACATATCCCATTACCATTTTTACCTGCGCTAATATAATCACCATATTACACATTAAAAATTAATCAAACCTCACCTCCCCCCCCGCCAGGAATAGCGGTAAGAGACATTGCTGAAGACGTCAGAACCACGTCCTTTAAACTTTAAAACCAATGACCATACCATAAAATAAACAATAGCAAACAAATGTTTTTTTAAATTATAGCTAAAGACTTCATTTCAAATATGTAAGGTGTTCGCGATGTGCAAAGGCAAAATCATGTATAAAAGAGTTAACTATTAAGGTTCCCAAATTACCTTATTTTGTGGTCAGGAAAGGAAAGGAAAGTTGGTATGTTAACCGTTAATGTGAACTTTTTTCATACGTTTTCAGTAAATAGTCAAAATATTTTTCTACCAGCTGATTTTTATATGGTATACATGTTTTGATTCAAACATGTTCTAGAACTATTGTTGACTTAAAATAACCCCATTTGGAATAAAAATAATGAGTTATGTGAACATATGTGAACATATTACATGCTTTTTCGGTTAGATATAAAATGTGCGCGCTTTTCTTTGGGCTCGGGAAAATTGACTGTATTTAACAGTTTTGCCCAATGAGTAGTAAAATTTTGAGCTATATCAATATATTTGATATCAATAGAAAGCTACTGGCACAGGCCTTCACATTGATGTAAAATATTTTGGTTCTAATCTTTGACGAATGCACAAGAGAGCTTTAAGTGGGTACTTTAGCCCTTTAATATACCTATTTTCCATACTTTTTCAGTAAATAGTCATACTACTTTTCTCTCAGCTGATTTTTAAATATAATAAATGTTTAGTTTTGATTCAAACATGTTCTATAACTATTGTTGACTTAAAATAAACCAATTTGAACTATGATGAACTATTTGAACATATTACACACATTGGTTGGATGTAAAAAAATTGACCGTACTTCGCATTTATGCCCAATGAGTACCCAAATTAAAAAAAAATCTACCAATATCTTTGATATCAGTTGAAAATCACTATCAAGCGTTTTAACGTGGATACATAATATTTTATATCTGTTAAATAAGAAAAGTATAACAAAGCGCCAAGTTTGTATTTTATCCCTCCATTTGAACAATTTCCAACTTTTTTTAGTGATCACTAAAAAAAGTTGGAAATTGTATACAGCAGGACTTCTCGCGAGCAGGACTTCTCGCTCGTGATAACTTTCTATGGTATATAGCCATTTTTTTAAAGTTATCTTGACCACTGGAAAAGTAATCACAGCCACTTTAAAAGTTATCTCAGCAACTACAAAAGTGATCTTGACCACTGAAGAAGTAATTACAACCACTTTAAAAGTTACCTCAGCCACTACAAAAATGATCTTGGCCACTGAAGAAGTGACCACAGCGACTTTAAAGTCATCTCAGCCTCTACAAAAGTGATCTTGGCCACTGAAGAAGTGATCACAGCCACTTTGAAAATTATCTGAGTCACCACAAAAGTGATCTTGACCACTGAAGAAGTGATCACAACCACTACAAAAGTTATCTCAGCCACTACAAAGATGATCTTGGTTAGTAACAACTGGTGTCAGCCCCTTTAAAAGCGATCTCAGCCACTACAAAAGTGATTTTGGCCACTGAAGAAGTGACCACAGCCACTTTAAATGTTATCTCAGCCACTACAAAAAGTGATCTTGGCCACTGAAGAAGTGATCACAGCCACTTTAAAAGTTATCTTAGACATTACAAACGTGATCTTAGTCACTAAGAAACTGTTGTCAGCCACTGAGAAAATTATCTTAAGCCACTACAAAGTGATGTTGGCCACTAAAGAAATTATCACAGCCACTCTAAAAGTTATCCCAACCACTACAAAGTTGCTGTGATCACTTCTTCAGTGGACAAAATCAGTTTGTTTGTTGCCAAAATCACCTTTGTGGTGGCTGAGATGATTTTTAAAGTGGATGTGATGGCTTCTTAAGTGGTCAAGATCACTTTTGTAGTGACCGAGATCACTTTTAAAGGAACTGACATAATAGTGTTGGTGGCCAATATCACCTTTATAGCGGCTGAGGTATCTTTTAAAGTGTATGTGATCACTTCTTCAGTGGACAAGATCAGTTTGTTTGTGGCCAAAATCATTTTTCTGGGGCTGCCATAAGATTGTTAGTGGCCAAGATTTGTACTGGCTGAGATAACTTTTAAAGTGGCTGAGATCACTTCTTCAGTGGCCAAGATCACTGTTGTAGTGACTGAGATCACTTTTAAAGTCGCTGTGAGCACTTCATCAGTGGCCAAGATCATTTTTATAGTGGCAGAGATAACTTTTCTTTGGGCTCGGGAAAATTGACTGTATCTAACAGTTTTGCCCAATGAGTGGTCAAATTTTGAGCTATATCAATATATTTGATGTCAATAGAAAACTGGCACAGGCCTTCACATTGATGTAAAATATTTTGGTTCTAATCTTTGACAAATGCACAAGAGAGCTTTAAGTGGGTACTTTAGCCCTCTATTATACCTATTTTCCATACTTTTTAAGTAAATAGTCATACTACTTTTCTCTCAGCTGATTTTTAAATATAATAAATGTTTAGTTTTGATTCAAACATGTTCTATAACTATTGTTGACTTCAAATAAACCAATTTGAACTATGATGAACTATTTGAACATATTACACACATTGGTTGGATGTAAAATTTGACCGTAATTCACATTTATGCCCAATGAGTACCCAAATTTAAAAAAATCTACCAACATCTTTGATATCAGTTGAAAGTCACTATCAAGCGTTTTAACGTGGATACATAATATTTTATTTCTGTTAAATAAGAAAAGTACAACAAAGCGCTAAGTTTGTATTGTATCCCTCCATTTGAACAATTTCCAACTTTTTTTAGTGATCACTAAAAAAAGTTGGAAATTGTATACAGCAGGACTTCTCGCGAGCAGGATTTCTCGCTCGTGATAACTTTCTATGGTATTTAGCCATTTTTTAAAGTTATCTTGACCACTGGAAAAGTAATCACAGCCACTTAAAAAGTTATCTCAGCAACTACAAAAATGATCTCGGCCACTGAAGAAGTGACCACAGCGACTTTAAAGTCATCTCAGCCTCTACTAATGTGATCTTGGCCACTGAAGAAGTGATCACAGCAACTTTAAACGTTATCTCACCGACTACAAAAGTGATCTTGGCCACTGAAGAAGTGATCACAGCCACTTTGAAAATTATCTAAGTCACCACAAAAGTGATCTTGACCACTGAAGAAGTGATCACAACCACTTTAAAAGTTATCTCAGCCACTACAAAGATGATCTTGGTTAGTAACAACTGGTGTCAGCCCCTTTAAAAGCGATCTCAGCCACTACAAAAGTGATTTTGGCCACTGAAGAAGTGATCACAGCCACTTTTAAATGTTATCTCAGCCACTACAAAAAGTGATCTTGGCCACTGAAGAAGTGATCACAGCCACTTTAAAAGTTATCTTAGACATTACAAACGTGATCTTGGTCACTGAGAAACTGTTGTCAGCCACTGAGAAAATTATCTTAAGCCACTACAAAGTGATGTTGGCCACTAAAGAAATTATCACAGCCATTCTAAAAGTTATCCCAACCACTACAAAGTTGCTGTGATCACTTCTTCAGTGGACAAAATCAGTTTGTTTGTTGCCAAAATCACCTTTGTGGTGGCTGAGATGATTTTTAAAGTGGATGTGATGGCTTTTTAAGTGGTCAAGATCACTTTTGTAGTGACCGAGATCACTTTTAAAGGAACTGACATAATAGTGTTGGTGGCCAATATCACCTTTATAGCGGCTGAGGTATCTTTTAAAGTGTATGTGATCACTTCTTCAGTGGACAAGATCAGTTTGTTTGTGGCCAAAATCACTTTTCTGGGGCTGACATAAGATTGTTAGTGGCCAAGATTTGTACTGGCTGAGATAACTTTTAAAGTGGCTAAGATCACTTCTTCAGTGGCCAAGATCACTGTTGTAGTGACTGAGATCACTTTTAAAGTCGCTGTGAGCACTTCATCAGTGGCCAAAATCATTTTTATAGTGGCAGAGATAACTTTTAAAGTTATTGTCATCACATCTTCAGTGGTCAAGATCACTTTTACAGTCGTTTAGATATTTTGTAAAGTGGCTGTGATCACTTTTGCAGTGGCCCAGACCACTTTGTAGTTGCTTAGATAACCTTTAAATTTGCTGACTCTAGTTTGTTAGTGGCCAAGATCACCTGTGTAGTGGCTGAGATAACATCTCAAGTGGCTGTGATCACTTCTTTACTGGCCAAGATAACTTTTGTATTTGCGAGATAACTTTTTAAGTGACTGTGATCACTTTTTCAGTGGTCAAGATCACTTTTGTAGTGGCTTAGATAATTTTCAAAGTAGCTGTGATCACTTCTTGAGTGGCCAAGATCACATTTCTAATGGCAGAGATAACGTTTAAAGTTGCTGTAATCACTTCTTCCGTGGCCAAGATCACTTTTGTAGTGGCTGAGATGAATGAGATAACGTTTAAAGTTGCTATGATCACTTCTGCAGTGGCCAAGATAACTTTTGTAGTGGCTGAGATAACTTTTAAAGTCGATGTGTTCACTTCTTCAGTGGCCAATATCACTTTTGTAGTGGCTGAGATAACGCTTAAAGTTGCTATGATCACTTCTGCAGTGGCCAAGATGATTTTTTAGTGGCTGTGATAACTTTTAAAGTGTTGTAATCACTTCTTCAGTGGTCAAGATCACTTTTGTAGTCGTTTAGATATTTTTAAAAGTGGCTGTGATCACCTCTTCAGTGGTCCAGATCATTTTGTAGTGGATTAGATAACCTTTAAATTGGCTGACACCAGTTTATTAGTGGCCAAGATCACCTTTGTAGTGGCTGAGTGAGATAACAGCAAAAGTGGCTGTGATCACTTCTTCAGTGGTCAAGATCACTTTTGTAGTGGCTTAGATAATTTTCAAAGTGGCTGTTATCACTTCTTCAGGGGCCAAGATCACATTTGTAGTGGCTGAGATAACGTTTAAAGCTGCTGTGATCACTTTTTCCGTGACAAAGATCACTTTTGTAGTAGCTGAGAAAACGTTTAATTTTGCTATGATCACTTCTGCAGTGGCAAAGATAACTTCTGTAGTGGCTGAGATAACTTTAAAAGTGGATGTGATCACTTCTTCAGTCGTCAAGATAACTTTTGAAAAATGGCTCCAGAGAACGTGAAAGTAATAACAAACATTTATGCCATGTAAAATTAACATGAGCGAGAAGTCTTGTTGGTATTCACTAAAAAAACACGCTGGAAATTGTTAAAATGGAGGGGTAAAATACAAACTTAGCGCTTTGTTGTACATTTCGTTTTTAACAGAAATAAAATATTATGTATCCACGTTAAAGCCCTTGGTAGTTACTTTTTAACCGATATCAAAGATGTTGGTACATTTTTTATTTTGGGTACCCGGTACTCATTGGGCAAAAATGTGTAACACTGTCAATTTCTCCGCGCTGGAAGAAAAGTGCCCAAATTTTACATCGAACCCAAATAGTGTTTATTATGTTCAAATAGCTCATCATTTTTTTTATTCCAAATGGGTTTATTTTAGGTCAACAATAGTTCTAGAATATGTTTAAAGCAAAACTATATATTTATTATACATAAAAATCAGTTGAGAGAAAAGTATTTTGACTATTTATTGAAAAAGTATGAAAATTAGATAAAATTAAAGCTCTCTTGTGCATTTGTCAAAGATTAGAAACAAAATATTTTACATCCGTGACCTGTGCCAGTACCTTTCTATTGATATCAATATTGTATGTATCTCACAGTTTTGCCCAATGCGTAGTCAAATTTTGAGCTATATTTATTTAGCTCAAAATTTGACTACGCATTGGGCAAACTATGAGATACATACAATCCCAAGATGGAGACATGCTTGGCCGGTTATAATACATGTACATATACATGTAGCTGATGACTGTACTATATGATTTTATAAAACAGACCAAAGTCAACACGGGATGCCGGTCCAACGCTGCCCGAATGCATATTGAAATGAATAGAAATCTGGCTCAACTCATGTACAAATACAAAAAAACATGAAACATATACCCGATGCAGTTAAAATGGTAATTCAAATTCAATAATGGGCGGTTTTTGTGTGTGAAGTCATGAGTTTATAGATCCACCCAGCCCAGAAAATGTGCACATTTTCAGTTTTTATTTTTGAAAATAACTGATAATTAGTGGACTAAAATAATCTGCTGAGTTAGAAGATAGTTCATTGTGATATATATATACAGTGCAACCTGTACATACCGGACCCTGTACAAACCGGAATCCTGTCTATACCGTAATAATTATTTGGTCCCGAATTAATTACACTCAAAACAATACTAATTAACCCTCTCCAAACCCGAGCCTTTCTACTCAGAATACCGGACTCATTATTTTCCCCAAATGCATAAATTGAATTGTATTTCACCTGTTGAAACCGGAATCGAACTTTTTTTATAGATTTTTTTTTAAATGACATGCGGTGCATCAAGGGTTAAACAGGAGGCGGCAAGGTGACGTAATGTTTATTCTGCTTTAAAAAATTGTGTCTTTTTATATCAATTTATTTGCATACATCCACCTATTTTTTGTTGATCTACTGACGACACATCCTGAATTCTAACCCTCATGTCAATTGTACACATTATTGTTGTTTGTTCCCCTCCGAAAGCAAAAACCCTCTCCAAACCGGAACCTGCCCAAACCGGAATAAAAGTTTGTCCCCAAGGCATTCCGGTATGGACAGGTTTTACTGTACTTTGATTATATTGATGAGCTGAAATCACTTCACAGGGCCTTTAAGTCAACAACAGTCCTAGAACATGTTTGAAACTAAACATGTATACCATACAAAAATCAGCTGATAGAAAAGTGTTTTGACTATTTATTGAAAAAGTATCATACAGATACAGATACAGATATTCACACAATAATCCGCCACTGTTGTCGGTATGAAAACTTTTTTGCCAAAAATTTCAACTGAAATGTCTGAAGGTGTGAACCCTTTCCTAATCCGATTAATCTGATCAGATAAAAAATCGAATAGTGTGAACCGAGCTTACTCTATTAGCCTTTTCCCGCTAAATTATCGTATTTAAATTTTCACCCACTTGAAGTTGTGTCTCTCTACCGCGACCCACAACTTCAAGTGGGTGAAAATTACTCACATTTGTTTAATTTGAGACCAAACATTCGCAAATGTTGATGTTCAAGCACACATATTGTTCCCAATAACAGTGATTTAATCGGCTAATAAAATAAATTAAAAACAACTATACTGTCGTGCTTACCGCTTAAACGTCTAGTATGGGCATATTTATATGTCTCTCATTTCGGTTTGTAATACAGCGCAAATAGAAAACAACAAGCAATGTTAAAAACAAAAACAATCTTTATTTTCTTTTGAATAAGACGTATATTTTACAACTCGTGGTTCGCCAGCTTTTCGTTTTCAGATTATTTTTAGAAGGCCTAATAATTATTGTATTAGTTCTAATTTTAGTAGCGAGTAGATATGTACCTATATTCCTAGTAATTGTGGCCATGCAAACTTTTGACTTTGCAGATATTGTTACGCTATATGTGATAACATATACTTATATACATTTTCTATTATTTTCTAAAAAAAATAAGCTATTACAAATTAGGTTATTGTGCCAATATAAATTATATATCAGTCTATGCAGACGTCCGGACGTCAAGAAATGTCCATGCCTTCAATTAGGAGCTTTTATGTGATCTCCAAGAACTATCAAGGTTTTTTTCCAATTCAGACTGCTTTCACTCCCGTTTTTTCTGGATGAATGTGGTTCTGTAAAGTGCAGCCTGTATAACTTAGCGCGTCACATACACCCTGGAGGAACTCCCTCTGTAACACACAGTCATCAGCTAGAACCAAATACATTAGTTAGAACCAAATACTGCCACGACCGTATTATGTATAGGTCCCCTAACAGTTAAGGTGTTGTACGTGTCACTCAGCTGAGTAACACGTACCGAAAACTACAATTGAAACAATTCAGCAGCACAAGAGTTAAAGGGACATGCCAACGCTAAAATCATCAAAAAATCGGTGATTTTATTTTAGCTTAATAATATGACCATATGATGTAAACATGACCATAGACTACAATTTTTGTGCTGCGCATTCACCAGTTAGGCTAGATATAGAGACGAAATTCCTGATTTCTTATTATTGACACCCATGTCAAAAATAAGAGATACGGGAATTTCGTCTCTATATCTAGCCTAACTGATAAGTGCGTAGCACAAAAAAATTAAAAACTATTGCAGTTCCTAACGTTAGTCTAGGGACATGTTTACATCATATGGTCATATTAAGAAGCCAAAATAAAATCACCGATTTTTTTATGATTTTAGACCTGGGCATGTCCCTTTAATGCGCAGGAGGTGTATATGACAGGAGCGTGGCAGCTTATTCTGACATGTGACATAGCTCGATACTATGGCGTCAGGGAATAATTAGGCATAGGCTATATTTGAGCTGACGCCAACTCTTCTTTAGCGTCAGACTATAATTACCTTTTTCAAGAGTAGATGTTTTACATACAAATGCAAAACCATGGCCTCCCAGTATCTGAAATAAATAATTAAAATAAATTGTTAGTAATTATAGAACATGCATGGATGCTTTCAATTGTAAATGAACATACAATAATATAGGTCCCTATCATTCGACATTAAAGGTATCATTGATCACATACATGTTTGCCTAAGATGATGACATTGTGGGTTTAGGCACAAAATAAAACACATTTTCATGTTTTAAAAGTAATCTACCGCTGACCGATTCCCAGGGTCACGGTCTGTCATAAGTATGACGTAATCATTCCGCTACTTTTTCCAATAGCAACGGTATACCCGGTGTAAAGTCTGAAAATATACCCACCTCCCATATTATACCCGGGTAGATTGTGGGCGCCCCAGAATCTACCCCGGGGTATATCCTGAACTATACCCCCGGGGTAGATTACGGTGGCTCCCAGAATCTACCCCTCCCTCTCAGGATCTGCCCCCCTTTATTGTGATTATGTGAAGTGTAGACCTATTCAGCTCCCAGAATCTACCCCTCCCTCCCAGAATATACCCATATTTTCAGCAACTATATGCGAACCCCCCCCCCCCCAGAATCTACCCCCCCCTCCCAGAATATACCCCTCTTTCAACAACTATATATGCGACCCTCCCAGAATCTACCCCTCCCTCCCAGAATATACCCCCCCTTTTCAACAACTATATGCGGTCCTGTCAGAAACTACCCCTCCCTCCCTGAATATACCCCCCCCTTTTCAACAACTATAATATTATGCGAACCTCGCAGAATCTAACCCTCCCTCCCAGAATATACCCCCTTTTCAACAACTATAATATTATGCGACCCTCCCAGAATATACCCCTCCCTCCCAGAATATACCCCCTTTTCAACAACTCTATGCGATGCTCCCAGAATCTACCCCTCCTTCCCAGAATATACCTCCCCCCTTTTCAACAAATGCACATGTGCGCTCCAGGATCTACTCCTCCCTCCCAGAATATACCCCCCCCCCCTTTTTAACAACTATAATATTATGCGAACCTCGCAGAATCTGCCCCTCCCTCCCAGAATATACCCCCCTTTTCAACAACTATAATATTATGCGACCCTCCCAGAATATACCCCTCCCCTCCAGAATCTACCCCCTTTTCAACAACTCTATGCGATGCTCCCAGAATCTACCCCTCCTTCCCAGAATATACCTCCCCCTTTTCAACAAATGCACATGTGCGCTCCAGGATCTACCCCTCCCTCCCAGGATCTACCTTTATTGTGATTATGTGAAATGTAGGCCTATTCGGCTCCCAGAATCTACCCCTCCCTCCCAGACTATACCCTCCTTTTCAACAACTATATGCGACCCTCCCAGAGTCTACCCCTCCCTTCCATAATATAACCCCCCCCCCTTTTCAACAACTATATGCGACCCTCCCAGAATCTACCCCTCCCTCCCAGAATATAATCCCCTTTTCAACAACTATAATATTTTGCGACCCTCCCAGAATATACCCCTCCCTCACAGAATATACCCCCCTTTTTCAACAACTATAATATTATGTGACCCTCCCAGAATCTACCCCTCCCAGAATATACCCCCCTTTCCAACAACGCTATGCGACGCTCCCAAAATCCACCCCTCCTTCTCATAGTATACTCTCTTTTCAACAAATGCACATGTGCGACCCTCCCAGAATCTACCCCTTCCTCCTAGACTATACCCTCCTTTTCAACAACTATATGCGACCCTCCCAGAATCTACCCCTCCCTCTCAGAATATACCCCCCCCCCTTTTAGGGGTAGATTCTGGAAGGGTCGCATACAGTTGTTCAAAAGGGGGGTAGATTCTGGGAGGGGGGTAGATTCTGGGAGGATCGCACATATATATTTGTTGAAGATGGGGTATATTCTGGGAGGGAGGGGTAGATTTTAGGATCCAAAGACACTTCACCAAATCACGAAAAGGGGGTAGATCCTGGGAGGGAGTGGTAGATTCTGGGAGCCCCCAGGATCTACCCCGTGGTATATTCTAGAATCTACCCCGGGGTAAATTCTGGTAGATCCCAAAATCTACCCGGGTATAGTTTCAAGAGGGGTATAATCTGTGGTGTTACACCGGTACCATGATACTTGTCCGTTCCAAAGTGCTAATCCCGCCTGTAACCGTTTTTTTTGTTTTTAATTTTTTTAGGTCTTTATAATGTAAATAATAATACAACAATTCTTATACTCAGTTTGCGAATAATTTTTTTTAAGAATAAAATGTTTCGTTAATTATATGTACGTGGAGGAAGTGTTATTAACCCAGCAACAAGGGATTTATTAGGCCTACTGTTGTATTTTAAAGATATGCACACACACGACGTTGAATGAAAGTTTGCTTATCGTTGGTCCACCGTCTAATCAACGTATTCAACGTATTGTGTATGGTAATTAACCCAGCAGTACGACGATGGACCAACGTTAAACCAACATTCATTCAACGTCTTGTGTCTGTTGGGAACCCCTTTCCCTCTAAGTAATTTTATTTGATTTTTTTTACCCACGCGAAGTTGTTTCTCGCTGCCGCAAATTCAAGTTCTATAACTCAGCGCTATACGGGTTAACAAATGTTAACCCTTTAAGCCCTCACGGTGCATTAAAACATCATTTTACATCCCTGAGAGCAGACCTTATTTTACTACAACTAGGAGTTTCAGAATAAAAAAATAAATTGCAACTGGTTTACAACACCATGAATACATCGCAATTTACTTTAATTTTTTACCTATTTTAAATCATCTTCATCCACTACAAGTCGAGAATTGCGACAGCAATTCGCGGCTTGTAGTGGATGAAGATGACAATAGTAAAGTCAGGCTTGAAACGGTTAAAAGGAAAGCAATACCAATGAAATAAAAATGAAATGAATCGGGCTCCAGTCTACTTTCGTGCACATAATTATAGGCTAAATTGGGCCGGGAGAACCTCCTGATATGGTGAGATGAGTGAGATGACACTGCCCTCCAGACACAGGATTCGAAGTCCGAGCCCTGTCGGTCTGAGGCCGAACACGTTACCTCTCGTTCACGGAGGCTCTCCACAATACTGAGTACGATTTAAATAAGAGGTGATAATAGGATCTTACTCCAGTTGAAGACGAAGTTGCAGCATTTGCAGGGCCTGTGGACTACCCATCCGTTCAGATAGATGGCTCTGGCTCCGGGACAGCTTCCATAACAGTAGTAGTCCCTCAGGGGGAATCCTCCCCACAGCCAGTAGGTGCGCACGCGCATGTAACAGCGCCACCACCAAAACGGATTTGGGAGATTCAGTGTTATCTGGCGCTTGGCTGTAAGTAAACCATTGAAGTATAATGCATGTCAATAATTATATCTGAGCGTATATATATATTATGAGGAAGTATTCGAATGAATGAATGAATGAATGAATGAATGAATGAATGAATGAATGAATGAATGAATGAATGAATGAATGAATAAATGAATGAATGAATGAATGAATGAATGAATGAATGAATGAATGAATGAATGAATGAATGAATGAATGAATGAATGAATGAATGAATGAATGAATGAATGAATGAATGAATGAATGAAAGAAAGTAGACAACTTAACGTAACATTAATTTGTATTTGTCGTACAAGTAGGCCTACAGGAAATTGAATATAACGAAATGAAATATGGGGCAGGAGAACATCATTGTTAAGAAAAAATAATTTGTAAATATGATAAACACTTTCACAGTAAAAATGATATAATTAGCTGTAAACTTGATAATAAAAAATGGTCTATGGTGACGAACTCTGATAATACCATAGCTTAAAATTTTCCAAATCGTATTTTAACATAATGACAAAAAGCTACAAAACAATAAAGATATATATTATCAAGAATGATACATGGATAATAGTGGTGTTAACAATACTGAAGTATAGGCATTTTTTTATTTGATAGCATTTTATAACGATGGTGTGTGTTTTTTGTGTTAGAAGTAAAACCGGCTGTGGATACAAAATAATGATAAACAAAATAATAATTATAGGCAATGAACGATTTAATATTTTATATAAAGATATTTCAAATGACTTAAATTTGTTCAAAACTATATATTTTTTTCACGTAACTGACTATTCATTATTTTTTTTCAAAACATAGGATGGGTTTTGACCAAGTTATTTTTAACAGACTCAATTTCACTTAATGTATACAAATCTCGAATTTTACCACATTTAAATTATTATACACTGACCTGGTAATATGATACAAAACGATTATATAAAAAAAGATTCGCGAATATTAAAATGACCGCCTTTGGTCATTTTAATATTCGCGAATCTTTTTTTTAATTAATCGTTTTGTATCATATTACCAGGTCAGTATATAATAATTTAAATGTGGTAAAATTAGAGATTTGTATACATTAAGTAAAATTGAGTTTGTTGAAAATAACTAACATAATATATTCAGCTCTCCGATTATCGTTCTTTTTACAAGATAATTTGTCAATGTGTCTTTAAAAAAAATTGTGATTGCAATAGTCCCAGAACAGTAATGTTTTTATCAATTATAATTTTTTTTATTAATTATAATTTATAGGATAAATGTTTTGCTGGGATCTTATAAAAGCAATACATTTAGATTTTTCATAATTCAAAAAAAAAATATTTTCATATATTATGACTGTCTGAAGTTCCGTGTTGAGATCAGTGCTTTATTTCACAAGGCCACGTAATTTCCCTTTCCTATCATGAAATAAAAGTCAGTTGAACCTCTAGATCCCTGAAATTCAATTTTTATCCTCGTGAAGTCGCTACCGCGATTCACAACTTGAAGTGACTCCAAATTAATTGGAATTTTAAAATTAAGGTTTGAAAAATCTCTGTGCCACAGATTCGAGAGATACTGTAGATCTGATAATTTTCGCGAATTTTTGATTTTGGGACTTTTCACGAAGTTTAAAATTTGCGAATTTTTATTTTTCTTTAGTAGCACTATTATGATAATAATTTTCGCGTGATTCTTGAATTCGCGAAATTCGCAAAAATTTAAACCTTGCGAATGGGACCTAGATCTACAGTATTACCCTTTTATTTCTAAAACTAGATGCACATTAACTGCCGAAGAAAAAAATGAAACATCATATTAGAGGACATCAGTGCCTCATGGGTTAATGACTCTCTCAATGTACCTTCCCAGCACACACGAGACAGTGATCCATTGTTGGTTCAATACTGGTCCAACATTGAACCAGCAATGGCTCAAAGTCCTGTGTTTGCTTTTGTAATTACTTCTGTCATCGCCGGTGTCGACGCCGCTTGGCTTCATGCTTCGCGCATCACTATCTACTGCTCCATCCTCATCAGTCTTGTCCTCGTAGTAGACATACGAGTCCTCGTAATCACATCCACACTTGCGCACTTCTTCCAAGGTGCTATCAGGAGAACAACAGCTCGCTAAAAAATAAGAGTAACACTTAAAGCGCTGAAATATGTGTTCTATAAAACATGGAGACCAAAGTATATTTTCAATTTGCAATCAACGTAAATGTCTTAGTTAGCTCTTTCCGCTTCATTTGAATACCTATGTTACGGGTCTACGACCTTTAGACATTTTTCAATTATTTCAGCGCGGGGATCGACTTTAGACGTCAGAATCTGAAAATTACAAACGTCAGATTCCGACGTCTAAAGTTGATCCCCGCGCTGTAAAGGTTTAACCTCTGAAACTAATCACATTGATAGCGAGAACAAACGAAGTTGCAGCAGAATTTTAAAAAGTTATAAAAAATTGTGCTGAAAGTTACTGTATTGTAAATTTCGCTGCCAGGTCTAGATATAAAGTGGAGATCTACATGTTTTTCATTAAGTCGAAGAAATGTGCATGGAACTACTATGAATTAATTACGAACTAAAATTATAAGACTTTATAAGTGTATGTGCAGATCTGAGATTAGTGAGGGTGTTGCGCCCGGCTCCTCATTTGCAAAGGCAGTATCTGCTATTTTTACAAGTACGTAGATACTGTATTTTGCCTTTGCAGAGCTGTATGGTCGTGCTTACAGCTTTAATTGGGGTTTAACCCTTGAAGCGCTGAATTTATTTTTATATAAACCATGGAAACCAAAGGGTTTTTCAATTTGAAATCATCACAAATATCTTAGCTAACTCTTTCTGATTCATTTGAATACCTGTGTTGTGGGTCTACGGCTATTTTAAATAGTTTTACTCTTACAGTGCGAGGATAGAATTTAGTCGTCAGAATCTGACGCCTACAGACGTCAAATTTTGAAGACAAAAGTCGATCCCCGCGCTGTAAGGTTTAAAGGGTCTACCCCACCACCTAGTTTTCGTCATGGATGGCAAAAGTCTAAACTTGCCTGATACATTAGGAGTTGGCTAATTTTATTTTTCATTGCTAAAATATTATTTAAACTATTTAGCTGTAGAGTAAGTTTATTGTATTTCAACAATAAACGTTAAAATTGAATGACTATTGGTGCAGTTTATCCGGCAAGGTTTGAATTTGGCTAAAACTAAGAGGTGCACTGTGTACAAACTGCGGGACACATATGTACCCAGAAAGCACCACGCTGATGATAGAGATAAAGGCAACTAGGGTACAGCTAAAACCAGAAACATACATAGAGTGGCATATTGCCTTAAACGTAAGGCCAACTTACCACTAGTCTCTTTTCCTTGTGATATGGTTACCACTGACAAGAACAGCACACCTGCTAGCGCTAGGTTCACGTAACCAAGCATATCTCTGTGTGGGGAGAATTACGAGATAGTTCGTAGTCGTGGTCTCGGACAGTCTGAAAAGAAGAGAAAAGAATAAAGGCGATTACTCACAGTTGGACTGGACATTCATTTTCTCGCGCAATATATTTCATTAAAAATCGCTTCTGAATTATTCTGAAAATATCGCGCGGTTTATCGCGTCGCACTTTGTATAAATGGCATCGCTAAAATAAATCTTATCGATTCTGGCGCAGTTATCGTGGACTGTGGGAGGGGCCGTCGCAAAAGTTCGCAATGTTCCAAAATACTAACACTGTTCGTATCAATTGGCGGGTAGATCGTTGACTGCTCCTTTCGTATTAATGTTTTTGCGATTTTTTTTAAGTGGACTTTTCAAGTGCACTGCCTGTTAATTGCATTTGCTTTAGGTTTTTTTCTTTTAAATTTCAAATCAGTAAGAGAATGATATGTATAGGCAGTATATATGGTTCCAATTTTGCATCGAAAACGTAATGGGTTTGCTATGATTAAATGTATCATGTCCTGCCTTTTCGTGTTGTGGGGGTGGGTAGGTGGTCAAATATTTTGAAAATATGCGGAATTTTGCGACGGCCCCTTTAACATTTAACACGCCGCGTTATTGTGTTTCCCTCTGTCTGAAGAAAATTCTATGCTATAATTATGGTCAATATAATGAGTGATCAGATGGCGATTAACCCTAAAAGCGCTGAAATGTTTTTGTATAAAGTATGGAGACCAAAGGGTTTTCTTTCAATTTGAAACCATCATAAATGTCTTAGTTAGCTCTTTCCGCTTCATATGAATACCTATGTTCAATAAAAAAGGCTAAACCAGATAGGTCTATCGACGCGATTAAAACATTGATCCTATGACCGCCAAGTTATTTAATTTAAATTTTCACTCACTTGAAATTGTGTCTCGCTGACGCGATCCACAACTTTAAGTGAGTGAAAAATAATTCAAATTCGACAAAATGGAGGTCAACGATTTTGAAATCCTGCTGATTGATGTCAAGTTGTATCTATAACATGTTTAAATGCCGGTGAGTTAACCCTTTCGGCGCGGGGACCGACTGTATACGTCAGATTTTGACGTATGAAGTCGATCTCTGAAATGACAGAACTAAACATTTATAATGGCAGTAGACCCATAACTTAGGTATTCAAATGAAGCAGAAAGAGCTTACTAAGCCTTTTATGATGATTACAAATTGAAAGCACCCTTTAATCTCCATGGTTTATACAAAAATATTCCAGCGTTGTAGGAGTTAACCTTTATCCTGCTAAATTAAATAATTTAAATTTTCAGTCATTTGAAGTTGTGTTACGCTAATGCGATCCTCAACTTCAAGTGGTTGAAAATAACTAATATTTGTTTAGTTTGACACCAAATATTTGCCAATATTGATCTTTAAACACTCATTCCATTCCCAATAACAGTTATTTAATCGGCTAATAAAACTGATTAAAACGACTATAGTCGTCATCAGCAGGCTTAGGGTTAAGATTAGTGGTCACCTGTGGTGAATTGTCTCTTCCGGTAATCGCCTCGTACAGACCTGTAGACCTGCAATCGCCGCTCCACTCTGTCCTCAGCAACTAGAGGAGCGCGCAGCGCGAGGGCTGACGCGAGATTATGCACTAGTTCTGGTATAAACCTTATAGTGCCTCTCTCTTTTCACCTGGTGAGGTAGGTGATTGTACAAGCAATGGCAAGAAGAAGTCCAGGAGACAAGGAACCAGGGAAGAGGCGACCAGCCACCAGAGTAAGGGCAAGGACTGACCCTTTGAAATGTGCTCTGCTTTCTGAGCAGTGTGTTTGAAACCACCATCATGAACCGTCATCGTTAGCCAACCATCCGTGTCCGCCGTGCCATCACCCAAGCTAGCAATGTAATGATAGAGAGCTCATTGCTTAAGACCAGAATCCGTCTCCTTCAGTGCTATGATTGAAAGCCCTCTGCCTTATGTGTCTCACAAAACGGCTCCTTTCAGAGCCCCTGCTCTCTGTGGGAACAGGAGTTCAGGAGTTATCCTCTGTCCTCAGCCATTCGCGTGACGGGTCTTAAGGATCAGAGGAACATCACCTGACCTGCATCAGCCAATCAGGTGAAGGGGTTTTCGGAAAGGGCTCTATGGTTCCTGGGCGCAGCCTCAAGGGAAGGGGCGGGTGTCAAAGAAGTGGGGGTGAGTGTCGGCGGGAGAACACCGAACGGGAGATGCTGTTTAGGCGCCGGTCGAATGCTGGCCAACAACAGCGATATTGAGGCTGTTTTGGGTCGACGAATGTCAGGTTTTCCATCTAGGAATGCACACTGCTTCTGGGGAGGGTAAAGTTTTGACAGGGTTTGATTTTGACACCCCTGGATGGACAAGCGGAAAATTCGTTTGACAACTCGGGGAACGTCGCTGTAGAAATCGTTCAGTTGGATCGTACCATCTTCTCAATAGACAATAGACAATAATTTATTCAAACTCTGGCTGAGGTGGCATGACGCGTAATATATACAAAATAACACAATAGGCCCTCTATCTTATTTACACATCATTATAAAGATTATAAACAATAACAGAAAAAAAAAAAACAATGTAAGCGGCAATCAAATAAAAATACGATACAAAGTACATTTACTAGATTCATCTATCTTATCTCGCCAGTGTTGCTCGTATTGGTCTTCTAATCGTTGTTTGATGACCATATGAAAATTAGACAGGTTACCACTGTTGCTACAAACATATTAGGAACACCTGTATGGTCTAGTATATGTTTAATAGTGTCTAGCCATTTAGCAGTCATACACAAAGTAAATTATAAAAACGACTTGACAACAGTAGTTCTTGTCGTCTGACACTAGCTTACACCAAAAAAAGAAATCATTGTAGTTTTAATTATAAAGAATGTGGAAAGCGCCCAGTCTCGCCGTAAACCATACAACTAGATGTTGACTGTTTGAGATATAAAACATACTTTACATATTTGAGGTAACGTCTATCTAAAATTGAAACGTTTTCATACCCAAAACTTCACAGCCATACAACAAAATTGGCAAAATCAATGAATCAAACAGCTCTATAGTTTTAAGTCAATGGGTAGATTGAGCTCTTTTGCTTTCTTCAATGATGCAAACATAGCTTTTCTAGATTTCCCTACTGTGACGAACAAACGAACAATTGTATTTAAAAAATACACCCAGATACTTAAAGCGACACAATCAGACTAAATACATAAAAAAAATCTGTTCTTTTATTTTGGGTTCTTAACAAGACCATTATGATGTAAACATGTCCATGGACTATAGACTATAGTATTTTTTTGAATTTTTGTTTTGCGCATTTACCAGCTAATCGATATATAAAGACGAAATTCCCGATTTCTTATTTCAGACATGCCAAAATAAAATAAGTAATTTTTTTATTATTTTAGCCTGATTGTGTCTCTTTAAATGAATCAGCAATTGAAATATTCACCCAAATTAAAATTTTCCTCTGTATCTAGACTTTGAGAAAATCTGTATTTACAGAAAGTCTTGACTTCTCGACCTCGGGAGAAGACAGGTCTTGCTGCGGGGAAGATGGTCGCGCCAAACAAGCCAGCACACAACACCTTAACCCTTAAAGCGATGCATTTTTTGTATAAAATTCTTGGAGGCCAAAGGTTTTTTTTTCAATATTTGAAAACATCATAAATGTCTTAGTTAGCTGTCTCTGATTCATTTGAAAACTTATGATATGGGTCTACGACTTTATGAATAATTTCACTCTTACAGTGCGGGGGTCGACTTTAGACGTCAGAATCAGCCGTCTACACGTTAGATTCAGACGTCTAAAGTCGATCACAGCGCTGAAAAGGTTGACCCTTTAAGCGCTAAGCACAACTCTACTCATTTTTAATTCATTTTAACAGCAGATTAAATCGGTGTTACTAGGAATAATTTTTTTGGTTTCAAATTAAACTTATATGAGTAATTCTCACTGGAATGAAGTTGTGGGTCGCGGTAGCGATACACGAGTAGTTGATGAAAAAGGATAACTCAGTGGGTAAAGGGTTAACCCAAAGCTGTTTCAAAGTTGTGTATGACCCAACAGTGAAACAACGTCCTATCACAGTGGTTGTGCTCACTGAGCTAATGGACAATACTTCTCGGATTGTTCATTATGGGAATATTTTGGTAGATATGTATATCCTCCTTGCAGAATTATCGTGGAATAATACATTTATGTAATGCAGGCCTAGTGAATCTCTATTTATATGTGAAATATTAGATCATTCTTCAAGAAAGATATGTTTTAACTCTTTAACCCCTTAACCGCCAAATTGTGAAATTGCATTTTGCACCCGCAAGAAGTTTCAAAATTATTCAGATTTTACAAAATGGAGGTTGACTATTTTGAAGTCACGCTTTATCCCCTTTAATATGTTCTTTAATATGTTCAAAAGCTGGTATTTATGTGCTAATAAAAATGAAGAAAAAACCCGATATATATTCGGGGACGGCGGTTAAAGGGTCGATCCTGTTACACAGGCCTATTTTCTTCCCATTTTTATTCACCTTGAGGTGTCGATTGCAGGTCACACCTCGAGGTGAATACAAATTACCCTATTTTATTTGAAAAATGTTTTTTTTACTTTTTACAATTTCTTATTTATTTGAAGCAGACATTTTTCACGAAGTTTTACCGTCGTCAAGTAGATGCCCCCCTTCCCCTCTCCCAATCGCGCTTATTCATATATAAAGTAAATCCTATGCGCTTAGAAGCGGTATTTGTGATGGAATGGTTGGGGGTTGACAAGACCATGGATGTCGGAATTGCCCAGTAATCACTAGTTATTACCCAATGTTGCGCCTGCGATGAAACTACATTGGCGCGGCCGCCCGTGTTTGTTGAATTAGACACGTCTACTATAAGAGTATCAAGAGGGCACCCAGCAAACACGAAACATGCACCCAATGTTGGTACAATGGTGACCCATCGTCTACATTGTACCAACATTGGGTAAAATTCTCAAGTTTGCTGGACAGAGGCGGAGCCAAATGCCTGTCACGGCACGGTTTGCGGATTCGTAACTCAGGTTTCAAAGAAACGAAATGATTTTTCTTTGTTCAGTCATGAAGAAGTAGTATTGTGTGGAGCCTCAGAGACCGAGAGCCGGCGTGCTTGGCTACAGACCGCCATGGCTCGAATTTCGAATCCTGTATATGAAGAACACTCATCTGCTTCATGGCACAATTCTTAGTAGGTTGCCCTGGCCCATGCAGTATAACGCGGACAAAGGAGGCCCAACTAAAGCCTCATTCATTCATTCATTTATTCATTCATTCATTCATTCATTCATTCATTCATTCATTCAGATATATTTGCTTGAAACAAAAAAATAAAGAAGAGAAAGAACGCGTGAAACACCTGTATTTACCAACCAGATGAATCAGCGTCCACAGCATGTGAGTATTTTATCACTTGGTTCTTGTAAAGTTATTGCCTTGTTTTGATCAATGTTCAGTTGAATGCAAACTGTCATCAAGACATTAACAACCTCAGAACTGGTTTACATGGTTTATGAGCAAGCGACATGATGGAGGGGTATGTGACGATGTGTGTGTGTGTGGGGGGGGGGGGGAGCATATGCAATTAACTCCTTCACCGCTAGTCACCACCATCTTCGTTTTTAATCTGTTTTATTAACCTTTTAACCCGTTACGCCCTCACGATGCATTAAAGCATTATTTTACATCCCTGAAAAAACACTTAATTTTCCCACAACTAAGGGTTTTCAGAACGAAAATTTCCATGAAACTGGTTTACCAATACATTGCAAATTTCTGTAATTTTTAAACTACATTAAATCATCTTCATCCACTACAAGTCGAGAATTGCGACATCAATTCGCGGCTTGTAGTGGATGAAGATGACAATGGTAAATGCAGGCTTGAAAGGGTTAAATCACTGGTATTGGGAACGGATTGTGTGTTTAAAATTCAACACTTGCAAATGTTTGGTCTCAAATGAAACAAAAATGAGTATTTTTCACACACTTGAAGTTGTGGTTCGCGCTAGTCAGCAAGAATTCAAATAAGACAGCTTGCAGAAAAGGAGGCTAATAACACATCATCCTCGTAGGCCTACGTATAATTAATCCCAAATTAGCGAAACATTTCATTCTTTAAAAAATAATTAATTGCAACCTGGGCATATTGTTTGAATTACTTTTTTACGTGGAATGTTCACGCCATCACTGTTTGTCGTTGTGTTTGCTCTGAAGTTTCCATATCAATATTTACTTCTTGATGCCGGTTTAAATTTATTTCTAACATTCTTAAAAGCGGTCCAGTCCTCTACAAGGTCACTGGCTTTGCCTTTTTTTCCAAGCATTTTTTTTTGGTTGACATATGTCTAATGTTGGTGTCAAACTAGGGAGACACATATTAGATTTACGGACACTAACTTGTGGAATACATTCAATAACAACTTTATTGTAATGCTGTCCAAAGCTGCATCAATATCAGTAACATCTACACTAGGATTAAAATAGGGTAGATTACTAAGCAATGTGCGCAGCTTTGAAGCATCGAGTTTTTTAGAATAAAAAACTTTTCTGTGAACATTAGGCTTTTCAGGGATCTTTAACAAAATACTAAAATTGAGCACAGTATGATCAGTGGTAAAATCTACATCCATATAGCTGCTACCTGGTCCAGTTTGGACTCGTCATTAACAAAATATTGCCCCAAACATTAGAAGGTATATGGTTGTTTTAAGGCTGGCCCACCGTCTACGACGCTGGCCAAACCTTAAAACATCATTGTCTCAACACCTCGTGTTTTCTGGGCGGCCCTTAACATAATTGCTGTTGTCGCTTGCCAAGTGCGTGCATCAAACCCTGTAGAGATAGGGCGTAACGGTGATAACCCTTTAAGTGCTAACGACGTCTATAGCCGCTGCAGCATTTTTGTTTGTCCATCAGACACGAAATTTTAGGCGAAATTAGCAGTTATAATGCTGGAGTGGCATAATTATGTTAAGATATAAATTCTACAAATGTGAGTAATTTTCACCCACTTGAAGTTGTGTGTCGCGGTAGCGACCCACAACTTCAAGTGGGTGAAAATTGAAATATTATGATTAACTTGATTTAATTAATTTAATTAATTCAAATGATATGACCCATAGGGTTAAAAAATCACGAAGCAAAGCACAGATAGCTAGTCAGAAACATATCATATTGTAAAAATAATCAAAAATATTCAACGATATTCTGTGTATGGATGGAATGTTTGTGTTAGTCGGCTTTTAAAAATCTTTTCGAGATAAAATGAAGAAATTGTAACATATAATCATGTTAATTCTGCTCAGTAAATTTTGTATGTGCTCAATAATTTTAACTATTTCAGACTTTCGATCACACTTTTCTCTTGAAGCTGTTGCAGCCACAAATCTCCAAATCAAAGTGCATGAAAATTGCCTGATAAAATAAAAGACCCAAATGGAATAAATTTCTAATTTTGATTGATTGTGACATTGTTCTGATCCTTTCGTTTGATTTCAAATATTTAATACGGTGGAGAATGGGGTATGGTGTCTAAATGTTTGATACCTTATTTATAACTTAAACGTCTAAAGTGACAAAACTGCCACTGGGGGACATAAATATTCTGTAAATGATACAAGGCTCGTGATAATTATAAATTGAGTTTGTTAGCGCACTGACAGGCGCCCACAAAGAGCGCTGGGTAATTAATAACCTCATAAACCTAAACAACAGCAACACCTGCATTAGAACCGTCATAAATCATTAGTGTGCTTATTGTGGAACGGTTTTTCTCGTACTGAACTTGCCAATAGTATTTTATAATATATAGATCAATACAAAAAATGTTCAGATATCTATATATGCGTGTTGTTATTTTTTCAGCTACAAGGTCACAATATAATTTAGTTGATTTTTTCTCTATAGTTACAGAGTTAGTATTTGACTCCACAAAAATAACCGGATAAAATATTTATAAAATATTTATTTCATAGTAGTTAATTTTCAGTGCATTTCGGTCTACATACTATACGCAGTTTATCAACCAAGCAAGCAAGCAACCAAGCAAGGTTGTGGATGTTTGATATTCCACACACTATAATAATATATTGAATAAAAACAAATCGAAAAGTTCTCTACCAGATGAAATGAAATGAAAATAAATAACTGTTTAATTAAAGATAAAGAAACTATAGCTCATTCTTTCAATAAATACTCTGAAAACATTGGCAGTACACTGGCATCAGGCGTCAATGATGTACCTGACAATTCGCACATGAATTATTCAAATGATCCAGTTTCTACTTTTTTTTCATTTCAATATGTAGACGAAGATACTGTGTCAAAACTAATTGATAACATTGATTCTAAAAATAGTTCAGGTGTTGATGAGTTATCAACAATTCTGATTAAATTGGTTAAACCTGATTTATTAAAACCATTAACAACAAAAATCAATCAATCACTTCACATTGAAAATAGCTAAAGTCATTCCTCCTTTTAAAAAGGGAGACCCTACTCTAATCGATAATTATAGGATAATTATCTCTCTTACCAGCAATTTCTAAAATATTTGAACGTGTCACTTTTGATCAAATGAATGATTACTTTACTCTAAATAACCTTTTTTAAGATAAATAATATGGATTTCGTAAATATCACTCGACTGAATTAGCTGCTCTAAATGTTGTTGATACTATTGTAAATCATATGGATTATGGAAATACACCTTTTGCTGTCTACCTGGATTTGTCGTTCGATACACTAAATCACTCTATTTTATTGGACAAACTTAAATTTACGGTTTTAGAGGAAAGTCTATATACCTGAAAAAAACATTTTTTTTCAAACAGGAAACAGTGTGTGGAAATTGACCGTTTCAGATCTTCTTATATAAATATATTCACAGGGGTTCCACAAGGGTCAATATTGGGGCCCTTGATGTTTATCATCTCTATGAATGATTCCCGAACGCAAGTCGTTTATTCAAATGCATAATCTATGCTGATGACACAAACCTTATCGCAAATTTAAATGATTATTATGCTAAACATGATCTTGGGCTAAATATTAATATATTAAATGATGAATTAGAAAAAAATAAGTTACTGGTTATTAGTTAACAAGTTGTCCCTAAAGAAACTAAAATCAAAGTTCATGCTCTTCCATCAACCACAGAAACGTGTAACAATTCCAAAATTAAAAATAAACAATACATTAATCGAATGTGTGGATGAATTTAATTACCTGGGACTAATTATAAATAAAAATATTGAATGAAATTCACATGTTAATAAAATAGGAAATAAAATATCGCAGACAATAGTGTGATTAATAAACTTAAACACTTAATACCACAAAAAACACTATTGACCATTTACAATTATCTCATTCTTCCACATAATAATTATTGCATATTAGCATGGGGTCATGATTCAAATCGGATTTTAAAACTTCCAAAAAAAGCAATTCAAATTTTTGCTCAAGGTAGTTTTATACACACTTCGATTCTATCTTAAAAAAAATCAATATTTTGAAAGTAAATGATATACATCTTCACCAACAACTAAAATGGTATTTTAAATTAATAAACAACATTCTTCCTGATCATTTTCATGACTTTAATCTTGCTCTAAGCTCTGACATGCATGATTATAACACAGGGGGGGGGGGACAAACTAAGAAATGCCCATTTAAAACATGAGTTTCCTCGTAATTGTATCAGAAACCAAATGTCACATTTATTAAATACCCGTATTCTTCTTTTTGCCACGGTTGTCCGAAATAAGAAATCAGGAATTGCGTCTCTATATCTAGCCTAACTAGTAATTGCGCAGCACAAAAATTAAAAACTTTTGCAGTTCTAGTCTATGGACATGTTTACATCATTATAGTCATATTAATAAGCCAAAATAAAATCACCGAGTTTTTGATGATTATAGCCTGATCGATTCAGTCCCTTTAATATTGACAGATAGATTACATTTTTTATATAATATATTAATGATATACTTTCGTGTGCCGATATTTTAACAGAAAGAATACAAAATTCAAATACCACAAGGGACTGGCTCAGACTAAACTCATAAAAAATCGGTGATTTTATTTTGGCTTATTAATATGACCATATGATGTAAACATGTCCATAGACCAGAACTGAAAAAGTTTTTTAATATTTGTGCTAAGCTTTTACCAGTTAGGCTGTTAGTACAAAAATAAAAAACTTTTGCAGCTCTAGTCTATGGACATGTTTACATCATATGGTCATATTAAGAAGCCAATGATATAATGATTTTAGCCTTCCCCCAAACTTAAAAAGTTGACAAGTTTAAATTTGTGTTAATCAGGCTTATAATATCTTCGTAAATCTATATAATTTTCCTCCACCCTCTATTTGAAAGAGATATGTACCCGATAAGTACATATCTCTTTAGGGCTTATTATAATAGCGTTGACCAAGCGGCTGGGGATCTCGATGAAGGGTCCAATCGATGTTGATTTGTTTTTTTTCTTCGAAAGGATCAAGACTGATGAGACCCCTTCCTTTTTGATAACAAAATAACAGTAAAACAATATTTTGTAGAAACAACAAACAGTATTTGGAAAAAATAAATGATTTATTTGTATTTGTTATTGTTACAAAATAAATCATTTTTGTCAATAAATTGACAGTTTTATTACAATTTAAGATATGACACAGTTTTTATCAACCATAATTGTCAAAGTGTAAATTGTGTTGTTATTATTATACGATATATAAACACAAGAAAGTTTTACTTAACTATAAATGTTAATGTAAAATATACTTTTAAAATCTATAACATAATAAGCATGAAAAAGTTCCTCTACTTGAACCTTACTTGAAATAAATGGCATTCGTTAAACAAAGATATGAAATAAAGTCTGACTAAAATAATATGAAGATATAAAATAAATTTAACTAATAACAAACATGTTGATAATTACACATGTTTACAAACAGTAAAAATATCTTAAAAGTGAAGCTGCCCTTCTGAGAGCGCCTACATCAACTCAAAATAAAGGAGAAAGGATGGGGTAGGAGGGTGGAAATTTTTTCTACAATAGCAATTAAAAGTGAAAAAAATGAATCAAATTCTGGCAAAAATCGAGACTTGTCTTTGAGTCTGAAGTTAGCTCAGAAAAAGGCATGTTCAGGAAAGAGGTATGTTCGACACGAGGCTAGATGCAAATGATGGTGTAGCCTACTCGTGAATCAGTTTATTTTCTATTCGAGCAATGAGCTATACGAGTGACAGATTTTTTAGAGTAATTGCTTTTGATGATTCCACAAAATAACTTTGGGCGAGCCCAAACTTTTTTTATCTAAGATAGTAAAGCAATTTTATAATAGCAAATAATTTTGTAATTTTAATTCAATTTTATAGTGTTTATATAATCTACATTTGTTATGCGTTAAAATATCATCATTCCATTTTTGAATAAATTAATCTCTTAGAGTTGTCTTTAATTTTACTTTTAGAAATTTTGCTTCCACCTCTTTGTTAATAAAAATATATGACAATCCACCAGAGTCTAGAATATTTTTAGTATAACGTGACCATTTAGTTTGAAAAATCTAATATTTGCCGAAAAATTATATATACTTTACAACACAATTTACGCTTATTTCTAGTTTAAATATTTGCCCCAAAAAAATTACCACTCTTGATTTCCAATGGTATATTATACAATGGATTTCTACCCAATTCACCATATACCATACAACTATAGGTGTTGATGGTTCACTCGTAAAATATATTCACAATGCTTTAATTGTAGTTTCTCAAGTTTATACATATTGTTTCCCCCCAGATTTCACAACCATATAAAATTACAGGAACACCCAATTTAACTTAAAGGCCCGTACCCAGGCAAATGGCATGTTTTTGTTATATATTTTTGAGTGTTTGAATGAGTGAAGGCAACATTCCGATAAATTACAACTTTTAGAAACATCCGTTGGTAACGTAATCATGTTTTGAAAAATACGAATTATGCCAAAATGTCGGTCATTACATTTTTGTCTTTAAGATCCACCCGTTTTTCAATGGCATGTTTTCCGGTTGCCATGCTCGACAGGAAAGTTGTATCGAGTCAACGATTTGATTATTAACTTTTCAATATAGTTTTTTTTTATAATTTACTAGCCGTAATCTATGACAAAAAGTTCTTAACTCGATTAGAATAAGTATGTAAGGTCTCAGATGTATCACATGCATCACATTTATGCTAATTTAACCACAATGTCATCGGGAAAGCGCCGTTTAACGGCGTTTTCCCGAGGAGTCTCACTTTTTGGAACAGAAGGTTGAAAAGACCTATAGTCGGCTAATTGACATATTTTACATCTTTGCGGGACATCGTGAACATCGCGAAAATACACAGGTTATATTCATGGGATATTCGTGACTGGTGTAGTGATATAAAGGAATGGAATTTTATCAGTGTTGATCCTTTCAAAGAAAAAACAAATCAACATCGGACCCTTCATCTAGACCCCCAGCGGCTTGGTCAACGCCATTATAATAAAAAAATGGTTGTTATTAATTGTATGAACACTCCGAAAGAAATAGACACTTATCGGGTACATATATCTCTTTCAAATGGAGGGTAGAGAAAGATTAAATAGATTTACGAAGATATAAGCCTAAATAACACAAATTTAAACCTGTCAACTATTCAAGTTCGGGGGCAGTTGGGCCTGTCACTTTAAAGATTATGTGAACAAGTTTTGCAATACTAATTGACACATTAGCTAAAGCTGGTACACATTTTTTAATGTCGTCATCGACACCAATTTTATCGATGCTCTGCGAAAACTGCAGCGCAAAGTCAAAAGGCAGTAACCGCTCACTTTTCAAATAGGCAGTTACTGCCTTTTGACGTTGAGGAACAGGACAGTTATTCACACTAATGGCCCAGGAGCAGCAACTCTAGATAGCTAACTGATTTATTATCAGCGCCTGTGCGTGTGGCTGCGAGTCCCCTACACGCCATGGGCTCAGTGAGCGAACGACTCTAATTTTGAAGGTTTATAGTTGTTTATCTAGTGTTTCGCTGTTTATAATTCACGCTCTCAACAATTCTCCTGCTGTGTCCGTATACACTCCCAGTAGGGTCTGTAACAGCGAGAATGAATTGAAGGGCTCCGTGCAATAACCTGCCATTAACAGGTTCTTGCTGATAACGACGGATTTGAGGTGCTGAGGTAGGGGAGATTATTGTGTGAAAAAATCTTAGCTCTACGACCATTATAAAACACTTTTCTCAGACGCAAGTACATGCTTATGGCTGTTAGTGAGACAAATTTCACTATAAAAAAAAGTGCGTTTACCAGTAAATATTACTAAATAACATGTAGCAAATTCCTACCGGTAAACTCATTTAACATGTTCTTGCAAATAATAGGATCACAAATCAGAAATGGTAAGTACCATTAACTTGGTTTTACAAAAATCAACACTATTAATTTCAAATGTGCAAAAGTATTCAGATAAATGGTTGTGAAGCCACTGTTTCACAGATATCTAATCCATATCCATGATTTCCGGAAAAAATCGCATAAAGCAATAAAATGGTAATGTCATTTACCATAAAATATTTTGATATTCAATTTGAAGACTATTGGAATATACCAGTTAACAAACTTTGAAAATGTGCGCAAGGCATGATGGGAGTCTTAGATATGATACTAGACTTACTTTACCAATATTATTGATAAACAAACTTATTTTACGGGGAAGCTCTTGAAGGAAAAACAATATTGAACTTAAACTTTGAAGTCGTTTTTCTCAAGACTATAACCCGTGCTGCATTATTTTGGACAACTTGCAACTTGTCTAGCATTCCCCTCTGGGGCACCTACAAGTAAAGAGTTGGCATAGTCCATGCAATGCAGAATCATTGCACGAACTGCATCAGCACATGCCTCCTGTGTCAGGTTATTTCTGACAAGGCTGATAGTCTTGAGATAGAAATAGCATGCTGACACAGTATTGTTGATGAAGTCTACGACCATTAGGTACGACGTGATCAGTCTATTAGCAGTGCCCTGTATAGTATCCCATATTGGCTTTCTAATCAATAAGTCAATATAGTATGATCAATCGTGTCAAAGGCCGCGCTAAGGTCTAGTAGAACAAAAAGGACCCCATCACCATCATCAATTTAAGGGCTTGATCAATATCGCTCTTTACCTTAAGTAGCGCAGTCTCAGTTATGTGTACTTTTCTATTATGCACTCTGGTAAGGATCCTGAAGGATGTTGTCATCCAGGTGCTGAATGACCTGGTCAAACACCACCCTCTCTAGAAGCTTACTTACAAATAATAGGCTGGAAACTGGACGATAGTCTGCATGACTCTCAGAATTCGAACCGTCTTTCTTGATCAATGGAGTCACTACAGCGGTTTTGGGTGAAGCTGGCACAACGTCAGACTCCAACGATCCATTTATTGCTGATACAAGTGTTGAAATAACTGACTCCATCACCACATCATTTTTTATCAGCCAGGTGGGCACTGGGTCCAGATGACAAGACTTATAATTTAATACTGCCATGGAGCAATATGTTCTTAAATTTCGCAAAATTATATTTAAATTATTTTTCAAACCCTTGTCCTGCTGGAACCGCATATATACGGTTCCCAGCTCCCAGTATATAGTAAGTTTCAGCTCGTTCTAGGGCCCTTATGGGCCGTTTCTGCACAGTTTTCACTACGACATGTCCGTTCAAACCAGTTCATGGTCTTGCCCGTTTGCATTGCGTTCTCAGGCAGTCTTTAACACGATGAAAACCGGCTTCTGGGTGTGTTGCAGTCCGATCTGTTATAAATACAACCACGTTCTAACTCGTTTTTTTATTTCGATTGAGGTACTTCATGAGTCAACATGCCAAAAATGATGAGATCCAAGAAGCAGACGGGCAATGTAGAGGAGCCAAGAAGCGCAGCCTTTAGCCAGTCCCTCACCCAGCGTGTTCTAATTCTCCTCATGCACCTCAGCTCTTCTCATTTTTATTATTCACGTTGTTATTTGCTCCATGCTAAAATATAACATATTTATAAGCCTGAAATTGAATTTCCAAATGAGGAGAGCATCATTAATATGCTCAATATATTTCTATCGAAAACGTTGTTGATCAGAATGCAAGCGGGTAGAAATTGTTGAAATGTAGTAGAAACGAGTAGAGATAGCTTCAAACGGATTGGACGTACTGACAAAGTAGCAGAGACGAGTAGATCTGAAAAGGAACTGAGAAAGAACGTTTTAGAACCGATTAGGAGCGTATCACAAACTTTATAAACTGGTTAACACTTCTAAGAACGCATTGAAGACGTAATGAAAAGTAGTAAGGTCTGTATGATGACGGATAGGACGGGGTGAAAAGTAACAGCGTCGGTGATGGGTAATAGTCGTATTTTTCCAGGCTCGCACAACGTTCAGCTCCGTTTGTTCTACATTCACAGTACGGCAATTCCGTGTCCGGTACGGCAATCTTGTTCGAAGTACGACCTTACCCAGTCCTCTTTTGAACGGGTAGAACAGGATAGAATTTTAAACTTGCTCGACGTTCTAGACCACCATCCCGTCCTAATACGATTGTATCCGGTGTGTACTACGTCCATTCCTTTCTTAATACGTGTCTCCTCGTTCTGCTCCCCTTCTGCAGAACGTAGTGCCAACGGGCTCAGTGTGAATGGGCCATTAGATCAATAGAAATATCACTACATTTTATTAAACAGTTTTTTGGTAGATGCTCAGTTAATCCAATATTGCAGATGTTTATTCTCATAAATAATTTTCGTCATTTGAAGCTGGAAATTGCGTTAGCAATTCCAGCTACGAATGAATTAAAAATACAATTGAAACAATTCAGCAACACAAGGGTTAGCCATTTGACATATACAATTCCGGGTTGACAACGAGCTAGTTCGATGGGTTTAGAGAAGGAAGTCATCATTTACGATTTACCACATCGTCAAATCGTCTAACGTTTAAAATACTCAATATCATTTTACGAAATTTTCGGGGCAGTTTTGAAAAAATTGTGTTTTGTTAAATTTCATGAAAATCGGTGGAGAGTTGACTGAAAAATGATTGAGAAATCAGCGAAAATCACCCTCTCCTAGATAACCTGCCGTGGGTTGTTACAATAGTCGGTTTCAGAAATAGTCATTTATATTTGGGGACTGATTGGGCTGAACGGACGCCTTGCATGACGAAAAAAGCTTCAGCTAAAATTTTGTGGAGGAGTAGTAAAAAATTAGTACCGTTATTCCGGGTAGACAAACAACTTGTTCACACATTGAAAAATGATGATAGTTTATTCAGCTCCAATTCACAAAAGTAAGTTTCATTCACATCAAGTCATTCGCTTTTGTGGCGAGTTTTATTTATTACGGGTAAGCCCTTTGATACTGTACAGCAGCTAGGTGTCCAAAAGTCCAAAAGGCAGTAACAGCTTACATAAAAAGTAAGCTGTTACTGCATTTTGGCTTTGCGCGACAGTTGTCAAGTACAGCACGATTATACTATCTATAGCAGTAATACATATTACACAAAAAATCTCTCTGCTGCTTAATAACCTCGTATGTAACATGTATATATGTATGTCTATATAAACCTATAAAAATAATGCCAAGCAGCATATATCGAAGTGAGAAATAGTTTGGTCATTCACCCTAGAATATCTGCAGTTTTCTTTCAGAAATATAAAATAAGAAAGTTTAATCCTTATCCTGCTGATCACGACTATATTGTCGTTTTTAATCTGTATTATAAGTCGACCAAATCTGTAATTGTGGATGAAATGTTTGTCTAAACATCAAGATTTGCAAATTTTGTGCTCAAATTAAACAAATATGAGTAAGTTTCAGCCACTTGAAGTTGTGGGTCGCGATAGCGGGACACAACTTCAAGTGGCTGAAAATTTAAATAAGTTAACTTAGCATGATAAGGGTTAAATTATGAATTGGACCACTGTTATCTGCAGCGCTTTCTATCAGATGTGTTTTCTCGTGTGTCAATGTGCTAAATAGTACAGTATATAATCAGTATACATTAAACACACTATTCACTATATACAAATCTACAATTATTATTACAATGCATTTACAAAGTCATGTTGCGATCTGATAAAGAATGACTGAAACAACTCTTTTCTCTCCAAGCTGAAGACAAATTAGTGCCAGGAAACACGAAAAGCTCACCCGATGTTGGCCCGGCATTAGCCAACATCGGTTCCAATTCTCATTTTGTCCATGGTTATCAGCATATTTACAAATTAAATAAAATTTCCCACCCCATTACTGATTGTTTGACTAATAACGATGAAGGAATGTCTCACACAGTACATAGCTGATTGCAGGCCTGCCATATTAACATTTAAAAATGCAATGGATAAATACTATCAAAATCATTTTTCTGATACATAAACGGTGGACAGTCAGATAATAATCTATACAAATCCTCCGATTCCTTTATTCCCCTCATTCATTCCATATACAATAATCCTCTAATGTTTGCATTGCAAGCATTGTGCAGGTGCCAATAGGTCACAACATGTACAGTGACACTAATTAATGTGACATAGTTTACGTTACACATCACTACTAGTATGTAGTATGACATGTGTACCCTGTTTATATGCTTCTACAAGAATAGTGACGAGCTTCCACGTACACAACAACAAAATCCTAACCATATAAACCTAAATAATACCAACCTGCAAAGCCAAAAGGCAGTATCTGCTTACTTGCAAAGTAAGCAGATACTGCTTTTTGATTTTGTAAGGCGGCTATACATCTATCAACATTATCATTCAAATTGATGTAGATAATTCATACAATGTGATATTGTCCACTCAAGACGACCCTGTCAGAAGAACAAATTTTTAACCCTTGTGCTGCTAAGACTGTATATATATATATGTTTTTAAGAAAATTTCTGACTGAATTAAATACCACTAAAACTTGTATTGCATCTTGTGGTAGATGCTCAGTTAATCAAATAATTCAATTTGAGAGATGTCTTTTTTTTCATAAATAATATTATTTTTCATTCATTTGAAGCTGGAAATTGCGTTAGCAATTCCAGCTTCAAATGAATGAAAAATACTCGTAAGCACTACATCAGCACAAGGATTAGCTGGTATGTTAGATTGGCATGGATTTAATTCCCATTTGCACACCATGTCTTATATTTTCAAATAAATTAGACTTATTGCATTGTCAAAAATGTGGGCTCTTTTCAGTGCTCTACAGTGGTAAAGCAGTACATTAGGCATGGAAAAGCAAAACATCTTTATCCTTTACATCGACATCTCCACCTTGAATTAATACTTTGAAAATCAACTGTGTCAGTGAACGCAATTGAATCACACAATATTCTAAGTTTAGCAACAGAACCAACCAACATAAATGCTGGATATTGTCGGTATATCCCATAATGTGATAATTGGGCATTCTAAAACACAATGTGTGCCTAGGCCTAGAAGCAATTTAAAATACAATTTGCAATCTGCATTGGATAGTGGTTTCATTATCATAAAAATGCAATCAGGGTCAGTATTTTTATGGGCCAAGCTGATATTCAATATTCAAAGAAATCATAACATACATTATTCTGATATATTTAAGTCTTTAATCTACTACAAACACGATTCAAATACACCAGCTGTAGTCACTTTCTGAATTAATAAAGGTGTATTTTACAATACTTGGCTACATACATGTAACATAAGCATATTTTCAATGCATGACTTGGGGATGCTTGTGTTGAATGGTATATAATTCTAAATATCCTCTTATTTTTTGTCTGAATACATACTTTAAACTCCCAGAGCTCCGAGATAATTATTCAATTTAAATTTTCAGTCACTTGAAGCTGTGTCTCGCTACCGCGAGCAATAGCTTCAAGTGACTGAAAATTACTCGGATTTGTAAAATTAGGTCACATAGTTTGTCAGATTGAAAAATAATTTTAAAAAAAATTCATTAAAAAAAACTGGTCACACAAGGTTTAACCCCTAAAGCGGAGGAATATTTTTATATAAACCAAGAGAACAAAGGTTTTTTACAATTTGAAATCATCATAAATGTCTTACTCAGCTCTTTCCGCTTCATTTGAATACCTATGTTCCGGGTCTACGGCGATTATAAATATTTTACTCTTTCAGTGCAGGGATCGTCAGATTCTGAAAGTCGATCCACGCACTGAAAGGGTGAAAATATCATGCTGCTCCCAGTAATGCTTACCCAGGTCACATCCGACTGCAAGCCAACGTTGAATTAATTACGCTAACATAGGATTAACATCTCGTATTTGCGATCAAAATATCCTCAGATCAATCATGCACCCGACACACTCATTATCCATTACACATACAACACCATTATTGAAAAAAACAAGGACAGTTTGTCTATGGTGGAAAATACTTCACAATTAATACTGATTTTAAAATTGAGAAAATTCACAAATCATATACAGCTTTGGAATTATCATAAACTTACATCATTTGGTCCTGTGTTTGGTGTACCATGCAAATGAACTACAGTAACAGTGTACTAATAACTGCTGTATAACATTAAATAAATAAAAAAGTATAATAAGTAATAAACAGAAACAACACTTGTAAAAATAGTAGTTCTTACAAAAAGGTAGGATGAAGTATTGCACGTTCGCTACTAGTTAAAGACGGAGATCATATCACTTATCATCATTTTTATCTCTAATTTACGGTTTGTTTCCTGTGAACAGCCATTAGTCCTAGAACCATATGCTTTATAAACCATAACATATATTTATGTGATTATCAGTTTTAATATAATAACAATGGATTATTTTCTGCCTGGTAATTTCAGAAATTGAAACTTGTTGCCAAGGACTTTGAGTTTCCTCACTACTACTCATTCGATTGGTCGATAGGAGTGGAACCCTATAAGTGGTAATCGCGTCTAAAGCCGTTTTTAGCCTTTCTGTTTGACCTTCAAAAAAGAAAAGTGGTAAGAGAAATGAGCATTAATGCTTAAAGCGCTGAATTATTTTTGTGTGAATCATGGAGACCAAAGGGTTTTCAATTTGAAATCATCATAAATGTCTTCGTCAGCTCTTTCCGATTCATTTGAATACCTATGTCATGGGTCTACGACAATTTATTAATATTTACTCTTACAGTGGGGGGATGTACTTTAGACATCAGAATCTGACGTCTAGAGAGGTCAGATTTTGACGACTAAAATGATCCCCGCGCTGTGAGGGTTAAATTTACAAGATTGCCATATGTTCTGATTTAAATTGTACATAATTATATATGAATAATTATTACTCGCTTGAAGTTGTGGGTCGCGGTAACGATACACAACTTCAAGTGGGTGCAAAATATTACTTCTATAATGTAGCACTGAAAGGGTCACTAAATGTACATTTCATCCTCTTGTATATGAAAGGGTGTATTTGCCACTTTAGTGTGGAAGATACACCTTTACATATACAAGAGGACGTTATAATACCAGAACACCTAGGAGATATATAATGACCCTCAGCTCTTCCTCAATAGCAAAACTGTGCTAATTGAATTGAGACGACTCGGACAAATGCTAGTCTAGAAATTAAAGCGTCCTTTGGGAATTAAAATGTGCCGAGTGACACTTTGAACCTTTTAGTTTTTAGTAGACGAAATGTAGACATATTACCCACTATTATAATAATACACGTATACTCGTAACAATGAATTCAGTATAACAATGGGTTCTTGATTTAACCCTTTCACTGCTAAGCATCACTATAGATGTTGTTTTTCATATGTTTTATTAGCCAATCAAAGGACGCTTAACCCTTTAAGCCCTCACGATGCATTAAAGCATCATTTTAAATCCCTGAAAAGAAACGTAATTTTCCTACAATTAGGGGTTTTAGAATGAATATTTCCATGAAACTGGTTTACCAATACATGGCAATTTTCTTTACTTTTTCACTCACATCAAGTCATCTTTATCCACTATAAGCAGAGAATTGCGACAGCAATTAGCGGGTTGTAGTTGATAAAGATGACAATGTAAAGTCAGGCCTGAAAGGGTTAATGAGAATGAAATGACTGCTTAAACATCAAGATGTTAGGTCTGAGATTAAACAAATATAGGTCATTTTCACCCAGTTGTGGGTCGCGGTAACGAGACACAGCTTCAAGTAGGTGAAAATTTAAGAAATATAATTTAGCTTTTAAATCACTGTTCAGCTTATCACCTTATATTATAGGTAAAAGATGTTTTGATATAATACTCAGTTCTAAAATTACAGCTCAACATATCTTGGCAAAGTTCTAGAGTAAATTAAATTACATCAGTTGAACTAATAATAGTAAAATAAAATTTAAACACAAGAAAATAAATTAAACTGACATTTCCTGGCAAGATTACATCACAAAATATCCATACATAATATACAAAAAAGCATTGATTTTGAATTTGTCCACAAGATTCATACACCATAAAAATATTTCAGAACAACATGTTAAAAAAGTCTACACAAATGTGATATATACACATGTACTACAATAATTTATGTGGACAGATAGCTGTGTAACACTCAAACATTGGCGAATCATAGAAGCACTAGCGAGTTGAAAATGATGTAAGTGTATTTTTTAAATTTAGACTATGTAGCAATAAATTGCTAAATGTGATTTAAAAGAAGAGGGGCCAGATTAGTTACAGACACAAATCAATCAATCAAAGAATGCACAGCATAGTCAAGTAAACTTGACATAATCTACAAGCTTTCTAAATAATACCGTTTAACAGATTTTGACATTCAGCTATTTAGAGAAGATCATGTTCATACAGCGATACATAATTATTTTGTAAATTTAAAGCTATGTATTGCTTTAATAAAACCGTATATAGTGTTTTGCGCATTAAAAGGGAATAAAATATGGCGTTGGTTATACCTTTGTAAAATATAATGCTTTTCCCATTCTAACATATATTACAATATATACATGTAAGGCCCCGTGTGGTAATATATTGTCACCTTTGTATTAAAGGGTGAATCCACCACTTTGCAAAGTGGCGGATACCACACTTTAATAACAAGGGAGCAATTTAAATTCACCAATAATCATTTGAAACACTTGTGCTGCTGAGACTGCATATATACGTTTTCAAGACAAATTAAACCTTAACCCTTTGGACCACAGCCTCCTGGGAATAACGGTCTCTTCACCCTGACCCACTGGAGTAGTAGGCCCTATTGGTGATACTAATATTGATCATTATTAAGAGGTAATTTTTCAAAGGGTCAACACAATTATCCTGCCCGAAATCATTTCAGTAGTTGTGAATATATCACACCTGAAATGATTAATTTCACACCAATATATCGAACCTTTGGTACCGGTATATGATATTACAAAAATACTGATATATCAGTATAGGGTCCAAAAGGTTGAAGCACTTAAATAGCGATTATCGTTTTTTTAATAAGTTCACTCGCTGATCAAATCACTGTTATTGGTAATGAAATGAGTGCTTAACCCTTTAAGTCCCCACAATGCATTAAAGCATCATCTTACATCCCTGAAATTAGACTTAATTTTCCTACAACTAAGGTTTTAGAGCGAAAATTTCCATGAAACTGGTTTACCAATACGTGGTAATTTTCTTTAATTTTAAAACCACATCAAGTCATCTTCATCCACTACCAAGTCGAGAATTGCGGCAGCAATTCGCGGCTTGTAGTGGATGAAGATGACTATGGTAAATTCAGGTTAAACATCTAAGATTTGCAACTGTTTGGTCTAAAATTAAACAAATTTGTAATTTTCACTCCCTTGGTAGCGAGAGACAAGCGAGTGAAAATTTAAATTATTTAATGTAGCGCTTCAAGAGTTAAATGCTTAGTAAATCAAATCATTCATTTTGGGAGATGTCTATTCTTCAATAATAAAATGATTTTTCGCCATTCAGAGCTGAAATCTGTATTAGCAATTGCAGCTTTATATGAACGAAACAGTACCAGAAAGCTCAACGGATCAGTGGTAACAACTACTGTACAAGACTAAATCATTTGATTGCAAGATAATGCTATGAGTTGGAGAGATCCTCCAACATTTTGTCATTGCGGCATTACTGATGGAATATAAGGATCCTGCAGGGTGTACTCTTTTAAACAATAGTGACTTATAATGCCTCTCTCTATTTAAAATTTAGAGATGTTTTCATAACATTTTTCTTTGGCAACCTGTATAATTATAGATTCACGCTAGGGAGCAGATAATGTTTGTTTGTTTGGGATAGCTAGCCCTGAAAGTAAGCTGCCTGAGGTTTCAGACAAATATTATGCGCCACTCAATAACCAGCACGAGACCAGATGTATTTCTTATGACCAGCAGGATGACAATCATACATCGAGTCCATACAGTGAATGATTACCTCATGCTATATTATACCTTATGATGTTCGAAAAATTCAAATTCAATTTTTTTATTAATCAAATAATTCTCTCATCATAGAATCTTGATGACCCGCAGGAACCCTGTATACATTAACCAGTTATCTGTTGACTTTTATGTTGCTTCAACACCAGTTATAGACTCACAGCTCCACGTTCTGGGTGTGAAATAATCCACCAGCCCCGACTAGAAACAAAAAAAAATATTTTCATGTTAAAATTATTAAGAACATAAAAAAAAAGAAAATATTATAAAATCATCATTGCATTTTTGTACACTTTCAAGTACCGATAAAGAAAAGGGTTCTCGTCAATAGGGAAGGAGGGTCTGAGCCCGCACACAGTATCATGAAGAGAGGGATAACAACCCCAACCCCCCCCCCCCCCCACCCGCCTCATTCTGGCAAAAAAAAGTATTTTTCATATTTTAACCTTTTAGTACACAAAATTTGCCAACCTCATTCCTCTCATGAGATTATTGTCAAAAGCTAGCTAAATATTTTTTTCTTATACATATTGTTGTTACGGAGATGGCAGTGATTTACAACAAAGCAGTTGATAATGGAAGCATAGATTACAAAATGGTCCAGAAAGAAGCTAGAAAGGTTGCCATTTCAGGGAAAATAATAAAATATAAGTGCTAGAAATTAAAACTCAAAATTTGCTGAAAATATTAAAATAAAGCATGTATATAATTTTCACAAATTTCTGTAGTTACCATATAAATCACCGTGTTAAAAATATTAGTGGATAATTTGATGAAGAAACAAAAGACCTACCTCAAATGGTTTGCAATTCCGCCTTGCATACCACTCCATGCTGTAAAGACACATCAGTAGTCCATTTCCAGTAAACAGTGCCACCCACATGAAAACATTCCCGCTACGCCTGTCTTTCTTCGGAATAAAAATGAAGGCAACTGCAAGGTACAAGAAAGTGCATTTTTATCCAGGCGACTAGTGGCTACAGTGTTATTGGAGTCTCTTCTAACAGAGAGTCCAAAGGAGATATTGTAGGCAAATATTTTTGTATATTTTCACCCTTACAGCACAAAGTTATAGAATTATTTTTTCACCCGTCTGAAGTAGTGTCTCGCTACCGCGACCCACAACTTCTTCAAGTGGGTAAAAATTACTTATGTACAATTTAAATCAAGGCATATGCCAATCTAACTAATATATTGTTCATCCAAACTGGCTTGAAAGACAAATAAAAGAGAGGATAAAAATGTCTACAGATATGATAATAACTGTTCACTTCAAAGTATTTAGTGTTCATAACAAATTTAACCCTTCGTCTTTTAAACAATTGTCATTTATAATCCATTTTATCAGCCGAATAATTCACTGTTATTGATCAAGATTTGTGAATGTTTGGTGTCAAATAAACAAATATGAGCAATTTTCAACCACTGTGGATCGCTTTAGCGAAACACAACCTCAAATGGTGAAAATTTTTAATAAATTTACTTAGCAGGATCAGGGTTAATTTAAATTCAAACTGAGAACAATTTAAAGACATGAGAGACATTTAAAGGCCTAAAATATACTACACATGCCAAGATAGAAGTGTTGAAAAGCTCTAGAAAAATACATGTAATAGGAATTGTGTAAAACAAAACCATTTCTTACATCCTGCTCCTGCGAACATGACAAATAGCACGGGGTAGAAAAAGCCCAATGATATCGATAAGATGAACTCGTGAAACACAGCTGACAGCAGAAAGACTGAGCCCATTGCCAGGCCTCTGTTAGTCGTCAGCTACAACATTCAGCAAAAAAATTAAACTCAGTTAGTATTAACCGTTTCAAGTCTGAATTTACTATTGTCATCTTCATCCTCTACAAGCCGCGAATTGCTATCGCAATTCTCGACTTGTAGGGGATGAAGATGATTTGAAGTGAGGGAAAATTTATAGAAAATTACCATGTACTGGCAAACCAGTTTTATGGAAATTTTCATTCAAAAAACCTTAGTTCTAGGAAAATGAAATCTGTTTTCAGGGATGTGAAATGATGCGTAAATGCATCGTGAGGACTTAAAGGGTTAACCTTTGAAGTGCTGAGCATGACTAGAGTTGTTTTTAGTCGGTTTTATTTTATTAGCAGGTTAAATCTCAGTTATTGGGAATAAAATGAGTGTTTAAACATAAAGATTTTCAAATGTTTAGTCTCAAATTGAACAAATATACGAGTAATTTTCACCTACTTGGAAGTTATAGGTCGCAGTAGCGAGACACAACTTCAAGTGGGTGAAAAGTTAAATAAGATAGGCCCCCTAACCTATCCTTGACATACTGATGAGATGTAAGACACATTTGATGATAAAAAATTGACGAAATTAAAGAATTTATGTTGTAAAACTGAGGCTTATTGTTATAGCATCCTTTAATGTTCTTACATTTACAAAGATCTTTATGCTCGGTTATCATCTGCTCCAAGAAATACGCCAAAATATTCTGTTGGGCATTGTGCAAATTCGCCCAAAATAAACAAGATCAGTATTTTAAGTACCTACGTGGTTTTGAAAGAAATACAAACAAAAGTCATCCCCAACTGTGTGTGAATATTTCTGCACAAAAAATGAGTAACTGAAATATCACCTTGCAAATATCTTTGTAGACATAGGAGTAGAGCCAGTCGTGGACAACAACATTCCAGGTGCGGTAGTAGTTAGCAAATGACGATGAATTCCACCAATCCTGTATAATACAATATACATCATTGTTATTAACTTTTTCAGTATGGAGACCTACTTCAGACGTCGGGATCTGACAACTGTAGATTTGATTGGCCAAATGGATTAAAAACGACCACAGTCATGCTTAGCAGTTTAAGATATAATGTTAGCCCAGCATCACAGGCATTGAGCCAACATTGGCTCAAAGTGGCGTGTTTGCTGGGCACAAATCACTAACCTAAACGGAATATTTTCCATCCATTTTAAGCAAATTCTAACTCTGAATAGCATTCAAAGCTGGAATTTGCAACGAATGCATGTAAAATAGTAATAGAACAATTTTTTTTGTTCTTTAAAATTTAGATTAGAATATAAAGTAATTTACACAATGTATATGCAATGATGACAGCTTACTATTGAGATCAGCATAAGTCATAGGTTCTAGCAGTGAGAAACAAATCAATGAGAAACTGAAAAATACCTTATAAAACAATCTGTCTGAAAATCGCAGCATTTCTGCAAAAGCATTCAACCACGAATGCAAAATTGCGAAGAATCCTGAAGACAAAGAGACAAATAAAAAATTATTAATGTTGCATTTAACCCTTGTCCTGCTGAATTGTTTCAATTGTCCTTTTCGTCATTTGAAACTGGAATTGCTAACACAATTTCCAGCTTCAAATGACGAAAAATATGACTATTTATGAAAAATAAACATGTGTGAAAATTAAGATTTTGATTAACTGAGCATCTATCACAAACTATTTTGTGGATTTCAGTGAGATGTTATTTCCTATGAAGCTTACTCGAAACCGGATATAGACGGCTCCAGCAGGACAACGGTTAATGTTACTGGAAATATAATAATTTTAAAACAGCTTGGTAGCATTTACTATTAATTTCTCAGGAATACATGATAGTAGTCCTTCAAATCAAAACATGCCATATGCCTAACGAATTAATGATCATTTCCCTTTAAATTGACTTGCTTGAAGAAAAACAGAAATGCTGAAACTGGTTATTATCTTGATTACCACTTTAACCCTTACAGCGCAGGGATCGACTTCAGTCGTCAGAATCTGACCTCTGTAGACGACGTCTAAAGTCGATCCCTGCACTGTAAGAGTAAACATAATTATGATGGCTGTAGACGCATAACATGGGTATTCAAATGAATCAGAAAGAGCTAACGAAGACATTTATGATGATTTCAAATTGAATCAAAACCTTTAGTCTCCGTGGTTTATATGAAAAAAAATTCAGTGCTTCAAGGGTTGAAGTATATATATAATGATACAATACATTTATGGCACTCACCTATGAAGAGAACAAGCGTTCCCGGCATCATAGAGCCAAACACCACAAGAACAAATTTTTTCAGCGTGAGCTGCTGCAATGTGAGATTACGGAAGACAGGTACACAAAAACGCTCAAATATATAGTAGGTGTAGAACAGGCAAGCTAAAACTTGCAAAAAATTTGTGAAGACGTAATTCCATCTGATGGGATTTGTAGTTCTAAAACAAACAAAAATAAGGTTAAAACAATGCTGAATTATTCACCCTTAGACCACTGACCTATTGAATTTAAATTTTCAGTCACTTGAAGTTGTGTCTCGCTACCGCGATCCACAACTTCAAGTGACTGAAAATTTGTGTTATTTGTGAGATTTAAGTCCCAACATAAGTCGGTGTTTCAAAAATTGACATCACATTTTACTTTTAACACCTGGTTATACAGGTGCCAATAAAACGCAGAATGTCTACTGTAGTTGACATCAGTGTTCTAAGGGTTAAGCTCCTGCTTTCCTACATGTCAACCATGTCAAGTAGAAAAAAAATTGATTGACATGAACTTATTGCTTTTCTTTAACCCTTTTACCACTTAGCACGACTATAGTTGTTTTTATTCTGTTTTATTAACAGGTTAAACTAAAGTTATTGTGAATGAAATGAGTGTTTAAACATCCAGATTTGCAAAAGTCTGGTCTCAAGTTATTACAAATGTGAGTAATTTTCACCCACTTGAAGCTGTAGGTCGCGTTACCGAGACACACCTTGTAGTGAAGTAGCCAGTGAATTAACATCTTTCTTGCTAAGTTATCCCAATAAAATTTTAACCCACTTCAAGTGGCTGAAAATTACAGTTGTTCAATTTGATACCAAGCATTTGCAAATCTCATTTCCTTTACAAAAAGAGGGCTTTGATTGGCTAATGAGGACTAAAAACGATTATAGTCTTGCTTGGCGATTAAAGGGTTAAGAAATAACAACGATACAACTCCAAAAAATAGAAATTGTTCTGATCTTTTGTTTTGATATATTGCACTTGTTCATATTTCACTAACCCTTTCACTGCTGAGGACAACTATAATCATTTAAATCTGTTCCATTAGACAATCAAATCACTGTTATTGGGAGTGAAATGTGTGTTTAAACATCAAATTCGGTCTCAAATTTAACAAATACAAGCAATTTTCAACAATTTCAAGTGGGTGAAAATTTTAATAAAATAACATAGTGGGCAGTGTTATATTGAAAATTTTCTATTCACAGTGACGGGGGATGAAAATATTCCAAGTAGATAAAGTTGTGGGCTGCAGGTAACTAAAATAAATGAAATGTCTATTTATAATGGGTTACTTGCCCAATAGAGAGAAGAAATGTTTCAGATCATGTTCATACCTGGGATAGTTGTCTCTGTATACAAGCGTTGGTGCAAATAGGAAGTAAAGATAATTCGTGAAACCGGGGCAAGCCAGCTGACCCTCTTTCACTGCAATCAAAAACGGAAAACTAAACTATAAATTACAAAAAGAGCACACTCGACAATAGCTCGCCGCCATTATTGAACTTGAAGTCATTATTATGGCCGCAAGGTCAAATTATTGACGTAAAATGCGAAAAATGACAATAAATCAGCCTTTTGAATTTTTTTCCAGCCATTATTGAACTTGTCCGAGAACTGGTTATTAGTAACATGCGTAACAGATTTGAAGATGATACCGTATATCCCCGCGTATAGTGCGACGCCATGTATAATACGAGTTAAGATTTGAGGCCTTGGATGACATGAAAAACGTCTACCCCTCTGTATAATACGACCTCAAATTTTGGATGTCGGCAGCGTCCCGGTCGGCAGCGTTCCGGGCCATCTAAATGTGAGGCATGGATATTATCTTATTCTCTAAATGTGAGGCATGGATATTATCTTATTCTACTAAATAGCGCCGTGACACCTGCATAGACGATGCTCAATGACGGGAACAGCGGCAACAGTACAGCTCTGCAAAACCAAAGGGCAGTATCTCCTTACTTATAAAGTAAGCAGATACTGTATTTTCATTCTCCACGGCAGAGTGGACGTCATCGGGACTGTCTCCATCGGCAGACATCCTGAGGCCTGCATAGGCTACATATATATATATACACACAGATTTTAAAATACCCGTATTTATATTTCGCCGACAAATTTATATTATTTTAATTTATCTATTACAAAGACCAGATTTTAATATCTTCGTGCTCAAATAAGAACATTCCAAGATGAAATGTGATTGCAAAACATTTGCAGACTAGCCGCATTGTCTAGACACAAGAGGTGTTTGGTTATATAAGTGTCAGGGTGCAATAACACAGCAGCGCTCCATGAACTACAGCTAACAGATACCACCATTTGCTCAATACCGTATCAGCCGCGGCAACAGCGGTAGGCGTTAATGTTATCCCAACAATATGGACATTCTGAGGCCTACATGTATTGAATTTGCGATAGGAGATATAATCAGTGATATCTTGTTATATTTCGTCAACGCATTCTCTCATTCCAATATGAAAATATCATGTTCAGATTTGTCGTACACAATAGAACACTCCCATATAAAAGGCGATCTTAGATTGAATCATTAACAATATAAATGAAGAGGTCAGGAGTGTGAATTGGTTGCAGAATAACGACGTCATTTATCTGCCCGTGGTTGTCAGAGGTGCCACGCGCGTCGGCGGGAATGTGAGACACGACACATTCACCCAATGCTGGTACAATGTTGTGTCAGCGTCGCAGACGGTGGCCCAACAATGTACCAGCATTGGGTGAATGTCTCTTGTTTGCTACTAGTTGGAAAGGCACAGTATCGTGTGTATGGGCCTGCTTACCAAACACGCTGACTGGCCTATGTTTAAAGATACGTTCTACCGCTAGATAACTTACCGCTGAACTTACCGCTAGAGAGCTAAAAAATTGTATTAAATTCTACATCTATGTATAATACGAGGTGCCTTTTTGTGCCATGAATAGCTAAGAAAAAACATCGCATTATACACGGGGATATACGGTACATGGAAACGCCCACAAGGTCAAATTATTGACGTGAAATGCGAAAAATAGCAATTAATCGGCCATTTTAAATTTTCTTTCAGCCATTATTGAACTTGTCCAAGAACTACTCATTATTAACATGCATAACAAATTTGAAAAGGATACGTGAAGAAGTTTTCAAGTTATCGCGCCCAGAAGGTCAAATTATTGATGTGAAATGCGAAAAATATGGCCATTTTGATTTTTTTTCAGCCATTAATAAACTTGTCCAAGAACTACTTATTAGTAACATGCATAACAAATTTGAAGGGGAGACGTGTAAAACTTCAAGTTATCGCGCCCACAAGGTCAAATTATTGACGTAACTTGCGAAAAGTCACAATAAATCAGCCTTTTTGATTTTTTTTTTCAGCCATTATTGAAATTGTTCAAGAACTACTTATTAGTAACATGCATAACAAATTTGAAGAGGATAGGTGAAAAACTTTTTAAGTTATCGAGCCCACAAGGTCAAATTATTGCCGTAAAAGGCGAAAAATCGCAATAAGTCGGTCATTTTGAATTTTTTTCTGCCATTATTGAACTTGTCCGAGAACTGGTCATTAGTAACATGCATAACAAATTTGGGAAAGATACATGAAAAACTTTTCAAGTTATCGCTCCCACAAGTAAATGTTAACGCCGACGCCGCCAAACTTCAATTGCAATAGCCCACCTTTTATAATTAAAATTAAAAGGCGGGCTAAAAACAAAATCATCCAACCATCTTTGTAATGATTACATAACATGTAAGCTAGATTATTCAACAGTTCTGCCATGCAAAGCCAAAAGGCATTATCTGCTTACTTTGCAAGTGAGCAGATACTATCATTTGTCTTTGCGGAGCAGAATATATAATACATTTATATTTGTTTAATTTGATATCAAACATTTTCAAATATTGATGATTAAACAATAACCACAATTTGATCTGCTAATAAAATGTAATAAAAATAAAATAATAGTTGTGCTTAGCGCGGAAAGGGTTAATATAACTAGAAAGGTGCTTAACCTTTTAAGCCCTCACGATGCATTAAAGCATCATTTAAGTTCCCTGAAAACATACTTATTTTTCTACAACTAGGGGTTTTAGAATGACTATCCTCATGAAACTGGTTAACCAATATATGGCAATTTTCTTTACTTTTTCACCCACATCAAATCATCTTCATCCACTATAAGTCAAGAATTGCGACAGCAAATCGCGGCTTGTAGGGGATGAAGATGACAATGGTAAATTCAGGCTTGTTAAACGCAGGTTTCAACGAATATAACTCCCCTGTAGGGTATCAGCTACTGTGTCAAAAATATATTTATAGCTTTTCAGAAAGTTATTCGCTATATCAATAGATTAATGTAGCTCTCATTGTCGTTATATCATTGCCTAGAATTCCATGGAGATTAATTTGGTGATAAAAAATTGAATCATAACGAAACATCCAATAGTGCTGATAAATACACATACCTGTGTGCTTATTATACTTCATCGCCCGTGTGAGGTTTTCGCGTACAAAAGCATGTGACTTCATCATCAGTCGTACCTATAGCAAGAATTGTGGAAATGATGTATAATTATGATTAATTACAGAATCTGCCTGTTTGAACAATTATTGCGTTTAGCATATAATAGGTTCTACAAAAGTAGAAACAAGTTAGGAAAATACATCTTTTTAAACCACTAATGAATTTTGAGAGATATAATAATGTAAACATCGACATGGATGGAGGGCTACAACCAATGTGTTCCCCTTCAATTTCTGTTTCTAATAAACAATTGACATCAGCACACAATTCCTAAATGAATCCTGTAAGGTTCTGATATATACCGCCATGCAAAGCCAAAAGGCAGTATCTACTTACTTGTAAAGTAAGCAGATACTGCATTTTGGCTTTGAATCCTGTAAAGGCAGTATCTACTTACTTGTAAAGTAAGCAGATACTGCATTTTGGCTTAGCATGGCAGTTTGAGAAGTCAGTTTTAAAAATCTTTTTAACATGATAATTGCGCCAGCATTTCACATCTATTTAATCCCAGCAATCACTAGAGAGAGATCCAAAGTTGATTTGAGGTTGGTCCACCGTCTATGACGGTGGACCAACCTCAAATCAACATTGGATCAATGTCTTGCGATAATTGCTGTTTTCCCGCCTAATTTGACATAAGAGAACTAGAGAGAGTGTTGGTCTTACCTGTTCACATGTGATGATGACTGCTGATGCTGGCGGTAGCTGATGACTGGTCAGCAGTTGTATGGGGATGATGAGAAACGCAGCCTGATACGATAGATACAACCCCAGCCAAACATAGTCAATCCAGGCTGTAAAAAGAAGCAGCTAATAAAAACATCACTATCTCATTTAAAAAAGTTAAAATAGTGTTTTTCTGTACCGTAAATTCCACATTATTCACTAGGTCTGTATACAAAGTAAATCCCAGCTTCAAATATAAATATAGCACGACAAGAGTTTAATCCATAAGAGACGATATCTGCCCAATTTGGTGAATGCGATTCATGTTTGAACACATCACACACCACATATGTTACATACATTATTTTTGCTTCAGTTGTATAGTGACATAATAAGCCCAAGGGGTCGGGGTGAGATGTTAAGCATCTATATATTACCGGAGCTCTAACCAGCCTGAAATGTCAGCGTATCGGGCGAGGCGCTAGCCCAGCCCTTAAAAATCGGCGAGGGGTCAGGGGGCAGCCTAGGCCCCCGGAAATTTTGTGGAAGCTAGCTGCTCTGAGATGGATTTTAAAGCATTTCCCTACACTTTGATACATGGCTCTCACAGGACCTTGAAAATGAGGGAAGAAAAAAAAATACAGGCCTTGAAGTCCTTCATTTTTTGTGAAAAGATAAATTATCTGGGATTTTCATCAACCTGTGATGTTTTGCTGTTGATCGTGACAAACAAGTGGCAACAGTAAATGAATGAAAAGGCCACACATAAAATTTTGTATCTATGGATTCAATGTTTTTTTATAGATTTTGCAGACAAACCAAGGCACAGCAGCTATCCAGATGCACGGCAACAGATTGTCTGCGTATGCACCTTTTGTTTGTGTACTTATAGATTCTCTAGCATTTAAAGCTAGTAATACATGTGCAGGATAGTATATTTTCACACATCTCCATATCACTGTCTAAATTATTAGTGGGCCTAGGTTGTCTTCCATAGAGCTAGTGGTGGTAGATACATTTGCAATACATGGTGCAAATAGTTCAAGCAATATATAAACCTTAACAGGCAAAGCATCGTAGATGATATTTATGCCGGTCCGCTGCAACCCACCTATTCTGTGAAACGCAGTGAAGTTACTCGGTGAAAGCAAGGTTATATAAGACCCCCTCCCCCTTACTTCATTGTATTAGCCAGCTGGGTGAAAACAAAGGAGGTCAAGGCCATTCAGTTTCACAGAATGAGCCTATGTCGCATCAGAAAATTGGCAATCAGCCAAAGGCGGTCGCAGCATTTAGCGCCGCTAAACATCCCCAGCGTGTCTGAAGGTTTCAGCCGCAAATTGACGCCATACAGAATCATATGACATTTATTTGAACGGTCATATCTAAGACTTGGCCTTGAATAATCAGGTCAAAAATAGTGTTTTTAGAATCAGTAGCATTTCAGCTACGATATCGCATGGTGAGCGTATTTCTGCACAGTTTTTAAATCGTTATGGCATTTTTCGAAGCTTGGCGTCGAGATCGCTCTTAGTCACCGCCATGTTGAAAAACGTTGACTTTTTCGGGTGAAACTAATACGTAAATCCACTGCCTCGATGAGGACATCACGGCTACAGCTTAACCAGAAAACACGAGACACTGCACGAATGATGTGTTAATGCTGGCCGCTGTCTGCGAAGTCGGGGCATCGTTAGGCAAGCATTGGGTCATCACCTCGTGTTTGCTGGGTACAGCAGCCCCGCAATTTTCAAATGAAATAAAAAAAGAAACTATTATTTCCAGAATATCGGCAGCTTGTCGCTTTGTATTCAGCCTATCAGCAGCGTGTCGGCGATATTAGTAGCGTAGCTGCAGCAAAACTCAGCGTGTCGGCCCGACACACTAAAAGGGCCTGGTTAGAACCCTGATTATTACTACTTTTTAATGATATATGTACACATTATGTACCCATGTCACTCAGAATAAACAATACCATAGCCTGTTAAAGGTTAACCCTTTGCCTGCTAATCACGACTATAGACGTTTTTAATGTGTTTGATTAAACCACAGTTATTGGGAATGAAATGATCGTTTAAACATCAAGATTTGTAAATGTTTGGTGTCAAATTAAACAGATACCAGTAATTTTCCGATGAAAATTAAAATTATTTAATTTAGGAGGATAAAGATTAAGGGCTGAAAAGATTGATGGGTAGCAAATTCTATTAAATTACATCAGGTACATCATCACCCAGGGATTAAAGTGTTATATCTGCCACTTGTTAAGGTGTCAGATACGACCCTTTTATCCCTAGGTGACGACATGTATCAGGGTATGTACATACCGGCGCTGCCGGGTCTTCTGTTATGTGACCAGTACTGATACAGCGGGTAAACTAGCAGCACTGTGCTAAGCAGCATGCACACCCACATGGACATGACGATCGGGATTTTACCGAACGCCCAGATGATTATCTCAAATTCCATAAAGACCCTGTTGAAACACACACACACAACTCACTAACAATTCACAATCAAATTAAGGATCAATTGTTGTAACAGCGATCATTTACAATAAAAAATGACAGTATGTGGTTTTCTTAAGAGACCCTACTATATGTTAAAAATACGTTATTCTCAATACTTAAAAAAACAGTAGTCGTTTTTTTTAATTCATGGTAACATAAATACATGTTCCAAGAAATGAAGACCTTAGAAAATAATCAACTACTAAGGGATACAAGTCTTTGATAGTCTATGTACAGCTTTTTGAAAACAATGAGTTTTGTGTCACACATTACATCTGAACTATAATGTTAATGATATCAAAATAAAATGAGCATACTCTGGAATACACTGTGGTCAAAGTATAAACATTATTTAATGAGAAAAACTTATCTGCTGCAATTAACCCTTTAATTTGTAAGAGCAATGGAAATATATTCACCTGGCTCCCTTGTCAATGAAATCATAGACAATTGTGTTGAGGGAGAAAACAATGAGAATGGCCACAAATATGTGATAGATGGTCTGTATGTGGCTGATCTCCAGCAGCTCTCTGCAAAACAACAAAACTAAATTCAACCTTTAACCCTTTCACCACTGAAGCCCGTTTTTATGTGCTGAATGCCATAGCATTCAGCACATAAAACGGGCTTCAGTGGTGAAAGGGTTAAGCCTTAAACCACCCGTACCTATTATATACGTTTTTTCTAAATTTTTAATTAGCACATTGCCATTCAGCTTTTAAAACATGATGAAAATAAAACCTGACAACAATCAGCAAGATCTGAAATTAGTTAACTCCCATTCTGTCAAATCTGAATAATTTTCATCACTTGAAGTTGTGGATCGCGTCAGCGAGACACACTTTAATGAGACACAAGATCAAGTGAGTGAAAATTTTAATGAGCTACCTTAGCAGGAAAAGGGATAACTAGACTACCTGATATTTCACTTGAAATTTATTTTAATGAAACTTGGCATTGTATATAAATACATGTACTTGGAAGATGATGTAGATAACAAGAAATGTAGATAACAAGGGTTAATAAGTCTTATATGGTCACCTTGGTATTAAAGGGTTAAATCTATATGTTTGATCTTGACCATTTGATATTAAGGTGATAATATGTAACTTACACCATTACATAATAATAAGAGATAAATATTTGCTATCAGGAGCTTTTGGAATGCCGCCATAAACTATAAACGTAAACACAACACAGAAAACAGGAGAATCTACTCTCCTACAACTAGGAGTTTCAGAATGAAAATTACCATGAAACTAGTTCACAATACAAGGCAATTTTTTTTAATTTTTCACCTACTTCAAATCATCTTCACCCACTACAAGTCGAGAATTGCGACAGCAATTCGCAGGTTGTAGTGGATGAAGATGACAATGGTACATTTAGGCTTGAAAGGGTTAACCCTTCAATCCTGAATTTACCATTGTCATCTTCATCAACTACAAACCGCGAATTGCTGTCGCAATTCTCGACTTGTAGTGAATGAAGGTGATTTTATGTGGATTGAAAATTGAAGAAAATTGTCATGTATTGGTAAAGCAGTTTCATGGAAATTTTGGTTCTAAAACCCCTAGTTTTGGGAAAATTTAGTGTGTTTTCAGGGATGTAAAATAATGCTTTAATGCATCGTGAGGACTTAAAGGGTAAAACCAGCATTGGATGAATGTCTCGTGTCTGCACTTTGCAGGGTATGCACAATTTACAGGGATACTTACGTAAGTACAGAACGCCTTGCGATGAATTCTTTATCCGGGATTTCACCTTTCTTCCGCCTGTGATAACAAATATTAATGATATCAAAATCCATGCTCAATAATGATAAAATGAAACAGTAAATTATTAGTTTGAAAACCACCAGTAATCTCTGGCTGTAAGGTTTCAATGTATCATAATGCTAAGCTTTGGAGAGCTCAATATGTGTAACATATTCATCAAATAGTCCCCTTAGATATGAAAGGGTGTACTTCCACTTTGTAAAGTGGCAGATACAATCTTTTATATCCAACGGGACGAAATAATATCCCATAGAAAAATACATTTCTGCTGATATGATGCATCACCACAATAAGAAGTATTTACAAGTTTTCATCTTTCTCTTTGTTCAGTTATGGTTGAGTTAATGCCTGGTTGATATGATAAATTAATTATAACATTTTAAATAAGAGAATGTATTATGCAACTCTATATAGTGCAAGTTCTATATCCTGACCAGCCTTCTTAATAAAATTTTAAAAATAAAATTAATTAAAAAATCACTATTACAATTACTGGGGAATCAGATGATGGCAAAAAAAACTGATGGCAGCTTAATGGACAGTTAGGTGCTTTATTTATTAGAATTTACTGTTAGTCAAGTATTATGTACCCCGGTAGGTTGTAAGTAGAATAATCCTGGTGACACACAATACTTTTCTTATAAACTTATCATAACTTTAAAACTAACATATAAATACCAGTGCGACAACCATAAATAATATAACATCCTTCACCACACAAAATATTAATTTCTCTGGTTACCATTATTTATGTAAGTAGAAGATAAGCTTGTATTTTTATTAAACCTTTTGGTCAGACAATAGCCCAGTAGGGCTTTGTGATAATTGTTGCTCCTGTTCTTTAACCCTTCAACATGTTAAAGTCCTGTGCACGACTATAATCACTTATAATTTGTCTTATTATCCGTTTAATCATGTTATTGGAAATGAACTAAAGGATTAGACATAAGATTTGCCCCTTATGGTCTCAAAATAAACATATATGAGTAATTTCTACCCACCTGAAAGTGATTGAAAAAAAAATTAGTGGGAAATGGCCTAACCATAAACACCCACGTCACATTAATAAACCATATACATAGCGTATCTAAACCCTCTCACTAACAAAGTCCACTCAAATTGTAAGCTACTGTAAATGTTTACTTTTGGGTTGAATGGGTTAAAGAAAATGCAATCATAAAAAAATAATTTAATTACATAACACTCCACAAAATCAGATAATTTTGATCCACCTTGCAGCAACTAAAAGAGTGACAAATTGCACAGTTTTATCACTTCACTTGTTCACTTAAAGGTGTGGATTTACATTGTAGGGACGAGTATATCCTTAATGATAACTTTTACTAAACTATGTTTTAAACTAAGGTAACTTTCTTTTTTTAAAACAATAGTGAAATAGAGATTAAAACAATAGTGAAATAGAGATCAACAGTTCTAAGTAAGAGAAAAATGTTTGGATTTTTATTTAAAAATTCACATTTAATTGAACCGATATAAAAAAGTGATAGCTGTAATATTTTATTTTAACTTCGGTAATAGCATTTAAAGTGTTAGCTATCTGGGGAAATGTTTCAATATAAAATAATTCCCACCACACTGTACCTAAAGGGTTAATAGAGTAAATAATGATAATGATAATTATACATGTACAGGTGGAGGAGAGAACGCGGGCGGCCCTCAGATTAGATAGCAACACATTAATATGACTAATTGTCCAATTAAACATTAACCTTTTGAGTACCCGGGAAGGCTACTCATTTAAAAAAAGTTTCATTAGCACAGCAAATTCTCTTCAGGACTAAAAACTACTCATAACTGACAGTTAAAAGGTAGAATCTGCAATTTTTTCAAATGACATTCCCAAATAAGTGTAATTTTCATTCACCTACACTTGCGAGTCACAGGAGACACAACACAAAATTACTAGACAACTTTGTGTGTAAAAGGTTATTCACATACTTATAGTAAATGAGGAAAATACAATACACACAATTAACCCTTTCACCGCTGAGTACGACTATTGTCGTTTTTTTATCCGTTCTACTAGCTGATCAAATCAATGTTATTGGGAACGAAATGTGTTTAAATATCAAGATTGCAAATGTATTAAATTGAACAAATACGAGTATAATTTTCACCCACTTGAAGTTGTGTTGTGGGTCGCGGTAGCGAAACACAACTTCAAGTGGGTGAAAATTTAAATTATTTAATTTAGTGCTTTAAGGGTTAGCAGCTGCAGGTAGATGTGGGTAGAAGCAGGGTATAATTGGAATACTGGAACTAATTGACTACATATATACATGTATGAGTCAGCTCTAGTATCTCGGCAAATACTAGTGATAAATCATCCACTGTTGGTTCAATGTCACTGTCAGGACTAAGTCCAAGACACTGGCCCAATTTATGATGTACCAGCCTTGTGCTTATCTAATCATAAGTCAATTATTGATCGAATTAAAAAAATTAGATAAAAATGTTTCTCTATACTGCCATGCAAAACCAATAGCAGTATATCCTTTATACTTTACAAGTACAAGCAGATACTGTCTATTGGCTTTGCAGAGCAGAATATATAGCAATTGGATACATGTACAAACGATCATGATCTTTGAATGCCTCTAATTGTGGACCATAGTGGGGGAAGCATGTTAGTTCATGTGTTGTAGCAAAAAAGAGCCACCTGGAAAATCTTGAGGACTATTTGTATTCCCTAAACTTTTCTTATCAATAATTACTTATAATGCCAAATTCAAGTAATTATAAAAGAAATAATCTATACAATTAAATTATGTAGGCCTACTGTAATCAAATTAGGCCTATGTAATCGCAGGCCTATGTAATATCCTGGTGTGAAATTAAACCATCTATATTTTCTTCTAACATGAAGGAATGATAATACTGAATTAATAGTTTGATATGTGATATTGTCTAACCTTTTCATTGCTAAGCACGACTAAAATCATTTAAAATCTATTTCATTAAGCGATCAAATCATTGTTATTGGAAACACAATGCGTGTTTAAACATCAAAATTTGCAAATCTTTGGTCTCAAATTAAAGAGATGTGAGTTTTATTCAACCACTCGTAAGTTGCGGGTTGCGTTAGCGAGAGACAACTTCAAGTGGGTAAAAATTCAAGTAAGATAACAACTTAGAGGGAAAAGGGTTGAAAATGTTTTTTTCTTTGTTTTAGTCAAATATTTAATGAGCATATCAGTCTCTGTGTGGAGTGGCTAGTGTTATACACACTGTTATATATGTAACAGTAATCCCTCTAGGGTATATAAATATTGGGTGTATACTGAGGTGACATATGAAGAAATAAATATTATATGTTGAAAAATTGCAATAGCCATTTGAATGTGCACACTTTTAAGTTTCTCAAATAATTGTGGACCATAGTACAATAGGACACAAATAATCAGTATTTATACCTAAGCAGATTTTTTCTCCAATGGAATTTCACAATTTTAGTATTTTCTCAAATTGTGTCATCTCACTATTTTAGTATTTTTACATGTTTTTCAACAGGGTTGAAATCACTAAATTTAAAAGTAAACCTTTCAATTATTTTTTTGTATTAATAACCAAAAAATTTCACCCACTTGCAGTTGTGTCTCGCTACCGCAACCCACAACTTCTAGTGGGTGAAAATTCCTCATATTTGTTTAATTTGAGACCAAACATTTGTAAATCTTCAAGTCTTTTAAACCTTGTGCATTTCGTTCCCAATAACTGTGATTAACCCTTTAAGCCCTCACGATGCATTAAAGCATCATTTCACATCCCTGAAAACAGACTTAATTTTCCTACAGCTAGAGGTTTTAGAATGAAAATTTCCATGAAACTGGTTTACCAATACATGGTAATTTTTTTCAATTTCTCACCCACATCAAGTCATCTTCGTCCACTACAAGTCGAGAATTATCATAGCTAACCAGTCAAATGTACGTAGAGCCAGTAGTTTGGTCCTCAGCCTCTGAACCAATATTTTAACCCTTAAAGCGCTGAATTTTTTTATATAAACCATGAAGATCAAAGGGTTTTTCTTAATTTGAAATCATAATTAGTGTCTTAGCTAGATCTTTCGGATTCATTTGAATACCTGAGTTATAGGTCTACGGCCAATAGAAATATTTTTACACTTACAGCACAGGGATTGACTTTAGTCGTCAGAAACTGATGTCTAGAGATGTCAGGTTTCTCACGACTCAAGTCAGTCCCCGCGCGGTAAGAGGTGAACACATGAATGTCAAGGCCTGTCAATATACATGTATCACTACTGGCATACAGTTGAAAACGATTAAAAAAAGATGTTACATTATTTAAAAAAATCACAGAAGACAAACAAGATTTATATCAATGCATAAGGATTAGTGACTATTGTAAGTCAAGCTCTGTAAACACAATTTTCGTTTAGAAATACATTTATTTATCATATTTCTCAGAAATTGGTAGAAAATTGCAATTCTACCTGCAAAGAAAAGTAATTGGTATAGCTCCAGAAATATTAAATCACACAGACTAAGCCTACATCAACACGTTGCATGAACAAGTAAATTATCGGGACCCAGCAGACACACTACATTGATCCGCTGTTGTTTTAATGCTAGCCCACCATATATAACAATGGTTAAGTATTAAGCCAACAGTGGTTCAACTTCTCTCATTTGCTAGGAATGTGTAATGCATAATAAGATGTACAATCAGAGGTAGGAATCATGTTAAAATTTGATGAAAAGATTAGTCGTAATTATTTACAGGACCATGGATCCAAGTGTCGCATTACAAAATGTTACACAAACTGCCTCAATTGTTAACCCTTTACCTGCTAGTGATCGGGATGCGTCATGTTCAATATTTCTAAAACTTTACGGAATTTCCCTAAAAATTATACATCTCATCAAAAACTTGGATCTGTTATAAGATTAGGTACCGGGTAAATTTTATTCACTGTGAGAATTGCGGTAGCAATTCACACCTAACGGTGAATAAAAATATTTTTAAAATCCCTAGCAGCTAAAGGGTTATTTGGCAATTTACCACTGTGGATATTATCAAATTTGTGTCGCACACAACACTTGGCCCAGAATGGGATAAATTTAAAACAATTAAGGGTATGCAGGGCTCAATTTCAGTAACCAACTCTCAGGGCCGCATGCGTTTATAAAATGAATAACTTAGGAGCATATCACCCTGAACGCGACTAAATACCCACCATTATACTACCACACCTCCGTAAATTTAGAAGCGCATCGCTACTAAATATATCAGTAGCTCAACTGAATTTAGAGCAAAATTTTAGTTGTGCGTGACCAGGTAAATTGAGCCCTAGTATGTTTTTCTGTGAAGAATAATCAGATATCTCCGACCAGTATTCAAAGTGTTTGAACTCGATCTTAGGCATCCTATTGGAATAGACTGCCAACTCTGGAGTCAACCATTTTGAAAGTACTGTCCCTGGTGATGACGACTGAATCAGTTAATTTGATTAGTAATGAATTGTTAGGAAAAGTAGAGGCAATCATAAGCTGTGGTCGGTAAAACATATCGCCAGACCATGATTGGTTTGTTTCCCAGCGAACACGAAACATTGATCTAATGCTGGTTTAATGTTGGTCCAATGTCGTAGACCAGCATTGGTTCAATGTCTCATGTTTGCTGGGTTTGTTTAAAATGTCATACCGCTGAAGGTACGTCTGATTGTTGGCAGTATATGTATTATCCCTAAAACACACCGCAACATCAAATCTATCATTATGATGTGATACAACTTACTGCCTCTAAATCATGCAACACAGCAATATTATTAGGGTTACCATGCAAAATAACTCTTTCAACACTCTTCATCAGCTTATAAAATACAATAATAAAATAATCATTTAAATCTCACAGTACGCAAAGAAATAAAATAAACAGCATTGAAAAATCGTGTATTTATTTAGGGTTTTAATATTTTTTAAATACAAATTTATATTCCTCTTTAACTGTTTAAGAAAAAAGCTACTGGAAAGTCCACAATTTTGTTTTGACCACCACTTATGTACATGTACCCTTAAGATTTCCTCACATATATTACCATGACAGATCCATGTAATGATGTACATGTATGATGATGACAATCAAGATGAACAATGTGCCATTACCGTCTGCCTATTAATATTAAATATGAACATTTACATATCAACAATTGAGCCCCCATGGCCATATATTTCAACCTCATTATACTGCTATTTTTGGGAAAGTGAAATGTGAACAAATTCAAATAGATACATGTTTATATGTAACGTGGCGGCTAAGTTCTTATTTCTTAGTTTTTTAACACTCCATATGAAACTGAAAGTTGTGTCATCAATTCCAGCATCAAACATGTCAATAGAATGGAAATTACTTTTAAAAATTCCTGGTGGGTTAAATACACACTTCAGAACACCATCAGATTGAATGAAAACTAAATGTGTGGAAATACAATGTACATGTAGTGTCAAAAATAGGACAGATAGGAAAATATAATATAAAGAAACAAAAAGAATAAAAAATCAGATTTTAAAAGATTCAAGAGAAGATGCCCATATATAATATAGATATATATATGAAGTGATCTGTGTAGATACGTGTGTAAATATCATTTTGGCATGGATAGATTTGTGAGATCTATTATCGTGATTTAACATTTATTTTAACAAATGGGTACATTTAACCGGGTACATGTATGTGATCAGTAAGTGTACACAATCTTATATATCATACTACATAAATGCTAGACATTATAAAAATCACCAAACACTATTTATTGGCCAACAGTTGATATATTCTGGGTAAATGCCTTAAGACACTGAACAGATGTTAAAGTAGGCCTGAATCGATAATTGTAACACAGTATAATATGTGCCACAAAGCATAGTATATACACAACAGATGAAATACTGTATGGCTATGTCCTATATAGTATAAAATGCTTATAAGTATAATGCTTATATAATCAAGATATCTGTTTTAGAAATGTTCAGCTATGCTCATGTCTGGCTGCCCAGGACAGTTCACTTTGAAAACCGTATTGTCCCGTCAGGCTGTTTTATTAATATAATCTGGACACTCGTACTGCATTGGATTTTTTGCTGGGCAGAACACTTTTTTTCAGCACAATCTCACCAGTGGGCCGGTAGCTATTTCTTTTTTTATTAATGAGCCCTGATACTATTGAAGTCTCACACAGAAGTGCTCATAGCATAAATTATGAAAGGGCAAAACAAAATCTAGTAAGCAAATAGACAATAAAAAATCAAACAAGTAATAAAAATTAAAACTTTAAATTTAGCTAACACGAAACATAAGTAGTTGTATCTTGCAAAAAGTTTTGAAAACAACAGTTAGCGAGGGATTGTACATAATAATCAACAATATCACAAGCATACAAGCCACCTCCCTCTACTAATCAGCATACTACAACATTTTACAGAATATTAACATTTTATTGGGAGGAATGTATTTATGTATTTTAATTTGTGAAAAAAATAATTTTATTGCGATATCCGCCAACTGGTAAGCGCGAGAAGCGTTCGGTCTACATTCACAAATCTTCTGTTTTTTCACAATTTTAACACTTTATTAACCCTTGTGATGCTGAATTTTATTTTTCATTCTTTCGAAGCTGGAATTGCCAACGCTTCAAATGACAAAAAATATTTATATTAAATAAAAATAGACATCTTCAATATTGAATTTTTGTATTAACTAAGCATCTACAAAAAAAAACAATTTAGTCAAATTAAGTGATATTTATATTGATGTAAAACATGCTTGAAACTGTATATATATAGTTCCAGCAGGACAAGGGTTCAAGCATACATCACCCCACACTCCCAACCCCACACTTGTGGTAATGGTAATTATTATACACAGCTCCTCAGTGAGGCAATGAATGTGTTCACATCATATAGCCATATTAATGCAAGAGTACCTGTTACGCCAATAATTCCGCACACTGTAAAAAAGGAACACAACTTAAGATGTATAATAGACCTCTGCATTGTATTTTCCAACTGATTATTTTTAAACCGCCTAGGATCATTATATTTTAATGACAAATTTAGTTTGTAATTGATGTAATAACAAGAGCACACTCGATAATAGCCCGCCGCCGAATTATGATAAAGAAAGTAAAGTCGAATGTCATCACGTAAATAACAACGCAAGATATAAATGGTATGTTAAACTAGCCGCTTTTCAAGTTATCGCGCCCACAAGGTCAAATTATGGACGTAAAATAAATGTGAAAAATCGCAATAAGTCGACCATTTTGATTTTTTTACCGGCCATTATTGAGCTTGTCCAAGAACTGCTTATTAGTAACATGCATAACAAACTTGAAGAGGATACTTGTGAAAATGTTGAAGTTATCGTGCCTACAAGGTCAAATTATTGACGTAAAATGAGAAAAATCGCAATAAATCGGCCATTTTGAATTTTTTTTCAGCCATTATTGAACTTGTCCAAGAACTACTTATTAGTAGCATGCATAACAAATTTGAAGAGGATATGTGAAAAACTTTTCAAGTTATCGCGCCCACAAGGTCAAATTATTGACGTAAAATGAGAAAAATCACAATAAATCTGCCATTTTTCTTTTTTTTTCAGCCATTATTGAACTTGTCCAAGAACTACTTATAAGTAACATACATAACAAATTTGAAGAGAATATGTGAAAAACTTTTCAAGTTATCGCGCCCACAGGGTCAAATTATTGACGTAAAATGAGAAAAATCGCAATAAATCGGCCATTTTTTTTTTTTTTCGGCCATTATTGAACTTGTCCAAGAACTACTTATTAGTAACATGCATAACCAATTTGAAGAGGATATGTGAAAAACTTTTCAACTTATCGCGCCCACAAGGTCAAATAATTGACGTAAAATGTGAAAAATCGCAATAAATCGGCCATTTTTTTTTTTTTTTCGGCCATTATTGAACTTGTCCGAGAACTGGTCATTAGTAACATGCATAACAAATTTGAAAAGGATATGTGAAAAACTTTTCAAGTTATCGCGCCCACAAGGTCAAATTATTGACGTAAAAGGTGAAAAATCGCAATAAGTCGGCCATTTTGAATTTTTTTTCAGCCATTATTGAACTTGTCCGAGAAGTGGTCATTAGTAACATGCAAAACAAATTTGGGAAGGAAACATGAAAAACCTCTCAAGTTATCGCGCCCACAAGTAAATGTTAACGCCGACGCCGACGCCGACGCCGACGCCGACGCCGACGCCGACGCCGACGACGCCGAAATTCAATTGCAATAGCCCACCTTTTTTAATTAAAATTAAAAGGCGGGCTAAAAAACCACTCCCTGGTGAGAAAATTGTTTTATTCTATCATACTGTTATTCCATTGCAGTGCATCTTATACACTGAATAAAATTGTTTAAATTCAAAACCCAATACCTTGGACAAATCACTTGCACAAAAATATAATGTTATCACATTGGATAATTTTTTTTAAAGCAAATTTGTCAAAATATGCAACTGCTTTCTTCCATGGATAACAAGAACACATGTATGCCAATTGGAAGTACCTGGTAGCTCTTAAAGTTCTGTATACAGGGGCTATCAGCACGAGGGTGATAATTAGCAGACTTAGAGAGGCCAACGCTAGAGATTTTATAGTGTAGCCTGCAAGCTAGCCTTTCAAATGCTGGCACAAAAAAATTATGTGACATCCCCATTTTGAAGTCATAATGTCACCAGGTGTTGGAAGATTTTTGAGGCACCAGTTCTAACACCAATCAAAATTTATCAGCAAACTTTGTGCATGTTTGCAAACTGGATAAATCTTTAAACGATGAAAAAATCAACCTTGACCACAAAGGCAATTAAATGTTTCAAATGACAACTTTCAAATCATGAAAGAAAAAAATATCACAGCCTTTTCAGCCCGAGTGAGATTGATGCACGGCTACAAAAATTGTTTTTTTTTGATTCTCAACTTACACTTTAAGTGCATCCTTATAATTGCATTTCATACCACTTTAAGAGAGTGAGATCAGATTAGTACTCTTTTAATTAAGCCATTCGCGTGCAAATAAAAGCTGTTAATACATGTACAGTGGTCAATTTTCGTGCTTAGGCCTCTAAATTTAAATAAAACTTTTCAATCATCATTTATGCATATAAATAGACTGCCCTGCGAAGCCAAGAGGCAGTAACGGCTAACATTATAAAGTAAATGAAAAGTAAGACATTTTTGCTTTTGTTACCTTTAAAACAGTACAGAAATTGTTCCCTTGGAGATAGATAGGTGCTGAGTTGCCACTTTGTAAGATGGCAGTTTACCACCTTCTAATTCCAAGAGGACTGTCATACACCATGTTGCATATTTGGAATAAAAATCCAGAAAATTTGAGCTTCTATATATACTTCAAAAAATTTATATTCTTGTTTAGTTAGATTTTTCGATCAATATCAGAAATATTTTTTTTTTATTCACCACCAATTTAAAAAAAAAAAATAATAAAACATTACTATAATGCAATGATATTTCCAAAGTATTTGAGACATTGAAAATTATAAGTATTTTAATTAACATCAAATAAATTATTTGAAATTATTTAGGTAAATTTACACACCATTCATAGTTCTAAGAGAAAATGTACCCTAATATGGTAGGCCTAAAATATTGACTAGTATAATCCAAATAGTCAGACTGACCTCACAAAATGTATTACAATTTACATGCTCTTTCTAACAATAGGCAGGACATGGTACCAGCTAACACAAACAGGGTAATATTATATGTACATGTATAAAGGTACCACTGGGAACTGCCGATCATATTATGAAGCAGGCATGATGTGATCATTGTAAAGTTGCTCGGTGCTCCATTCTCAATTGACAATTGACAGTGTTTGTATTTTGAAACATTATGAACTTTTGCGAAAGACAAGTGCACAATCAGTCTGAAGACTGTCCTCATACCAAAGAACCTTTAATAAATAATTGGTGACATTATTGTGAGCAGCAATAATTAATGGTCCTTTGGTATGCAGATTCGTTGAATTTTGAGGAGAACTCTCTAATTTTTAAAAGATAAGAGACCAGTGAAGGATTTAAAACCAGCCGGCCGACCAGTATTTTGTATCTAGGGTCTGAAATTGAAACCCCAGCAACGGTCTGGCGGGACGGTGATGTTCCAGAACTGAAAAGAAGCTAAATGTATTTCTCTAATTTCAGTCTCAAAGTGCCTCAGGATGCACTCAGACAACACCCATTTTTCCAAAATTTTCTGGAATCGGTGAATCATAAATTTCAGTGACACGGGTGGCCTGAGAACAATTGGCCTTAAATCCTTCACTGGAGTCACTCTCGAAATGCAGGAAATAATTTCTATCTTCCGAAATTAAAATTTTGTAATGAAAATTCACCTGTCAAAGTAGCAAAAGGGCTTTTCTGATCTGCATAGATCTACATCCACACGTTTTGACCACGGAAGACCATGCAGAACTACCTCTAAATTAGGCACTACAACTCCTTATATATGCATGTACTTTTATCACACTATGTAATCCAATGATCACTTCATGCTCTCTGCCAGTTAGTTGATCATGCAATAAGAGACAAACATGCAGAGATCTGTAATATATTCCTTGCACTTCATCACATTTACACTGGAGTAATTATAAGCAGCACAAGTTACGAAGTGGCACACATTAATTCAGAGGTAGATATTTTTAACGGCACAAAACTCACGCTTGCTTATTGTAACCGGCGCCATTGAGACTCCCGGGAGGCTGCTCGATCCGTTCCACTTCTTGAACGAAGTCGTCGACGAGATCCTGGATCTGCTGCTCCACTTGGGAGACTGCATCTAGTTTGAGTTTCTAAAAAGAAAAAGGGCGGGGTTCAATCCTAGTAGCACCCATCTATTTATTTGAATTTTTATTCACCTTTTTATTCCCACCTCACGTGGCGAATAAAAAAATGTGCTGATTTTTAGAAATACCAGAGTGTAATATAATTAAAGAGTGCAAAAAAGTGGGGTTTTTCTGATGAATTGTACCATTTTGTTATGTTTGAACTTTTTTCAATATACCATTAGATTGAATTTGTGATTGAAGGGTTAATAATAACAAAAATCTAAGGAACGTATTTGGAGGGGATGACTGTACATGATTTTTTGTAATAAATTAAAAATAAACCAGGGAATTGAGCAAATAACCCTTCAAAGAACCATAAAATGAGAAACAGGGTCAGGTTAGTTCAATGTTGAGCCAGCATAAAGCTAACAATATGTACCGGATTTATGGGAATGGATCGGTTAAAACAATTAAGGACATTCGCATACAATATCAATATGCTCATATTACAAGTGTTTTGATTGATTATTCTAGCAGCAATCAAAACGACTCAATGTGAAATTATTTTAATTATGATGAAATGTAGATCATTTGAATAAGATAAGACGTATATATGGTCCCCGCATCACATAATCGAGTTAATAATTAACTTTTTTGCCGCTGAATTGCTAGTCTCTATTTTTCGTTCATTTGTAGCTGGAATTGCCAAAAGCAATCTGAACCCTTTCACCACTGAAGCCCGTTTTTATGTGCTGAATGGCATTCAGCACATAAAAACGGGCTTCAGTGGTGAAAGGTTTAAACTTCAAATGACTAAAAATATTTATATATATGAAAATAGACATCTAATATTGCATCAAAATCATTGATCTAAAACATTCTCGAAACCATATAACCGTTATTACTGTTTCAGCAGCACCAGGGTAATAGGACTTGTCAAAAAAATGTATTGGTTATTGATTTGATCTTCACTACCAGCAGAGTATACATGCATATTTCAACCCTTAAAGCTCCTTTTGTCAATACAACCATATGCATCAAATGGAATGTTTTAAATAAAATTCATAATTTATAATACCAAAAACGTAAATACTCTGTCACAAAGAGAATGTTCTAAGCTTAAACTTATATTTTACAAAATCTGAAGGCCAGTCTCCTTAAATATGAATATGATGTATGAGGGTGTACTGTGGTAAACAAAAATTACTTACCCACCGACCTCCATGCATAATCAGTACATGCATTTAAAACACAATTCACATTTGACATACTATTTCTGGACATACTGTTAAGTGGACATACTGTAAATATAGATCTCATGTATGATGAGAAAATCTGAGCTTGTGCCCCACAAATATGAACTTTGTACAATTTTTTTAGAACAATTAAAATAATGAAAACCAGAGGGAAATTGTGACTTTCCAAGTAACAATAATGTTTGGACTTTATTGGCCAAACATTAAACAACATTGCTTCGACGTTTTGTGTTTGATGAATTAAAAACCGCTCTGTTAGTTCAATCTTAAAATGTAGCATTTGAAAGGTTCTACTGTCCATATCAAAGACCCAATGCTGGTTCAATGCTCAGCAACTCTCTGCGACGCTGGCCCCACATTGAAAGATTATTGAATATAGACCTCACCGCCCACGTATTTTAATTTATTAAATGTAGAGGGTACTCAAAGAGTGCAAGTCAGTTGTGTCGCCTCTGACAATGGGCCCCTATATTGACTGGCCAAGATACCTTCATGAGCTTCTCCCGAAATGTACATCATTGTACCAACATTGGTCCACATAGTGATCCAGACAATCCTGGGTAAATCCGGAAGAACATGATGTATGCCTTAAAAAAGTCACATCACACCTCCCATGGACCTGAGGATCATTGTGCCAAGGTTTGAAGTCAATTGGATAAAAAGTCAGGGGGAAATAGCGCATTATAATATAAGCCCCCGACATGTACATCATTGGCCAGACATTTATTAGCACTTAGAGATCCAGAAAATCCGGAATAAATCCAGAAACACAACTGGGAATTTTTAGAAAAGTCATAGCAAACCTCCCCGAAACCTAAGGATCATTGTACCAAGGTTTGAAGTCGATTGGATAAAAACTCAGGGAGAAATAGCCCTCGACATAGAATAATAAAAATGCCGAGATCCAAACAAAACTTACATTTCGACCGAAAGGTCGAAACATAATTACTGTCCACTCAGCAGGACAATACACACAATTTTCATTTCAAAACCAATCATCTATTACAGCGCAAGTACATCACTGTTTTTTTCGTGGATGCAAGCCACTGTCTGAGAGCCATATAAGGATTTATAACATGGTTATAAATCCTCATGGCTCACAGATAAACCTTATTTTCTCTCTCTTGATTATGGATAGCTGGGAGGATAAAAGAGCTCTCACTGAAGGATCATGTTAGAACACAAAATTCAATATGGCTACTATAAAATCATATTTATGATCCATGAAATCAATGTGATTTAATCTGCCAATGAAACAGATTAAACACGCTTATAGACGTAATCAGCAGGCAAGGGGTTAAAATGCTACCTAGGCTAAACCTTTTTGTCCCATTGGAGAATTCTGCCTCAACTTCAATGAGTCCTAATACTGAAGAGTCATTTATTTTTGCTTCTTTAGTATTAGAGCTTGTTAACCCTTTCAGCACGGGGACTGTCTTTATGTGAGAATCTGACGTCTGTAGACGATCCTCGCACTGAAAGAATTAAAATATTTATAATGGCCGTTGACCCATAACATAAGCGGAAGGAGCTAGCATAGTATTTATGACGATTTGGAATTGAAAAAACACCCTTCGGTCTCCATGGTTCAATAAAAAATAATCCAGCCTTGTAAGGGTTAAAGTTCGGTGGGACTCTCATTTTCACAAGATAGAGTCCTCTTTCTATCACTTTCAAAATTTGTAGAGGTAATAAGTCAGTAAGTGGTTTGGAGCTGATGACCAAGAGTGAATTATCTGAACATCGCCACAAGTAAGCCAATTACCAGGGTCTGCTCGAAAAAAGAATCAGTAGATGATACTATATACATATACTGTAGACAGCGACAGATTATAATTTACAGCGTGATCATATTCAACTCTGCATCATCTGCTAAAAGGTGATGTTTTCCTTAATTTTCATAGAATTTATGATAAAAAACATGTTTTTAAAAGCAAAAACTTCTTTCGTTAACTGAACTCACATGAGCTTTGTCCCGTATTCGCTGTAGGTTGACCTCCCAATCTCGCTGCTTATGGCATCCAATGTCTGCACCTAGATGAAAATGATATACATAATATGTTATGACCAACATATGCTATCTAGGGCACAAAATATACAGGTATATGTTTTTCAAACAACACCCCTCCACATAAGGAAATAGGAGGAGAGCTGTAAAATACTCTCCTAAAAAAAATTCTAAGAGAAAATCAAACTCTCATCGCAGTGTGCAAGGCACGCAAGCAATTTTTTGGGCTTCATTAGCTTCAAAATTTATCTTTTGGTGATTAGGCCAGAGTTCATTGAATAATTGGTTCTCAAGACACGATAATGGAAAATCAATAAAAAATAAAAAATTAGAATTTTGTCTTTTTTAAATTTTATTATGACTTTTCAAGCAACAATAATATTTGGGCTAGGATTTATGAGTATTGTAGTGGCCATTTTGAATTTTGTTAGGTTATTCTCATTAGGACAGATTGATTGGAATTTCGTGTATGAGTTTTTTGCAGCCACTGAGCCCTGTTCACCCTCCCGTTTTAATTCAAGCCATGAATGGAGAATCACCCGGCATGTACATCATTGAATCAACATTGGACCTGATTTAATATAGGCCTACTGCTGTGAAAGCCAAAAGGCAGTATCTGCTCACTTTACAAGTAAGCAGATACTGCCTTTGAGGACATTCAACAATTATGTAACGCCTAGAGGGGGGTGGGGGGGGGGGGTTAAGCGATGCGTTACATTCCGTAGTCAAAACAACGTTAAAAAGTGTTACGAAGGGGGGAGGGGGGGTCAAAAATCTCTCAAACAAGAGGACTGAAGTCCTATATCATCCCCCGCCATAAATTAGGCTAGACTTTTTGCTATCACAAATATTTAAAAGGTTGATTTTTGGTGGCCATTTTAAATTTCAGTAAAATCACATGCACATTCCCAGATGGTGGGTAATGTGATTGTACGATTTCAATTTTTCAGTTTTTGCGCTCACAAGAAAATATGAAGTTTATCCATGGCGGCCATTTTGAATTTCAGTAAAACCTTAAAAAAATCACTTGCGCATCTCCATATCGTGGGAAATGTGATAGTAAAATTAGAATATTTTTTGACTTAAAGTTTTAGAGTTTTTGCGGCCACAAAAAAAATTTGGAGTTGACCTCTGGCGGCCATTTTTAATTTTGGGAGCATCTTTAAAAAATCACTTGCACATCCCCATGTTGCAAGGAATGTGATGTTAAAATTTTAAAAAAAATTGACCAAAAATTTTTTTTGAGTTTTTACGCCTCCCAAAAAATTAAAGTTGATCTGTGGCGGCCATTTTGAATTTCAGTAAATTCTTGAAAAAGTCACCTGCACATCTCCATATCATGGGGAATGTGATAGTAGAATTTGAATAATTTCTGACTAAGTTTTAAAGTTTTTGCACCCACAAAAAATTTTAGAGTTGACCTCTGGCGGCCATTTTGAATTTTTGTAGCATCTTTAAAAAAACACTTGCACATCCCCATGTTGCTAGGAAAGTCGTGTTAAAATTTCAACAAGACTACATAAGTCCAGGAGCTCCCGCTCCGAATTAGAATTTGATTTAAGCAATTTTGTATAGGGTTATTATTCTAGTCCTAGTCTAGGTCAAACATCAAGACGCAAGTCAGAGATTGCAAACCTCCATTGAAATGAATGATCCTAATCAGTATCCCAGTAATGGTCTACCTATCTGGCACGGTTTACCCGATATCAGGCCAATCGAGTTAACTAATAGCTGATTTACGGTCATTTTGAATTAGATATAAATTAGTTAAAAACTTAGGGTGCATTCTCCCCCGAAACCTCAAATTTTGTTTTATAGTAATGGACTAACATCTAACACAGTTTGCAAAATGTTGGGCATGTGAAAGTAAATAATGGCCGATAGGGGGCCATATTAAATTTGATCAAGTCAGAATTTTTCAAGATGCATCCTCAGCTGAAATCTCACATTTCATTCTATAGTAATCGTCTAGCTATCTAGCACGGTTTACCAAATATCGGCCATGTGAAAGTGAATAATGGCCTAAAGGCGGCCATTTTGAATTTGATCAAGTCAAAATTTTCCAAGATGCATCCTCAGCTGAAATCACACATTTCATTCTATAGTAATGGTCTAGCCATCTAGCACGGTTTACCAAGTATCGCTCATGTGAAAGTGAATAATGGCCGATAGGAGGCCATTTTGAATTTGATCAAGTCAAAATTTTTCAAGATGCATCCTCTCCTGAAATCTCACATTTTGTTTTATAGTAATGGTCTAGCCATCTAGTACGGTTACCAAAAACCGGCTATGTGAAAGTGAATAATGGCCGATTGGCGGCCATATTGAACTTGGACCAGTTGAATTTTTTCAAAATGCATCCTCTCCTGAAGCCTTACAATTTGTTTTATAGTAATGGTGTAGATATCTTGAGCGGTTTTCATGATATTCCACAATATCAGGCCTGCCGAGGTGAATAATGGCTGATAGGCGGCCATTTTGAATTTTATCAACTTCAAATTTTTCAAGATGCATCCTCTCCTGAAACCTTGCAATTTATTTGATATTAATGGTGTAGCTATCTTGAGCGGTTTTCATGATATTCCGCGATATCAGGCCTGTCGAGGTGAATAATGGCCAATAGGCGGCCATTTTGAATTTTATCAACTTCAAATTTTTCAAGATACATCCTCTCCTGAAACCTCACAATTTGTTTTATAGTAATGGTGTAGCTATCTTGAGCGGTTTTCATGATATTCCGCAAAATCTTTTAGTCGGATTTACCGATGTTATAAATTAGGTCAAAGTGCTGGGTCAACTTCAAGGTCAAGGTCCAAAAACCTGAAAAGGCACAACTAAGGACCTTAGAGAACATGTATGTGCAATATGACTGTCATCGGCCCAGTACTTTTCGAGATCTGCTCCGGAAACGAAGTGCGCGTCAAAACGTCTAAATAGGTCATAGTTCTGAACCAGAAGTAGGTCAAAGTTCAAATACCCCAGAAGACACAACTAGACCCCCTAGGGGTGTTGTGTGTAAAATTTGAAGACAATCGGACAAGTACTTTCAGAGATATGCTCCGGAAACGAATTGTTTACGGACGGCCAAACGGCCCAACGGCCCAACATCCCAACGCCGTCACATCATCATTTTCTCCTCTGCAACCTTGCGTATTGAATTCAGATTAAAAATATTTAACCTGTCCATTAGCCACCTGGAAGTAACCCACATACCAAAAATTGTTATCCTAGCTTATTTTCTTACAAAGTTATAGGCAAAAGAAGAGGCAAAAAAAAAACGGAGGTAGAATCCATAGCTCCCTCCGTCTCACCTACGGTGACGGCGGGAGCTAAAAAGATTTGACCAGTAGGTTTTGAGTTTTTGCGCCCACAAGAAAACGAGACGCCGGACAGAATCCTGGCGTGACTAAAATTCCCCTTCCCCTACGGGCGGGGGATAAAAAGCGTTACGTAATTGTTGAACAGCCCCTTTTGCATTTGAAGAGCAGCATTGTGATCCAGAAGATCCTGGATAAATCCGGGAGAACATGGTGGATGACATAGACTAGAGCCTGACGGCACTGAAGTAGAGCTTATGTCGGGCTTCAGGGTCAGTGTTTTAACAGTTAAGGAAAGCTAAGATGCAGCTGTTTCACAATTAAGCAACAAATATATTGGTCCAAATTAGGTGTAGAATCAGACAGTAGCTATCCTGTATCTCGTGTCTGACTGTTGTCAGCTCAATGATGTTTTCAATTTGTAGTCGGAGAGGGGGGGGGTGGGTGGTGGTCATTTGTCGCACTGTAATGTTGTGAATTCCCGGCGAAACGAGCCATAGCGTGCATAGGGTCAGCCTTGATCTGTCACATCTATTTTTTACACCTCAAGTCAACACTTGTAATAAGTAGACTGCACACTGATTTCAGTGCACATAATAAACTCCTGATAAATACACCCCCAACTGCGTTTCTGTGTTTATTAGTATATCCAGTTTATTAGGGATAATCGGGTAGGCCTACCCTAATGGAAATAGCCCTATAGGCTCAGGTTACTCCCTGTGTGACCCTGGGCTGGGTCTGTGGTGAAGTTCATTCTTCAAAGCCAATCTATTAAGTAGAAACTGTTTATATTAACCTGACAGTTTTAGTGGTATAGGCATATATGTTACTAGGCACCCAGTCAATGACAGCTAGGGGAAGACCTGTACTGCACGCTAGTAGCCTAGGCAAATTGCATGCTAGTAGGCCTACTGCTATTTGCTCAGATGTGATGGCAGTGTGTAGTGTTCAGAATTGAAATAACTGAGTCAGGATACTGATTACCTACTTCCACTGCCACAGTCATTGAGCCAATGTTGATTTAATGATAGGCCAGCGTAATAACAGTGTGAGACTGCAAGACAACATTAAATAGACCTGGGGATTTCTCTTGTTTTCTGCGCCTGGCACCACATGTTGTCTAAACGAACTCTGGTTGTCCGACCATCTCAGTCCAACAAGGATCTCAATAGGCCTATTCTATCAGGCATATGCCATTGACAATCAGTTTCCATCGTGATTTATGTGTAACGTTAGGCCCTAATTCATTCATGTCAATAGCTATTTTTTAATAGGCAGTGGCTAATCGTACGTATTCTTCGTAATGTACCTCTATGGGCCGAGCCTCGTTTTACGAAATGACAGGCTCCCATTGACTCCCATTATGCCTTTCCCGTACAAATAGCTAAGTTCGTTTTAAATTTGTTTTATGTGTGAAAGCGACATTTGCATTTTTGCTTTTTTTTACTTAACTCACAACTTACTATAGAACTCACAACTCGATAAGCCTAGATAGATTGAGATTGCAAAGTTATCGATATAATTAGCGAGTTAATAACTTGATATTGAGTTCAAAACAATAATAGCCTAATTTAAATGTCACTAGAGCTGGGGCTTCGCATATAGCTATGAGATTTATTAAGCATAGCAGGATTAGGCTATGCATTGCCTGAGGGGTGTTTTAAAAGTTTTCAGAACATATTCAGATTGTAGGCACCAGTAGGCCTTAGGCCTAAGTATTTAAAACAATTAAATTGTTTTTTTTTGCTGGTTTAATGCTAGAGCATCGTCTATGAAGCTCGCCCAACATTTATGCCACATCCGGTGAATGTTTGTTTGACAAACGTTGAACAAACATTGATTCAAGGTCTTTCCCTGCAAGCGTTGTTTCACTGCTGGCACACCGTCTACGACGCTGGCCCAACATTTGGTCAGTGTTGCCGTATTAGGCCTACTATTAATGCCAGGTGCACTTCTCAGCAAACACGAGACGTTGACCCAATGTTGTTTTAATGACGGGCCGATGTCGGAGACAGCGGGCCAACATTCAAACAACATTGGATCATAGTAGTGTCGTATACAGTAACTGTCAGGTTGGTATTGCTGTACTAGCGAGTGCAGGTCAAAGTGTATTGCTAAGGTCCACGTGATGTCATAGCCCATGCACTGAAAGCCTGTACCTACATTGAACATGGCAGACATTTTATTAGAGATAGGAGTTGATGCGTCATTTATATCAGTGTTCATCGGACCATCCAAGCCAAAATCTCAAAATGTGGTTTCGTAGTGCAACGAAAAAAGTTATTCTTAACACACACATCAGTTAGATATGTTCTCAATTCGACAAATTTAAAGTCATTGTCGTGAAATTAATCATACAGAAAACCACTCAGACACACATCATCAAAAAAGTAGACCAAAAGCTCTACTAAAAAATCATAGCACCCCTCCTGACTACACTGGGAATGTTGTGTCAAAATTTCAAGTTTAATTGATAAAAATTCAGGGAGAAATAGAGACTTAAAAAAACCGGCACAGAATAATAAGAACCAGACGAAACTCAGTATATTTAGATAAAATGAGTAAAAAATAAAAAAGTTTTTATGTAAGTTTATCATTACAAAATCAAATAAAAAGTTTTTATTTTTAATTTTTTTCGACAGTCCGCTCTGAATTTTAAATAATAATTCTAGAGAACCAATTAATAAAAACAAGACTACATAAGTCCAGGAGCTCCCGCTCCGAATTAGAATTTGATTTAAGCAATTTTGTGTAGGGTTATTAATGTAGTCCTAGGCTAGGTCGAAAATCAAGACGCAAGACAACTAGGTCTAAGAAGCTCAGTCTAAGAGTAAGACAGTCTGTCAGAGATTGCAAACCTCCATTGAAATTAATGATCCTAATCAGTATCCCAGTAATGGTCTACCTATCTGGCCCGGTTCACCCGATATCAGGCCAATCGAGGTAACTAATAGCTGATTTACGGTCATTTTGAATTCGATATAAACTAGTTAAAAAATTAGGGTGCATCCTCCCCCAAAACCTCAAATTTTGTTTTATAGTAATGGACTAACATCTAACACAGTTTGCAAAATATTGGGCATGTGAAAGTGAATAATGGCCGATAGGGGGCCATTTTGAATTTGATCGAGTCAGAATTTTTAAAGATGCATCCTCAGCTGAAATCTCACATTTCATTCTATAGTAATCGTCTAGCTATCTAGCACGGCTTACCAAATATCGGCCATGTGAAAGTGAATAATGACCTGAAGGCGGCCATTTTAAATTTGATCAAGTCGAAATTTTCCAAGATGCATCCTCAGCTGAAATCTCACATTTCATTCTATAGTAATGGTCTAGCCATCTAGCACGGTTTACCAAATATCGCCCATGTGAAAGTGAATAATGGCGGATAGGAGGCCATTTTGAATTTGATAAAGTCAAAATTTTTCAAGATGCATCCTCTCCTGAAATCTCACATTTTGTTTTATAGTAATGGTCTAGCCATCTAGTACGGTTACCAAATAACAGCTATGTGAAAGTGAATAAAGGCAGATAGGCGGCCATTTTGAATTTGATCGAGTCAATTTTTTTCAAGATGCATCCTCTCCTGTAATCTCACATTTTGTTTTATAGTAATGGTCCAAATATCAGCAATGTGAAAGTAAATAGTGGCCGATAGGCGGCCATTTTGAATTCGATTAAGTCCAAAGTTTTTAAAAAGCATCCTCTCCCGAAACGTCACATTTTGTTTTATAGTAATGGTCTAGCTATCTAGCACGGTTTACCTGATATCAGGCCTGTCGAAGTAAATAATGCTGATTGTCGGCCATTTTGAATTCGTAAGTTAAAAAATTTCAGGGTTCATAATCCCCCAAAATCTCACACTTTGTTTTATAGTAATCAGGTAATGGTCTAGCCATCTAGCACAGTTTACTAAATATCAGTCATGTGAAAATGAATAATCGCCGAAAAGGCGGCCATTTTGAATTTGATCAAGACAATTTTTTTCAAGATGCATCCTCATCTGAAATCTCACATTTCGCTTGATAGTAATGGTCTAGCCATCTAGCACGGTTGATCAAATATCGGCCATGTGAAAGTGAATAATGGCCGATAAGCGGCCATTTTGAATTTTATTGAGTCAAATTTTTTCAAGATGCATCCTCTCCTGAAATCACACATTTTGTTTTATAGTAATGGTCTAGCCATCTAGCACGGTTTACCAAATAACGGCCATGTGAAAGTGAATAATGGCTGATTGGCGGCCATTTTGAACTTGGAAGAGTTGAATTTTTTCAAAATGCATCCTCTCCTGAAACCTTACAATTTTTGTTATAGTAATGGTGTAGATATCTTGAGCGGTTTTCATGATATTCCACAATATCATGCCTGTCGAGGTGAATAATGGCCGATAGGCGGCCATTTTGAATTTTATCAACTTGAAATTTTTCAAGATGCGTCCTCTCCTGAAACCTTACAATTTATCTGATATTAATGGTGTAGCAATCTTGAGCGGTTTTCATGATATTCCGCATTATCAGGCCTGTCGAGGTGAATAATGGCCGATAGGCGGCCACTTTTAATTTTATCGATTTGAAATTTTTCAAGATGCATCCTCTCCTGAAACCTCACAATTTGTTTTATAGTAATGGTGTAGCTATCTTGAGCGGTTTTCATGATATTCCGCAAAATCTTCAGTCGGATTTACCGATGTTATAAATTAGGTCAAAGTGCTGGGTCAACTTCAAGGTCAAGGTCCAAAAACCTGAAAAGGCACAACTAGGGACTTTAGAGAACATGCATGTGCAATATGACTGTCATCGGCCCAGTACTTTTCGAGATCTGCTACGGAAACAAAGTGCGCGTCGAAACGTCTAAGTAGGTCATAGTTCTGAACCAAAAGTAGGCCAAAGTTCAAGTACCCCAAAAGGCACAACTAGACCTCCTAGGGGTGTTGTGTGTAAAATTTGAAGACAATCGGACGAGTACTTTCAGAGATATGCTCCGGAAACGAGTTGTTTACGGACGGCCCAACGCCGTAACATCATCATTTTCCCCTCTGCGACCTTGGGTATTGAATTCAAAATGAAAATATTTTAACCTGTCCATTATCCACCTGGAAGTAACCCACATACCAAAAATTGTCATCCTAGCTTATTTTCCAGGCAAAAGTTATACGCAAAAGAAGAGGCAAAAAAAAAACGGAGGCGGAATCCATAGCTCCCTCCGTCTCACCTACGGTGACGGCGGGAGCTAAAAACTGTGGCCTTACCAGGAGAGCTGTCAATTGCTCTCCTTGTACTTCGTTAAGGAGCGCGAGAGGAGCGCCGGCACGATCGTGCTCCTTATAAATCATTAAATGGAGCACTGAAACAATGTCAAATGTTACATACAATCATGTGTTGAAATACACATTTTTAAGAATAAGTTTACAATTGAAGTAAGAGCTAACAGACTTTGCCACTCAAGGAGAGCCATCGCTCTTGTTCCTCTCCACAGGCATAAAATGTGTTTCACAAGAGCGATTGAGAGCTCTAAAAAATATTGTTTGTTTTCTATTTCCGACTGACCCTATCAAAACATGTGCAATCCAAACTCAAATAGCTTTTCTGGATTGGGCAAAAAGTGCATGTGCCTGATTTAGAGTGTGACTAATCCAGGCATTTTAAGATTACAAATGGCTGCAGGTGACACAGAAAAGCAAACAGGATATTGAACATAATTTTTTTTTATTTTGCACCAAATTCACATTCATACATAGCTTTCCTACATGTATACAGGTATATATATATTATCATGTATGGAAATCAAGTAAATTTTGTACAAAATAAATTTCCTACCCAGTGGCAGTGTCAAATGAGCACAATTAGCCTATTACGAGATAAACTAGGAAAGGGAGGGGCTAAAGTCACAGCACTTGGTTAAAAGTCAGTGTCACATATCAGAAGTGGGAGGGATATCCCTCTTAAATACGTCACTAATAAATGATCACCATTCATGTGATCTGTGATATATATTCACAACACTCTAGGAAGCTTCCTATCATGTGTTCAAAAGTTAGAAGACAATTTTCGATTTTGGTACTTCCAAACCCGAAATTTAGACTTAATGACAACATAATGTTACTTAGCTTAACATCACACAATCATCTAGGACGCTTTGAAATAAACATTGCCCATATGTTACCCACCATGCGAGAAGGTACATCCCACAGCTTTGTTACAATTATTTATGAAGTCATTTAAAATCTTATTTTAACTAAAAAAAGCACAAAAACAGCCCTGCGTTACCGCCAGTACGCCATCCTAAATATGTAAATAGATCAGCAAACTTTCTTAAGGTCAGTTTATATATTACCCAGTGCACAATTTTTAGGCAGGTCAGCATGGCCTTCCGCTGTTGTAAGCATACAGGACATGCTGATTAATTACCCCTCTGTCACTGTGGCCTGTAGCCACTCCACATGCCTTTTCTGCTTAAAAACAGGTCAATTCTCATTACAGAACATATAAATTAAAATTCATTTGCAAAAATGAGAGAGATTCATGCCTCAACTTCAACTATTCCTAACACTGGTACGGTACCATTTATTTTCCCTGACATAAATGTTTTTTTCAGTATTAGAGCTCATCTAAATTTGGTAGGACTCCTTACTTTTACTACTACTGAAAGACAGCCCTCTCACACAGCTCAAGGACTGAATACCTTGGGGCTTTTTGCAAATAATGGCAGCTTGCCAAATTGAGGTGTTGGCAGGTTGCCAGGTCCACTCAGCGACCAGCTTTGGCGTAATCTGAAAAATGCTGAAACTCCCGCCATGGTTTTGATAGAAGGAGAATTCCCACTGACCTGGTTTTTGACCACTGCATTATTATCCAAGCGAGAGACGAAGGTTGGCAGTGTCTACACATGGACAGATGACACCGCTGAAGGAGTGTATACTTTTACAAGATGAAGAATCCTTCTGTCACTTTTGAAATGTGTTCCAAAATTCTGAACTGTTACTGCTTTAGCTACATGCATCATGCAAGATTTCAGAGATGATGAGAAAAAACAAAAATGGTGAAAAAATGGCCACCAGTTGGCCGCTTCAGATTTCATTTCTGCTAACTTTGTCATGAGTTATCCTTGTGGTCTAACCACCCTAAATACCAGTCCCGTTAAAATACATGTAAAATGCTTCAATTCCATCGGCCGATTTTACTTCTTTTTGCCCTTCCCTCTACTCTCTTGTGCCGAATAAACATACCTACCAGACTAAAAATACCTATCAGAAAGATCTTCAAAAATTAATAAAATTACCTACCGGAATAAAAGTTATTAACGGACAACTGTAAAATTGCTGGTATAAACTGTATGACAAAAAACGCATATTTCCTCAAAATTGTGACTACAGTGTATTATTAATTTGGTGTTATTACCCATTAACTCTTTCAAGCCTGAATTTACCAATGTCATCTTTATAGACTACAAGCCGGAAATTGCTGCCGCAAGTCTCGACTTGTAGTGGATGAAGATGACCAAAAGTGAGTGAAAATTTTTAAAAAATGCTACGTATTGGTGAAAGAGTTTTATGGAAATTTTCATTTTAAAAACCCTTTGTTGTAGGGGAATTAGGTATGTTTTCAGGGATATGAAATGATGTTTTAATGCATCGTGAGGGCTTAGAGGGTTAAGGAAAATACAATAGTTTGATGTAGCAAACAGCTAACCGCAGTGTTCAATACAGAATGAAAACAGAGGGAGCCATGTGGCTCATGCCGTGTGGAAAAAAGGGGCCAACATATAAAATTTACACGGGACTGAAAGGGTTAATGAAACAGAATTGAAACCAGATAACAATTGAGGTAGGAGAAACATTTTTTGTGAATTGGGAACAGAGCGCCCTAATTGGGTCTTAATTAGGTCTTAAGTTAATTATTAATTAAAATTTCTGAAATTCGTGAGGAAGTTTAATGCACAGGCCCGAGCTCTTTCAAACAAACCAAATCGGATAAGAATTGTGGGAGAAGAAGCATTTCTTGTGAAGAGTGCCCTAATAGGGTCTTAATTAGGTCATAAATTAAATTTTAATAATTACAATTTCTGAAATCCGTTAGGAAGTTTAATGCACAGGCCCGAGCTCTTTTAAAAAAAAATAACAGAATTAAAATCGGATAAGAATTGAAGGAGGTAAAGCATTTCTTGTGAATTGTGGACAGACAACAGATGACAGATGCAACACGATGGCATAAGCTCATCTTAGGCCTGAAGGCCGAAAATTGTTGATGAGCTGAAAATTGTTGTTGAAAAATGACATACATGTATTATATACATTTGGGGGAACTGTTATTATTATTATGCGATCCTAAATTTGCTGTATTTTATTTTTTAATTGCACCCTTATGAACATTCTGTAGAATTTTAGTTTTTAGATACATCAAGGCACACAATGATGGCCCCCAAAAATGTAACACTAGCAAATTATGCCACATAACAATCAGAATTTTGGGCATAGCCTCCGGCCCCTCTTTATATATTTTATTTCCCACAAGGGGGTCATGGAAGAAGAAAAATTTTGATAGATTTCCATCCCTACATGGCTAAGAAACTTCCATTTTTACCCTTGGTGCGCCCCATGAGGAAGCGTAGGGCAGGCAAACAAAACTTAAAAATCCAGGTTTAACCCTGGGTAAACTAGTGCAGACTTCCCCGGGTATCACAATTCTTAGATTCCGACACTGTTCTGTCTTTTAAGAAACAGCCTTAATGATGGCTTCCCGACCTTCCTCATGGGGCAGTGGACATACTGGTACATGTAGTCTATTTCTTTTCTACAAAAATTATAAAAAAGGCACATCTGTGTAAAAAATTGAAGCATTTTTCAAAAAGACCGCCAAATCGCTATAAATACATGATAAGCGAACGGTTTCTACACCAGAATAGTGAAAGAGATTAGCTAATTAATACTGTATAAAACTTAGATTGAAGTGATTATAGGCTTAATACATAGTTAATACATTAATATATTTAAATGCTATTTGCAAAACAATGGCCACTATTTTTTTTCAAAATGACCGCCATACACAATGTATATTTCAGACCGTGTTTTGTTACTGTGGTACTTGCTTCAGAATGACCATATCATAATGACGCTATTGACTGTATAGTGAAGGGTAATATATGTCATATAAAAACACTAAATTATGACAGGCACTTGCAACCACAACATATATATATATATATCTCATCACCATAGCATAAATAATTAGAAAGAATTTACATTTCTATGTGAAAATTTAGATGATCGTGAGTATTTTTGCTATAGTGGGCTCCCTTAGCGCATACAGTACTGTGCAATTGAAACTGGTCGGGGGGAAGGGGAAATGAAATGAAAGGGAAAGCGAATTCAAGTTTCCCTGTGAATTCCCTTTCACTTTTTTTCCCTGGATTTTCACCAGTTTTCACGGTAGCCACTGGAGAAATCAGGGGAATTAGATTTCCCCAAGCGGGAAATGGATTTCTAACCTGGGAAGACGAATGAAAACGAGTGAAAACTAGTGAAAAGCTTTTGGTCTGATTTCCCCAGAATTTGCCAGAATTCCCCTGAATTTCCCCAGAATTCCCCTGAATTTCCCCAGAATTCGGCTCCAATAATGTGGAATCCGCATTTTCAAAGATAGTCTAAATACAATATTTATACAAGACTACATAAGTCCAGGAGCTCCCGCTCCCAATTAGAATCTGATTTAATCAATTCTGTGTAGGGTTATTAATGTAGTCCTAGGCTAGGTCAAAAATCAAGAGGCAAGACAACTAGGTCTAAGAGGCTCAGTCTAAGAGTAACATAAGAACTAGACAGTCTGTCAGAGATTGCAAACCTCCATTGAAATTAATGGTCCTAATCAGTAGGCCTATCCCAGTAATAATCTACCTATCTGGCACGGTTTAACCGATTTCAGGCCAATTAAGGTAAATAATGGCTGATTTACCATCATTTTGAATTTGAGTTAATTATTTCCAGGGTGCAACCTCTCCCGAAAAATCACATTTTGTTTTATAGTAATGGTCTAGCCATCTAGCACGGTTTACCAAATATCGGCCATGTGCAGTGAATAATGGTCTAAAGGCGGCCATTTTGAATTTGATCAAGTCGAAATTTTTCAAGATGCATCCTCAGCTGTATTCTCACATTTCGTTTTATAGTACCGTATATCCCCGCGTACAGTGCGACGCCATGTATAACAAGACTACATAAGTCCAGAAGCTCCCGCTCCGAATTAGAATTTGATTTAAGCAATTTTGTATAGGGTTATTAATGTAGTCCTAGTCTAGGTCAAAAATCAAGACGCAAGACAACTAGGTCTAAGAAGCCCAGTCTAAGAGTAAGATAAGAACTAGACAGTCTGTCAGAGATTGCAAACCTCCATTGAAATTAATGATCCTAATCAGTATCCCAGTAGTGGTCTACCTATCTGGCATGGTTTACCCGATATCAGGCCAATCGAGTTAACTAATAGCTGATTTACGGTCATTTTGAATTTGATATAAATTAGTTAAAAACTTAGGGTGCATCCTCCCCCGAAACCTCAAATTTTGTTTTATAGTAATGGACTAACATCTAACACAGTTTGCAAAATATTGGGCATGTGAAACTAAATAATGGCCGATAGAGGGCCATTTTGAATTTGATCAAGTCAAAATTTTCCAAGATGCATCCTCAGCTGAAATCTCACATTTCATTCTATAGTAATGGTCTAGCCATCTAGCACGGTTTACCAAATATCGCCCATGTGAAAGTGAATAATGGCCGATAGGAGGCCATTTTGAAATTGATCAATTCAAAATTCTTCAAGATGCATCCTCTCCTGAAATCTCACATTTTGTTTTATAGTAATGGTCTAGCCATCTAGTACGGTTACTAAAAACCGGCTATGTGAAAGTAAATAATGGCCGATAGGCGGCCATTTTGAATTTGATCGAGTAAATTTTTTTCAAGATGCATCCTCTCTTGTAATCTCACATTTTGTTTTATAGTAATGGTCCAGCTATCTAACACGGTTTACCACATATCAGCAATGTGAAAGTAAATAGTGGCCGATAGACGGCCATTTTGAATTCTATTGAGTCGAAAGTGTTTTAAAGGCATCCTCTCTCTAAACGTCACATTTTGTTTTATAGTAATGGTCTAGCTATCTAGCACGGTTTACCTGATATCAGGCCTATCGAGGTAAATAATGCTGATTGTCGGCCATTTTGAATTCGTAAGTTAAAAATTTTCAAGTTGCATCCTCCCCCGAAAACTCACACTTTGTTTTATAGTAATCAGGTAATGGTCTAGCCATCAAGCACGGTTTACCAAATATCAGCCATGTGAAAATGAATAATGGCCGAAAAGGCGGCCATTTTAAATTTGATCAAGTCAATTTTTTTCAAGATGCATCCTCATCTGAAATCTCACATTTCGTTTTACAGTAATGGTCTAGCCATCTAGCACGGTTGACCAAATAACGGCCATGTGAAAGTGAATAATGGCCGATAAGCGGCCATTTTGAATTTTATCGAGTCTAATTTTTTCAAGATGCATCTCTCCTGAAATCACACATTTTGTTTTATAGTAATGGTCTAGCCATCTAGCACGGTTTACCAAATAACGGCCATGTGAAAGTGAATAATGGCCAATAAGCGGCCATTTTGAATTTTATCAAGTCGAATTTTTTCAAGATGCATCCTCTCCTGAAATCACACATTTTGTTTTACAGTAATGGTCTAGCCATCTAGCACGGTTGACCAAATAACGGCCATGTGAAAGTGAATAATGGCCGATAAGCGGCCATTTTGAATTTTATCGAGTCTAATTTTTTCAAGATGCATCTCTCCTGAAATCACACATTTTGTTTTATAGTAATGGTCTAGCCATCTAGCACGGTTTACCAAATAACGGCCATGTGAAAGTGAATAATGGCCAATAAGCGGCCATTTTGAATTTTATCAAGTCGAATTTTTTCAAGATGCATCCTCTCCTGAAATCACACATTTTGTTTTATAGTAATGGTCTAGCCATCTAGCACGGTTTACCAAATAACGGCCATGTGAAAGTGAATAATGGCCGATAAGCGGCCATTTTGAATTTTATCGAGTCGAATTTATTCAAGATGCTTCCTCTCCTGAAATCACACATTTTGTTTTATAGTAATGGTCTAGCCATCTAGCACGGTTTACCAAATAACGGCCATGTGAAAATGAATAATGGCCGAAAAGGCGGCCATTTTAAATTTGATCAAGTCAATTTTTTTCAAGATGCATCCTCATCTGAAATCTCACATTTCGTTTTACAGTAATGGTCTAGCCATCTAGCACGGTTGACCAAATAACGGCCATGTGAAAGTGAATAATGGCCGATAAGCGGCCATTTTGAATTTTATCGAGTCTAATTTTTTCAAGATGCATCTCTCCTGAAATCACACATTTTGTTTTATAGTAATGGTCTAGCCATCTAGCACGGTTTACCAAATAACGGCCATGTGAAAGTGAATAATGGCCAATAAGCGGCCATTTTGAATTTTATCAAGTCGAATTTTTTCAAGATGCATCCTCTCCTGAAATCACACATTTTGTTTTACAGTAATGGTCTAGCCATCTAGCACGGTTGACCAAATACCGGCCATGTGAAAGTGAATAATGGCCGATAAGCGGCCATTTTGAATTTTATCGAGTCTAATTTTTTCAAGATGCATCTCTCCTGAAATCACACATTTTGTTTTATAGTAATGGTCTAGCCATCTAGCACGGTTTACCAAATAACGGCCATGTGAAAGTGAATAATGGCCAATAAGCGGCCATTTTGAATTTTATCAAGTCGAATTTTTTCAAGATGCATCCTCTCCTGAAATCACACATTTTGTTTTATAGTAATGGTCTAGCCATGGCCATTTTGAATTTTATCGAGTCGAATTTTTTCAAGATGCATCCTCTCCTGAAATCACACATTTTGTTTTATAGTAATGGTCTAGCCATCTAGCACGGTTTACCAAATAACGGCCATGTGAAAGTGAATAATGGCCGATTGGCGGCCATTTTGAACTTTGACAAAAATAATTTTTTCAAAATACATCCTCTCCTGAAGCCTTACAATTTGTTTTATAGTAATGGTGTAGATATCTTGAGCGGTTTTCATGATATTCCACAATATCAGGCCTGTCGAGGTGAATAATGGCTGATAGGCGGCCATTTTGAATTTTATCAACTTCAAATTTTTCAGGATGCATCCTCTCCTGAAACCTTACAATTTATTTGATATTAATGGTGTAGCTATCTTGAGCGGTTTTCATGATATTCCGCAATATCAGGCCTGTCGAGGTGAATAATGGCCGATAGGCGGCCATTTTTAATTTTATCGACTTGAAATTTTTCAAGATGCATCCTCTCCTGAAACCTCACAATTTGTTTTATAGTAATGGTGTAGCTATCTTGAGCGGTTTTCATGATATTCCGCAAAATCTTTCAGTCGGATTTACCGATGTTATAAATTAGGCCAAAGTGCTGGGTCAACTTCAAGGTCAAGGTCCAAAAACCTGAAAAGGCACAACTAGGGACCTTAGAGAACATGTATGTGCAATATGACTGTCATCGGCCCAGTACTTTTCGAGATCTGCTCCGGAAACGAAGTGCGCGTCAAAACGTCTAAATAGGTCATAGTTCTGAACCAGAAGTAGGTCAAAGTTCAAATACCCCAAAAGGCACAACTAGACCCCCTAGGGGTGCTGTGTGTAAAATTTGAAGACAATCGGACAAGTACTTTCAGAGATATGCTCCGGAAACGAATTGTTTACGGACGGCCCAACGGCCCAACGGCCCAACGGCCCAATGGCCCAACGCCGTCACATCATCATTTTCTCCTCTGCAACCTTGCGTATTGAATTCAGATTAAAAATATTTTAACCCGTCCATTAGCCACCTGGAAGTAACCCACATACCAAAAATTGTTATCCTAGCTTATTTTCTCACAAAGTTATAGGCAAAAGAAGAGGCCAAAAAAAAACGGAGGTAGAATCCATAGCTCCCTTCGCTCACCTACGGTGACGGCGGGAGCTAATAAGATTTCAGGCCTCGGATGACCTGAAAAACGTCTACCCCTCTGTATAATACGACCTCAAATTTTGGATGTCGGCAGCTTCCCAGTCGGTAGCGTTCCGGGCCATCTAAATGTGAGGCATGGATATTATCTTATTTTACTACATAGCACCGTGACACCTGCATAGACGATGCTCAATGACGGGAGCAGCGGCAACAGTACAGCTCTGCAAAACCAAAGGGCAGTATCTGCTTACTTGTAAAGTAAGCAGATACAGTATTTTCATTTTCCACGGCAGAGTGGATATCATCGGGACTGTCTCATGGGCAAATATTCTGAGGCCTGCATAGGTTACATACACACAGATTTTAAAATACCCGTATTTATATTTCGCCAACAAATTTATATTATTTTAATTTATCTATTACAAAGACCATATTTTAATATCGTTGTGCTCAAATAAGAACATTTCAAGATGAAATGTGATTGTAAAACATTTGCAGACTAGCCCATTGTCTAGACACAAGAGGTGTGCATGGTTGTATAAGGTGTCAGGGTGCAATAACACAGCAGCGCTCCATGAACTACAGCTAACAGATACCACCATTAGCTCAATACCGTATCAGCCGCGGCAACAGCGGTAGGCGTTAATGTTATCCCAGCAATATGGACATTCTGAGGCCTACATGTATAGAATTTGCGATAGGATATATAATCAGTGATATCTTGTTATATTTCGTCAACGCATTCTCTCATCCCAATAGGAAAATATCATGTTCAGATTTGTCGTACACAACAGAACACTCCGATATGAAAGGCGATCTTACATTAAATCATTATTAATATAAATGAACAGGTCAGGAGTGTGAATTGGTTGCAGACTAACGGCGTCATTTATCTGCCCGTGGTTGTCAAAGGTGCCACGCGCGTCGGCGGGAATGTGAGACGGGGGCTCCCAGCAAACACGACACATTCACCCAATGCTGGTACAATGTTGTGTCAGCGTTGCAGACGGTGGCCTAACAATGTACCAGCATTGGGTGACCGTCTGTTGTTTGCTACAAGCCTAGTTGGAAAGGCACAGTATCGTGTGTATAGGCCTGCTTACCAAACACGCTGACTGGCCTAAGTTTAAAGATACGTTCTACCGCTAGAGAACTTTACCGCTGAACTTACCGCTAGAGAGCTAAAAAATTGTATTGAATTCTACATCTATGTATAATACGAGGTGCCTTTTTGTGACATGAATAGCTAAGAAAAAACATCGCATTATACACGGGGATATACGGTAATGGTCTAGCCATCTAGCACGGTTTTCCAAATATCGGCCATGTGAAAGTGAATAATTTGAATTTGATCGAGTCTAAATTTTTCAGCATGCATCCTCTCCTGAAATCTCATATTTTGTTTTATAGTAATGGTCTAGCCATCTAGCACGGTTTACCAAATAACGGCCATGTGAAAGTGAATAATGGCCTAAAGGCGGTCATATTGAATTTGATTAAATCAAAAAAATTTCAAGATGCATCCTCTCCTGAAATCTCACATTTTGTTTTATAGTACAGTAGAACCGGCTATGAGCAGCCACCCTTGTGGCACAGGAGAAGTGGCCTTTTAAGGCAGGTGGCTGCTGATAAGAGGTTCATTTACAAGTATAGTCAATTTTTTTCAGATGCATCCTCTCCTGAAATCTCACATTTTGCTTTATAGTAATGGTCCAGCTATCTAGCACTATCCAGCTATCTAGCCTCTGTTTTTGCCTATAACTTTGTAAGAAAATAAGCTAGGATAAATACTAGAAAAAGTTGACTTAATGTTTTATCAAATGCTTTGATCGCATTTTGAATATAGTTACGTTGAAATCTGAGAAAAAAGTCAAATGGCATCTGTAAGTTCAGATTATTGTGATAAAACATTCAGTCAACTTTCTCTAGTCACACGAAAAAAAGTCAAACACCATGTTGAAAATCAGATGTTGTGCTAAAAGTTGTAATCACCTGCACATCTCCATATTGAGGGGAATGTGATTTTAAAATTTGAATAATTTCTGACGTTGAGTTTTTAAAGTTTTTACGCCCACAAAAAATTGTATAGGTTACTTCTGGCGGCCATTTCGAATTTTGATAGCATCTTTAGACAAGAGCACACTCGACAATAGCCATGATAGCCCGCCGCCATTATTTAACTTGAAGTCATTATTGCGGCCACAAGGTCAAATTATTGACGTAAAATGCGAAAAATGACAACAAATCGGCCATTTTGAATATTTTTCCAGCCATCATTGAACTTGTCCGAGAACTGGTTATTAGTAATATGCATAACAGATTTGAAGATGATACATGAAATTTTTTTCAAGTAATCGCCCCTACAAGGTCAAATTATTGACGTAAATGCGAAAAATAGCAATAAATCGGCCATTTTTTTTTTCAGCCATTATTGGACTTGTCCAAGAACTAATTATTAGTAACATGCATAACAAATTTGAAGAGGATACGTGGAAAACTTTTCAAGTTATCGCGCCCACAAGGTCAAATTATTGACGTAAAAGGCCAAAAATGGCAATAAGTCGGCTATTTTGCATTTTTTTCTGGCCATTATTGAACTTGTCAGAGAACTGGTCATTAGTAACATGCATAACAAATTTGGGAAGGATACATGAAAAACTTTTCAAGTTATCGCGCCCACAAGTAAATGTTAACGCCGACGACGCCGAACTTCAATTGCAATAGCCCACCTTTTTAAATTAAAATTAAAAGGCGGGCTAAAAATCAATTGCACATGCACATGTAGCTCTAGGAATGTCCCACACATGGGCGTTTCAAAGCTGTATGAATCTTTAACAGGAATAACAGTACACAAAATATGCAGTGATTATACACAAATGTTGTTATTAACTAACCAGCTAGGCCAATCCCATCTATTTTATATTGATGTTTGTAACTAGAAATGTTAAAATAATGACTTTAACTTTTTTTAGTTTGTTCAATTATAATTATTTACAGGTGAGGTAGATTGTCTCTATTGTACAGTCACTTTATACTTTAGACCTATTAGACATAACTCCACATTCAAATCAGTGAACTTATATAAGGCCACAGCAAATTAATTATATGGATGACAGATTCGCCGCTTCGATTTTAACGTAATTTTTTTTTTTTTGGGGGGGGGGGACACAATTGGTTTTTTTCTTTGACACTCCATTTTTGTCTTGAGACACCAATCTTTTTTTCCCCACCTGAAAATCACGTCAATGTTACATTTCTTTCTTTGAAAAAAAAAAGTTCTTCTTCGCTCGCCCCATTTTTGCGGGAAATCAATTAAAAAAATTTTTTGGGCGAAATCAAAATTTTTTTTAGAAAAATAAAATTGCTCGTGACATTTTTTTCTCCATAAAATTAATTTAGTGTGGCCTAACATTATTCTACAGATTATTGATTTGTTTAAGTAGGGCCTACCCAAATTTGCTTTCAGCCGCATGTAGCTTATCACTGACTAGGTTTTACAATCGCGCCCAGTCGAAAAGTGATGTTGACATTTTTACTGGAGTTACCGATGCAACTACACTATATCGCAAAACAGGGCTACTATATTTTTAGCAGGGCCACTAAGATTTTCAAGTTAGTGGCCCTGCTGGCCACCAATGATTTGCTCTGAATTTTTACCCCTGGAATGTGATGTTAAAATTCAAAAAAATTGCCAAAAGTAATTTTTTGAGTTTTTGCTCCAACCAAAAAATTTAAGTTGGTCTGTGGAGGCCATTTTAAATTTCAGTAAAATCTTGAAAATGTCACCTGCACTTCTCCATATGGTGGGGAATGTGATAGTAAAATTTGAATAATTTCTGACTTCAAGTTTTTGAGTTTCTGCGCCCACAAAAGTTTTAAAGTTGACCTCTGGCGGCCATTTTGAATTTTGGTAGCATCTTCAAAATATCACTTGCACATCCCCATGTTGCTAGGAATATCATGTTGAAATTTCAAAAAAAATTAACCAGTAGTTTTTAAATTTTTGTGCCCACAAAAAAACCTGACACCGGACAGAATCCTGGCTCGACTAAAATCCCCCTTCTCCTACGGACGAGGGATAAAAAACTGCAATGACGCGAAAATTGCGATGCCGCAAGCAAAATGCGTCACTTTTGCGAGCACGATATCTCTGCCGTATATGCATCGATTTTGCTGAAAATTTGTGACGTCGTCGTAGTAATATTAAATGCTACGGAGCTCAAATTTTAGGAAGATCGAATTAGAAATGAGTGAGTGGCGGCCTGATAAACATCGTCAAAATTATCGAAACTCACAAATTGGCAAATACACTAGGCGAGGTCAATGCGCTCCTAGGGCACACTAGACGTGACAGTGATGCAGCATTTGAAATGTTAATGCGTCAATGACGCGAGGGCGCACCCCAAAGTGATCCCTGCATTATAAAACAAGTTACTACTGTTTATTAAATGTGAAAAAATATTTATTTCAATAAAGACAACAAAAACATTTTAAAATAACACATTATACAATGATAACATAATTATACGAAGATATAGGCCTATACTATCAAAATAATCATAAAAGATATTTTTTTATTATAAATGTGCATTCTTCAAATAAGAAAATTTTATTATTATACAAAGTCAATATTACACAAAATATTTATTGCAATATTAAAATATAAAACTTTATTAAACTATTTGAATACAATTTCCTAAATAACCATACACTACACAATGACAATAGGCCTACAACGATATTACAATGAAAATACAATGAAAATACAATGATTTTAAAACAATAATAACACAATGATCATACAATGATAAGACAGTGTTAATAAAAAGGTAAATAAGTATGTGGTCACATTGTTGGCGTGCTTAAATGGGCACACTTCCACAGCAATGTCTTGGCGTTTGTCAGTTGGTAGTGGTACGATCTTCGATAAACAAAAAGACAACAGATGGAAAAATGTAAATACCTCCACATTGACTTGGACACATCCTGCTGGTATCTTTTCATCTACCAGTTCGAACTTGAGTTCTGTAGGGTCTGCTAAGCAGGCTCTCTGTCGGGCCATGTTGGCTATTCTGTTGAAGGTGTCCAGCTTCGGTAGTGCAGGGCAAGATCCTTCTGGTATTAGCTGATTTCTTCTTTTAGACAACCATGTCAAAAATAAGAAATACGGGAATTTCGTCTCTATATCTGGCCTGACTGGTAAATGCGCAGCACAAAAATTAAAAAACTTTTGCATTTCTAGCCTATGGACATGTTTACATCATATGGTCATATTAATAAGCCAAAATCAAATCACCGATTTTTTGATGATTTTAGCCTGACTCAGTCTCTTTAAATACCTACATTCTTGCAATTTTGGTGCGTTCACAGTGATCCTACCATCACATCCTCCTTTGATGTTTGAACCGCGCTAAAAAATATTCGCTCTGATACCAGGTGACGCGTAACATATCCATACGAACACTCATGGCTTTCACAAGTCGGCATCTCCAGGGATTATCACTTATAAATATTTTAGATTTCCTAACGGTCGACTAGGCATATAGGTTACTTATAATATTAAACATCAGATATTCAAAGAGTTTGCCCACTACAAGAGATAAATGTTACTGATAATATTGTTTTTCTGTCTGTTTCCCGTAAATTATGATGTTGGCAGATTAGTTGTTTAAATAAATATAGCAGGGTTTGCCCCAGAAAAATGAGAAAGAATCATGGTAACTGGCGGTTCCGTTTCAGCGCGGCGCGTGTAGTCTGGGGTCCAGAGGCATATCCCCTCTCCCCCCCCTCCGGGAAAATTTGAATATGAAAACTTCTTTACCTCCTAGTAACTTGTAGAACTAATTTGTATCTATTGTTTGCACTGGTAGGCTACATGTCATTTTTTATGACATTGTAAAATATTAAAGTAAAAAGTCCTAAGGAAAACCATAAGGTTTGTCTTTCATTTGTTTATTAAGCTTTACATTGACTATACCGTTTTTGAAACATTGACCATTGTTGCGGCGGCATGTGTAGACTGAAAAATAAAAACTAAGCATTTGATAATATGGCAGCTTAGGGAAAGGATTTGATGATTTTACTGAAGCATCATGGCATTTTGAAAAACGTCTTGGGAATTACGTCTGCGAAAAAGTTTAAAGCATCATGGTACCATGATGCTTTGGGGAAAACCATGATATAGGCCTACTGTTACTGATAGCTACCTTAATTGTTCTGTTCTTCGCAAATGTGGTGCCGGCGACTGAGTTGTTTAAATAAATATATATGTAATAAAATGTAATAAAACATAATTGTGCTTGTATTCTTTCTTGTCACACATAAACCATACAGAGCCTATTAGCCGTGGCTAGGTCAATATATCCAGAATATATGAAATCAACACAAATATGTGACAATATTATAAATAACATCAATTAATACATCAAAACACCACACACATTCCTTTTTTTAATCTCTTTTTTCAATAGCGTGAATTAATAACACAGAATAACATTCAATACTTTGTTTGTTTTCTATAAAATAATAAATTGCAATCGTTTCTGACCCCTTTGAAGCTGTTGACATTTCACGAGCGGCTCTTGCTAACAGGTCCGAATTAGCGATCGACTCACAAGAATTGTCATCACAATACCTGAGGTGCAAGGGGTGAAGCGGGTGAGTTCACTAAAGACTCTGAACTCATCAAAGCTGTTGACATTTCACGAGCGGCTCTAGCTGTGAATTCACAGAACTTTAGACCCCCAGAAATATTTTAAAATTTGTCCTTGAATATGAGCCATATTGTTAAGTATATTTTTTGTTAAGTATATAACTGTTATTGCAAAAAATTAATCACATTTGATTCAGATTGTATTGTCTTTTTTGTCAAGTAACGGTTACAGCATTGCAAAAAAATTAATCACATTCAGGCCTAATCATATACCGGGTACTATAAATAATAGTTATAAATATTATATAGTTCAAAAGTTAGACCATTTGACACGTGTAGTAAATTTGTAATTACAACGTCCCTCTATAAACCCATTAAACTGGTCAAATAAATTTTGTTTTTACCCCTGAATTGCATTACATGCCAGATGGTCTACCTTTTTTGCTATACAATAGTTTCAGATGAAAATTTTACAGTAATCACTCAAAAATTGTCCTTGCAAAATTTCATGAAAATCAGTTGAGAATTGCCTGAGAAATCGGCGAAAAACATGCGATACAAGTTAATCTGATGGCGGGTATAGACCCCTATGCCTTTTAGACTTTAGCCTAATTGCAGTGTTTCACATATAGCCTTAACTAAGTTATAGGCCTAGTCGAAAAAATCGAAAAAAACATCAAAATGACTTTTTGTGCCCATCCCCCCCCCCCCCCCGTGTCGTCGATGAGGTCCCCGCCACCTACAGTTGAAGGCCTAGAAAGTAAAAAAAAATTTGATGATCAGCTGATTGTCAGATTGACCAGTTGTTGACTCATCACCTGATGACTGGGAATCCCAGTCATGAGTCAGTGGGATCCGATGATGAAAAACACTGACCAGCTGACGTGATTCTGAAATTTGCTGAACAACTCAGCAACCGGATTACCCTGTACTTCAACTGAAAAACTAAAGTTGGATTAAATATATGTTGAAATTAAATCTCTTATTTTTACTGTGATAGAGTATCGAGTAATTATCATTGTAGGGTCTACATAATACCTGAAACATTAACATTTCCGTTCCCTAAATTGCGATGTCTCACTTCGCCTTCCATGATTATTAAAATATGAGTGCTGCTACGCGATGCACATAATTTGACCTTCATAAAACGTGTCTGTAGGCGTAGCTAATGACCATCCAACCCGGTTAGCCTATTGATAGTTCATAGTATAGTATAATATATGCATATAACGTTAGACCCCTATGTGGCTTGCACACACCATTTACACATTGTAAATTGATACGTGTTCATCAATAAAAAATAATAATATATGGTATTCATCGGTTTAAGGGTTAAACAGCCACAGTATTCAGGGTTGGCAAAAACCCGGGTAATATTAATATTACCCGGCCCACCCGGGCAATAATGGGCAATATGGATAAATACGGGTTTTAATGGGCAATGATGGGCAATATTGGACGGCTGCCCATATTCTCCATTTCATACATTTTTAATTCAGACCCCCTGATCCCTATGTTTGCTTTATTTACATTAAATATATTAATTTATTATCAGTCATGATGTCATTCTATTTTTATTTTATATATATAATTGATACTAGTATTAAAAACTACGTATTTTATGATTTTAAGTGAAATCTGTTGGTGGGAATATAAGTAGTTTATGGCATAAATTAACTCAACAACATGTTGTTTTAATGTGTACACACACACTGCAGCTGATGAACCCTTTGAGGCTGGTATTCTCGGTTATTATCTGTCTCTCTGATTGCTAACCTAGTGCAGTACATCGCTGACTGTTTTTTCTTGTCTAAATAATATCCGTATTGGTTTTTTTAATATTCATTTGTAAGTTTCACTGGAAGGCACTGTAAATCGATACCAAATATTTAAATTCAGCACTAAAACTAGCGAATTGCACATTTAGAACCTAAATGATGTCATGGTACGAGCAGTCATGCATGCCACGCATTTGTATTCAGTGCCCAAGGGACTACACAATTACAAAATTAATGTTGAGATTATCTATGAAAAATACATTTAGTACATTCGACTTTTACAATTGGCTTATTTTGTTGCCTATTATTGTATGCTTTGACAATATTATTTTTACTTTTCACTTCGTGATATTCTAGTAGGCCCTATTTTTTATTATTGCCCATTATTGCCCACTTTGGCTAAAAAAGCATTATTGCCCAGCCCGGGTTTTCCCGGGTTTTCCCGGGGTGGGAAAACCCGGGCCGGGCAATATTGCCAACCCTGACAGTATTAGGGATTAGGCTACATCAATCCACAAGGTTAAGAAAATGTATGATTTTTTAAGAGAAAAATTAATAGTTTCAATAACGGTTTTAATGCAAAAAATTTTGTTTTCATCCACTTAATTTGTGAAAACTTAAAAAAAAACATGCTAAAAAGTTTTAAATTAAATTTCTTAATTATTTTATAAAATTTTTTTGAATATGTGGAAGGTGACAAAATGCATATGGTGGCACATGACACGAAGCAAATAATTGTTTTTCAGACAAGTTTTAAATAGTTTTTAAAAATTCAAGTGATGTGCCTAATTGTAATTGTTGATTCTCAAACCTCGATAAAACAGCTGGGCTATGCAAATACATATTTTAGGTATTGTATGACAAATAAAATACAATACAAAGCAGTTGTAATTCACGAAAGCTTACAGGAGATGATCAGGAAAAAACAAATATGTTTGCATGATGTGCCTAAGTTTTTGTTAGGCACATCATCTCACTTTTAATTTTTTTCTTAATAAAAACGTACAAAAAGCTTATCTCAATAACATTGGCCTGCACAATAGACGGGTATGACAAAGAGCACATAACTGAGCATTGATATTTTTAGACATCAATGGCAAAGTAAAAAAAAACAACTTCGAATATTAATTGTTTTTCATCCCAAATGTTGGCACAGTGATGTGCCTAATTACGTAATTTAAAATTGGACATTGGCATGTGAATAAATTTCCCGCTTAAAGTTGGTGGTGAATGAAAGGAAGATAGAATGACTAGGCGCTATCTGACTAGAATGTAAAAGCTCTAATTATATAAGGTAGAAGAGGGGAAAAAAATCAAAAATTGGCACATCATGCACGATAACATTCTGTGTAGGTTTGACAGAAATGCCACCTTCCAATTTATGCGCAGATCATCTATTCGCCCATGGCATCGGAAAAGATCCTTCTGACAATAATAGTAGATCTGTTTGCACATTTTCATTGCAAAATAGTTATTTACTTCAAGTCTAACATTCCACTTTATGAATTTTTTTGTTTACTTGGTCTGGTATACGTCTAAAAAATATTATCTGGCTGTAAAAGGGACGCAAAACTTATCTTAAAAACATCTGGGAATAAGTTGCAGACAATGTCGTAAGAACGGTTGTCTCAGTCACTTCTTTAGACAGGTAGAAAATGGTAAAATGTATTTGAGACGTATTCTATCAGTCACATCATGATTTCAAATTTCACAAAATGTAATAAAAGCAATACTTTTCATGGGGTTTATTTTTCGTAAGTTATGATACTCTTCCGTGTTCAATTCATCCAGGTCACTTCATTTAACACGTTTTAAATTATTTAATCTGCTAAATGATTATATAAAAAACGTGATGTGCCTAATAAATGTGTGTATACAAATGGAAAACCCTGGCAGTTTCACCTTCAACTATGCTGCCTCATTTTTTTTTCTCTGCTTATAATATTTCATATCCAATGTCTATCTATCTGTATACCCATTGAATATTACGATCAATTTTTTTATGCAAGTATACATTATTGAATATTTATTAGGCACATCACAGGTGAATGCGTATAGAACGAGTACAAAAAACCTGTGCATTGTTCGTACATCAATACTTGATAAACATTGCCCCATATAGATAACTTTCGCAGAGCACTGTTGTGTGACAGCTAGCAGTAAATATTTTAAGAATATAACCATTAATTTTGCATGTAAATGACAAAATCCTTCAATTTTAGGCCAAAGACCTACATTCAATGATTGGTAACTCATGTTCATAGGTCGATAACATATATAACCATATACATTTTCTGAGCCTGACATGTCCACTGAATTTAAAAATAATAGTAAAGTGTTTTATATGACAAACATATTTATGATATAGGCAGTATAATAAAAAAGGTATGGAAAATTGTCAATTGTACATTTTTGGTTGATATGACCCATATATGTGTAGGCCTAACAGACTCAGACTCATTTGTTTTCCACATATTAATAGCCCTGGTCCTACTAATAACAAAACAGTTTACACTATCCAGATATCGCAAGTCCGCGATATTGAGACTCCCAGTGGCAGCTCTGCTACTCCTAGATGCAGTAATTAATATAGTTATTCAAAGAACATATAGTATACTTCTATTAACAAAATAGTTTACACTATCCCGAGATCTCAAGTCTGCGATATTGAGAAGTCCAGCTCTGCCGTGGGCAAGATGCAGCAATATTAATATAGTTATTCAAAGAACATATATTATACATAAATATCTAACTATTTTTAAGGCAAAAAACATTGGTGTATATTACACTCTTTATTATCTCTATCTAAAAAAATATTTTTACAATATAGGTAAACCTGCAAGTGAATGTGTGGGTATTTTTTATTTAATTTCTAATGGGCAGCAGTTTACAAAGTGCGGACTACCATACAATAGGGATATCTCGAAAACCCCCTCGACCCCCTCGACCCCTCGCCCCTTGACCCACGACCCTCGACCTACGACCCTCTACCCTCAACTTCAATTTTTTTATTGTTTTTTTCATAGTCTATTTATAAAATTCGGGAAACAATATCAGGTCAATGTTGGCTCACCGTCTGCGACGCTGGCCTAACATTAGCTGAAAGCCTCATGTATATTATTTTGGATAGAGGCACGATACGCAATATATGCTGGCACTTGATTAGGCGTAGGCCTATACATGTATAGACTGCCATCTGAGTCCCACCTCTGTCTTACATTAAAGCTGGCCCAACAATGTTTCAGTCCAATGATAGCTAAGCACATAAAACACTAAGCATTGAACCAATGTTGGATTATTGCTGGCCCAACTTCTGTTACGCTGGCCCACCGCTTGCGTTGCCGGTGCCAAAGCGTGTGACTGAATAAAGCTGGGGAGTGATATGCCGGGTGATATGACTGGCAAGTGTTTTTTACGCACCAAAAAACAAGAGGCATTCAATCCCATGCTTGGGTTAATATACATAACAGTTCAAGTTAGACAAGCGTCCTAAACAGTGACCCAACATTTAAATGTGTTTGGCCAGCTGTAGGCCTACGTGTATTCATAAAACTATATTCGATGGTCACCCATTAAACAAGAGACATTAAAGCAACGTCGGGTGGACCAGCGTAGCAGACGGTCAGACAACATCACTTGATAGCCAGGTTAACATCACAGTAGGCCTATATAAATTTCCCGAATGTTATTATTATACAAAAGTTATAATTATATAAACAAACAAAAACTGTTTTTATAATTAAGTCGAGGGTCGTGGGTCGGGGGGCGAGGGGGTCGAGGGGGTTTTTGAGATACCCATACAATGGACATATTTTAGCAAATCCATGTTTTATTTTAAATGTCATTAAATTTTGACTTCTCGATCGTGTTATAACGGTGGTTGCTGGACTTAGAAGATAGAGTGGGAAGAAAAAAGGGCAGTTTATTATTACAATAATTGTGCTAACAACTTAGCTGCTTTAATTCAAACTTATAGGGGTTATCATTGACTCAAAGCTTTCATTCGAGGCCCATATGACTGAGAAAATTAAAAAAGCAAATGCCACTATGGGCATGATCCGCCGCACTTTTGAATACCTAGACGAAAAAAGTTATTGTACCATTTTTAAAGCACCAGTAAGATCACCCATGGAATATGCCAACCAAATCTGGCCATATTTCTTAAGAAACATATAACCAGTATTGAAAATGTGCAAAGATGAGCCACCAACTCATCCCAGGTTTCCGAGACCTAAAGTAGGCCTACAGCGAAAGACTCTCGAGACTAGGCCTCCCAACACTAGAATACAGAAGCATGAGAGAAGATATGATAGAACTGTACAAAATCATGACAGGAAAGTATGATACAGAGACTACTCCAAATATATCAAGGTGACTCGTAAACCAAACCAGAGGACAACACCAACAAATATTTAAAGAAAGAATGCACCTAAAGTGGTTATACATGCACCATCGGTCGCAACATTTGAGAAGAAACTTGACAAATTCTGGAGGGACTATTCCATAAAATATGACTACACCAAATCCCCGTAGGCCTACAACTCGACGGGACAACGACACCACATACACACCACACATCAGAAAAAAAAGAGTAATTGGAATTAACCTGGAGCTGGCAGCAGAGGCAGAAATGCCCAATCAGCCAGAAGAGGACCTGTAAGTACCTGTAATTGAGTAGGCCTACAATAGGCCTATGTCCTATAATTTTTCTTGCTAATTAAATATTTTTGTATTTGTATACTTTCACGCCATCAATGCATAATTAATATAGGGGAGAATTAAAGAATTGTATCTAAGTGAAAGTGTATCGGAAGGCAAATAGGTTCTTCATCCTAAAAATATCCATATAGATTATTAATGAGCCTTGTCAACGCTAAATGTTTGTTTAGAATTATACCTAAAAATAAAAACTTTTTACTATTTGAATTGCAGAATTTTCTATAAGTAGTACGGGATTATCTATTTTTTGTTAGAGAGCCAAAAAAATAATAAAACACTTTGTTTTTCCATTATTTAAAGATATTTCTTATTTTTGACATGGTTGTCAATAATTAAAAATCAGGAATTTCGTCTCTATATCTAGCCTAACTGGTGAATGCGCAGCACAAAAATTAAAAAAACTTTTGCAGTTCTAGTCTATGGACATGTTTACATCATATGGTCATATTAGGAAGCCAAAATAAAATCACCGATTTTTTGATGATTTTAGCCTGGGCCAGTCCCTTTAATGTAGGCCTACCTTTGTGATATAAACTAATGTAGGCCTACTCGAGACATAGCCTACCCAGCAGACACAAGACGTTGAATCAATGTTGGTTTGACGTTGGACCAGTGTCGTAGATTCGATATTGGATCAAGGTTGGGTCAGTGTCGCAGCTGAGATGGTAGAAAAGAGAGCTAGTGTCATCTGGTGATTAATATTGAATACAATTATTTTGAACACATTTACCACCAGGTTGTGACATCTCGTGATTACAAAACTTGCGATAACTAGATTATGTCTGCTATACGTTAGTCCATGGGCCAGATAGGGTTACCGTGCACCCCCCCCCCCCCCATCTTCATCTATCCAGTTGTCTGCTACCGGCAGACTCCTTGATATCACGAATAGCCTATGTGCTATGAGCTCAGAACCCCCCTCTTCCCTGCCCAACTCCTGCAGGCCAAACAATCTGACCTGAGTGCGACCTCCACACCACAGTCAGTAGACCGGTGACGTCATAATGATAATTCATGATGCTCGTACAGCCCTCACACACACCTGTTGTCAAGGTCAGACTAGTAGTCTGACGGTCTGACCTGACTGGGCAGGGTGCCCCCCCCCCCTCCCAGGACAGTCTGAGACCAAGTTTTTTTGCTCCTTGGACCTCCCCCGATATCAAAAGTCGATGCCATCAAAAAAAGTTGGGATGGACTACCTGTTTTGGGCTATTTTCAAAATGGTCGCCATTAAAATCTGGAAATCACGTTTTGTGCCATAACTTAAGTTCTAATTGCAGCTAGAATCACAAAATTGGTGTCTATACATATGTTTTAGGGGGCGAGAAATTCAATTATGCCGATACAAAAAAATTCTGTCTAGTGGGAAATTCATAAACAGCTATTCAAACGTGTTTTTCGTGCATTTTTGGTCATTTTTTGTGTTAGTCCATGGGCCAGAGAGGGTTACTGTGCACCCTCCACCCATGAAAGTCTGAGACCAAGTTTTTTTTGCTCACTAAACCTCCCCCAATATAAAAAATCGATGCCATCAACTAAAAGTCGGAGGAATACCTGTTTTAGGCCATTTCAAAATGGCCACCATTGAAATTTGGAAATCACGTTTTGTGCCATAACTTGAGTTCTAAGGTAGTTAGAGTCACAAAATTGGTGTCTGACTCTATACATACATTTTTGGGGCGACGAATTCAAATATGCCAATAAAAAATGTTTCTGTCTTGTGGAAAATTTATAAACATTTTTGGTCATTTTTTGTGTTGGTATATGGAGAGTTTGAAGGTCGGATTAACCAATATGTCGTGGTAAACCTACACCGGGAGTTCCGTTATGGGGTCACAACGGCCGACGAAGGACTCCTCCCAATCTCGCCATCAAAACTCAAATATCTTCCTCATGCGTCTGATCGACGGTATTAAACAAACCAGGAAACTGTCTTCTCTCTTGTCATATTTATTTTTAGGTATGAAAACGAGGCGGTCATCCCCGTCAGCCCGCATCCAGGAATCTGGGGATAAGCGCCACATTGACTAAGCGATGTCAGGATCCTACATTACCCCCGGCTGAGTGACAACGTAGGACCAAACTGACGTGTAGGAGACTACTTCGTGCAAGTAGCTGGGTCGTCAAATATGTAACCTCTTATACTAAGCATAGTGTTCTTTAAAAAAATATATAGCGGGTGTGGTTACATTGTGGGCGGTTGAAAGCGCAGCATTATACGTGAATTGTCCGATCCTCTTAGCACCAACTGTCCTTTATATATTATTCATGTGCTGCAAGCTGCGATCAACCCATTCATTTAATTAACAGAATTGCTATTAATGCTAGAATTGCTGTAAATGTCTTTACATTTATATATCTGTACACAATTCTGCAAGGCCTGGCATATTCATTTACAATTTAACAACATTGTGATTACGAGGTATGCGGTTGGGCCCGCCATAGACGTCATTGGGCGCGACTATGGCGTGAACCATCTGCACAAATCGAGCAGGAGTCTGGATTGTGCGTCCGACTCTAGTTTTTCGCACTGTTTGGTCGGTCGAAAATTTTTCGCGATTAGCGATATTCGCATGTTTACTTTTTGTCGAGTCGATTGCGGCGTCAGCAGCACCCGGGGTTTTACCCCGTAGATGTAAAGGTATGCGGGAATACGTTCGTAAACCACCGCCGTTCCCGTTAGCGCGGGACTCGGCAGGGGCTCGCGAATGCGGCGCTATGTAAGTATTGTCTCTGTTGGACAAGTTTACTTTAACATCTATTTGCTTTGGACTGTTGTCGATTTTTGATTGCTTCTGCCTGCCGTCGACTTTTTTGTGTTGACTCTCGTCCCGTTGGACGTCGGAGTGTCCGCACTACCAGGTCTAGGTGGACCCTGTGGATTCCTACTAGATGTCCTGGTAGCCGTCGACTTGCTTGGCGGTTATGCTGTGTTGTCGTACCTGTTGTAGGCTCGCACTCCATGTGAGCGGGTTTAACGCGATCTAAGGAGACCGTCTCAACCTTGCCTTTAACTAGGATTTTCATTACTCTGCCACTCCTCGCGACGACCTTGTATGGTCCGTCGTAAGGGGCGGTCAGAGGCGGTGCAATTGCGATTCGGCGCAAGAATACATGAGTACATGTAGCGATTTCCTTGAATTGGAAAATGTTGTGTTGTTGTGTGTCACGTGGCGGACATAGACGGAGACGCGACATGGCTACGCGTAGCTTGTCTGAATAATTCTCCAAATCAGTGTTAGCGTCGACGTTGTACTGTTTAGTAAACTCTCCTGGGAGTCTAAGGGTTGTCCCGTAAATCATCTCAGCAGCTGACCTGCCCAGTCTCTCTTTCACGGCTGAACGAACTCCTAACAGTACGGCAGGTAACGTGATAGTCCACGGATTCGGTGAATTGCATGACTCCTGCGCCATAATGGCGGCTTTCAATGGACGAATTACCGCCTTTCCAACAACAGCTTTGGTGCCGAAACCTGCAGTCTTCTGCAGACGCCTCAGGAACCGCGAGGGAATGTCGCTTCCAATCTTCTCGCCAGAGATAACTTTATTAACCCTTTCAGGTGTTGTCAATCCTCGCCTCTCAATTAGTATTGCTTTCAGGCTGTCATATTTGTTTGACCTGAAAGGCTGCAGCAGCACGTCTCTCACGTCTGATGCAATCGCGCCAGAAAGTGCAGCGCAGGTTAGGCTATACCTCTCGTCGTCATCATCGATCTGGTGGAGGGCGAATTGCGTCTCGATTTGATTAAACCAGAGCTCCACATCAGAGGCGTAGAAAGTTGCGATTCTAAACTTGGGCAAGTTCGTAGCTCGTTTCTGCGGCTGTCTACCAAGCGGTGAAGAACTCCTTGATGAGTCACTCCTCGAGTGGGAATTCAAACGTCTATCGCGAGCAATCCGAGCAAAATCGGCTTTGAGGCGTTGATATTCCTCGTCAGCTGCTCGGAATCGAACCTCATTGTCTTCACTGTCGGGATGATAGCTATCTTTTGGTCTAGCACCCGCACCTTCTAGAGGCGATGACATGAATCCTTCGCTGTCGTACTGCTTTGACATGATGAAGTAGTGTTTGTAAAATTATTTAATTAATGAAGCATCTGGGATAGCTGGCCTATTGGCTCTGTGCCTTTCCCAAATGTGTTTAAAATTGCATGTCGTATTAACACATGCCAACTATTTTTGACGCGCCGTGCGTGGACAGGTTGCGCAATGCCGTAAAAATCAGATGAAAAATGTCTGTAATATGTTGAAGCTAGAAGTGTAGACTGTAGCAAATGTTCATGCTATGTCGCATGGTGCGAGAAACGGGGGTTGCATATTAGTTGCAGAAATATGCGTCGTTGAAGTTTCACCTAAGTGCTGTTCACAAATTCACAAAAGGTATGTATTGATTAAAGTGAAAACTGGAGGTCTATATGAGACATAAAACGTTTTCACTGAGCCACACACATGCAAAATGGTACCGTGAAAACCGTAGGTCGCAGTGGTACATAAAAAACAATATGCCAGATATAACTGTGATAAGCTATGCTAAGCTATGATAATAGTATTTTGTAAATCGACCTGGGTGAAAAAAAAAAAATTCACATAAGTCGAAAAACACATTCAAATATTTGCAATGTTTCGCAATAGCGCAACTGTCAAATCGAATATTTCTGTATTTATAAAAAGTTTAAACTTCAGAAATAACTATCGTGAGAAAATTTTGTTCTCAAACTGATAGACTAAATGTGACTGCGAAGAAAAACAGTGACATTTGTGATTTAAGAATAATATCTAAAACGTGACTGACAGTAGTCTATGCTGATAAATGATAAAGTGTATCATTTCGCTGAAAAATGATATCTGTGATAAACATTCTACGTTTTTTTTTTTATAATGGTACGTTCATCACCGAATCACTTCATAAACGTCCGAATCAATCGCTCGCATCGATTCATTGGTTGACGTATAAACCGACTGTGTTCGGTGGCGGTTGGTTTATGTCGCTTGTGGTGGGTGTGTGTGTGTTGTATTATCGGCGCTCACAGCCTGTGCGGCAGGCAGCATGTGGCCATAGTCTGTGACGGTAAGCTTTGAGCGGTGCGTACATAGTATACAGTCAGCATCCCTGTCTCGCCTCACATTAGCATATTCATCAGCTACTGCGTGCCCAAATAAGGCGCTGAATAGCCTAGCACGATTACAAACACCAAAAGCGTTTCAAAGTGAACAAAAAAATCTCGCGCAATTAGTGACAGAATTTCGTTTTCGAAACGACTTATTTACACATTTTCTCCCTCAATCGTGTTGAAAAAGAAAATTTACAAACAATTTAATTTTTTTTTATTAATCTGTCCGTGTAAAATTTGGATCACGTGACTAATAATTCACCAAATCAAAATGGCGGCTTACTTTATGCTAATGTGATGCGGCGGCACAGGTTCACTGTCCCGATGCATGCCGGTTAGGGGGGAACACGTGGGTGCCCACGGCGAGCTTTGAGCTAAGTTAGGGAAACCAGCGACCAAGATGGCGCGCACCTACCAAATACAAATACAATATTCAGCATTCTGTGAAATAACATATGATAATAGTATAAAATATTGACCTACGGTCCTGGGAATATTTTTAAGCAGACCGAATAAGACCGTTTATTGACATTCATTTAGGGAAACAATTTATTTTGGCCCTAAACCTATTAAAGGTTACCAGAGTCGAAGCGGTAGTAAAAATTTCTGTCGATTTGTAGAAAAATCGTGAAAAAATTTGACGAGATTTCGTCTGTGGACTTTAAGATCGAGTTACCCAATTATGGTAATCAACGATAAAAATAAGTTACAGAAAATACCCACTTCCTACTCGCCTACAGTGACATTAGTAGGATGACGGCATTAAACAAACTCTTACGATAAAAAAATGACAGACTATGTCTATAAGAATAATTTTCTAGATTCTTCTAGAGAACCGGCAAGGCCGCCATCTTGAAAAGGCGCCAAACACGTGGGATTTCGACCAAAAATTTAGAAATTTACGCCGTTTTCGACGCAAAGAAACGTGCTTCTCGTCTGGTAACTCTTTCTAACTAATTTAAACTGGCATATATATATTTTGACCTACAGCTTTCACGTACCTTGTGAAAAAAATGCTATTGATTTTTCTCAAAAAATCCCCTAAAATTAATGAAACTAGCCTTGAAAACAGCAGTTTTCAACCGGCGTCTAGGTGAAAACACTGTTGCGTGAACGATCAGTTGGCAGGGTCACCAATATGGCGAGTTTGAAGGTCGGATTAACCAATATGTCGTGGTAAACCTACACCGGGAGTTCCGTTATGGGGTCACAACGGCCGACAAAGGACTCGCCATCAAAACTCAAATATCCTCCTCATCCGTCTGATCGACGGTATTAAACAAACCAGGAAACTGTCTTCTCTCTTGTCATGTTTATTTGATTAACATGCGATAACAGCAAAGCACAACCATCCGCGCACAGCACGTCTCTATGGACTTAGCGAGAGCGAGCTGCGGCACGTCCGCAGTCGCTGAGTATTACGCTTGAAGTGCGGGAATAATACCAAGGGCCACACCACACTGCTCTGTGTGCGCACGTCACCACGGTATGAAAACGAGGCGGTCATCCCCGTCAGCCCCCGTCCAGGAATCTAGGGATAAGCGCCACATTGACTAAGGGATGTCAGGATCCTACAGGTACATGGGCCACAGAGTGTTACTGTGCACCCTCCACCCATGAAAGTCTGAGACCAAGTTTTTTTTGCTCACTAGACCTCCCGCCCCAATATCCAAAATCGATGCCATCAATAAAAGTCGGATGGACTACCTGTTTTAGGCCGTTTCAAAATAGCCGCCATTGAAATTTGGAAATCACGTTTTGTGCCATAACTTGAGTTCTAAGGTAGTTGGAGTCACAAAATTGGTGTCTATACATATGTTTTTAGGGGCGAGGAATTCAATTATTGCAATAAAAATTGTTTCTGTCTTGTGGAAAATTTATAAACAGCTATTCAAACGTATTTTTCGTGCATTTTCGATCATTTTTTGTGCTAGTCCTGTGCACCCTCCACCCATGAAAATCTGAGACCAAATTTTTCTTTGCTCATTAGAACTTCCCCAATATCAAAAGTCGATGCCATCAAATAAAAGTCGGATTGACTACCTGTTTTAGGCCATTTCAAAATGGTCACAATTGAAATTTGGCAATCACGTTTTGTGCCATAACTTAGAGTTCTAAGGCAGTTAGAGTCGCACACTTGGTGTCTATACATATGTTTTTTGTGCTAGTCCATGGGCCAGAGAGAGTTACTGTGCACCCTCCACCTGTGAAAGTCTGAGACCAATTTTGTATTTGCTCACTAGACCTCCCCCAATATAAAAAGTCGATGCCATCAAAAAAAGTCGGACTTGTTTTAGCATTCTAATGCATTGCACACTCATTTCACCAGTTTATCTAACACACATTTAAAAACAGAGTTTCTAACATAATAGCTGCCATGTCATCAAATTTTTATAGTGGTGACAGCAGAAATGGAATAAAAATAGCGGTGATAAAGTCCTTGTTCCACCAGAATATGAAACGCGTTAGCACTACCATAGAACATAAAATAAACTTAGCATCAGCTACTGATTAGCTAAACCTAATCCTCATCACTGTCACTGTCATCAGACATCACCTCAACTACTGCACTGTCATCAGACATCACTTCTTCCTCTGATGAACTTGCTACATCGTCATCACTTTCTAATATATTATCTTCCTCTGCTATGTCTATTGAGATAAATGGACCTTGACACCAGACGGACACAAGTGTCCCATTGTTTTCAGTCTATACGTGACCATTAATTGCCAGAGGAATATATGGCTTAAGAATATGAGTTAATTTCCAAATTCCAGTCTGATAATTTACTCGTATAATATGCTGAGGAAATATCTTTCTACAAGGTGAAAATTGGCTGAGGTCGATATTGCGCTCGAGATTGATGCACTTCTGCTCCAAAATATAGTAGCGAAGATCATCTACACTCTTATAACGACTTTTTCATAAATGGCACATGATTGTGAACTCTTCTAGGTCGATCACAAAGCCAAACATCCCTTAACTCATAGCAGTCTGACCGTTTTAACATAGGACGTCTGTGTGGTCTGGCCATTTTTTTGATTTTGAGACATAATGTCTTACTTTTAATATAAATTTAGAATTATGGCATATATGCCATAATTCTAAATATATATATGTATTTCCCATACACCATAGGAACACAGATACAATATATATCCAGAATACACTTCATTTAAACGGCCAATGTGATGTTGCCATGGCAACCGACAGCCATTTGAATATGCTAATTAGGTAGTCGAATTTTCGGAAATTTTCTTTTAAAATGTTTTTTTTTGTAATTCACGGAGATTCAGGAGTACAACATTACATCAATTCACATAAAATATATTAAAATACATCACAAATGGTTCGAAGAAGCATTCAATAGGTCTTTATAAACAAATTAATAGGGTGAATAAGTTATTACCATGGAATTTAGCAATCTTTCTAAAAAAAATTAAGATGCATACTGGATTTCAAATTTTGAAATGCACCAAGTTTGACATTCCCAACTCATCTGGAAAATACCAAAAGCCTCGTATTCATCTGAGCCTGGAGCTCAATTTTTATTTCGGAAACAGTTGTGATGCAAATAAGTCAACTCTTTATGTTCTAGGCTACCCATACTTTGTTCATAGTTGCGCAAGTGATGTCATTTGGTGAATGGCGGAGCATTATTGCCAGGTCCGAGCTGGGCTCGGACCTAGACTGCAGCGTCATAAATGCCAGGTCCGAGCTGGGCTCGGACCTAGACTGCTATGAGTTAATTTACAGAGTATATCTTAAAATCTCACAGTCTTCTGAATCAGTTTTAGTGGTATAATTTCCCCTACGCGTGAATGCGCGAAGAGATAGAAGACACAGAAAGGCAGTGCAGAGCGTCTAACCATAATTCTTGGCTATGTGAATTACAAACAGAAACTTTCTTGTCAGAACTGCGAATGCGAGCTGTAGCTGTGTAACTGTAGCCTTGCTCTTGGGCATAGAGAGAGAATCAGTTTCTTTTTGATTTGAGAACAATGATGTAATCACTGGTACCACGCATCTGTCGAGCCTTCTTAATACATGTCTGTGCTAAAGATAGCGTCGCCACTCCTTGGTATGCTGTCAAATATTCTATATGTGCAATGAGATGAAAGTTGCTGATGTTTACCATAACATGAATGATAGCATTGTCATCTTGTATGACCAGAGTGCTGCTTAAATGACTTAGGACTGGTGCATCACTCACATCCTGGAGAAGATATGGGAATAGCAGGAGGGTCTACCGGTAGGGTGAACGGCAAGACCCGCTTATCAATCACCATTTTATTTCTATCTTCCTTCCTTCCCCGTCGGGTCAACGGTTCCGATTGACTTCACAAAACTCTTCTTCAGCTCATTATATTTATTTGTCTAGACATAAAACATCGGCAATGTACAGTCCCGCGCACGACACGCCCCTAGGCTAACTCTAATCTGCCAACCTGCAACACATCTGCAGTCGTCAGGGGCTAGACTACAAGTACGAAAAAGGCCACGACCGCGTGGTGATTGGGTTTATGCGCACGTCACTAATATACTGAAGCGAGGCAGCCGTCCAGCCGTCCCCCCACGACTGGGGTTGAGTGTCACGATGATCTAGCGAGGCAGAGATCCTACATTACCCCCTGGTTAGTGATAACGTAGGAACCCAACTAACGTGTAGGAGACTGCGTCGTGAAAGCATCGGGAACTGTACAGAACGTAACCTCTTATAACTATTTAAAACAGTCAGGTGTGAAAAAATACAGCGTGGGTGGTTGTGGTGAAAAAAATACAGCGTGGGTGGTTGTGGTCGCAGCATCCGTAGTTAAAATGATTGTCCCATCCTCATAACACCAATTGTCCGATCGTCGTAACACTAATTGTCCCATCCTCATAACACCAATTGTCCATTGAATTACTTGACCAACCGATTCATTTAATTAATACATCCATTATTAGGTAGCAAATATTTTGCTCAATAATTTAATTGCAGTTGACCTATTCTAATTAATGTTGCCAGGCCTGGCGAATTCATATTTACAAATTAAAATTATCATAATTACGGTACATGCGGTTGGACCCGCCATAGATGTCGTTAGGCGCCACTATGGCATGGACCATCCGTCCAGTCTGGATTGTTCGTCCGACTCTGGTTTTCCTTACAGTTGCCTCCGTCGAAATTTTGTCGCGATTAGCGATCTTCGAACTATTTCCAGTATTCGAGTCTTTTACGGCATCGGCTGAACCAGGGGTTTTACCCCGTAAATGTGAAGGTATGCGTGAGTACGTTCGCAAACCGCCGCCGTCCCTGTTAGCGCGGGACACGGCGGGGGCTCGCGAATGTGGCGCTACATAAGATTTGCCTTTGTTAGGCAATTTAACTTTATCAGCTGGTTGCTGTGGGACAGTGGCCAATTTGGTACTGTTTCTGACTGCCGTCGACTGTGTCTGTTTAACACTCTGAGTGTTCGCACTACTAGGTCTTGATGGGTCCTGTGGATTCCCACTAGCGATCCTGGTAGTCTTCGAGCTCTGTTTTTTGTTGGCTTTGTACGCTGTGTTGTCGGACTTGTCGTAGGCTGCACTCTAAATGTGCGGGTTTAACTCGGTCTAATGAGACCGTTCCCACCTTGCCTTTAATCAGGATTTTCATGACTCTGCCACTCCTCGCGACGACCTTATATGAGCCGTCGTAAGGGGCGGTCAGAGGCGGCGCAATTGCGATTCGTCGCAAGAATACATGTGTGCATGTTTCTATTTCCTTGTACTGGAAAATGTTTTTTCTGGTGTGTGTCACGTGGCGGACATAAACGGAGAAGCGACATGGCTATGCGTAGCTTGTCTGAGTAATTCTCCAAATCTGTGTTGGCGTCGACGGTGTACTGTTGCGTAAACTCTCCTGGGAGTCTGAGTGTCGTACCGTATATCATCTCGGCAGCCGATCTGCCTGGCCTCTCTTTGACTGCGGAACGAACGCCTAAAAGTACTGAGGGTAAAGTAATAGTCCATGGATTCGGTGATTCGTGCGCCATAATGGCGGCTTTTAACTGGCGGTGGAAACGTTCGACCATGCCATTCGACTGGGGGTGATAGCTCGTGGTGCGATTCTGTATTATCCCGAATTGGTTACACAAATTATCCCACAATTTTGACTCGAACTGCGCGCCCCTATCTGTGGTGATAGTGGCGGGAGTACCGTAGCGTTCTATCCACCCGCTGAAGAAGGCATCGGCGACCGTTTCGGCCCGAATATCTACAATGGGTATGGCTTCCGGCCAACGTGTAAAACGATCGACGCAAGTCAGTAGATATCTAAAGCCATCAGCGTAGGGTAAGGGTCCGACTATGTCGATGTGGACATGATCAAATCTCTCGGTAGGTTGAGTGAACTTGCCGAAAACGGGTGTGTTGTGACGTGAAGCTTTGGCGGTCTGACAACCTTTACAGGAACGTCACCATTTAGCAATGTCAATATTCATGCCATGCCAAACAAATCGTGTGTTTATCAAAGGTTTTGTAGCTCTATGAGATGGGTGGCCTAAAGCGTGTAGGTTTGAAAAAACTTTTCTGCGAAATTTCGCGGTAATGTACGGCCGGTTATGTCCCGTAGAAACATCGCACCAAATCAGCTGATAGTCAAATGATTTGAGTAATTTGAAATTCATAGTGGATGAAGTCGAGTGTCGCAGTCTCGTAAATTCCGCGTCCTGAGCTTGATCAATACTTAAATCTTTATAATTAATCGCTGGTCCACTGTCTATCACGGACACTGACGGTCGTGACAGCACATCGGCGACGAAATTTGTCTCTCCTTTAACGTACCTAATGTCGGTAGTGAATTCGGCTATGAAAGCTAAGTGTCGTGTTTGGCGTAGGGACGGGCGTTCGGTAACAGATGACATTACAAATGTCAAAGGTTTATGAGCAGTGTTTACAAAAGCTCACGGTCAAACGCGCTATAGCGTGTCTCCGCTGGACTCGGCGCCTTGCTGAAAAACGAGAGTGGCTGCCACATACCATTCAAATATTGCTGCAGAACGCCACCTACGGCGACATCACTAGCGTCACACGTGATGTTTAATTGAGCCATAGGATCTGGGTGTACCAGAAGGGTAGCGTTTGCCAATATTCGTTTGGACTCGGAAAATGCTGACTCTGCATTCTCGTCCCACTTCAATTCAAAATTCGACTTCAGTGACAGTCTTGTATGACCGTCATTGGCTGCTGTCAATAAATTGTTTAATGGCGTCAACTTCGCAGCGCATTGCGGTATGAAACGGTGATAATAATTTACCATTCCTAAATATCTTCGCAACGCTCGTTGCTTTTCGGGCATTACGAAATTGACTATGGCGTCGACGGCGCTGGGTAACGGCGAAATTCCTTCAGCACAAACGTGGTGGCCTAAGAAACTTAACTCAGTTGCACCAAACTGACACTTCTCAGGACCGATGATGATGCCGTATTCGGCTAGTCGGGCAAAAAGAATTTTTAAATGTTTTTTGTGAGTTTTATGATCTGGACTGGTTACCAGTAGGTCGTCTGAATACACAAAAACGAAATCAAGTCCGCGTGTAACGTGGTCTATGAAACGCTGAAACGTTTGACCGGAATTTCGCAGACCTAACGGTGTCCTGGTAAAATTAAAAAGACCAAAAGGTGTAGTGACGGCTGTCTTGTGTATGTCTGACGGTTCCACAGGAATTTGGTAATATGCTCTAACCAAATCAATTTTTGAAAAAAAATTTGTGCCAGCTAATCGCTGCGTAAAAATCCTGAATATGTGGGATTGGGTAACGGTCGGGTACGGTCTGAGCGTTCAAGCTTCTGTAATCTCCACATGGTCTCCAGTCGCCATTTTTTTTTTGTACCATATGAAGCGCTGAGGACCATTCACTGTCGCTGGGTTCGACAACTCCTAACTTGATCATGTCTTCAAACTCGCGTTTCGCAGTGACAAGTTTATCGGGTGCCAATCGTCGTGGGCGCGCGAACACCGGGTGTCCTCTCGTTACGATTTTATGTGTAATACCGTGTTTAACGGTCTCACCCTTTGTCGTAGGGCGGGTCAGTTCCGGGAACTGACCTAAAAGTTTAGTGTATTCATTATGAACAGTGTCCACTCTGTTCAATGACAGTGGTCTGATTGACGACAGTGAAGCGGGAATAGCTAAACCGGTTCTCATGTCTCTAAGACATCGACATCTTAGGTCTACTGAATTAAAAAATCGGCCCCTATGATGGGTTGTTGCACGTCCGCCACTATTTATAATGTCCACGGATAGTCACGTTTTAAGCCGACTTCGACGACGCGTTTACTGTTGCCGTAGGTATTGATAGTAGTGTTGTTAGCGGCCACCAGGGGGAGGCAGTCTGCGTCCGAAATCCTGTTAGCGCAAGATTTCGGCAAAACGCTGACCGCTGCGCCCGTGTCAATCAGATATTTGCATTTATTATTTTTGTCTGCAACGTACAATAACTTAGAGTGAAACAACTTGGGAAGGGTAGCTTCCACGGAGTCTCGGTTATCCCGCCAGATGCAAGAGTCGCTACTTTGCTCTGGCTTAGCAGTTTAAAGAAAATGCGCAAGGGTTTCTGCACGTGCGTGCCTTGTCACCGAAAGTTTGGTGAAAGTAGCAAACAGGTGCATTAGCCGTATCGATCCGGTTCGCAGCATTATTTTGCTGTACGTTCTGCGGCGGTGCGTATGGACGAATATTTTGCTTGTTAATTTTAAAATACCTTGTTTGTCAGGAACAAACTCTGTGGCCTGAGCGTTTGGAATGAATGGGGGCCTAGGTACATAATTATCATTAACAGTTCCTCTTCTTTTCCGCTGCTGTCGCGGTCTCTAATTTCTTTAATTTTTTTGATAAGTCCTCGAGCAGTCCCACTTATTTAGCAGTTTCGTCGATCTTAATCTCTGCAACCCCCGGCTTACTCTCTTCCATATCCGTCTCTGAAGCTAGGGCCCTGTCGGCCAACATGGCCAAACTCCCCAAAATAGAACTATCTGGCTGTGTGGCCAAATGGGCACGAATTAAAGTCGGCATTTGCCTAATAAATGCTTGGCGTATAACCGCCTTTCCGACCACTGCTTGGGTTCCGAAACCTGCTGTCTTCTGGAGGCGTCTTAAAAATCTTGAGGGGATGTCCGAGCCCATCTTTTCTCCGGAAATCACCTTATTTACCCGTTCGGGTGTGGTTAAACCTCGTCGCTCAATTAATATACTTTTCAAGTTTTCGTACTTGTGCGACCTGAAAGGTTGGAGTAGGACATCTCTCACATCGGAGGCGACCTCGCCTGAAAGTGCTGCACATGTCAGACTGTACCGCTCATCATCGTCGTTAATTTTATGAAGATCGAATTGTGTTTCGATCTGGTTGAACCATAGCTCAACATCTGTAGCGTAAAAGGTTGCTATCTTGAATTTAGGTAAGTTCGTTGAACGTCTCAGGGGCTGTCTTCTGCGTGGTGAAGGGCTTTTTGACGAGTCAGTCCTAGAGTGATTTCTTGTTCTTCGATTTCGAGCGATTCGAACAAAATCCTCTCTAAGCCTTTTGTACTCATTATCAGCCTCGCGGAAACGAACTTCGTTCTCCTTGCTTTCCAAGTAAAAATTGTCTTTTCGGCGAGCTCCCTGACCTCCCAGAGGCGTAGACACGAAACCTTCACTTTTGTGTGTTGTAGACATTTTGAAATGTTTGGTTGAGTAAAATTATTTAAATAATAAAACGTTTGAGAATGCAGGCCTATTGGCTCTATGCACTATCTCAAACGGTGTTGAAATGGTACACATACCAGCTATTTCGGTGACGTGTCGTGCGTGGGTTAGACTGTACATTGCCGTCTAGACTTTATTAAAATGTCAGTATATGTTGAATCTGTAGCAGTGTAGGTTTTTGAGATTGTCCATGCTATGTCGCATGTTGCGAGATACAGGGGTTGCTGAGATATTTGAATATTCTTCACTGGGATTGCATATCATTTCTTTTCACTTAATCACACATATATATATTTTGTGAAAACTGTAGGTCAAGATTGTATATAGAATGCCAGAAATAATTACTACATGCTATGCTAAGCTATGATAATAGTATATAGTAAATCGACTTGGGTGGAAAATTTTTTTTCACGCAAGTCGAAAAACACATGCAAATGTTGAAAGTGTTTCGCTATAGCGCAACTGTCAAATTGAATATTTCGTTATTTATATAAGTTTGATCTACTGAAATCAACTATCATGAGAAAATTTCGTTCTCTGGCTGATAGGGTAAATGTGACTGCAGTAAAAACAGCTTCATTTGTTTTGGAAATAGTATTTTAAAACATGACTGACAGTAGTCTACGCGAACTGATGATATAATATATCATTTCACTGACGAATGATTTCTGTGGTGAACACTCGCCGATTCATTCTTGATGACGTCCGAATTGATCGCTCGCTTCGTTTCGTTTATTGTCGTGTAATTTGGTTGTCGTCGTGGCGGTTGCATTTATTTGGTTTACGGCGGGTGTGGTGTAGTGTATGATTGTTTGCTGTTAACGTGTGGCCGGTCGCACACGTGTTAGCCTGTATCGGTTTATCAAATATGGCGTACGTGACCACAGCCGCGTAGACCCAGCCAGTAGCTCGTTGCTGTATGCTTGGGCCAGCAGGCCTGTGATATGGGTGTACGTGCAAAAACTGAGCAGTAGGCGCGTCTCGTCTCACATTAGCATATTCATGAACTACCCTGTGCCAGAAAAGACGCGAGGAGTAGGCTAGAACGACGCCGAACACCAGGGGGCGTTTCGACGTGAAAAATTAGACTATGAAATTTATCAAAATCTCGCACAATTTGTGCTATAATTTCTTTTCCGAAACTGCGTATTTTATATTTTCTCTCACTTTAATGGTTTTGAAAAAGAAACTTTGTATATATGTAAAAAAAATATTTGAGGCTAGTCCGTGTATAGTCTTGACACGTGAATAGGCTGCGCCACGAATTCAAAAAGGCGGCCTAATTTATGCTAATGTGATGAGGTGACATGGGTCCACTGTCAAGGTGCATGCCGGGTATGGCGGGACGCGTGGTGCCCACGACGGGCGAGTAGCTAATTTAGGGAAACCAGCGTCCAATATGGCGCTCACTTACCAAACACATTCATTATTAACAGCATTCCCTGAAATAAAATATTGTTATAATAATAAAATATTGACCTACGGTCCTGGAAATATGTTTTACAGACCAACTAGGACCGTTTATTCACTTTTATTGTCAGGCGAACAATTTTATTTGGTCCTAATCCCATTAAAGGTTATCTGAGTCGAAGCGATATTTTTCGATATTTTTTTTTTGGTCAATTTTTTCTGAAAAATCGAAATCTGATGAGACTTTCGTCTATTGGACTTTAAAATCGAGTCACCCAATTATGGCGAATAACGATAAAAATGGAGTTTTCAAAAATACCCACTTCCTACTCGCCTACAGTGGCATTAATAGGATGAAAGCATTCTAGGAACTCGTACTTGGAAAGATGAATAAGAAAGAAAAAAAATTTGTACGGTTTTTCTTAAAAAAAACCTACATGTCGGCCATCTTGAAAAGGCGCCAAACACGTGGAATTCGTTAGAAAAATGTTAAAATTACGCCGTTTTGGGCATAAAAACGCGTACTTCTCTTCTGATAACTTTTCTAGCTAGTTCTAGCTGGCATATTTAGCGTGACCTACAATTTTTACGTACCTTTGAGAAAAAAATGCTCATGATTTTTTTCGAAAAATCTCTTAAAATTAAAAAAAAAAAAACTATCCTTGAAAACAGAGGTTTTAACCTTGTTGCTTGGTGAAAATGCTGTTGCGATCACGATCAAACGTCAGGGGTCACCAGTATGGGAATAGCAGGAGGGTCTACCGGTAGGGTGAACGGCAAGACCCGCTTATCATTCACCATTTTATTTCTATCTTCCTTCCTTCCCCGTCGGGTCAACGGTTCCGATTGACTTCACAAAACTCTTCTTCAGTTCATTATATTTATTTGTCTAGACATAAAACATCGGCAATGTACAGTCCCGCGCACGACACGCCCCTAGGCTAACTCTAATCTGCCAACCTGCAACACGTCTGCAGTCGTCAGGGGCTAGACTACAAGTATGAAAAAGGCCACGACCGCGTGGTGATTGGGTTTATGCGCACGTCACTAATATACTGAAGCGAGGCAACCGTCCAGCCGTCCCCCCGCGACTGGGGTTGACTGTCGCGATGATCTAGCGAGGCAGAGATCCTACAAAGATACAACCAGCGCATTCAAAGGCGTAGGGAAAATGAAAACAGAATACTGATTCAGAAGAATATGCGATTTCAAGATGTACTCTGTAAATTAGAGGATGTTTGGCATATTTCCAATGACTTAGTGACCGACCTAGAAGAGTTCACATGTGCCATGTATGTATCGCTACTCCATTTTGAAGCAGAAGTGAGCAATATTGAACTCAGCCAATTTCCACCATGTAGTGGTATATTAGACAAGTGAATTATCAGACTGGAATTTGACAATTAGCCCATATTACTCAGCCATATATTCCTCTAGCAATTAATGGTCACGGATGGACTGAAAACAATGGGAAATTTGTGCCTGTCTGGTGTCAAGGTCCAATTATCCCAGCAGACATAGTAGAGGAAGATGATACTTTGGACAGTGATGACGATGTAGCAAGTTTATCAGGGGAAGAAGTGTTGTCTGATGATAGTGCAGTAGCTGAAAGTGACAGTGATGATGATTAGGTTTAGCTAATCAGTAGCTGATGATATGTTTTTGTTATTTCCTATGGTAGTGCCAACGCGTTTCATATTCGGGTGGAACAACGACTTTACCACTGCTATTTTTATTCCATTTCTAATGTCACCACTATAAGAATGTGTTGAAATGGCAAATATTATGTTAGAAACACTGTTTTTAAATGTGTGTCAGATAAACTGGTGAAATGAGTGTGCAATACATAAGAATGATTGTCAATAACCAAACCGAGTTAATGACACTTGCAACAAGGCTTTAAACCACCATTTTATTTCAATTCAAATGTCACCATGATTACAAGTTGTTGAGGTGCCAAAAATTTTGTTTATAACTATATTTTAATTTCTGCTGTATTGCAAAGTTATATTTAGGTGGTTCCTAATCTTATGGAATATAAATTTTACACCACGATTTTTCATTTCCGAGGTCACCAATAGATTGTTGAGGTACCAAATACTTTGTTTAAACCTGTTTTTATTTGTTTTACTTTTGCGCTTTTTTCCTCTGGTTGAATGTGTTTAAAATAACTAGTTAGATGATTGTTAGAGACCATTTAAGTGCTGGACAATAATCAAACTATGCTATCGGCACTTGCACATTTAAAATGATATCCTCCCCTTGGAATTGAAAGGGTGTATCTGCCGTTTTAAATTTTAAAGTGGCGATATGATCTTGTGTGAAAGAATTGGTTTTTTTCCAATAAAGGAAATATTATACTCAGTTGCTGGTCATATATAATATGGATGAAGATTACATGTACTTCTAATCGGTTCATGGAACAGTCACCACTTTGTTATTTTAATATTTTTTTTCATTTATAATGCTAGTCATAAGCAACGTTTAATTTTTATTTACAACTTTCAACACTGTAATGCTCATTATTCACGAAATAAAATAACACTACAATTTTTATTTAAAGTTTAGTTTTTTTCTGTGTTCGCACTAAAATACACAAAAATGACCGACAATACTCGAAAAATACGTTTATTTAACTGTTTATAAATTATCTACAATATTTTTTATTTGGATAATTGGATTCCTCATTCCCAAAAACATATATAGACACCAAGTTTGTGACTCTAACTGCTTTGAACTCAAGTTATGGCGCAAAACGTGATTTCCAAATTTCAATGGCAGCCATTTTGAAATGGCTTAAAACAGGTAGTCTATCCGACTTTTATTTTATGGCATTGACTTTTGATATTGGGGGAGGACTATTGAGAAAAAAAAGTTGGTCTCGGATTTTCTTGGTTGGAGGGTGCACAGTAACCCTCTCTGATCCTTGGACTAGCACATAAAATGATCGAAAATGAACGAAAAATACGTTTGATAAGCTGTTTTAAAATTTTCCACCAGACAAAAACATTTGTATTGACATAATTGAATTCCTCGCCCCAAAAAACATATGTATAGACACTAATTTTGTGACTCTAACTACCTTAGAACTCAAGTTATGGCACAAAACGTGATTTTTAAATTTCAATGGCGGCCATTTTAAAATTGCCTAAAACAGGTAGTCCATCCGACTTTTATTTTATGGCATCGACTTTTGATTTTGGGGGAGGTCTAGTGAGCAACAAAAACTTGGTCTCAGACTTTCATGGGTGGGGGGTGCACAGTAACCCTCTGTGGCCATGGACTAACACAAAAAATGACCGAAAATGCACGAAAAATACGTTTGAATAGCTGTTTATAAATTTTCTTCAAGACAGAAACTTTTTTTATTGGCATAATTAAATTCCTCGCCCCCAAAAACATATATATAGACACCAATTTTGTGACTCTAACTGCCTTAGAACTCAAGGTCTGGCACAAAATGTGATTTCCAGATTTTGATGGCGGCCATTTTGAAAAAAGCCCAAAATAGGTAGTCCATCCCAACTTTTTTTTGATGGCATCGACTTTTGATATCGGGGGAGGTCCAAGGAGCAAAAAAACTTGGTCTCAGACTGTCCTGGGGGGAGGGGTGCACGGTAACCCTATTTGGCCCATGTACTACGTTTGCTAGTGACATCTGGTGATTACAAATACAGCCATAAAAGCTGCTTCTAAAGATATCAATAAGACTTAAACTAAACAAGATTTATAGATCAGTCCTATCTTCTATGAAAAATATGGTGATGGATGGCATATTATACGTTTTTTTAACCTATGCGTGTGCTGAATCTGAATGTGTCGGATGCCAGCCTGGATTTTTCGTATTCATGTGCACGCTCTAAAATGAAAAACAAGATGGATGCAATCTAAAAAAGATAACGATGAAATTTTGCACAGTAACGTTATAACTTCGCCGATTTTCTTGACAAATGGGGATGATTTCACCATGGGACGCCTTATGTGTAAATATACACCATTAAATGGCGTAGAAATATGACATTTCAAAATGGCCGCCACTTATTGGGACCCAGCAAGGCTAAAGCCATCAAGACTGGAAACCCAAATCCAATCTGAAATATTAAATACTTTAAATGCATTTTTTGTATGTAATATAATACAATTAAAACACCTGTACGTACTGCTTTAGATTGGTTGAAATTTGTCAAAAATATTCAAAACTAAATTTATTTTTTCTCTTGTTACCCCCTCAGAAGCAAGGAAATCATTATAGAAGGCCTCAATCCTAAGAAATCCACTGGTCTTTATGATAGGCTTATTCAGGCAAAAAAAATAGTCCCGGCTATATCAGAGAGTTTATGTTTAGTTCTGATTTTTCTTTAACAAGTGGACATTGCAAGTAGCCTACCCACCGATTGAAAAAAAACAAGAAAAAAAAAAAATCCGCCATATTAAATATATCTTAAAAAGGTTCAGAATTAGTCATGTTCATCCAGCTGATGACGGCAAGCCGAGGCGAAGATGTACGTAGACACATTGATTGCAATAGCCTACCCACCGATTGAAAAAAACACGAAAAAAACATCCGCCATATTAAATATATCTAAATAGGTTTAAAATTAGTCAAGTTTATCCAGCTGATGACGGCAAGCCGAGGCGAAGATGTACGTCACGTTGATTCAACATCACAACAACAGTGGCCGTGGTCATTCTTGTAGACCTACAAAGCCCCGTCCACAACATAGATTCATAGGCATATAGTGTTAGTGTTAGATGTGAAGATATATAGGCCTACATCTACTATTTAATAAAAAAAGCATTACGTTTAATTAGTTAACATAAGCATATATAGGCCTATATTTGCTTCAATTATTATGAATTAATCGTTCTCTTCGTGTCTCTATTTGTTGTGTTTATTTTCTTGTGCAAAAAACATAGGGCCTACGTGTATTTTAGTAGCGCAATTGACAAAATTCCTGATGCAGCGACCCACAACTTCAAGTGGATAAAAAATAGTTATATGGCCTATTTGTACAATTCAAATTAAAATACTAGTATATTATTATCGCTAATTTAATGCTCATTTATCTCTAAATATATATTTTTCAAATGGCAAAGCAAAAGTCTGAAAACGGCGATAGACTTTAACCCTTTAATCGCTAAGCGCCACTGTAGTCGTTTTATTCAGTCAAATTAGCTTTAAATCGCAGTTATTGGGAACGAAATGGGCGTTTAAACATCAAGATTTGCGAATGTTTGGTCTCAAATTAAAGAAATACATGAGTAATTTTCAACCACTTGAAGTTGTGGGAAGGAAAAGGAAATTCCTCTCGTGGCAAAAAAACTTGAAATCGTGGTTGCAGTCGCGGCGATAAACGTAAGTGAAATGTCATCGATAAATTCATAGAAAAACAAATATAAATAGCACATATATATATAAGTAGCATATGAGGTTTTAGCAATGTATTATTCCAAACCTGTGACTGAGCGCGTCACCTATAATGGTTTTTAACAATATTTCTCTCTCACAACAGAAACGTAGGCTATTGACTAAAATTGCCCAAATGTGCTGGTGTAACATCCCAGATTATAGGCATATCCCCTTGAAACTATGTTCAGGTGGATTCTAGGATCTCCCAGAATCTACACCGGGGTAGATTCTAGATAATACCCCGCGGTAGATCCTGGGGGCTCCCAAATCTACTCCACCCTCCCAGGTACTGCCCCCCCCCCCTTTTCGTGATTTGCTAAAGTGTCTTTGGATCCCAGAATCTACCTCTCCCTCCCAGAAAATACCCCCTTTTCAACAACTGTATAGGTGCGACCCTCCCAGAATCTACCCCTCCCACCCAGAATATACACTTCTTTTCAATAACTATATGCGACCCTCCCAGAATCTTCCCCTCCTCAAAGAATATACCCCCCTTTACAACAAATGTATATGTGCGATCCTCCCAGAATTACCTCTCCCTTCCCAGAATATACCCACCATTTCAACAAAATTTATATGTGCGAGTTAAAAAGTTGTAGTTGTTGAAAATGGGGATATATTCTGGGAGGAAGGGGTAGATTCTGGGAGGGTTGCATACAGCTGTTGAAAAGGGGGGTATTTTCTGGGATGGTGGGGCATAGATTCTAGGAGGGTCGCACACATAGCCTACATTTGTTGAAAAGTGGGGTGTATTCTGGAAAGGAGGGGTAGATTCTAATATTATCGTTGTTGAAAAGGGGGGTATATTCGGTCTAGGAGGGAGGTGTAGATCCTGGGAGGCTCGCATATAGTTGAAAGGGGGTATATTCTGGGAGGGAGGGGTAGATTCTGGGAGCGGACTACACTTCACATAATCACAATAAAGGGGGTGGGTCGGTGCGCCCACGATCTACCCGGGTATAGGCTGGCAGGGGGTATATTTTCAGACTTTACACCGGGACAGATCTAAAAAAAACATCTATCTTAACTCTCCAGCCGCTAAGCACGAACATAATTATAGTCGTTTAATCCGCCTTATTAACAGGTTAAAGCGACACAATCAGGCCAAAAATCATGAAAACGCCAAAATGTTATCTTGATATGGCCATAATATGTAAACATGTCCATAGACTAGAATTCTAGAAGCCTTTTAATTTTGGGTTTCTGTGGCAACGTAACAAGTATGAAGAAAGCCCCATTTATCAGTTATTCCTGTACTTCTTATTTTGGACATGCATGACCGAAATTAAATCTCGTTCTCATTTCTCTTTTAACTGGTAAACGCGAAACACAAAATTTAAAAAAAAACTCACGCAATTCTAGTCTATGAATATGCTGACATGATGGACATACCAAGGAGCCAACATAAAAAATAAAAAAGATTATTTTTGGCTGATTGTGGCAAATAAAAATAGTATCTAAACATGCAGATGTTTGGTCTCATGTTACACAAATATGAGTATTTTTCACCCACTTGAAGTTGTGGGTCGCGGTAGCGACAAACAATTTCAAGTGGTTGAAAATTTCAATTGTATAAGTTAACGCTTTAAGGACATAATTAAAACAGGGTTTTCCTTTTAAACAAAGGGCCGTTTTTCATTTATTTGATAGGTGATAATTGCATCAGTCGTGTCAGATTAAAATTAATAAAACATATCATTGGGCCGATTTATGAAATTTATTCCAGCAAAGGTGACTTACCAAAATGTAACTGTTACTTAGCCATTACAACACTGAGATATGTTTGCATAAAACATGGAAGCCAAAGGTTTTATTTCAAGTTCATCAAAAGTGTCTTGGTTAGCTCTTTCGGATCCATTCGAATACCAATGTTATGGGTCAACGGCCATTATAACTATTTTAATTCTTTCAGCGAGGGGAACATCTTCATACGTCTGAATCTGACGTCTACAGACGTCAGATTCTAACGTAAAAAGACGGTTCCCACGCTGATCGAAAGGGTTGAGATTCTGGACTTTCACTGATCATTTATCTATCGAGTTCATATATCTGTAGTATTGGCATGCAAACCGAGTGAATAAGTATGCCGTGCAAAACCAAAAGGCACTCACTGCTTAATTTTAAAGTGAGCAGTTACTGTCTATTGGCTTAGCAGATAAGTATTTACATTCTGAACTGGATTTCTGTCTGAAAAGTCGCTGTATACAGATCCGAGATATTGGGCCAACCTTTGGAACGCTGGCCCAGCATTGAAACGTCATTGGTTCAGCATATCGCAACATCTTCCAGCCTCGCCTATTCCATTGAATGGACAGTAAATTGACGCCTCGATGATTTTCCATCAACATAACACAAGTGCAAAACTCATTGCCACTTGCCATTTCGACTGTTAGTTTGTGCCCACAAAACCAACAGATTTACAAAAGGTGATCCTATCATTGATTATAGTAACCCTTAAACCGCTAGGCACGACGAAAGTCGTTTTTAATCTGCTTTATTAGTCGATAAAATCACTGATGACATGGGTTTTTAGGAAGCAAAATTTGCAAATATTTGGTCAAATAAACAGACATGAGTAATTTTCACCCACTTGAAGTTGTGGGTCGCGGTAGCGAGACACAACTTCAAGTGGGTGAAAATTTTAATTGTTTTTACTATATTTATCTAACGCTTCCATGGTCAATGTCAATGGCCGCTGTGGGGTTTATGTAAATAATTGTGAGATATTAATGCAGCTCTTCATCGCACGAGGAGTGTATATTTACAGAAATGATAATATAATTATTATAATCCAATATTATACCGTGAGGTCGTTAGTAAGGTGTGGTGGGTACCAAATGGACCATATCAGCCACCCCATTTTGTTGTTGTATTGGTCATTTCAGGTAGGACTACTGAAAGTCATCGGGTTCATATTTTCGGAATTTGTACAATTATAAACCAGTAGCCTAGTAGGCCACATTTGTAGCATACAGATTCAACAATTTATTATAAATTCTGTTAACATCTTTCAAACTGTTTGATATTGTGTGACACTCAGAGTGCAAAATGAGGTCAATGATAATTTTTTAACTATTAATTGATTTTTGTATGGAGTTCATAACAGTCTGTATCACACCCATCAGAATTGAAAACATAGGCCTACATACTGTATCGGGAGTCCGACAGGGGGATAATTTATTTCCGACTCTTTTTAATATTTTTATAATTGATTTATCGAACGAGCTAAAAAAGTTTAATGTTAGTGTACATATCGGTTCAGGTATAATAACTATTATCTCATCTTTTATACGCGAATGTATAATGAAGCAGACTTGTAGTAATTGCTTATCTGCGTTCCTGGTGTAAAAAAATGGCACACTCGTACTAATGCAGGTAAATCAAATATTGTTTATTTTAGAAAAAGACTTGTAAATATAACAACATTTAATTTTAAAGAAGGGCGGAATAAACCGGACATGGTTCCTGAATATAAATACCTCGGTTTTATTATAGACCACAATATAAGTATAAACGATTTAAGCAGTGGCCTAGAGCAGGAAGATCATAAGGATCATGCATTTTGAGGTTAAAATCAATGAAAAATGTTGGATATAGAACCTACGAACAATTATATAATGCCATGGTGGTACCTATATCTGATCATTTTGCAGCAATTTGGAAAATTAGAAAATTCGAACAGTCAGATAAATTACAAAATAGAGCGATACGTTTCTTTTTAGGCTTGGGAACAAAAACACCAATCTGTGCCATGCAAGGGGACATGGAATAGACATCACCTTCATGTAGACACATAATGAAAATTATTAAATTCTGAAAATGAAACAATCAAGGCTGCCTTTTAAACGTATAAAAAATCTGATACATAACAACGGAGGTCAGATTAAAATAATAAGGACACTGTCAGAAGACTTGGCTATAGTTACACACATATTCCTTCCTCTGTTGTGATGGATAAAATGCACAAAAAGAACAAGCAGACTGGAGAAACACCATAGCTTTCAAGCGAAAATTAGGATTTTTTATAAAATTTAAATCAGTATATCGATGAGAATTACAGTGTTTATATGTGTCTTCCCTCTTACCTAGGAACAAAAGATCATTACTGAGTCAATTTAGATGTGGCTTTTTACCATTGGCAACAGCGACATGACGATATCGACAGGTCCCTACTAATGAAATATATTGTACTTTTTGTGATGGAAACGAAATAGAAGACTAAATTTTATTTTAATGTACCTTAGTAATTATCTATGGTAATATTAATTCGATCGAACCCACATGTAGTTAATAGTTTAGCAATGTCAGGAATCGATTTATTAACTTTTTTAATTATAAGAATGCCGAATCCTGTATATTTCAAAATAGTCACATCTCTCGGATGTTCAAGCTGGACAGGGGATGCAGACAGGGTGATCCACTGTCACCCTATTTATTCTTACTATGTTCTGAAATACTAGCACGTAAAGTAAAATCATGTGAAGCAATAAAAGGTTTAAATCTTGAGGGAGTTATAATAGTGTAGTGGTTAAGCTCCCATAATGAAACAATTGTGCATTTTATGATTAAAGCATGAAACTTCTACCATTATCAGTACATGTCCTGGAGTTTATTTTAAGATGTGGAGGTAAGTTAGATTTGACCCCTGGTGACCTCTAGAGGTCATTGACCTCGAGAGGTCAAAATATCCCATTGCGAAGCCAAAAAGTGGTGAAAGTTGTGTATTACAATATCTATGAAATGTTTTTGTATTCCAGAAGTGTGCCAAATACTCTAAGAGACTGCTGTTAATCATAAACATAGCACCAGGGTGATGTCAAGGTTACTTTAGGGTCATTTGAAGGTAAAAATGGCAACAAATAGTGACAATATCCACTTTTAAGCAATTTAAGCAATACTAGTGGTACAGTCATCTATTACAAAGGATTGGTTTTGACACAGTCTTGGTCAGATATCTCTTCCACGCGCATTTTAGGAGATTGAGGGCAGTATCTAACTTGGGAGGAGAAATACACCCTACGTATTCTCCTTACTACACCCCTTCCTCAATGGTTAATTGAACGAGCAAAATTACAGTGTGCAGCAGATTTTAAACATCAGTTTGGGCTCCTATAGCAAACTATTGATGCATAATTGGGCTATGAAGTGTGACATGGGTCGGGATTATGTTTTACTGGGATACCGTCGAAAAACAACGTTAAAGAATATCAAGGTCATTTCAAGGTCAACTTGTAAAAAATCATAAAAATATGTATTTTACTTTCATATCGGATACCAGAATTAATTTCTAGGCTGCATCAATTTTTCGGCAAAATACTCGGGTCATAGTGTACTGGTTAAGCTCCAATAATGAAACAACTGTGCTTTTTATGATTAAAGCATAACACTTCATTATTAGCACATATCCTGCATCTTTATTTTAAATTGTGGAGTTAAGCTACATTTAACCCCTGTTGACATCTAGGGGTCATCGACATCGAAAGGTCAAAATACTCATTTGCGGAGCCAAAAGTGGTGAAAATTGTGTATTACCATAATTTTATAAACTATTTTTGTATTCCAGAAATTTGTCAAAGGCTCAAAAAGGCTACTATTCATGATAAGAATAACACCAAAGTCATAGCAAAGTTACATCAAGGTCATTTCAAGGTCAAAATAGCAAAAAAAATCCACTTTTTATCAAATTCAACACGGTTAGTGGTGCAATTAACTATTACAAAGACTGATTTTGAGACATTATTGGTCAGACATATTTTCCACACACATTTTCAAGATATTGAGGGCATTTTCAACCCTTGGAGGGGTATCACACCCTTAATCCCCTTATTATACTCATTTCTCAATGTTTAATTGAACGAGAAAAAATGCAGCGTGCAGCAGTGTGAAACATCAGCTTGGGCTCCCATGGCAAAATATCGATAGATAATTGGGCTATGAAGGATCACCTGGTTTGGAATTGTGTTTTACTGGGGTACCGTCTGAAAACAACGTACATGTCATATCAAGGTCACGTGAAGGTCAAACTGGCAAAAATCTTAAAAATATATACTTTTACTTACTTACAACCCCGTTGACCTCTTGAAATTCAGCATTCTTTTGCAGTATATGTATCAAATAGATAATTTGGTGATAGTGATAACACAGTCATTATATGTCCCGATATTTTTTATTAAAGCACACACTCTTGAACGGTCTAGTATTTCGTTTTGACGGTCTAGTTTCACGTTATAACGGTCTTCTAATCTGTTATAACGGTCTTCTTTTCCGTTATAGCGGTCTAATAACCCGTTATAACGGCCTACTATTTCGCTATAACGGTCGAGTCTTCCGTTATAACGGTCTACTATTCAGTTATAACGGTCTAGTATCTCGTTATAACGGTCTACTATTTCTTAATAACGGTCTACTAATCCGTTATAACGGTCTACTATTCTGTTATAACGGTGAAGTATATCGTTATAACGGTTTAGTATTCCGTTATAACGGTCTACTAATCCGTTATCATGGTCTACTATCCCGCTATAACGGCCTACTAATCCGGTATAACGGCCTACGAATCCGTTATAACGGTCTACTAATCCGTTGTAACGGTCTGTTAATCCGTTATAATGGTCTACTAATCCGTTATACTGGTCAAGTTTTCCGTTATAACGGTATACTATTCCGTTATAACAGTTTAGTATCACGGTATAACGGTCTACTAATCCGTTATAACGGCCTACTAATCCGTTATAACGGTCTGCTAATCCGTTATAATGGTCTACTAATCCGTTATAATGGTCAAGTCTTCTGTTATAACGGCCTAGTATCTCGTTATAACTGTCTACTATCCCGTTATAATGGTCTAGTATTTCGTTCTGACGGCCTACAAGTTCACATAACGGCTTACTAATCCGTTATAACGGTCTTCTATTCCGTTATAACGGTTTAGTATTTCCTTATAACGGTCTACTATCCCGTTATAGCGATGTAGTATTTCGCTATGACGGTCAAGTCTTCCGTTATAACGGTCTACTGTTCTGTTATAACGGTGTAGTATCTCGTTATAACAGTTTAGTATTTTGTTATAACGGTCTAATAATCCGTTATAATTGTCTAATAATCTGTTATCCGTTCAAGTCTTTCGTTATAGCGGTATACTATTCCGTTATAACGGTCTAGTATCACGTTATAACGGTCTACTAATCCGTTATAACGGTCTACTAATCCGTCATAACGGTCTACTTTTCCGTTATAACGGTCAATAATCCGTTATAACGGTATACTATACAGTTATAACGGTCTAGTATCTCGTTATAGCTGTCTACTATCCCGTTATAACGGTCTAGTATTTCGTTCTGACGGCCTACAAGTCCATTATAACGGCTTACTAATCCGTAACGGAATACTAATCCGTTATAAAGGTCTACTAATTTGTTATAACGGTCTACTGATCCGTTAAAACGGTCTATTATTTCGTTATAACGGTCTACTAATCCGTTATAACGGTCTTCTATTCCGTTATAACGGTCTACTAATCCGTTAAAACAATAGTAGGCTGTTATAACGGATTAGTATGTCGTTATAACGGAATACTAGACCGTTATAACGACATACTATACCGTTATAGCGGAACAGTAGCTCGTTATAATGGATTAGTGAACCGTTATAAAAAAAACTAGACAGTTATAACGGAATAGTAGATGCGCAAAGTAGTTAATATTATATATCCTATTTGACGGATGTGAAAGATTTAGTCTAGTTATAATGCAACTGTTGCCGACAAGTCATGGAAAGTATCATGTCCTAATAGACAATAATGCAGTCTATTCAGTATGAATTGATTACCGATGTAATAATCGGTTTCATATATATCATGGTGACAGGGTCTTAATTCACCGAGAAAATTTGGCCGAGCTTTCTGAAAAAACTGATGTAGCCTACAAATTAATTCTAGTATCCGGTATGTTTAAAAAATCACCTGCACATCTGCATATCATGAAGAATTTGATTGTAAAATTTGACTAATTTATGACAAAATTTGAGTTTTTGCGCCCACAATTATGAAGTTGATTTGTGGCGGCTTTTTAAATTTCAGTGAAATCTTGAACAAATTGCCTGTACATCTCTATATTGTGGGGAATGTGATTGTAAGATTTGGATAATTTCTGATTCAGGTTTTGAGTTTTTGCGCCCACAACAAATTATGAAGTTGAACAGGATGGCACTCTCAGATATGTAAACTACATAACTACATTTTTTAATCTGCACTATTCTTTGTTACAGTTAACTGCACAAATTTCACCTTTTTAGGCTACTTTAAATTTTGCGCAACCAACATTACCTGCAAATAATACTCTGTGCCAAGAGTGATTCCTGTATTAGAAGAAGAAGAACTCTGGGAGATATTTTGCAGTTTGGAAGCATGTTTAAAAACTCACTTGCACATCCCCATGTTGTTCAGAATGTGATTTAAAATTTCAGAAAAAAATGACCACTTTTTTAGTTATTGCACCCATAAAAATTAAGTACCGCCTGATGCCTCACGCTTGATAGATCCCAGCGCGACTAAAAACCCCTTTCCCCTACGGACGTGGGATAAAAACCGGCTCACCACTTCTATTAGGATATTAGAATCACGCTAAGAATTATACAATTCAACGTCCTAATCGAGTAGTTTTAATCAGTATAAATGACCGTCATTTTCCCTAAATTTATGTGGTCTGCTAATTTATGTGGTCTTCCAGCTACTTGGAACATTAGACAGACTAGAGAGACTAGAAAAGGGTGATGACATCAACGCCATACCTCTAGCTCACATGGCTTACACTATACATCTGTCTACAGTAGGCCTATACATGTAGATAATAATGTGGTCTCGAATTAGAAGACACTGCTTTGTTGACCAAACTTATTGAAGGAGACATGATTGTTACATGAAGACTAGTAAATGTATAACCGATAAGCCTACAACCAATAACATTAATGGAAATCACGATCACTAATGATAAAACTGAGCTGTCTTTAAATTATCAGATATGGCTCACCTGCATAAAGTTAAGTTGATGTAGATAGATGTGATTCTAGAATCTAGAAAAAATTGTATACATGCTACCAGACTGAAGCTCAGGCTCCTCCAAGTGAAGATACGTTTGAAAAAGAAATTGGAACAGCTCTAAAGAAGACATGCGATCATGGTAACTCTTTTTGTCAGTTTGACCTTGAAATGACCTTGACATGACCTTCAAATTGCTTTCGGATGGTACTCCAGTAAAACACAATCCCACCCCATGTAAAACTTCATAACCCAATTATTTATCAAGATTTTGCTATGGGAGCGCAAGGTGATGTTTTACAATGCTGCATAATTGTAAATTGACCCGTTCAACTGAATATTGAGGAAGGAGCGTAATAAGTAGAATACCTAGTAGATAGCCTGCTTCCTAAGGTTGATACTGCCCTTAATATCCTAAAATGTGTGTGGAAAATACATAGGACGAAGAATATGTCAAAACCAGTCCTTTGTAATAAATGACTGCACAACAACAGCGTGGAAATGGATAAAAAGTGGACATTTTAACTATTTTCTGCCAGTTTGACCTTTAAATGACCTTGGTGTGACCTTGACATGACCTTGGTGTTATGTTTATGATTCAAAACAGTCTCTTTGATTATTTGACACACTTTTGGGACACAGAAACAAATCATAGACATTGCAATAGACAATTTTCACAACTTTTTGGCTTTGCCGGTGAATATTTTGACCTTTCAAGGTCAATGACCTCTAGAGGTCATCAGAGGTCAAATCCAGTTTACCTCCACATCTAAAATTGACCCTTAGAATATGTTCTACAAGTGGTGGAAATTTCATGCTTTAATCATAAAATGCACAATAGGTTACCTTAACTACTAAACTATAATTAAATTAAGTCAATATGCCGATGATACACAGGTTATTATGGACGGCAGTAAATCTAGTTTGGAAGCCGCAAGGACAATCCTAAATGACTTTTACTATTATTCGGGGCTTAAGATGAATATAGAAAAAACATTGGCGGTGTGGCTAGGAAATAAAACCGGTACAGATGAACGTATTTGTAGAGAATATAATCTAAACTGGACAAACGAGCCCTTTAATATTTTAGGTGTTACTCTGTCCGCATCACTACATAACTTATTGGACTTAAACGGAACAAATAAACTAAAACAAATACAATTATTACTACAGACATGGAAATGGAGAAAGCTTATCTTACAAGGGAAAATAACAATAATAAAGACATTGGCATTATCTGAATTAGCACATCTCTTAATTGTTCTCCCTAACCCGTCTAAATGGTTTACAAAACAAAAAAATAAACTATTTTTCAAATTCTTGTGAAATGACGGTCCAGACAGGATAAGGCGCCAGGTTGTGACCCAAACGTATGCTAAAGGTGGTCTTAAAATGGTCGCTATTGCTGTGTACACTTCAAGTTTGAAGCTATCCTGGATAAGACTTTTTTGATGATGAATTGTATTCTAAAAAGGCATCCATTCCTGTGGGATACGGGAAGAAACATATTTTACAGGACCCACACATTAACCCTTTTTGGAAAGAAATTTTTGCTATGTGGTACATATATGCTGATAATTTTATACCCAAGTCCACCATTGATATTTTAAAAGAACCAATATGGTATAATAATTGGTCAACAAACAAATTTTCTTTTATTTCAGGTTGGGCAAAACATAATGTACTAAAAATAAAAGATCTCCTAAACATCAATGGAGAATTCAATTTCAATCATTTTGAGATGAAATTTAATATTCGGGACACTTACTTGGCTATAATAGAATACTTGCCAGTATACCACAGGAATGGAAGACAATAATAAATAACGAGAAACATCATATAGCAGAATGCATAGTGTATATTCCTAGTCCACTAAAGTTTTTTTTGCAACAGAAAAAAGGATGTAAGCGAGTATATAATGTGTTGTAAAATATAACTAATATGCATATAAAAGCATTTGATAAATGGGGTGAACTTTTAAATAAAGATTATACTTCAATAACGGGACATTGCGCAATACAATATGGATGTACGAACGATACAGAATTATTGCAATTACAATATAAGCTATTGCGTAGAATTTTACCTACGAACAAATGGTTGAAAAAAATAGGCATTGTCCTTGATGATACTTGTGCTTTTTGCAACACAGAAGCTGAAAGTTTAGAACATGTTTTTTTTTAATGTACTTTTGTTATTAGTTTCTGGAGTGAAGTTCTAAAGTGGCTTAAGAAATATCAGTCATGGCGGCAGGTTTTATTAAGCAATGAAGAAATAGTATTAGGTTTTAAGGGTGGGAAATATACTTTGTTAAATTTGATTATATCAAGTGCTAAACATTTTATATATTGTTGTAAATGTCAACATCGAAGACCACATTTTAATAACTTTTTTTCTTACCCAAAACAAATCTTTACCCTGGAAGAATATACAGCAAAAAATACTGACAAATATGAAGTCTTTCTGGTTAAATGGAATGTTGTTTTTCATGATTTGAAGAATTAAGGTGTCCAGCAGGCATGGGGCGGTGATCCGACGGTGGGGTAGTGCTGGTCCACCGTTTGCGGCGCTGGCCCAGCATTGCGCCATGGTTGTCTCGCCGTCTTGTATCTGCTAGAATATTTGAATATAGGGTAAGTACGCCTAATATGAGCATGGTCCTAATATGAGCATAGGTCATATTTCTTATACTACCAGGCGGCAGTACTGTTGATCCAAACGTAATTAGAAGAAAGCAATGGTATGTTAATTTGAATAGAATAACATTTTACAAAAAGCACATAAAATAAATGATGATAAAAAAGCAAATTTTCTAGTTTGTTAAAAGTGATAAAAAGTATGAAGAGTATTCAAAGAGTATTCAAGTCATGACGAGTTTTGTCTGCACAACAAATATGTTACACTCATTCTCAGTGGTATACTGTCTCCGACCATACGACGGGGCAGTGTACAAATATGTCGGCTTGTCATAAATCGAGTGATAATCAGGGTAATTCATGATTGAAAATATGGAAAGCCATCGCGAACAAAAAGTGCATTTTTTCATAATGTGAGCACTCACGCTTTTCCTAATATGAGCATATGCTCATAATGGGAGATTTTATGGAAATATTGTGATTTGCAATGTCAATTGTATATATTTTCAATCAAAAAATATTTGGAAACATTTATGCATACTCAATAATGGTATTGAAGGTTTAAAAAATAGTCGGAAGATGTTGGGATGAAACAGATGTGCTCATATTAGGGGCACCCGGCTTGTGGAGCTCATATTAGGCGCACCAATTCTAATATTAAAAAAATTCAGAATTTAATTTATTTATGAAAAATAAAATTTTCAGTTTTTGAGTTGATATTTTTGTTTTATATTTTTATTTTTGCATGGAATTAAGAGAGAAAAACATGTTGAAGCGTTGAAGCAGCATTGCTTCGATTCATCGTGTTCCCTGGGCTGAGTGCGGGACGTTGGTCGAAATTTGTTTGGCCGTTGGGCCAGTTTTAGTTCAACGGCGGAACAGGGATTGAACGGCGTCTGTGTTTCTTTTTTAGCATGGAGATTACTATCTTCATGTTCTTTAGCTATGGCCAGCGAATCTCAGATCCCGGTACACCGTGCTGGTTCGGTGCTGGTCCATTGTCGTAGACGGTGGACCAGCATTGAACCGGGAGGTCATGATAACTCTGCTTGATTTGTATGTATGTGGGCGCTCAGATTCATGCCGGGCAGGTACGAGACGTACGGCAGGTATGGTCCTACCAAGCAAACACGAGACGCCGACCCGATGGCGACTCAATCCCGAGCCAGCGTCACAGACGGTGGACCACACCAAACCAACACCGGGCCGATGTGGGCCGCTGTTCAATAGACCCGACGCATTGGCATTGGCAGTGCTGGTGCCGGATATATCTATTTTGAAACATTCATAATTATTATCATGATTATAATAGTACTTCTTTTCTGTTTTTTAATGCTTATAAAGTAAACATTTAATAACCACTTCAAAACGTTGCACATAGATATAGCATAGTTTTTTTTACGTCTTATGTATAATCGCGTTTTTTTTGTTCTGTAATGTGTATTGTATATGTATTATGAATGTATATATATATATATATGAAATCTGAATATAAAAAAGTTGATAAAAACAAAACTTTTTCAATGAATGCTGAATTTGTTTAATATGTAGCTAATATTATTTCAAATGCCTGGTATAAACGGCATCGTGATCTTAAGTTTATCTTATATCCACATAATGACATGTGCTCTTAAAAAGCTTCATATGACAGTGTTAATTTTGTTGATTTTAAGTGTAGCTATGATTCGATTATGGATATTTTAAACTGTATATATACCATTTACAAAATCTAATCGTTTAGAAATGCATTGTATTATTGAATGTATGACAGGGCACATATTTTAAAAATAGCATCTTTGCTAATATGTATTCACCCTGTATAAATATATTTTAATAAATAAATAAAAGCCTTATTTAACCGAATACACATCACATTTCTTTGCTTTATATTTTTATTATTGTCAAACTTAAATTACACTTTAGCTATCTTTGTATATATTATATATTTATAGATACTAATAAGTCTTCTAGGCAAGTTCTTTGGGTGCTTGGGGGGGGGGGGGGGGTAGATGTAACAGAAGATTTTGGGCAAGTTGTACATACGTTACAATTTGCCCCCATTATCTCCCCATAGTGTTACAAATTGCCCCGATATATTATGGGAACTATGTTACAACCTGCCCCTATAGGTATTATATGTATACATATAGTACGACTACAGCTTTTATTAATCTGTTTTATTAGCCGGTTCAATCACAGTTATTGGAAATTGTTTGAACAACAACATTTGCAAGTGGCTGACCTGAAATTAAACAAATGTGAGTAATTTTCACCCACTTGAAGTTGTGGATCGCGGTTAGCGAGACACAACTTCAAGTGGGTGAAAATCTAAGATAAAATTCAAGATAACTTAGCGATTAAAGGGTCAAAATAGTCACAGTGATGCACGTGAGGATATCTTGTAGTTTTAAAACAATTTTTTACTTTATTTACATTTTTATTTTTGGTTAATAATCCTTTCGTATTAGGTGGTATACGTTATTGTGAAACTAACGCTTCTCATCCACTTTGTTTAATTTGGAGTTGTATGTTTGAAGTCGATGCACGCAAAGTTTTACAAGCTAGTACTGTATCTATGACTATTATTTCATCACCTAACTAAATTAATTATATCGAAAATAACTTTTCCTTGGTCCAGTAGCGGTTAGTGTTCTGATATTGCACATAATTCACTTTTGTGGAATTTGATACAATTAACAAAATTGAAATGGTCACTATTAAAAAAACTAAAAATTAGTAAGTATTTGCCAAAATAATCGTTATAGTAGGTCATTTATGAATAGAAATATTTAGAAATATATTTTTTTAGTTCTCAACAGCGATTATCTTGAATTGCATCATTTTTTCTTTGTCTGAAATTTCTCAAGGTCGGGAATTTCCCACCCAAATTCTCACCCACCTATATGTCTTATTTTGAATATCTATATCAAGGAACCATAAGCATGATAAGCAACAATAAAAAAATATATTCATCAAAGAAGTTATCTTGGCTGCTGAGCTACCTCTTTCACTCCTCGATGATGAATTATATAGACGTAATTTATCGTAGGTCAATGTGTTATAATATATTTTTTTTAGTTCGATGATGCTTTTTCAGTTTCTCACAAATGACAGGGTAAAGAAACACTCTGTCACATCATTTTGTTCGCATTGCATTTTTTATGTTCTTTTGTTACGAAATTTTATCTGGTGAGTTACTCTATTATATAAAATAAATAATACAACACTTTACCTGGAAACTCATTGTAGCTACGGTATTTTACCCATCTTGGCATATATTGTGACTCCCAACTCGCTACTCAAGGTCACTGTTTTAAGCCACTTATCCGACGCCAGCAGGTGTCGCTTTGTCAGGTTTATCATGTGAGTAAACCCATTATCCACCGCGCCAAGCCAAAATGCAGTAACTGCTTACTTTTCAAGTAAGCAGTTATCGCCTTTTGGCTTTGCAGAGCAGTTATATTATTCTGTCCACTTCACTGCACTAACATTGCACACAGCAATTGCGGTGCTCGTTGGTGTAATTTAGCTGTCACTGCCTAGCAAACGACATTGACCCAATGCTGGGCTAATGTTGGCACAGCGTCGTTGACCCAATGCTGGGCTAATGTTGGCCCACCGTCTACGACGCTGGGCCAATATTAGCCCAGCATTGGGTCAATGTGTCGTGTTTGCTGGGTGTCAACTGAGAGTAATTACCACTTTTACAGTGTCAAGGGGACCGATACCAAGTGTAAATAGATTTGGAGGATGTTTCTTTTCAATAGATGTATGGTATCTTATTTGTCAGCGATAGCTGTGTCCGACTTTCCTTTTCTGGAAAACAGTCTTTTATTATATTTGTACAGGTATGTAGGCGTACAGACAGCCAATGTCGATGACTAGCTGTTCTATAGAAATTGTCTAATCGTATCGTTGAGAAGGCCCAAATATCGTTGATGTTGAATATCGCTGCATGGTGAGCATGCTACTACACTGAAGTACAAAGTCAACTGGTCGAATGGCAGCAACTGCTTCGTTTTCAAGGGGGGGGGGGGGAGGGTAACAGCCCAGCAGACACGAGACTTAGAGCCTGTGTTGCTTCAACGCTGGACCAGCGTCCAACGTTAAACCAACTCTGGATCGATGTATCGTGCTTGGTGGGAACTGATGCTCATTTAAACAGCCACACATTTTGTAAGATCCATAGTCCTATTATAACCTATATATTATAACCCAATTCCTTTTGTTCTCTTGGTGAGATTTTCAAATCCAAATGACTGTATCACATGTAGGTTGTCTACGGGTGTTCAGCAGTATAAGGCATACATACCTGTCGTTTAAACACGATCCTCAGTTGTCTATTCATGTCTTTCTTTCCTTAGGCCTGGGGTGGTTTGACCAGCCAGTGTAGAAGTTGAGGAATTGGAGCATGAAACGGGGCATAGCCTACGCATGCGCAGGTAATCACTTTTTGTGTGTGTACATGTGCTGTCAGTGTTAGATGGGAAAACGACAATGTCACTGGATAATACACCATCACATGTGTCTATATGATATTCACAGATGATATTTTAATTGATATATGTCACGATGGATTGAAAAATGCTCAGGTATGTCGCTCTATTGTGCCTTTTATTCTTGCTCGTGCTTGTGGAGATTTTTCACTTGTTTAGTATGTTCAATGTGGCTGTATGCCTTTGTAGAAGCCGACACTCGGGGCTATATTCATACATCTGCTGCATGGTATTGTTAATGATGGGCTATATATTCTGTCTACATACCGTTTTAAAATCGTAAAAGAAAACGCATTTTAAATAAATTTACATTGCATTTTAACTAACGATAGAGTCTATTTTTGTCATATGAAAAGCACATCTGGAATATAAGGGTTTTTAAAATGTTGTATCGTATCGTATCATATTTCATATCGTATCGTATACGTATCGTACCGTACTGTATAGTATAGGTCTGTGAAAAAAGATTGTAGCATCCCAGTGAGCAGTAAGGTTTTGAACCAGTGTTGGTTAGATGTTGGCCCACCGTCCACAACGCCGGCCCAACATTAAACCAACACTGGTTCAATGCCTCGTGTTTACTGTGATATTATCCAGGTGATACCCGAGCAAAGCTAAATCATATTGGTTAACAATAGTGGCAAAGTAAGTTAGGTCCCTATTAGCTTTTACTATGATGCATCTTTATAACAAATGTAAAGAATGTTTCGCATGAAATAAAATACAGACGACGAATTTTGACGTCTAAAGTCGGTCCCTCGCGCTCAAAGGGTTAACGTGATGGCCTAGGCATATTGAAAGCTGAGAAACATAGATATTTCCCGATAATTCTGTATGACGTACGTGCTGTAGACTGATAGACGTCACAGAGAATAACAATATCATCGATGGACAAACAACGATTTGCACTTAGAGGGTTACATATAGGCCTAATCCAGTCAAAACTAGAAAAGGATGTTCTGTCGAGCATGTGAGTCGCCTGCTGCAGTGTATAGGCATAGGCCTTTTACAGAAAATGGTCTGTGGCTGCACATCTGAATAGAATGTGACAACGGGAACCCCACTGCCCTTGTGCATTCGGTTTCATAAGGTGTCACCGACTAGGCCAGATATATCGTGTAATCCCGTTATGTAGATCTCAATCCCGATTGCCGATCCTCATCGTTCTAGAAATGGTCAATGATTTATCCCTAGGGTGTGTAAAAAGATATGTTGAAAAAAATAATCAGCTTGATCGGTTGAAAACTCACCATTACAAATTAAACGAGATTTGCTGATGATTTGATTTTATGATAAATCCCAATAGGGAAAAACTCTTTCGTCTCCATGGTTTATACACATATATTTCAGCCCTGTAAGGGTTAATGAATATATCGTCTCCTTGGATATGTAAGGGTGTATCTGCCACTTTACAAAGTGGCAGATACACCCTTTCATATCCAAGGCGACGATATACCTTGTTTGCTATCAGTAGACTGAATCTGAAATCTGCCTGTAATGAGTGATATACCAACAAATTTGTTGGACTCACTAATGTCGCTCACCACATCAATGCACATACAGCCTTCGCAGTTATCAGGTTATCACATATGACTTTGTTGATTGCGGTAAACCCCTATAGTTATTACATAAGAACATCACAAAGACTACAAGTTTAACATGGAAGATTTACTGGGGAATTAAGCTCGAACTGTTTCTGTCTGTCAAATTTCACTTCGCAAATATTTTTTGCTCTAAAATTGCACATTAAATCGATTAAATGGTTGTTCTAACTGCATGGAGGTAATGGAGAAATATGTGCAAAACCTATCAATATAAAGTATGAAAACGGCCAATATTTCTTTTACCAGAGACACTGTAGTAGCCTGATTATTAGCCAGTCCTCACAAACGTATATCCTACCTAGGCTATGCCATAAACCCCGATTTATAAGAAGGATATCAACCCTATACGTTGATTTTTTGTTGGGCAAGAGTCGCCGACGCTATTAGCGTTAACCCTTGTCCTGCTGGACCCGGATATATACGTTTTCAAGAAAGTTTCAACCCAAGAAAATGCCACTGAAATTGATAAAATATTCAGTGGTAGATGCTCAGCTAATCAAATATTTCAATTTGGGAGATGTTTATTTTTCATAAATAGCCATATTTTTCGTCATTTGAAGCTGGAAATTGCGTTAGCAATTCCAGCTTTAAATGAATGAAAAATAATTTGAAACAATTCAGCAGGACAAGGGTTAATAAAATCACATAGTGCGAACGTCTCTTCTTTGCTCTCCATTTTTCCCACATAGCATTTTTTGCCACTCAAAAAAATCATTCACTGTACATCGTTTTTCACAGCTGAAGACACCGACACGTGAAAAGTACTTCAGATTCTTGAGTGCGCGCTGTGGTGATGTCACCTGCTGTACACTCAGATTAAACCACTTGACCCTAATATCCTTGAAAGGGGACAGTCGCATTAATGTCAAGTGATGATAATACCACACGCAGATAGAGGGATCGCCTACGCAACAAATCTGACTTGAGGGTGGCATTCATATTTGCAATTATCAGCCTATTTAGAACAGAATCTAGTTTTAAAAAGGTAAAGTAGCTGCCAAAATAATCGTTTTTATTTAATGTGTACTGGAATGGTAGTTAGTGGTGACGTTAGTGATATACTTGTCGAGCTGAGCCAATTTACAAATTGACATTTATTTTCGCAAATAATGAACCATAAGCGCAGAAATATTCCGCATGGACATGGTTGAATTGTGTCTTTGAAAGCTGAAAAAATAAATAAATGTCTTTGAGCAAGTCCTAGCTCTTGATAGGATTCCAGAACCCTGGAAACATTAACCTCAAAGCGGTTTATTTTTGCATAAACCATGGAGACCAAAGGCTTTTTAAATCAAAGTCATCATAAATGTCTTAGATAGCTTTTTCTGTTTCATTTGAATAGGCTACCTATGTTATGGATCTACTGACATTATAAATATTTTATTTTAGATTCTGACGTCTAAGGGTTAAATGAACCGTCGTAATCAAAATGTCGCCACAACACATTGTCGTGCCAATCAGTCACGGAACATCATCGCAAATTATGCACAAATTGTGAACAACTTTTATGTAAGAAAGCCGTGAAATGTATGTCCTCGTCTTGAACTTGTAGTCTGACACCAGAAATGCACGCTGAGATTTAAGTACACATTAACCCTCACAACGCTGAAATATTTGTTGTATAAACCATGGAGACCAAATGTTTTTTTCAATTTGAAATCACCATAAATGCCTTAGTTGGCTCTTTCCGGTTCATTTAAATACCTATGTTATGGGTCTACGCACGTTATACATATTTTAGACGTCATCTAAAGACGGTTCCCGCGCTAAAAGAGTTAACCCTTTAACCGCCAAATTATTCAATCTGAATTTTCAACCACTTGAAGTTGTGTCTCGCTGACGCGATCCACAACTTCAAGTGAGTGAAAATTATTCAGATTTGACAAAATGGAGGTCAACTGTTTTCAAATATCGCTGATTGATGTCACATTTTATCTTTAACATTTTTAAAAGGTGGTACTTAATGTGCTAATACAAACTGAAAACCCGAATATATGCGACACCGGCGGTTAAAGGGTTAATATAACTCCCCACTGGGCACACAACGTTGTAGAACGTCGCAACAACGTCGTGCGCCCAGTGGGTGGTCGTGACTCGTGTGTAACAGATGGAACGATGTAGCGCGACCTATATGGCATATCGACAGAATGTATATGCAAGTAAAAATATTTATCAAATATTTATCAATAAATGGGGTTTGTTTTAGCTTTGATATTTATCCGATGATACATAAACCTATAGCATAGGCCATATAATCTAAAACAAGACCATGAAGTCCTATATCATCCCCCGTCATAAATTAGGTTGAAGTTTTTGTGGTCACAAATATTTAAATAGTCGACTTGTGGTGGCCATTTTAAATTTGCACATCTCCATATCGTGGGGAATTGTGAAATTTCCAACTTTATTTTTGTTGTTTTTGCGGCCACAAAAAAAATGCAGCAACTTAAGAAAATTATACCTACACATCTCAATATCGTGAGGAATGTGATTGTAAAATTCGAAGTTTGAAATTTATGTTTTAGAGTTTTTCGCCCACAAAAAAAATTGAGTTGACCGTTGTCGGCCATTTTGAATTTTGGTAGCATCTCTAAAAAATCACTTGCACATCCCTATGTTGTTAGGAATGTCATGTTAAAATTTCTAAAAAAATAGACGAGTAGTTTTTGCGCCCACAAGAAAACCTGACGCCTGACGCTGGAATCCTGGCGCGACTAAAATCACCCTTCCTCTACGGTCGGAGGATAAAAAAAATATGCTCAAATAACGTTAGTGGAAATCGAATCATATTCTTGAATCAATGGTAGAGAGGGAGACGTGGCGCATTGGCAGAGCGCCTGACTGCCACGCCTGTCATGCATGCGTCCCGGTTTCGAACCCCGCTGAACCTGTATGGGTTTTTTAGATAAATATCCTTGTAGCTCCCTTCTTAATGTCACTAGGCGACCACGTTAATGTCAGCCACGTCAAGTTAAGGTTGAAACCAGTGTAGCGACGTTAATTCCGCGCTTATTCACGGGATCAATGTCCATATTTTTCTTATCTGATTAGATCCCATAATATTTTCATCCTTCTGTGGATTTTTCACTTATGGGCGTCACAAGCTACCATCTATCGAATAATTTTGCGTTAGCCCTGCTCATTGATTGCATAAGTTTCCTGTCTAAGCTTCCTGCCAATACTGCACTGTCAAATTGGCTGTGACGAGCCAGCCAATTATTAGCTGACTGCCACACGCCGCGGTAGGCCTATGTATGTTAAACCGTCCCCTCGGAACTGAAGTGTCATAACTGTCACTCGGTAGATAGGATATTCCGAGGGGACCTCCAACAAACTTTTCATGAATAAAAAATGTCCTTAAAATGGACCCTCTTATAATCATGATAATAGATCACGCGATAGCCAAAAACAATCAATCAATCAATCAATCAATCAATCAATCAATCAATCAATCAATCAATCAATCAATCAATCAATCAAGCAATCAAGCAATCAATCAATCACACGTCCATAGTACCTTAATCCTCAGCGGACCGAGCTCAGAGGGGTACAAGTCATAATCCAGGTTTGTCAACAGGGAGCCGGTCCGCCTAGGATGTTTTTATCGCCAAGGGGATATCCAACAAAGTTTTCGTAGATGAAAATATTCTTAAATGGCACCTGGCTACAATTCCTATTTAACGCGACACCATAAACTACTTTATTCTGGTGCGCCCCTTATCGCCATCATTCAAGAGATTTAAAGTGCTCTCAATGCCACCTTTCAGGGATCAACCTTCACTCTTGTACAGTGACTCAACGCTCCGAGCGTCACTGTTATCAGAGTGAAGGATCAACCATTCTTTCCAGATTCCACTTCATAAAATTAGCCGCCTGTACTGGTAATGTTAGGAGTCGATTTTGAAGCACTCTTAACTCTGCAGCCCTCCATTCCGACGTCTCTTGCACGACATCGTCTGTACAGCAGGGGGCCCACCACAAATCACTGTGTGCACAATGATAATAAATAGATAGCGTTAGCCGACTGGCCCAGGTGGCAACATTCGGGTGCGAGTAAAGGTACGATATGATCCACCGATCGGAGTGAGTCTAAGCGCACAGATTAGAACGCTCAGTTGGTCGCAGATAAATATTGAGATTCAGCCCCGACTCGGTCAACGTGAGACGGCATATCGTGTTTCTCTCCTGTCTCTGTCAATGTGATACGATTTTCTGGATACCGCCATACCACGTTTATTATTCAAGGGATCTATTATAATACTGCACATAGTTCGGGTGATATAATTATTAATCATCTGTCAATAACGTTACCGGTGTTATCGGTGGATATATGACTTAGCCTAATCTATGGACAGCTGGATACCTGCTCTTTAATCCGGTATGTATGAATGATAATGTGATAACATAGTAAACATGAGACGTCAGTTTAGCCATGCACAGCCAAGAGGCAGTAACTGCGTACTTGAAAAGTAATCAGTTACTGCCTTTTGGCTTTGTAGAGCAGAGTTAGACGTAGGCCCTATCTGATCTTTGCCCAGTTATGAACTGCATTTTTTATACAAATCATGAGCTTCGGCCTGTTTTACCTTTTACGCGCTATAGTTATCTTATTTAATTTTTCACCCTATTAAAGTTGTGTCTCGCTACCGCGATCCACAACTTCAAGTTGGTTACAAATACTGACATTTGTTTAATTTGCAAATCTTAATGTTTCAACACACATTTGGTCCCCAATAACTGTGATTTAACATGCTAATAAAATAAATTAAAACGACTATAGGCCTATAGTCGTGCTTAGCGGTGAAAGGGTTAATTTGTGCTGCATCTAAGTAAACGCCAAACATTTGTATGACAGTATCACAATGCTGGACCAACGTCGAAAACGTTTGGACGACGTTGTATGAAGGTTATTTACAATGTTTCACTCGTTCGATATGTTTGAAGCTGGCAATTGCGTGAGAAGTGACGGGTTCAAGCAATTGAAAAATTCCCAAACGACGATGTTTTAATATTCAGAGGAATATATGTATTTTTACTTCAGAAAGTTGGCGGAGTCATCAGGTCCATTTGAGGTACCTTGGCCAATTAAACTTTCGCAGTAAACAAATGAAGCTTAGAAAACAACCATTTATTCGGTAATAGTCTTTGCGTAATAACTTATGTGCCTAATCCGTGCCAGATAGTTAGACCATAACTATTGATCAAAATGTGCGATTTCAGGTAAAGATATACCATGAGAAATGTCAACTTACTCAAATTCAAGATGGCCGACCTGCGATCACTTTTGACTTTAATATATTTAATAACTGGAAAATCGTGCCAGATCGTCAGACCATTACTGATGAACAAAAGGTGAGGTTTCAGTGAGGGATATGTTCTTAAAAATTTCAACTTGATTCAATTGAAAAAATGCTGACATACGGCAAATATTGACTTTAAAATGCGTAATATCTGGAACACCATACCAGTTAGATAGTTCATTACCTTAGAATAAATTGTGTGCTTTCAGGGGGGAGATGCCCTGAAAAAATTCACTTCGATAAAAATTAAAATGGCGGATTGTGATCATAGTTGACTTTAATATGCGTAATATCTGGCAAACCGTACCAGATAGTTAGATCATTACTATTAAACAAAATGTGCAGTTTCTGAGAGGGTTATGTCCTGAAAAGTTTCAACAAAATTACATTTTAAATTACACACTTGCTGTTAATTTTCCCCGCCTTTTTTTCAATTAAATAAAAAAAGGTGGGCTGTTGTAATTGAGGTTTATTGGCGTCGGTGTTGGCTTTAACCATGTTAACATTTCCCTGTGTGCACAATAACCTGAAGTTTTCCTTCCCTGTATCCTTCTCAAATTTGTTCTGCATCTTGCTAGTAACCAGCACTGAGACAAGTTCAATAATGACAGAAAAAATATTCATAATGGCCGATTTATTGCGATTTTTCACATTTTACGTTAGTAATCTTACTTTGTGGACGCGGTAACTTCACCAAACGTTTCCCATGTATCCTCTACAGTTTTTTAATATACATGGTACTCATAACCAGTTCTTGGAAAAGTTAAAAAATGGCTGAAAACAATTTAAAATGGCCGATTTATTTATTCACATTTTGTCAATAATTTTAGCTTGTGGGCGCGATAATTTGAAAGTTTTTCTTGCTTTGTGCTCAAATTTGTACTGCATGCTGCTAATAACCATGCAGTTCTCGGAAATGTTATCAAGAATATAAACAATAACAGAACAAAACAGCGTGAGTGGCAATCAAATATGAGGACAAATGATATTGGAAGAGTCTTTTAAATATTGAACAATTTTTTAAATCGTTTGGTCGTTGGTGACAATATTCGGGTAGATATTGTTTTCTTACTTTGCACAAAAATAATTCATCACATTGAGGGTTGTTATTACAACAAATACATATTCTATTAATTCTTGGTATGTTTGTATAACGTCCGACTCCAATAGGTAGCTTGTGGTTACAGGTTCTAAATTTACAAAATGTTTTTCTTTCGTACAATGGTAAACAACAAAGATATTGTGCGAATTTACGATTAAAAGTACATTTACTAGATTTAATTATCGCATCTCGTCATTGTTGTTCGAATTGGTCTTCTAATCGTTATTTGATGACCATATGAAAATTAAAAAGGTTACCACTGTTGTTTCGAGGCATTACAAGCAAATTGGGAAACCTGAATGGTCTAATATATTATGTTTAATAGTGTCCAGCATTTAGCATGTTTAGAGAATAATGTGCTATTAGTGGAGTAGTGACAAAGTAAATTATAAAAACGTTGTTGTCGTCGCCTGACACTAATTTATACCAAAAATAAATCATTCAAGTTATAATATAATGAAAGTGGGAAGCGCCCAGTCTCGCAGTAAACCATACAACTGGGTGTTGATCGTTTGAGACCTAACACATACTTTTAATATATGAGATAAAGTCTATCTATAATTAAAACGTTTTTATATCCCCAAACTTGACAGCCATACTACAGAATTGGCAAAATCAATCACTCAAACAGTTCTAGTTGTAAGTCAATAGGTAGATCGAGCTGTTTTCATTTCCAAATTGCCCTACCAGGCTACCAGATGTGTCTTGTGCCGTGCAAACGAACCATTGTAATTAAAAACTACACCCAGATACTTAAGTGAATAAACAATTGATATATTTTTCCCGTTCAGCCTAAAATTAAAATTGCCTCTGTATCTATCCTTTAGGAAAATGACAATCTCTGCTTTTTCTTCTGTATTTATACTAAATTTCCAACATTTACAATATTCTGCCAAACAATTTAGTGATTTTCGTAAACCTTCGGGGGTTTCAGAAAAAAAAGCTGTATCACCCGCATATAATAATATTTGTATTTTTAAATAGTTCTCAAACACGCTATCGGAAAACGAGAGGTTTCTAACATTATTATATTTTAAAAATTACTCTAAATAATTTAGAGCAAATAACAGCGGCGATAGGCTTTCTCCTTGTCTATGTAACACCAGTGCAGACAGTGGTGCAAACAAACACCTTCTCTCAGAAAACATTATTCACTTCATACTATTATTTAGATCGAAAGATGAAACAAGCATCTCTCAACTTTATATAAGGCTGTAACCATGGTAGCAGCAGTTACCATGGTTACAGCTGGGACTGGCTAGCTCGTTCCGTGGTCTGGTTTTCAAGATTCAGTATTGTGGGGAGCCTTTGTGACCGATAGATAGCGTACTCGACATCAGACCACCAGTCTCTCGGATTGACTCCCCCTTTTATTTATTCACAACTCGTTGGGAAGAACAATACCAGAAAAGACTTTGGAGTCAATCGTTACAATTACAAAGCTCAATAGGAACCCAGCAAATACAAAACATTTGTATAACATTGGTACAACGTCAGCCCAACGTCTTCGACGTTGGTCCAACATTGTACAAAAATTATATACAATTTTTTTGTGTTGGCTCTTTTTTGTTCACCGGTCTGGTGACAGTACATGATGTCGAGGTGATAATGCTGTGTACATACAGACCTGACCTTTGAAGTCATAAATATCCAGATATTTATGATGTCCTTGTATCACTGTGATTATTCCTGCTGTATAGCACAATGGCCGCGTGTGCCTTCTGGCAGTGGGACAGATCTGATAAAATGGGGCATTCAGCTAAAGATACTCAGAGGGATTATTGTCAAAGGACATGAGCTCGGATTGGTACCGTATTACATTGTAGTGGCGAGGAGAAACATAACTTTTAAATAATAGCTAGCAGTCTTTCGCAGTGTTCTTCTGCTAACAATTTAGCAGTTGACATTAGCTCAACATCGACCGTGCTCAATCAACTGGTGTATTTTTTTATGTGACAGGTCAAGTCTTCATTATTTGAAATCGATACATTATTTTATGATTAACATCAGCAAAAACCTCATTAAAATGATTTTTTTTGTATAATATTTACAATAGTTTTAGAAACAGATTATTGAGATTCATATTTACCAGCCAAAAGCTTGAAACTGCTGCATAGAAGAAAGTTCACAATTATTTCAAGACATAATGCCGCTATAGCGGTTGTATTACATGAAATATTTGCAAGAAGTATTCATACAGACACATGTACTGCCGTGCAAGCCAAAAGGCAGTATCTGTTTACTTGTAAAGTAAGCAGATACTGCCTCTCGGCTTTGCACGGCAGTGTATAATTATGTCCACAATATCGTATGTTATGAAGATATCACACCTTTCAAGAGTAATCGGAGGTGACATGTACATGTATTTTTTTCTTCTTTGTAGTGCACTGTCAGATCACTGACGATGGAGATGTCCAGTTGATATCTAGATACCCAGTAACCGCATGAATTCATTGTGATACCTGTAACGAGAAGGTAATATCAGGATCTGATTGCAGCTATAGTGCATATTGTGATAATGTTCGATGCTTTCAAAAGTAGTGTGGTAATCATTTAACCACCAGAGCGCTCAGCTATTTAATTCAAATTTTCAGTCACTTAAAGTTGTGTCTCGCTAACGCGACACACAACTTCAAGTGACTGAAAATGTATGTGATCAGTGAAATTGAAGTCCCCAATATATATCAGTGTTTCAAGCTTGAAGGCTTATTTTACTTTTAACATTTGATTATAAGGTCACAATAAAACACAGGATGTCTACTGTAGTCGACAGTAGTGCTATAGGGGTCATGATGATGAGTCATATCATTCATTTGAAAAAAAACTGACTCAACCCTTTCACGGCTAAGTACGGCTATAGTCGTTTTCAATATTTTAATTTTTCCTTCAAAGAAGAAAAAGTTTAAGGTGAAATGAACAGTCAACCTTCTAAATTAATTCAAATTGTGCAAACGTAAGTAATTTTTACACACTTGAAGTTGTGGATCGCGGTAGCGAGACACAACTTCAAGTGGGTGAAAAACTAAATCATTTAATTTAGCGTTTTAATGGTTTATTTTCTACACCTTGAGAATCGTTTTAGAAAGAACATTTTGATTGAACTGTTTTAACAATAGATGGCTATTTAATCTTTAATCTGTTATTAATAATGTTATTAATAAGGGTAAAAAAGATCACCGAGTAATCTATTGTCATCATACGTCATCTCGATGTAAATACTGACCAGTATCGATCACAACCAATACGGTATTGAGCAGCTGAAGTTTTGCAGAGCTGTTACAGTAGTTATAAATACCCTGATCAGATGCGTAATAAAGGTATGTCCAGGTAAAAGTATACTGCCGTGCAAAGCCAAAAGGCAGTAACTGCTTACTTCACAAGTAATCAGCTACTGCCCTTTGGTTTTGCATAATAGAATAGTAATTGTGGGCAAGTCACTGGTAATAATCTATAATTATTAAACTAGTACATTCTATCCTATATAGAAAGAAATGTTAAGCTTGAATGGCTTTAAAATCGAAGTTTAAGATACTAGCTTTAATTATTAGCAATTATTTTCCAAAATAGTTTCTGCAAAGCCAAAAGGCAGCGTCTTCTTACTTGTAAAGTAAGCAGATACTGCCTTTTGGCTTTGCACGGCAGAACAGTACTGTGCATCTTTATTGAGAAGTCATGCCAAAAGTAAATGATTCAGTCAACCCTCCGTATATTTATTAGTGTCAATGGGGATCACCTTTGAGTTTTAATGTGTTGAGGATGGGTGCGCCGTGTTTGTATTGATCCCGTTATCAGACTGCAGTTAAGTGTTTGACACTGGAGACTCTACGTGATTGTTGAATAAGAGGGGTTTGAAGTGTGTCTCCCTGTAATAGCGTGATCAGGTAAGTTAGCTTAGACTCACCTGTATTGTTCTTGGATCGGTCATCTGGTAAGTATTTTTTTCTGTATGTGAGCTTAGACTCGCCTGTATTGTTGTCTGCTCAGTAGAATGTCGGTATATAATTTGGGGTTTGATTCCTCATATATGGTCAATGGTTTGACCAAGTTCAAAATGTATTACAGTCAAACTGACGGAGCAGCAAGGAATTCTAGCCGATGTGTTCATATTTTCTCAGGTGTTTATAAAAAATAATGATGCCAGTCAAAGAGTGAAGTTTTTTTTGCAAAAGAGTTTAATCACTTGTTCGTATAATTATCGATTTTCAGATCGCTCATGTATGTAGTTTTCATGTAAGTGGGGTTAGTCTTGTCTGTATTGTTCTTGGGTCGTTCCAATAAGTAGGTTTTTTCATGTGAGTGACCTCAGATTTGCTTATTTTGTTATCAGCAGAGCTTGATACTTGCCTGCATTGTTGTTAGATCAATCATGTAAGTATTGTTTCTGTATGTGATCTTAGAGACGCCTGTGTTGTTGTTAGATCATGTAAGTATTGTTCCTGTAGGTGATTTTACAGACGTTTGTACTGTTGTTAGATCAATCATGTAAGTAGTGTTTCTGTATGTGATTATACAGATGCTTGTACTGTTGTTTGATCATTCGTGTAAGTAGTGTTTCTGTAGGTGATTATACAGATGCTTGTATTGTTGTTTGATCATTCATGTAAGTAGTGTTTCTGTAGGTGATTATACAGATGCTTGTATTGTTGTTTGATCATTCATGTAAGTAGTGTTTCTGTAGGTGATTATACAGATGCTTGTATTGTTGTTTGATCATTCATGTAAGTAGTGTTTCTGTAGGTGATTATACAGATGCTTGTATTGTTGTTTGATCATTCGTGTAAGTAGTGTTTCTGTAGGTGATTATACAGATGCTTGTACTGTTGTTTGATCATTCGTGTAAGTAGTGTTTCTGTAGGTGATTATACAGATGCTTGTATTGTTGTTTGATCATTCATGTAAGTAGTGTTTCTGTAGGTGATTATACAGATGCTTGTATTGTTGTTTGATCATTCATGTAAGTAGTGTTTCTGTAGGTGATTATACAGATGCTTGTATTGTTGTTTGATCATTCGTGTAAGTAGTGTTTCTGTAGGTGATTATACAGATGCTTGTATTGTTGTTTGATCATTCATGTAAGTAGTGTTTCTGTAGGTGATTATACAGATGCTTGTATTGTTGTTTGATCATTCATGTAAGTAGTGTTTCTGTAGATGAGCTTAGAGACGCCTGTATTGTTGTCAGATCAATAAATTAAGTATGTATTTTTTCTGTAAGTGGGGTTAGACTTGTCTTATATATCAGATAAGTTGGTAAGTAAACTAGATCACATATTTTTATCTATAATGATCTTAGACACGCATGTACTGATGTAGGATCAATCACGAGAGTACTTTGTTTTGTAAGTGAGTTTTTTCCACAACTCACATTGACGCAGACTGGCCTGTATTGTTATCAGCTCTGGTGGGAGTAACGTTAGTCTATCGTTTTAGTAGTTTTTTCTTGCAAACGAGCTTATAACAAACTTTTATATTAGCTGTATAATCTGAGTAGTTTTTCTTTAAGTTGATCTTAGATTCGTCTATAATGTTGTCAGGTCTCGCGAGAGTAGTTTTTCTGTAAGTGGTTCTGAAATAGCTGGCTTGTGTTGTTGCCAGTTAAAGGGACATGCCCAGGCTAAAATCATCAACACATCGGTGATTTTATTTTTGCTTCTTAATATGAACATATGATGCAAGCATGTCCATAGACTAGAACTGCGAAAGTTTTTTTAATTTTTCTGTTGCGCATTCATCAGTTAGGCTAGATATAGAGCCGAAATTCCTGTATTTCTTATTTTTGACATGGTTGTCAATAATTAGAAATCCGGAATTTCGTCTCTATATCTAGCCTAACTGGTGAATGCGCAGCACAAAATTTTAAAAAAAAATTTGCAGTTCTAGTCTATGGACATGTTTACATCATATGGTCATATAGATTTTTTGAAGATATTAGCCTGGGCCAGTCTCTTTAATTCACTGTCATCGGGAATTGGCATTTAAACACCAGGTTTGTAAATGTTTTACATTAAAGCTATATTTTCACGTAAATTGTTTGGATTTAATATTATACCTGAAGCTATAGTTGGGCCTCTCGTAATGTTGGGAGCCAGATGGGTTGTATTAAGTCTAGCTGACTTTATTACTGTGATGATTTATTTTTTATTCTACTTTTAATTTATAATCTTTTTCATATTATACTCCAATACAGCATCATTCACTATGACATTTTAAAAGTTTTTCGTTTAGTATATTCTAGATCACCACCACTTAGAATAAATAAATCTGTCCTGCGCATAGGCCTGTACATCCATAAAGAACATCGGCAAATGATGGACGATAATAGATGATAATGACAACTACTAAAAAAATCGGTCAAATCAGTCAGCTATAAATGTCGCCATCCTAAATGAGAGACGTCATTTTAATATAGAGGATGTTGAGCACACTTTTTTAATTAATTATATAAATTACATGTGATATAGTGTTTCATCTAGCTCTGAACATTATGACATTATATCTTGTAATATTGAATCCAAAAAATGTGACTAGCCTAATTTCCACCTACTTGAAGTTGTGGGTAGTGGTAGCGACACAACTTCAAGTGTGTGTGGGTGGTGGGGGGGGGAGGGGTGTTAAATTAGTAAACTCGACGGAGAAAGGGCTAATAATAAATTCTAGAAGCATGCAATGTTGTTAATTTTCTGACATACTGTTGCATTATGTCAAATCATGCCGATAAGACAGACAGCGCTGTGCCAATGATACACTGCGTTGCCCATCCCGAGAGATATGAGATATAGTAATCGCTTATACGACAAGGCAGATAACGATTAAACGCTCTCAGCAGGTCAACAGGTTATAACTCTAACACACCGATTTGACCCCCAGCATTGATTATATTAAATAAGCTGACATATAAGTATCTTAACCCTTTAACCGCCAATTATATTTGTGTGGGTTTTTTTTCATTTTTTATTAGCACGTTAAATACCAGATTTTTAACATGGTAAAGAAAAAATGTGACCTAAATCGATTTCAAAATCCTTGACCTTCCATTTTGTTAAAGCTGAATAATTTTCACTCACTTGAAGTTGTGTATTGCGTCAAGTGGTTGACAATTCAAATTAAATAATTTGGCGGTTAAAGGGTTAAATATTAGAAGCATAATAAACATACTTTTCAGAATTAATAGGATCGGCGTGATCCGTAACCACTGGGCACACGTCGTTGTATTGACGTTGTATCACGATTCAACGTTGATACAACGTCGTGTGAATGTTATATTTCAGTGTAATCTAATCCATGAATTAAGTGTACTGTATCATGCATCTAAATTATTGAACACTTCATAAAAATAAAAAATACTCAGAATCTTTGTGTCGGATTAAACGTTGTACGGCCTAATGATTTGTATCTACATTTGGCCAACATCCAGGCAGCATCGGATCAAATCGTCGTGTTGGGTGGTCTGTATATTATATCATCCATCATATGTGTCATAAAGCATAGGACACGATAAAAACACAGAGATGGATTGTCTGTTCCATGGAGATTTCATAAGATCCTCTGGGACGATATATTCTATTTCGCCCTTTCGCACATAAAGTGTCCACATCTGCCACTACGTTGAGTGTCAGATAGGATACTTTAAATCCAATGGGGGCCCTCCCATTGGATTTAAAGTATCCTATCTGACATTTAATGTGCAGTCGAAAAAGATATCCCCCCATCGACTGCACATTAAATGTTGTTATTGTGGTTATTGTGAGGTACCACCACCTCTTTTAAACATCAGTTAGTTTGTAATGCAAATCAGTCGTGTACATCAGTATTCTTTGCTTTTCGTCTTCTATCTGTATTTTTACATCACATGTCTTTATATATTTTTCTAATCTTCATCCAACGTCTGGAAAAAATATGTCACATGTATGATATTTAAAAGAAATCCGAATACAAATTAATTAACTCAATAATCCACTATTCTGCCGTGCAAAAGCAAAAGGCCAGTATCTGTTTACTTTAAAAGTAAGCAGATACTGTTTTTTTTTTTGCAGAGCAGTATTATATATCATTATTCATCCTTTTTGTTGCGTTGTTAACCTTTTCATTGCTGAATTATTCGTTCTTTTGAAGCTAGTGTTGCCTATATATCGTATTCTTGGATATGAAAGGGTGTATCTGCCACTTGGAGTGGCAGACACACCCTTTCATATCCAAGAATACGATATATATATATTAGAAATTACCATGGGAAAAGCAGTTCCAAAATAATTATTTTATTGTATTTATATTTATATAACGGAAAGGGTTATTTTCGAACCCTGGCAGCCAGAGTGTCTAATGACTCATTTAATGACTCATATGGATGCGACACTGTGGCTGCCAGGGGTCGAGATATGGTAGATTTATTTCGCTGTGTATACCTGTATTCTGCACGTTTCTTTTTTTTATGATAAGCTCTATATACCCAGCAATATCCGATAAAACAACGGGTGATTATCTAATTTTGCCGTGGTGCAAAGCTAAAATGAAGTAGTAGTTGCTTACTTTTCAAGTAAGCATGCCAGGAGTGCATGCCAGGATCCAGATATACTGGTGGAGGAGTTCTATTTTTCGTCATTCGAAGCTGGAATTGCTAACGCAATTTCCAGCTTCAAATGACGAAAAATACATAAATGTAGTATATATTTGACGACAATTTGTGTCATTTTATGGTTACGTTCATTGACGAATGACGAGGGAAATTTCCGTCATGTATGGTAGTGAAAAGGTTAAAATAAGCAGCTGTGAAATGACAGTGGCTGCTCTCCTGCATGGAAAGAAAACGCCAATTATAATAATTAACATTTACAGCACGGAAATAGTTTTATGTAAGCCTATCTAAAAACCATAAAAATGTTATGGGCTCACGTCCCCTAGACATATAAAGATGTTTAATATTACAGTGCGGCGATCGGGTTTAGACGTGAAACTTTGTAGAGCTGAAGTCAATCCCCGCGCTGTGATTGTTAAGACCATGCTGGGGCTCATCCCACTCAACATCTTCAAATTAGGATTATCTTAACTTTCATCTATTTCCATTAGAAAATTTATGATCATCTTAACTTTTTCTAATGGGAATGAGATAAAGTTCAGATTATCTTAATTCATAGATTCTGTGGGATGGGTCCCTGCTCCTGAGCGTATCTATATAAGTCTTTATTGTGTAAATTTGATTCTGATTCTCCTCCTTTTAGACGTAAAAGGCGTTATGGTATAATTTATCGATAAGAATATGTCTAACACACATAATTAAGTACATGTGGAATCTTTCTTTGTCATACCATAAAATGAAACGCCGTAAGAAAATCTTCAATTTGCTGTCCCAAAAAGTACATGATTTTCTTCTTTGAGACACATTTAATAGACCTATCATTGGTTACAAGTCATGGCTAGTATTTAGTTAAAATTATCCCAATACTATATATATAGTCTGAAAATATCCCTACGACTTTGGCTGTTGACCTTTCTTTTCTCAATACAGCGCAGAGCTGTCTACAAGTGTATATTCCCCCTTATCGCAATACAAACGCTGGCTGAGCATTACACACTGGACACACGACGTTGTTACGACGTTAAATCAACGTCAATGACGCGTTGATTCAACGTGGCAACAACGTCGTGTGCCCAGTGGGAACCTTGAGCCAGCGTCTGGTGTATTCTGCCTTGCGATGGCTGACAACAGTAACTGCCTACCCGAAAAGTAAGCAGTTACTGCATCTCTTCGCCATTGCATCGTATTATTCTGTTCCGTACCTCTCTCTCACATTCTCTTCTCCTCACTTCTCTATTGTACAGGCTTACCTCACCTTGCACAGCATGACATGTGTCTTCTGACAACAACACCACACCGCCACCAATCATGGACGTAAACACGACTGAGCACGATCCCGGCGCGGGCGTCGCAGACAGGTCGCAAGCGCCTGCTGGGGATGGCTGTACGCCCTCTGGCGAGGTGGTCGAAACCAGCCAGGACGCAGACGACGTGCGCACGCAGTCAAACCTGCATCAGTATTACCTCCTGGCCGCCATGGAAGACATCGAGGAAGACGAGGTCAATCTATAATTTATTTAATGCTTATTGCCCAGGGATTGTACGCTGGTTCAGGGTGCTTTGTTTGAAGTAAGACTAGTGAATAAGCTGATCCACGCGCGCTTTGCTAAAATAAAATAGCTGAATTCAGTCAGATTTACAGCATGTCATATCTGTCCAATCTGGTGTTAGGAATCATATATAAACAACTGTTATCCAAGTTAAACTAATACATTTATAAAACTATTTAACCCTTTGACTTCCAGGCCGGGGTGCATGCCAGGATCCAGATAATTATACTGGTGTAGGAGTTCTATTTTTCGTCATTTGAAGCTGGAATTGCTAACGCAATTTCCAGCTTCAAATGACGAAAAATACATAAATGTAGTATATATTTGACGAAAATTTGTGTCATTTTATGGTTACGTTCATTGACGAATGACGACGGAAATTTCCGTCATGTATGGTAGTGAAAAGGTTAAAATAAAAATATAAAGTTTATTTTTTATAGTGCAAACACTTTAACCTAATATGTAATGTAACGACCATGGAAATGAATAGGTATCAACCCATTGATTTATAAATGACTGACTTTTAATATAATCAAACTGTATAAAATTAAAGTTAACGTGATAAATGTATTAAATGTCATCTTCACACACAGTTATTCCTAATTATTTATACTAAAATATCGAGGATTTATTTTTCCCAGCTGCTCTCTCACGACAGTGATCCAATTGTGAATTATTGAAAAATGAATCGTACCCCTCAAAAAAACATATGTTGATGGTCCAACATCAAACCAACATTGGCTCGGCGTCTTGCGTTTACTATTCAGATACAGATCAGCATTGTTTAGATGTACAATAGTGAGGTCTCAGTCATATATAAGTTATAGATGTATCCACGACGTATGCCCTCAGGCCATATGCATTTTTGTCTTCATATTCACCATACTTATCACACCTGCGCGTATGTAACTCGGTCAGGTATTGGGCAATTATATATATACTATATCAGACAGTTCACAGATTTCCAACCGTTGTAACTCAAGTCAAATTCGTTATTACATGTATTGTAAAATACAGAATGTGGGCTTATATAGAATTTTATCAATCTAATTTATATCTTAATTAATAAGAAAATGCTAGTTATATGATAATTATCAATCTAATTCATGCTATTTAATTAATTTGTTTCAAATCAGATTAAAACAAAAATGATAGTTATCATATCTCTATTTTATATACGTATGAGTAGTTTCCATACAAGGGACGCGGAACAAATATTACCCTAATAGGCCCATGATTGCAGGAAGCAACTGGTTAATCACTGTCTGGTCCAGATGCTGCGTGATAATAATCACTGCTCTGCGAAGTCAAAATAAAGTAACTGCCCACTTATTCACCATGCAAGTAGCCAGCAAACACAAACCATTTGTATAACATTTGTACAACGCCGCCCCAACGTCTTCGACGTTGGTCCAACATTGCACAAATGTTATACAAATGGTTTGTGTTTAATGGGTAATGACCCTTTAAGATCTTGGCTATGACTTTTCTGAAAATACTTAAGGTACGTGCAGTGTGGAGAAGTAGGGCAACTACATATTTTATCAATCAGAAGCTGTCGGCTCCGTATTACGTTTTGCATCAGATAAAACACGATCGAATGCAGGTACGGTGATATAATTTTGATCCACAAGCATACACCATATACTGTGTAAAAGGTGAATTGATGTATTTATACGTCATGGCGGGGTGGTGGTGGTCGGGGGGGGGGGGGGCAGACTGGCAGGCGCGCGCCTTGTGTCTCTTGATGAGCGTATACTATATCTATCTTTAAAAATGATTCACATTATGAACGTGTCTGTACAGCTCGTGAAGGCGGAGGGGTCGATCTATCTGTAAATATTTGGGTTTGCTAAGCCCCCGCGGATTAATACAACGCTTCATTTGCCAGACTATGGAGATAGTATCTCCGTGATCCAGACCACAATGGGAAATCGGGAGGTGAGACAGCTCCAGGACAGCGCAGCGTTCGTAAATCAATCGCAGATCTGTAAACGTAGGAAGGATACGTCGTACAAGTGTCAGGAAAATCAGTGTATTTAATATACGATGTGCCGCGTGGCGCAGGTCTGTCGCGCAGAACCAAAAGACGGCAACTGCTTCCTTTTCAAGTGAGCAGCTACTGCTATTTGGCTTTACATAGTAAGGCCTTCAATCACAATGTGCGGTGTAAGACGTTGGGTCGGCGACCTGCGTCGCAGGCCCAACGCTGAGCCAACATCTCTCGCAACAGGTTTTTATTTGCTTCCCAGTCAACCGAGAAAGTAAACACACGCATGGCGCTGTCGTCATTACAACAAAAAAGAACCTTGACTGAATAGGAAATTTTATTTCGCTGCTTCTGTGCAAATTCACCGCCGTTTTCAGGACATGCTTTCACTGGACTGGCACGGGACGTTGCTAGGACGTTGTAATGGCGGCGCAGCAGTCCAGAGCGACTGGGATCTGGCTTCTCCTCATGCAGGTTATTTTACGTGAATTTTAAAGAGACATTAAAGGGACATTATATTTAAAGCAGGGCGCACACGCGTACATGCACGTATATTTTCTTGCGCGTCACTTTATGGTTTGAATACAAATGTAGGACCGCATTATTATGTTGCTGTTTATTTTTAATGTATTTTGCTTTTGCTGTGCTTTTCATCCCGATGGGGTTACTTGCAGTAGTGCCGTCACACCAGCTTATACAGACATCTAATTAAATGTATACCCGAGGGGGCACACGACGTTATTGCGACGTTGAATCAACGTTAATGACGTTGATTCAACGTCGCAAAAACGTCGTGTGCCCAGTGGGATTGTGATAACGTTATGTCATAGCGGCAAACGTATGGTGTACATAGTTGATTTACTAGCTGTAAATATAATTAAAACCTCTTCCATAAGCACTGTTTCTCAAAACACCGATTATATAAATTAGTATCTGTCTTTTTATTTTGTACATAAATCGCATAAATAATTATCTGCCATATATATCTGTATATGTATATATATAGTTTGGTCAATCATTTGTATCTAAAATCACACACTGGCATATTGTTTGACTTTCATTATTTACATTGCCGGATATTATTATTCGACTTACGCCTTAATATTTCGCATTTCAGATTATACCTTTGCCAACACCAGTCCCAACGAGAGCTGAAGCACCAGGGACATTATTTGTGAGTTTATACGTATAAACAAGAACTGTATCAAGCTTTTTCTATTAATTATAATGAGAAAGCGAATTAAATGAGTAAGTTTGCATAACATTTGAAACTGTGAGGATGTTGTGCATTTGTATATCGAAAAATAAAGAGGATAAGCACACACACTGTATTTATGTAGCCGGGTGTGTGAAAGGTGGACTGGGGCCTAGTGCACCACTTTACGTCTGACGTGGGACGTTAATTTCCGACGTCAGACGTCGTAACGACCGACACTGACTGTCCCGACTCACGTCAGGTGCACAACACAAGGTCGTTACAACGCCTCACTAAAGAGCAGCGTTCCCACACGGGGTAATCAAAAACACAATAATTTTACAATAGTAAAAGGTTTGTTATTTACCCAAGCTAGTAAACAAACTATTAAACAGACGCACACTATATCAGTGACTTAGAATAAACTTATCGGAACATATTCTATCACTATATGAACCGTATAAAGTTAAATAAAAGTAAGAAATTAGCATATAAATTACATCATTGCCCATTTGTGCGGTAGATATCAAAACTGTGTTCGCAAAGCTGCCATAAATCGGTATATGTATTTTAGTATATAAACTTTTGCTCCTTGCTCAACTGTATAAGATATTAATTAAACATTTGAATTTATTCGGCATCGATATTCTAGACTATATCTTTTTGGAAAAATGTGTAAATTTTCCTCCAATTATCATGTTTTAAAAACCCCATGATACTATTTCCCCTTGTTAGTTTCGGTGACGATGACCGTGTAGGCATAAGCTTGTTATTACAGCTCAGCTTACACTGTTAACAGTAACATGACTAGCAAACTGACCAAAAGGCTCTAAGGGAGATACAACTAGAAGCATTCAGCGTAAATGGAAGTCGTCAAAATTTAAATTATCCTCATTCAACTTATTTAAAAGTATATTGTTTTGTTTATTAATTTTTTTGTCTTCATTTGGGAGCTCGTTTAACTTATATTTCTTTTCAATTTTATTAATCTTGCCGCAATTCACACCTCAAGCAGGTAAATGCAAATATGTTTTTTCTTTAATTATCATAATACCTTTAAAAATCCTGAAGCCTCGTTATTGGGACGAAATAAACAATTTTGTATTCAATAAATTTAATTCAAAATAGGCCACGTTGTGAATAAAGGCGACGAGAAAGCACAAAGGTAAATATCATTTTTTCTCGTATGACGTATGTAATTTACGACGATTAGCCCTAGGCCTATATATATGCATTGTGTTCAAAATAAAATTAAAAATATGATTCAAAGACGTAACATTCAAAATAATTAGCATTAGTTTTTTCAACTTTGCAAGATGTAATAAAGACGGCAATTCAATTCAGTGTATATAAGTGATACACTATTGATAATAATTTGGTAATATGACATGATAATCTATTCATATACATACTTACAAAAAATTAGTTATCATATATCAGGTCTCATACCATATAAACAGTAAATGTACACCTGAGAGAGAAACTATCAACATGACACAGCGAACAACAATTATTACTATTGAAAAAAATGCTAAATAAATTCTTCAAGCATTAACTGCATGGTAACGAGAAACAAAGTAGGAATACATGTAATTCGTAACGTATAAGGTGAAGATATTCCGTATTGAAACTATTCTATTAACCCTTTCACCACTGGTACCGGCGTTGTGCGATATTATTACCGTCATTATCCCAGCACCCGGGCCTACTGTCTGTCATTGTCAATTGGGCAGAACTAAAGAGTATTTACCGCCAGCAGTTCGAGGGTTAAGAAAGCTACTTTTGAAGCAATCCGTGCAACATAACAGCGGTACCATGATAAATCAAGATGATTAGATAAAGTTTACGAATGAAACATCAACTGTTCTATATCTATAGAAAAATTTCATGAACATTTACATTATACCTTTCAGAAGAAAACGATATCAGTATATTCCTGACGCATAATTAGAGGGATAATGTTCGGCATTAGTAGACGATAAAAGTGTCAGGATTGATGAAATGCGCGTCACGATCTCTGTATAATACATACATTTTACGGCTAACGCCCCAGCAACGTCTACCCCCTAGTAGACGTGACATTTTGGTCGTAGATGAGGAGTAGCGTTGCAAACGCCGCAGTGGTGCACCAGACGTTTTGTCAACGTCTTAGGCGTTAACACGACGTTGATAATTTACCCTGGACCGACCCATTAACGACTGTTTGGTGCACTACCCCCCTGGAGTGATTACTACTCTGGCCATTAAGTCGACTCTTTAGCTCGATTGGTAGCGCTCGGGGGCATCATGATGTCAGGGTCGATGGTTAAAACAGCATTGAAAGAAACTAAAAATGTTTCTTATCCATTCACGTGTGAAAGTCAGTATTGTGGGGAACCTCCGTGACCGAGAGGTAGCGTGCTCGGCCTCAGACCGCCAGGGCTTGAATTTCGAATCCTGTGTCTGGAGAACAGTGTCATCTCAATCATCTCACCATCCTCAGGAGGTTCTCCTGGCCCAGTTTAGCCTATATGTGCACAAAGGTGGCTAAAGCCCGATTCATTTCATTTCATTACAACTTTCAGTGTTTCAATATTACTGATAATTATTTTAATTTGCGAGCAAACATTTCCAAATATTGATGCTTAAGCACTCATTTCATTCCCAATAACTGTGATTTAATCTGTAAAAAAAAACAGAGTAAAAACGACTATAGTTATAATTAACGCTTTAAGGTTTAGAAACGTCTGCAAATAGATCAGATTTGCTGCCATCAGTGGTCATGTGAGGTGGACAGGCAGCTAATGAAAATATATATTTATATAGATTTAAAAAATTTACATCGTAAAATGAAATTCACCAGGGAACAATTCCCCGACCAATAAGTTAGACCATATTACTAAATAACTATATGTCGGATCCGCATTCAAATTTAGATCTCTAAATGTTCGGATTATGTTTAATATCTTCCACATTTGTTCATTGTTTTGGCTTCTATTAACTCTTACAACGCTGAATTATTTTTGTTTAAACCATGGAGTCCAAAGGGTTTTTCAATTTAAAATCATCATAATTGTCTTAGTTAGCTCTTTCTGATACATTTGAATAGCGATGTTATGGGTCTACGACCGTCTTTAAACGTCAGAATCTGCCGTCTGCAGACGGCAGATTCTGACGTTTAAAGACGGTCCCCGCGCTGACAGGGTTAATGAAATTCACCAGTGAACAATTTTGACAAGCCACACGTTTATCCTTATTACTATATCAAATGTGATGTGAGTGACTTTTTGCAGATAAATGCTCACTTTCTGTTTAACTTTCGCATGGTCACGAGAATATCTTTATTCATCCCAGCAAACACGATATACTGACCCAATGTCGGCTGAATATTGGTGCAGCATCCATACCAACATCGGTGTATCATGCTGGCTGGGTAGTAGGCCTATTATTCAATGCAATCCGAAACGCAATATCCGCTTACTCAAAGTATTGCTTTTTTGGCTTTGAAGAAAAGCAGGGCCTAAACTTCTACGGACCCTTTGTATGGCTGTCAAAAATAAATCAGTTATTTGAGAAGAAAGAATGAATAATAATATAGCAACAGACAAATCTGATCTATCTCTCCAGCTTTATTGAAACGACGGAATACATAGGCGGAGAATTTGATTTTTTTTTTCTTTTATATTTTTTAATAATATAACAGACAAATCTGATCTCTCCGGCTATCTCGAACCTACAGAATAGGCTATAGAATGATAGTAGGCCCTAGACTGGTAATAAATGGGTTATTTTGAGAAAATAATAATAATAATATAACAATAAACACATCTGATCTACCTCTGCAGCTATCTCGAAAAGACGGAATAGGCGTAGAGCAGACGAGTCCAGAGGAACAAACACAGACGGAAGCACAGTCATTAGCTGGCGATCAGGACTTCAATCTGATACCAGCCCCTCCACCTCAACCGCTGATCAGCATCATAGATGACAGTAGCGATACCAGCACGTCACAAGAGGCTGTGAGTACCCGAGAAAAGACAACACATTGAGTCAATGTTGGTTTGATGTTGGGCAACATTGAACCAATATTGACTCAATGTATCGTGTCTACTGCAGTGGGATCCAGGTTTTTCAAAAACTTCAAATTCTACAACGCTCCACATATATATAATAGTATTATGCTACTTTCCGTTGAAATATGATATGAAGTGATACAAGTTAGGAAACGGCCACTTCCGGTGTGGAGTTTCCTAACTAGAATTATCATAATCTTTCTCGCACTTGGCTTTCACTATATGGTGAGATCTACGGTGGCTTTTTAGGGCTACCACAAATACAAGTTAGACGTTGTGGAAATACAAGTTATAGTTGTCGCAATGCAAGTTAGACCTGTAGAAATACCAGTTAATGTTGTTGAACTACATCTTGACTCTGTTGAAATACATGTTAGAATTGTTGAAAAACGAGTTAGTGCTTATTAAAATTAACTTGTATATCAACACCACTATTTTGTATTTTTACAACTCTCAACTTGCATGTCGCGAAATACAAATTAATTTTGTCGAACATCATGTTAGCTTTTAAACCATGTTTTTTATTCAAATGACAGTATTTTCTTAAGTTGTATTTCTTCACCTCGTATAAGATGTTGTTCAGCAAGTTTTTACTTCTGTGAAACTACACGTTATCTGACCTTGAGGAAGGGAATATATGTAATCCATGTCGCGGGGCCAAACAGATGTGCAGGACACATCAAACTGTCCTGTTAATCATTCCCAGCAAACACGAGACACTGAGCCAATGGATTTACAACGTTGGGCCATCGACCGGCTGACACATACCAAACACTAGGCGTTCACCCAAGGCCAGGTCAATGTTGTCTTGTCATCTGCGATGCTGAACCAACATTGATCAAACGCTTGATGAACTTTTCCCGTTTGCTAGGCTGTTGCGGTTATCCTGTAAATCGGGTCAAACATATTGAAGGGACACATTTGTGCGATTTTCATTCCGACAAGAAAGTTTGAATCCACACACCACAAGAAAAACAAGCTACTGGGCTTGTTTAGAAGTAGCGTTAGATCTACATGCAGGAGTACACAGTGATATAATTCCTGACTAAGACGGATTCTACAAGATGTCTTGAAATTTACACGAACAGCCATTGCCAAAGGAAAAGATTAATATATGTCTCTGGAGCTGTCGTCTCAAAGCTGTTGACTTAACAAAATGTACAATTTTCAATGTAAAAATGTAAAATTAGTAAAATAGTTCTTATTATTTAGCCATATTTCATGTTAAAACTATTCAATATCATAATTAATCAGATACAAGTATTAGAAAGATACAACATCAGTAAATAATTATATTTGCGGTAATCTGCGAGAAATAATCGTTCGACATATGAAATTAATAAAATTAAGGTGACAACGCCCCTCCCAGTTTCTGGCAACGCGCCTACTCACAGTGCAGTGTATGTGTACATGATGCCAATATGGGAATATTTATTATACTCGCTTTTTTTTAAACTTGATACTCGCTACTCAAAGAAAAGAAACCCTCATTTATTCCCGCCTGGTTGGGAAGACTGAAATAGATCAGATTGGCATATTTCTTTTCAGTTGGACACGTTCCGGTCATTGCACACATCGAAAGTTACGAGGTTGTCTGGAACACTGATACTATATAAGTTGAAGACCCGTGTCGTGGAAAATGTTGCTATATCTTCAGTATTCTGACCATAAACCTAACTAATATGGCACATTCACTCAAAAATATATAACCACCCTCTTCTATACTGGCCCAACATTTAAGCAACATTAAGTCACTGTCTGGACAACACGTATTTGCAGAAGTACGTGATATATAATACGTATTTACACAACAAGGAAGGTGTCAATATTATTTGCTCCTCTAATACATATTTTCGCCATGTTTTCAGCATGTAAAATAAACTCCATAAAGTGTTCTATGGATATACATTGCCACCATTTGCGTACCTAAATAATGCGGTTATGGCTGGGCTAACAAAATTAAAGGGACTGGCCCAGGCTAAAATCATCAAAAAATCGGTTATTTTATTCTGGCTTCTTAATATGACCATTATGATGTAAACATGTCCATAGACTAGAACTGCAAAGGTTTTTTAAATTTTTCTGCTGCGCATTCACCAGATAGGCTAGATATAGAAACGGAATTTTTAATTAAGGACAACCATGTCAAAAATAAGAAATACGGGAATTTCGTCTCTATATCTAGCCTAACTGGTGAATGCGCAGCAGAAAAATTAAAAAAGCTTATGCAGTTCTAGTCTATGGACATGTTTACATCATATGGTCATATTGAGAAGCCAAAATAAAATCACCAATTTTTTGATGATTTTTAGCCTGGGCCAGTCCCTTTAAGTTTATTCATTGTGAAATGAGAACATGTCATTTTGCAACTTTTGTAGGGTTTCTAGATTACTGTATTTTATAAAAAGCTTTGAAAAAGGTATAGTTCAACTCTGAATAGCAACCACGGCTAGATAAGGGGCCTTTCAAAGTTATAAAAAATCCAAACATCTACGAAAATTTTGATAGAGTTCGTGAATCCCAGTGGCGGAGGGGAGACCCGTCAATATTGATAAACAGATTGATTCGATGCTGGATTGGTGTTGGGCCGACGTCGTGGCAAGCATTGAGGCTATCCCTGCAAACACACGCTATTGACCCAATATAGTGTCAATGTATTTGTTTGCTGGGATGTCACGTTTTTTGCCGAGTAGCTTCTACTATCATTGAGTTATTTGTCTCAGTATGGAAATGTTACGCCTCTCTTCAACACAATAATATTTTTGGGATACCATGTCACCAATTACTTCTGAGATTCTCAAAAACGAACCCTCACCTCACGATTGTCATGCTTTAATTAGTTTTATTTAATTGTATTTATTTTTTATATATCGCCGATGGATATAAAAAAATAACGCTTGTGTATAAATTACTGTCAGTCACATCTGCTGATTGCCGAACTGTCGCAGATTCAGGGAGACTCTAGATCCAGGGTTCTGACCGCCACAGTGGAGATGACAGGGCAGGTGGCAAGGGGATCCATTACGACTTCTAATGTTGTGATATTATTATTTATTCATTAAAACCCCCACGAGTGAGGAAAACATATCATATTGTATATTACATTCATACAAACGTATCACAGATAAGAAATATCACAGTATATGTAATAAAAGCGGGTCGATAATTTAGTTAAAATATGCGTGGTAGAGCTCCTATTAAAAAAATCAGCTCTATGCAACACGTCTTGCAATGAGTCTACCACCCCGTCTCTAGCAGAATACTTTTGAGTATATCTAAATGTTGAAAGTGCAGAGAGAAGGGGTGATAGACCCACATCAAGTAGTCTGCCAAAAAGCGTGTTATTGCTGTACTTTCCGGTTAATAAATATTTAGACATAAAAACTGAGCACAGACTCCGTACTGGAGACTTCACTTAAAATAAATATCCTTTTCATCAGGCTTACGGACATAGATTTAACACTTTCTTAAATAGGTAAGATACCAAGAGCCGTCAGCAACTTGGAGTGATGAGAGTACCCACTCAGACCAAAAAAAGCTTTAACAATTGTACCCTGCAGTGATTCGAGCTTAATATACATTGCTCTATTTAAATAAACGGTTTCAAGACCGAAGATTAAAATAGGGCGATATATGGCCAGGGTATGGCATACTAATATTAATCAGACCAAAATATGACTTACGACATTTTAAAATTCTGCTGTCGACCTTATTGATGCATTTTCCATCGCTGGATAACATATATAAAATAATATTTTCATAATTTCTATGAGCATTCGGTCCCAACAGTAGCGATTCAGAGACTGGCATAGATGAAAATGAATATGGAATACTCCAGCATTCAATCAAGACAGTTTCTGTAATGATTCATATGCTACAAAATGTGACTGACTCAGCGAACACGAGACGTTGTCCCAATGTAGTTTTATTGTTTGACCGCCGTCTTCGACTTCGGCCCAACATTAAAACAACATTGGGTCAGCGCCTCGTGTTTGCTGGGGTGGCAGTGATACTGGCAGGGTGTTGACGAGGATGTGATGCATGGTTCCTCCTCGTGGACAGTATTATGCCATGTTGGCCCAACCCAATAAACTAACAGCGGGTCGACGTTCCCTGGTTGCTGGGTACACCTGATATGCTGCTATAGGCAACAGATTTATGTATAAACTATGACCTCCAGCGATAAGACCTTTCAGCTGATCTTCAGCGACGCTGGTCCAGCATTAAATCTGCATTGGGTGAATGTCTCGTGTTTGCTGGGATTGGATGAATACAATATATATACGTAAGAGCAACCCATCAGTCACCAGACACTGAGCCGGTGTTGTTTTAGGGTTGTGCCACAACTGGCCCAACGTTGAAACATCATTGGCCCAGTGTCTCGTGTTTGCTGGGAATTAACGGGACTGTTTGATGTACCCTGTGTTTGGCCCCGCAACATGGATTACATATATTCCCTTCCTCAAGGTCAGATAACATGTAGTTTCACAGAAGTGAAAACTTGCTGAACAACATCTTATACGAAGTGAAGAAATACAACTTAAGAAAATACTGTCATTTGAAATAAAAAAACATGGTTTAAAGGCTAACATGATGTTCAACAAAATTAATTTGTATTTCGCGACATGCAAGTTGAGAGTTGTAAAAATACAAGATAGTGGTGTTGATATACAACTTAATTTTAATAAGCACTAACTTGTTATTCAACAATTCTAACATGTATTTCAACAGAGCTAAGATGTAGTTCAACAACATTATCTTGTATTTCTACAGGTCTAACTTGCATTGCGACAACTATAGATTGTATTTCCACAACGTCCAACTTGTATTTCTGATGGCCCTAAAAAGCCACCGTAGAGATCAGCCCATCTCGCACTCTCTCCAAAACGCTTCACTTCTCAGTTCGATTTTGTCGCTTTAAATAGTTATTCATACGAGTAAAGACATACTGCATTGATGGTTACGGCGAGTTGGGCTGATCTCAGCACTCGTCACTACACCAAGCCCTCGCCTAAAGGCTCGGGGCTTGATGGGGTGACAAGTGCTGGGATGAGTCCATGTCGCTTTCCCAACGATGAAGTATGCATATCATTTCGTTTCACCTGATATGAGCAGACTGTGGTCCGACACGCAAAGGCAAACGGCAGTAACTGATCACATGAAAATTAAGCAGTTACTGCTGTTTGTCTTTGAGTTAAAAACAGAGAGAAGTATATTCTCTTCTCCTTTGCGGAGTGTTGTATCGTTATATCATAACACAATGACATATCACTGAGTCGTGGTTTGTCGCTCTGATGCGCACTTTTAAGTCGTTTACCCCTTTCAGCGCGGGGGGCGTCTTTAGGCGTTACAATCTAACGTCTACAGAGTAATTAAAAAAATGCAATGTCCGTAGACCGTTAACATAGGTATTCAAATAAAGCAGAAAGAGCTAACTAAATCATAAAATTTTCTAATGATTTAAAATTGCAAACATTCTTTGGTCTCCATGGTTTATTTGTATGCGTTGTAAGGGTTAAATATTTTGTTACGTTTGTACGATGGCGAAGTGCTCCAGCTAACGTTGGTCAAACGCTGTCCCGGGATTAGGAGAAAAGTGAAGATGCTGGCCCAATATCGAATCTGTGTTGGGCTAACGTAGTCTTGTCACAGTTGGAGTATTATTGAGAAATTTGCATGCGATGAATTTGTACGCACCGCCATGCCGCGATGTTATCGGATCTCGATAAGTTGAAGAAAAAATATCTATCTGTACATTCTTCGCATGTTTTCAAAAATAATCAGCTCCGACAGATTTTCCGTTGTGCGTTTCGTAAATTTTGGATTAAACATTCTGCACTTGATCGAATATCTGTCTCGACCGACAAGGTGGCTAAAATCTAGGCCACCCGTTCCGAGAACGGGAAGCTTTAGAGCTCGGGCCTCGTTAAGATTAGACGATGTTATGAAAAAAGTGGCACCCATATGCTGTGCAATCGTCATGTTGAATTATTAATGTTTCTATGCAAAATAGAAAACGATACATGCGTCAAAAGATAATTGACTGAATTAGGTTTAAAAATCGATCCAAGAAAAACAAATTACATAATGTAAATGTGGTCAACGCTTACAAGTGCATTCGCATTCCTTTTTTTCAGAGTTATTAATGATCATAATAGTTATCAAAATTGGAAAAATCTTGTCGAAGGGAAGGTGGATTATGTCATTGTTGGGGAGTGGGGGGGGGGGGGGTAAGATACTGTATTCCTTATATTAGATCCATTAAAGCATCATTTGTAATTGTGATCATATAAATCTTGCCACCCTCTGGCTTGTTTATAAATGGGATATTTAGTCGGGATGAACAGCTAGATGAACAAAGACACCACCGTTTCTTTCTTAATATTCGCTTGAACAAGATCCAGGTTGAGTACTTAGTAGCCTACTGCAGTGCAAAGCCAAAAGGCTGTATCTACTTAGGCCTACTTTACAAGTAAGCAGATACGGCTTTATGGCTTTGCAGAGCAGACCAGTTGAGATAGATGTCCCGAGGGCTGCTCAAAGAATATAGTTGCTCGCGTGTTCTGAAAGGTACACATTGAGTCATGTGACGTTATCATTTTGATTGTAGGCCTATGGCTGTATTTAGAGTCCGCTTCGTTGCAGCAACGTAATGTACGAATGGATGGATGGAGCTTTCAAATATGCCACCTTTGTGCGCATCCGGGGGGAGATAACATTTCGTTTCTTTGAAACCAGAATTAACACTTTAAGCGCTAATAACGACTATAATCGCTTGTATTTCGTTTTATTAGCGCATCAAATCACTGTTGGTGGGAATGGAATGAATATTTCGACATCAAAATTTACATTGTTTGATCTGAAAATAAAATTATTATGAGTCATCCTCTTGAAGGCACAACATAAGTTAGGTCAAAATTTAAATAAAATAACTCAACAAAGGGTTAATACGGTCGGCCGAACGCAATACATATATAGAACTGAAAACTGCGCAATAGATAATAAATAAACATTTATATAGCGACATATAATATTATCTGTGGCGCTTCACATTTGATAAATTGTTCACCTAGCAAACACAAAACATTTATATAACATTTGTACAACATAGGTTCAACGTCTTCGACGTTGGCCCAACATTGCACAATTGTTATACAAATGTTTCGTGTTTGCTGGGTGCAGTGACTGTAATGTGACAAATAGATACTAATTTAACTCACATAAAACTATAAATTCGACTCTATACTGAGCCAGTGCGGGTATAATACGGAGGGTGAAATGTCTAAACAAGATTAAACCATTTCTTGTATCTGCGATGACATTAAAATCTCATAAAACGATGGGGGGTTTGTGTGCGCCCCCTTCCTGGGGGGATCCTCGACGATTACTTCACTAACATAGGCTACAACTGTAGGGCAGGAAGCCTTTCGCTTACGGTCACTTACATGTTGGGGCCGCAGTACGGATACTCTCATGGAGTTCTGTTCCCCGGATCTGTTCACATGTCACAGTTAATCAGCATCGATAACATGCGTTCGACAACATACCTTGGTGTCCGCCATTTTACAGCAAGGTCTCCAAAGGGTGCGCCCTCCCCTGCTGCCACAATGTCCTCTGCTTGGTGCGATCTATGTCAAAGCAGGCCGATGGCGATGCCGATTCTCTCACAACCAATTTTAACTTTGCCCACGCAGCCATACCGCGATACCTAATTCACCAAAAACCACGACTATAATCGTTTTAAAAACGCTGTAATCTTTACTTCCGAATAAAACATGGAGACCACTAAGAGTTTTTTTTCACTTTTAAATCATCATTAATGTCTTAGATAGCTCTTTCCGCTTCATTTGAATACCTATGTTATGGGTTTACGGCCACTATAAATATTTTTATTCATACAGTGCTGGGATCGACTTCAGTCGTCAGAATCTGACGTCTGTGGACGTCAGATTCTGACGACTGAAGTAGATCCCCGCACTGTAAGGGTAAAAGTGATAATGTCGTCAATAGCCGTGGCACTATAGGCGATGAAATCACTGTGATTGGAAATGAAGCGTGTGTTGAAACATCAAGATTTGGAAATGTTGCGTCTCTAAGTAAACAGATATGAGTAATTATGAGCAATTTTCATCCACTTGCAGTTGATGGTCGCGATAGCGAGACACAAGTTTAAGTGGGTAAAAATGGTAATCAGATAACTATGAGCCGGCTAATGGCGTTTCTATCTGTTAATGTTGAGCCAGTGCCGTGCAGAATTAAAACGGTATAGCGCCCGTGTTTGCCTGTATGAAAATATCACCATATTATTGCTAGCCTTATTCAATCGCTCTCAAGTACTGTGGAAAATAGAAATTTCTCACGCATATCATGCACAATAAATTATACCCTGCATAAACGTGTATATTTTCTCTCCAGTGTCAACGAACCTCCGTTTTTGCCCATATAGGGCCTTGTAGTATCCTTGGGCCTACGTTATACAACGAACCATAATATATACTCACTTCGCCGTGGCCCATATTACGCGACCGCGCGCCTGCATCACACATGTATAAGCAAATATTATAAATCGCATTCCTTAAATATTTGAACAACCTCTATTTCCAGCCAGCAACAGGTGCAGGTCAAGTAGATGGATTAGATTGGCTCCTGGACGCCCCTGTACCCTCTCTGCTGGACGCGGACGACTTGCCAGGCCTGGTCATGGACGATACACCAATTCTGGTAAGTTTAGATTTGTCAAAAAGATAAAAATTATGTAGGCCTACTATTTATATATTGACACGCGAGTAGGCCTACCTATTCCCCTCTGCAAAGCCAAAGGGCAGTAACTGCTCACTTGAAAAGTAAGCAGTAACCGCCTTTGGGCTCTGCAGAGCTGCATTCGCAGTATCAGTGAGCAGATGGGCTTTGCAGAACAGTATTACGGTACGTAGACGTGTGTTCAACGTCGCATTGTGACAAACACTCTCTGACGTTGGTACGACATCGTGACAACATTGACGTAATTTATCCCGCTGGCGGCTGCACAGCAGATGACACTGTCTGATTTATCAAGAACAGTTGAGCAGCAGCAGGTTTGAGAGACATGGGTCACAGGTCACGAGGAAAGGGAACTTAACCCAGCAAACACGACACGCTGAACCGATGCTGGTCTAATGTTGGCCCAGCGTCGTAGACGATGGGCCAACATTGGACCGGCATTGGATGGTTGCTGGTTATGAGTGTCGTAACCTTTGTCCGTCGTGCAAAGGCAAACAGCAGTAACTGCTTACATTTCAATCAAGCAGTTACTGCTGTTTGCATTTGAACTTTGCAGATGTGTATGCTGCAGTGCGCGCAACCTCTTTGTGGGCTCTCATAATAACCAGATAATACGACTAGTACACGAATATGTACACCAACTTTATATCTACGCGTACTTTCCACCTTCATTATCGCCTAAAAGACAATGGGAGAAATCAGGTAGGTAGGTGCTACCCGGGAGGTGCTGGAGTTACACAGAAACCTGGAGCCTGCACAGTTGTAATTACAATTCGTGAGATCGCATGCTTATATTATATTATATTTTACTCCCCATTTGGATTTTGTTTTGGTTGCGAGGTGCGAGCGATGTTTATTCTTTTAAACGCGGTTGCATCATTAAAAAAGACACGATGAAATGATGTATTACCACAAAGCAATACTATTTTATACCAAGATACCCTTGATCTTCAGCATTTTTACACCTTATCAGACTTTATTTTTCGCATGCTATTTTTTTATATCAGCCCTTTATATACGCCCGTATAGATAGGCTACTATACGGGTTCAAACAGATGTGAAGCCAAATAATATGTCACTGAAATGGATAATAGGCCTATAGTTTGTGGTTGATGCTCAGTTAGTCAGATAATTGAATTTGGAATGTGTAACGGTACATTTTTCAAAAAGTAGACATATTTTCAATAGAACATACAATATAAACAATTCAGCAGGACAAGGGTTAATCCTTCAGTGCTCTTTGACCCTTTAACCGCCAAATTATTAATTTCGAATTTTCACCCACTTGAAGTTGTGTCTCGCTGACGCGATCCACAACTTCAAGTGAGTGAAAATTATTCCGATTTGACAAAATGGAGGTCAACTCTTTTCAAATCTTACTGGTTGATGTCACATTTTATCTTTAACATGTTTAAAAGGTGGTACTAAATGTGCTAATAAATAATGAAAACCCTAATATATGCGGCACCGGCGGTTAAAGGGTTAACTAACCCTTCACGCGTCAACTTGTGGTTTTAGACAAACCGGGGTGACAATACGTCAAAACAAGTTTTTTTGCATTTACCTGCATGCATCAGGTCTCTACAGTGTATTTCCCAAACTAACAATAACTGTGTGAGGAAATTAAAAATCAATGTTTTGTTGAAACCTATCGGTAAATCTGATAGGTACATCTCATCCAGGGATCGACCTTGGTACATGGCTGCCAGCTTTCAGTCATCTCATCATGTATATGTTGTGTTTCACAGGCGGCAACTGATGTAGTGACGACAGAACCTGATGGACAACCATCCACGCCTGCCGTGTCCCAAAATGAAGACCAGCAAATCACAATGGCAACTGTGAGTAAAGCGATTAATTATAAGAAAACCAAGCAGACCCAAGACGTTGAATCGATGTTGGTTTACCGTTGGTCCAGCGTCGTAGACGGTGGGCCAACGTTAAACCAACGTTGATTCAACGTCTTAAGTTTGCTGGGAAGTGTATACATGTGATATGTGTGTTCAGACCCATCAGCTCATGTTTAATAGTGATTGAATAGCCCTGGGGGGGGGGGGGGGTAGGAGACATATCTGGTACTTTATAAAGTGCTAGATACATTCAATTCAATTCAGTTTATTCAGTGTACAAGATACAAATAACATAAATAACATAACATACAAATAACATAAAATTATATACACGAGGCACATAATAATAAGTAATAATATCACTGGAATATAAAAATTAAATGTACACCTGGGAGAGAAACTAAACAGGATCCATTGGAGCCTTCGCTAGTAGTTCCCACCCAACATATTTTTCAATTTCCACCAGCCTTTTATAATAATATGATTATGACAACCGGCAATTACAACACATACATTTAAAAAACCATGAACAGCAATCACTACTGACAAAACTAGTATTCATTTTTTCAAACATAAGATGCTTTAAACTGGATATAAAAGAAGAGTAATTAGTAATATGACGTACATTAGATGGTAAAGAATTCCACATAGGAACTATCCTATTGAAGAAGCTACGTTTGAAGCAGTCTGTACGACACAAGGGTGGTACCGTAAGAAATACAGAATCAAGCGAGTTACGAGTGGAGCATCCACCATCAGAGAAAAAGCAAACAAAATCGTTAACATCAACATCATAATTACCGTATAAACACTTCCAGAAGAAAACAATACCAGTATATTCACGACGTATAGTTAAAGGTAGAATGTTCGTCATTAGTAGTCGATCTTTATAATCTACTTCAGCATAGTTAAAAACATATCGGGTCATTGACCTCTGAATTTTCTCTATTTTTTATATTTTTACGACTAGTGCCACTCCATACTACAGTACAATATTCCAGTAATGGGCCTACCAGTGAACAGTACATTATATATTTAGTTTGCGAAGATGCATGCCATCCTAATGTACGTTTAATTAATCCATTTATACGAGCTGCTTTGTTTATAATTTGCCACAATTGTGACCATTTGTACATTGAATCTATATCAGATTGGAGTTCTATACATGATTGTCGACTCAGAATGTACTTCCCCCTAACCCATTCACCTCTGATCACGATTATAATCGCTTTTCATTCATTTTATCAGCAGGTTAAGTCACAGTTATTGGGAATGAAATGAGTGTCTAAAGATCAAAATGTACAAATGTTCGGTCTCAAATTAAACAAATATGAGGAATTGTCACCCAAGTGAAGTTGTGTGTCGCGGTAGCGAGACACGACTTTACGTGAGTGAGAATTTAAATACCCTAGCTAGGCGTGGAAAGGTGGTAATGACGTTTTAAGATGAATATGTATCATATCACACAATTGGTAGGATAGATAAATTAGTGTAGGCCTACGTATATTTTATCAGTAGTTACATTCCCAGCAAACACAAGATGTTGACCCAATGTTGTTTAATGTTGGGCTAGCGTCGTAGACGATGGCGCAACACTAAAGCAACATCGGGTTGATGTATTATGTTTGCTGGGTTGACGTGGGCAATACAAAGTTTCACTGCTCAATTTGTTGTATTTCATTTTATATTCAGGCATTATATTTGTGAAACTCCCCGAGTGTCCGGTCTAGTGTTGTAACTGCAGTGTGTAGAGCACTAATCATAGTCGAAAAATTACCAGTACAAAAATGATCAATCAGATCGTTATCAACGGATTGGTTCTTTTCATTTTTTTACAGAACCCCTCACAAAAGACAGAACAGCCCGTTGTCATGGTTGTGGATGCTGCAAGTATTGAACCATCGTCCAATGAGAAGACAGTAAGTAGTGTAAATCACCATGCTGTCAGTTGTAGCATTGTAAAAAATACGTTTATAACTATGTTACATAATGTTGTTTCATATGGGATTTATGTGGGTCGACTATTTCCCCTGTGATCGATAGGTCAATTAATCAAGTGCCATGCTAAATACGTAACGACAGACAAACAAATTGGACTTAGCCTCTGATGCCTATTTAAATATCTAATCTCACAATCGTCTTCAAATCTTTTTAACAGCTGCCAGAGAATCTTAGTGCATCTAAAAACAGCACAACAGTCGTCACAGCGGCATCATCTGAGAAAACAGACAGAGAACAACCTCAGGAAAATGGCGGCTCTGACACGTCACTCACAGCCTCGTTATCATTGTCATCAGACGTCGTCGTAGAAGACCATGAAGACCTGCAGCAAGTCACCGCCGCTCTGATAAACCAGGTGAACATGTCCGCTATTGAAGACCTGCAGCAAGTCACCCCCGCTCTGATAAGCCAGGTGAACATGTCCGCTACTGAAAACCTGCAGCAAGTCACCCCCGCTCTGATAAGCCAGGTGAACATGTCCGCTACTCTGCTCTGCAAAGCGGAATAGGTAGTAACTGCTCACTTTTAAAGTAAGCAGTTACTGCCTTTTATTTTGGCTTTACATTGCAGTAGGCCTACCGTTTCTTATCGGGTTTCCGTGTGATTGATCTGAATGTGATTGACGTAAATTATGTGTGTAGGAGTTCTTCAGCTTTGTGATGATAATGTATCTATAGTGTGTTGTATTCGTTTTTAATAATACATTAATAAATGAGGACCTCGGACAAAGCCGACAAGTGCTCACTTGGAAATGAAGCAGCAACTACTGTTTGCAATGCTTTTCACTACAATCTATATATCGTCGCCTCGGAGCTAAAGGATCCTATCTGCCACTCTGACGAGTGTCAGATAGGATCCTTTAGCTCCGAGGCGACGATATGCATAACTACTTTTTATTGTGGAGTTGCTGTTGATGCCCTGTGTTGATGGTGTCATTCAAAGTCTAATTCTAGCGTAGAGCTGCACCCTAGTAGTAATAGTAGTAAATATTTATTAATGTCTCATCCAGTTTACATTATGAATACAAATCATACATAACTGACAGTTTACTAAAGTATTGACTGGTCACTCAATGTGAGTTACAAGAGCCTGTAAAATAATATATCAACCCAATAGTTTCGTATGATTAAAACTGATTATGATAATATGTGATGATAAAAAATAAATGATATAACCCTATTGGTTCACGCAAAAGAGCACGTGACAATGACCCTACGCTGATTACATGTTGGGTCAGCGTCGCTTTGGGTCAGCGTAGGGTCCGGTCATTACCTTGTGTTGACTGGATTCCGGGAACCAGACCTCTATATTTCTCATAAAAAATTGTTTGATACTCCTATATTTGAATAATTTATCCTATAATATTTCACCTGGACGATTATCTGCACAACCAAAAAATATAGAAATATAGCATATTGCGATCTTGACCATGATCATTTGTAAAAATTATCATCCGAAATGTCGCGCCAGAGCTTATAATTATTATGTGAGGTACGAAATGCACATTTGAAAAAAAAAAGTTTTTCTTCCTAAAATTATCATGATTTAAAACAGCTTATAATTTATTTGAATTGCCCGATCCATAGCACTAAGATCACGAGAATCACAGAATGCCTGTTTTTGGGCAACCGGTACACAACATGAATTAAAAAGTAGGCTATAGTGTACATCTTTTGTACAAAAATGTCTGCGGCAGGTCCTGTATATGCTCTACTTGTACATGATTCAATCTCTATTTCCTCAGAAAACAGAATCCGTTGAGTCATCCACTGCCGAGATAACACTTCTCGATAGCCAGCAATCCGAGACGACGCCTTGTAATGAGGAATTAAAATCACCCCCACCCACGCTCACAGACGTTAATGGTGGATCGACTGAGCAAATACCCACAGATACAGTGTCCCAAAATGACGTGAGTAAAGGTCGAATGTAAAAATAGATATCCGAAAATATGTACACCCGTGGGTGTACTCTCATAGAAAAAAAAGTTTGTGTTGAATTTTTTTACTATTGGAAAAAAACATGCACTTACAATAAACCTTTCTCAGTCATGCTATGCTCCCACGTAAGGCCAGAAGGCAGCAATTGCTGACTTTTTAAGTGAACAATTACTACCTAACTTGCTTTGAAGATTTGGCCTACAGAACGTCAGATGCTGAACGTCAGATGCTGACTTACAGCGCGGGGATAGACTTTAGTCGTCAGAATCTGACGTCTGTAGACGTCAGATTCTGACGACTAAAGTCTATCCCCGAACTGTAAAACTAGAAATATTTCTAATGGCCGTAGACTCATAACATAGGTATTCAAATGAATCGGAATGAGCTGAATAAGACATTTATGATGATATCAAATTGAAATAAACCCTTTGGTCTCCAAGGTTTTTATAGAGAAATTCGACGCTTCAAGGGTTAAGGCCTATACCACAAATTTTCAGCGATATAAGGGTTAATGTTTTATCGATACTAACGGTGCATCTTGATCATAAAGTTGTGAACTGTTCTCTGTGTATGCACAGGAAACCCCTGACTGCTCCATGGATGACGAAGAAGAAGATGATGAGGTTTCTGGTTCCACGTCCGAGTCGGCGTCTCTCACTGATGACGTTGAAGCAGTTGATGATGACGATGATGTAGGCCTAGATGATGACGACGACGATCGTGTATTTGATAATACAAATGGCGACTTTGCGCCGTCTAGTGTAGGATATATTAATGATCTTCGGCATTTCATTGGGATTTATAAACTTTTAAAACTACAAATGTATGTTATAAACCACAATATGTGCTGACCTTTCAAAAATGTCTGAATTCGGGGATTACCCTATTTTCATCTAAAAATAGCAACTGGTCACAAACATTCGCCAATGGGGCCTACCAGAGCCTACACGAAGCTCGGCCGCGCCGCGTAGTGTGGCTCTAGGAACCAGAGGAACCGTAGTGTCGCTTTATTTGGTCACTTGTTACATTCGCAGAACATGTGTTCGATGTTTGTTTCAAAATTATAATGCAAACGTTGTCCGTTCTAAAGGTGGAAGACACGTCATAACATAGTGTCGTTTCAGCCAAATTAGCCGCTTGTTAAATTCAGAGAAGATGTGTTTGATGCTTGTTTAAAATTTATAATGTAAACGTTGTCCGTTCTAAAGGTGGAAGACACTTCATACCATAGTGTGAGAACACCGCTGAGGACGTCGACATCTCAAAATCTTGGCGAGGATTACAACCATCAACACGACGATTATGAAACCAGGGGGACAATAGATGAATACGCACACCGCGAACAGTCTAATCTTCCCAACGAAGGCGGATTCTTTCTCAGACCCTCACTTTCGGAACTCAAAAGATCCAGGTCGCTTTCGTCTCTGCTTAATTCTTCCAAGGTAATGATTATCGCTTATCCTCCCAATATGTTTTTGATACCGCGAAATCTTGCCTCCATGCTGGGCAAAGTCTTGCCACTGTGACCACAGGTCAAGGACCGGCGGTCAAAGTGGCCAAGGTTTTTGCTGAAAGCGATGTAGAATAGCAATATGTGGCCCGATCTGGCAAAATGAGTCGTGAGTATCATATCTAAATATTGGAGATATTAACAGATCCTAAATCTACATAACAGTAACTTTGCAATGGTGTATCACGCAACTCTGTAGCATGGTTAGCTCTGAAAATATGACTCGGCAAACTCACAGAAATATGAGGTGAAGGGCTCCATGCAATAACCTGTTAAGCCCCATTAACAGTTTCTTGCTGATAACGACGGATTTAAGGTACTGATGTAGAGAAGATTATTGTGTAAAAAATCTTAGTTCTACGACCATTATAAAACACTTTTCTCATGTTATTGGCTGTTAGTGAAACATAATTATTTCACTATAAAAAACTGTCAAGTGCACTTACCAGTAGGCTAAGTATCACTAAAATATATTTATAACACAAAACATGTAGCAAATCGTACCTTTGAGCTCACAAACCAGAAATGTGAGAACCCCTAACATGATTTTACAAATAACAACAACATTATTTTTAAATGTGCAAAAGTATTCAGATAAATGGTTGTGAAATCAATGTTTCGCAGATATAGATCTAATCGATATCTGTGATTTCTGGAAAAAATCGCATAAAGCATAAAAAATACTACCGCAACCCACAACTTCAAGTGGGTGAAAATTGCTCACATTATTTTGTTTAATTTGAGACCAATATCTGTATATTTTGACATTTAAACAACAATAACTGTGATTTCATCGGCTAATAGGACGGAATAAAATTGACTTTAGTCGTGATTAGCTGGTTTAAATGATTAAACATCCGACGTCTGTCGTAACCCAGAAAACACGAGACGTTGAGTGAATGTAGTTTAAATGTTGGCTAACCGTCCTCGACGTTGGCCCAACATTAAAACAACATTGATTCAACGTGTCGTGTCTGCTGGGAAGATAATGGTTGACCTACTAATTACCTTCTCGTCCATCTGTCTTCACGCAGCTATTCCGTATTATATATATCAATAAGACTGGCCTCGCTGTCGCATCATGTTGGAAATCTGGAGGTACCAGTTTCGCATCCTGGTCATGCCGTATATTTTTCATCGAGGTTGTGTCGTGCACAGTGCCCTGTAAAGAACTATCAAGATCATTTGATAAGAGTAGGGCATAATATACCGACTGCGGAGTAAAGCAATATTCACTCACTCCTTGGGCCAATACATGTACATGTATAGGCATATATACATGCACCGCACATGATTTGCACCTAGAAATCCCACAAAAATCCTTAGGCTTTTGCCATATGATATCACAATTTATCGCATGAACGAATAAGTACATTTAGTGAAAAGAGCTATATGAATGTATGTGTTAAGATCGATACGAATATGGGTTGGGTCCCATTATAGTGAAAAGATCACATCTGCTCGCAACTTCGACAATGTGCGCATCAAAGTTTATACAGCCAGACTGAATCGCCGGTACCGTTTTCACACACTCTAGGACATGGAGGTTGCTAAAAGTGTATTTTCGGGGAAACTTAGGTACTTTACCATGCCTCCTGGGCTGCATGAAAAAGTACTACCTGTGTTGCATGCTAAAGTACTGGATAGTTCTCTCTAAACAACCTACATAATTTAGAGTATATTGTTAATCATGTTAATTTACGTACCAAAAACGTTACAATTGCATTACTCGTTCATAGTTTAGAGATTTTTCAGTAACAAAATATAACACAACCACTAGATTTATTTATCTGGTAAATATGCACTGCATGATTGCAGACTGGAGTCATGCAGACGCACGATATCTCCGTGGATGACTACTCCGGCAGTCAGCTGTCTGATGGCACTTCGGATTTATGGATGGAGGATACACGTAGAAAGGTGGAACCGCCAGTCGAGCGCACCCCAAGAACGCCGGATTTCACTGAAATGGTAAATAAACTGTAACTACTTCTTTGAGGTTTTTTATTCCCCGCCCAACGAAGTTGGCTGTACCCTGGCAGTCCGGTCGTCCGTCCGTCTGTTCGCATTTTCGTTTCGTGCGTATATCTTGGAAACTAGTGGGGGATTTTTGTCATATTGCACACACACATCTCTTAGGGGATGTAGATGTGCCTTTATGAGGTTATGACCTTGACCTACTTTTTGACTTACATCGGCCAAAATAGCTTCATTTAAATGTTGTTGATGTCTGCAAACCGTGCCAGATAGCTAAACCATTACAATAAAACAAAATGTGCAGTTCGAGGTAGAGATAGATCTATACCATGAAAAATTTCTCAATTCGAGCAAATTCAAAATGGCCGACGAGTGGCCATTATTAAGGTAAATGTGCATAGTATCTGGAAAACAGTGCCAAATAGCTGGACCATTACTATAAATCATAAAGTGAAACTTTATGGAAAGATGCACTATGAAAAAAATCAACTCGATAAAATTAAAAATGGCCGACTTGCGGTAATTATTTTATATGTGTAATATCGGGAAAACCGTACCAGATAGCTAAATCATTACTATACTGTCGTACAAAGCCAAAAGGCAGTATCTGCTCACTTTGCAAGTAAGCCTTTTGTCTTTCCAGACTAGTAGGCTTATATAGGCCATTAAGACACACACTACTCTGTCATTTTCTGCCTTTTATTTTATTTCCAGAAGCGCCGAGGGTTCGCTTTGTCACCCCGCTACGCACAGACGACCTCGACCCCCGGCAGCCCCGTGACTTCGGAACCAACATCCAGCGTTAGCGCCCCTTTGAAGGACAGCAGCCTGGAGGCGCTAAGGAGGCGTATCATGTCAGGAGGATCACTGTCCAATGTGAGTGACACTTTAGCCACCAAAGTGCACTTTTGGTGTTCAGCTCAGAAAAATTGGCTTTGATCGTGAAAGTATATTAGGGGCCACCATTCAATCTCCAGAGGGGGGAGGCTGGAGTTTTTGTCCCATCATCACACAGACAATTTTTTTTTCAACACGGCTCGTCGACGCGCTGAAAATTTCAAATTTTCAGCGCGTCGCCGAGCCGGGTTGAAAATTTTAAATTTTATTAGATGTTTATATAGAACACTTCTCGACGTAAATTATTTATTTCACGTAGACTCTGCCCGAAATCATTTATTTAAAAAAACTCCAGCCACCCGACCCAACCCCCTCCCCCTGAAGATTGAATAGTGGCCTCAATAACAGTGAGTGTGAGGAAAAATCGTATTTTGGTAACCATTTAATATATCTTTGGAGACGTAAATATCGTCACACTTAAGCAATAAGGGTTCATTTTTAGACAGTTTGATTGAAACTATGAATATTATTTTTAAAATCGCATTGCTTTTTCAATCTCCCCCCCCCCCCCCCCGGACCACTACAAGCAGATATGGAATAACGTTCCGGTCATAATAATAGCGTGTCTGGTAATAATGGTAATGGTGTACGTGACTCATTTTTGCCAAAAATGAAATCATTTTTGCTTTAGTGTGACGACATGGAGCAGATCAAGGGCGGGGTTCATGGTGCAGCAGTTAAAATTGCCTGCTTGGAAAGTCGGAGATCGCGGGTTCAAACCCCAATCTGGCCTTTAGGTTTCAAAGAGACAAAATGTTTTTTTCCCACTCACTCGATAAGATTCGATATTGTGGGGAGCTCCGTGATCGAAAGGTAGCGTGCACGGCCTTGGATCGCCAGGGCACACATTTCGAATCTTGTGTCTGGAGGGCAGTGCTATCTCATTCATTTCATCATCCTCAGGAGGTTCTCCCGGCCCAGTTTAGCCTATATGTACACAGGTGGCTTAAAATACCATTCATTTCATTTCGGAACAGATCAATGTGATTTTTTTTTATATAATTTTACTTCTATTTAAGATTGAATATGACCAACCTGACTGTAGTGATCCGAAATGACTTGCGATGAGTAACATGATGTATAATTATGATTGATGTTTGTTTTCGATATTTTGTTTTCGATTAGTGCCAGCTAATTTTACCAGATATAAGTAGGTCACGAGCTCTTTGATACCACTGAGCTCTAACTTGACTTGATATTCATATTCACGTCATACATAAAAACACCATACACATACCCAGAACATATTTCCGGAGTGATTTATGTTGTGACTTTTGGCATACTTCTGCCCCCCCCCCCTCCACCTCCTGGATACTTTGAAAATTCACGACCGTCGAGTCGAAAGTAGCTACATTATTATGCTGTATTAACCCTTCAACCGCCAAATTATTTATTTGGAATTTTCAACAAATTGAAGCTGTGTCTCGCTTACGCGATTGACAACTACAAGTGAGTGAAAATTAGTCAGATTTGACAACATGAAAATCAACTTTTTTGAAATCTTGTTGAATAATGTCACATTTTATCTTCAACGTGTAAAAATCTGGTAATTAATGTGCTAATAATGGGACCGGCGGTTAAATGGTCTATTTGCTCCTTCTACTGTAGTTATACAACATCTTTTTAGTACTTCAATTATTATTCCAGATGGGCAGCACGCCGTCGCTGTTCCAAGGAGAGGGCATGAGTCTGGCCAGAGGTGATGAGGATCTAAATTCAGCCTTAGGTGACAGCCATCCTGGTTCATCCAGAGGCATCGTGGACTCCCAGTCTGGATCATCAGCCTTCACACCAGCCAGGATGGCTCTACTCACGGGAAGAACGCATTCAAGGCTCACCCGATCTCCCAGCAGTATCATGGTATAATACACTTTACACATAACCGTTAACCCGTTAACCGCCAAATTATTCAATCTGAATTTTCACCCACTTGAAGTTGTGTCTCGCTGCCGCGATCCACAACTTCAAGTGAGTGAAAATTATTCAAATTTGACAAAATGGAGGTCAACTCTTTTCAAATAGTGCTGATTGATGTCACATTTTATCTTTAACATGTTTAAAAGGTGGTACTTAATGTGCTAATAAAAAATGAAAACCCGATTATATATGCGACACCGGCGGTTAAAGGGTTAATCCTCTAATGATTCAGTCCTTAACCCTTAGAATTCTATTTAATTCAGTTTATTTGGTGACATTATACAGATACATGCAACAAACAAGTTAAGTACATGAAATATTTATCTAATATATGTACGTAATAAACAATGTGATGAAGACAATGCAATAAACATAACGTATTAAACAAATAAACATAGATCACCTGGGAGAGATGCTAGACAGGCTGCAGTGAAGCCACCCAGTAGATCCCACCCAATAAATGTTATACAGGATACATCAGTAATATCAGAAATTGCATACATTCTGAGTCGTGTAACATGTTGGCTGTCAGAATAGAATTTAACAGAATTATAAACATTAATATCATACATGCCATGTAGACACTTCCAAAAGAACACAATGTCTTCATACTCGCGTCGCATTGTTAAAGGTAGCATATTAAGTTGTAACAAACGGTCTTTGTAATCTAAATCAGCATTTTGTAACACATATCTTGTCATTGATCTTTGAATTGTTTCTAGGGACTTGATATTCTTACGACTGGTACCGCTCCATGATGGGGTTCAATACTAATGAACAATACATGAACAATACATAATATATTTGGTATGGGTAGAAGAATGCCATCCTAATGTACTTTTGACCAAATCACTCATGCGAGAGGCTTTACTTATAATGCTCTCGATGTGTTTGTTCCAGGAAAGTGAATTAGTATTTGTGATTCCTAAGCCGCATACCGTGTTTACTCTCTTCAGGGGTACTTCATCCATAGTATAGTTGAATACAATGGAATTTATAGATCTATTAAACGATATTATATAGCATTTTGAAATATTAAAATCCATCCTCCATTTCTGGGACCATTCAAACAAAGAATCTATAGCATTTTGTAACTCTATACATGACTGTCTATTATGAATATTTTTTAAACATTTACAATCTTCTGCAAATAGGGCCACAATAGTATCTTTCACGCTTAAGGGCAAATCAATAACATGAATTAAAAAAGAGCAGTTGTCTCAGAATCGAGCCTTGTGGGACGCCTGGTGTGACTGAAAGCCACTCAGAATTTGGACCAGAAATGGACACTCTTTGTTTGCGTTTGTTTGAGATATAAGATATGATCTATTTAAAAAAATTACCATTTAAACCGTACATTTTCATTTTGAGGAGTAAAAAGTGGTCGGAAGTGCTTTGAAAAAGTCCAGGTAAAAAGCATCAACTTGACCATGGTTATCAACAGATTCACCAATTAAGTGGAATGTTTGTGTTAATTGAGCAGTAGTTGACTTTCCCTACATAAATCCATGCTGACCTTTAAAATTACTTTAATCCATGACAGAAATAACACTATTATATATACACCGCTCAGCTACTTTGCTGACAACAGACAAACGAGATATTCGTCTATAATTATTAATATAATTCTTGTCCCCTTCACCTATATACACAGGGCAAACATTCGCCTTTAGCCAATCATTCGGCTGTACATCATCCCGTAAAGATCGATTGAAAAGACTACATGATGATGGTGATAAATAATGAGAAAAACATTTCAAAAAAATTGGTGATATACCATCAAGACAACATAATTTGTTAACATCCAGTTTTTGTAATATGTTATTCACCTGATCCACTGTTATGGTTACTGAACTAAGATCCGGATGTGCCAAGGACTTCCTACCTGATTTTGACTTTGCATAAGACCCTCGTCCTATTGAATTGTTTGTTAGCATTTTTCTAATACAATTACCAGCTTTAAATCACAAAAATATAAAAAAAATAGACACCTCCTAACGTGTATTATTTTGAAAACTAGGCATAGTTTACCAAGAAATATTTCCATTAGGTGGGGAATTGATGCGTTTGAAATAGGCTTGAAATCATACACGGACCCAGCCCGACAAGGGTTAACCCCTGTCCTGCTGAATTGCTTCAATTGTATTTTTCGTCATTTGAAGCTGGAATTGCTAACGCAATTTCCAGCTTGAAATGACGAAAAATATTACTATTTTTGAAAAAAAATACGTGTCTAAAATTAAATTATTGGATCAACTAAGCATCTATTAAAAACTATTTTATCAAAATAAAGTGATATTTTTATTGATCTAAAACATCCTTAACCCCGTATATATCCGGGCATAGCAGGACAAGGGTTAGGTATGGGTCTCACCTGGTCAGATAGGCTACACGAGATAACAACTGATTTGATATCAGGAAACCAGTGAAGTCAAAGTGATTGTTTGCGCGATATCCAGCAAATGCAAGACGTTATCTCAGTGTTGGTATGGTGCTGGGCCAGCGTCGTTGACGGTGGACCGGCATTATATCAACGTTAGGCGATCGTCTTGTTTTTGCAGGATCCATACACTAGCTGCTACATGTATATGAAGCTGCACCATCATCGACGTCCCCATATGTATGTCGACGTCCCCATATGTATGTTGATGTATGTTGATGATAGTAGCGCACGAAGTTATATCACCTTATCGTCGAACAATGTACTGAAAAGCTAAACAAATATTCACATCAGTTTTACCCCTTTGATCGCATTCGTGTTTTTATTTTGTTATTACCTCATTAACTACCACATTTTAAACATGTCAAAGATAAAATGTGACTTTAAATCAGCAAGATTTGAAAAAAAATTACCTACATTTTGCAAAGCTGAATAATTTTCATTCACTTGAAGTTGTGGATAGCGTCAGCGAGACACAAATTTTGGTGAGTGAAAATGTGAATTTAATAATTTGGCGGTTAAAGGGTTAGCCTTTACCCTACTGAAACCGCGAGACCGTATCATACGGTTTCAGACCAAATAAAATGCAACTGAAATCCATTAAATAGTTTTGTGATAGATGTTCAGGTATAGAATTACATTTTGCAGATGACCATTTTTCATTAAGAGACATGTTTTTCGTCATTTGAAGCTGGAAATTGCATTAGCAATTCCAGCTTCAAATAAATGAAAAATAGAAACAAATAATTCAGCAGTACAAGGGTTAATCAGGTAGCTTAACCCTTTAACCGCCAAATTATTCAATTGGAATTTTCACTCACTTGAAGTCGTGTCTCGCTGACGCGATTCACAACTTCAAGTGAGTGAATTATCGGGATTTGACAAAATGTAGGTCAACTATTTTCAAATCTTGCTGATGGATGTCACATTTTATCTTCAACATGCTGATATGTAATGTGCCAATACAAAAAATCTAAAAAACTACGAATATAGTCAGGACCGGTGGTTAAAGGGTTAATGGGGTTATTCAACTATGTTCCTGCAGGAGACTCTCAAATACAGGGACGATTGTGCCAAAGCCACCAAAGATATCCAAGCCGCCACGCAGCAGCTTCAGAAGCTCGCGTCCGCCAACCTCCCTCTCAACATGCTGATGTACAATGCCAGGAAGGTGGAGGACCTCAGAAAAACCGTGCAGGAGCTGGAAGAGAGAGGTGGGCGATAAGAGTATTTACAGATATAAGAGAAATGCAGTGAATTATATGTAACGGCGCAGAAAATAAAACGCTATATTAAAGGTGATCTATCACCCCTTATATGGTTTGAATAATTATGGCCTTATATTTGGTGATCATGTGACCCTCTATCATGTGACCCTCTCAGAGGTCACATGATAGCTGATCACCCCATATAAAGAAACACTTGTGCCCCATCTTGTGGCAACTTTGATTTATTTATATCAAATTTATTCATACTATATAAGGGGTGATATGTCACCTTTAAAGTAATAAATTTTCACCCACGTGAAGTTGTGTGCCGCGGTAGCCACTTCAAGTGGCTGAAAATTACTCAAATTTTTAAGAATTTGTGACCAAACGCTTGCAAGCCTTCGTGTTTAAACACACATCTTGTTCCTAATAACTGGGATTGAAACATGTTAAACGGCTTATAAAAATAGATTAAAACGACCATAGTCGTGCTTAGGGGTGTAAAAGTTAACCCTTTAACCGCCAAATTATTCAATTTAAACTTTCACCTACTTGAAAGTGTGTCTCGCTGACGCGATCCACAACTTCAAGTGAGTGAAAATTATTCAGATTTGACTAAATGGAGGTCAGCTCTTTTCAAATCTTGCTGGTTGATGTCACATTTTATCTTTAACATATTTAAAATGTGGTGCTTAATGTGCTAATAAAAAAACCCCGAATATATGCGACACCAGCGGTTAAAGGGTTAAGATATGTATATCTGGTCGACCAGTTAAGAAAAATGCTTTGAATGCTTAACTTGTGTGGTGTAAACACATATGTTCATGTGTCATTTATTATTTATGCACTATTTTATAATACTAAACAATATATCGTCCCTTTTCAAGGGTGTATCTGCCTTTTTACAAAATGGCAGTTACACCCTTTCATATCAAAGAGGACGATATGTATTATAATTTTGACAAGTAGATAGGTTTCCCACAAAATAGGTCCAAAGTTCTATACGTATACTTCATGCAATAGCATGATTTATAGGCATATAGACAGGGCAGATTCATTTATTGTAAATGGTGCTGATATAGAATATACTAAAAAATAATAATTTCATGATAGATGATGCTGTTTTGGATTATATACATTGAAAAAAAAAGAAATTGAAGTCTAGTGTTACTAGTGGGATATTGCTCTTTATGCGGACGATAGGCATTTTTATTGGTCCTCCACAGATGCCAGCAGCCAGCGGAAAATCATATTATTGTTATATTATATACAGCTGTCAATTATATTAGTCAGAATAATTAACCCTTTCAGGCCTGAATTTACCATTGTCATCAACTACAAGCCGCGAATTGCTGCCGCAATTCTCGACTTGTAGTGGATAAAGATGATTTGAAGTGGTTGGAAAAGTTAAGAAAATTGTCATGTATTGGTAGAGCAGTCTCATGGAAATTGTCGTTCTAAAACCCTTGGTTGTAGGAAAATTAAGTCTGTTTTCAGAGATGTAAATTGATGCTTTAATGCATCGCGAGGGCTTAAAGGGTTAAACAACACATTTTATCTTCAAAACCTCGTTTCCATGGGATATTGCGATCATGAATCAGGACGCTTCTTCCGCTGCAGGTAAAAAAATAAAAGACAGCCAAGAGGAGTCACAGGACATCGAGAGCGCTGACAAGACACAGAGGATGCTGGACGCAGTCACGTCTAAAATGCAGCCTTTGCAAACACTGCAAGACGATTCTTTCCAGGGGCATTTAGCGAAGACGGCGGAGGACGTGGAAGAGGTGGGTGTATGTCAAGGATTCGAAATCTTTGGTAATACCAGCTTAGGTGACAAATATTACCCCGAAACAGGCGGGCTTTTCCGGTTACGTTCCCCACAAGCAAGACACGTTGGCACAATGTTAGTAGACGCTGGCCCAGCATTAAACCAACATTGTCCCAACGTTCTGTGTTATCGGACGATATTCCTGTTATCTGCATGCATGTTATTTGCATGTTATTTGCATGAGCATGTCATTTTTTCACTCACTTCAAATCATCTTCATCCACTACAAGCCGCGAATTGCTGTCGCAATTCTCGACTTATAGTGGATGAAGATGATATTAAGTGGGTGAAAAATTAAAGAAAATTGCCATGTATTGGTAAAACAGTTTTATGGAAATGTTCATTCTAAAACCCTTTGCTGTAGGAAAATGAAGTCTGTTTTCAGGGATGTTAAATGATGCTTTAATGCATCGTGAGGGCTCAAAGGGTTAATACCAAGCACTACAACGCCTTTCAAATCATGCCATCGGTATTATTCATGGAGACTACTTTACTTTTCCGTAGTTTGTTCTGACATTGTCCTGCCATTTCTTTCCACGCTTACGTCCCCAGGATCATATCTCCACCTTGGATGCGAAAGGGTGTATCTGCCACTTTGTGAAGTGGCAGATACACCCTTTCACATCCAAGCGGACAATTGTGTAATTATTATTAATTATTATTATTATTATTATTAATTATATTAATTATCAACCCTTTTCTCGGTAAGCATTTAAATTTTCACCCACTTGAAGTTGTGTCTCGCTACCGCGACCCACAACTCCAAGTGGGTGAAAATTACTCATATTTCTTTAATTTGAGACCAGACGTTTTCAAATCTTTAAACACCCATTTCACTACAAATAACTGTGCTTTACCCTGCTAAAACAGACTAGCGCTTAAAGGGTGAGGGACAAAAAGTATACTTTTTTACCTCAGTTGTGAAGAGATAATTGAGTATTTTATCTCTGTGACCCCAACAAATACGAGACATTCACCCAATGTTGGATCAATGCTGATGCGATGGTGGGCCAACCTTGACAAACATTGGGGGCATGTCTCATTTTTGCTCGAATTTCGAATCCTGTATCTGGAGGGCAGTGACCTCTCATTCATCTCACCATCCCCGGGATATATACACATATGTACACAAAGGTGGCCTAAACTCCATTTATTTCATTTCTATTGTTTTGCTGGGTGCAGGTGATAACGTGGGTGACGGAAGCCTCGCAATGTCTGGACTCGAAACAGCACACGCTGGGCGACACCACCCCAGAGACGCTACTGATGCAAGAGGAGCACGCCGAAGTGGAGAGAGCATGCATAGTAAGCAAATCTGTCCCGTAAAGCCAGATGTAAGCAGATACTTGTAAAGTAAGCAGATACTGCCATTTGGCTTTGCATGGCAATAACTGGTAGTATCACAGTAAAAACGAGGCGTCTAGCCAGTGTTTGTTCAATAATCCTTCTTTGCCCAAGTTCACAATAATCCTTAGCCGTCCAAGCTCGCAATATTGCGATTTTCATACAAAGAAAAAATCAGCTTGTTTTCACCTTAAAAAGACTTTGGTGGGGTCTTAGAACTATGCAACATTAAAGTTCTAAGGGTTCTAATTATAGTTATGTACCAAGTTGTATTATGCTGCGTCTAATGGTTGCTCATGAGGGTCTATGAGGGTGAAATATTGCATCACGATTTTTTATTAAGTAAACTTGAGTTCGAGGAGTACGTTTTTGTGGGGTAGTTGAACAACGAAGAGTAATTTTTGAAGTTGTGCCAGGGTCAATCTTTGACCTGTGAACATTGCATTGCCTATATGATATCTCGTTTGCTGAGAGGAGACGTGCTTTAATTGGGATGTCGCACCAGGACGTACTCTGCCAACACAATCTAATGCCAGTTATTGCTGGCCCAGCGTCGTGTCTTGCGCCATCTTTTCTTTGATGCATGAGTTTCACTTGAAATTATGCAGTGACCATGTGGTACATTTACGTGATGAGAGCGCGACGAACATTAACCGTTGAAACACTAAATTTGATCATTTAAATTCCCCCCACTTGAAGTTGTGGCTCGCTACCGCGACCCACAACTTCAAGTGGGTGAAATTTACTCTTATTTCGTTAATTTGAGATCGAATATTTTTTAATCTTGATGATTTAACACGCATTCGGCTCACAATAACAGTGATTTTATTGGCTGATAAAACGGATGGAAAACGATTATAGTCGCGCTTAGCGGCCTGAAGGTTAACCCTTACAGTGCGGCGGCACTGATAGATTTTAGTCGACTAAAATTTATCCCCACACTGTAAGAGTAAACATATTTCCAATGGCCGTAGACCCATAACATCGGTATTCAAATGAGGCGGATAAAGCTAACTAAGACATTTAGATGATTTCAAATTGAAAATAACCCTTTGGCCTCCATGGTTTTTATAACAAAAAATCAGCGCTTTCAGAGTTAAAGTGCGCCGTACTAAAATACTGCTAAGAGCTACTGCCAAAATCAAGTTACTCACACGCCGATTATCATTCAAATGCAAATACATTTTATTTATTAAATAATAAATCTCAACAGGGCTTTATGTCCCTATTATTTACAATGTCTGGTTCGACGTAACTCATTATTGTTGCAAATTGGTGATATAATATTACTGATGTAGCCCCACCTAAACATATTTTTCTGTCACCGCAGGACGTTTATAACGACTTCGCCAACCTGAAGAAGATGGTGAAGCAGTTCTCAGAGAGCATTCCAAACGGCTGCGGTAATTTGACTGGCAGGGAGAAGCACATGAGTCAGGTGTGCCGTACTTACATCTCCAGCATGGAGCACAGACGACGTGTGCTCACCATGGCCGTAAAATATCACTCCTCGGCTGATCAGGTGTGTCCCGGGCTTTATATGTATAGGATAAACCCAGAGGAGCTCTACATTCTTAGCTGTGGAAAAAGCCGAGGCCAAAGGCCGAGGTTTTTTCCACAGCTAAGAATGTAAAGCTTCGGAGGTTTTAATCGACTTAAATAATGAGGATCCCTCATAATCAACAGCTCGGTCACACCTGACTGATTATACCACCAGAGGCCTACTATTGTAATTGGTCTGTACTTGATCAACAATAACTCCATTCCCGGCTTAGAATGTCGTGATCGGACAAAGCAAAGAATGTAGTGGCGTGTTTTAAACCCTAGCAAACCATAAACCAAATTACAAAGAGACGAGCCCACGACCTAGGTCCCACCACTAGTTCTAGTCATGTTTGCCAGAAAAAATCTAAACGAGCCTGCTGAATTGACAATTCGTGAATTTCTACTTCTAAAATCTCGTTGGACTTAAGTATTATATCAATAAGGGTTAAATTTCAATAACCGTTTGTTCATCTGGCAAGCTGACAACCATGATTAAACTAGTTGGGGAGTTATGTCCCTTTGACCCTCTCAGTTCCCATGTACTGCCCTGCAAAGCCAATAGCAGTAACTGCTTAATTGAAAAGTAAGCAGGTACCGCCTTTTGGCTCAGCTGTAGCTCTTCTATATTCTTTGCTGTCGCAATTCCCACCTCAAGATGCATAAAAATGCCCAGGTTTTGTAATATGGAATAAATCAAAAAATCTATTTGAAATATCATGGGAAGACCAATTATTCAGATACCATAGACTTTCTCAATACATCGTGATGATTGATATTTGGGTGCTATGTACTTACACATCGAAAATCCATTTACACACAATGCACCAAGTATCCAACATGGATTATAATGTATTTGGTTCTTTAATTTAGCTGATATTATTTTATTCGTGAACAAATAGCATACTTCTGGGAGTAAAGAGACATTTTTATAAAATTAAAAACTGCAATCATTGGGACATATACGGTAATATACTTCTCCATGTAAGTGTCGACTGGTATTTCATGTCAAAATAGAAATAATAAATCATACTGGAAAAGTGCATTATTTGGTTAATTTTCCGGAGATGTCATTTCCACACAACCAACTGGATCAGTTTTAGTCACTTGAAGTTGTAGATCGCGGTAGCGAGACACAACTTCAAGTGACAAAAATTTAGCACATGATGTATCTATGATGTCCCGCAAAGCGAAAAGGCAGTATCTGCTTCCTTAACAAGTAAGAAGATACTTCCCTTTCCTTTTGAAGAGCAGTATATATAATCATAGGCTAATTATGTTTGCTTCAGCTCGAGGACATGTTACAGCAATTTGACAACCGTGCGACTGATGTCGACAATACAGACACCTGTGTGAATCTGAATGAAATAGGTGAGACCTCAGTTTTACCCTTGTACAAAGCTGATATATTGTGTTTAGTTAAACCATGGAGACCAAAGGGTTTCTACCGATTGAACATCAATTATTGATATCACCAATACTGGTATTGGATATGAGACAAGTATCGTAAACGATTATAGCTCAGCGATTAACTAATAACTAAAGTCTATCCCCGCACTGTAAGAGTCAAAATATATATTTCTAATGGCCGTGGACCCATAACATAGGTATTCAAATGAATCAGAAAGAGCTAACTAAGACACTTATGATGATTTCAAATTGAAAAAAACACCTTTGGCCCTGAGGTTTTCATAACAAAATTCAGCGCTTTAAGGGTTAAATGGTTTAAAACGCTGGCACCGTTATCCCAGCAGACACAAGACGTTGGCCCACCGTCTACGACGCTAGACCAACATGACACCAGCAAGGGTTCAACGCCTTGTGTTTGCTGGTATGGCACACATTTTATAACGGGTAATTATGACTGCTGTTTTAGAACAAATAGGGCGGGGTCCCAAGCCACCCTGGTGCAGTGGCTAAAGCTGCCTGCTTAAAAAGTCGGAGATCGCGGGTTCAAACACCACTCTGGCCTTCGAGTTTCAAAGAAACAAAATGTTTCTTCCCCGCTCACTCGTTAATATTCAATATTGTGGGGAAACTCCGTGGCCGAGAGGTAGCGTTTCTGGAGGGCAGTGTCACTTCATTCATCTCACCATCCTCACTCAGGAGGTTCTCCTGGCTCAGTTCAGCCTATATGTGCACAAAGATGACCTAAAACCCCATGTATTTAATTTCATTTTTAGAGCAAATGCACGAAACTCTCACCGAAGACTACCAGGTTCTGAAGACGAAGATGAACAGCTCCACGTGCGAGATCTCCCGGAAGCTGTCACTGACGACCAAGTTCATGTCCATGAAAGGAATTATCCCGGTGGAGGAGAGGAGAAACTCAGCAGAGCACATAAACAATCGGTTGAACGAGGACTCCATCTACAATAAAAACCAGCATAGCTTGCCGAGCGAGACTACCAGGGTATGCGATGTGACAAATATGGCATTTGACCATGCACATGAAGTATCTTATTTTAATTTTTACCCACTTGAAGTTGTGGGTCGCTACCGCGACCCACAACTTCAAGTGCGTGAAAATTACTCGCATTTTCTTAATTTGAGACGTAATTGACATTGGTAAATCTTGATGTTTAGCCGCGCGTTTCTTTCCAAATAACTGATCTTATTCGGCTAATAAAATGGATTGAAAACGACTATAGTTGAGCTTAGCGATTACAGGACCAATCTAGACATTTCATAATTATTATCCAAAAGACAATAGCTGCGTATTGAAGGGTAATTATTTCAGCACTGCTTTTTGGCTTTACATGGCATCACAAATTTCAATGAATGGGGCAATATTTTTTTGCATGGTATAAATGTATTGAAGACTGGTGTTGAATTTTGAAATTTGTCTAGAAACCCCACGAACCTCTCTACTTTCACTTTTTTACAATGATATCGGACTTTAGCTGACCTTCAAGTAATGCGTAAATGCGTTGTAATAAATCTTAAAATATACATAAATACATTATGTAATTACCAAATGAATATGTTTATTTTCTCAGTGGTTTTTATAGTGATTACAATATTTAATTATATTTAATTATTTTCAATATGCATAAATGATAAAATGATAAAATATATATAAAATGATAAAATATTTATCTATGTTTGCTTCAAAGATGTCACTGATGAAGAAAGGTATGTAAAATCCTACATTTTTCGTCTCCTTGGAGCCAAAGGCTCCTATAACACCCTTTAGCTCCGAAAGACGAATTTTTGCACTTTTAATCAATTATGAACTAACATTTTCTGCTTTGTGTGTTTCTAAAGAAGACAGATAATGTGTCGTCTAACAATGCCTTTATTTATGGGGAGGATCATACTAACTCGCCTGACGTCATAACATCTGGGTTTGGTTAGTAGCAAATATTAGCTAACTGAAAAAGCCGAGCGGAATCAACTGTTCACTTGAAAAGTAAGCGGTTGCTGCCTTTTTGGCTTTGCACGGCAAAGTAGAGCTCGACACCAATGACAGCAAAACGCTGCATATCAAAGCACAGTAGCTTTAGTTATCTAGTTTTATGAGGAACAGAACTCAGAATAGGTTCTTTGATTTGCTGTGTGTTAACCCTTGAAGCGCTGAAATCTGAATTTTCACCCACTTGCAGTTCTGTCTCGCTACCGCGACCCACAACAACTTAAGCGGTAAAAAGTACTCTGTGAAAAGTACTCGTGTTTGGTTATTTCGAGCCCAAACAACTGCAAATCTTGATGTTCAGACACTTATGTCTTTCCCGATATCAGTGATTTTGTCGTCTAATGACACGGATCCAACCCTTTCAAGCCTGAATTTACCATTGTCATCTTCATCCACCACAAGCCGCGAATTGCTGTCGCAATTCTCGACTTGTAGTGGATGAAGATGATTTGATGTGGTTTACAAATATAGAAAATTACCATGTATTGCTAAGCCAGTTGCATGGAAATTTTCGTTCTAAAACCCTTGATTGTAGGAAAATTAAGTCTCCTTGCAGGGATGTAAAATGATGCTTTAATGCATCGCGAGGGCTTAAAGGGTAATTAAGAGTATAGACGTGATTGGTGCTGAAATGGTTAATAGAGGGAAGTATGCATGTGGAACACTTTTCTATATTATCACTATATGCTGAAAAGAACATCCAATATACTGCTTGTCTACAGAGCACTACTTCAAGTGCACAGAGCACTACTTCAAGTGGTTGAAAATCACTCATATTTGTTCATTTCAGGACCAAACATCTTGGTGTTTAACCCTTTCAAGCCTGAATTTACCATTGTCATCTTCATCCACTACAAGCCGCGAATTGCTGCCGCAATTCTCGACTTGTAGTGGATGAAGATGACTTGATGTGGTTTAAAAATTAAAGAAAATTACCACGTATTGGTAAACCAGTTTCATGGAAATTTTCGTTCTAAAACCCTTAGTTGTAGGGAAATTAATATGTTTTCAGGGATGTAAAATGATGCTTTAATGCATCGTGGGGGCTTAAAGGTTTAAACACTAATTTCACTCTCTATAACTGTGATCCGATCGGCTAATAAAACGGATTAAAAAAAATATAGCCGTGCTTACACAGTTATTGCTGAACATTTGCATGACAGAACTCCAAACAAAGAAAAGACAGTCACTGCAGAAAGACAGTTTAGCTACTAGTATTTGCTGAACTGAGCATCTTCCACATTGCCCAGTTAAGCAAACAGTTTGTTTCGTTTGAAACTGTAGCCTATATAAATGATACGGACCTGACAGGACAAGGGTTGAGCTAATAGTAACTTAAATTTTCAGTCACTTGAAGTTGCGTCTCGCTATCGCGACCCACAACTTCAAGTGACTAAAATTCTTTTGATTTACGGATTTTAAATCGCAACATAGGGCCTGCACATGATATATCATTGTGTCAATACTTAGCCCTTTCAATGCGTGGACCGTCTTTATACGTCAGAATCTGACGTCTGTAGACGTCAGATTCTGACGTATAAAGACGGTCTGTAGACGTCAGATTCTGACGTACAAAGACGGTCCCGCACTGAAAGAACTAAAATAATATTTATAATAACATAATTATAGGTATTCAAATGAAGCGGAAAGAGCTCACTAAAATATTTATGATGACTTCAAATTGGAAAAAAAACCTTCCGTGGTTTATACAGAAATATTTCAGCATTGTAAGGGTCAATGCAAATTTTATTTAAAAAAACTGTTTATACAAGTAGGCCTACTATATTAACCATTGTCCTGCTATGCCCGGATATATACGGGGTTAAGGGTGTTTTAGATCAATAAAAATATCACTTCATTTTGATAAAATAGTTTTTAGTAGATGCTTTGTTGATCCAATAATTTAATATTAGACATGTCTGTTTTTCATAAATAGTAATATTTTTCGTCATTTGAAGCTGGAAATTGCGTTAGCAATTCCAGCTTCAAATGACGAAAAATACAATTGAAGCAATTCAGCGGGACAAGGGTTAACACTTGAGATGTCACATCAGTCTGCATCTGTGATGTATGATTTGAAGAACCCGTGATACATTAGTAACACTAATATGTCGATCCGACTTTTTCGGATTTTGGCATGGGTTATCTCAATATATTTCGAACAGTCTGTAATATAATATGTGGCAGGTTATTTTATTTGTTCCACTTAATCGCTCTTCCAAGTAATTTAAAAACAATTTTGATTGTGATTTAAAATCTTTTAAATGGATGTTGCTTTACACCTGTAAATAAGAAACAGTGACTGTCATGGCTGGATAGAACACGTGTTTATTCACAAGGCGTAGGCAATATATCATTGATGTGTAACCGATCAGTTCGAGCGACAACGATGAATGATTATTAGATATTAACATTGTTCTACAACTCCCTCCAGGCTTTCACGCAGCAGTTTGTCGCTAAAGGTCTCATATAACTGATCGGTTGCTGAAATTATTGAAACTTTTCATTTTAAAACGACCGATCTATACATGCGCAAGAGTTTGGAGGAAAAAAGATGTCCAACACATTTAATTCGGTTCATTTTCAAAGAGAAATCGGCATGCTATCATGCATCCCATTGTCCCCATGAAACATTAAAGACAATGCAACTAACGTGAGAGTACGGGTATAATCATATGGAGCCATAATTAATTGTGTGAGACCTTTATCATTTTACCAAAACTTGGGCCAATATCACATAATTTTTTTTCGTAAACGTATGCTCATAGTCGATGATAAAAAAATGAAATTACTGTAAATGCCAGTCATTATTACAATCCCAGCTTTTCTATTTATTATCACCGTAATATGTTTAACCTTTGAAACGCTGAAATATTTTTGTAAAAACTATGGAGATTAAAGGGTTATTTTCAATTTGAAAACATTGTAAATGTCTTCATTATATCATTCTGCTTTCATTTGAATAATGTTAGGGGTCTACGACTAGTGTAATTTGTCTTATTCTTTCACTGCGGGGATCAACTTCAGACGTCAGAATCTGACGTCTGTAGACGTCAGATTCTGACGTCTAAAGTTGATCCCCCGCTGTAAGGGCTAAATACATACATATCCCACTTACTTACAACCATATCATTAATTACAATATTTTTCCTCAGAAAATGCTCCATGGAAATCAAGACAACAGCCTCGTCCTCAAAGGGTGCAGATGAGTGAGATCATAGCAAATAGCAGGTCCATGCAGCAAGTACTCAAACCTCAGCCGAAACAATCCGAGAGGCGAATACGCAAATACCAGGACACGGTACCTGTGAATCGAACCTTCGGCACTGATACCGTGGTGACCGACGTCCACAGTAACAGGGCGACGCACCCCTACTGGAAGACAAACGATCAGCGGAACGGGCAGTTCACTGACAATGACCACGCTGGACCTTCCCCGTCCCGTGGGTACAGACCTCAGTTGTCTTTGCCCGATCGTAAAGTACAAGACAGGATTAGTGACCAGACGGACGCACGTGAACCAGGTGAGCCTACCACGCACAGGGACACGATGACTAGGCAAAGTCCTCCAGCAAGTCTACCACTTGACTACAGTGATAGCTTAGATGTGTCTGCTCCAGGCGCGTCCTTATTGAATACGGACAGCTTGGATCCCATGTCAGGGCGCTTGGATTATGTGGACGGTGGTGATTCACTCTACAGTCGTGTATCTGACAATAAAAAAGAGGATGTAAATTTACAAAATAACCGTCATGGTGAGCAGTTTACAAACGCACAAAATGGATTTAAAAGTGTTATGCTAGTCAATTTTAATTCCCCTGCTGGTGACTCTATACAAGATCACGAACGCCCGCCATCTTCTGGTGACCATAGCACTCAATATCCCCTGACAGAAACTACTGGCCAAAATGGTGATTTATTCAAATCAGCAGACACCGTTGACAATTCATCACTGAATATAGTGCGCGGTGAGGTGAAGAGTGCTTTAGTGGATTCTGGTTCTGTGTCTGAGAAACAGCCTGTTAAAACAAATGTAGACGTAAGTAAGAGTGTTATAGTATCCGAAAATGTGACTCTCAATAACCACAAAACAGAGAAAAATCACCCGCACCACATGGAATTAGGTGTGTCAGGCTCGAACCACCACGAAGACACGCACAAAAGTCATGTGGATATCACACCTGCTAAAACGGAAATAAAAGTGGTGCCTGCGCATGCTGCCAGTCCCAATACAGGAACCAACGGTACAGATGTAAATGGCAAAAAAGCGACGAAAATTGGGCCTATTAAAGTTATCAATATTGAGGTAGGTTTTTTGATAAGAGGAGCTGATTAGTAATGAAATATTTAGGTTGTGTTCAGTATATCTTTATTAGCCTTTATTTAATCATTTAACCGCCTTTATGTAATCATTCGATTGGAATTTGCACTCACTTAGAGTTGTGTCTCGCTGCCGCGATCCTCAACATCAAGTGGGTGAAAATTATTCAGATTTGACAAAAAGGAGATAAACTATTTTAAAATCTGGTTGATTGATTTGCTCGTTTTATTTTTAACATGTGTAAAAGCTGATATGTAATGTGCTAATAAAAAAATGTGAAAACAAATATATTCGGCATCGGTGGTTAAATGGTTAAATAGTGAAATCAACGTGAGAAATAATTTTCAAAATATATGGCCGTTTCATCGGCGTCACTCAGCAAATCAGCAAACATGATCATATAATTTTTAAAAAGTCTAAAATTATATTTTCAGCACAAGAAACTCGCACCCGGTGGTAAAAAATCGGCTAGCAAGCCGTCGCAGTTATCCACCGGATCCAAAACACAATTATCTTCTCAGATAAGTGTTCGTCCTAAAGGTAGGTTACTTGTGAGTCTGGAATTGCTAACGCAATTTCCAGGTTCAAATGAATGAAAAAGAAGATTTTTTTATGAGAAATAGACCTCTCCCAAATTGAATTATCGGATTAACTGAGCATCTACAACAAGATATGTTACATATTTTAGTGGTATTTTATTTAGTCTGAAATTTGCTTCTAAACGTATATATACGTCCTAGCAGCACGAGCGTTATTGTATAGTCTCCTAGCCTTCAATTCCAAAGTTACGATCCAGTAATTTAAATGGGACATACATCACTTTGACTGTGGAGGAATAGGTATATTATGTATGTTAGCCATTTATCCTAATCTACTTTATTTGCAACTAAATTTAAAATGTAATAAAATTATATGTTGTGCAAAGCCAAAATGGCAATAACTGCTCACTTGAAAATAAGCAGCTACTTCCTTTTGGCTTTGCAGAGCAGCCGTAATATTTATGCCTAGCTTACATTAATTCATTGTACAAAATGCTGGTTGCATTTGAAAATTATTGCTGCTAATTGACATTAATTTTCAGAAAAGGCGAATCGATCGAGCAGTAACGCTTCTCCTGTTAAAGCAGGAAGTGAAGCGCCATCTGGTGAGAAATCCAGCAGACAGTCACACTCAAAGGCAGAGAGACCTACGTCTACTGAGCCTAAACCAAACCAAACCAATTCGGAGGTATGGAAATCATACAGATATTACTATGTCAGCGACAATACTGTTAATATTATTGTTATCAACCCATCCCCGCTAATCCCAGCGCTTATTGTATCATACACGCCACAATAGGTCTTCGGACATCATCAGCTCAACTCTGGCTAGTACAAGTATAATAGTATAATACGTGGCAGTACGCAATATTGTGCTATCGCGCCATTCAGTACGATACACTGACCCAATACTGGTGCAATGTTAGGCCACCGTCTTCCGACTTCCGATTCCGACTTCAACTTTTAACACTTTCACTGCTAGTCTCAAATATAATCATTGGTAATCATGCATTTTATTAGCTGATTGAATCAGCTTTTTAGTAAACTGCCTTTTGGCTTTCCAGAGCAGTACTGTGCAAGATTAGGCACATTTTTTTTGTCTCAACTGCATGGCCGTTGCAAATGGTTGTTTGTCACACATCCGGTCAATAGGCCTATATCGTTCCCTTGGATAATTATGAAAGGGTGTTTCTGCCACTTTGCCAAGTGACAATAGATACACCCTTCCATATTAAGCCCATTTCACATGTGCTAAACATTTCTTTCTCTTGAGTGTTACTTCCTGCTTACTTCTAATTGAATAGTAAACCTATATTTTAAGGATTGTAAGCATACCCTGTCAGTTACCATGGTTACTCAGGCCTGCGTACCTACAAGTAGAGCTCATGTTTGTGTGTTGTGTTGTAAATAATCCACAATTTACGTGGCATCCTCATCATTTCCCGTTTCTTCCTGCAGAGACTCGCAAATATTCGAGGACAAATTTTGCAGTTCCGCTGCACGAAGTTCAAGTGTGTGGTGTTCCGGGCGAGCGAGGCCAAGAAGAACGACGACGAATGTCCGCTCTGCAGGCTCACGACTGAAGGGTGCCGAATGAAATCTGATGGCAAATGAGAAGGAATCGGCGAAAAACCCAACAGCTTTTATCACTACCGGGGTATTTAAAGTGTTGGTGCCAGCCTGCAGTTTTCAACCACTCCAAGACGTTAAAGTTGCTGATCGCTACCACTATCCACAATTTGAAGTGGTTGGAAATTGAAATATTGCTGATAATCTTCAATCATTAAGACTGTGAAATTAGGTGCGCATCTCTGTTGATAAAACAGATGATGACAGAGCATTTGCTATCAAACACAAAACTTTAGGTCAAGGTTTAATTGAACCTACATCGCAAATTAAAGTGGCTAAAAATTACCCCAACTTTGATTCAAAGTCTCGTGTTCACACTGTGTTTTTTCATGTCACCTGGCCTCTCAGCCTTTAGCTCCTAAAAAATTGCATTTAGACATCAAGATTTGCAAATGTTTATTATCAAATTGAACAGCGGGACACAACTTCAGGTGGTGGGAATTTAAGTGACCTAATTTAGCGGTTCAAGGAATAAACTTATAAATCGACGTCTGAAGCTGTGTTTTGACTATTCGACCTCACTATGGTGCTTCGTCATATATCGTTCTCGTGGATATGAAAGGGTGTATCTGCCACTTATCATACTGTACGGCGTGTACAAATACATTATATGGTGTATGTCATCAGTATTGCTCTGCTCTCGCGAAGCCGAAAGGCAGTAACTGCTTATCTGAAAATCAAGCAGTTACTGCATTTTGTCTTCGCACGGCAATGCTGCAGTGTGATTATATAACTGTATATATAAGTGTCTCATTTAGAAGATTTCCCATGTACGTGGTTGTGATCATGCCAATAAATTTGTTTCCAATCTATACTTTACCAGATAAAAAACTAGTTTTTATGTAAATAGTGAATTACCATCCCGACATTAATTATTCTGCCAAACAATAATATTCTTGTCCTATTTGAGAAAAGCGTTTTAGTCTTCTGATCTAACTTTAACAAATATTGTTGATGAAAAGGTTAAATTATTCCTAAATCATCACATTTTGTATTTTACACCACAGTATTATATTTTACTTTAGCATAATTATGTAATCATATGTGGCAACCCCTCTTTTTATTTTGTATTTTTATATTCCCGCTCCCCCCCCCCCAACCTCACAATCATAAAATGTTTTGGTTTACTAGCCCTATTAAACAGCTCTTAAAATTTACATTATTGCTTATCGTTATACAACATTGAAAATAGCATGGCAACAGGAAATGTATTATTGGACAATTATATACGAATTGTAAATGCAGGTGTTGTCCTTTACTCCGATAAATCACTAGTTCTGTATTGTTTTTTTCAATTTAAACCTTTTAACATCCAAGTATATCTGCTCACTTTCGGCCACCTCGAATAATTCCCATCTCAAGTTGAATAAAACTACCTGATTTTGTTCAATATCCAAGTGTAGCATTTAAAATTATATCTCAGGGCGTCTTTATTTTGATGTGTTATACTGCTCTTTCCAAACCAGTGAACAGTTACTGCCTTATGGCTTTGCACGGCAGTATATAACATTTCGTCTTGAATTTATTTTATTGAGAATGTATGCCACGTCTTGTCCAACGCTTGTCCAGCATCGATCCAACACTGGGTAGTTAAAAGGGCAATGTATCTGGTTTTGAACCGGATCGACTTCGCTATTATTTGTTGCACTTATTCTCATGTTAGTTTTAAAAAGGAACCCTAGTTAAAAGTTATTAAAAAAAACACTCAATTTAAATTATGAATAGGTTTGTCGCCATCACCCATTCACATTTATTTTTGTTTTACTTTCCTTTCTGCTTTACTTTTATCTATTGTTATAAATTGAAGTACATTTATGATTTTAACCACTCCCATCTGTTGTTCTAGCATTTGTTCTATTTGTTCGTGTATATATTTTGTGAAATAGTCAGTGGAAATAAAGAAAATAATGCAATTTCACTGTGAGTTTCCAATTTTCTTGTGTTTTTATTCAAGCAAACCTATTATATGCCTACTGCCGTGCAAGCCAAAAGGCAGTATCTGCTCACTTCACAAGTAATCAGATACTGCCTTTTGCATTTGAAGAGCAGCATGGTGCAGTATCTGCTCACTTTACAAGTAAGCAGAAACTGCCTTTTGCCATTCAAGAGTATAGTGAACCAGAAAATCCTGGATTGATCCAGAAGAACACGATGGATGTCTTAGAAAAGTCATAGCAGTCATACCCGACTAATCTGGGAATGTTGTGTCAAAATTTCAAGTTGATTAGATAAAAACTCCTAGAATAATAAGTTTAAAGATCCGTTGTAAAATCAATATATTTGGGCATAGCCCAAATATAAATAAGCTTAAAGTTTATCGCAGCTGCTTAGAAAAGCAGTGTTTCTATTTAGTGCAAAGTTAAAATTGATTATATAATTATGCACAATTAAGTATTTTAATAAAAAACATTTTTTTTTTCAAAATGAATGTCACAGGACAGCTTACTGCAGTTTGAAAAATGAATTGATGGAGGATTGTTGACCGGTGGATTTTTTTTATCCTTAATATTGAACATACAATGTCATCTAGGCAACGGTCTGTTGTAAAGTCTTTGAGGACAGAAACCGCTGCCATAGTCTCATGAAATGAATATGTTTTAATCACTGACAGACTGTCTCTTGTATCATCATCACTGACAGACTGTCACTTACAAGTATCATCATCATCAGACTCTACAGACAGTTGACGATGAAATTTGCTGGCACTACCTACTTTCAGGGGCGTGCACAGTGGGGGGGGGGGGGGTCAGAGGGGTCCTGACCCCCCCCCCCCACCCTTGAAATGCAGATTTTGAAAATTCTCCAGGGATTTCCCCCGAACCCCCATCTTTTTCTAAAATTTTCCTCTTGACCCCCCCCCCCCCCCTTGACGAAAGCTGTCTTTTATAATTCTCACTTTATCCCTTAGGGTAAGTTATGTACGCTTACACGCAGACATAATTAAAGTGTTGTTATGTGCCGCATAAAAAATAATGATGTACTTTCTCACGTGTCCTATGTATTCTTATATCGGCTTGTGAGCCCTGTTCATGGCCTCCCAATGTTTATTTGTCACCGTGGTGGAGTAGCTACTCAAGTGCGAACGCAGACTTACCGGATCTTTAACCCGATCGAAAAAAAGTCGACGTCTTTTATTTGTATTAAAACTTAACATGTAATGATAATTACATAAAAAATGGTGAATTGTGAAAACAATATAGACACTATCTTAAATGCTAAGTTTTCAGTTGTATAATTACGACATTGCCACGTCTTAATTATTATTTAAGATGTTCTTTATTATTACGGGCGGTTGAACCAACGCTGGTTTAATGCTGGCCAATCGTCTGCGATGACGGTCCATCATTACCTCAGCACTGCTTGAACACACCTAACGCAGTCAGATTCCTAAAATAACATATAATTTTTTAAATAATCGCTAATTGTTGGTTGAAACCATCTTGTCATCAATTTATTTTTGAATTAGTGTTGTGCTTGTATTATCTAACATGTTTAATTGTGCTTATTGACGATACCAGATAATTAACGCTTGAAATAATATAGTTACTGTAGCACGCAAACAGTGTATGTCCAGAAGTAGCGGGACGCTTTATCAACAAACAATTAATCCTTAAACTTTTATACAGTTAACGCAGATATTTCTTTAAAAAAAAAAAATATTTTAAAAATAATAACTATCGCATTATTTTTTAGTTAAAAAGTTATCTGCCATGTTTGTAATGTACGCAAAGTGAAAAAATTAGGTGACAGTTTTTCAATATAAAAATCCCCTCTGAACATGGTCATAACGATATATTGAAAATACTCATTTGACCGCAATTACGAGAGTGAACTTGCCATTTTGCCACAAAAATTTGACCGTAGTCCGGAATGGTGGTCTGATCGCATTGGTGATCGCCTTTGATATGACTTTGACCGACAACGAATTAGGGTTGAAAAAAATCGACCGTTATGACGATCTGACCGCATTAGGGGTCTGACAGGAAGGAGAAAGTCTACTGCACATTGCTAGCATGGGTGATGGCACGGCGGACAGGGATGGTTGGCTAAAGATGACGGTTCAATGATGGTGGTTTCACACACACGTACTGCTCAGAAATCAGAGCACATCTCAAAAGGATCAGTCCTTGCCCTCTCCTTTGGTGGATGGTTGTTCAAACGGCTGTTTCATTATGGTTCAGTAGTTCTGGTTCCTTGTCTCCCGGACTTACGTCGCCAATGCTTTGTACGATCACCTACCTCACCAGCTGAAAATAGAGAGTCACTATAGGCCTATGTAATGTCTAGTAAATTCCTTGGAAACAAACATTAAACAAAACTTCTTAAAAAAATGTTGTTTGTCCTTGTTGGTGAGCTTGTGTATGGGGATTATTGTCACAGCACTGGGGCAAACAGTCACAATGTATGAAGGTACAGTGGGGTTGAATGTCACAAGAAATAAAGCAATTTGACATCGACAAAAAATGACCAGGGCGTAGTAGGCCCATTTTGTTAAATGACAGGTCAGCATCTTTGCTGTTTTGTCCTTTACAACCATTTATCGTGAATGACATCCTACTTCATTGTCAAATATGGACGGAAACATTTTGTTTTATAATAATAATAATAATAATAATAATTATTATTATTATTATTATTATTATTATTATTATTATTATTATTATTATTATTATTATTATTATTATTATTATTATTATTATTATTATTATTATTATTATTATTATTATTATTATTATTATTATTATTATTATTATTATTATTATTATTATTATTATTATTATTATTATTATTATTATTATTATTATTATTATTATTATTATTATTATTATTATTATTATTATTATTATTATTATTATTATTATTATTATTATTATTATTATTATTATTATTATTATTATTATTATTATTGTTATTATTATTATTATTATTATTATTATTATTATTATTATTATTATTATTATTATTATTATTATTTTTATTATTTTTATTATTATTATTATTATTATTATTATTATTATTATTATTATTATTATTATTATTATTATTATTATTATCATTATTAATAATATATTTTTATTATACTGCCTTTTTAATGCGCCATAAATTTATTCTTGCTGATTTTTTAGAGGCGCAGTGTAAAAAACCCGGTTCATTTAAAAATGTATACAAATAAAACAGTAAAATGGACATTTTTGTGTGGAGAATAAAATAATTATGTGTGTAAGTGTGGGATTAAATTTAAGTACTGACAGTACTGCATAAAAAGCCGATAGAGCTACAAGTTGTAGGCTTGCCTAAAAAGCATTGTCTTTAAACATTTTTATTAGAGTGTATTCTGTGGGAGTTTTACACACTGTGGCAGGCAGAACATTCAATAAACGTGGAACAGCACACGAGAAAGCGCGGTCACCATAAAAGCTGTTCTTGCTGCGAGGCACAATCAGGAGATTTGTATCTGCTGACCGGACGTGACGTGACGGTTCATGAGGCCTCAACAATTCAGCCAAATATGATGGTCCATGGCCATGAACGACACGGTATGCCAGAAGCATTAGCTAATATTGGATGCGCTGCTTGATAGGAAGCCAGTGTATTTTGTAAGATAAATCTGGCAAGAAAGCCCGATGCCTCGAATGAATATTTTAAGCCCTAGAGCTGCAATAGAATTGAGCTACTTATCAGAGAGGACATTGTTGGGGACAATGCGATTCTCCACAGGACACTCTGCCATCACTATGTCTCTGGTGGTGTTTGGAGAATGATGGAAGCTACCAAGTCATATTATGAAATTATCTCTTGTGGGTGCAGAAAGGCTGTAATATTATATGCTATTTCCAAATGCGCAGTACTTTCTGAATGTGATGGTGAGTTATCACAGAGCAGTGTATGTATAGATATGTATGTATAGATATACACCAAATATAATATATACTAGTTATATATATCAGATTCGTTAAAAAACTATTCACTTCATGAATGACTGCAAATTAAATTAGTTGTACATCATTATTATAGTGACGCATATTATTGGGGCGAAAATACTAAAATCTAAGATGGAGGCATCAAGGGAATTTTATAGTGAAATCATTCAACTCCTTGGCCGCAAGCTTGTACTTTAGGACTCCAGCAAACATAGAACCAGTTTTTTGATACAGCCATTTCGAAATCTAATATGGCGAGCACCCGGTGTGAATTTTTAGTGGCTCCAAATCTTAAAATGTTCTTGATGAAAATTTTATAAGCTCACCAAATTTGGTATTTTCTTCAGAAAAAGCCCAATTATTTTGCTATGCCGCTGTACTATCTGTATCGTGGTATGAGATAAAGTAATCGGATGTCAGGATAATCTATTACATTGCTAGGCGTTTGTAGTATAACGTCAGTATATGCCATTACAATAAGACATTTTAATGCTGGCAAATGACATTATGAAAAACAGAATATCAGGATATGACACTATGATGTCAGATATAATGTTGCCGTGTGTGAATACATTATAGCGAAATTATCAGCAGCCATTTGACATATTAGTATCGGAATACCGGTATGTCATACGAAATACATGAAAAAATATATAGACCATCTCAATCAATGCAGCATCTCTAAATTAAATTAATCAGACACCACTATCATAATAATCGAATCATTGGTTATTGAATTATGACCATAACACCACTTAACATGGTAGAATATGATAATGGCGGCCATCTTAAAAATATATAGGCTAAATTGGACCATGTGGAACATGATTAGCGCTATTTTCTTCAAGTGACCTCAGATGATCTTGAAATGCCTCTGAATGACCTTGCTGTAGGCCCTAATCATCAGATTCTTAATTTTATGTCACATACATGTTGCCTACTAGGATGTGGTGCATCACACTAAAAATTGTGTTGGGTCGCTAGACAAATGAAATGAATCGGGCTTTAGGCCACCTTTGTGCACATATAGGCTAAACTGGGCCAGGAGAACCTCCTGAGGATGGTGAGATGATTGAGATGACACTGTCCTCCAGACACAAGATTCGAAATCCGAGCCCTGGCGGTCTGAGGCCGAGCACGCTACCTCTCGGTCACGGATCCGGCTCTCCACAATACTGACTTTCACACGAGGATAGAGAAGAAACATTTTTTGTTTCGTTCAAACCGCCGGGACCGGGAAGCAAACCCTGAACTCTGGCGTGAAAGGCAACGTTGCTAACCACTACCCTAGAACCCCCGCCCAGCAACATGCAGTACATCATGCTAAAGATGTTGCTCATTTTCGAATGTTAACAAAAATGACATTTTTTGAGATAGGTTGGTATAATTTACTGTTTAAGAGTGTACAAAGACTCCTCTAGTGAATAATTAACAAAATTTAGCTTTTTAGACAACTCGACAACTTGACCTGTATTTCTGGCAATTGTAGGCCTACATTTTTGAATAGAATGACCCATCTGGCGCCGGTGTGTGGTCAAGGAGTGCGCAGGCAGCGGTCGTCAGAGACCGTCATTAACGTGACGCCTGGTCACATTGAGATTGGAGAAACAGGGCAAATCCACACATGATCATCGAGGATCGAACCCGCGCATGCATGACTGTCGAGGTAGCGCCGCCCAAGGAACAGAATATTGCACCAGCTTTATTCTAAGATGTAGCTGACTAATTTGTTGTTTGATTATTGGCGGTTGATTTGTTTTTTATTTTTTTCAACTCACATGTTTACCTTATTCAATCAATGTGGTAACTGTCATTTTGGTCAATTGTATTTTTAATGTTTATTATATTGTTTTGTACATGATGACAATGTTTTTTTAACAAAAATGTATTTATTATTGAGTAATATTTAGTATTTTTTTCATTATACCTGTATTATCGCCCACCACTGGCACCAGCCAGGCAATATTTTTCAATAACGGTAATCATGGTTACAGTGACATGCATTCATGATTCAACTTTTCAATTCCAAGCTCAACGCTGTGTAGCCTATTGCGTCAGATCTATTTTTAGATCTAGGTCTTACATCGCACGTGTTCTGTTTATCTTCACATAAAAATATTTATTTTTTATAAAAAACAAGAAGAGAAGAGCAGACGCTTAGCAGACGATCTTTAGTCTCCATTTAAATAGCCTAATCTACGGACCTAGGATTTATTTACGCTCAGTTCATCTGGGCTGGTGTATAGGGCACAATTTTGGCTGTGTTTTGGGCCAAAAATAAATTATATTTAAGATTTGCATGTCACGTGCATTCATGATTCAACTTTTCAATTCCAAGCTCAACGCTGTGTAGCCTATTGCGTCAGATCTATTTTTAGATCTAGGTCTTACATCCCACGTGTTCCGTTTATCTTCACATAAAAATATTTATTTTTTATAAAAAACAATCTAAATTAGCTAATTGTGTTAAAATAATAATGTCTCATTTTAAAAATAACTTTAAAATTGTTGTTGTTTTAGTAATAGACTGATGTCTCAATAATAAAAAGTACATTTAGGATCTAATTAAAATCAACATTAATTATTTTTTGTTCGGGTCCGTCTATTTTTTGGAATATTTGATTATCAGCTATAAGTTAGTCTAGCGCGTATTCGATTTACGTCGTCAACATGGTCATGGAGGAATAATTTGAGCTGGGCTAGGCCTAGGATGATGTAATGTTATTTGCAAAATTGCATGATTCTCCATTAGGGCTTTAAATTTGCAAAATAAGTCATCGGATTCGCAAAAGCGTGAATTGCGGCAGCTCGAACACTGGTCCCCTCGGAAGGCTCTGCCTGCTCATCAACCCTGATGAGCTGCATTCTCCACAATACATGCAATAGAGTCCACTGTCCTCGCCTTTTGTCCCAATAAGTGTAAGATTATAGAGTGCCATAGGGTTTTAATAAGCGACTGAGTGAAGGAGGGAGTGAAGAACGGAAGTAGTGAAGGAAGGAGTAGAGGAAAGAGTGAAGTAAGGAGTGAAGGAAGTAAGGAGTGAAGGAAGAAAGGGGTGAAAGAAGGTAGGAAGAACTTTATGGGAGGAGTGGAGGAAGAAAGAAGTGAAGGAAGGTAGGAAGAAACCTTCTGAGTGGAGGAAGGAGTGGAGGAAGGAAGGTAGGAAGGAACCTTCTGGGAGGAGTGAAGGAAGAAAGGTGTGAAGGAAGGTAGGAAGGAACCTTCTGGGCATCAACTAAATAATGCAGAACTATGAATATAATGCCCAAGAAACATGGAAAACAAATTCTTAGTATGCCAAAGTAAACAGAAGAAGCTGACAAAATTAATTTCTTTGCAATAACAATAATGATTAAGCTCAAGCGACTTGAATGATACATCACATTGATCCGTTGTTATACAGATTCTTGGTCTAACTGGGGGTAACACAAGCACAGATAAGAAGCCGTTCAAGCTAAAGCTGAATTCTTACAACACCTGAAAAATAAAATTAAATATTCTTTTCAATAACAAGGACCAAATAATTTTACAAATTCAGCAAACAGTGAAGTTCAAGCAACATAAATATCTCGCCAGGCCGTAGGAGCCCTGCATCCGGTTTTATCTGGTGCTATACGGACTCTTGGTTTAACTGGGGGTAACAAGCACTTGCCAGGCCGTGGGAGTCCTGTACCCAGATTTATCCGGTGCTCCAATATCTAAAGAAATAATGCAGAACTATGAATATAATGCCCAAGAAACATGGAAAATAATTCCTAAGTATGCCAAAGTTAATAGAAGAAGCTGACAAAATTAATTTGATTCTTTCAATAACAATAATGAAGCTCAAGCGACATGAACGCTTCACATCGATCAGGTGTTATACTGACTCTTGGTCCAATTGGGGGTAACGCAAGCACAGATAAGAAGCCATTCAAGCTAAAGCTGATTACTTACTACACCTGAAAACTAAAATAAATTAATAGTCTTTCCAACAGCAAGGACCAAATAATTTTACAAATCCAGCAAACAATGAAGTTCAAGTGACAAGATATAAAGTCGTTCAAGGTAAAGCTGAGTTCTTACAACACCTGAAAAATAAAAATAGACTAATATTCTTTTCAGCAACAAAGACCAAATAATTTTACAAATTCAGCAAACAGTGAAGTTCAAGGGACATGATTATCTCACCAGGCCGTAGGAGCCCTGCTCCCGGATTTGTCTGGTGCTATACGGACTCTTGGTTTAACTGGGGGTAACAAGCACTCGCCAGGCCGTGGGAGTCCTGTACCCAGATTTATCCGGTGCTCCAATATCTGAAGAAATAAATCAGAGCTATGAATATAATGCCCAAGAAACATGGAAAACAAATTCTAAATAGCATATGCCAAAGTAAACAGAAGAAGCTGACAAAATTAATTCGATTCTTTCAATAACAATAATGAACTCAAGCGACATGAACGCATCACATCGATCAGGTGGTATACTGACTCTTGGTCTAATTGGGGGTGACACAAGCACAGATATATGAAGCCATTCAAGCTAAAGCTGAATACAGTAGGGATTTCCTCTAGCTTACCAGTCCGTTGTGCGTAAGCACACACGGGAGTGCGTCGACGCAAGCCCGTGAAAAATTATTTACACGGCGTGTGCGTACCTCGGCGTGCACACCAAACCACGGATTGTGACTCCTTTCGCCCAGACGGAATCATACGGACACGAAGAAGCGAGGTGTGTCAACGTGTTTACACGCTAATAGACATGATTGCACGTGCAACAAACTTTTGATCAAACCTTTCTCCGTGCAAATTACGAGGTATAATTGCCCCTCCTCCACGTGTGAGTCGCCCCCTCCACGTGTGAGTCGCCTGATGTCCGTGGAAGTCCGTCAGCCCCATCAGGCCATCCTAAAAAATATCCTTGTTTCCGATTTCATGGTGTGAAAATGTCCAAGCAGTACTAGCCTATACAGTACTGACTGTGCATAAGCAGATAGGCCTACCTGTGTTAGGGCTACTTTTAGTGCTAGTGTTAACCTCTGCTTCATCCCTAGGCCCAGTTCATTCCGGTCACCCCTAGCATTTCAGGAAATTGAGATTTCCCAATTCCCAAACTCATGGGTATCCAAGACGTTGCCAACTGGTTGCTAGACGTCGCTACAGACATGGACGATTTCACTTGCTTCAAAAGGGCATAATATGATAGCCATTGTTGGCCACTGAGTTGACTGAATGACTCCCTGGTGTAGTGGATAGCACTAGGGCCTGTTAAGTAGAGGGTCGTGAGTTCATATCTCGATGGACCATAACAATTTTTTTTTTAGATATGGCCTAGGCAAGTCTGTTATTTTTTTTCCGGGAGGTTTAATTATTTTTTCAACTTGCATAGACTCTAATCAGACCTTAACCAAGGGTCTGACCAGCCCCGCAGACGAATGGATGCCATGCGGTAGGACTAACTTTTACTCCTATTTTCACCCATGCTGTCGGAAATAGGAAACAATTTTTTTAGGATGGCCTGATGACAACCCACTTCCCCTCCCCGTCATTGCCCGTTGGAGTCGCCCCAAATCCGTGGATTCCATATATTATGGTTATGGTTACACATATCGTTCCGTTGGAGTGCGTGCATTTTGACGAGTATAAAGCTGATAATGTGACTTTAAAGACGAGCATGCACACAAGTGGGAATGCAAGCGAAAAATATCACTACTTTGCACTGGCTTTCACTGGGATGATTTCCGTGCCAAGTCGTCTCCGTGAGTTGTGGCGCCAGATTGTGTATACGCGTGCAAGTGTCCTTCACGCACTTTCGTGTGCGTGTGCGTGCACGGAAAAACATCCACTAACGACCGTGTCCGTCACGCGGACATGGTAAGCTAGATGTAATCCCTACTGTACTTACTACACCTGAAAACAAAAATAATTTAATATTTTTTTCAACAACAAGGACCAAATAATTTTGTAAATTCAGCAAACAATGAAGTTCAAGTGACAAGAATATCTCGCCAGGCTGTAGGAGCCCCGCACCCGGATTTGTCTGGTGCTATACGGACTCTTGGTTTAACTGGGGGTCACAAGCATCCGCCAGGCCGTGGGAGTCCTGTACCCAGATTTATCCGGTGCTCCAATATCTGAAGAAATAAAGGAGAACTATAAATATAATACCCAAGAAACATGGAAAACAAATTCTAATTATGCCAAAGTAAACAGAAGAAGCCGACAAAATCAATTTCTTTTCAATAACAATGATGAAGCTCAAGCAACATAAATACATCACATTGATCCGTGTTATGCAGACTCTTGGTCTAGCCGGGAGTAACACAAGCACAGATATGAAACCGTCCAAGCTAAAGCTGAATTCTTACAACACCTGAAAAATAAAAATAGACTAATATTCTTTTCAGCAACAAAGACTAAATAATTTTACAAATTCAAGAAAGAGTGAAGTTCAAGGAACATGAATATCTCACTAGGCCGTAGGAGCCCTGCTCCCGGATTTGTCTGGTGCTGTACGGACTCTTGGTTTAACTGGGGGTAACAAGCACTCGCCAGGCCGTGGGAGTCCTGTACCCAGATTTATCCAGTGCTCCAATATCTGAAGGAATGGTACTGTAGTTGAACAGCACTCGCCAGGCCGTGGGAGCCCTGTACCCAGATTTATCTGGTGCTATGCGGACTCTCAGGTTAACTGGGGGTTAGAAACACTGATAGATGCGCTGAACACCAGAAAAAGAGCTCCAATATCTGAAGAAATGCTACGGTAGTTGAACAAGCACTCGCCATGCTGTGGGAGTCCTGTACCCAGATTTATCTGGTGCTATGCGGACTCTCAGGTTAACTGGGGGTAGCAAACACTGATAAGACGTGCTGAACACCAGGAGAAGAGAGAAAAAGAGCTCCAATATTTGAAGAAATGCTACTGTAGTTGAACAAGCACTCGCCAGGCTGTGGGAGCCCTGTACCCAGATTTATCTGGTGCTATGCAGACTCTCAGGTTAACTGGGGGTACAACTCATGATCAGAGAAGAAACAAAGAAGAGGGAGAGGGACTGACCCAAGGGTGTGGACCCCATTAAAGCAAAATAGGCGGGGGGAGAAAAGTAGATATAAAAATTAGAAGGTGGGAGGGGGTACGGGAGTGGGGAAATAGGTGGATGCTCGCTTCTACAGGCCCATGGAGGCTTGGAGTCGCTGTAGCCCTGCGGAGCAGGTCACCACAGACAGCTGCGAAATTAGCTCGCAGCGGGTCGATAAGATTCTATTCTATTCTATTCTAGTCTGTCCGACGGTGGAGGATGGTCCGAAATGAAAATTAGCTTTTCGATATACAGTCAGTCAATTTTCAAGCGATTTTTATGAAATTTTGCAAACCCTAACGTTATTTTCTAGTCATTTGGCATCGATCCTGAAAATTTCGTAAAAAGATATTAGATAGTTTAAAAGTTAGACCATTTGACATGTAGTAAATGTCTATTTATGGTAACCGGACGACTCGGACCCTATACCAACTTGGACCCTAGACCAACTCGGACCCTAGACCAACTCGGACACTACCAACTCGGACACTATGCAAGACCAACTCGGACCCTATAGTATACCGGCTCCGATCCCATAATTATATAACCAACTCGGACACTACTCGGACCCAGCTGATAGGCTCTATGTAGACTATATATAGGCAGGTAGGCCTATTTAGTTGAATAAACAACTCATAAAATAAAGTCAAACACAGATACTATAATCTAGATCATTTCATCAGTATATTTCATAAATCATTTTCACATTTTTAATTAAATTTAATAATACAGTGTTTTCATGTACATTGTCTACATTGAGGTCCATTAACATGGGAGCATGCTCTCAACAGGCTTGTGGCATCCCTTTCTCTGGCAGCAAACTCTCCCCAGTAGCGGAAGATTCTGCCTTGCAGGTTCGCATATCTGCGTCTGTGGTCTTGTCTGATTCTACTCTCAGACACCAGTTTCTCCTGGATATCCACAAGGCGAGCTTTATCATGCAGAAGTATGGTGAGATGGTAGAAGTTCAGCTGTGCTTAATCTAATACAAACATGCTTGCGAACGCGATGCATTGACCCAATGCTGGTTCAACAACGGGCCAGCGTCACAAGCATTAAATTAATAGGATGTATCGTATTTATCACCTTCATATGGAGTTATGGAACATACATATATGAACACGAACGAGATTAAATTAACCATTTGATAGGCGGTCCTGAGTATGCCTATCTTCTTTTTGTTTATTTTTTGGTAGAACATATAATATCAGTTTTTAAACACATTAAAGTTAAATCAGCTAGATTAAATTACAAGCTGTCATTCACAGCGTTGCGCGTCGGCGCGGACATGGCTGGACGCCTCACTACAAGTGAAAAAAATGTGAAATATTTTTTGTTTTGTGGTTGTCATTGTTATTTATTATAAGATAATATATAACAACAAATATAAACATACTAGTTATTAAATAACGATATAAATCTTGTCTTTAGCAAGGAGAGGGTTAATTGTGTTTTCCAGTATATCACACCTCACTAGTGGACAGGACAGGACATGTCATCACTTTGTTGAGTTGATACTCTGCTGTTGATGTTAATCGACAGGACATGTCATCACTTTGTTGAGTTGATACTCTGCTGTTGATGTTAATATAAAACATACTAGTTATTAAATAACGATATAAATCTTGTCTTTAGCAAGGGGAGGGTTAATTGTGCTTTCCAGTATATCACACCTCACTAGTGGACAGGACATGTCATCACTTTGTTGAGTTGATACTCTGCTGTTGATGTTAATTGCGTTTAGTTGGTGTTATATCCACTGTTGAAGTCAATTGCGCTTTATATGGTGTTTTATCTAAGTGTTGAAGCTAATTGCGTTTTACATGGTGCTTTATCTACTGTAGTAGCTAATTGCGTTTTACATGGTGTTTTATTTACTGCTGGACCTAATTGCGTTTTATATGGCGTTTTATCAACTGTTATAGTTAATTGCATTTTATATATTAAATAGAAGCTCTACCACGCATATCTTAGCTAATAATTTGACGGCGTGGGCCGTGATAGTCACATACTGGCGGCACTACAGGGTAAACCGGCACTAGATGCATGCCAGGCGTTTGAATAGTGATATATTGACTGATATGAATAATATTTTACTGTGATATTTTGTCGGCTTGGAAAGATAGATCTAATAAAGTTGGACCTGAAATCTAAAAAGACTGACTGGCAATAAGCAGGCGATATGAGATTTAAAAAAAATCCCCCTTCGATGTTATATATTGTCAACAGAGCAATTGCGCGGACGATTTGGCAGCTGGTTCACATCGCCCGCCATTACTTTCCCTCGCCATGGGTGAGCGTGTATTTCAACCCTAGAAAATTTTGAAAAAATTGGTGTTGCCTGAGTGCATTCTGAGGCTGAAATTAAAGAAATACATGTATGCAGGCTGCATTTTGGTATCTGCAAGTTTACAGTTTAGGGTTCTTTTCTGCTCTGTACGATCACTGTCCTGCCGGACCGTTGATAGGGTGTCAATTACCGACCCTGGATACAAATTACCAGTCTCAGTTCGGCTTTAAATCAATCACTGTAGCAGCAATATCAAATGGGGATGTGCCTCTAATATTCCATGGGGATATGACTCTAAACTGTTCTGGGGGTATTGTATGTCAGATCATTCAGGCAGAACTGAGTTGGTGTATACATCAGCGCTGGAGAGAGATGGAACACTGCATAGCGACAGCAGAGCTAAAGCTGACGTACCAATCAACCAATTTAAGTCTGTCTTCACTCAGGAGAAAGGTGGACCCACACCCACTCTAGCAGGTCCCCATTATCCATCAATATCCGAGGGTGTCAGGAAACTACTCTCGGACTTAAAGACCAATAAAGCCTCCTGGCCAGACAATATATCAACTTGCATCCTTAAAGAACTGGCAAATGACGCTAGTCAGTGCATTCTTTACACAGTTAATAAATCCGGCAGCTTACCATCAGACTGGACTATGGCACATGTGCTGCCTATCTACAAGAAAGGGAGCCATATACTCCCTGAGAATTATAGACCGGTATCTTTGACCTGTATACTCTGTAAGGTGATGGAGCACATTATATGCAAACACACTGATAAACATAACATCCTAACACTTTTCTGACACTGGTTCCGGCAGGCTAGATCATGCAAGACACAACAGCTGACAACACTCTATGACCTGCTAGCCTATTGGAATAAGAACTCCCAGTTGGATGTCATAGTGCTCGATTTTAGCAAAGTATTTGACACAGTTTCCTGCGACAGGCTGCTGGGCAAATGTCAGTACTATGGTATAGACAATAACATCACCAAATGGATAGGCAACTTCCTAAAGACCACAAGTCAACGAGTCATCGTGGACAGGACCAAATCAGACCAGGTCGATGTCGATTCAGGTGTGCCTCAAATAACAGTCCTCAGACCATTGTTTTTCTTGTTGCACATAAACGATCTGCCTTTAAATGTCAAAGCACATGTCAGACTATTTGCCGATGACTGTCTAATATACCGTCCCATAAGAAGTCAAAGAGACCAAATAGCAGTACAAGAAGATCTTGATACACTAGCTTATGGTGCACATGTACAAAGTGGGGGATGCGCTTCAATTCCAATTAAGCAGACGTCCGAACCCGATCTGCAGAATTTAGACCATCAACGGCACTATCTGGTTGTAACAATCACTCAAGGACTGTTCCACCCACATCTCCAAGTTGCTTGCTAGGACCAATTCCACTCTGGGCTTCCTCAGACGCAACCTAAAAGGCTGCCCATCTAAGCTCAAGGATATTGCATACTTTGCATTGGTTAGGTCAGTGCTAAACTACAGTACACAGGGCGCGACACTAATGGTTGCCAAGCTGTCAATGTTGAGTTTTTTGTCAACATAGTCCCAGTGGGCACACTTTGGGGCTCTTCATGTAGTAGTTTTGTTCTTATGTTGTCGAAATACTGCCCAGTCGTTAGTGTTATCGGACTGCTTTGCCTTGTTGTAGAGAGAGGTGTTGTTTCTTCCTGCATTCTAGTTTTAATAAAGTAGTCATCTCTGGTGGGTTTCGGTGAGATGAATTTGTTTTTTGAGGCACAAATCTACTTTTTTTTTTCATTTTCTGCAAGTTGTCCTCAACAATGTTTTTATTGATGTTTAAGATGAAGGATTTAGCAAAAGCCTTCATCTCTTACTTGATGCTGTCCCAATTTGCCCTACTGAAGATGTTAATTTTTCGTGGCTTTTTCTTTATAAATTGTGGTTTTATGTCCCTGTCAACCATAGTGGTCTCATGATCAGAAATGGCTGGTAGTAGGCACATCTCTTTTGCTATATTGGGTTTGTTTGTGCAAAACAGATCGATAATGTTGTCTAATCTAGTTGGTTCTCTTTGTAACTTCAAGATAGTGGTCACAAAAAATGTCTAGTAGTCTGCTGCTAGTTGCCGCATAACTTTTGAGACATAAAAGTTGAATGGAGTTGAAAAAAAAAATTGTCAGCAAATGTTTTTTAAATGGCAAACCGATATTGGTCGTACAACCTAGAGCCCTACTGTTCATGCTCTTAGCAGGGGTTATATTATTATTTCACACAAGGCCTGCCAGGGCCCTGCCCTATGGCTAAGTACCTCCATATATTTTTTAATGAAAATCATATAAATAGAGCCTTTGGCTTAGTACTATGCTGAGTAGGCAAATACCTTGAACAATTTCCATTATATATGAAAGGCAGGTTCAATGTAGTGATAAAAAAATATGTATGCATGTATATTAAAAGTGGCAAAGTTTGCAACTTTTATGCAGGCATATGACCCTGCCCATTAAAAAAGACTGAATCATTATCTACGTGTAGAGCAATGCCCTAACAATGACTTGTGCCCTCTTATTAATTGCTTGATTGGTTGATTGATTGATTGATTGATTGATTGATTGATTGATTCATTTATTCATTCATTCATTCATGAAATTGTCGACAATGAAGCCCCATGCTCCATTCGTGGAGTATAACATTTATGATATTTATAAGCGAGATAATTATGTCATGATAAAGCTCTGTATATAATTTTATGGATAAATAATTTACTTTTTTCTGTCTTAATTATAGTTATGTTTTCATAGGTATTTTTTTTATTGTAGTTAATTAAAGAAAAAGACAATGGCTGTTTCTGATGGACAAATGCCAATTATCAAGAAATTGGATGAAACTGTTGTGAATCGAATAGCTGCGGGAGAAGTTATTCAGAGACCAGCAAATGCTTTGAAAGAGTTGATTGAAAACTGGTTTGTAGACTACCAAATAAATTTAAAATAATATTTTATCACTTACAATGCTGACATATTTTTGCATAAACCATGGAGACCAGAGGGTTTTAATTTTTCAATTTGAAATTATCATAAAAGTCTTAGTTAGCTTTTTCCCCTTCATTTAAATACCCGGTACCTATGTTATGAGTCTACAGCCTTTAGAAATATTATTTATTCTTGCCTTACAAGATCGACTTCAGAGTCTAAGTCGATCCCTGCGCTGTATGGTTTAATGAAGTGCAATAAACAAATGGTTGATTTTGCATTTCATGATTTCTCATTTAACCTTTTCAGCATGGGGTAGCTTTAGACATCAGAATCAATCTAACATCTACAGACGTCAGATTCTAATGTTCAGAGTTTGTCCCACACTGAAAAAAACAAAAATATTGACTGGCCGTAGACGCATAACATAGGTATTCAAATGAATCGGAAAGAGCCACCTAAGATATTTATGATGATTTTAAATTAAAAACCTTTTGATCTCCATAGTTTATACAAAAATACGTAAGCGTTGTAAGGGGAAACTGGTTCACACCTTTTTTATTGGTCAAATTCTATTAGTAATTAGCCCTATCATGTGTGGCGGGTGTTCAAATGGTATGGTAATTTTCACATTTTATGATTTTAGCCTGGATGCAAAATCTAGCAATATCCAAGTAATAGTGAAGCAAGGTGGATTGAAGCTGCTTCAAATACAGGATAATGGTTGTGGAATCAGGGTGAGTGACTTATTATTATCCCAGGCTATAATGTCGAATGATGAAATTTAAATTTAACCCACTTGTAAAATATGTATTTTACCCTGTCAAATCAATCTATGCGTTTTGCTTAGCCATTGTGCTGCTGAATCGTTTGTTTCAATTTTTCGTTCATTTAACGCTGGAATTTCTAGCGCAATTTCCAGCTTTAAATGACGAAAAACATCATGTCTATTTATCAAACATTACATCACAAATTGAATGACTTTATTAACTGAACATTTTCTACAAAACATTTTATTGATTTCAGGGTTTAAAACTTAGTTGAAACTATATTGGCCCTATATACTGCTGTGCAAAGCCAAAAGACAGTATCTACTTACTTTACAAGTAAGCAGATACTGCCTTGTGGCTTTGTAGGCAGTTTAAGCATATGGCCATAGCAGCACAAGGAATAAAATTGTTAAAAGGTATATTGTGATAACTTCTTGATTTGATCCTGAGGCTAAAACATCCCAACAAAAATTTCTAATTAACACATTGCCTTTCAAATACATGACATTGTTGCCTTTTATTTTCAAGTAACCCAGCAAGCAAGAGATATTGACGCTATATGTATTGGTTCAATATTGATTGACATCGCTGAATTCTTACCATCAAGTCAACATTTTTTAGTGATAAGTGTGTCTCAGCACTGATGAAGAATAAGAATAAATTTTTCTAGAAAAATAAATATAAAAATACCCTTATTATATAGATATAGATATTGTAATATAAATATAATTATTGTCTTCTGTTGGTTGTCTACTCAGAAGGAAGATATGGACATTGTATGCGAGCGGTTCACCACCAGTAAACTACAGAAATTTGAAGACTTGACTGCAATTGCAACATACGGGTTCCGTGGAGAGGCACTTGCCAGTATAAGTCATGTGGCTCACCTTACAATCACAACTAGAACTGCCGGATCTAAATGTGCATTCAGGTTTGTGATTAACCCCAAGCGGTAATGCTAGACCAGCATACTGCCGTGCAAAGCTAAAAGGCAGTATCTGCTCACTTTACAAGTGAGCAGATACTGCTTTTTGACTTTGCAGAGCAGTCTATATACAGTTTTAAGTATCATAAAAATTGCCACTGAAAATGATAAAATTGTTTGCAAAAGATGCTTGATTACCCTGTCTGATCGCTCAGGCGAGGGCATTAAGCTATGAAAGGTCAGTAGTTTTGTCTTCACGTTGGCGCCGTTATGACCTCTGCTGTGAGTGTAGCCTTGTTGACCCCTGAATGGGTGAAAATTCAAATATGATAATTTAGAAGGTAAATAGTTATTTACTTACATTGTGAATGTGTTACAGGGGAAGCTATATTGATGGTAAACTGAAGGATGTTGTAAAACCTTGTGCTGGAAACCTGGGTACACAGATATCAGTGAGTATCTCAACGTCCCCTTAGAGTTATAAGGTGCTAAGCTGCAACTTTGGGGAAGTTATGAGACACTACCTGAATCTGTTTGCAGTAAATTATTATATGAAGTGTTTATAAAACAAATTAATGTCACTGTATAAATTTGAAGCCTGTATGCAAGTATTAGATTGCTCGATATTCAATTGTGCTTTAGAATGTAGACGATAAGTGAGAAAATGATGCTGCAATGGAGTGTGAAACACCTCAGACAAGCGTGCCGTTCTTTAACCCTTTCAGTGCGGGGATCGTCTTCATACGTCATGATTTGATGTCTACAGAAGTCAGTTTATGACGTATAAAAATGATCCCCGCACCACAAGAGGTAAAATATTTATAATGGTCAGAGACCCATAACATAGGTATTCAAATAAAATAGAAAGAGCTAATGAGGACTTTTATGATGATTTCAAATTGAAAAAAACCCTCAGTATCCATGAGTTAAACAAAAATAATTCAGCGTTGTAAGGGTTAACCCATTACAGACAATTTCTTTAATTTAATTTTCAGCCACTTGAAGTTGTGATTCACAGCATCAAGTAGATGAAAATTACTCATAGTTGTGTAATGTAAGACCTGAAGTTTACAATTGCTACTCACTGAACATATTTTATCCCACAAATAACAGTTATTTGGGCAGGAATAAGAGGGTATCGTGCACCCCCGGAAATCAATTTCTAATCGATGTTTCTAGATTGGAAAAACATCATAGAAAACAATTTGCTATGTTAAAAAGTTGTCAAAATGTCCCACATACCATTTTATGTTAATTAATGATGCCATTACTGGAAAATGTATGTTTCGACATATCTTAGCCCAGAGTGCATATAGCTCAACATATAAGGTGTCAAACCCAATGTTTTGATGGTTCAAGCGGATTGTAAAACTATTCTTGAAGTGATCAGATGTGTCTAACACATGATAATGTGCAAAATTGTGCCGCCATTAACGGATAGTCTATTTTTTGCCATAGCTCAGCCAATATTGAAGATAACTGCACATGACATGTTTCCAGACCTATGTTTTGAGGATCAAAGAACATAGAAACACTATTTTCAGAGTGATCTTAAATTTCCTTGGCATTTCTGTGAGCAATATAACAGCACATAAGTTGCATTTATGTTTTTATTTCAGCTTTGCGTTCCATTCCACTTTAATGTCGGTGGTGCTACAAGTGGTAGAAATGCATGTAGTAGCATAGGTTGCATCTATCACCTCTACTACCACCACTGGTTATGGTAGATATTCCACATTTGCTTATGGTGGCAGCATAGATATTAGGCCAATATGTCTAAAAGAAAACGTGACAAGAGCATAGATCCAAGTGCCCTCGAACATACTCAGTGTGCGTGCATCCTTCATATACCATCATGGTCGATTCACGCCATTCAGTAATGCGAAAGCAACTGCTGCTGAAAAAACTTCCAACAGATTCATACCATCTGGGATAGCCGTCTCCACCAACCACATGAGTCCCTATAACCATGATAACGCATACAAGAAGTGTGCGACCACATTCCTGCATCACTACCAGATGGTTAAGTGTTGGGTATAATCGACAGTGTCATCAACGCTTTGCTACCAACCTCCATTTTCTGGAAGGTGAAACAGAAACAGAAGCATCAATCTCGCAACAACATCATTCCCCTCGTAGAATATTTTCCACTGGACCTTCCCACCTCACTAGAGTGTTTCTTCTGCGAAAAACTAGAGATCAAAGATGCTGACCGCAAAACTGATCGACCTGAACTGTTCTTGTCTCGGAAAAACAAAGCCAATACATGACAGTAAACTGAATTACGAGCTAAGATAATATGTCTGGATCGACGTCATCGACTGGGGAAAAACAACATCTTTACTGCCAAGTCCAATATGTTGTTTTCATAATGCCAAGTGTTCCCATTTATAAACACACAGATAGAGCTGCAATACCTTAGTACCCACTATCTACAACAACCATGAATAGACTGATACGAGGGTGGTACCGGTACTATAACTTCATCGTGCCGCTGCCCTAGGATTTAAATACGCTGTGTTCAGAACCCACAGATCTGCAGACATGTTTGTGATTCTACTGCATCATGCCCATTCAATCAAGTTGACTGTGTACCTGGACACAGTCAACTTGATTGAATGGGCATGATTGTCAAAGAGATTGTCAACATACAATTATCTGACATGGTTGAGTCTCTCTGCGAATCTACTGTGTCACTTTCCTCAGCTACTGTATCTTCACTGAAGGTGATTGCTCCAGCTCTTTCAAATGCAAAAGAAAGGTGAGGCAACTTGAAAAGCTGGAAAAGAATCCCTGGTTCCACAAAGCACTCAGGCAAATAGGTGACGACTGGAACATCAAGGCTCATGTGATGAAACAGCTGGAGCAGTTTACATAATTGGTGTACGGGCACATTAGTAAATCTTCTGTGAATGCCGTACATGTAAAGCTGCCCCACAAGATGGTGGGAGAGGACATGAAGCTCATTTCCAACATCCAGCATGTGACCCATGGGGTTGCTTTGTACAAGTGAGATTACCAACCTGTATGAGGAGGAGGTGCAACAGAGGTGGATGAAGTCCCGGAACCACTGTGATCATGTGATCATGTCCTGCCAACCTGTCTGGTTGATCTCCTGGGTGCTGGCGATCGGGAAGCAGATGAGGAGGTTGATCATGAAGAACACGATGAAAATTATGAGTTTGCCAGTTTTGATGAAAGTGATGAGTGATGAGTAAATGGTTGGTTTAGACCCTTCAGAATCGTGCTGCCAGTCCTAAGCTGTTCTGTTGCAAACAAAGAATGCTCTAGCTTGCATGGTACATATAATGCACTAGAACACATCATAGTGTTGTTATGTGCAGTTATTAGTATTCGCTAATGATGGTAATAATGTGCATACTATAACATGCCTCGTACATAACCGATGGCAGTACTTGACACGCTAGCATCTTTTAGACACATCTGATCACTTCAAGATACCCATGATACCCCCTCCTTCTTCCTACTGGACTAAGTATTTGATATGATGAAAATGGTATCGAAATGAGTCGTGCTTAGCAGCTAGAGTTTAAAATATGTGCATAATTAATAAAACTTTTAAAGTTAAACTGTAGCTCTGTTAGTGACATATAATCATTGTGTATTCAACTCATACATTTATTAAATTATTTATTTTATACAGGTGGAAGATCTTTTCTACAATGTGTCCACTCGCAGAAAAGCATTGAAGAGTGCAGCTGAAGAGCATACTAAAATTACAGATGTTGTCAGCAAGTAAGTTTATTAGGCTGAGCTACTAGTGTTTATTCCAGGGATTAATTTGCTTCAAAAAAATTGTGTAGCTGTTTAGCATACTGACATGTGCCAAGCTACTATTCTCCATGCGGAAAACTGCTACACCAACATATAATTGTGTAGCATTTGCCCCAAATCGTGTAGCAAACTGCACCGCTACACCAGACAAATTATTCCCTGTATTCCATTATTTTATGTCTTTCTTTATTAACCCTTATATTGCTAACCGACTCTATTGCTGTTTCTAGTCCTTTGAACAAAAAAATAGAATGAGAAATGAGCAATTAATTGTTAGATTGGCATATGTTTTGATATCAATTAAACATATGTATGTAGTTTTTACCCACATGAAGTTGTAAACATTATAAAATTGTAATTTTATAATGTAGCACCTTAAGGGTTAACCCTTAGCACACTGATGTCGACTACAGTTGACTATAGTTTTGTTTTCTCATGTTTTAATTGTCCTGTATAACCAGGTTTTAAAAATTAAATATGTCACAAATCTGTGATAATCATATTCTTTCAACCTAAATTTTGTAAATTAAACTAATTTTTAGTCACTTGAAGCTGTGGATCGCAGTAGCGAGACACAACTTCAAGTGGCTGAAAATTTAAATTCCTTGGCTCAGTGCTCTAAGGATAATATTGACCAACACAATTAATTCGGATTACCAAAATTTAATTTACATCAATGACTTTAAAATTATAATGTGCTGTTTTCACAGGCATGCAATCCATAATGCGTCCTAAATTATACGTATGTAAGTAGTTTTTACCCACATGGAATTGTGGTTCGCGGCAGCGAAACACAACTTCATGTTGGTAAAAATTGTAATTTTCTATTGTAGATTCTTGAGGGTTAAAATTGACCAATAATTATAATCTACTTTTTTTGCAGGTATGCTATCCATAATGCATCAGTCGGATTCACACTTAAAAAGGTGACTAGACCATTTCATATTAATCGTCTATTGTTGGACATCTCATTTCTAAATGATTGTTCTCAAAGCCCTCTTTACCTCATATTTTATTTAGCATGGCGAGAATATGGCTGACATGAAAACTCCACCAAAGTCCACAGCCCAAGATAATATCCGTACTATTTACGGACCCACAGTGGCAAGGTAGGTGCTTCATTATCTCCAGATTTCATTCAGGTGCTTAAAAACCTTGAAAGTGCTTGAATTCTACGAAAAGTAGCAATCCTTGTCCTGCCAAATAATATGTGACTGAAATTGATAATATAGTTGGCGGTAGATGCTTAGTTAGTCAAGTAATTCAATTTAGAAGGTGTACAAGAAAATAGAAATATTTCTCGTCATTTAGAGTTGGAAATTTTGTTAGCATTCCTAGCTTTAAATGACAAAAAATATAATAGACACAACTTGCAGGACAAGGGTTAACTGCCTTGAAAGTTTTTGAAAAAAGGGATATGTAGCAAAAAGTACCCGGTACTTGAACACGGGTGGGAATTTTTTGTTTACAGACGGATTTTAGTCTTTTAAAAAAATGCAGATTTTTAGACACATTTAAGACCACATTTTGATGCTTCCTGGATAGTAAAATTTAGCTTCAAGTGTGTGCCAAAAACCACCTGATAACATCTAGAAATCAAAATTAAAATCTTCCTGGAGCGCCCGTAACCCCCCCTTGCGCTCTCCCCCGTTCGCTATGCGGCCGCAGTGCCGTCTTAAAATTTTCCACTGCCACCCCTGCTTGAAAGTCCTTGACGTTTGACAAAGGATTCATATTTGAAAATATCAAAGTGATATGTATTCTTGTCTATCTATTATTTTCTAGTGTTACAACAAAGCTGCCTGTAGGAAGCTTTGCCGTGACACTAGCAGGGCTAGACACTAACTGATTAGACCTTCTTGCCCGAAAGGTAAGAAAAATTTTGGGGTACTTGCCCCCCAAATTTATCACTTGCCCGACTTGCCACTGACATGCGTTGTCTTTTGTGACAGTCGCTCAAATTTAAAATTGTGCAAATTGAAGCTATTGCCCAGGGGGCCACTGTCTGTAATTTTTCGCAATTCTCGACTTGTAGTGGATAAAGATGATTTGATGTGGTTTAAAAATTAAAGAAAATTGAAATATTATGGATAAACCAGTTTCATGGAAATATTCATTCTAAAACCCTTGGTTGTAGGAAAAGTAAGTCTGTTTTCAGGGATGTAAAATGATGCTTTGAAGTTGTGTCTCGCTGACGCGATTCACAACTTCAAGTGAGTGAAAATTATTCAGATTTGACAAAATGGAGGTCAACTGTTTATAAATATTGCTGATTGATTTTATCTTTAACATGTTCAAAAGGTGGTACATAATGTGCTATTAAAAAATGAAAACCCGAATATATGCGGCACCGGCGGTTAAAGGGTTATAGGGTTAACATCAGTGTACCATCCCAGCAAACACAGTGGCACGGTGTTGGTTTAATGTTGTCCCGCCGTCTTCGCCGGGCCAACATTAAACCAACACTGTTTCAACGTCTCCGTTTGCTGGGATAAGGATATGTATGACCATAATCAATGTGTTATTTTTTTTAAATATCGATGTTACATAACTACATTGTTGAATAGTTCAGAAGAAATATCTTGAAATGTGATTTATATAATTATTTGGTAGTTTATATTTACTGAAGGTATTCTTCATCCATAATTTTTATTGATGACACTTGTAGAAATGTTTTTTCATCTTCATCTTGGTTCACTTTTTTTAAGTACAGGACGTAATTGCTAGCTGTACTTGATCTTAGAAAGTCATGTATTCAGAATTGCCTTTTCCTTAATTCGAACATCGCGGAAGCAGAGACTTAATCATGGAAAATCTTGAAAATTTTGAAATTGATTTTAAACCCAGCAAACGATGCTGGCCTAACATTTACCCAACACTGGCTCAATGTGTTTGCCGGGAACACATCAACATGATCAATGTGATAAATCTGCCTTAATTTTATCTCGCTATATTTTCTTTAATGTACATAATGTATGTCTAGCTATCGTACAAGTTACGATATATCGTTGGCTTCGGATTGGTCGAGATGGCCATCTCGACCAATCTGAAGCCTTCAATATATCCCACCGTCTTCGACGCTGGCCCAACATTTAAACAACATTGGGTGAATAATCCGTTTTTGCTGGGTTTACGTCATCGTAACACAGACAACATGCCGAGGAGGAAAAACTAACACACGCTACACCGGCAATGGATGTTAACAAATAAGATTGGAAATTTCCATAGGAAAAATGTTTGATTTACTAAATGTCTTTCACAAACTGTTTTATAAACTCAGTGGCATTATATATATTGAAGTCTTAATAAAATGTAGGGCATATTCCCACCCTCGGGCTTCAAACAGCTGAGATATTGAAGCCACACAAAAAAGTGGAAAAACTGGAGAATGCGTGTCGATGTAAAACAACATGGTTCCCTGAATAACATGGCATTGCTGTTTCTATCAGTTAGCCCAGATCTCAACCTGACATGTACATGCCTTTAACCCACAGAGCTTTGATGGATTGTAATTTTCAGTCACTTGAAATTGTGTTGCGCTAGCCCAACATTAAACGGTTGCTAAGTTACAAAGTTTGCTGGTACATGAGAAGTAGAGAAACCAATACCTGAGCTCAATCGCCAGATGTCGCTGACGGCGCAAATAATAATATATTGTGTTTTTTCTGAAATAATTCAAAATTTGCATAAAAATAAGTATCGTGATAAAGGTGATAAATGTTGCTTCTATAGGCCTATATCGTAGCGTCGTAATATAACTAAAGGGTCCTTTCCATACATGCTTAATGACAGATTGAGCCTGTTTTAAAATGTCTGGTTTAATCGAATTCGGGGTATAAATTGAAAACACCTGTGCCGCAAGCTATATATATTGATATGCACGAGGTTTTATCGGGGTGTAACTTTACTGCCATGCAAAGCTAAAAGCCAGTATCTGCTTACCCTACAAGTAAGCAGATACTGCCTTTTGGTTTTGCAAATCAGAGTAATTAAGCGGCACCATCAATCACAGGAACAGTTACTTCACCCTGTAAGCAGCAGGCCCTGGTCCAGCGTTTAATTCTCTTTTTGTGCCAATCTCTCTCTTGTTGGTTATGTGGACCAACGAATCAGCAGCTGGTCCAGTCACTGGTTTGTACTACCAAATAAAACTGCTAAATTATTCTTTATCCAAGACGCGTTTCTCAGAATTGAAATTCAACCTACATGTATATTGTATATAATAATACTCTGCTATAAAGTACCATTGACTCGTCAATCGAGTACATTTACAAAGATTCTCAAAAATTCAGAATGGAACAGAGGTTGTGTTTTGTCGAAATTCTGGAAACTGATTATGAAAACATATATAACTCTACGTCATGTTTGCACTGCTCTGCAAATACAAAAAACAGCATCTTCAGATACTACCTTTTGCCTTTGCACGACAGTTCTGACTGTAGATAATTGTTTCGAGTCATGACCTTTAAATATTCATGTGAAACTTATAGGTATTCATCTTAGGAGTTGGCTACTATCTTTCGAGCAAGCGCGAGAAGTTGCGCCAATGCTGGTTTAATATTGGTCTACCGTCAGCGACGCTGGCCCAACTTTAGACCAGCTTTCGTTGAATGTCTCTTGTCTACTTATTTTTTCACAGAATATGCGTAAAATCAAGAATATATAAACCATATATTCTTGGTAAAATGCATTAGCGTTCTGGTCTATCTTTAGACGGGTAACGCAATTCGCACTTCATTTATCTTCACCTGTGCCGAGTAATCGGAGTTTGTTGGATTGATTTATTTCTTGCGATTTTATTGCGAGTGACTCACTTATCAGTGTCAGAATGTTTAACTCCTAAAGTGCCAAGTAAGACTATAGTCGTTTTTAATCTGTTTTATTGTCTTTTAAATCAGTGTCATTTGGGAATGAAATGATTAGCAAACGTTTGATCTCAAATTACACTATTAATACGAATAATTTTCACCCACTTGAAGTTGTGGGCCGCGGTAGCGGGACACTACTTCAAGTGGTTGAAAATTTAAAATGATTAACTTCGAGCTTTAAGGGTTTGCAAGCTGGGATATAATATATCTGGGTGTAAAATAAACAGTAGCTCAGAGGTCCTTGTATTCTTGGATGACGCATAATTTGTGAACTTTCTACGACATCTAAATATAGGAGAATGGTGATGGGAATGCAAAAATGCAGCCACGAGATTTGTATTTGAAGTGCATTGACTGGTCATGTTCGCTGATAAAGTGCTGTATTATGATAAATTTTTAATAGTAAAATTATCATTTGTATACACTCGACGACGGTATATATTTCGTTACGAAATATTCACATCTTAACATGATCGTGTGTCTTTATGACTTCATCTCTCTTTTCTGTGTAGTAATACATGTTGTTTTGATGTTGGTTCAATGTATTTAGACTAACATTGATGTAATGACCACCAACCGCTTTTTTATCGGCTCTGAAGTGGGCCAGTCACTCATCAAAGGAACAACAATTCTCGCTAATCACGAAATAAAAGCCTTGTGTACGTGTCGATGATAGTGTATGCCAGCAAACACACGACGTCAACCCAAGGTTGTTTTAATGTTGGGCCACCGTCTTCGGCGTTGGCTCAACATTAACACAACATTGGGTCAACGTCCGTTTTTGCTGGGTTCCCTGCAGGATTAAACGCTTGTATCAGTACCCAAGAGATGTTGACGCAATGCTGGTTGAATGTCGGGCCAGAATCGTAGACGCTGTGCCAACATTAATCCAGCATTGGGTCAATGTTTTCTAGGATATCTTGACGGATAAGATTATTATATTCAAGGACAAGACTCTTTTCATGGCACATCATCAGACAATAAGTGGTCTCATGTTCTACCTCCCAAATTTCCCGATGCTTGTTTGGGATTACGTGGTTGCCCATCACGTTGGCCCAGTGCTGGGCCAGCGTCGTTGACGTTTGGTCTCATCTGCGCCAATACTGGGTCAACGTGTTGTGGCAGCTAGGTGGGTGTTATAGCCAGAGAACTTGTAGAACTTTGCCAGCCTGGCGGCATCTCTGACTGTTGGACTTGCGCTTGATTACGCCTCAGGCTTCCTTTTGGAGTATCAGGCGACGGGCATGTCTAATCGTTCAATCGGGTCCTATATCTGCTGCCACTGCCGTATAATCAACAGCAGCCGGCGTACGATAATTCAAATCAGGTACGCATTATGCACAACCATTGCAATATCGCGACGGAAAGAAGCCCGAAGCCGGAACTATGCCCTACTCTTATCGAATGAATTCAAGGGTTCTTGAAAGTGCACAGTACCATAGACAGCACTGCACACTCCATGCCTTTAAGGAGTTTGGCGCACTGTAAATGCATAACCCCGACGACAAATATCCAACCCGGCCGGGATTCGAACCCAAAAGTTTCGAGCTACAACCGGACCGAACGAGCAATCGGGGCCGGCCAAATGTTTGGTCTCAAACCAAACAAATATGAGTAATTATCACCCACTAGAAGTGAGGACACTGTTATGGACAGTAAAATGCTTCTTATTGTCAAACAGTGTTAATGATAACATATTTTTATGGCACAAAATAATAAGCTCAACGTTTGTGGATAAATAGTATATTTTGAGAGCTCGGATGAAAATGTATGATACGTGTTTTCGTACCTTCATTGTACCCTCAAAATTTACAATTCATGCGAGCGGCGCCACCTGTGCTCAAGCTCTTTGTACAAGTCGACCTGCAAAATTCTCAACACCCAGCTGATCCAGCAAAGACATACACCAGTTCATTATGTTGTGTAACTGGTCTAATACCTAACGCGAGACGTTCACTCAACTTTGTTTTAATGTTGGTACAGCGTCGGAGACGCTGGTACAACATTGCAACAGCACTGGATCGACGTCCCGTGTTATCTGACTAAGCGTGTTTTCATCGTTAACAGTTTTCCCACCTAAGTTACCACATTTTGATTTTCACACACTTGGGGTTGTGTCTCGCTGCCCCGACTCACAACTTCAAGTGGGTGAAAATTACTCATACATGTTGTTTAATTTCAGACGAAACAAATTACAAATGTTGATGTTTAAACACTCATGTCTTTTCCAATAACATTGATTTGATCGATTAATAAAACAAATGACAAACACCTAAAGTCGTGCTTAGTGCGTGGAGGGTTAACGCGCACGTCAGTGACCTAAAGTTGACCCGTCTGTGGGTAAGATAATCGGTCAATCTGGCCTCGGCATAAGAGCTGGGGCCGTTATGCAGAAAGAGCTGCGTAACACCAAATGGCTAGCAGAATAATTTCCGGTGACCGCAGTTATGAGGAGAAATTAGCGTCGCCTGACCTGTCAACATCAGTTTCAGTTCACGGACTGTTAAAGCAGTTACGTCTTGGTGGACGCGCATGCCTGGTTGTGGGCCCACCTGTCTAGAGAAACTTGTGTGCAGTCCCCGGGGGTCAATCTGCGTGTTCACGTAATGATTAGTGGCAATGATGATGTGATGCATCAAAGACCTATATTACAGTCTCCCGAGCTAGGCGACACAAAGTAATTCTCAATATTATATGTACAGACTCAGTCATATTTAAAACTATATAAAATGCCACTAGAAATCATAAAATAGTATGTGATCGATGCTCTTTCCATGATATAATCCAATTTATTAAGTATCTATATTTAATAAAAAGTGAGATTTCGTCATATGAAGCTTGAAATTGCAGCTTCAAATGCCGAAAAAATAGAAACAAATAATTCAGCAGAAAAAGGAATAATTTTCCCAAATCCAAAGGTGATAATACATTCACACGTACAACCATACTTATAGCCGTTGTCAAATGCTCAAATGCTGCTAGAAGAATGCCGAGACAAATGCCTACAAATTCTGACGCATCACCCAATGAACTACTTCACGTAATGTTGACCCGGTTTACTTTGACCTCAATATGTCGTAGCCTTGGATATGAAAGGATATATCTGCCTCTTCGTAAAGTGGCAGATACACCCTTTCATATCCAAGGGGACGATGTGTCCAGCGACACAGACCTGCCAGATTAGGTCGGAGTGAATAATAGGCGGTCGTTCATTGTGTGTATTGTCATAGGAATACAAATTCCACCCAAAAGATATGATGTGTGCATGTTTATTTCTGGTAATAACTGATAAAATCTATTACTAGACTGAAATTATATGATAATTTACAGTATAGGTCATTGTGATATTATGTACTAAGATTACTTTGCATAACCGAAATCAATTGACTCGGCCTGTTTAGTAATATTCAACCCTTTAACCGCCAAATTATTCAATTTGAATTTTCACCCACTTGAAGTTTTGTCTGGCTGACGCGATCCACAACTTCAAGTGAGAGAAAATTATTCAGATTTGACAAAATGGAGGTCTACTATTTTCAAGTCCTGCTGGTTGATGTCACATTTTATCTTTAACATATTTAAAATGTGGTAGAAAACCCGAATATATGCGGCGGTTAAAGGGTTAATGCGCAAGATTGACTATTAGGTTATACCCGGATTCACATTAATGAATTTCGCCGATTACTCAGTCAATTCTCAACTAATTTACATCAATTTTTATACAATTACTACTTTCTGGTGATGCGACGACTACCCTGAAAATTGCATTGAAAAAGGTTGTTTAGGTTAAAAGTTAGTCACTGTGACATGTCAAATACTAGTAGTCTAATCTCTGAAATACCAACTAAAACTTTTTTCAGGTACATGTGAGACTACGATTTTTTTTTTTTTGTGGGGGAGGGGTAAAATTTAATACAAATTGATTGAGAGATGACGAAAAAATCAGCGAAACGCATTCACCACGGTTATAGATTGCAGGGGCTGTATCCAGTGGGTGCAAAATATTGCTGACCGACTGGTTGCTCTTGAAAACACAGAAAAACACGAGGCATCCAGCGTCGTAGACGGTGGCCCAACCGTAATATTAACAGGTTAAGTCACATATATTGCAAATAAAATGAGTGTTGAAACATCAAGATTTGGAAATGTTTGGTCTCACAATAAAAACATACCGGGTAATTTTCACTCCCTTGGAAGTTGTGGATCGCTGTAGCGAGACGCGACTCTAAACTTGTGGGTAAAACATATAAGATACCATTTGGTGGATATTGGGGATAATATTAGGTTGATTGATTGTTAGATTGATTGATTGATTGATTGATTGATTGATTGATTGATTGATTGAATGAATGAATGAATGAATGAATGAATGAATACGGAATACGGATTACCGGCTACATTGATGACCTAACCAACCAACCTTCTGCTGATTAGGGTGACATTTATTCATCAAAACAGTCAACCCCGACCACAAACCGAGCGATGATACTGACGAGGGTTTTGCTCTGGGTTATTTTGTAATGGCATCGATCGCGTACAAATGAGGAAACAATGTACTCGTACATGTAAAAACAGATGAGTACGAATATCAATGCAGTGCGTCAAACTTTATCTAAATCCATATCTTACCAACATACTAAATAATACATGTTCCGATGATTCCGGAACCGGAACAGGAACGCGCGATCCCCGACCCGGTAAACACAACACATTTGTATACCATTTATACCATGTTGGGCCAACGTCGAAGACGTTGGGCCGACGTTTTATAAATGTTATACACTTGTTTTGTGTTTACTGGGGCGCCGTATACTAGTATATTATGGTCAGGGCCAGGAAAGCTCCCTGAGGATGGCGAGATGGAATCAGATGGCACTGCCTTTCACACACAGCATTCAAAATTTCAGCCCTGACGGTCTGAGGCCGAGCACCATAATTATTGATTTTTTGCAATGGGCGGGGAAGAAACATATATTTTTTTCTGAATTCCTGAATATCAAGAACGACTGAAAAGTGTCTTCACCATTTCAGCACTGGGACCGTTTTTATACGTCATAATCTGACGTATAGACGTCAGATTGTGACGTCTAAAGACGGTTCCTGCGCTGAAAGAATTAAACGTTTATAATGGCCGTAGACACATAATATGGAATGGGTGTGACCCAAGATCGAGCGCATTTTAGACCCAGCTTGTTAAAATATTCTGTGCAGTTTTTGAAAGAATAATTAGCCCACTTGAGTTTTGATTATAAGCATAAATTGTTCCTTGAAAAATCGAATTAATGTTCATTTCGCCACAAAATAACAGAATATTCAGAATACGTCACACACTGGTAAAGCATAGTGACATAGTAGAGACAATATGTTTGGTACCAAAGACACACATTTTATTATTGTCCAGGTTTATTTTAAACAGAATTGAATGCTAATTGAACATGTGCACACTTCTTTTTAGCAGAAAAATAAAATAAAAAAACACTAACATTTTGAACAGTCGTTATCTCACAAACTGCAATGTATCAGGACCATTTACACTGAGCAACAATACAATTACATGAATATATTTTCTTTTTCATGTGCCTATTTTTTATAGAGGTCTAGTAGTTATACAAAAATGCTCTAATATACATGTATCACATATTTTCGGAAATGTTTCAACTAAAAAAATGTAACGTATTCTGTGTGTGTTTTGTGGTAGACTACCGGGGTAATTTAACATGTTCATTTGAAAAAAATGATCAAAATTGATGTTTTAGACTTAGCATTGGCTACGGGCTTTGCATTAGACTTAGACTTGGCTACGGGCCTCGCTTCGCTCGATATAACATAGGTATTGCAATGAAGCAGAAAGAGTTAACTAAGACGTTCATGATGATTTCAAGTTGCAATAACCCTTTGGTCTCCATCGTTTAAACACAAATATTTCAGCGTTGTAAGGGCTACACTGAGATCATCTGATCTCACCTTTCTAATGAGGCCGTATATGTATATAAAGTCGCATTTTGATTTACATAGGAAGCCTTGTTGATCTTATAGTCCCACAACACTTGACCCCAGGTGGCAGCAGACTTACATGTGTAATTATTCTATCAATTCATAACGACACTGCTTCTGGCTTTACAGTTCATCCATGCGTTTTATTCCATGTCAATGACAATACGGCAAATACGACACGTTTTACCAGCCTGCGTCGCCCGAGCTCGCAGGTTCGTCCCCCCACTCTGGTATTCCGATTTCAAAGAAGCAAAATGTGAATTCCCCTTCCCATCCGTAATGTAGCGTGCCTCAGATCACCAGGGCTCGAATTTATAATCCTGTGTCCGGAAAACTGATTCATTTCACCACCCTCATTAAGATTTCATGGCGCATTTTCGCATGAACAAAAGTGTTATAATAAAGCCATATGCAGTCATTCATTAACCCTTTGCGCACAATAAGCACGACTATAACCTTTTTAATCATTTTTACTAGCCGATTAAAGCACTGTTATTGGGAATTAAATGGGTGTTTATATATGTTTATATTATGTGCCTGTGTTTGGTTACAAACTGAGATGTGATTAATTTTCACCCACTTGAAGTTGTGGGTCGCGGTAGCGAGACACACCTTCAAGTGGGTGAAAATTTAAACACGATATCTGTGTTTAATGTGTGCAATATCTGTGTGCAATGGCACGGGCTTGTTCCGCCAGACTGATGCACGACAAAACCGATTTAGTATCCGACACCGACTAGATTCACCGACGCCTCAATCAATGGCGATGATTGGACACAGGTGTAACAAGAAGCCTCACAACACCCTTAACAACATTTCCAGGCGATGATCCAATGCTGTTTTAATGTTGGCCCAACACGAAACCAACACCGGCCGATCGTCTCGTGTATGCTGGGCTAGCTGCGGGGAGGCTGGCGACGATGCCATCGAGTCTGGTGTCCGTTCCTAATCTTGTTTACGTAACAAGAAGGAGAAATATTTATCCAGCTCCGGCATTCACAGCCAGCCATCCGTGTTATTGAAGTAGGATTAACCCTTTACCCGCTGAGGTGTCGTATTTAAATTTCCACCCCCTGAGCTTGTGGGTTGCGGAAGCAAGTCACAATTTTGGTGGCACAATTAGTGCCATCATACATGAACAGTCTTACAAAGCCACTATATAAATATTTTGTTGATTTCTGAAAACAAATTGACCACATTGACAGAGCAATATAATATACTACAAATTATTAAACGGTGGAAATGTGGAATAGATAGACATTCTCTGAAGTGATCAAATGGGAATAATTCGTACTTCAATGCACTGGGTGCAGTGCATAGGTTGGAGGCTAGAGTTAATCAGATTACCATTACAATGGCAAGACAATGCTGCGGTCGCAGGATCAAAGATTTACAACTTAGTGACGAGTGCGGATTAGGCCTATATGCAGGTAGAAATGTTCACATGTCTTTTGGAGTGGCCAAAATAGACATCGCAATGGTTTAGCTAACAAACACAAGACATCGACCCAATGGTGGATCAATGTTGGTCCATCGTCGACAAATCTGACTTAACGTTGCCGCGAGCTGGCTGGCTATTTATCATTTATCTTCAGTTTTACCGCTGGATAAAATGTCGTGATTATGATATTATCTAAGCTCTGTCAGTGAATACGTGAAAAGTCTCAACTTCAAGGTTTGTTGCTAAACTCATCTGCATTCTCCCAACTGTATCATTCTTACAGCATCATCATGAGATCCCTTGTTATTATCATTATGTTTTACTATTTTTTACCTGCACAAGTTGGTAAACCACAATGTGTTTAATCTTATTTTTCGTTTCGTAGTTTTGCCCCAAACTCTTTTTTTTGTCTGCACCTAACATTTAATGTTAAGCAGCTTGCATATCAATATTATTATACGTATTAGTTATAAGGGTAGGCCCTATACCTTTTAAGCTGAATTGTATGGAGTATAATCGGGAAATATCCTCAATTATATTCTCCTTGATCTTCTTCTCAATTTACACCAAATTACCAGCGCACACAAACCACCAGAGCTACAAGCCTTCAAATATTTAATTTTGACTTTTAATTATAGGGGTAGATTTACTACATCTAAAAATGAATTATATGATAAAGGAAACAGGGCAATGTTCGCCATACACGTTATTGAAAATTGTTATTTAGGATTTTGTAAATATATTCTCTCAGTTAATAAGTCAACATGTACAAATATGGTTTTATTAGAGTTAAACGTGACGCCTCTGCTGCTAGACGCGCAGTGTAGGATGGTGATGTTTTGGGTAAACCTGTCTAAACCAACCATGCAAAACGCCGAAATTATATATCAAAACTTGTATTTCGACTTTTATTTAAACTATATAATGCCAATATTTTTAAATATCCATGGATAAACGCTATCAAAGATATTGTAGAAGGTTGTGGCTTTCCCAGATACGTCAAGTCATCCCATGCCTGTCAGAATGTTTTAAATTAAAAATAAAACAAAACCTGAAGGACCAGTTTTTCCGGAAATGGTCGTAAATGTTTTCATTACAGAATATTTAAAATTTGTAAATCTTCCTTGAAACTAGAAAATATCTAATCATCCTCCCTTATGCTCAACGTGTATCAATGACTATATTTATGTGTCGACACCACAAGCTACCGATTGAAGCAGGCTGTCGTAATGGGTTTTTACGAGAAAAAAATTTGTACATATTGAAATGTGGACGTGGGAGACGAATTCCATTACTTGTTAAAATGCTCTCTCTTCAAAACGAAAACGCGCAATTTTTTTTACTCTCCTGCACCGAACAGTCTCAAAGCTGTTAAAGAATGTACGGAACGAAGTCGAATTAAGAAACCTGGGTACATATGTGAAATGTATAATGAAAAGTTTCAATTAATGAGGCCTTCAATGTAATAATAATATAATATATTGTTATTAACCTGTATATTTGATAAGAATGTATTGTTGCCACGCATACTCACCTGGCATACAATTTCTGTTTGTTCCTGCTTGATACGACTCTTCAATTATAAAACCATTTTTAATCAAAATAATGTGACAAGCACTATAAGCGTCAATTTGTGTATCTCACCACTGTACGTCGCTATACGTTACTTTAGAATTTAAATTTAGAAGAGAACGTATATGAACGTATACGTTGCGTGCGTGCGGCGTGTGCGACGATCACGTAACGTACTTGTTGCATACAGGGTATATTTATACTCATCTCATACGTCAGATAATTTTAAACCTGTTAATTTTTTTTAGACGGCCGGACGTATGGCAACAGCGTGTATTCCTATAGCAACGTTTTTCTAACGTTTTTCTAACGTATGCCTATATAACGTTCTCGACGTATGCCAGCGTACTGACAATTTTTCTTCATACATTGGATTATACGCTGTAGTTTGACAGTCCCATACGGCCTAAAGATCAATACTGCTTTATGTGACGAAAAATAAACACGTCGAAACAAAAGTATTCAATAAATAACAACATAAAAAATTTATTGTCCAATTACATGAGAGTTGCTGTACAATATAAATCCCACTATTTAAGCTAAATAGTATAATTCACATCTATAGAGTGCATGTGTTCTATGTACTGGCGTCGCTAACGCGCTGCATTGTGGAATTGAAATTTTTGCCCACTTCAATTTGTGTCTCGCTACCGCCACCCACAACTTCAAGTGGGTGAAAATTACTCAAATATGTACACGATTTGAATCCAAATATATGAAATTGAAATTTTCTCCCACTTGAAGTTGTGCCTCGCTGCCGCGACCCACAGCTTCAAGTGGCTGAAAATTACTCAAATATATACACGATTTGAATCAAAACATATCGTCCCTTGGATATGAAAGGGTGTATCTGCCACTTTACAAAGTGGCAGATACACCTTTTCATATCCAGTAATCCAGTAAATGTAATGCCCTTATCTCATCCGAATTGTTTTGTTTGAAGGAGACACGTGAAGGTGGACACAAGGCTATGGACGTGATAAGCACTCCAAGTTTTAGGCATTCAAGCAGCCTCTCGGCACCAAAAAGATTTATCTGATACTTCGTAAAGTGACAGATACGTCCCTTTGACCCTTTCAGCGCGGGAACCGCCTTTCGATTACAATTTTATATTGGCGGTATACTCATAACATATATTCAAATGAAACAGAAATGCCTAACTAAGACATTTATGATGATTTCAAATTGAAAAAAATATTTGATCTCCAGGGTTTATACAAAAATATTTCAGCGTGATAAGGTTACGTGCCCATGCAGTAGATGCATAAATATCAAAAGAACTATTGATGGCGTCCCGATGCCGCTTTGTATGTGTTGGATTCGGAATTTTACCCTTTTCAGTGCGGGGACTGTCTTTATACATGTACGTCAGAATCTGACGTATAAAGACAGTCCCCGCAGTGAAAGAATTAAAATATTTATAACTGCCGTAACATAGGTATTCAAATATACCAGAAATAGCTAACTAAGACATTAATGATGATTCCAAATTAAAAAAAAACATTCGGTTTCCAGGGTTTATATAAAATAATTCACCATTGTAAGGGTTAAGGAAAAATTATAATATTATGTAAAGCAACATTATTGTAATGTGAAATTTAAACTATTTGCCAATGTAAGATATTTGTGTCGCATATTTGCATATCCAGCGGGCAAAGGATTTATGCTGAGGTGACGATATGTGTATCATTTATAAAAAAGTATGAAATAGACGGTATGTTTATATCTGCCCTATCATCACCCCCTTGTCAAATTTCTGCACTACGTGACTTATTGATTAGGCTAAATCAATTCTAAAGAAAATGACATAATCTGACAAGATAATTAAGTTCTCAACTTTCTTTTGAGAAATGAATTAGTATATTCAGTACATTCCATTATCTATCAAATACATATTATGTCACAAATAGGCGTTAACAGTTTATCGGGCTCTATCTTTAACCCTTCAACCACCGCTGCCGCATATATTCGGGTTTTCATTTTTTATTAGCACAATAAGTACCACATTTTAAATATGTTGAAGATAAAATGTGACATCAACCAGCAAGATTTGAAAAGAGTTGATCTCCATTTTGTCAAATCTGAATAATTTTCACTCACTTAAAGTTGTGGATCGCGTCAGTGTCTTTAAGTGGGTGAAAATTCAAATTGAACAATTTGGCGGTTTAAGGGTCGAGTTACGAAACATTATAAACCCTTGAAGCGCTATGTTGTAGAATTTAAATTTTCGTCCTCTTGAAGACAACATTAAACCATCATTTGGTCAACGTGTAGTGTTGACTAAGCGTAAGCAGTTGTTAGCTTAATACATGCCCCCACCTTTAGATCGATGACCGATGTTTTTGGGTAGATGACTGATGTTTTGGGGCTAACACTCACAGCGCGGGGATCGACTTCAGACGTCAGGATCTGACGTTTATATACGTCAGATTCAAACGTCTATAAGGTAGATCCTCGCACTGAAAGAGTAAGATATTTATATTGGCCTTAGACTAAGACATTTGTGATGATTTCATATAGAATAAACCCTTTGGTGTCCATGGAAAGCTAAAGAAATGACAGCCCCTCTAATCTCACGATATTGATATTAATACAAATCCCCGTGGTATCATTTGTCCAGAAAACAATTTCATTCCGAGATCAATGGCACTGAATGAATGTCCAGTGAACGCCAGGCGTTGACACAATGTTGTCTATAAAACCCTTTCAAGCCTGAATTATACCTTTGTCATCTTTATCAACTACAAGCCGTGAATTGCTGTCAATTGGCTCTTTCCGCTTCTTTTAAATACTTTTTGTTATGGGTCTACGGCAGTATAAATATTTTACTCTTTCAACTTTATCGACTTAGACGTTAGAGTCTGACGTCTACTGTAACAGACGTCGATGCCCGCACTGAAAAAGTTAATGTAGGCCTACATAAAGACAGCATCGGAGAAAATTATCATTTTCTCCGGTATGCGGGGGGGGGGGGGTGGTCATTTATCAGTTATTAAATGTTACTACATCGCTAAGCACGGACTACAGTCGTTTTTATCCCCCGCCCTAGAACTAGGGGCGGGGGATATTGTCATCTCCATATCCGGCCGTTCGGCCGTGCGTCCGTGTTTTATTTCCAGTTCATATTGTATAGACACATTCCTCAAGGGGTGTAGATGTGCCTTTTGGGTGTTGTGACATTTAAACTAATTTTTGACCTTCAATTTTGACTTTAAATAATGGTGAGCGATATCGTTAGCGTCAGCGCCCTTGTTAATCCGTCTTATAATATTCCCAGCAAACACTACACGTTGAACCAATGTTGGTTCAATGTTGGCCCACCTTCTACGACGTCGGCCCAACATTGAACCAACATTGGTTCAACATGTCGTGTTTGCTGGGTTAGTCGTTTAAATCACAGTTATTGGGAACGAAATGTGTGTTTAAAGATTACAAATGTTTGGTTTCAAATTGAACAAATATGAGTACTTTTCACCCACGTGAAGTTATGGGTCGCGGTTGCGAGATACAACTTTAACCCTTTCAGGCCTGAATTCACCATAGTCATCTTCATCCACTACAAGCCGACTTGTAGTGGATGAAGATGATTTAAAGTGGTTTAACAATTAAAGAAAATTACCACGTATTGTTAAACAAATTTCATGGAAATTTTCGGTCTAAAACCCTCAGTTTTAGGGAAATTAGGTCTGTTTTCAAGGTTTTTAAATGATGCTTTAATGCATCGTGAGGGCTTAAAGGGTTAATTAAGCGGGTGATAATCAGAATTATTTCATTTAGCGGTGTAAGGGTTCCCGTGCTCTAATACAATAAAGTGACAAACAACAGCAACACCTGACTATCGCTTATCGATAAAGTTAATAGTATTTCTCTCTAGAAATAATGACCTTGTCAAACTGGACATTGATCAGGTGGGATTGATGTCAGAACATGCATCAGATTGTGGAAGTGTTGCTGTGTTTAGAGAGTCGCTATTCAATAACCACAGGGGGGGAGGGAGGGGTAGAGTTTTTGAATGGAACAAATTATTTATTTCATTTGCTATCAGCACTTTAATTTTTTCCCACTCCGCTTCAAGGAAAATATTTATTTCACTTTCCTAAAATGTTCTCTGTCTACACAGTTGGATCCTATTACAACTAGCCTTATTATTGATATGGGGGTGAATTTAACCCTTTAACCGCCAAATTATTCAATCTGAATTTTCACTCACTTGAAGTTGTGTCTCGCTGGCGCGATCCACAACTTCAAGTGAGTGAAAATTATTCAGATTTGACCAAATGGAGGTCAACTCTTCTCAAATGCTGCTGGTTGACGTCACATTTTATCTTTAACATATTTAAAATGTGGTACTTAATGTGCTAATAAAAAATGACAACCCGAATATATGCGACACCGGCGGTTAAAGGGTTAAGGGTCATTTATTGATGCCGAGCGAAGCAAAGCCCATTTTTTTTCAGTGCCATTATTTATGTATCTACAACATATCTTTCAGACAATTATTTATTTCACGAAAATTTAATCTGAAAATATTTATTTCAAAAATACTCCAGCCCCCATAGCAATTGAACAAGTATGTGATTAAACGCTTTATGTACTTATAGTATATAATGTATGGGCGTCCCATTACACGCACCACACTCTTGTCAAATTTGACTGAGCGCCTTGATACTAAAATAGTTCAGCATTGTAAGGGTGAATATTCAAGCTGTGGCTTTGCTGATATTAGATCAATTGTTACAAAATTAAACCTTAGACTTCAACCCGAAGATAACCGGCCAAATGTTGAAAATGGATGATGTTCCATAGTATAATTAAAAGCTATTATTTTGTCCCACATTTTGTCCAACAGCTACTCGACATTTCAGCAATGATTCATGTTTTTAAGTGGCACGAGGTCACTGCGTATTAATCACACTGATTCTGTTTATTGAATGTCATTATTGAACTGCAAGCATATTGAGGTCAACTTTTCTTGAGTGATTGTTTCAACGCGTGGATATATCGATCAAATACTTTATAATTATTATCATGATGTGTCATGAATATTGGATTTTATTTCCGTCAACTTCAGAGCCGAGTTTTCTGGTCGTTACAGAGAAATCTCGATTGATGGCAAGTTAGACCGTTGAGGCGCCACTGGCTTCTTTAGCTGTTTTATCTGATTCAATGGCACTTAACAAGGGTACTCTGGTGTTCGAGTTACAATTTGACAATTTTAAGTCTTACTGTGTATGAGGACAGTGTGAATGACAAACGTTTCTGATTATATTTAACAAGGTCAACCCTTAAAATGCAAATTAATATAATTTAAATTTTCACCCACGCGAAGTTTTGGATCGCGGTAGCGAGACACAACTTCAAGTGGGTAAAAAATTACATTATTTAATTTAACGTTTTAGGTGGGTGGATTGAAAATTACTCGTATTTTTTAAATGTGAGAGGAAAAATGTGCAAATATTGATGTTTGAACACACATTTCGTCCTCAATAACAATGATTTAATCGGATAAAAACGGTTTAAAAACGACCATAGTTGTGACTAACGATGAAAGGGTTAAATAATTTTCAACCATATTAATTTGTGTCCTTCGATAACGAGGTAGAGCTTTATGGGAGGGGGGGGGAGTGAAAACATGGCAAAATTCGCTCGAGAAGTTGTGTCGCTGTCCCTGTGCCGAGGTTAAAGTGAAGTTTATAGCCTTGTAGCTAAGGGTTTATTTAATATTGTCACTTCCTCTGCAAGACATTCAACTTTTCAAGTATATATCCATTTGCTCAACATCATTATGCTCGACTCTTCTACAGCGCCATTGAGTCTCAATATTGTTGAGATATACTGGCGCTATAGAAGTCATTATATTATTAGTATTATAAATATCCGCCCCATATTTAGGCTTTCCACAAGCTGGTCAGCTGTTTTTCTGTTCATAAATGGGCATCAAATAGTGTTCACACACGATTTATTGTCCCATTCAAAACCACCGGAAAACATTTTTCAAAGTAGCACTTTTAGTTAGATCAAGGAATCTATATTTCCATTGCTGTGACTTTTCTGTCGTGAAAAGCCAAAATGCAGTAAGCATTTACTGCCTTCTAGCTTTGCGGAACAGTGTTGCTCCACATCTTTTCTCAGTTATTGGAGTTTTGAGACATACTATTATGTCTGTATTGCGGTGTTTTTACCACCGTCTTTTTCTGATCCGGAATATGTCTGTTAATCCCGTTCAGCTGGATGGACTCCCTTTTGACCGATCCAGATCGTTGTGATTTCAGTTCACTCTCCGTCAGCAGCCCCATCACCGTGTTGTCCCGGCTGGCACGTAGAGGTACATGGAAGCAGCGGCAGAACTGCAGAAACAGGGATCTGTATCCAGCCCTTACCTCTCTCATCCGGATCACGTAGATGACTGGATCACACAGGGTGTTCACCAGCATCAGGTTGTACAGGTGTTTGTCCAGGATATAGAGGACGTGGGCGTTACGCTGCAGCCACACTGGGGACAGTTTGAGCTGCACTATCAGGGTGATCTGGAAGATACAGATCGGCAGCCAGCACACCATGAACGTTCCAAGGATGATGAGCGTGGTGATGAGGGCTTTGCGGCTGATAGAGGATACCTGGTGGTGGTGGTTGGACTCGCGGATGTGTCTCCGTCTCACCTCCAGGTAGATGCGCACGTACATGGTGGCCATCATAAACAGGCAGATAAAGGCGATGGCAAACATGGTGTACTCCTCTTGGTACCTTGTCTTGTAGATGAACTCGCAGATGTTGAACCGGTGACTATACCGGTGGTACTTTGGGATGAAGCTTAAGAAGTCTGAGAAGCCACTGAGGAAGGCAATCACCCACAGCACAGAGATCATGATGATACTCTCACGTCTACCCATCAGCATGTCATAGTGCAGAGGACGGAAGATGGCAATGCTGTGGTCGATAGCCATGGCCATCAGGTTGAGGAGGCTGATGTTCAGGGCCATGGTGTTCATGGCTTTGAACACCATGAAGAAGCAGTGAGACAGCGCGCGCTGACTTTGAGAAGGACCCAGTGAGGGCCAGTAGCGGGGGTTCACCACCCGGTTGATGTAGTGTAGCACCAGGCTCAGGCAGATGAGGATATCTGAGGTGGCCAGACTCTGCATCAGGCGAAAGTGGGACCTCATGGTGGTCTGCACCCGAGACATGGCCACCAAGGACAGCACGTTGATGACGATCCCAGAGACTCCAAGGAGTAACGCCATGATGACTGAAGGCTCCTGGAACATCTGCTCCGCCCTGTCTGACACGTCATAATAGTCATACATGTCATCACCCAGGGATGTGTTTCCAACGTCACCTCCGTTACCCAAGGTGACGTTGAGATATGGTAAAGACGGCGAGGTCATCATGGTTACTCTGGTGTATGGGTTGACATGTATGTCCTTGTCCACATTTCTGTCATGGCTGAGCCTGAAAACACAATACGGTATAATGAGGATCTAGACATTGTCAAGCAAAACACAAACTTCACAACAAAACTGGTGTATGACCTAGCAAAGACTATAGGCATTGACTAGATGTTGCTCTGATGTTGGGCCAGCGTCGTAGACGGTGGACCAACATTACAACAACATGTTTGGTCGATGTCTCGTGTTTGCTGGGTATTTGAGTACTATATGAGAAAATGCAGCAGTCGTTAAATGATATAATGTGCATGTAGGTGAAAAGAACTGCCGTGGATCTCCGGACTGGTCGAGATGGCCATCTCGACCAATATCGCAATTTGTACGAGAATACGGGCCCTGTGCGATATAGACTAATACCGATTTACGTCTCCTCTAGTAAAAACCACTGTGAGGTCACTGATAGCTTTTAATTTGTCGCAAGATCAGTCTTAACCCTTTAACCGCCGGTGTCGCATATATTCGGTTTTTCATTTTTGATTAGCACATTAAGTACCACCTTTTAAACATGTTAAAGATAAAATATGATATCAATCAGCAATATTTGAAAATAGTTGACCTCCATTTTGTCAAATCTGAATAATTTTCACTCACTTGTAGTTGTGGATCGCGTCAGCGAGACACAATTTCAGGTGGGTGAAAATTCGGATTGAATAATTTGGCGGTTAAAGGGTTAATCCTCAAAACACTGATGTCGATTATAGTAGACATTCTTTTTACAAAAGACACTTTTTAGAGGCACCTTTATAACCAGTTGTTCATAGTAAAATATGCCTTCAATCTTGAAACATTATATGTTGGGACTTAAATTTGGCAAATCACATAAAATCAACATTAAATCAGCATTGGTTAAAAGAGGCGTGTTTCTTGGGATGTCGGCGACAGTGACAATAATTAGCATAGACCTAATTAGCAGGCAGGACCGTGACTATAAATGACACGATTCATCCGAATGTCGAGTGCGATTTATCCGACTGGCGAGCGACTCCTTCGCGCGCCGTCGCTTACAATTATCAGATAAGAGCATTGATTTGGACGTGGGACTGACAACCCAGCAAACACGACACGTCAAACCAATGCCGATTTAATGTTGGCCCGCCGTCTCCGACGTCGGCCCAACATTAAATCGGCATTAGTTTAACGTGTCGTGTTTGCTGGACAATGCGCGGTGAGTGATCCGCCCCACTAATTGGCAGAGCAACGCTCACCGCCTGGTTACGTAAGCGTACTTGTGGTCAGTGGAGTGATGTCAATGGGCGCACTAAACCTTCTGCGCTCCGGGGCTGCGTTATCTGTGTCCCCGCAAACAATAGACATTGATTCAATGTTGGTTTAATGTTGGCCCAGCGCCACAGATTACGCCAATAATTGAGAAGGCTAGGAACGCAACGAACACGAGACGTGCCAATGTTCTTTACTGTTGGGCCAGAGTCGCAGACGGTGGCCCAACAGTAAGACAACGGTGGATGAACGTCTTATGTTTTCTGGGAAAAGTTGTCAATGTGGTAGGCTCTACCATAGATACACATTCTGCTTCCCAGAGCCAAAATACAGTAACTGCTGACTTGAAAAATAAGAAGTTACTGCACTTTTAATTTGCGCGACAGAATAGTGACGTCTGAATTTAGTTTACTTGAGAAAAATAATGTGTAAATTAGCTGTAAAGTCAGAACTCAACCATTACAATGTATAGGCTATGTCTTCTAAGTCATTTCTTATATTACGTTGAGCAAGCAGAATTGTGTTTGGTGAAGTGTCTGGGGCTTTTTGTATAAATCAAATGTGTGTTTAATTACTCATGTGCGATCAAACATTTGAGACACTTATTACGTTCTCAATGATAGTGATTTAATCGGCCAATAAAACATATTGAAAACGCCTATGGTCGTGCTTAGCGCTTAAAGGGTCGTATCTGCTACGACCCTTTAAAACCAAGGGCTCGATAAGATATAAACTTCAGAGATTGGAGAAGCTTACATTGCGTCATCGGTATCAGGAGCGGCGGGGCGGCGCGGCGGCTTCATTGGGACATTTATTATTCAGCATCTCAGTGAGATATGGATTTAGATAACGTTTTACGCGTTACATTGACCTTTGTACAAGTGAGCGCTTCGTAAATTTATTTGTTGAAACAGTTCAGTCCGACCAGAAAGCGAGCAATAAAACTGACGTGAGTTGTTCTGGGTTGATTTAACATATATACAGTAGATCTGGAGTAGAAGCTAGAAAACAATGTACTCGTTAGCGTAAACATGTACACATTTATAGGCCTACATTTTATGGGTACAAGTACATTGTTGTCTAAGTTCTAGGCTCGATCTTCCGCGTGCCGCATTAACCCTCGAATTGCTCAATTAAATAATTTAATTTTTCACCAACTTGAAGTTGTGTCTCGCTACCGCGACCCACAACTTCAAGTGGGTGAAAATTGCCCATCTTTGTTTAATTTGAGAACAAACATTTGTAGTATTTGATGTTTAAACACACATTTTCCTTTCCAAAAACAGTGATTTGATCAGCGAATAAAACAAATATAAAACGGTTATAATCGTGCCTAGCGCTTAAAGGGTCAGCCCAGAACAACCTCAGCAAACACGATACATCAACCCAATATTGGTCCAATGTTGGTCCGCCGTCTACGATGCAATGGTTCAACATTTGGTTGATGTATCGTGGTTGTAGGGACACTCTTGTTAGTTTTATTACACAGCGTCTAGTCGGGGTGAATTGTTCTGCTAAATAAAATGTCACCCCAATTAGTGGAAGACCAGGGGGCTAGGTTATCTATGCTGATGAAGGACTTCATATTCACGGGCCCGCAACGGCAGACATTGACAGCGGCGCCATGCTGCCGTGCAAAGCCAAAAGGCAGTACCTTTTGGATTTCCGAAGCCCTGTATGATCGGTGATGTAGTACGCCACGCCTGTCATTGCAGCGTTCTGGGTTCGCACCCAGCTCACGTCTTCAAATATATATCAAGTTGTGTGCGGCATGCAAACAAACGTTATTCACCATGTCACGCCGCTGAGTAACCCTTAAAACGCTGAATTTTTTTATGAAAACCTTGGAGGCCGAAGTGTTTTTTTTTTCGATTTGAAATCATCATAACTGTCTTAGTTAGGTCTTTCTGATTCATTTGAATACCTATGATAAGGGTCTACAGCCAGTACAGTTATTTTTTACTTTTACAGTGCGGGGATCGACTTTAGTCGTCAGAATCTGACGTCTACAGACGTCAGATTCTGACGACTAAAGTCGATCCCCGCGCTGTAAGGGTTAGTATTCATGTAATCATCACCCCTCCCTTGTCTTTGGGTCTGTTATGCACGTGTTGCCAAGCTTGAAGCTGCGCTTTGCGGAAGTCCAACCTTTGCTGGATAAGATGTAAAGCTCTTGGTATTCGAGTTTCAAGGACACGAAATGTTCATTCCTCGTTCATTCGCACATATTCAAGGGGAGCGTCTGTGACCGAGGTGTAGCGTGCTCGGCTTCAGACTACCAGTGTTCTCTGTTTGCATCCTGTGTTATCTGAATATCATCTAACCATCCTCAGGAGGTTTGGTTACTTATAATTACCTGTGTGTCTGTGCGTCTGTCCGTCCGTGGGTCTAGCTCCCTGTAGATTGGTGAAGTTCGAAGGTGAGGGCTGCGAGGTCGGCCCAACTTTCCGCCAATATTCGGTGGACGACTGGTGTTTGCTGAGGTAGCGACTTTGTCACATGTGTTTATTCGGGGACAATCTGCATTCAAACTTCCCCATGATATTATCTACAACTTTTGACCTGATAAAATAATCAAAGACTGATAAGTCTTGTCTGGGGCGGCCAATATTTGAGTTTGATTCAGGGATTGAGCTTACTACTGGACGAATCAGTCAGTCAGTGCTCTTCTGTTAACCCTTTGAGTGCAGGGACCGATTGATTACGGGATTGAGCTTACTACTGGACGAATCAGTCAGTCAGTGCTCTTCTGTTAACCCTTTGAGTGCAGGGACCGATTGATTACGGGATTGAGCTTATTACTGGACGAATCAGTCAGTCAGTGCACTTCTGTTGACCCTTTGAGCGCAGGGACCGTCAGATTCTGACGTCTACAGACGTCAGATTCTGACGACTACAGACGGTCCCTGCATTGAGAGAAATAAAATATTTATAATGGGCGTAGACCCATAACATAGGTATTTAAATGAAACGGAATGAGCTAATTAAGACATTTGTGATGATTTCAAATTGAAAAAAGCCTTTCGGTATCCATGGTTTATACAAAAATAATATGACCGGCTCTTGGAACAAAATCTTGAAATTTAACGAAAATTGGATGGTAAATCTTCTCAAACCGCCTCGAATTAAAAGCGTTTATGGGAATTTAAGCGTTTATGAACTGCACAGCTGCTACCTACTTCATAGCTGCCTACTGACATTTAATTCAATTAATTAAATAAAATTAAATACGGTTCAAGTTTTGTTATATGTATAATAGTAGTAGTTTATTGGGCAATAGACCTGTGGCCCTAGTGCAAATCTAAATAGTACAAGACATCTTAACATGACCTATTTGAAAGCATCTAAACAACTCGACCCAACAGTTCAGTTAAAAACGAGGCTTCTAAGTTAAGGTTTAAGACATCCGTATTAAAAATCCTTATAAATAAACAAAAGACATACAGTCTTAGCATCTTCATTAGATATCAGCTCTAACTTTAGACATACTCCATCTTTTATAATAATATTTAGGAATGTACTTCCTTCTCAATGAGGCATCTAATTTACTGATACAAATACATGTAAAATGGCATTGATAGTCAGGTGTACTCCTGACATTCTTTTGTTCTTTTGTCTTTTGTTTTAATCCCCAAACTAAACTTATTGGCCAGCTACTGTCAATAAAAATGACTTAGGACCAGGAACCGGGAATCTGCATTGAGATAATGGATTTTTCTTGTTGCCTGTTGGATCTTTCTCTCACGGGAGTCTACGCACACCGCACTGTGAGTGGGCGGGGTGGAAACAAGAGTACCGAGAGCTAGGGACGAACTCATAAACCCTGGCGTCACAGGTGGTAGTGCTGAGCACTACACCAGAACCCGCCCCCGCCTCTGTAAAATCTCAAACGGAAGTTTGAACAACCTTATTGTGACGGGATCTACCATTTTTATCCCCCGCCCGTAAGGGAAGTGGCATTTTCAGTCGCGCCAGTATTTTGTCTGGCGTCCGGTGTCCGTTTTTTAGACCCCACCTTTTCTGTCGTCACCGGAGCTCTTTCAACTCCTCTCTTTTGATCTACCTAGCATGGGGCATTGTTTGGTACAACACTACAGTTCCTATTCTGCTCTACTACACCCCCTAATGCTTCTGAATAACTACAGCTTTTAGTTTTTATCCCCCGCCCGTAGGGGAAGGGGGATTTTACTCGCGCCAGGATTCTGTCTGGCGTCCGGCGTCACGTTTTCTTGTGGGCGCAAAAACTACTAGTAATTTTTTTTTGAAATTTTAGCATGACATTTCTAGCAACATGGGGATGTGCTAGTGATTTTTTAGAAACGCTACCAAAATTCAAAATGGCCGCCAGAGGTCAACTTCAAATTTTTTTGTGGTCGCAAAAACTCCAAAACTTAAAATCGAAAATTATTAAAATTTAATATCACATTCCCCACAATATGGAGATGTGCAAGTGATTTTTAAGGTTTTACTGAAATTCAAAATGGCCGCCATGGATAAATATTTTTTTGTGGGCGCAAAAACTGAAAAATTGAAGTCCATAATTATTCACATTTTACAACCACATTACCCACCATCTGGAAATGTGCAAGTGATTTTACTGAAATTTAAAATGGCCACCACAAGACGACTTTTTAAATGATTGTGACCGCAAAAAGTCTAACCTAATTTATGGCTGGGGATGATATAGGACTTCAGGCCTCTTGTTAGTGGATTGATTGTTTTTTTCTTCAAAATATATGTGGTGCATAGGTGCATTTTTATGAAAATGTTCAGTCTTATATAGTGCAGTGCTGTTCGCTCGCTCGCCTAAGCTGTTATTGGGAATTAAATGTGTTGAAACATCAAGATTCGCAAATGTTAGATCTCAAATTAAACAAATATAAGTAATTTTCACCCACCTGAAGTTGTGAGTTGATGAAAATTTTAATTGAATAACTTAGGGCTTTAAGGGTTATATGTTTTGCAGACTTAGAGAGCCCTGATATGCCCTTTAGTCCAGATGTGCCACCTGAGCCCCTTCTCACGCTGACTAAAAGGACGCGGATCTAGACACCGCTGGCCTAATTAGACCGGCGTAACGCCACCCTTTCTCACGCATGCGCAGACGCAGCGAGGCGGACAGAAATTATTTACTCAGCGTTCCCCGCTTGTGTCGAATACCAAAGATGGCGTTGTGTCACAGCGTCCAGTGAACGCGAAATGTCCACACAACGTTTATTCGATGCTGAGCCAAGGCTTCCAATGCTAACCCATCGTCGGTCCAACGTATCTTGTTCACAGTTCACTTGCTTCGCTGCACGTTTTCCCATCAAAAACGATACATTGAATCAATGTTGGTTTTTTGTTGGCCCATCGTCTACGATGCTGGCCCAACATCAAGCCAACATTGGTTCAATGTGGCGCAAGGTTAGCTCATTGGTAGCGTGGTTGACTCAGAGCCCGGGGGTACCGGGTTCGAATCCCGCTGCGGCCGATATCTTTCCTTGATGCACACATATACAGTGACCCAAACTGTTCAAAATCTTGGGATAATGACAACCGAACGTATAACCGATTCGCGCCGCATAAACAAAACGTACCAAAAAAAATAAAGAAATAAAATGACCAATATGTCAAAGTTGACATGCAAACGGTCAATAAAACCTTTTGTATCGTGTTGCTGGGTTATTTTCTAACGCGATGTTGTCGCCTAGTGCCAATGAATTAAAAAATTGTCGGACCAAGATAGTAATCTATCCTAGTTTAACCTTGATCAATTAGATAGTGACACATTGTCACATGACATGATCAGCTAATCACCGTCCGTGATTCAGCTGTTATGTACCCCCGGGATGCATGTATGTGTTCATCTGATAGCCGCCGTCTCCTCTGCGCACAGGAATTTGTGAACGCGATATCTCAGGAACCGCTAATCCGAACCGCTCGTTATTTTATATGTAGGCACTCACTTCCTTTTATATATATATATATATATATATATATATATATATATAAATATATATATATATTGATATGGAGTGGATGCATTATTTTGTACAGCGAAAACACACATTTTCACTTTAAAAAACAATGATCCCACCCTCAAATTAGCTTACCTGCATGGCAAACAAGAATACGTCCAACCAATGCCGGCTGACGGCGTAGACTGTGGCCCAACATTAGGCCAGCACTTGGTCAATGTCTCGTGAGACACTGCATGCTAAGTAGGGTGTATAATTACGCGGAGCTTCGATGTAAATAACATAATAATATGTCATTAACCCTTTCCCGGCTGAGTTATCTTATTTACATGTTCACCTCACTTGAAGTTGTGTGTCGCTACCGCGACCCACAACTTCAAGTGAGTGAAAATTACTCATATTTGGTATATTTGAGACACAACATTTACAAATCTTGATGCTTAAGCACACCCAATGACAATCGGCTAATGAAACAGAATAAAAACGACTGTAAAATTCGTCGTGCTCAGCACTTCAAGGGTCAAGCATAAGCCAACACCAGGTCAACGTATCTCGTTTACTCAGTAATTGGTCCCCCCTTGAGACACTGGTGAGTAGGGTGTATAATATATATTATGTCGTGCTTCTATGTATAGAATATATTGTCATTACTGATGCACATCTTCCCTACAGCAAGTTATGTGGTAAGATCGTCATTTAGCTTAAGCCTTTAACCGCCAAATTATTCAATTTGAATTTTCACCCACTTGAAGTTGTGTCTCGCTGACGCGATCCACAACTGCAAGTGAGTGAAAATTATTCAGATTTGACAAAATGGGGGTCAACACTTTTCAAATCTTGCTGGTTGATGACACATTTTATCTTTAGCATATTTAAAATGTGGTAGGCCTACTTAATGTGCTAATGAAAACCCGAATGTATGCGGCACCGGCGGTTAAAGGGTTAACCCTATCACCGCTATGCACGACTACAGTCGGTTTTTCTTCTGTTTTATCAGCCGTTTAAATCTCAGTTAGTGGGAACGAAATGTGTGTTGGAAATCACTGTTATTGGGAATGGAAGGTGTGTTTAAGCATCAAGATTTGCAAATGGATGTTCTCAAATTAAACAAATATGAATAATTTTTCTGGGTCGCGGTATAAGCATGGATGCAAATTTAAATGATTTAATTTAGCGCTCAAGGGTTACTATCGATAACATTCCAGTTAACCCTTTAATCCCGCACGATGCATCAAAGCATCATTTTACATCCCTGAAAACTGACCTAATTTTCCTACAACCAAAGGTTTTAGAATGAATATTTCCATGAAACTGGTTTACCAATTCATAGCAATTTTCTTTAATTTTTAAATCACATCAAATCATCTTCATCCACCACAAGTCGAGAATTGCGACAGCAATTCGCGGCTTGTAGTGGATGAAGATGACAATGGTAAACTCAGGCCTGAAAGGGTTAATAGCGAGAGCATTTCATCACACTTTGCACGGGAAAAAGTGATCGCTCTCGCGTGAGAGCATCGCGCTGTTTTGTTATGCCATGCTCATTAGCGCCAAGTTCCCAGAAAACTCAAGACACCGGCGGGCCCAGTGTTGGTTCAATATTTTCGACGCCGGCCCAACATTAATCACATCTCGTGTTCGCTGTAAAATGCTGAAATGCAGTCACGAGTACGGCTTTGTCAGGCAGTCACGTCTCAACCCTTGTCCTGCTGAATTGCTTCAATTGTATTTTTCGTCATTAGAAGCTGGAATTGCTAACGCAATTTCCAGCTTCAAATGACGAAAAATATTACTATTTATGAAAAATAGACATGTCTAAAATTAAATTATTGGATCAACTAAGCATCTACTAAAAACTATTTTATCAAAATTAAGTGATATTTTTATGGATCTAAAACATCCTTAACCCCGTATATATCCGGGCATAGCAGGACAAGGGTTAACATTAGAACGCTGAATTATTTTGTATAAATCATAGAAACCAAAGGTTTTGTTTTCAATTTGAAATCATCATAAATGTCTTATTTAGCTCTTTCTGATTCATTTGAATACCTATGTTATGGGTCCACGGCCATTAGAAATATTTTAATTCTTTTAGCTCGCAGACAGTCTTTATACGTAAGAATCCGACACGGACGGCTTTTTCTGTCCGGTTGTGGATATTTGTCATCGTAATATTTGCAATCGTGGCACTGCATAACAGTGTTCCAACCTGTTCAAAGCCATAGAGTGTGCAGTGTTGTCTATGGTACTGCGCACTATGCATTCATTGAAGTCATTCGATAAGACTCTGGAAACGTAATACGAAAAAAACATACACTTTGAAAAATTACATAGGCCTATATAGCTAAGCAATTCTAGAAAGCGTATTACGATCCGCAGCGACGTGAAGCAATATCCACTCACTCACAGGTATCGCTACAGGGTGTTTGTCATGATTGTGTACACGATCAAAGTCTATTATACCTTCTCATCTCCATTTAACCGTTATAGTTATAAAACTCAAATGCGACTGATTTTTGTGCAGATGGGTCACATCCCAGCAAACACTAAACATTTGTATAACATTCGTACAACGTCGGCCCAAAGCCTCGACGTTGGTCCAACATTGTACAAATGTTATACAAATGTTTTTTGTTTACTGGGATATGGTGTCAGACATCATCACTAGATACGACACATAAAAATCAATGGTTGAGTTGGAACAAACGTATACCCCCTCTCCCCCAAATGATTACTGTGTGCTAGCAATGACATCTTACATGCAATGTCTTCGAATCCAACGCTCATGTCTGAAGTCCACCAATATCATCCAAAATTTTGAAAGTTTTGGCGAGTATGTTATATTCATCCTCGACCAGTTGTCCAATAGACTGAGCAAAACTTATCATCACCAAACACGTGTTATTTTATTATTCTTTATTCATTTTAAGGATACTAGGGTACGTAAACATAACACGTAAATCCTGGGAAAGGTTTATCGGTCAAGTGGTTCAACAAGTACATTTAAGTGGGGGCGGCATTTCGAATATATTATTTTGGTGGAGAGGCCCCATGTTTTGACAAGGGACATAACACTCATACTTTTCCGGAGAACTTTGCCTCAAAAGGGTTATAAATATCGTTCAGCATTGTCTGTGGATGATCTAGGTGGACTCACATACCACCAAAGTAGTTGAAATGTTGTATTACAGATTATAACTGAACTATAATTTAGCTGATTTACACAATTTCCTAAATTTTACTAAATGCGGGCGGCCATCTTGGACGCCATTTTGAATAACTGAATACACAAATTAATTGACCAATAAGTGTGCTATTCCCTTAGTTAACTTATTATACTGATACAAATCCGTTACCATTCAGAAGGGAAAAATTTATTATAAAATTTATTTTTGTCCTAATTGACATTCTAGAGATGTTCAGTAAAAAAGAAGCCTGGGCTCAAAGGGTTAAATATTTAAGTAACATCTTCTGGGGTGGTCTAGAATGGTTCACTGACTTTCAAACTAGTTGAAATGGTGTATTACAAAAAAAGATTCATAAAAAAATGACCTGTTTACGCAAATACTCAGGTCTGTCCACACGCTGGCGGTTATTTTGGACGCCATTTTGAGTAACTAAAATACTAAATTATTTAGATCTTGATTCTATACATGTGTCCCTACAATAATCAGTATCAACCTGGTTTGGTGATATTTCAAAAAGGCTGCTGGACTAATAAATGATATTCCTATTTTGCGTTTTTAATATCCGGTCGCGTATAAAGAGCATTGCAGTAGGGACAAATTTGTTTAAATGGACAGAATTGCGTAGCATTTTGCTATGCGACACTAAACAGATTTTTCCTGAATGCTCTGTAAAAAAATGCACCACTTTCGAAACCTACATCCACCCTGGCGATTACCTACACATATGTACCCAACACGTGGAACCATCAGAAATCATCTAGCTTTCAGTGTATACCCGAGTGTTATTTTTGGGTACTGGCTGACTGAATAAATACGGTCCCCGCCCTGAAAGGGTTAAGCGCTAAGCTGTCTTATTTAACCCTTTCAGCCCCCACGATGCATTAAAGCATCATTTTACATCCCTGTAAACATACTTTATTTTTCTACAACCAAAGGTTTTAGAACGAAAATTTCCATCAAACTGGTTTACCAATACATGGCAATTTTCTTTAATTTTTAAACCACATCAAGTCATTTTCGTCCATTACAAGTCGTGAATTGCGACAGCAATTCGCGGCTTGTAGTGGATGAAGATGACAATGGTAAATTCAGGCTTGAAAGGGTTAATGTGATCTATCACCTCTTATGTAGTATGAATAATTTTGTGACAAATAAATCAAAGTTGCCATAAGATGGGGCACAAGTGTTTCCTTATATGGGGTAATTGGGGGTCACATGATAGCCAATCACCCCATATATGGGGTGATTGGCTATCATGTGACCCTCTCAAGGGCACATGATAGCCAAGCACCCCATATAAGGACATAATTATTCATACCATATAAGGGGTGCTAGATCACCTTTAAATGTCCTCCCACTTGAAGTTGTGTCTCGCTACCGCGTGGATGAAAAATGTTTAAACACGTTTTTCATTCCCAATAAAAGAATAAAAACGACTACAGTCTTGCTTATAGCGCCTGAAGGGTTTTAACCCTTTAATCGCCAAAATATTCAATCTGAATTTTGTCTTAGTGTCTCGCTGACGCGATTCACAACTCCGAGTGAGTGAAAATTATTCAGATTCGACAAAATGGAGGTCAACTGTTTTCAAATATTGCTGATTGATGTCACATTGGTACTTAATGTGGTAACAAAAAATGAAAACCCGAATATATGCGACACCGGCGGTTAAAGGGTTAAGCAATCCTCCAACTAAAAACGGTCAGCACTTTAAGGATTAACCCTTAAAGTGCTGAAATATTACGACGTCGGCCCAACATTAACCCAACCCCGGTTCAATGCCTCATGGTTGCTGACCTAATGGCAGGCGTGGTGACCGCGCGTTGTATTGACCACACGTTGTGCGTGGCTGTGGCGAACACATTGAGACGATAGAGCGATCATTTGACGTAACTCAATCACACAAATCGTTTGACCTGTCCGTCACACTGAGTCGGCTCCCGCTCCTGGCCGATGATCATTGCCGTTGAACGCGGGCTCTCACAAAACAGCGGCGGCGTGGCGAAAATTAGCAGTGCCCACGGGCAGATTGAATAAGTCCACGTGTCGTGTACAATACCCCCGTGGCCATTAGGGTCTATTCAATAGACACCGCAAATTGCCGCGCAAGACCATGTTCGGTTTCAATTATTGAATCCCACGAGGCGTCGATCCATTGTTGTTTCAATGCTGTCTCAACGTCGCTGTGCCAACATTAGAACTGCATTCGTTTAACGTGTGTTAGGTGGGCTAAATTACTACTCAGAGTCCATCTTCTCGTACAAGTTACAAGATGGACGAGATGGACATCTCGACCAACCCAAATCTTACGCTATATCGTAACTTGTACGAGAATGCGGCCTAGAGTCGAGTCTTCACCTCCACCTGTGAATGAATGAATGGATAAATTGGACTTTATGCCTTTTTGTAGCTAAACTGGGCCAGGTGAACCTTCTGGGGACGGTGAGATAAATCAAATGGCACTGCCCTTCAGACATCTGGACATAGCACTTGAAATTGGGAGCACACTACCTCTTGGTCACGGGCCCTCGGGGCGGCTCCCCACACCGCTGCATTTTTACAAGTGGACGGGTATTTGAAACAGTTAGAGCCTTTGCCGATTTTGAGGGAACTCCCTGTGACCAGAAGACGTAAAACCAACATTGTTTTAATGTTGGGCCATCGTCTGCGACACTGGCCGAGCTTTACTAGCAAGTAACAAGTATTTATTCCTGGTGGTTCCTGTGAGTGTTTCCTGTGAGATGAACATGACAGGAGTGTCAGGAAAGCGCTGGTGCCATAACATGTTATAATATTTACGAATACACCACATTATAATTTTACTGATTTGTGCAATCGCTAGGACAGCTTTACTAACACGCCCATAATATAAGTATTCAAATTAAAGCGGGAGAAGCCAACTAAGACATTTGTGATGATGTCAAATTGAAAAAACGGGGAACCTGTGGTCTCCATGGTTTAAACAAAAAAAAATAAGCGCTTTTAATGATGGTTAAACTGTCACCTGAACAATGTTGGTTCGATGCAGGGGTGGGGGTCGACCGCGGGATGTGTGCATGCATGACTTTCAGGCAGTCAGGCGCTCTACTTATGCGCCACGCCCCTCTCCTTGAGATGAATAAGATGACAGGTCCTGCCCTACCGACACAGGATTCGAAATTCGATCCCTGGTGGTCTGAGGGCCAAGCACGCTACCACAATATTAAATCTTAATGGGTGAAACCTGAATGCCAGAGCGGGATTCGAATCCGCGATTTCCCACTTTCCAGGCAGGCAGCTTTAACCGCTGCACCAGAGCCCGGGCGCCCGGCCCTCTCCCCGTTGAATTATTTGAGTACGTATATGCTCATTAAAATGTGATATATTGCACAACATGTGGGCCCTATGTATGCTAAGTGTACTACATTGAATAATGACACAGGGTCAGCCGGATGGTCAAATATAGAGTGACCATGCACAGTGAACTGTTACATGTGTCATGTATTAACCAATCAATGCGTTAAGCTCTGATTTGTTTATTTAGTGTCATATTTCCTTCATTTGAAGCTGGAATTGCTGACGTAACTTCCAGCTTCAAATGAAAAAAATATGCTGTATTTAACCCAATGTTGATCCAATGTTGGGCCAGTCTCGTAGACGGTGAACCAACATTGGACCGACATTGGGTTAAGGCGCTGAGCCGTGTTGGTGTTAACCCTTAAAGTGCTGACATATTTTTATATGAATCAAAAAAACAAAGGGTTTATTTTAATTTTAAATCATCATAAATGTCTTAGTTAGCTTTTTCTGCTTCATTTGAGTACCTATGTTATGGGTCTACGGTCATTATAAATATTTAATTCTTTCAGTGCGGGGATCGTTTTTATACATCATAATCTACAGACGTCAGATTCTGACGTATCAAGACGGTCCCCGCGCTGAAAGGGTTAAGGGCTCTTTTTAAGTCCTCATGAAGCGTCAAAGCATCATTTTACATGATTGTAGTTTGAAAAAAAACCTTTGGTCTCTTGGTATAAACATATTCTAGCGTTTTAAGGAAAGCAAAATTAACTTACTTTCCCCCCGATATCAAGTTCTCTCACATGTCAGTGACAGTAAGTAGAATACGGATCCAAATTACGATGTGGTAGTATAGAACTGTCCATAAAATCCCTGTGTGCTCACAGGCACCAGCTCACCGCAGACCCGCCATGCGATCACGCAATCGCGCGAGATCCATGACACGATTGAAGTGTAAGCCCGCGTGATCCTTCAAATTAGTGATCCGGATCGGAGTCTGATCCACGCGCGCCGCGATACTCGTTGACACGACTGATCAATCTGAAGGCTCGGCGGTGACTGAGCGCGCGCCGCGGCTGGCATCGCCCTGTATCTAGACTCGACCTGCCGTGGCCGCTGGCTGCACTCTCGGCCCGTTGTTACGTCAGCCCCGCTCCGCGCTGGTACATTGGTCCCCCTCCCCCCGTGGAGGGTGTACGGATCTGAGTTTGTTTGATGCCGGGCCGACGTCCGCGGACGTCGGCCCGGCACCAAACAAACTCAGATCAAACCAATTCTTACGGACTTAAAGCGCTCACTGCTCGGGCTATCGCTGCCCCCCCCCCTGCGTACAGTCGTGCTGTTGCTGCCTGCAGCGTGCTGTTTCAATCCTTACAACCCTGAAATACTTTTGTAAAAACTTTAGAGATTAAAATGGATTTTTTTGCAATTATAAAATCATCATAAATTTCCTAGTTATATCTTTTTTCTGCTTCATTTGAATACCAATATAATTTTGTTATGGGTCCACGGCCATTATATATTTTTTTAATTCTTTTCAGTGCGGAAATCGTCTTTAAACGTCAGGTTACGTCGTCAGATTCTGACGCCTAAAGACGGTTCCGGCGCTGAAAGGGTTAAATGGCGCTGCTTGTTCGTTCAAATTTTGAGACAAACTTTAATGGAATCTTCATAACAGGTCGCTGAGATCGGTTGATCTTTCTGATGTAGGTGAAACCGGTGTGTGGGACGATTGGGAGATTTTAGTTTGCTGAGTTCCATGCAGCATGTCGCATTCTGGTGCGACAGGACAAAAGACAATTATTAAATAGAAGGACGCCACCATGTCATACTCATGCCGGCACGGACAGCTTATTCTGTCCGGTCGTGGATCCACCATACACATTAAATATATATATGTATAGCTGATCAATTCGAGAAAGCGTAATTACGATCGGGGGATCCGTATACTAAGACACCAAGAATATGGCATATTCCTAAATTCGTGCTTCCTCTCGTCGCGATATTGCCATAATTGTGCAAAGGGCGACGTATAAAGCGATATTCACTCACTCAGAGTCTTGCGGACTCGCTTGCATGGTGTTTGTCATGTGTACACGAGCAAAGTCTATGATACCCTCCTCATTCCCCATTAAACCGTTATACCTATGTAATTTAAATTTTCACCCACTTGAATTTCTGGCCCGCTGCCGCGACCAACAACCTTAACTGGGGGGGGGGGGGGAATTACTCGCATTTCTTTAATTTCTGACCAAACATTTGCAAATGTTGATGTTTAAACACTCAGACACTCATTTCATTACCATCCCAGCAAACACGAGACATTGTACCACGTTGGTTCAATGTTGGTCCGCCGTCGACGACGTCGGCCCAACATTGACCCAACATTGGTTCAATGTCTCGTGTTTGCTCAATGATGACAGTGATTTGATTACCTAATAAAACAAATTAAAAACGACTATATATATAGTCGTGATTAGCGGTTTCATGGATTGACTACCTTCCATAAGACATTAACCCTTTCACCGCCAAATTATTCAATCTGAATTTTCACCCACTTGAAGTTGTGTCTCGCTGACGCGATCCACAACTTCAAGTGAGTGAAAATTATTCAGATTTGACAAAATGGAGGTCAACTGTTTTCAAATCTTGCTGATTGATGTCGCATTTTATCTGTAACATGCTTAAAAGGTTGTACTTAATGTGCTAATAAAAAATGAAAACCCGAATATATGCGACACCGGCGGTTAAAGGGTTAAAATTCGCAGATGTTCATAAATATGCCTATAAATGGATGTGCTAGCGCGCCCCCTGTGTGTTTGGACACGAAAATATGTATTTACATCTTCTTAGCAACCGTGAAACACTATGCATAATCATCATCTAGCAGTTAACCCTTGTGCTGCTGGAACCGTATATATACGGTTTCAAGCATATTTTAGGTCAATAGAAATATCACTAAATTTAATCAAATAGTTTCTGGTGGATGCTTAGCTGATCCAATATTTCAATATTGGAGATGTTTATTTTTCATTAATAGAAATATTTTTTCGTTATTTGAAGCTGGAAATTGCGTTAGCAATTCCAGCTTTAAATGAATGAAAAATATAATAGAAATAATTCAGCAGGACAAGGGTTAAGCGATGTGTTTCATTAACCCTTCATGCGCTAAGCATGAATATAATCCTTTTAAATCTGTTTTTTTAGCTGATCAAAGTACTGTCATTAAGATTAAAATGTGGGCCGGGTCTATTTGCCCCGTCACGGGGCACACAAGGCAAGAGAAGTGCGTTGGATTACCCGTGACGGGGCAAATAACAGTTAAATCTTCTTCCATGTCCCGTGACGGGGCGTGGAACCGTTAATTTTGTGCCTTCGATACACCGTGGCGGACGAAATAAAGGAAAATTAGAGCTATACAGCCCGCTGTGGTGTATGCAAGATAAATAAAGTGTCCTTGGGCACCCCGTGAATGATGTAACGAGGTTTCTTATTGATTGTCAAAAGAAGCATTCCACTGGGTCCATTCGACTAGCACAATAAATATGTTCCCATTTTTAATTTTCAAAAACAACTACATCGATGAGTGGAGTATGTTCCATCTGGCACTCCGGGGCCAGGTGACGTTGGGAGCATTCATTGTACCAGTATCACCTAATCCATGACAGATGAAGCTCGCCCAGTGTGCAGTGAGCCCTTCATCCCTTCCAAGGATGAGGTTTAGCGATTGTTCAGTGGGCCTCTCATCCCTCCTAAGAGATGACGTGTACCTATAGTGTGCAGTAGCCCCTCATCCCTGACTGAACCTGAAAGATGAAGTTTACCTTGTGTGCAACCAGCCTCTCATCCGTGAGAGATGAAGTTTACCAGTGTGCAACCAGCCCCTCATCCCTCCTGAGAGATGAGGTTTATCCAGTGTGCAACCACCCCTCATCCCTCCTGAGAGACGAAGTTTACCCAGTGTGCAACCAGCCTCTCATCCCCGTGAGATGAAGTTTATAAGTGTGCAACCAGCCCCTCATCCCTCCTAAGGATGAGGTTTACCTACTGTGCAGTGGACCCTCATCCCTTCTAAGAGATAAGGGTTTAGCCAGTGCGCAGCGAGCCCCTCATCCCTCCTAAGGATTAGGTTTGGCCAGTGTGCAGTGGGCCCCTCATCCCTCCTGAGAAATGGGGTTTACCTAGTGTGCAGTGGGCCCCATATCCCTCCTAAGAGATGGGGTTTACCAAGTGTGCAGTGGGCCCCTCATCCCTCCTGAGAGATGAGGTTTATCGATTGTGCAGTGAGCCCCTCATCCCTGACTCTGCCTGATAGATGAGGTTTACCCAGTGTGCGGGGGGCCCCTCATCCCTGACTCTGCCTCAGAGATGAGGTGAACCAATAACCCAGTGTGCAGTGGGCCCCTCATCCCTAACTTTGCCTGAGAGATCAGGTTTACCCAGTGTGCAACCAGCCCTTCATCTATCCTGAGATATGAGGTTTATCTAGTGTGCAGTGGGCCCCTCATCCCTCCTGAGAGATGAGTTTTATCGATTGTGCAATGAGCCCCTCATTCCTGTCTCTGCCTGATAGATGAGGTTTACCTAATGTCCAGTGGGCCCCTCATCCCTTCTGAGAGATGAGGTTTACCCAGTGTGCAGTGAGCCCCTCATCCATAACATTGTCTGAGAGATGAGGTTTACCCAGTGTGCAGTGGGCCCCTCATCCCTAACTTGCCCTGAAAGATGAGGTTTACCCAGTGTGCAACCAGCCCCTCATCCATCCTAAGAATGAGGTTTAGCCAGTCTGCAGTGGGCCCCTCATCCCTCCTAACAGATGAGGTGTACCTAGTGTGCAGTGGGCCCCTCATCCCTTCTGATAGATAAGGGTTTAGTCAGTGTGCAGCGAGCCCTCATCCCTCCTGAAGATGAAGTTTAGCCGGAAGTGTGCAGTGGGCCCCTCATCCATAACTGGGCCTGAAAGATAAGGTTCACCCAGTGTGTAGCGAGCCTTTCACTCTCTCAGAGTAGAGTTTGCACAGAGAGAGGAGGTTTACCAATGTGCAGTGAACCCTTCATCCCTCTTGAGAGAGGAGGATTACCCAGTGTGCAGTGGGCCCTTCATCCCTCTTGAGAGATGAGGTTTACCCAGTGTGCAGCGAGCCCCTCATCCATCCTAGGGATGAGGTTTGGTCAGTGTGCAGTGGGCCCCTCATCCATAACTAGGATGAAAGATGTGAGTTCACCCAGTGTGTGGCGAGCCCTTCACTCTCCCAGGGTGAAGTTTACACAATGTGCAGCTGAGCCCCTCGTCCCCAAGAGATGAGATTATCAGATTTTCCCTATATTAACATTCTGATGCCTATAATATCACATATCTTATGTATTAGCACTCTCCATTCTAGAGTATCACATGTATTAACTCTCTGGGGTCTAGAGCATGACATATCTCATGTTTTAACCCTCTGTGGACTAGACTACCATATTTTCTCAATGTTAACCTACTGATGCCTAGAGTATCACATGTCTTATTTATTAAGCCTCTGTGGACTAAAGTATCACACGTATTAACCCTCTGTGGTCTAGAGTATCACGTTTCTAATGTGTTAGCCCTCTGTGGACTACACTCATATTTAACTTATTCTAACCTACTGATGCCTAAAGCATAAATGTTAGTTATTAACCTTCTATAGGCTAGAGTTTGACATGTATTACCCCTCTGAGGTCCAGAGAGTAGATAGTATCACGTCTCTCTAATATTACTCTAGTAACATATTTCTTATTTATCAATCCTCTGTTGACTAGACTATCGCAAGTATTAACCCTCTGTGGTCTAGAGTACAACGTTTCTAATATATTCACCCTTTGTTGACTACACTATCATGTTTATCTTATTTCAACCTACTGATGCGTAAATCATCACATATGTTATTTATTAACCCTCTATAGGCTGGAGTATTACGTGTATTAACCTTCTGAGGTCTGGAGAGTCGATAGTATCACGTGTCTCAAATATTAACCTTCTGTAGACTATACTATCCTATTTCTTCTATATTCACCTTTTGATGTCTGGAGTATCACATATCTTATTTATTAACCCTCTGTTGACTAGACTATCGCAACTATTAACCCTTTGTGGTCTAGAGTATCACGTTTCTTATGTCTTAACCCTCTGTAGACTACACTATCATGTTTATCTTATTTTAACCTATTCATGCCTAGAGGTTCATAGATGTTATTTATCAACCCTCTATAGGCTACAGTTTGATGTGTATTAACCCCCTGAGGTCTAGAGGGTCGATATCATCACGTGTGTCTCGTGTATTACCGATCTGTGGACTAGATTACCATATTTCTTCTATATTTACCTTCTCATACCTAGAGTATCATATGTTTTATTTATTAATCCTTTCCGGACTTGAGTAACACATGTATTAATCCTGTGGGGTCTCTGATATCACGTGTCTCAAATATTAATCTTCTGCGACTAGACTATTATATTAATCTAATGTTAACATTCTGTTGCCTAGAGTATTACATGTCTTCTGTATTAAAGCCGACAGAATCAGGCTAAAACCATCAAAAAATCAATAAGTTTATTTTGGCTTCTTAATATAGGCCTACTTCCTTAATATGTGAACATGTCCATGACTAGAAATGCGGAAGTCTTTTAAATTTTGGGTTGCTGTGGCAACGTAGCATGGGTGCGGAAAGCCCCATTTATTAGTTATTTCTGTATTTCTTAATTTATACATGCATGTCTGAAATTAAATTGCGTATTTATTTCTCGCTTAACTGATAAATGCGCAACACAAAATTTAAAAAACATACGCAATACTAGTCTATGGACATGTTCACATATTATGGCCATATTAAGAAGCCAAAATAAAATTCAGGATTTTTTATGATTTTAGCCTGATTGTGTCGCTTTAACTGTCTGGAGGCTGGTGTATCAAGTGTTTTAACCATCTGGTGTCTATAGTATCACGTGTCTCAAACCTCTGTGAACTAGAGTATCATATTTCTCCTATATTAACCTTCTGATGCCTAGAATCATATGTCTCATATAATAATCTTCTGGTGGCTAGAGTATGAAACTGCTCCCATATTAACCATGTTCACCATCTGGTGCCACACATTTGTATGATATATTTTCTTCTTTAGCTAGACCCAGCAAATGCTACAAATTGAAATATATTTTAGACAGATGAATTTTCAAAGCTGATATTTATGAAACTTAGGCCTAACGTTATCTAGGCTAGAAAAGCTAGGTGGATAAATGGGAGTTAGAGAGAAAATTAGCAAAATACCTTGATAGTAATCTAAGTTTTAAAGATCATTGTTTTATTACGGTGTTAATATTGCACACTGAAAAAACCTTATCTCTCAGGAGGGATGAGAGACTGGTTGCACACTGGTAAGCTTCATCTCGGGGAGAAGTAGGAGCTTTAGGTGGGGCTGGTTGCAGATTAGGTGAACTTCATCTCTCAGGCAGAGTCCGGGATGAGGGGCCCACTGTACACTAGGTAAACCTCAACACTCTACGCTAGGAATGGTAAGCCTTATATCTCGGAAGGGATGAGGGGCCCACTGCACAGAAGGTAAATCTCATCTCCCAGGGCGGGGGGGGGATTCATTGTACACTGGCTAGACCTAATCCTTAAAAGGGGCTGGTTGCACACTGGTAAACTTCATCTCTCAGGGATGAGGGGCCCACTGCACACTTTGTAAACATCATCTCTGAGGCAGTGTCAGGGATGAGGGGCCGACTGCACACTATGTAAACCTCATATATTAGGAGGGGTGAGGATCCCATTTCTCACTGGCTAAACCTCATCATTATCCATCGTAATTAGGATGGATGAGGAGCTGGTTGCACACTGGGTAAACCTCATATAGGCTTAGTTTAGGACGAGGGGCCCACTGCACACCGGGTAAACCTCATCTCTCAGGGATGAAAAGACGGGGCTTGTTACACACTGAATATGTTTATTTCGAATTAAATACTTCTACACGGGGACCGTCTGTAGACGTCTGAATCTAACCAGAAATGCATAATGCATTTCTGATGTAACGCATATAGGCCTAAACGTCAGACGTCTAAAGTCGCAGTGGCGTATCCAGCATAGGGCGTAGCCGGCGTACGCCCCCCCCCCCCCTTATTGGTAAAAATATTGCATTTTCATGCATTTTTTTGAAATAAAGTGAAGCTAACACCTTTTTTTCAGCCAAAATGTGGCTTACGCCTCCTCCTCTTGCACATTCTGGATCCGCCACTGAGGCGGTCCCTGCGAGGAAAGAATGAAAAAGCTAATGAAAATATTTATGACTATTTCAAATTGAAAAATGATTAATGTCTTGGTTACATCGTTCTGCTTCATTTGGGTAGGCTACCTATGTTATGGATGTAGGGCAATTATAATTTGTCTAAGTTCTTTTAGCGCGTGAACCGTCTATAGACGTCTGAATTTGACGTCTACAGACGTTAGAATCAGGCGTCTTAACGTCAACAGACAGTCCCCGTGCTGAAAGGGTTAATACATTTTGTATTATCTCAGATGTTATTGTACGTCATAAAAAGTATATATTAAGTCATCATTTATTACCTCATATTTTATACGAAATTTATTTTAGCGTTGTAAAGGCTAATATTTCATTGTCATATGTATGTACAATAAAATCTGAGATAAGAACATATTTCATTAATTCGATTGGTATATTAGTATTTAATTGCGATAGGCATGCATAAATGTGTGTATAATTTTGTTTGGTACATCACTGATTTGAAAATAAAGACGTTGATACCTGCAATGTCTTAAAAAGTATTTGTATTTGCATTTCCATCAAATATAACAAAAATATGTTAAATTGTTTATTTTTTTCTAATGACTCCACACAATTATGAGTGTCGTCTATTAGTATTCAATGGATAATTATGATAATTTAGCTATTTTCAGGATTTGATTTCAAGTTGCTATTGCCATCAACTTCCTTAACCTAATGCTAAATGGTTAACTTCTGGCAACATAGCACACCGGTTTATCATCGTGTTAAAGCAGCTCCTTGGGATGACATCAATTTTCGTTATTAGTTTTGTAATGAAGTAGTGTATACCCCAAATCATGATTTTTTTTTTTTCAGTTTTTAGATTAAAAAAAAGTCATCCAACATGTTCTTCTGGATTTATCCATGATTTCATGGATCATTATACTCTTGAATGGCAAAAAGCAGTTTTTGCTTACTTGTAAAGTGAGCAGATACTGTACTATGCTGCTCTTCAAATTCAAAAGGCAGTATCTGCTTACTTGTAAAGTGAGCAGATACTGCCTTTTGGATTGCACGGCGGCAGTAGGCCTATGATGGGGTCCAATGTTGGTTCAATAGTGTACACGTCGGGTGATTCTCCATTCATTACCAGGAGGGATTAACCGGGTGCCCCTATGTCCAGACTGACTCCACCCTTTACTCTCTAGATTTGATAATAAAAATACATTTATCCAATGTTTTAATTCCGGGCCAGCGTCGTAGACAGTGGCCCAGTATTAAACCAATATTGTGTATTAGGTATGGACAGTTGAAACCTTTAAATAACAGTCGCAATTCCATTCAAACACAAAAAGTTGAAACAATGTTGTTTTAATTTTGGGCTAGCATCTGGGATAGTGATACAACATCAAGTCAACAAAGAGACAAGTCAATGTGTGTACTGGGCACTCTGAATGCGATTCCATTTTACAAACAAATATATATCTATTTACAAGTGCAAAAGCTCAGTGGGGACTTCTAAAATTTGAAGTCTAAAGTCTGAAGTCTGAAGTCTAAAATTCCAGCTCAGAATGGCTGCCAAAAAACTAATACGCAAAATTCCAATCAATCTGTCATAGTAAAAATAACCCAACAAAATTTAAAATGGCCGCCACAAAAACTCATAAAACCTAGCCCAAATATGATTGTTACTTGAAAAGTCACAATTCCAATCTACTATAATTTACTACTTTTCAAATATTTTTAAGGATGCGTCAACACTGGTCAAGGGTCTATGTCCGAGCCCAATGGGGAATGTAGGTTATAAGACATACATTTAAGTTAATTGTTTGAGTGTCAATTAACCCAGGCCTAGTCATATACGTTATTACTACTCATCATTTTAGAATACAAACATTGATAATTTCACCATCGTTATGTGTCAATGACATTTGTCACATAGTGTCTCGTATGTAGTCATCATTGAAACACCACCAACCGATACGCCCTACCTGTACCACCCCCCCCCCCCCCTCCGCCCCCCAATACCGCACAGCACCTCTAGGAACAGAAAAGCGGTCCGCAGTTCTCATCTAGTTTATAGGTTTTGTGCAGTTTTGTAAATGATGGGCTACCTACGTTTGCCAAGTGCCAATACAATATCAAACGCTATATCATAATTATACACATCTGAATTACCTCACAGTTATCGTACTAAGGGCATTTAGCAATTATTAATTTACTGTTATTCATTCACCTTTTAAGCGCTAACCATGACCATGAATTGTTTTTAGATTACCGTTATAATTAGATTATATTTGTGACAAGTGATATTAAGGTTGTAGTCCCAACAAACAGAATAGGTTCGGCTCATGTTTTTTAATGTTGGCTTACAATCTGCGACGCTGGCCCAGCATCAAACCAACATGGGATCAGCGCTCCATGTTTGTGCCACGACTTGCCTGTAGGAAAAGTCAGGCTGCGTCTTCGACGATTGAACCCTCTATGTGTCGATGACAACTATATTATTTTTAACATTGTATTAATATTTCAATAGTGGGCATACGTTTTCAAGGTGAATTTTGTGTTCAATCCACAGAAAGATTTAAACATGACTGTTTGACAAATCTGTAAAAAAAACAGAAATACAAATGTCCTCTCATCTGAAGCTGTGTATCGCGTCAGGAAGACACAGCTTCAAGTGAGAGAAACTTTCTTAATTAAATCACTTAATGGGTTAAATAAGATGACGTGTCAGGTAATTATAATGTACGGAACACTGATATTCAATATAGTTTGCAGTCTTCAGAATCTGTTTGAGAAGCAGTGGAGTGTGTGGCAAAACATAAAAACCACACCACAGTCTTCTACCGTGCTGTAGGCCTATGTACGCGAGGTCAACATTATGACAGCACTGCACATTAATTAATTGTGCAATGACAGCCTAATGCTAGACTGTTTCTACCAACAATAAACAGCATTAACAAATGGAATGATTTTTGTAGTTGAATAGAATTGTGTAAATGGATGGATGAAACCGATGGAACATACAAGTTCAGAACAATAGGTTACTGTATACCGATCATCGACGACTATGATCTATTGTTCAAGCGATTATTTCTGCCAACGCGAATTCCAGCTCCAAGTCAGGAAAAAATTATTTATTTATGAAAAATAGACATTTCCCAAAGTGAATTATCTGAATAATTTAGCGTAGAGATCTACTAAATAATATTTTATCAATTTCAATGTTTGGCACATGCTTGAAAGCGTATGTATCCGGTCCCAGCATCACAAGGGTTAACACGAGGTCCTAGCAGCACAAGGGTTAAGACGAGGCCCTAGCAGCACAATGGTTAACACGAGGTCCCAGCATCACAAGGGTTAACACGAGATCCCAGCAGAACAAGGGTTAATATGAGGCCAATAATTTATGAATAATTTGCATAATGCTGCTCTCACACATAAGCGAATATGCTGGCGAATATAGCGAATATGTATCTTTGAAATTCGCAATGGATTCGCCCAAAAAATTGTGAACAGAAAGCGAATATTTTCACCTCAGTCATCTCTCGACCTCTCCTTACGAATATGTTGTAAATGCACTGCGAATGCTTGCCAATGTCTTACGAATTGCTAACAATCGTTGCGAATGGTGCAAATGGTCTTAAGAATAAATGCTGCGACTGCCTTGCGAATGTTATGAATGCTTGCGAGTGCTTACAAATAGGCTTGAAAACGTTACAGACGTACTTATGAAGGATACGAATGTCTTACCAACGTTGCCATTGTCTTGCCAGTTTCTTACGAATAATGCGAATATTTGATGACGAGGCTGTGATTGGTATAAATACGGAGTGAATATGGCGCTGGGCTTATTGTTTTCTTGAAGTTAACAGTGGTAAGACATTCGCAAGGAATGGGAAACGACGAACGTTACAAACGCCTTGCAAATGCCTTACGAACGTTGCAAGTGCTTCCGAATGCCTTACCAACGTTACCAATGGCTTGTGAATGCTTACGAATATTGACGGCGAATGACAGTATTTGCAACATTCGCTGAAATTTAGGAGACGCTTCCTAAACTGGCCGATATTCGTAAGCAGGTGAAGAATGACTTGCGAACATTCCGAATTTGTTACAAACGCTTACAAATACTCGGCGAGTGTTGTGAATTTTTGGGCGAATGTCAAATCTTTTCATTCGTAAGCACATTCGGAAGCATATTCGCCTATGTGTGAGAGCAGCATTAGTAAAAAAAAATTCCATCGCTCCCATAAAAAAAGTGTTTTGTATTTTTCAATCGGTTTATTTTATGTTCTTCGCGTCAGCAAACTCTGCAAAAATGCCTTTTTTAATTATCTTGATTCCCCATGGTTTGTCCGCAATTCGTCTCTTTTCCTGCAGAGTGTATAGAATAAAATGGTCGACTTGCGAATTCTGTGAAATTTAATGACCTCGACCTCCTTTGTTTTCACCGAGCTTGCTAATACAATGAAGTATGGGAAAGGGTTCTTATATAACCTTGTTTTCACCGAGTGACTTCACTGCGTTTCACAGAATGAAGTATGGGGGAGGGGGGTATTATATAACCTTGTTTTCAGTGACGTCACTGCGTTTCACAGAATTCTGTGAAACGCAGTGACGTCATCGGAAACCCTTTTGAACGGATACTCGGTGAAAACATTGTCCTATAATACCCCCTCCCCCATACTTTATTTTATCAGATAGCTCGGTGAAAACATTGCAGGTCAAAGCTATTGAGTTTCACAGAAGTTCACCTTGCAAATGCCCTTTAAAGGGACATGCCAAGGCTAAAATCATAAAATAATTGGTGTTTTGCTTTTAGCTTATTAATATGACCATATGATGTAAACATGTCCATAGACTAGAACTGCAAAAGTTTTTTAATTTTCGTGCTGCGCTTTCACCAGTTAGGCTAGATATAGAGACGAATTCCTGATTTCTAATTATTGACAACCATGTCAAAAATAAGAATTACGGGAATTTCGTCTCTATATCTAGCCTAACTGTTAAGTGGTCATATTAATAAGCTAAAATAAAATCACCGATTTTTTGATGATTTTAGACCTGGGCATGTCCCTTTAAGCGCCGAATATACAATAATATTTACTAGGTTATTAGGTTGACAAAAGAGCAATGCCTACAACGTACACAGATATCTGGGCACAGAGCGGGACGGATACCCAGCACACCCGGCCGAGACGTTGAACCAATGTTAGCTTCATGTTGAAGCAGCGTCTTAGCATGGAATTTCGGGAACCAATGTTTTTGTAATGCTGTGCCAGCGTCGCAGACAGAGGACCAGTAATACCCCAGCATTAAGTCAACGTCTCGCGTTATCTGGATGTGACCTGATGTCAGTCAGTTGTACGGCGTAAGATGACGATTAAGAATTAATAATAACTAAACAACATCAATCTGGTAAATTCATAGCAAAGCATTAGTTGAGTGATTTCACGTTTTGTGTCCACTGTCATATTGTACACTATCGGGCGTATTCATAATAGAGGTTTTACCAAACTCGAGCTTAGCGTTAACACGAGTGTAACTAAACATACAACTGCGAAATGCGCATGCGTGGGACGGTCAGGTGAAGGCCTACATTAGCCTATTTTTTTATTATTTTTTTTATTATTATTTTTTTAAATGAGCAAGGGAAAGTTTATTGACATCGGATATATGATATTTTATTATAAAAACAATAAAGTAGCATAGACACAAAATAAAATGATTGTGTTGATATTTGACAACTGATCTCTACATATTCATAATTGTTAATATGGGGCCAACATCAGGGATCCACTAGAAACACATAGCTAAGGTCCGATTTATAGATACTAGGAATTATTCTCTATTTCCAGACATACAATGAACCGTTATCCCTTCAAAGAGCTGAGTCGTCTCGATTTGTTGATAACTGATATTCACTTCATGAAAGACCCCCCTCCATTTGACCTTATGGGTAGATCTAAAACGAGACAAATCAATGCTACTACGACACGACACATCGACCAAATGTTGGACCAATGTCCGACGTCGTAGGTGTCATGTTTGCTGGGTAAATATCCTCAGCTTACCAAGACGACGAAACTTCCTACTAAACAACACGATAATAAACTGTCATCATTTGCAACCCGATACGAAAAATGATGTTAAGCTTTTTTCCAGCTGAATTATCGTTTCTAAATTATCTTATTTAAATCCAGCCCCACTTGAAACTTTGTCTCGCTACAGCGACCCACAACTTCGAGTGGGGGGAAATTACTCATTTTTGTTTAATTTTAAACATTCGCAAATCTTGATGTTTAAACATTCATTTCATACCCAATAGCAGTGATTTAGGGGCCTTGCAAATTCTAAAAATCCAGACATCTAAAAAAAAATTCACCCACCCCACGGACCAATTTTTTTTTTGCAAACCAATCCCCGACATGGACAGAAAACTTTATGTCATATAATCACTTTAACAACTTTTAATAACGTATATATACACGTATATATATGTTTGTTTTTCAAATTTTCTATTTTCTCTCTAAAATGGCTCTGGACCCACCCACCCACTTTCAATTTTTTTTGGAAGTTTTGAATTTTTTTTAGCTTTATAAGATCCCTTAATGGGCGAATAAAACAAATTAAAAACGTATATAGTCGTGCGCAGCGATGTAAGGGTAAACCTCATTCCGCTATCTGTGGGAGGCAGCCACAATACGTTAATCCAATGTCGGCTCTATGGGTTATTTGCTTGTTAAGTAGATGGATCAGGGACTCTTTAATCTCCCGGTCCCCATATATCTAACTCTTTAAGCGCTAAGCACGACTAGATTCGTTTATAATATATTACAACTGGATTCGTTTATAATCTATTACGACTAGATTGTTTATAATATATTTTATTACCATGTTAAATCGCGAGAAACAACTTCAAATTGGTGAAAATTTAAATTATTTAATTTGTGATTTGAGGGTTAACCATTACAGCGCGGGGATCGACTTTAGTCGTCAGAATCTGACGTCTGTAGACATCAGATTATAGTTAACGTCTAAATTGCATCCACGCACTGCAAGAGTAAAAATATTTCCAATGGTCGTCGATCCATAACATAGGCATTCATTAGCCTATAGAGTACACTTTGACTATATTAATATCAGCAACTGAACTAATTACAAGATACAACTCCAACGAGAAATTGGCCCAACGTTGTTTAAATGTTAGACCAACGTCTGCGACGTTGACCGACATTAAACCAACATTTGGTGAGTGTGCGGTGTTGGCTGGGAAAGCCTGTCTCTGTCTCTGTCTCTGTCTCTGGCTCTGTCTCTGCCTCTGTCTCTGGCTCTGTCTGTCTCCGGCTCTGTATCTGGTTCTGTCTGTCTCTGGCTCTGCCTCTGTCTGTCTCTGTCTATGGCTCTGTCTCAGGCTATGTCTCTGTCTGACTCTGTCTCTGGCTCTGTCTCTGGCTCAGTCTGTCTCTGGTTCTGTCTCTGGCTCTTGCTCTGTCTCTGGCTCTGTCTCTTGCTCTGACTCTGTCTGTCTTTGGCTCTGGCTCTGACTCCGTCTCTGGCTATTGCTCTGTCTCTGGCTCGCTCTCGCGCTCTTTCAGAAGCAATGGCCCCGTTCAAACTCACTAGCACGTTAGTGGTAGTTCCTTCTAGTTTTGGTCATTATACCGCTATGGTGGGGACACTCGGAGCTTATATTTTACCGTGATACTTTCCCTAAATTATTCTGAACCCTTTCAGCGCGGGGACCGTCATTAGACGTAAACGACTCCCGCACTGAAAGGAATTAGCGAATTGTTATGACCGTAGACCCATAAAATAGATATTCAAATGAAGCAGAAAGAGCTAACTAAGCTATTTGTGATGATTTCAAATTGGAACAACTCTTTGGTCCCCATGGTTGATACGTAAATATTTCAGCATTGTGTGAATATTTTTAATCAGTTAGGTCAAACGTCTGACTTGTTTTTAACTAGGCAATGTTGATGGGTTGAATCAGATTTGAGTTCTAAAGTATATTTTTTATACCACTCCATTACGGAGACTTATTCCTGAGGTCACATAGTGAGCGCACGATATTACTGCAATACATGTTTCAAATTACTGTTATCATTATTACATTTAACTATAAACAAAAAAAGTACATATTTGTGAACTAATTTATACTATTCGCCTTCTGTTTTGTGAGTAGGCCTATGGTTTATCCTCTTCCAGTCTGTGCCGACTATGCGTTTCTGAGGGTAGTAACAATCTGTTCAATTTGTCCTTGTATTAAGACAAAGTGATTAAGGCAAAGTGAACACTATTATCATCGGTTGTTTAAATTAAGTTATTATAGCCTTTATTCAAGGTACCAATTATGGTTTACGAAAAAGTTTTGAAATAGCATTGTGTTTATAATAATATTTGAGGAACTAAGAATGTATGGTGAAATTGTTTTTTTCAAAAAAGTCAAAGATACATTGTGAACGCGTAATCCCAAGTACCACTAGTCCGTATTACTCTTACTTTTGTATGTAGGCACTTACCTGCCTGAGTACGCAATGAAAAGGTTTTGGTCATAGCGCGATGATTCTTGGTGATTGTCAATTAAAATACTTGGCAGAGATACATTCGTTTTCGCCTCATAGGGAAAACACATCATTTCAACAAGGGCTCAGGGGCACATATTTTCTGTATTTTACTTCTGTGTACATATAATAGTATTCTATCGGGTGGTGAAAAGTGTAGGGGGGTAGGACTACTATCCTGTTTATTAATAAAATGTAAGTATTATAATTTAGTGCTTTGTTTACCGGAAATATACCGGAAATATATAATGGTGATTGTTATAGCTACTAGATAATTTAATAATGTACAGACAAGAAGTAGGTAATCCTTTTGTGGATAACTTTTGTGTTACACTGCGACCATGTGAACACTTTCAATAATATTATATATGTTAATGATGAGATAATATTAATTACGAATGTTGCACTTGCATTTAATAATTTTTAAACATTAAGAAAATCATATCACACATGAAATAATGGCGATCTTGTTTATGTTTCTTATACAGATAAAACAAAAATAGCCAGTGACTTTGAGTGTTCATATAGAGTGTCCATATATATTCTTCTAAAACCACTGGCGTCTCGCTGAAAATAAAATAATGAATGGATCAATATAACAATTTTTTTTTTAATATGTTCTATTCGTGGTGATCAAATTCGTAATTTGCATTTAATATTTTGATAAAAAAAATTACAATATGATAACTACAAGAACTTAAATATTTGTTGGGTAACACATAAATTAGGTAGATGGGCATACTTTCAATTTTATCTCTCATGCACTACTGTATCATGTGTATACGGGGCAGTCGTGTCTCCAGGAGAATGATCTAAAAATTGTATCGCTGTACCTTTATCCTGTACAAAGAAAACAAAAACAAATATCACTATAGCACAATTTAATCATTACGAAAACGCAATTCTGCTACGTAAGTGTACTGTGTAGCAACAACGATGTATGTTCTAGCGCTCATAGGGCATATTTTGCACAAGATATATTCTAGATTACCTTGCTCAGACATGTTGAAATAACCCTGCTGCTTTTCTGTGGTTTAAATAAGAAAGGTTGGAATAGTTATTTAACCCAGTGGATTTGGTGTGGATTAAATACGAAAATATTTCTATAACCAGCTGTTTTTCTGTAGGTTAAAGAAGGTTCAAATAGATTAATAGCCCAGGTGATTTTCTGCAGGTTAAATAAGAAGGTTGGGACAGTTATCTAGCCCGGTGTATTTGTTGTGGATTAAATATGAAGATTGGAAAATCGCTCTGTAACCCAGCTGGTTTTCTGTGTGTTAAATAAGAAGGTTGTAAAATTATATAACCCAGGTGCATTGTAGTGGGCTAAATAAGAAGGTTGAAATATGTCTGGGTGCTTTATTACGTGTAGGCATAAAGAAGGGTGCAATTGTTGTTTAGCCCGGGTGTTTTCTGTGGGCTAAATAAATATGTCGGTTGAAAAGTTATAAAACCTACTTGCTTTTATTTGGGTGAAATAGATTTCCCGTGGGCTGGAAGCTATGAAGGTAGAAATAGGAGGTATACAGTCTTTTCTGCTTTTCTGTGGTTTAAATGGGAATGTTGTAAACGTTTATAACCCTGATGCTGTTTTTTTGGGCTAAATACGAAGGTTGAAATAGGTATATAGTCTGGGTTATTAATTGCGGGTTAAATAAGAAGGTTGGAATTGCTATTTAGCCCGGGTTGTTTGATGTGGAAATAGTTATTTAGCCCGGATGCTTTGTTGTGGGTTAAATAAGTACATAGGTTGACATAGTTATTTATCCCCGGTTATTTGATGTGGATTGAAGACGAAGATTGAAATAGCTCTAAAACCCACTTGTTTTATGTGGGTTATATAAGAAGGTTTGTAGTGTTATTTAGCCGGGATGTTTTCTGTGTGTTAAATATGTCGGTTGAAAAATTATAAAACCTACTTGCTTTTATTTGGGGTGAATAGAAGGTTCAAATAGTTAAATAGCCCAGTATGTGATTTTCTGTGGGCTAAACAAGAAGGTTAGGATTGTTATCTAGCCTGGTGGATTTGGTGTGGATGAAATATAAAGGTTGAGATAGGCCTAGTTCTATATTACCCAGCTGCTTTTCTGTGGGTTAAATAAGGAGGCTGTAAGTGTTTATAACCCAGATGCTTTGTTGTGGGCTAAATACGAAGGTTGAAATAGGTATATAGTCTGGGTTCTTAAATGCGGTTAAATTAGAAGGTTGGAATTGTTATTTAGCCCGGGTTGTTTGATGTGGAAATAGTTATTTAGCCTGGATGCTTTGTTGTGGGTTAAATAAGTAGGCCACATATATAGATTGATACAATTATTTATTCCGAAGATTGAAATAGCTCTATGACCCACTTGTTTTTATGTGGGTTATATTAAGAGAAGGCTTTTATTGTTATTTAGCCCAGGTTTTTTTCAGGATTTGAAAAAAATAAACGTGGGGGGGGGGCGGCCGGCCCTTAAGTTTTTTGTTGGTATATTTAGGTCAATTTAGGTTTTTAAAATAATGTGGCGAAAAAAGCGGGGCCGTCCCCCCTCCCCCGCCCTGGATCTGCGGCCGGCATTTCCCGTCATTAAGTTGACTATAGGCCTTAATTTACCCAATGTTGGTTTAATGCTGGTCCAGTGTCGTAGACGGTGGACCAACAATAAAGTAACCTTGGGTGAATGTCTCAGATACTAGGCAATGTAAAATGCACATCGGGCGTCGTAATCAAATGCGGCCACGGACGATAATACGCGTAGTTGTCAATTCACATATATTTGGTAGTATTCCAGCTTTCATATTTTTTTTGTAAATTTTGCAAGCGATGATAGTTGTCATGTGTCAGGGATAGGCCTATATTTACATTGTACAAGTTTATTTTCACGCGGCATAACTTACCAGTTCATTTTCATGAGGTCCTGGTGTAGGCTATTCAGTTCCGTGAATGAGCGCCAAAAAACAAACATTGACAGCAGGGCATTAAAAGAACGATTTTGATTGGTTGTCATTGTCGGGTTAAATAAGGGTTTTAGTCTTCTTGCACACCCCGTGACGGGGTAAATAGACACTTCCTAAAATGTGTGTTTAAGCATGAAGATTTGCAAATATTTGGTCTAAATTCAAACAAATATGAGTAATTTTCACCCACTTGAAGCTTTGGGTCGCGGTAGCGAGACACAACTTCAAATGGGTGTAAATTGAAATTTAATAACTTGGTGGCTAAAGGGTTAAAATGAGGTGTCATCTGGGGTAATTTTTATATCGGACCAGTGTTACTTCGGACTGATGGCCCTTTGGACTGATAGTACTTCTATACTGAAATTTAGGACACTTTGATATTTTCGAAGTACATTCATTCATTTATTTATCATACTGACATGTACATCATGCATATTTGCAAGCACAGCATATAAAATAAAATCAAGGGCTAATAATTCAGTTTAAACTTGGTAGTTTTAATACAACAAAATAGTATGAGCGACATATCAAGGAATAGCTCTCAGAAAAGTAAATTAACCTCCCCTGTAATATTAAAAAATAAACGAACACGAACAATTATCATCACCTAAGTGAGTGGAGCGCGCAGCGCGTCGCCACCCTGCCCAAAATCAACGTCGATACACTGGTTTCAACCTTAACTTGACGAGGCCGCCATTAACGTGATCGCCCAGTCACGTTGAGAAGGGAGAAACAAGGATATCTCTATAAAAAACACGCAGGATCAGCGGGGTTAAAACCAGGAACGCCTGTATGACTGGCGCGGCAGTCAGGCGCTCTGCCAATGCGTCACGTCCCCTTCTCTTAGTATCACAACCCACAAAGTGACAATACTGATATTCGGACATGAGAATACCCATATATACATAAATATGCTATAACACACATGATATGTATATGTGTAGAAATGAGTTCGTATAACACACAGTTCTTAATAAATATATAACTTCATATATAACTTTAGTGATATTGATATCACCAAAGTACATTTTGTATTAATAATAGTAAAATAACTGAATGCCGTGACCATTGGGACTTTGAACTAATAAATGGAACTTCGGACTGGCTTAATTAAACAAATGCGTGGTCCACATAAATCAGTAGCGCCTTGGCCCGCATGCCACACTCATCAATTGAAGCCTGTGCTGTACTGGTCAAATATCAACTTGTTTACATCGCAAGAGACAAGGGTCGTTAATACAATGCTGATTCAATGTTGGGCCAGCGTAGCCCAACATTGATCCAGCATCAAGTCATCGTTCCTTGTTTGTCTGTATTCCGGTGGACGCAATCAATTTGTAAATATATAAACCTGGAACAACGGTACACATGATCCTTCAAACATTTTTTAAACCAAAATGACCTGAATTTCAATCAATAAAATTTTGGTTCTTCGATGTTTGTCCGAATGTCAAAAGTTTTCCAATGAGATTGGTTCTGGGAACGTACAAGATCATGCTTCACACCAGTCATCCATCATAACTACCGTGACGCCATCAGTTGTAGAACAGCGGGTTTATGGCCCAGAAAACACAGCACATCGCCCCGATGTTGTTTCAATGTTGGGCCAGCGCCTACGATATTGGGTTGGCGCGTCTTGTTTGCGAGTGAAGGCATCAGTGGGCGCCTTGGAACGCTTCAAGAAGAAAGTTTCAATGTAGCGCCGTGGGCTGGCTTACTATACATGCTATATGCAGTTTTAAGCACCCACGGCGATATTCGATACTCAATACTCAATTTTTCTGTGCATTTCATTCCCACGCTTTTATGATCGATATGCTGCAAAATTGGAACTGTCATTTACCAGATTGCAGAGGTATGGGGAACGTATTTTGTTTGCCTGTTAATCATAGAGATATATGCGTAGGAAAATTGTCTTAATACTTGCCCAAAAACCTGAAATACTGTTGTATAAACCATTGAGACCAAAGTTATTGTTTTGCAATTTGTAGTATGATTTTCTTATAAATCGCCATAAATTTCCAAAAAAACTCCTCTATATTCGAATCAAAAATCCTATATTTCCAATATATCATTTTGTTTGAAATTGACTGGCACCCATAATCACTTCGCCTTCCAAAGGCTGCTCTAGTTCAGTTTAGCCCACGTGTGTGCAACAGTGATAGTATAACTACTGATTTATTCAATAATTCGTTTGCGTGGAAATGACACCATGTTGTAAATCACCCCCACTGTTATTCAACAAGGGCTGCAATAGCTTATAGCATCAAATCTGTGAATCCTATTTATAATTATGCGCTCACAGACGGCATACAGGAATTGAGTATTATGTCATCACCAATCCGAGATAGTGATTGCACGATACTAGGCCGGCATTGTGAAAACGACTGACCCGGACCTTAGGCATGTGATTGGTCGAGACGACCATCTCGACCAAACACAAACTGTTCGAATGTCAGGATTGTACAGTACCGTATCGTACTGTGCATTTTGAAAAACCTCGTTAGGTATTGCGTTGCTAATATTAGACCCCTACTGAGTCGACCATGGTTGAGTTCCATGATCGACTTCCATATCATAATATGATAATAATAAAATTTAAAAATTATGATAATTAAAACTGGTGAAATAAAGCACAGACATATTATGTTTGTGCTTTATTTCACCAGTTTGAATCATCTCTGTGGGATATCGAGCAGTTTTAATTATTTTAAAGGTTAGCAATTCCCAAAGCAATATCTTGAGAGCTTAAAAATCGAGTCTTTTTTATTTGGGGTTGTTCAGCATATTTAAACAATACAGAGTTCCTGATATTTCACGAAATATGCGCATCACTGATTAAAACACACGAAGTACAGATGATTTGTTTGGCGAAATCTTGGCAACATGATCAAGTAATGAATAAGAAAACGAGGCCGGTGGACAAACATTGTCCCCCATGGCAGTTATCAAGTCGATCACGGTGTTTGTTATGTGTGCAAGACAAACAACAGTAGCTGTTTACTTGAAAAGTAAGCAGTTACTGCTATTTGAATTCATTTCAATAATGTATTAGCATGGATGCAACTAAGCAGGTTTCCTTTGTATTGCAATGGTATCGTGTGCATTTGTTTTGTTTAACATTTGTTGAAATCCCCGTATTTGGATGATATTGGGACATAGTGAGAAGATGCGTCACTTACCCAGCAAACAGGAGACGTTGAGCCAATGTTGTCTGTTAGTTTGTTCATTATTATTTCACTCCGGTCACAATCATGATAAATTATGAACAGCTACCGAACACATTGTTGCTGACCTTCGCGCGTTTAACCTACTATCACTCAATCTTATTCTAATATCAGACAAATTATTTGATGGGCGGCTAAAGGATTAAACAATGTACTTATAACACGTTTTTATGAAATAAATATTTTGTTCAGCAAATGATTGTGGGTGTATTTATTCCAAAATATTTTTATTTTGGATTCTCTTCTCGCGCAAAGCACGACCATAGTTGTTCTGATCCATTTTATTAGCAGATTAAATCACTGTTAGTGGGAAGGAAATGATTGTTTAAACCTCCGGATTTGCACATTTTTGTCCCAAATTAACAAAGGTGAGTAGCGACACACACCTTAAAGTGGGTAAAAATTTATTTTTCAAAACTTAGTGGTTAAAAGACTGTGCTAACATTGATGATTATTATTTATTGGCAACATTATTATTGATGATGCATCTATAGTGGGGCATTCGTAAGCATGTGTGTTGCTAAATAAAACCTTAAGAAATACAACTTATGATGTTCGATGATAATATTCGGATGTTTGGCCAACATAATACATTGTAGTTTGTTCGATGACAAAAGAAACAGGGCATGTTTTGTTTTTAGCTCTGAGGGGTGGTATGGTGGCGTTTAGATTATTGTGTGCATTTTTTTTACTCGCAGAGCTGAAGGTGTGGATATCATCAAACGATCGTAGAACGTGCCGCGGTGGTGTATGCCCTGATACCTATCCTCTTGAATGGACCGTACTCATAACACTCTACATTATCATAGTTTGCTCTTTAGCAGCGTATTGGCAAAATTAGAAAATACTTTTTACACTAACACACTATATGTCTGGGTGTGAAAAATTACTGACTGTCGTACAGTTTAAGATTAAAATTAGGTTTAGAGAGCACTGTGTTAGAAATGTTGATATTGCCGCCGATTGAACGCATTTTCCACCTAAGAAAAAAATCTTCATATGCCCTGCCATTACGACACAATGCTGGTTTAATGCTTGCCCATTGATGTTTTAATGTCGGCCCACCGTCTTTGACGTTGGACCAACATCAAACCAGCATTGCGTCAACGCGTCGTGCTCACTGGAACGCGTCTAGCGCTAAAAACGGTTGATCGATGAGTTGTTTTATTTGATGCGAGTATGATATCCAGCCGTTGTTGTATTTCCCGTGGGGATATCACCATCGATATCAACTATTCTATACGGCAGACAGTATCCATGGTATCAGTTACCTTGTGGTGTCCCAGTGACTGGTGCTGTGCCCGACTAGTTTCCACAGGTGGCTATCAAACAGGGTTAACACTTACCACGCTGAAATATTTTGTATAAAACAGAGCCGGAATGTCTTAGTTAGCTATTTCCGCTTCATTTGAATACACATCTTATGGCTTTACGGCAATTAAAATACACTTACAACGTCGAAATATTTGTGTGTAAAACATGGAAACGAAAGTTTTTTTTTTCATTTTGAAATCATCATACATGTCCCAGTTAGCGCTTCCCATTCATTTGAATACATATATTATGGTTTTACGGCCATTAAAATAGATTTTTATTTTCAGTGCGGGGATCGACTTTAGACGTCTGAAGTCGGTCCCCGCACTGAAAGGGTTAAAATGCTCATTTATATGTTACATTTCTTACATGCAAAGCCTCCCAGCAAACACAAAACATTTGTATAACATTTATACAACGTCGGCCCAACGTCTTCGACGTTGGTCCAACATTGTATAAATGTTATACAAATGTTTCGTGTTTGCTGGACTATAGTAGGCCTATGTCAAGCGAACAAGTTTAATTCTTATTTCTCCGTCAATTTATCTTGTTTGAAGGGCAACATATGAATGCTGAAGACGCCTGCAGACGTGATTAATACTTTAATGGTCAACCCTTTGCCTGCCAGTAACATAATAAATGCGTAACCCTTTTGCCGCTAAATTAGCACCCACTTGAAGTTGTGTCTCGCCACCGCGACCCACAACTACAAGTGGGCGAACATTACTCGTATTTGTTTAATTTGGGACCAAACATTTTGCTACTAATCTTGATGGACATTTCATTGTCAATAACTGTAAAATAAGCGGCTAATGAAACGGTTTAAAAACGACTATATAGTCGTGCTCAATTATTCAATCTGAATTTTCACCTACTTGAAGTTGTGTCTCGCTGACACGATCCACAACTTCAAGTGAGTGAAAATTATTCAGATTTGACAATATCGAGGTCAACTGTTTTCAAATATTGCTGATTGATGTCACATTTTATCATTAACATGTTTATAAGGTGGTACTTAATGTGCTAATAAAAAAATGAAAACCCGAATGTATGCGGCACCGGCGGTTAAAGGGTTAAAACGCCTATAGTCGCGCTCAGCGATAGGACGTTTGGAAGTTCAATTTGATATACTTTCAAAATTAGGCAATTCCCATTTTACCGTGAGCTGAGAATTGTGGTATAACAACTCAATGCACACTGTGAATGAAAATAGAAGGAACACTCGCCAGCGGATTTGAGGAGAATTTTTCCATCAGATTGTTATTTAATTTTGTACATGCCCACCCAGCAAACACGACAGGTTGACCCAATGCTGGGCTAATGTTGGCCCAGCGTCGTAGACGATGGGCCAACATTAGCCCAACATTGGGTCAACGTGCATTCGTATAACATTTATACAACGTCGGCCCAACGTCGAAGATGTACAATGCGATGACCTAATTTATTTTCCGGGGGGGGGGGGGGAGACAATTTTAAAATGACAGATTGCTGCCGATTTTGATTCTATAGTTATGTGACTTGGCAATGTGTACATATCTAGATGACAATAGAGAATAGCCAGACCATGATTATACAATAAAATCATAAAATGACCCACAAAAGTATAACTAATGACAAATTTCGCCTTTATGACTTGCGCCATTTCGTTCCAATTTCAAAAGTGCTACACACATTTTGCAAATATATAAATAAAATTCAAAAAAATCGACTGGCGGCCAGCTATTTAACAAAAACGCCCTTTATCTGTTAACATCGCATTCATAGCTGGATCATTGAAAGAAAATGTGGTGGACAAGGACAACCGACCGGGGGTAGCAGCAGGATTCTCACCTGAACAACTCCTCTCAAGTTTTTCCTGGCATCCGTGCAGGAAGTGCGACTGAATCTTCCATAGGATAATTGGGCGTACAGTACTGCTCCGCAAAGTCGAAAGGCAGTATCTGCTTATTTTACCCTTTTGGCTTTGCACGGCAGAGTAGACGTATTGATGACATCAAGAATACAGGATTTCCGTGGCACTCTCGAGGATGATCTATTAGGCGGGATAAAACCGCATTCACTCACTCATTTTTACGGTGTGTACATTACGGAAAGCAGTGGAATAATGTGTATTACATTTCAGGTGACCTGAAATGTAATTCACATTCCACTGGTTTCCATAATGTGCATTACTCGGTAGTAGTACTGTTATTACGTTGTTAAATTTACACCACTAGTCAATATCAGGGAATCTCCATAGCGACTGTGCTTGCATGGTCACATGGCTCGGAGCTACCTGTTTCGCGGATTGCCACATTAATTGTACTGCTTTATATTATATATATATATATTTTTTTTTTAAATACCATATAATTTTTACCATTGTCTTATTTCATACTCCAGTTACTGTAGCATAATTATGCACTTGTATATATTTTTGGTTTCTACGCTTTCCAGAGTGTCTTTTTTGCTACTATATATAATTAGTATGTTATACATAGTAGCTATTTTATCTCTGGTTTTGGTGCAGGAAACAAAATGATAGACCCCCATGTTATCTTGGCTATGCCTTTTAATTTTATTTTAGGAAGTAGTCATTTATATTACCGAAATACCCAGTTTTTATTATGGCAGTGCCACCTAGCATGATTTTAGTTGTTTGTCATACCATGTATATTGTCATATATGATTTTAACAAACTAACATTCTTGTATATACATGTACATATATCTCTCTTATTACTATGACAAATAAGTCAAATTGCTGTCAATAAAATATCTGTCTGTCTGTCTGTCTGTAATTACTTTTCAGGTCCCAATTCCACTAGGATTGGGGCCTGAAATCTAATTCACATTCCACTGGTTCCCATAATGTGCATTGCATTTCACTTGAATTGGGGCCTGGGGCCTGAAATGTAATTCACATGCCACTTATTTCCATAATGTGCACTGCATTTGGAATTTGGGCCTGAAATGTAATTCACATTCGACTGGTTTCCATAATGTGCATTGCATTTCCATCTTCCCTAACAAGTTATCTTACCCACGAGCCCGCAGGCCGATACCTTGCTGTATCGAGCCTAGCGTTCAACTATTTGAATAGCAAGATACCTTGAATGTTGCGCTAGCTGCATCTCTAGACCGTCTTGACAGCTGCCTGAGAGCAAAGCTTGCTTGTTTTGGCTGATATGATAGATATAGAAAATCTCGGAATCTCACGCTGATGTTTTTCGTACCTCCCTGATGGCAAACATTATATGATTACTGGCCGCCATGACGGAGTTTGGTACACCTCACTGTCCAAAATGTGAGATTCCCAGCTTGGCTATATAATACATCTAGCAACGGAGACAGGTAACTGTGCTAAGAGCTGAAGAAGAGGTCAATTCTTCGTGACCCAAAATAAAAATCTCAGACACCCCCCCCCCCCCCAAAAAAAAAATACCCACATAGACAGATATAATACTCCTTACGGTAGCACTCGCATGAGACTGGCCAAGGGAATATGTATATTTCAGGCCTCGATTCCAGTGGTATTTGGACCTGAAATGTACTGTGATCTGCACTCATAATGAATCAACTCTTAACCCTTCAATCTGTTTTATTAGCCGTTTAAATTGTACGCAATAAATTATACGCTATACATGTTATTCAAAATATGTCATTTAGTGCATGAAAGCGACGCCGGAGGTTAAAGGGTTAAGCCGTGTATTTCTTACCCTCTTGACGCGTGGCTTTCTTACTGGGTAACAATAGTAACAATAATGTTATCCGATTGAAGCCCACTTGACACCGATCTCCTAATCAGATCTAACTTTCAGACTCAGAATGTCCTGTTAATGCTGGCTTAATGCTGGGGCAGCGTCGCAGACGCTAGGCCAACATTAATCCAACGTTTGTTTCACTTTATTCCACTGAGCTAACATTTTTCAGTGTTGTACACCAGTATTCTATTTCAGTAGCATCGATTCGGAATCCAAAATTATAACGTTTGAGCGCGTTCGGGATTTTTAATCTTTTACTTGTGACAGATTTGGTTGAGAAAGAAACATTGTCTAATCCATCACACTAAAGACGTTCTCAGCTGGGCTGTTCTATAAATCCAGGACATTTTTATTCACTTCGAGGTGGGAATTGCGGTAGCACCTCGAAGTGAATAAAAATGAGAAATTATTACTGAAATTATAACTTAAGACGCTGGAGCTCAAATTGTAACGTCCGAGCTCGCTCAGGATTTTTAATCTCGTACCTGTGACAGATTTAATGGTTGAGAAAGAAAGAGTAAAATAGTTGAATACATTTATAATGGTCCTGAAATACAGAATCTGACTTCTATAGACGTCAGATTTTGACGTCTAAAGTCAGCCCCCACCAGCTCTCAGATCCCCCGATTCACACTAAGATCAATAGAAGTTTTATTTAAAATTCGCATTTGTCGTGAAATTACCGTTATCGGTGGTAATCCTAAATAATTGTGAACACTTCCACTGCCTCATCATTGCCTGTCATTGTACAGGCGTTTTAATAAAGCTGATCCCGAGGGATTTGACCTGTGGCCGGGTCCAGATTACGATTATACACTATATGTTCGGGTATTAACCCTTACATCGCGGGGATAGACTTTAGTCGTCAGATTCTGACGACTAAAGTCGATCCCCGCACCGTAAGAGTAAACATATTTCTAATGGCCGTAGACCCATAACATAGGTATTCAAATGAATCGGAAAGAGCTAACTAAGACATTCATGATGATTTCAAATTTGAAAAAAACCCTTTGGTTGCGATGTTTTTTACAAATTAATTCAGCGCTTTAAGGGTTAATAACCAGATACAGCAAATTAGCAAGTTAAAGTTGTGGTAGCGGTCGCGACGCACAACTCGAACTTGGTAATTGATTGTGTGGGGATAAAATCGTATAACTAAGTTAATTTCACGCTTAACCCTTGTCCTGCTAGACCCGGATATATACGGTTTTAAGCATATTTTAAGCCAAATAATATGTCACTGAAATGGACAATACAGTTTGTGGTAGATGCTCAGTTAGTAAAATAACTCAATTTAGACGATGTATATTTTCGAAAAATATCTATATTTATCGTCATTTGAAGCTGGAAATTGCGTTAGCAATTCCAGCTTTAAATGACGAAAAATACAATTGAAACAATTCAGCAGGACAAGGGTTAACACTCTTACCAAAATAAGAGTAATGCATACAGAACAACAATTATTTTAGCACTTTTAGTTTATAGAGTGGAGAAAAGTTTATGTTTGAGCGTCTTCTAACACCTAGAAGGTCACCAAAAGGATAACATTATTTACTTAATCCTCTCAGTCGGCTACTTATCGTGGCTTAAGGGATTCACGGTTTGTGGAAATGTCTTCAACACAAAAAGTCATTATTATTCTGTTGAAGAAAATCTTATTATACATATAGGCCTACACTGTACGCAACATCCAAGGCATGCAGAGAATACTCGATCCTCAGCCCTCTTGGCAATATTAACACCAAGGTGTGCAAAGCATTTTCGGGGAAAGACATGGAGTTTTTCCTCGAAGAAGACTGACACACCGCTGGCGAGCAATACGCGTTAAGCCATATAAAGAGCTTAATTATTTAAAATTTTAATTTACACCTACTTGAAGTTGTGTCTCGCTACCGCGACCCACAACTTCAAGTCGGTGAAAATCACTCGAATATAAACAATTTAAGTGCATACATATCTGCAGATTTTATTTCTCATTCGATTTTCCTTGTTTGAAGGACACACATAAAGACGTGATTAGCACTTGAAGTTGTCCCCTTGGATATGAAAGGGTGCATCTGCCACGTGGTAAAGTGACAGATACACCCTTTCATCCGAAGGGACGAAGTGTCAAGGTACACTTCCGTAGATTTCACTATTCATAGACACATCACCCGAGCGGCAAATCAGTCAGTTAGTCAGTCAGAGATCGTAATCCGGATCGTAAGCCGCCCGGACCATCCCCAAAATTAAATGCATTGAAATTGTGTTTCGCTACCGCGACTGAAATTGCAAGTGGGTGAACACTGCTCATAATTGTTTAATTTGAGACCAAACATTTGCAAATCTTGATGTTTAAATTTGCACTAATTTTACTCCCTATAACTGTGATTCAATCTGCTAATAAAACATTAAAAACATTAATAGTCGTGCTTAGCGGTCACATTCTGTAGTACGGAATGTGACCTATGAGTTTTCTAAATCCACTTATCCAGAAACAAGACGTCTACGGAATCCGTACACGACTTGTTTCTGGTCTCGATTATGGAGGTCATTTTTAGATTCAAAACACGTGAGGTTCATTAATTGCACTGTAACGAGTGAGGGGGGGGGGGGGGGGGAGAGCGAGTGATTGGCCATGGTATTACTGATGAACAAAAAGTGAGTCATAGTAGTTACCCCAAAACTTTACGAGCTTCTATACTATTTGATTTTAAATGTAATGCAAATTTTCCACAAAGCCTGAAACAATGTGTATTGATATCAAACATTTAATGGAAGTTACTTGGGACGAGGCATTCATCAGACAGATGGGAGTTGATGCACGCGATGTTGGATATCCATGAATATGAATTAGCAAACACACAGTTCACACTTTGGGCGGGGGCCCTGGGGTAGTGGTTAGCACCGCTGCCTTTCACGCTAGAGTACGGGGTTCGGTTCCCGGTCTCGGCGGTTTGAAAGAAACAAAAATGTTTCTTCCCCATCCACGTGTGAAACTCAGTATTGTGGGGAGCCTCCGTGACCAAGAGGTAGCGTGCTCGGCCTCAGACCTCCAGGGCTCGAATTTCGAATCCTGTGTCTGGAGGACAGTGTCATCTCACTCATCTCACCATCCTCAGGAGGTTATCCTGGCCCAGCTTAGCCTATATGTGCACAGGTGGCCTAAAGCCCGATTCATTTCATTGTTTTGACCCCGTTGGTTTATCAAAGTTGAAATAAATTTAACAAAAGTGTCAATTTTCATGCGATATTTTGTGAGCAGCCATCTATTTTACTTCAGGTACACAACAGATTTCAATTTCAATTCCTACATGTGTTTTCAAAGTGGTACACCATCTATTCATAGACTATCTAAGCTAATAATAGAACACTTTTAACATAGTTAAAATTTGCAAAAACTGTGAATTACTGATCGTCATATGCGCTCGTTGATGGTCTACTAGAAAGAAGAACACCATGTTAGAAAGAGTATCACCCATGACTGCCATGAGACCATGTTAGAAAGGGTAGCATGGCAAGTCTACAGAGGGTGAATTTGCATGACAAACATGGAATGAACAGACATTCTTTGGCGTTATTTTTGCGAATGTTTGAGAGAATAACCGCAGAAGGGTTCTGACAAACCTTGCAAATCAACATCGAGATGTTTATGCGCTATGCTGCCGTGCTAAGCCAGAAGGCAGTAACTGCTTACTTTTTTAAGTAAACAGTTACTGCATTTTGCGTCTGCGTAGCAGTATGGGTTCCGTATAGTTTGGGAAATAAAATTCAGCAGAATTCCCAAGTCTGCGATGTTTTCGCATCCTCCCCTGTGGAGATCAAAAGGTTGATCTCCGCGGGCCACATGCGTATGACGTGCGCCCTGAATACTTCGAGGTAATATACGTCTTAATAAGTGTTTGATTTTTTAAATTGAGTGCTCCAGTACGTGATAAATGGGGCGTGAGTGCCGGCGCTGATTATGAGCTTGATTCAACCTCGGAACTCTGGCCGGATTTATGGGAAACCGAATACCATCCACTAGGAGGCAAAATGTTACATGTGCCACTCGTTTGAGTGATGCTATTTTCTTCCTGCCACCACATCTATCATAGGGTCTGGTCTCAGTAGAAGCACCAGGAATGCAATGTCACCTTTATATTATGGGCACCAGTAGCGCAATTCGTACGTCGAGCCACTTGCCTGTTGCAGCATTCTAGAATACTCATGTGTGAATGATAACATTTGCAAACGTTTTATGAAAACCTTGGAGATCAAAGAGTTTATTTCAAATTGAAGTCATCATAAATGTCTCATTCAGCTCTTTCCGATTCATTTGGATACCTATGTTATGGGTCTACGGCCACTAGAAATATTTTTACTATTCCAACCCTTTAAGCTCTAAGCACGACTATAGTCGTTTTGAAACTGTTTTGGAAAGTTAAATCACTGTTATTGGGATTGAAATGAGTGTTTAACCCTTTCACCACTGAAGCCCGTTTTTATGTGCTGAATGCCATAGCATTCAGCACATAAAAACGGGCTACAGTGGTGAAAGGGTTAAACATTAAGATAAATGCATTAATGTTTGATCATAAATACAACAAATATGAGTAATTCTCACCCACGTAAAGTTGTGAGTCGCGATAGCGAGGCACACCTTCAGATGGTTGACAATTTTAATAATATTACTCAGCGGGTAGGGGGTTAAGTGATCTCCACAGCCCACTGTAATCATTGGAATGTCTTTTTTATCGCCATGCTCTAAACAAAGTGTGCTGCTTAAATTTCAACTAGTGCGATTTGACTACTTGTATTTCACTATTGTTTATGTACCCACCAAAGACAATGCATTGATTCTATGTTGTTTAAATGTTGGGACAATTTTCACCCACGTGTCTCGCCACCGCGACCCATGACTTCAAAGATTTCCAAATCTTGATGTTATCCATTACAACGCGGGACCGACTTTAGTCAGCAGAATCTAACGTCTGTAGACGTCAGATTCTGACGACTAAAGTCGATCCCCGCACTCTAAGAGTACAAATATTCATAATAGCCGTATTCAAATTAATCAGAAAGAGCTAACTAAGACACTTATTATGATTTCAAATTGAAAAGAACCCTTTGGTTTCCATGGTTTATTTAAAATAATTCTGCGCTTCAAGGGTTAACACACATTAGTTTATTTAAAATATTTCAGCGTTGTAAGGGCTCAATCAAACTTCAAGCAAGCAGAATGGCACTGAGATGGCACTGGAGGCACATGCAATTCATCAAATACTTCCTTTTAGCAGATTAGCCCTTTAATCTCCGGTCCCGATTATATTCGTGTTTTACATTTGTATTGGCACTTAATGTATCAGCTTTTAAACACGTTAATGTTAAAACGTCACATCGACCAGCAAGATTTTTGAATCATTGACCTCCTTGCATTTAGCAAAATCGGCTGATGTAACGCAGAATAATCCGCGAATCTTCCCTCGAATGCATCACCGAATATTCAGCGAAATTTCGGGGATATTTCCCCAAATATTCCGTCTTTTTCGTCGCCAGTACATCGCCAGTCATTTAGGCTCTCGTGGGACCATATCGTTAGGACCAATGCCTCGCTTTTGCTGGGTTCTTCCTAGCAAACACGAGACATTGCACCAATGTTGATTCAATATTGGCCCGCCGTCTACGACGCCGGCCCAACATTGAATCAACATTGGTGCAATGTCTCGTGTTTGCTGGGTTCTTATTCTATCCCGGTGGTTTCTTAACACGTTATCCTGTATCCATCTCGTTCAGCGGTGAGCTTGGCCGGGATTGATGGTGCTGGATGGACGGGACATCTAAGCTCTCGAGTGATCCAGTGTCACACGATCTTTCACGTGGATTGATCCTTTTAGTCCTGCAAAGCCAAAGGCGTTAATTGTTTACTTGAATAGTAAGCAGTTACTTGCTTTGCACGATAGCATTCAGGGACAGAAGAACGCTAGATTCACCTAGTGAGATTTGATGTTATTCAACAGGCAGTAAGATTTTAAGTATTGCGTATTGAAAAGCTATGCAATTCTTCCTGTTACTAAGCAAATTTATATTTAATTCACGAAATCCTTATAGAGCAATTATAAGGATATAGAGAAACTCCTGCTCAAGTATTTTCAAACAAAATGCTCTCTGTCGATGCCAATTTCTATGGGATATTATTTTCTCGTGGTGCGGAGCTGAAAACACGTGTTCCGTTACGGCCGACCTCAATTTGAGCATATCAGTGACGCCGCCCACGCTGTGCTGATCCGGCGTTAATCCAACGTCGCTACGCGCTAGTGCAGAGGGAGGGGCAATGTTTTCTGGATTGTCAGTTCAGCTTTAATATTCCACGGAAGATTCAAGAACACTCGAAACGGATAACATCTCCTGTATCCAACCACGAAACGTTAGCCCAATGCTGGTTTGATGCTGGTCCACCGTCTGCGACGGTGGCCCAACATCTAACCAGCATTGGGTTGACGTCTCGTGTTTTCTGGATTCTCATCTACGCGGATTGAATTGCGTTGTGATGCATGGTGTGGGTACGGAGGTAACCCGTGTCGACAACACAAGGTCGTCCGTGCTGTTCCGGGTCCACAGCCAGTTTTGACAGCACATCGATGAAAAATAATCGTATTTGTTTTTTTATCGGAAAGCTGCTGAGGAATTCCTATTGTAGTGACACCGCAAGGACCAGAATGACACCGTATAAACACCGCATTGACATCTTCATAACCTTACTTTATCAGTCTTTACTCCGGAACAGCGTAGAAGCCGCAGCAATTCGCGTAAAGTAGCCGATCTGAGACTTTGCGATTGCCGTGGAGAGTATTCTATCGCGGTGTTTCGCGGTGGCTCAATACGCATGACACCGTCGTGAGAAACGTGTACTCGGCGCCACTACACGTTTACCCGCTGATGGATTAATGTTGGGCCAGCGTCGCAGACGCTTTCCCAACATTAAACCACCAGCGCGTCAATGTCTGGTGTTCCTTGGGTGTCGTCATGTGCATCGTAATCCTTTCGCTTGCATCTTGATCAATCCGCAAATATCCGTGTAGATACATCGTCTGTATAGCTTTTGTTTCTCGCCGTATTGACACCGCAATCATTCCGTGTCTTTGCAAAAATCAATAGCCTCCGTAAAATACCACCACCGCAGTCCAAGACATTACGCAACACTTGAGTGCTCCCATCGAAATACTCCGCATACTTTTGTGAAATGTAAAAACGCTGTGGAATTCGTGCTGTTCCCCAAATTCTACAGGTCTCAGGTCGTACTAAATCCGCGCAAATGAGACAGGGGTACTATTAAGCTTTTACTCACGAGATCGCATGCCGTGCAAACGCAGATTCTAGTGATTTTTATCCCAGGCACGTCTTTTGATAAATCCGGAAGCAAATAGATCGTCCACAGACGTCCAGGATAATCAAACGTACGAGCTCACTCACTCACTCACTCACTCACTCACTCACTCACTCACTCACTCACTCACTCACTCACTCACTCACTCACTCACTCACTCACTCACTCACTCACTCACTCACTCACTCACTCACTCACTCACTCACTCACTCACTCACTCACTCACTCACTCACTCACTCACTCACTCACTCACTCACTCACTCACTCACTCACTCACTCACTCACTCACTCACTCACTCACTCACTCACTCACTCACTTTTGAATTATTTGCACTTGTGATCCATACTTTACTCGGGCGAAATTTTAATTGTCTTTTTTAGAGATATTGGTTTAATGTTGGTCCACCGTCTGCGAAGCTGGCCCAACATTAAACCAACATTGGGTCGGCGTCTCGTTTTGGCTGGGTTTGTGGGCGAAACGGTCATAGTCATCATGTTTATAAACAGTCGTTTTTCACAAAAGATATGCTATGAATAAGGTGTGTTACGCCCTGCAAATTTGCGCGGATCATCTGAGAGAAATTACGTGTTTTAGCAAAAACAGTGTTTTCTTGATCATAAGATTCCGTTATTTTTACTCTTTAGTGGCGTGATAAATGAACGGCAAGCTTTTTTCATCTTCAGCGCTGAAAATGATAGTGTTCTTTTAAAAAAAGCTACTATATATTTTTAGAAATGAGTCATCTTGTGTTGATTATAGCTTGCATCGTGTGTGGACTTTGTAGCTAACAACCAACGCTGGCCCAATGTTGGCTTATCGACGTATCAGACAGATAGACAGACCATGGAAATACTACTATCTCCATGGACAGACATACAGACAGATATATATTTTATTGACTTGAATCTGACTCTGTCATGAATACATATACATAATATATATATAATTGTATACAAGATGATTAGTAAAGTCACATATAAATATACATGGTATCGAATACAGAATGAAAATCATGTTCAGTGGTACAGACATTGTGCAAGTGAGAGTATCTACTGTCGTTTGTGCTGTTGATCCATTGTTGGTTTAATGGTGGGCCATCGTCTAAGACGGTTGGCCATCATTAAATCAGCATTTGCTAAGCGTCCTGTGATTGTTGAATCTTCATCACTCCTTGCCATTTTCCATTCATTTGAGCAATTGTCAGCTTTAAATGAATGAAAAATACTCGTATGTTTACAAACTAAACTCGTAAGAATTTGCAAATTTTCGTCTCCATACCCCACAAACGCAAGGCGTTGACCCAATGTTGGTTTCATGTTGGGCCAACGTCTCCGATGATGACCCAACATCGGGTGCTTGTGAGATCGTCCCCTATAGACCTGATCAATTTCAGTCATGATAAAATCAAAGTGATCTCACAGCAGTGAGCCGTCATCATGCTCATAGCTAACAATTAGTTTTCACCCAGTCGTGTCTCGCTACCTCGAGCCACAACTTCGAGTGGGTGAAAAATACTTCGATGTGTACAATTTTAATAAAAACATATTGCAATTTAGAAAATTTAGTGACAATTTTTCCTCCCATTGTTCTTGTTTGAGGGACATTAATGCTGAAAATGGCTGTAGACGTGTTCAACACTTAACACTTGAATCGATAAATTGAATAATTTACATTTTCAGCCACTTGAAGTTGTGTCTCGCTACCGCGACACACAACTTCAAGTGGCTGAAAATCACTCATATTTGTTTAATTTGTCGCCTAACATTTACTAATCACGAGGCGCTGGCCTAACACTTGCCCATGACCCAATATTGTCCCGACAATGGATCAGTGTCGTATAGTGTTTGTTGGGCGCTCCAGGTGGCCAAATTTAAAGATTACTGTCATACTGGGAAATAGCTATGACCTCGTGTGCGTGCGCTATTCACAAAATGAGTAGTAATCGTCATCGTGAATCTGTTATTAATCCATGCTTTATCTCTACCCCAGGTTGTATTTATAATAAAATACACAGGTATTATAATATGCCAAATTAAGTACAAGCGCTAAGCACGACTTGGGCCCATAATCGTTTTTTAATCTGTTTTTTTTTAGCATTATTAGCAGGTTAAAGCACAGTGATTGGGTATGCTATGTTTTTAAAGATTGCAAATATTTGGTTTCAACCCTTGTCCTGCTGAATTGTTTCAAATTATTTTTCATTCATTTAAAGCTGGAATTGCTAACGCAATTTCGAGCTTCAAATGACGAAAAACATTTTTATTTATGAAAATAAACATCTCCCAAATTGAAATATTTTATTAGCTGAGCATCTACCACTGAATGATTTATCAATTTTAGTGGCATTTTATTTGGTTTGAAACTTTCTTGAAAACGTATATATCCGGGTCCAGCAGGACAAGGGTTTTAAACAAATGTGAGTATTTTTAACCCACTTGAAATTATGGGTCGCGGTGGCGAGATACAGCTTCAAGCGGGTGAAAATTTAACCCTTAAAGCGCCGAATTTATTTGTAAAAAAACATCGCAACCAAAGGGTTTTTAGCCCGCCTTTTAATTTCAATTAAAAAAGGTGGGCTATTGCAATTAAAGTTCGGCGGCGTCGGCGTCGGTGTTAACATTTACTTGTGGGCGCGTGAACTTGAAAAGTTTTTCATGTATCCTTCCCATATTTGTTATGCATGCATGTTACCAATGATCAGTTCTCGGACAAGTTCAATAAAGGCCGAAAAAAAAATCAAAATGGCCGACTTATTGCGATTTTTCGCCTTCCACGTCAATAATTTGACCTTGTGGGCGCGATAACTTGAAAAGTTTTTAATGTATCATCTTAAAATTTGTTCTGCATGTTACTAATAAGCAGTTCCGTTTATGGCCGCAATAATGACTTCAAGTTCAATAATGGCGGTGAGCTATTGCCGGGTGTGCTCTTGTTTCACCTTGAAAGCACCATAAAAGTATTAGTTAGCTCTTTCCGATTCACTTCACTACCTACGGCGATCAGAAATATTTCTACTCTTACAGTGCGGGGATCTACTTCAGGCGATCCCCGCGTTTTAAGGGTTAAATGAGATAACTTAGCGGGCAAAGGGTTAAAACCCAAAACGCTCTCATCGGGACAGATTCTACCAGTTGTTATTCAAAAGAATATTTCTTATTTTATCAATAATCCCAGGACATTAAACATTGCTGGTCCACCGTTTGCGACGCTGGCCCAGCATTGTATACCACGTGTTTACTTGTAGGTTCTTCATGAATGCGACAATGATGCTTAAAGGGTTGAATAAACTAGAGTAGACCCATTAAATAATCATTGAAGCCAGCTTAATTCAGACAGGCTTAAATCTGTTTTTGAAATGGGTGAGGGGTTTGCCGGTACGATATTTTATTATGAGAAAAGGTATGAAAAAGATGAATTGCCGAAACCCAGGTTGACCAATCCAGCAAAACACAGAGACATTGGTCCATGCTGGGTTATTGCTGGACCAGCTTATTCGACGCCGATCAACATTAACCCAACGTTGGGTCACTCGACGTCAGTCGTCCCGTGTTTTCTGAAAAGCGAGACATTGCGATGTGTTTGTTCATGTAGATTCATAACTTGTGTTGTTGATATAGTTCAAGCATGTACCAATATACGCAGGTGCATTCAGTCGCTGTTGTGTTTCGATTAAATTTGCCATAGCTTGGCACGATTTTTCCATGCGTCACCCGAAGAATGACATTCTTTTCGTTGTATAATACTGCTCCGCAAACCCAAAAGGCATTAACTGCTCACTTTTCAAATGCGCCTCTCTCTTTCTCAGGGCCAAACTAGCACAGCTAACTGCTCAAAGCTAGTGGAAGGAAAGTGAATGAAGTGAATAAGATGTCTTTGTCCATGTCAGTTTTTTCATCGTTTCATATGCATGCTCACATGCATGCTCACTGATATCGTACCGGCAAACCCCTCACCCATTTCAAAAACAGATTTAAGCCTGTCTGCATTAAGCTGGCTTCAATGATTATTTAATGGGTCTACTCTAGTTTATTCAACCCTTTAAGCATCATTGTCGCATTCATGAAGAACCTACAAGTAAACACGTGGTATACAATGCTGAGCCAGCGTCGCAAACGGTGGACCAGCAATGTTTAATGTCCTGGGATTATTGCAGGTGAATTCACTGGCGAAAGAATTACCTTTCAAATTCCTCCCACAATGTCAACTCATCCTCCGTGTCTAATTTTTTATTCGTGATACCTGATCTCATAAATCAAGTTGCATTATTGAATCCTTCTCTCGCTAAGTTATCTCATTTAAAAAATATTCACCCACAACTTCAAGTCTGTGAAGATTACTACTCATATTTTATTTGTCGAATTTGCAAAATATGCTAATATTGATGTTTAAACACTAATTTGATTCCCAATAACATTCATTTGATCGGCTAATAAAACAAATAAAACGAATGTGGCCGTGCTTGGTGCTTGAAGATTAATTCGGATGAATTGTCGAAATCAAAATGAATTATAAAATCGAGATTAGTCCTTCTTATAACGTGTATGCTACTCTGCAAAAACGCTTGAAGTTTGGCTTTGCATGACGGTAATATATGGTCAAACTGCCCATAATCATCGAAAATGGGCAATATCGATCTGCTCGGAGGATGCGTTCTTAGTGTACATTATATAATTCAATCGGCCAAGTAAATAATTTAGGAGTTGCAGACAGTCATTATGATAAGAGCATAAATGTACAAGCCTCGGGCGCTAATCTCTCGGGCCTTAATAATATATACAAATACCGTTGTGCAATTTTCATCAATGCACCACTGCTCACTCTCGTGGGTGATCTTTAGTGATCTTTATTTTCATCAATTATTGACAGTATTTCTGTCATCGCGTGTTAGTCCTTTCGTATCCGTTTGCTTTGTGGACAGTGATTCCTTGCTCTGTACGCAGATTTATTATTCAACATGTTCAACTTGCCTGTTATAATTTTGGAGGTGAAATCAGTATTTAGATCACTGCGAGCTCTGTTACTTTGTCACATTAATTCCTGGGTAAGACTTGCGCTGTTGTTGTTTTAATGTTTGCCCATAGTCTGCGACGCTTGCACAACATTAATCCAACATTGTTTTAATCAATGTACATGTATCTTGTTTTGCTGGGTTGGCCATGCAACCCAGCAAACACGAGACAGTGTTGGTTTCAACATTGAACCAGCAATGGCTTAATGTCTTCTGTTTGCTGGGAGTGGAGATGCCATATCACTGGGTCGCTGAACCGGCTACCAATTACACGCCCTCGCCACCCCTTAGAGACTCAAGGGTCGTATGTATAACTTATACCCTTTAATAGTTAGGCGATACCATGAAATCTACGAGAAATACTTGTTGCAGATACATGTCCAGAGAAATACTATTATTTACCCTCAACGTAGGTACATTGGCTATTTTTGTAAAGCTAAATACGGATTTGCGCTACCATATAATCCGCCATTTGGTTTTACTGTTTTTACTATGCCATAACTTTTTTTTATATAATCAATGAAATTTCTGAGTTTAGATGGCAGAAGCAGGGTTGCCACGACACCTGAAAAGTCAGGAATAAAAACACCTAATAATTGTCAAGAAAAGCACCTCACTTGAAAAATTAAAACACCCAGCCCTTCAGATTCTGGATCCGCCATTTAGTCCTAATCAATTTGCGCCCGATTTGGGTCATGGATAGTTTCCATTTTGGTCATGAAAACATTTTGGTCAGCGAAAATCTTGAATTTTTGTTTTTACATTATTGGCACTCATTCCAATAAAGTTTTAATACGGGTCACAAAACGGATTCTAGGCACTGTTTTGTGTCCATTTTCCGTGCGTCCCAAATGACTATCACTGACATCTTCGTTCAAGCAACAACACCCATTGATCCAGTTTTCTGTCATAACATAGCGTAAAGTAGGCGCACCAAACATTGTTTCTGAATAAGCATAAATTTCTGCATTTGATGCACCACCTGTACCCCGGGATACCGCGTGATTTGCAGCGTCACCTGGTAAATTTGGCAGCAATTTGCGTTGCACACAGGTTGCAACAGTTTCCGACATTGAAAGATTTTTCACCAATAGTCCTTAGTGACAAAATTGTCCCCCAAAAAAAACGTTTCACGTCTATTTTTGCCCTCTTTTAAAATTATTTTGCACTTTTTGGTACCCAGGGTACAGCATTGAAAAATAAATTAAAAAATTAAACAAAATGGCGGATTTCTATTCGGTACCCCGGGGTACCGCGTGGTGCATCATTTGCTAAGTTACTAGGATTTTCGTCGTCGAATTTACGACTGTTAGCGTCTTCAGTTTTTGGGATGTGTGTTGAGCCACTGGTTTATACCCTGTAGGTAGCCCATATATATTTCACTGAGAGCAATGCCTACCTTGGGATCAAACTAGGCCAATATAATCTTAAGAAATTGCCACAATGAGAGTTTGAAACTGGGGAAAGCTAGCAGATGTTCTACTTTTCGAAGCAAATATAGTATGATAACAATACAATATTTTGCAATGATATATATTGCCTTTGAAAATCTAACCATTGGTCTTAATAGCATCTGACACCACAGCCACATGTGTGGTGAAAACATTCTTAATGATGGTGCTCTACATCTTAGGCATACGATTGGACGAGATAGTGTTCCTTGACCAATCACACACACAATATCTGGGTCAGCCCATTCCACATATGCGAAAGACCAATGAACAAGTGACATTGATCCAGTGTTGTTTCAATGCTGGGCCGGCGTCTTTCAAATGTCCATCAAGCAAGCACAAAACAATGACCGTTTTGTTATATGCTATGTAGGCCTACAAGTTTATTCTGAGTGATGCAGAGATCGCCATTCAGCCCTGGACGGCAGCACCTTTATTTTTGAGTAATCGTTCAAATAAATAGTTGTAATGTTGCTCCTCCAACAAGGACACACTTCCAACCTTATATTACAGCAACATCGCTCAATTCGTCAAACCAGACACGTTAATGTAAAGCCAGCGTCGCCGACGGCGGACCAACATTAAATCAACATTGTAATAGAACTAGATTGACGTTAGCAAAAAGTAAATGGGATTTCGCTACTCATCCTGACATCAGTAGATACATGTTGCATGCATCTTAGTATATACCATGCGTATAAGAAGAAATGAGAAAAAGAATTTTTATCATTGCACTAACGTAGCGTTTTCATTAGCAGTGTTCAGCATTTTCTTATCATCGTAGGGCTCACAAACGTTCTATTTTGCATGACTTTAAATCATTTTTTATCAGTAAACTGTCAACAAATTTTCATGACATTTTATTTTAAGCCACTATTTCTATTCATACCGCGACTATATGCCACGTATATATTAAAAAAGTCCGCGAAACTTTAGTGACACAATTTAATTCGTAATGTAACTATTCTGAGATTGAAAATTAATGTGTTTATACAAGGTCTTTTATCACATGATTATAATAACTGGGAATTAGTGGTTATAAATCTTTATTGAAATTAGTTAAGAATTGACCGATAAATCAGTGAAAATCATTTAAAATATGTAGACCATACGTAAACCTAAATTATCTACATTTTCAAAATGTCGTCAGCATAAATTAATCAACTTAGGATAGTTATAAGAGAGGAATTTTTATGGCTATAATAAATATTAATGTACAATGACTTCTATTGCGCCAGTATCTCTCAACAGTATTGAGTCTCAATGGTGCTGTGGGCTAAAATCAGTATTCAGTGGGGAGGTCTATAGTCGGAAAAGGTATTCATCATAATTATGACGGTCGGTGGATGCTCAGATTAATTAGGTGGTAGGTCTAATGTAAAAGGGTGTTTTTTTGGTTTTTTTTCGGAAAGATAGTGACTGATTTTGCTTCACGAATTTCAAGTGGCAATTTATCCACAAGCGCGGTGCAGCAACCACAAACGAAGAATGGCCGTAATTTCTTCCGGATCTCAGTGTTGCTGGCTATTCTCAAAATGCAGTAAATCACTGAGATTTGAGGGAGTACCCAAAAATATATGTCAGAAGGTTCAGTTTAAATTTGATAAGCGATTTAATAGGCAACCAATGCTGTGATTTGAGCAGGGGCCCAGACTCTGAAAGCATGCTTGATCTGGTCACTACTCGGGCAAGGCAATTCTGTACACGCTGCAAATTTGTTTTATATTTTTTTTCGGAACAATCGAACAGCAAAGAATTACAGTAGTCAAGGCGACTGCGCACTAGAGCATTGGATAGAGAAATTGCAGTAGCTTTATTCAAATGAATTGTAATGCTTCTAAGATCGCGAATATGGTAGAAAGCTGATCTACAAATATTCGAGAAATATTTCTTGAATGAAAAAGCTGGATCAAAAGCCACATCCAGGTATCGTTCGGAGTGTATTTCGGCAAAATTTTTGGTTCAAAAGTTCAACAAGGAAAATATGAGCGACTTTTTCACGTTCAGTTCAATTACCAATGATCATGAATTCTAACATTGAATTCTGTTCTACCAGGATTAAGTTTCAGCAAATAATTTGTCCGCGAAAAAACTACAGCCCCCCCCCCCCCGGAGATTAAATGGTGACCCCTTTAGCCGTAGCCAGATTGGCCGGCTGTCAAGTTTGCCCTATGGAGAAAGACCCGCCGTGAATTATCCAGCCAAACGGCGGTGCCTGTGATATTTGCCTTCAAAGCATTAGGCCCCTATCTCTCATAATTACGAAAGACATTCCAGATTTTAAAATCCCTCAATTTAAAAAATATTAAGTGACAGTACCTAATCTCAGAAACTGCAAATTGCGATCACAACTCAGAGGTGTTGACAGGAGTCGCACCTGAACGTGTTACTTGCTATACCTGTAACACATATGTTGAAGATCACAACTCAGAAGTGCTGACAGCCGGAATCAAACCTTGAACATGTGAATTGCAACTAGTCTACGCTTGAGAACTGCAGTTGACAACCACCACTCAGAATTGCTGACAGGATCGTGACTCTGTCCAAACAAATTTTAAAGCATATACAGGAGGCCTAGATATGCTTATTAAACACTGTTAGAGCAGGTGTGTTGTTTCGCGCCACTGATTCAAAATATCAAAAACTCAAAACTAAGACAGGTCCACGCTGCGCATGTGTGTGAGCCTACAACCTGTGGTCAGCTAATCATACGACCCACCTAGGCCCATACGACCCACCTTAGTCGGCGTCACAGACAGAGTTCCCGCATTAAACCAACATTAGGGGATAAGTGACGGCTGATAATTATACACAATTACGTTCTTTGATTGCCCCGAGTGTGGTGGCCCTTAAAACGATTTCGATCATTTTAGCCAAATAAGCAAGCTATTTAATTTTCAGGCAAATAATTATTTGCAAACTTTCATATCTCATGTTAAAAGAGTTGTAGGCCTACCTGTTTCCGGTGTGTATGCTTTTCAACTCAGACTGCCGGTCCAGAAATATTTTGGGTAATTTTTTTAAGGAAAATTGATGAAATATAGCTATAGGTAGATGACAACCATGATAACTTATCACTCATTATCTGGCTACATAATAAAACTCTCAATAATGTTCAGAACTGCAGGGTTCTTGTTGAAATTTTGCGATAACCCTGCAAAAGTTATTACGCCTAAAAAAATCCTTAGATCTGAGCAGTGTCACACATAAGTTATTCAAGATCACGCTATGTTCATATACCATCGCGCGGTCAGCGTCGATATTTGTTAAATTAATTATTTATTAAAAATTAAGACTAGCGCTGAATGGCCGGAAACAAGACTGTTACAAAACACGACAAGACATCCCAGCAAACGCAAGACGTTGAGCCAATGCCGGTTCAATGTGGGCCAGCATTAGCCCAAAATTATTTCAACGTCTTGTGTTTGCTGGGATAAACATGAAACTGCTACCACTCTTCGCGTTAATAATTACACACTATACCCGGGAAAGCACGAGACGGGTCAACGACTCTTGTTAAATGCATTGGGAGGCACTAGCCTGGGCCCCTATTCTCGTACAAGTTACGATATATCGTAGGCTTCTGATTGGTCGAGATGGCCATCTCGACCAATCAGAAGCCTACGATATATCGTAACTTGTACGAGAATAAGGGCCCTGAGTAATAATCGGAGACATGTGTCACCTCCCTCATGGGCGTCGCTAATGAGATTATATGCCCAGCAAACGTGAGACATTCACACAAGGCTGTTGCAATGTTGTGCCAGCGTCGCAGACGGTGGGCCAACATTGAAGTAGCGTTGGGTGAATGTCTTGTGTTTCCTGGGACGTATTTAAGTGACCATTTGATCACCACGTTCGCATGTTTACGGACCACATTGCCTATTTTGAATACACTTCTTTTTGAAAGAAATCGTGTGATCCATCACTGTATGTACATTCTAGGCTTTCCTTTTGATATATTTTATTGTATTCGGGGGTATTAATTGTTTATTTTAAATCAGGTAATTGTATTCGTTTTCTACTTATTTTAATTAAAAAGTACATTATTATGGTTAAACGACAAATAAGGAAAAAAAAAATTGCGGCAGTAATTTACAATTATTTTAATTAAAAAGAGAAAAACATACCAGTGTGTTATTAGGGTTAAACGACAAATGCGGAGGTACTTTTTACTAGCTTTTCACATTAGGTAATATCATCATATGTTGAAATTAAAAACGGAAATTGGACTGTCATGTTAATTGGGCATAATTTAATTCATTTACATGGTTGACAGGCCTCGTACAGGTTGTCTCGACCTGTTCCCGTCAACCAAAGTTGATAAAATGTTGGAAAAAAATACTTAATGAATAATAATGATATTATACCATTATTTAGCCCGCCTTTTAATTTTAATTTAAAAAGGTGGGCTATTGCAATTAAAATTCAGCGGCGTCGGCGTCGGCGTTGACATTTACTTGTGGGCGCGATAACTTGAAACGTTTTTCATGTATCCTTCCCAAATTTGTTATGCATGTCACTAATGACCAGTTCTCGGAAAAGCTCAATAATAGCTGAAACAAATTCAAAATGGCCGATTGATTGCGATTTTTTGCATGTTACGTCAATAATTTGACCTTGTGGGCGCAAAACTTCAAGTTTAATAATGGTGGCGGGCTATTGTCGAGTGTGCTCTTGTTGTGTGTTTTCAACTCGAAAGTCAAATAAATAAATAAATAAAACGAATTTATTATCCATCATATAAACCCTTAAAGCGCTGAAATATTTTTTATATAAATCAAGAGACCAAAGTTTTTTTTTAATTTGAAATCTTCATAAATGTCTTAGTTAGCTCTTTCCGCGTTATTTGAATACCTATATGTTATGGGTCTACTACTACCGTTATAAATATTTTACAATCTGAGTGCGGGGATCAACAATTCTAACGATTCAAGTCGGTCGCAGCGTTGAAAGGGTTGAAGTCCGAATCGCGTCTATAACCGTTTTAGCAGGGAAAGTGAAAACAAGCCGCTAGGCTACCAGGCTTTGATGTTGGGCCACCGTCTACGAAGCTGCCCCAACATCAAAGCAACGATGAGTGTACGTGCCGTGTTTCCTGGGATCCCTGCAGGCCGCTCACGCTCAGATAATGTGATCTAACATTGAGCAGAGGTTGAATCCACTCAGTGGATTATCTCATGATAAAACACATGTTTTTTTCAACCACTGTGTTTTTATTTTATCACTTGCTGCACCAACCATCTCAGTTAAACTTTTTTTGTGCCAATCACAACATGGGAATGTGCAAGTGAGTTTTTATCTCCCGCCCACGAAGTAGGGGCGGGGGTAGGCCCTATTGTCATCAACATGTCTGGCCGTGTGTTTGTGCGTCCATGTTTTGTTTCCGGACGATATCTGTGGAACCGTTAGCCGTTTGACCTTTGATTTTGAGGCGATTATTGACTTTAATGGATGATAAGTTCAGTACCGGACGATATCTCGCAAAGCGTTTGCTTGATTGTTTTCATATTGCATACATACATCCCTCGGGGGTGTAGATGTGCCTTTGACCTGATTTTTTACCTTTGATTTTGGGGCGATTATTGACTTTAATTGATTGCAAATGATACATTCAGTTTCCGGACGATATCTCGCAAAGAGTTTGGTGGATTGTTTTCATATTGCATACATACATCCCTCAGGGGTGTAGATGTTTCTTTTGAGGGTTGTGACCTTTAACCTAGTTTGTTACCTTTAATTTTGAGGGCGTTATTGACTTTATTTGATTGCAGACAATAAGTTCATTTTCCGGACGATAGCTCGGAAAGCGTTTGTTGGATTGTTTTTATATTGCCACACACATCCTTCAGGGTGTAGATGTGCCTTTTGGGGGTTTGTGAACTTTGACCTATTTTTTAACCTTTGACTTTGAGGCCATTGTTGACTTTCATTAATGGCAGGGATATCGTTAGCGTCAGTGTTCTTGTTAAAGATGCTGCCAAAACTCAAAATAGTCAAGTTCATAATTTTTTGTGGGCGTAAAAACTCTAAATTTAAAGTCAGAAATTATTCAAATTTACTATTTTGCCAATGTCAAAAAATAAATAATCACTTTCATAGCAGATGGAGTTTTTAATGATGCTACCAAAATTTAAAATGGCCGACACGGATCAACTTCACATTTTTTGTGTGCGCAAGGACTAAAAAATTTAAAGTCAGAAATTATTTGATTTTTTTCAAGGTTTTACTGATATTTAATATGGCCGCCACAAGTCGATTTTTTATTATATATGAGCGCAAAACTCTAATTTATGCGGGGGATCCTATATGATTTCAGGCCTCTTGGTATATTAAATAAACTGATTGAGAAAGTAGTCCTAAAAAGATTATCAGAGCACATGTCCCAACATGGCTTGAACGAGTTTCTTCAATCAGCATACAGGCCTCGAAACTCCACTGAGACTGCTCTCATGACGGTGCAGTATGACATTGCTAGAGAACCGTGGTGTGGCACTGGTTCTGTTAGATCTTAGTGCTGCATTCGACACTATCAATACCAAAGGTGTCGTCACCACTCTTCAACAGCACATTGGGGTTGAGGGTAGAGCCCTTGCCTGGTTTGAAGATTATCTGACTAAAAGAAAACAGAGAATCCGGATTGGAAAATTTGTATCTGACTCTGTACGATTAAAACAAGGTGTCCCACAGGGTTTTGTACTGGGGCCAGTGCTTTTCACTGCATTTACTATACCAATATCTGCCATATACAGGAAGTATAATGTTAAATATCATATGTATGCAGATGACACCCAGCTATATGTTGTTTTTGATCCTGCAGACTGTTAAACCTGGAGACCGCGAGCGAGCTTAGATCGAATCAAAAGATGCATACAAGAAATACGATCCTGGATGCTCATACATGATCTCAAATTAAATGACAGAATATATCATCCTTAATCAGGAGTATGGGACGACCGACCTCGATCTGATTGACTTTACCTTTGAGTCAGGCACCTCCGTGAGAGACTGGGTGCTCATTTTGATGAGCACATGTCAATGAAAAAACATGTGACAGAGGTCTGCCGCTCTGTTTATTATCACATCCGGCAAATTGGTACAGAACATGGCTGTTCGGCTGATTGCTCCAAAACTAAAAAGTGGAAGCATCACACCTGTGTTATGTGACTTACATTGACCGCCTGTGAAGGCTAAAGAGAAGAAGACTAAAGACATACCTCTTTAGATGTCACAATTTTTTCTGAGAGTTGAGCCACAAGCGCTATGACTGACATGTACATGCCATACACACGCTCTATAAGAACTGTATATTATTATTCTTATTATTATTATTATTATTATTATTATTATTATTATTATTATTATTATTATTATTATTATTATTATTATTATTATTATTATTATTATTATTATTATTATTATTATTATTATTATTATTATTATTTTTTTTATTATTATTATTATTATTATTATTATTATTATAAGTTAATGCCTATGGCATTAATCATATCATTCATATCATTAAAAAATGAAACCTCTATAACTGGGCGGGTTTTGGGGCTAGAGGACTTATTTTAGGCGCAACGTGATCCCGAGGCCCTACTGCGTCGCGTGGTACCGTCGCGTGGTACCCTCAGCTCGTGTTACCCTCAGCAGAGCATAAAGTATATTTGTATTAAAATAAAGGTGCTAAACCATATATGTGCTTTCGTTGTAAATTATCTTCCTTTGCGTCATTTCTGTGTTACACGGATCGATGCGCCGTGAGCCGCTGAGTGCGTAGGTAGCATTTTTGTAAGTCTTGCTGCTATATTGACCGAGTTATAGCAGTTTAAAGTTTGCAGAAAGCGGAACCGGCAAAATCTTTCAAAAGGTAGTAAGTGCTAACGTATATCAGACATAGTTACCTTTTTAAACGTTTTCATTCGTAACTTTGTGCCAAGATATTCAAAACCTTAGCAAAAAACATAATATTAAATGATTTTTTCAGTGCTCTCAGATAGGAGTGAAAAGGAAAATATTACTCTTAATATTGTTGTAGTTATGATTTCTATGATATTAAGGGGAAATTATTATTATTATTATTATTACTATTTTTATTTTTATTTTTATTATATACTGGGCAATTACTTTGTACCGTAATTTTTAAAGCTTCGCTTATGCATCAACCCACTATCTTCGCTTCTTTAGTACCAGCGAGAAATGCCAGATTGCTTAGATCACTCGACACTAATATGTCAAGTGTCCCACAATCTCGAAACAAATTGGGTGCAATGACTTTTTCAGTCCATCTGGAATTCACTGCCACCCTAGTTACCCGTGTGATTCATCGCTCAGTTGACTAGATATTTAAATCAATTGATTTAAGCGCCACAGAAGTGACTAAATTGCTTAAAAATGACTTGTTTGATTGCTTGATTAATTGACTGATTGATTGATTCATTCATTCATACATTCATTCATTTAATAACTCATTCATTCATTCATTCATTCATTCATTCATCAATCGTATTTACGTGTGCTAAATTGTACTTGAAAGTGCTAATAATAAGACTGGAGAACTAGTTTAATATTATGTGGCTTGATATGAAACAACATTGGGCCAACGTCTCGTGTGTGCCGGGACAGTAGAGTCTTTTTACCAGGTCAATCCTCTTCTCCCTCCCCCTCCCCCTGCTCGGTCTGCGGAAATCAGGTCATGTTAGTGGAACGCAGACAGTATGATTAATATAGGTCAATGTGAAACTAACTGATCGCCGCAACTGCCGCTTGCTCATGTAACTTGAAATGCTTCACAAAAATGTTGACCCGCAAACAGCAGCTTGGAAAACAAAAACTAAAAATAGATTCAAATGGGCACACCATTCGATATGCCGCTACTTTCAGTTACTGTCGTGCTAAGCCAAAAGGAAGCATCTGCTAACTTGTAAAATAAGCAGATACTGCCTTTTTGTCTTTGCAGGACTGTAGTATGTATATGGAGCCTTTGCAAAATGTTGCATCTCTTCACAGACGTACTCCAAAGTAAGGTTCATGTAAAGTGCAACCAACAGTGACACTGGCTAAAATTACTACATTTAATCAATCAATCAATCAATCAATCAATCAATCAATCAATCAATCAATCAATCAATCAACCAATCAATCAATCAATCAATCAATCAATCAATCAATCAATCAATCAATCAATCAATCAATCAATCAATCAATCCTTGGTTACCACTTTGGCAAGGTAGTTCTGAACGCGTTGTAATCTAGCAATATCTTTTTCTGTCATGTTGTGAAAAAATGAGCATGACCTACATTTTTGGGATATGTGTTTTCGGAAATTCAAGCTGCTGCTGTCAAATACAACATCAATGTTTTGACTGAAGCAGTGAATTGTCCAACTTTTCAAGATATTCATTAGCGTTTGTAGGTGATATGTACATGTAAATTTGAGTATCATAGGCATAAAGATGGTGGTTCATGTCGGAACTGGAGATTTTAGCACTGAGTGGTGTAGTGCATAACGGAAAAAGCAGCGGTCTCAGCACAGAGACATGTGGAACTCCATATGAGATTGTGACTTTTTTTTACAGTGTCTTTAATTGTTTCTGATTCGTGCCTATTTTGCAAATGAGGAGAAACCCATATTTGAGTCCTTCCAGACATTCCATACAAATCTAAGAGTAGCATGGTCAATTGTGTCGAAAGCAGTCGACAAGTCGAGCAGTGTCAGAGCTGTAACTGCACCATTGTCCATACTTATGGTGATATCGCTATGTACTTTCAATAACGCCGATTCTGTAGAATGATTTTTCCTGTAGGCTGATTGTAAATGTAATGGATTAGATATATGGTTATTTGTATATGAGCTTGCAGCCGATTGCCTACTAACTTTTCTAAGATTTTGAAAATTAAACTCAAGTTGGATACAGGCCTGTAATTTTTAGCTCCCGCCGTCACCGTAGGTGAGACGGAGGGAGCTATGGATTCTACCTCCGTTTTTTTTTGGCCTCTTCTTTTGCCTATAACTTTGTAAGAAAATAAGCTAGGATAACAATTTTTAGTATGTGGGTTACTTCCAAGTGGCTAATGGACAGGTTAAAATATTTTTAATCTGAATTCAATACGCAAGGTTGCAGAGGAGAAAATGATGATGTGACGGCGTTGGGCCGTTGGGCTGTTGGGCCGTCCGTAAACAATTCGTTTCCGGAGCATATCTCTGAAAGTACTTGTCCGATTGTCTTCAAATTTTACACACAACACCCCTAGGGGGTCTAGTTGTGCCTTTTGGGGTATTTGAACTTTGACCTACTTCTGGTTCAGAACTATGACCTATTTAGACGTTTTGACGCGCACTTCGTTTCCGGAGCAGATCTCGAAAAGTACTGGGCTGATGACAGTCATATTGCACATACATGTTCTCTAAGGTCCCTAGTTGTGCCTTTTCAGGTTTTTGGACCTTGACCTTGGAGTTGACCCAGCACTTTGACCTAATTTATAACATCGGTAAATCCGACTGAAAGATTTTGCGGAATATCATGAAAACCGCTCAAGATAGCTACACCATTACTATAAAACAAATTGTGAGGTCTCAGGAGAGGATGCATCTTGAAAAATTTCAAGTCGATAAAATTAAAAATGGCCGCCTATCGGCCATTATTCACCTCGACAGGCCTGATATTGCGGAATATCATGAAAACCGTTCAAGATAGCTGCACCATTAATATCAAATAAATTGTAAGGTTTCAGGAGAGGATGCACCTTGAAAAATTTGAAGTTGATAAAATTCAAAATGGCCGCCTATCAGCCATTATTCACCTCGACAGGCCTGATATTGTGGAATATCATGAAAACCGCTCAAGATATCTACACCATTACTATAAAACAAATTGTAAGGCTTCAGGAGAGGATGCATTTTGAAAAAATTCAACTCGTCCAAGTTCAAAATGGCCGCCAATCGGCCATTATTCACTTTCACATGGCCGTTATTTGGTAAACCGTGCTAGATGGCTAGACCATTACTATAAAACAAAATGTGTGATTTCAGGAGAGGATGCATATTGAAAAAATTCGACTCGATAAAATTCAAAATGGCCGCTTATCGGCCATTATTCACTTTCACATGGGCGATATTTGGTAAACCGTGCTAAATGGCTAGACCATTACTATAGAATGAAATGTGAGATTTCAGCTGAGGATGCATCTTGGAAAATTTTGACTTGATCAAATTCAAAATGGCCGCCTTTAGGCCATTATTCACTTTCACATGGCCGATATTTGGTAAACCGTGCTCGATAGCTAGACGATTACTATAGAATGAAATGTGAGTTTTCAGCTGAGGATGCATCTTGAAAAATTCTGACTCGATCAAATTCAAAATGGCCCCCTATCAGCCATTATTTACTTTCACATGTCCAATATTTTGCAAACTGTGTTAGATGCTAGTCCATTACTATAAAACAAAATTTGAGGTTTCTGGGGAGAATGCACCCTAAGTTTTTAACTAATTTATAACGAATTCAAAATGACCGTAAATCAGCTATTAGTTAACTCGAATGTTAATTAAAAGAATGACCATGAACATGATAAAATTAAAGGGATCGAACAGAAAATATCAACACAACGGTATTTTACTGTGTAGTACTGCCTAGAATCGTTACATGTGAGGATTTCACTGATTTTTTCTTCTTCATTTGAGTTGTCTAGATGGCAGCTGAAATCTTCCCGTATATTACGCATAGATTGGTTGACCGCAGCTCAGCTGAAGCCCCAGAATAACCAACTGTTATTGTCAAACGGAGGTCGTTGCCGATTGCATCAGAATGTATACGACATGCAAAGGCAAACAGCAGTAACTGCTTACTTGAAAAGTAAGCAGTTACTGCTGTTTGCCTTTGCACGTCGGGGTAGGTGTGGATATAATGGTCAGCCCCAACTCACTGTGGACACCACCCTTAATAGGCAGAATAAGGATTCAGCCCTGTGGTCAGCGTGAACTATATCCGTGACATTGCGTTTGACAAGGATATAATGACCCAGAACAATAAGGGGATAACCTACCGGTGGTGTGACCCACTATCCATGCAAATCAGAGGATGAAGCCGTAATTGAGTCTCACATTTTATGAAAAGTTGTCCGGACGATTACTTCAAGTTCACCAGGACAATTGTCTAAGGCAAGATAGCTCTCGCTTACGATCACTTACACGTACATTAGCCCCGGAACAAAAGCCTAAAACAGCTGAGACCTGGACAAAATTCATAGCAATCTTCAGGATAGCACCCCAGAGCTTACCTAGATCAATAGACCTACATTAAAAATTCACCTTGACCTTTTTTTCTTTCTTTTTTCTTGAGGGGGTACTGGGATGATTGCTAATAGTAGTACTTTTTGCCCCCATCCGGGGAGGGTCATTAGGGATCTGTTCCGTCAGTTGCATGCTGTATGGCATGGTACGGAAACACTAGTCTACAGTAATCATCCAAGGGAAGCTGCAGCCTCTTCGTATCCGGCCATAATATTCGGGCAGATTGCCAGTGGGAGACCCTGGTTCCTCCGCTCAACTGCGGTGCTAATGCAGTCCTCACATCAGTGCTGGCGCTTGTGTAATAATACCAATAATAATAATAAAAGCTTGTAAAGCGCGAAAATCTGGTCTAAGACCATTCGATGCGCTATAGAAGTACAATAGTCTTATAGTCTTATTCAAATGACAATTTAAAAAGGTGTGTTTTGAGGTTAGTTTTAAAAGTCACCAAATTTGATGCTTTCCGAATATTGTCTGGAAGATTGTTCCACATTACTGGAGCAGCTCTACCGAAACTCCTTCCACCAAATCGTTGCAGCCTGCTGGATGGTACATTAAGTAGACACATATCCTCGGATCTCAACTTACGCACAGGAACATATGGCGTAATCAACTGCTGAGTGTAAGCTGGCGAGATGTTGTTGATGGCACAATATGTCAATAACAGGATCTTATAGTCAATGCGTGACGCCACTGGAAGCCAATGAAAGTTCTTGAGGATTGGGGTTATGTGTTCATATTTACGCGTCCTCGTGAGAATGCGTGCTGCAATATTTTGTATGGACTGTAGACGTCTGATGGAACAAGAAGGCAGTCCTTGGAGAAGTGAATTGCAGTAGTCCAATCGAGACGAAACAAATGCATGCGTTAATTGTACAGCTGCCTTATCTGGAAGAAAACTGTGAATGTTCGAAATATTCTTCAGATGAAAAAGTGATGTCTTGCAGATATTTTTAATGACGGAATCTAAACTGAGTTTATCGTCAAAAATAACACCTAGCTTTTTAACTGTTTTAGCTGGAACGATATCATGACCATCGATGTTGATGTGGTTTACATCACAGGAAACACTGTGACTTGGAGCACTGAACACAATAATGACAGTTTTATCTCCATTAAGCATCAGCTTGTTGGTAATCATCCATGATTTTATTTCTGCTACACATGCCTCTATTCGTGATATGGTATTTACTGTATCATCTTGATTGAACATGATATAAATCTGTGTGTCATCCGCGTAGAGGTGGACACTAAGGCCATGTTTTCGAGCAATATCAGCTATGGAAGAGGAATACAGGGAGAATAACGTGGGCCCCAGAACAGAACCTTGATGTACACCAAAAAGTAATTTTGAAGCAGAAGAGAACGACGTCTTAATTTGTATACGTTGAAGAAGGATGTTATGATCAATTGTATCAAAAGCAGCAGATCAGTCTAGAAGTACTAAAACTGTTTTTTTCTGGTCAATGGCCATAAGAAGATCATTTTGTACCGCAAGAAGTGTTGTTTCGGTGCTGTGATGCTTCTTGTATGCTGACTGCATAGGCTCCGTAAGGTTGTTGCTGGCTAGATGATGACAGAGCTGGCTTGATACACCTTTTTCTGGTATTTTTGATATAAAAGACACATTTGATATTGGCCTGTAATTGTTCATGCTGTTTTGATCGAGAGATACTTTTTTAATCAGTGGAGTTACAGTTGCCGATTTCAGTGTTCTGGGAACTATGCCATCTCGCAGTGATAGACTGACAATTTTGGTAAGGATAGGAGCCAAAACTGTTAAAACTTGGTCTTGTCAAAAGTTTCGTCTTCAGCTCAGTCCGATGGATGACTGCTAGGCCACCACCCATGCGACCCACTCTCGGAACATGGAGACAAGTAAAACCCGCTGGACAAACCTCTCCCAGATGAATACAATCTGTCATATCGCCTTGCAACCATGTCTCTGTTAGTGTCATGATGTCTACACTCTTATCAATTATAAAATCTGCAATGATGTCCGCTTTATTTCTAACAGATCGGCAGTTCAATAATCCTAAAATTACTGACCTAGTTTTGCAAGGTTTTTTCTGTAGGCTACTGTGGTCAGTACCGTGGGGTTCTACTGTCTTCACATCAGGGGTTGTGGTAGCCTTAAATAACCGGCAATAGCGTGTTTGACATTAGGTCTCTCACGTGGGATGAATGGAGTTACCCAGAGGGAGTTATCCTTCCTATTGTTACTATGGGGACTATCCGACCCGAGGATAGCGGAGCTGCGCGAAATGCCACGGAGTTTCAGCATTAAATTGCACATCGAAACCTAAGTCTCCGGCCGTCTGAGCATGTCTGGGGGTAGATCCCCTAGACATGCCCAGAACCCCTTAGGAAAACGCTCTCAATAACCCGCCATGCCCTTTCACCCCCACCCTCACATCATCATATGTACATCATTTCATCTCATCAATTGACTACAACGTTTTTATCGTATTACAATGTCACTTAAAAGACCTTTTGTGCCGAAAAGTGACATAAAGCAAGGATTCACTACTACTACTTGAACTTTTTGAGATATTCAAAATGGCGTCCAAGTTAGTCATACACCGTTTAGTCCAATTAAAGAGATCATGTAAGCTGGTCAATTTATGAAGTAGTATGGATATATTGGCATATCATAGTAATATCAACAATAACCTTCTTCCGCCATTGCGTAGGGATGTATTGATACCTTTGACGGGCATACCTGCTACCAACATCGTGTTTATGCCACATACCGTATGGAAGCAGGGGAATCGTATGTTCTTACTAGTTACATAAATGTAATTGTTGATGATTGTTCGTTGAAAAATGATGAGGATCTTTTTTGTTTGAGTATACTATGTAAAATGGCCACCACGGGTCAAAATGATATTATCATCATCATGACTGCTACTTCCCTACTTCCGTCATTGCATAGTAATCTTTATATTACACCGCTAAGCGCCACTATGTATGGTCGTTTTTAATCCATTTTCTTAGCCGAACAGATCACTGTTATTGGGAATGAAATGAACGATTGAACATCCAAGTTTTGCAAATGTTTTGTCTGAAATTAAAAAAAAACATGAGCAATTTTTATGAGCAGTCTACACGTACATCCCTTTAAACCTCGAGTGGATTATATCGTCACCTATGTTTTACATGTTGATATCCGCCATTTTACAATGCCACACACACCTTTTAATGGTAAGGTTAAGACGTTTATAGACGGTGGTCCAGCAGTAAAATAACGATGTGTGTTCAAATATTAGGATTTGTAAATGTTTGATCTCAAATTAAACAAATCTGAGTTTTTTTCACCCACTTGAAGACCGCGAAACACAAGTGGGTGGACATTGGGTGGAAATTTCATCAAGATTAATTAGTGGGAAAATAGGGTAAGTTTTAAAGTCAAAATGCCCAATTTTATCGTCCCTTGAGGAAGCCGGCAGTAGACAGTTTAAAGACACAACCGAGGCAGTTCCTCACCTGCCGATTGCCTCGGGGTTAATAAATATCCCTCCGTGGTCTTCGAAAAACATCAGCCTCACATTATTTTTCACGGACCGAATGGGTGTTAGAGGTGTGAGTGATTATACAATTCGCGGAGACAGACCGGAAACAATACACCCCAGGGGACAACTGTTTAATCTAAATAATTAATCTGTGGAATTAATCAGCGTGCATACATTATTCAGTCATATCTCCATCTGTAGAGACAGCATTATATTGATATTGTAATCAGACAGGGATGTTTAATATTATAGCTGTGTGTGCAAAGTAAACAGTTACTGCTGTTTGACAGATCCTTGATTAACTTAACCCTTTCAAGCCTGAATTTACGATTGTCATCTTCATCCACTACAAGCCGCGAATTGCTGTCGCAATTCTCGACTTGTAGTGGATGAAAATGATTTGATGTGGTTTAAAAATATAAGAAAATTGCCATGTATTGGTGAACCAGTTTCACGGAAATTTTTGTTCTAAAACCCTTAGTTGTAGGAAAATTAAATATGTTTTCAGGGATGTAAAATGATGCTTTAATGCATCGTGTGGGCTTAAAGGGTTGATTAATCCTTTGAGCAGCCAGATTGCAGGACATGCTATGAATAAAGAAAATAAGTACAAAATGGTATAGGCCTAATACTTAGGAATAAGGACAAAGGTTTTGATATATTTATACCATATTTTATTTTTATAAAATCAGATGTTTCAGTCGCCTTGAAGTGGGAATTACTACAATTAATGCATAAGTTATACAACTTTATTGTTGTAAAACATTATTTACATCTCTACAATTTCTATGTAGCTGCGATTTAGTTTTTTTTCAATTTGAAATCATCAGTCAGCTCTTTCCGCTTCATTCGAATACGTATGTTATGGGTCTATTTTTTTTATCAAAACTCTGGACATGCACTGGTAAAATTCAAAACATTTTAGAATCATATGTTTATTATGGAAAAAATAAATTCATGTTGATTTAGTTGATTGTTTTTTTAATGTACAAATTGCCTTTTTGAATTTTAAAGGTCATTTTTTAGAAATCATGCAATTTCAAACTTCACATTTCTTCAAACTTGTCGAGCCATATTGACCAAACACGCTAGAAAGTTGTGTGATATACGGTTTGAAAGGTAATTTTGTGTAGATTCAGGATCTGTTTCACATCCAAAATTAAAATCTGCGACTTACGACTTTTAGATTTCGCCAGATCGGGTGAGAATAAGCATAAAGCCCTATACAAATTATAGCAATCACCTTATAATTGCAGCATATCTAGGCCGTTCAATTTGTTAAATTCTACAAATCGGCATGATTATAGGAACATAAAACCCATTTCCAACTGTACAAATTTAATCAGAAAGGCTTTGCATAGTTTACCAAATATTGATTTAAAACATCAGTCAAAATTAATATCTCCTGTCACAATGATATATCTAATCTCGTCCTTCAGGAATTTGCGATTCATCATGGAATTTTCCTGTCGTTTATCACAGAACACAATTGATCAACCCCCTAGCAAACACAAAAGATTTCTATAGCATTTATACAATGTTGGACCAACGCGAAGACGTTAGACCGGCGTTGTATAGATGTTATGCAAATGTTTTGTGTTTGCTGGGCTCACAGCTGTAAGTTTTTAGAAGTTGATTTTGTTGTTTTGAAGTTGTGTCTCGCTACAGCGACCCACAACTTCAAGTGGGTAAAAATTACGTACATAATATATAATTTGAATGAAAGCATATGCCAATCTAGCAAATTTGATACTCATTGTTCCTTCAATATGTTTTATTTGAAGGCAAAGAGACGTGAATAGCTAATTTTGACGCTTTAATCGCGACAATAGTTGTTTTAATCTGTTTTATTAGCCGATTAAATCACTGTCATTGGGAATGAAATGAGTGTTTAAACATCAAGATTTGCAAGTGTTTGATATCTAATTAAAAAAATATGAGTAATTTTCACTCACTTGAGAAATTCTCGTACCAGTTACGATATATCGTAGGCTTCGTACCTTTGACCAGACCATATCGACCACTCCAAACCCTACGATATAACGTAGCTTGTACGAGAATACGGGCCCTAGCAGGTCCGTATATGTATGTTTTCAGGTAGGTTTCATTCAAGCCTAACAGAAGTAATATTATTATATGTTAAATGGCCAGTCAGTCAATCAGATAATGTGAATTTTGGATGAATATTTGCCCGTCATTTGAAGCTGAAATTGCTTTAGAAATTGAAATTACAGTACTGTGCGATTTAAACTTGTAGGGGGGTGGGGGGAGTTAAAATGAAATGAAAAGGAAAGGGAATTCAGTGAACACGACTAAAACGGGTATTATCATTGAGGGGGAGAATATTCTTGTATATTGAATATTCAAGGTGTGGGCTTTTTGTTCACGTCAAAACTTGATACAATTAATTGTTTCCAATGAAACCAATTTTCGGAAATATACCTGAACACATCCTACATAGGAGTCACAACAGAGATTAAATTATTACTATCATCAAATACACTAAATCACGTGCAAGTTGTGAATGTTTCATGTTAATATTACATATTTATGTCCCCATTCGGCTACACCATGTACTGCGGGAAAACAATAAACACCTTATTACCAGTAACGGCAGGATAAATAGAAAATTGTTAAAATACAACTATAAATAAATTGTGTCATAAAAATGAACGTGTCTTGTTTTCAAGATATCAATATACTGCTAACGCTCCAGTCCTCAGTGACATTGATGGCAGTGGTCCGAGAGAGAAGGCTCATATATTATAATTTTATAATCTTGCTTTTCTGTTCTAAATATATTTTTTTAAATAATAAAAGTTTGAATCAAAATACACGTCTGCCAAGTTATGGTTGTTACCAATGTTTTCCCCGATCTCCTTTGTGGTCGCTATGCTTGACGACATATCGTCACTCCCCTCCCGTTCTATGCCCACATATTTGTGTACTTTCTGTACACAGCTCTTCTGTTATTTAAATGAAGACATTTTAATCTCTAAAATTGTATGATAATATAACATGACTTTTTTGCTATATTAGCAGTTATTTTCGTTCCAAAAATAAATACTGCAGAGATATTGTCATAACTGTCAAACCTAGAAAAACTTTTTTTTTCTTTGGAGGCTGAAGTGGTGAAATTATCACTTGTTTTATATGATGATACACTTGCTAAAGCGTAGTTCCAACTCCCGTTAAGAGGGGACAGCACTGCACAATGTATTACACGCATTTATATGGTGAAATCCGTAAGTCGATCATCTTATTAGCTCCCGCCGTCACCGTAGGTGAGACGGAGGGTGCTATGGATTCTACCTCCGTTTTTTTTTGGCCTCTTCTTTTGCCTATAACTTTGTAAGAAAATAAGCTAGGATAACAATTTTTGGTATGTGGGTTACTTCCAGGTGGCTAATGGACAGGTTAAAATATTTTTAATCTGAATTCAATACGCAAGGTTGCAGAGGAGAAAATGATGATGTGACGGCGTTGGGCCGTTGGGCCGTCCGTAAACAATTCGTTTCCGGAGCATATCTCTGAAAGTACTTGTCCGACTGTCTTCAAATTTTACACACAACACCCCTAGGGGGTCTAGTTGTGCCTTTTGGGGTATTTGAACTTTGACCTACTTCTGGTTCAGAACTATGACCTATTTAGACGTTTTAAAGCGCACTTCGTTTCCGGAGCAGATCTCGAAAAGTACTGGGCCGATGACAGTCATATTGCACATACATGTTCTCTAAGGTCCCTAATTGTGCTTTTTCAGGTTTTTGGACCTTGACCTTGAAGTTGACCCAGCACTTTGACCTAATTTATAACATCGGTAAATCCGATTGAAAGATTTTGCGGAATATCATGAAAACCGCTCAAGATAGCTACACCATTACTATAAACAAATTGTGAGGTTTCAGGAGAGGATGCATCTTGAAAAATTTCAGGTCGATAAAATTAAAAATGGCCGCCTATCGGCCATTATTCACCTCGACAGGCCTGATATTGCAGAATATCATGAAAACCGCTCAAGATAGCTACACCATTAATATCAAATAAATTGTAAGGTTTCAGGAGAGAATGCATCTTGAAAAATTTGAAGTTGATAAAATTCAAAATGGCCGCCTATCAGCCATTATTCACCTCGACAGGCCTGATATTGTGGAATATCATGAAAACCACTCAAGATATCTACACCATTACTATAAAACAAATTGTAAGGCTTCAGGAGAGGATGCATTTTGAAAAAATTCAACTCGTCCAAGTTCAAAATGGCCGCCAATCGGCCATTATTCACTTTCACATGGCCGTTATTTGGTAAACCGTGCTAGATGGCTAGACCATTACTATAAAACAAAATGCGTGATTTCAGGGGAGGATGCATCTTGAAAAAATTTGACTCGATAAAATTCAAAATGACCGCTTATCGGCCATTATTCACTTTCACATTGCAGTTATTTGGTCAACCGTGCTAGATGGCTAGACCATTACTGTAAAACGAAATGTGAGATTTCAGATGAGGATGCATCTTGAAAAAAATTGACTTGATCAAATTTAAAATGGCCGCCTTTTCGGCCATTATTCATTTTCACATGGCTCATATTTGGTAAACCGTGCTAGATGGCTAGACCATTACCTGATTACTATAAAACAAAGTGTGAGTTTTCGGGGGAGGATGCACCCTGAAAATTTTTAACTTACGAATTCAAAATGGCCGACAATCAGCATTATTCACCTCGATAGGCCTGATATCAGGTAAACCGTGCTAGATAGCTAGACCAATACTATATAACAAAATGTGACGTTTCGAGAGAGGATACCTTTTAAAAACTTTCGACTCAATCGAATTTAAAATGGCCGCCTATCGGCCACTATTTACTTTCACATTGCTGATATTTGGTAAACCGTGTTAGATAGCTGGACCATTACTATAAAACAAAATGTGAGATTACAAGAGAGGATGCATCTTGAAAAAAATTGACTCGATCAAATTCAAAATGGCCGCCTATCGGCCATTATTCACTTTCACATGGGCGATATTTGGTAAACCGTGCTAGATGGCTAGACCATTACTATAGAATGAAATGTGAGATTTCAGCTGAGGATACATCTTGGAAAATTTTGACTTGATCAAATTCAAAATGGCCCCGATCGGCCATTATTTACTTTCACATGCCCAATATTTTGCAAACTGTGTTAGATGTTAGTCCATTACTATAAAACAAAATTTGAGGTTTCGGGGGAGGATGCACCCTAAGATTTTAACTAATTTATATCGAATTCAAAATGACCGTAAATCAGCTACTAGTTAACTCGATTGGCCTGATATCGGGTAAACCGTGCCAGATAGGTAGACCATTACTGGGATACTGATTAGGATCATTAATTTCAATGGAGGTTTGCAATATCTGACAGACTGTCTAGTTCTTATCTTACTCTTAGACTGGGCTTCTTAGACCTAGTTGTCTTGCGTCTTGATTTTTGACCTAGACTAGGACTACATTAATAACCCTATACAAAATTGCTTAAATCAAATTCTAATTCGGAGCGGGAGCTCCTGGACTTATGTAGTCTTGTTGTACATGGTATTTGATAGCACTAAATAGCTATATCAATAAAATAAAATCGATTGAGTATGAAGTAATTACACTACATCCTCCCTCATTTTAGAAATAGACACCCTCAGCGAGCGACAAACTTAACAGTGATTTAAGATGTATATATACACTTGATTGTATGCATAATAATTAAATATCTATATTTAGAAAAATACTTTTTAATTTTGTCAAGTATAAAGAAAACATGATATAGAGCTGCTAACTTAATCATCATTATTTTATGAAGCAAATCTTATATTTTCAAGTACCAAACATACCAAATGATCTGTATTTCTACTTTAAACATCACATTACATTAAAAAGCTCCCCATGGTGCTATGAGAGTAAGAAATAACATCAGCATAGCTATATATAATACAGCTGACTGAGTATGATGTAAATGCCCTTATGTCATTTAGAAATAAACATATTCAGTCACAAGCGACACTGATTTGGTACTTCATTAAAACACATTTCTAAATGTGTTTTAATGATGTCAAGTACAACATAAAGTGACGTTAGATTAATTATAATGATGTTAAATTTTGAATTGTATTTTATTATTGTCAAATTATGATATTTTTCACAAAATATTAAATCAGACAGACAAACAGACATATATTTTATTGACACAAAGGAAGTCTTTACAGATTTATGATAGATATATGTAAATGTATATAGAAGGTCGTTAACTTATTAAGAAATCATGTGACAATATATATGGTATGACATACATAACTAAAATCATGTTAAGTGGTATTGCCATAATAAACACTGAATATTTCGATAATACAAATGACAAGTTATTACTTCAAATAAATTTAAAAGGCATTGCCAAGATAACATAGTGGTCTATCATATTGTTTCCCGCACCAAAACCAGAGATAAAATAGCTAAATTATGTATAACATTCAAATTATATGTAGTAGCAAAAAAGACACTCTGGAAAGCGTAGAAACCTAAAATATATACAAATGCATACTTATGCTACAGTAACTGAAGTATGTATTAAGACAATGTTCAAAATTATATGGTAGATATTTTTAAAAAAATCAAACATTATATCATGCAAGTGCAATCAATGTGGCAATCCGCGAAACAGGTAGCGCCGAGCCATGTGACCATTATATACACCGTATATCATTTCAACATGTACATTATGTAGGCTACATGTTATTTAGATATATCATGTTTCAATTATCAGATTATAATCAAGAAATTTTAAATATTAGGTTGTAATCTAGAAAATAAAGTAGACCCCTAATCAAAATTATAAAAATTATTTAAATGACTATCAGTTGATGATTTATATTTATATAATTTGACATTCCAAACATCATGAGTGACTGCATCGTACAGTCGTCTTTATGACATTTTGTTTTCACCTGATCAAACTGCTCTGAAAATCCGTCGGTTATTTCGAGCACAATAATTTACAGATAAACTTGAGAAAGTATTTAAAATATAACAACGAAAATTATGATATTTAAAAACAAACATAACTACGGTCATCTCTGAAATACAGTGTGTGTAGAAAACCAGTCTCATTGGATGCTACCCAAGAATACATAAGAAAACATAATCTTAGGCATTGGACAAAAACTTATAAAAATTGCAAGATGATGATTAAAACAACTAAATATAATTTGTTTGTAACATTCAACAAGCAAGACTGCTTTTGTTACAGAACTGCAGAATACTTCGACCACAATTATGTTTTTTCTACCTTCTGTCAAGATTGTTGGATTAGTTGATGCTTATGCAAATTACTTTTTTATAATGACACTAGCAACACTGCCCCAATGCTACAAATATATTGCTCAAAGATCCATAAATTCATGATTCAAAAATCAAATGAAGCTTATTATCTCATCCTGTGGAATTATCTTACTGAAGCCAATATAGAGTTGGGATTGACTAATTTATTTTTCTTGCATTTCTGAGCACTGTCTAAGATCAATTCATATATGTAGCTGCTCTATGTGTAGCAGCAGGTTCAACAACAGCAACAGGCTCATATGTTCACATCTGATTACCAGGCTAGTTTTAGACTGCAAATTTACTTCAATATATAAAGTTGTATGCTGTATGTGTCTAATTTTTATTCTAATCTAGTCCTTCATACAATTTGCGAGTATTTAAAATTGATTCATTATTTACCAGTCTTGTACTGAAAATAACATTTTTAAATGTTTTGAATTAATATTATTATTATTATTATTATTGTTGTTGTTGTTGTTGTTGTTGTTGTTGTTGTTGTTGCTGCTGCTGCTGCTGCTGCTGCTGCTGCTGCTGCTGCTGCTGCTGCTGCTGCTGCTGCTGCTGTTGTCGTCGTCGTCGTCGTCGTCGTCGTCGTCGTCGTCGTCGTCGTCGTCGTCGTCGTCGTCGTCGTCGTCGTCGTTGTTGTTGTACCTTCACAAAAAGGCCCATAAAAAAAGTTCCCGAATTTTTCTGGCTTCCGACTTTTTTTGTCATTGTAGTTATGTTAATGAACACAACTGTTGCAATTTGTTCATATGTTCGCTACTTTTTGGCTTAAATGTGATGTACACTTGTGAAGTTGTATTGAAAACGACACACAAAAAAAAGACATATCACAGGAAAGTGGGGAATCAGGGGGAGTCAGTAGGACTCATTGGGAAAGCGGGGGGAATTGGGGGGAAATTAGGGAATTGTGTTTCCAGTAGTAGGAAAAAGGGGAAATGAGGGAAAACTGTTTCCCTGTGTGAAACAGTTGGGGAAATGAAAGGGAATTTCGTTTTTAACACAAGTTTCAATTGCACAGTACTGTAACTTTGACTTTGAAAAATCTTATAATATGAGATTTTTATGCATCACCTATTCAAAATATTATATTATGATGTTTTGAATATGTGATGCATACTATGTTATATTGTTGTTGTTATTCTTTGTTGAATTTTAATACTTTAGATCGGTTGGATAGCCCCAGGCTAATGTTTTTATGGTTTACCTGTACCATGCCGATTCAAAATAAAAATGTATCTTTCTTATCTTATCTTACAATGCGGGCAATGATTCAATAGCGTTAAATCCGCATCGTAAACGTTAGGGATTCACGACATGTGCCTCAGATAAAAATAAATCCCATTTTATTATTGTTTTTGTAATCTGCATGATTTATTACGGTTATTATCCCCTGTGGTGATCGAGTATCGATCCTTATCATTAATAACCACATTTAGAATAGTAAACTGCCAAGTGCTGACTGTAATCGATCACAGGTACATGATAGCCTCGAGGTCGGGATAATAATAAAACAGAGCTTGCGTTCCTAACCCTTTCAGCGCGGGGATCGACTTTTGACGTCAGAATATGACGTCAAAAGTCGATCCCCGTGCTGAAAGGGTAAAATATTAATAATGGCCGTGGACCATAGGCATTCAAATGGAGCGGAAAGAGCTAACTAAGCTAACTAAAATCATCTTCCCTACAGCAAGGCCTGTTGACACCGCGAGGCCGTCAGGAAGATGACTAAATTAAGCTATTTATGATATTTTTCAGACTTGTAAAACCATTTCGCCTCTACTAGGACTGAGCTATTCGATTTGAATGTCAGTCACTTGAAATTGTGTCTCACCACCGCGACACACAGCTTTATAGCCCAGGGGCATTAAGCACTGGGAAACAAATGCAGAAAGCTGAGATCTCCTGAGTAGAAGTGCATAAAATCAAAAAAACCTGGTTGTGCTAAACGCGTGGGAGTGTAAAATCTAAGATGGCCGCCATTTCGCCAATTCCGAAAAGCGAACATTTGCTAAATCAAATATGGTCGTGTAATAGATGATCTGAGGGGTCAAAAATGTATTGTAGTAGTATGTATTATAAATTCATGATAACATTCTTTATTGAAATGTTGGCAAATTTATTGCAAAAACATACATCAGTGATGATACATTAGTCAGCTTAAACATTAGATTATTGTATCATGAAACAAACGTTAGACCTACTGTGATATCATTTTGAGGGTGTCTGGTACATTATATATCTAAACAAATTATACTATTTTTCCACTAGAACCAGCACCGCACTATTTAAGGAAGTCTGCATATCGATACAGGCATATAGGCTACATTTCTGATATATTTACGATATAATTTAAAAAATATAAAAATGAGACTAATAACTTGATCCCCGTACCTGATTATTTAATCACTGTTACTATGAAGCGGACATACATTAGTGCAATTTGCCTAATTCTGTGAAACTCAATAGCCTTGACCGAGCTATATATAACATTATTTTCACCGAGTAATCATTCAAAAGAGATCCTGGTGACGTCACTGAGTTTCACAGAATGGGGAAAATGTCGAGCACGTGATCTCAGGGACCCTGTGAGGTACTAGTGAACAGTTCATGAACTTTCTTTGAAATATCCCGAAATATTCATGAACTCTACTCATGAATATTTCATGAACAGTTCACAAAAGAGCTCATGAGCTGTTCAAGAAATGTCCGTGAACATTAAATGGCCTAGGACAGTTCATGATTAATTCATGACCACCATTAACTGGAATGGTTCATGAATAGTTCATGCCACAAAGATACCACATTCACATGAACTGCTGATGGACTTTTCATGTGAATGCGATGTCTGTGTGACTTGAACTATTCATCAGCCATTCCAACAAATAGTGTTCATGAATTAATCATGAACTGCCCTGGGCCACTTATTGTTCACGGATATTTCTTGAACAGTTCATGAGCTCTTTCATGAACTGTTCATGATATATGCATGCATAAGTTTTTTCAAATGTGCATGGATATTTCATGAACAGTTCTTGAAAATGTGGTATTGAATGATTCTTGAGTGTATCATTAAATGTTTAAAAAACACCTAAACTATAAATTTCATGTTGTTCATAAACTAAGTTCATTCTGATGTTCATGAATGTTCACCAGTTAGTTCATAAATATCCATTAACTTCTGAGTCTAAGTCTCTTGACCTGTAAAATAAATATAGTATCTTGCTTGAGCATTATATTTTTCGGAGGTTACTTCCTAACTAAACACAGCAAGCTAATTAAGCTTCATTTTGTTAATTAAAAAGGGACCCCCCACCCTCACATTATTACACAGAACTGAACAGAATACTGCGAACCTAAGTATTTTAAGATATTATGTATTCTGTGGTTGATAATCTATCTCAGAAAGTCTGAATTTGCTAATTAATTTGTTAACTAGCCATTGTGTAGTTGACACCATACTCGCCAGGGTAATTAGGCTATCGTTCACCACAGTTCATGACTTTCATGAGCAAACCATGAACTAGATTGAGATTTCAAGCTCATAACAATCAATCACAGTTCACGAAACTGTCCCTCGTGAACTTTCATGAATTAGCCATGAACCGAATTCAAATTTGATCAAGTTCATAATAATTCATCAAAGTGATGAACTTTAACGAACAACCATTAACAAAATAATGAGACTAATCAAGCTCATAACAATTCATCACAGTTCACGAAACAGTCCCTCGTGAACTTTCATGAACTAACGATGTCAAACCGAATTAGGACTAATATGGCTTGATGAACAATTATTATCAAATATTACACTGCAATATACTATTAAATACGTATCAGGTGAAATTTGCAATAATTGCCAAAATATGTTCTTTTTTAAGAGATCATATTATGTAAAGCACACATTAAAACATTATTTAGATCATACTAGTCCAGTTTATATGAAAAAAATAAACTTCAAAACATGAAAAAAATGTAAATTTCTAGAATATTTCATGAAGTCGATACACGCTCAGCAAAATTATGTTTTTTTTCATCAAATATTTTATGAGCATTTCAAGACTATTTAAGGAATATGCCATGTTCCTGAATAATTTATCAAGTGCTCATCAAATTATTCTAGTCCTTTTTAAGAACATTGTGTGATAATGATTTTTCTAATAAAGCTCATGAACTGCTCTTGAAATTGTTCATGGACATTCAATGAAAAATGTTCATGAACTCCATTCTAGAACATTGCTGAGCTGTTCATGAACTGTTCTTTTCTGCTCATAAACAGCTCATAACATCATGAACATCATCTCCCATTTCCCTCGTTATCTTCCAGGGCATGTTGGTTACTAGAGTTATTTTTTAGCTATATCCACAACAAAATAAGTTGTATAGGCCTACTGGCGGACTGAAAGAAGATAACAGGACAGGAATGCCCATTGTCTGTGATATCGTGAATTTACTGTTGTATGAATCACAAACGAGGCCTGCAGAAAAGATGATGTCTTATGCAGTGACATTACATTTATTTGTTTTAAAAATGTCCAATATTACAGTTTCTGTTATTACAATTATGTTTTAATGTAAAAATAACACCAGGAATGAATTCCTCATACCTTAGAACCATGTAACATAAAACCATGTATTACATGACTATGTTTGATGTCAGCATATTTACACCTGACGGAATTGGCGAAAAGGCGGCCATTTTGGATTTTATTCTTTTTTATGATTACAATTATGTTTTAATGTAAAAGTTACACTGGGAATGGATTCCTCATACCTTAGAACCCATAAAACTATGTATTATTCGACTATGTTAGATGTTAGCATATTTACATTTGACGGAATTGGTGAAAAGACGGCCATCTTGGATTGTTCACTCCAACGCATTTAGCACAACCGGGATCGCTAGGGATTTTATGTGTGTTCACTCAGAACACATAAGAGCGTCATCCCTGAAAAATTCAGCTTTCTGAATTTTTTTCTCACCTTCATACTAATGCTCCTGGGCTATCAAGTGAATGAACAATTATGCGATTTGTAAAATATAAGTCGCAACATATATCAGTGTTCCGAAATTTAAGACAAATGTTAATATTACCACTTTAGCTATACATGTGCTAATAAAAACACAGTATGGCAACTCTATCTTGCAAAGCCAATAAGCAGTATCTGCTTACTTGAAAAGTAAGCAGATACTGCTGTTTACTTTTGCATGTCCAGACAGGTGGTCAGCCCTAACTCACTGTGGACACCGCCATTAACCCTTTCAGTGCGGGGACCGACTTCAGACGTCAGAATCTGACGTCTGAAGTCGATCCCCGCACTGTAAGAGTAAAATATTTCTAATAACCGTAGAGCTATACCATAGGTTTTGAAATGAAATGGAAAGAGCTAACTAAGACATTTATGCTTATTTCAAATTAAAAAAAAACATTTGGTCTTTTGCGCTTTAATGGTTTATTTAAATCCATCAACGAAAAATAGACTTGTAATCCTCAAATCATGATGCAGTAGCTCAGTGATATAAATCTGAAATTTTCTGCGGATTTGTTATGTCGATGGGGTCTATAAAGCCAAATTAATTATCAAGCCACAAAGCTGTATTTTATCTCGTGAACTATAAATACCTTGCAATAGCTGATATCATGCCCTGGAACCAAAGCCGAATCACTCCAGTTGCTCCTACTAGATTTAACCCCTAGTATGGAATTTTCACCCTCTTGAAGTTGTGTCTCGCTGACGCGATCCACAACTTCAAGTGAGTGAAAATTGTGATTTCCGCGATTTTATGCACACTTTGGGACTTGACATGATTGTGTGATCGTTTTTTTTTCAAGTGGAAAATGTGTCAAATCGTTTAAGCTGATTTAAATTGTGAAAGGAGGCTATATAACCTCCTTGATCTAATTTAACAATTTTCAGGCACTTGAAGTTGTGTCTCGCTACCGTAATGAACAACTTCAAATGACAGAAAATGTAATTTATTTAGGTAGAGTTTAGGGGTTTTAAGCCTATTCTTGATCACAGGCTGGAAATTGCAGTGGAGCAAAAAACAATTGTAGATCATCGTATCACATCGCACATCGGTTCTCAGATGATATGGTATAAAACATATATGCATTATTAATATATTCATTCACTCATAATGTATTCATTCTTTAACCTTTAACCCTTTCGAGCCTGAATTTTCTATTGTCATCTTCGTCCACTACAAGCCGCGAATTGCTGCCGCAATTCTCGACTTGTAGTGGACGAAGATGATTTGATGTCGTTTAAGAATTACAGAAAATTGCCATGTATTTGTAAACCAGTTTCATGGTAATTTACGTTCTAAAACCCTTGGTTGTAGGAAAATGAAGTCTGTTTTCAGGGATGCTTTAATGCATCGTGAGGGCTTAAAGGGTTAAAACGCAGAAATAGTTTTAAAAAACATAAGACACCAAAGGGTTTATTTCAACATGAACTCTTCTTAAATGTCTTAGTTTGCTATTCCTGCTTCATCTGAATACCTATGTTATGGGTCTACGGCCGTTTGCCATAAATATTTTACTCTTTCAGTGCAGGAATCGACATTAGACGTCAGAATCTGGCGACTGTTCTGGCATCTGAAGTCGGTCCCCGCGCTGAAAGGGTTAATTAGGCTAAATAGTGCAGAAGGTCTTTAAAATTATCCTTACCTCAGGAAAAAATGTAAAGATCATAGTAAAACATGAAGTTCAAAGCTTTAGTTAATTGTTAAACAGTTTCCGGGATCACTTCAAATCGAAGGTCGACTTACACTTATCAGTTTTATCTTCATGACGGTGACAGATTATGGTTCGAATGTTGTTCTGGGTGGCTTCGTGTTGTAAGCATGCTCGATGCGGTCATGTACATTTAACCCTTGTCCTGCTGAATTGCTTCAATTGTATTTTTCGTCATTTGAAGCTGGAATTGCTAACGCAATTTCCAACTTCAAATGACGAAAAATATTACTATTTATGAAAAATAGACATGTCTAAAATTAAATTATTGGATCAACTAAGCATCTACTAAAAACTATTTTATCAAAATTAAGTGATATTTGTATTGATCTAAAACATCCTTAACCCCGTATATATCCGGACATAGCAGGACAAGGGTTAAGCTAGCTTTGAGGGGGTAGGCTTAAATAGCATGTAGGCCTAATTATCTATCGCTTATCATCGCAGTGTGTGGCCATTAATGTGACATTAAAAATAGCCTTGTGGCAATGATTTTTTTGGCAAGGATTTTTCATTAAACCTTGTCTGATCAGATCAGAGATTTTCGTGCATTCACTATCAGACAATCTGATATCTGGTCAGACAAAAATCTGACGATGTAAGCCCTTTTTGGTGCCTGCCGTTTTCCAGCGAGCACGCACGTTCGTGCTTCACTCTCGGCCCACAAGGCTAAAAGGCAGTAACTGCTAACTTGAAAAGTGAGCAGTTACCGCCTTTTGTCTTTGCCGGCGTGTCCACGCCACCCACCTCCGGTGGTATTTACGATCGCGGTGATTTTTGGACGAATTCATGAAAAAGAAAGTGTAATGTGGTCAGAGGAGCAGGTGGTCTGCCAGACTCACCTGACAACTAAGTGACCGGCAGTGACCGTTCACACACAAAAGGTTCTAATCAGATATGTGCCCATTGATTTAACCCTTTAGGCTCCCTTGTCCCATGGTATATTTTCAATAAAATTTATTGAATAAAAAATGACATTAGCTTAGAGCAAAACACACGAACGCGATTATGCACGCGACGACAGACGCGAAAATTGCGTGACTGTCCACACACCAGCGCGACGACCAACGCGAATACCAACGCGACAACCGGCGCGATGCGCGACAAAAATGTAACAGTTTTGAAAATTATCCCGTTTGGATTATAACCAACGCGTGCACGCGATTTCGCGTTGATGTGTTTTGATTTCTCGTTGGTGTGTTTTGATTTCGCGTTGGTATGTTTTTGATTTCGCGTTTGTGTGTTTTGATTCGGCGTTGGTGTGTTTTTGATTTCGCGTTGGTATGTTTTTGATTTTACGTTGGTGTGTTTTGATTTCGCGTTGATATGTTTTTGATTTCGCATTGGTGTGTTTTGATTTCGCGTTGGTGTGTTTTTGATTACGCGTTGGTGTGTTTTGATTTCGCGTTGGTGTGTTTTGATTTCGCGCTGGTGTGTTTTGATTTTGCGTTGGTGTGTTTTGCACATAAGAAGGCGGTTTTGAGGTTTCACTTGAGATGTCATACTGGTGTACTTTATAAAATGATGGCAATTGCGACATTAATTCACACGACAATTAAATGAAGGAAAATGAAACAGAATATATGGGTGCTAGCAGGTTTGGGCTACTATCCCAGCAGACACGAGACGTTGAACGAATCTTGTTTTAATATATTCTGACGTCTAAAGTCGATCCCCGCGCTTAAAGATTTAAAATATTTATGATGGTCTTAGACCTATAACATATAGGTATTCAAATGAAGCAGAAAGAGCTAACTAAGACATTTATGGTGATTTCAAATTAAAGAAACCTTTGGTCTCAACTGCTCAATGGTTTATGCAAAAACTAGTTCAGCATTGTAATGGTTTATGTGGCTCGCGGGAAACGTTAGTGTCAATCCAAACCCTCGTGTAATCAGCTGTAATCAGCTCATCTAATCAGCCCTTTAACCGCCGGTGCCGCATATATTCAAGTTCTCATTTATTATTAGCACATTAAGTACCGCCTTTTGAACATGTTAATGATAAAATGTGACATCAATCAGCAATATTTGTAAACAGTTGACCTCCATTTTGTCAAACTGAATAATTTTCACTCACTTGAAGTTGTGGATCGCGTCAGCGAGACACAACTTCAAGTGAGCGAAAATTCTGATTGATAATTTGGCGGTTAAAGGGTTAAGCCCTCACGATGCATTAAAGCATCATTTTACATCCATGAAAACAGACCTAATTGTCCTACAACTCAGGGTTTTTTAATGCAAATTTCCATGAAACTGGCTTACCAATACATGGTAATTTTCTTTAATTTTTCACTCACTTTAAATCATCTTCATCCACTACAAGTCGAGAATTGCGACAGCAATTCTCGGCTTGTAGCTCATGAAGATGACAATGGTAACTTCAGGCTTGAAAGGGTCAAGGGGCATTGGCTTTGGCTTGCTGTTTTGAGTCAATTTAAGTTGAGAAATCACCCTCTTCTCAACTTTCTTAAAATTTATTTTTTTAATCTACAAAGCTGGATCCCAAACTTGGCTCAGTATTGATGTAGGGGTTATGGGGAGAAGGGAAGCGGAGCTAAACAAATTTAAGCGTCCTTTAATGATGCCGAGCGAAGCGAGTCAAAAACAAATATTTACAGCATGTCCTTCAGACAATTATTTATTTCATGAAAAAAACAGTCAGAAAAAAATAATTTCAAAAATACTCCAGTGTGGTGCCAAGCATTGCATCCATGTGTCGTGTTCTCTGGGTAGGTCCATAGGAGCTGGCGCTGGACACCTGGTTGATGTTATAGTAGGGTGTTGGCGTGGTCTTGTTGACCTTAACTGTCGAGTTCAGTTTACTTCTGATCGGTAGTTGAACTCTTTCACGTCCATTCTGAACAGATCTGAGCCACCTGTCCGTCCGTCTGGTAAATAAAGCCAATTCACACTGAATAAAATGGTCAGTGGTAATCAGAGTATAGTAAATGGCGGCTGTTTTGTGAGCAATTCTCACGTGTTATTGGGATATGGAGCTGCCCGTTTCTTGACACAGCAGTGGGAGTGGCGGCCCCATCCATAGATACATACGTCAGATATCACCATCTACATAAACAGTCTTACAAAGCCAGCAAACACAAAAAAATTGTATAACATTTTATACAATGTTGTACCAACATCGAAGACGTTCGGCCGACGTTGTATAAATGTTGCACAAATATTCTATGTTTGCTGCAGTTCTTATTTTCAAGTAAGCAGTTAGTTTGTTTTGGTTTTGCACAACATTGTAGGTAGTGGTGGGTTGTGCAAATCTTGGGTTTGCTATAAAGATCATTGTTTTGTGCAAGGCACAATGTTGGGGAAGCACAACCCCCGTTTACCTCTAGTTTATAGGTAAACCAACAAGCAAAACGCGTTGAATCATACAACATTGGTATGTGAGCTAACATGTAACCGGCATTGGGGAGGCTTTTTGTTTTTTGTCTGGTTTCGCCGCCGCCGCCTCCTTGTGACACACATGTTTAAAGCTCGCTTTTTGGATTAACATAGGCTACTGAGTACTAGTATAAATTCCTAAATCGCATCAATTTTTTAGAAAATCTGCAATCATATTTGAGTCATAGCGATCATTTTGATTTTTTGCGTATTTCTAGTTTAACACATAAATTAGGCCAGGGGCGCAGGTGCAGTGGGTAAAGCTGCCTGCTTAGAAAGTTTGAGATCGCGGGCTCGCACCCCACTCTGGTCTTCAAGTTTCAAAGAAACAAAATTTACAACCATTTATGGCTTGGGTATATAATAAAGTAGTATTAGCTCTGGTGTTGTGTTTTTGTCCTGGTACATTAATCACGTGCACGTTTGACCAACATTAAATCGTCATTGGGTGAACGTCTCGTGTTTGCTATGTAGATTGAGCACGTAGCCTACATGCACCTACCTGGGCGATCCTATAGCTAATTAGCTCGCATTACATACTAAATCATACATAGTAGGTAGTGTTGACACATCAAACCCTTCATCTCGAAGTGAGGGAGAGTGATTTATCTGTACGTAGAACTCCTTACGATTCTTTTCCCAAAGGGGAACTATATCAAGTATTATGTTTTAATAAATCTGACCTAAAATGATATGTATAACAAGTTATCGCAAACAATTGGCATAAACGTGCTTGCCGTTACGGAAACTTGGCTGGAGGGTAATGTTCTCTCTCTCGGTAGCAGACACCAGATAGGCGGGATAGAAACAAGCGCAGCGGAGGTAGCTTACTGTTGTACTGCGCTGACCACTACAAATAAATCTATTCTTAGACCTCCCAAACCCACAACAAATTAATTCACAAACTACAATATTTACGGTATACCCAACACCGAACTAACCTTCTTTAAAAAGTATCTACAAAATAGAGAACAGTGGTACAGGGCAATAACCATTGTCCTGCTATGCCCGGATATATACGGGGTTAAGGATGTTTAGATCAATAAAAATATCACTTAATTTTCATAAAATAATTTTTAATAGATGCTTTGTTGATCCAATAATTTAATTTTAGACATGTTGATTTTTCATAAATAGTAATATTTTTCTTCATTTGAAGCTGGAAAATTGCGTTAGCAATTCCAGCTTTAAATGACGAAAAATACAATTGAAGCAATTCAGCAGGACAAGGGTTAACCGGCGTACCCAATGTTCAATATTAGGCCCATTGTTGTTCATTATATAAATGATATCAAACACGCATCTAAATACTTCAAAATACTGACTTACGCAGATGACACAACGTTAATGTGCACGCTAAATAAAATAAAAAACTAAATAATGTCGCTGAACAAAACAAATATTACCTCAGAATTAGATAAAATTATGGAATGGTTACAAAGAAATAAATTATATCTAAATAGAGCAAAATCTAGATTATTGACATTTTATATGGTACAATATCAGGTTCATCCACCAACATTAAAAAAAATAATAGCATACAAATCGAGAATGTAACCTCGCTCAAAATTTTAGGCATAATTTTACATGAGAACCGAAAATGGGAAGGGCACGTGAATCACGTTTCAAACAAAATCTCATAAGGAATTGGTACAATAAGTAAACTAAAACAATATGTTCCTTCCAACGTTCTTCTAACATTGTACAATAGTCTTATTCTTCCTCACGTACACCATGGGATCATGCTTGGGTATACAATAATTTAGGTAGGATATTTAGTATTAAAAAAGGCAGTAAGAATAATTACAAATATTATCTACTATGCGCACAGTGAACCGCTATTCAAAATGTGAGATATTATTAGGAATTCAAGACATCCACACATTGCAACAATTCAATTTATTTACAAATTACTAAACGATAATTTACCTCACTATTTTAACTCCATATCAATCACTCACAATGGCAATGAACACCGATACAACACACGCCAAGGAACCGCTGATTGTTACCATTGATCCACATGATGAAACTCAATGTTAACCCTTTAACCGCCAAATTATTAAATCTGAATTTTCACCCACTTTAAGTTGTGTCTCGCTGACGCGATCCACAACTTCAAGTGAGTGAAAATTGTTCAGATTTGACAAAATGGAGGTCAACTGTTTTAAAATATTGCCGATTGATGTCACATTTTATCTTTAACATATTTAAAAGGTGGTACTTAATGTGCTAATGATAAATGAAAACCCGAGTATATGCGGCACCGGCGGTTGAAGGGTTAAGTTCGAAGATGGGTGATCTTGACCTATTTTGTTAAGGTCACATGTCAAAATCTGACGTCTGTAGACGTTAGATTAGGACGTCTAAAGTCAATCCCCGCACTGAAAAAATTAACACATTTATAATGGCCGTAATTATCCATAACATAGGTATTCAAATAAAGCGTAACGAGCTAACTGAGATATTTATGATGATTTCAAATTGAAATAACCCTCTGATTTCTTGATTTATATAAAAAAAAATCAGCGCTTTAAGGGTTAAAGGTTGATGTGATGAATACGCAAATATTTCCAAAATATCTGTGTCTACTTATACTAAATTCAGACAAGTAACCACAGTGTCGTCTGGCGGTGCAGGCCTTGTACAAGGCGAGTAGTATATTCTGCACACGTATATTTCATTTGCTTAATTACCAAAATACTCCATTCAATTTAAATCAATACGTAACGAAAATTGCATTGTTCTATTATTTCAAATAGAAAAAAACCCCTTAGTTTATCCAAGAATATTTCAACTTTGTACGGGTTGAAAGGGAGACACTGGAGTATTCTGTCAAGATAAACTAACGCTTTGTATTTCTGATGTTTGTGCTATCATGTGGCGTATTTCAAGGTGATGTTTCTTGGGTTACTGGTAAATATTTAACTCCTGTCATCACCGGAGTGACAGAGGCATGGATACCACGTAATCGCTATCTGATAAAAAAAAAGTCTATAACATTCCGACGGATTGGCCGTGTGCTGGTGTAATGTTGGGCCAGCGTCGCAGACGCTGGACCAACATTATATCAGCTAATAATCAGCACAAAATCAACAAATTGTTTTTGCTGAGGTGAAAATAACGGGTTGACACTTTGGTATACATTAGAACCTGCTATGAGCAGCCACTCTTATGGGCAGCCATCCTGCTGTGTTGCGACGCTGGCCCAACATTGAACCACCATTGTTTAAACGTCTTGTGTTGACTTTTACAACAATTCGTCCCCTTGGATATGAAAGTGTGCATCTGCCACTTTGCAAAGTGACAGATGCACCCTTTCATAACCAAGGGGACGTTATATTGAACAATGATTTATTTTTTATTAATCAGGGAGCTACTGGACGTGAAGCTAGAAGACGCGAGACTGGCATTTAAACTTAGCGGTCTGATCTCTAACGCCAACTACTCAAGCAAAAAATCTATATTATTACTCTTCATCAACCGTAAGTATTTTCATGAACCAATTAATATCTGAACAGCTACTCATTTGAAACCATCACTAAATCTGAAGTGACTTTTACAGGAACAGTTTTCCCACTTGAAACCACGATTAAATCTTAATTTTTCGATGTAAGTGTATATTTTAATGTTCAGTTTAATGTTAACTTAAGTGGTAAGACTATAAGCGATCGACAGGATGAAACTGCATGGAACTTCTTAATTTCCTCATATTGAATAAGAGTACTGCTCTGCTTACTTGTAAAGTGAGCAGATACATGTACTACACGGCAGAGTACTTTTGTTATTGTAAAGTATATATTGTAAACTATAGCTTTAGAGCCTCATATAGTTGTACTTTTTTCAGATCGTCTTGTTGACTCAAGTGCACTGAAGAAATCTTTAGAAAATGTGTATGCCGCCTACCTCCCGAAAAATGGACATCCTTTCTTATATCTCAGGTGATTGTGAAAAATGTTCCATAGATAATCAATCATGCCCTGCGTACAGAGCCTTTACTTTAAAATCTAGCGCTTTTTTGAAGACGCATCGGAAACGGTGGCCAGCATTTATGACTAACCCTTTAGGGACCAAGCATGACTATAATGTTTATAAATCTGTTTTTTAGCAGGTTAAATTACAGTTATTTGGACTAAATGAGTGTTTAGACATCAGAATTTGCGAGTATGAGTAAATTTTCAACCACTTGAAGTTGTCGGGTGCGGTAGTGATGCAACTTCCAACTGGCTGAAAATTTGAATTAGTAAACAAATGGGCAAATGGTTGACATGTATCATGTTTGCTGACAAAAAACTGTTGAGCCTAGTGAAGCGGAATTTTAGAAACTTATGAAAAAGTATGAGTATATTTTTTTCTAAATAAAATTATTTTCGTTTTGATAGTTTAAAATTCTATTTGAACCCTTTCACCACCAGATATCTTTTTTTGTGAGCGGATTGTACTTAACCTTTTAACCGCTATAGTCCGTCATGTATCATGTTTGCTGACAAGAAACTGTTGAACCTACATGTAGTTGAGCTGGATTTTATAACTTTTAAAATAAAATAATAAAGCCGTGTGGCTATATTTTTCTTAATAAAACTTACTTTTCCTCATTCTTAATAGCATAAATTTTTATTTAACCCTTTTCCAGCAGAAATCATTTTTTAGCAGGTTTGTACTTAACCATTTAACCGCTAAAATAATTAATTGAAATTTTCACTCACTTAAAGTTGTGTCTCGCTAACGCGATCCACAACTTCCATGTCTTCTAAGGGGTTAAATCTAATGGGAGTAGAGAATCGGCTTTGGTCCCAGGGAAAGACTTTATTGCAGGGTATTTATAGTTCATTAGATAAAATACACCTTCGTAGCTTGAGACTTAACCCTTTAGCCGCCAAATTATTTCATTGTAATTTTCACTCACCTGAAGCTGTGTTTCGCTAGCGCGATTCACAACTTCAAGTGGGTGAAAATTATTCAGATTTGACAAAATGGACGTCAACGATTTTGATATCTTGTTGACTGATGTCACATTTTATCTTTAGCATGTTTAACAGCTGGTTTGAAATGTGCTAAAAAAAAATGAAAACGACTATAATCGTGACTGGTGATTAATCCTTACGGGGGGATCGACTCTAGTTGTCCGCAGACCCTTAACCATGAGAACATAGGTATTCAAATGAATCGGAGCTAACTAAGACATTTATGATAATTTCAAATTGAAAAACCCTTTGGTCTCCATGGTTTATATAAAAATATTGCAGTGCTTTTGGGGTGAGAGGGTCAATAAGCTGTTTTTTCTGCCTGCGTCTTGTCTTGTGAAGTTTGGAGATTGCGCCCCAGAACGTGGACGTAAACGTACACCCCACCAAGCACGAGGTGCACTTCCTGCACGAGGAGGCGATAATAGAGGCGGTGCAACGCGCCGTGGAGACCTGCCTGCTCGGCTCCAACGAGTCTCGAACCTACTTCACACAGGTACGTCGTGTGCGCGTTAAATGTAATTAGGGATTTTTTTCAAATCGTAGAAATCTCTGCTTGCATTAACCCTTCTCCTGTTGATCTTGACTATTGTCGTTTTAATCTGTTTTATTAGTCAACCAAATCACTGTTATTGGGGATGAAATATGTGTCTAAACATCATGATTTGCAAATATTTGTGCTCAAATTAAGCAAATATGACTAATTTTGACCCACTTGAAGTTGTGGGTCGCGGTAGCGAGACACAACTTCAAGTGGGTGAAAATTGTAATAAATTAGCCTAAATACTAGGATATGAAACAGTGTTCAAGCGACACAATCATCATTAATTTTCTATCTTTGCTCTTGAAATGTCCATAATATGGCAACATGTCCACATACTAGAATTGCGTAAGTTTTTTTGTGTTGCGCATTTAGATTTTTTTGATTTCAGACATGCATGTCCAAAATAAGAAATACAGGGATAACTGATAAGCATTTTTTCGGTACACTTGCTACTTTGCCACAGCAACCCAACATTTATCCCTTGTGTTGGTGAATTGTTTGTGAGTATTTTTCATTCATTTGAAGCTGGAATTGTTAGCGGAATTTTTTCAGCTTCAAATAAATGAAAAATAATACTGTTTACGAAAAATAGACATTTCCCAAATTGAATTATTTGAATAACTGAACATCTACCACAAGATATGTTACCAATTTAGGTGGTAAGTTTTTAGTCTGACATATGCTCGAAAACGTGTATATACGGTCTTAAAAGCTCAATGGTTAAAAATCTTTCGCAATTTTAACCCTTTAACCGCCAAATTACTCAATTAAAATTTTCCCTTACTTCAAGTGGGTGAAAATTATGCAGATTTGACAAAATGGAGGTCAACTATTTACAACATGCCACAAAGCTGATAAGCAATGTACTGATAAAAAATGTAAAGAAACGAATATAATCGGTACCGGCAGTTCAAGAGTTATAGAACCAAAATAAAAATGATGATTTTGGCCTGACAGAGTCGCTTTAAGCAATAATTAGGTGAAAAATAATGGACAATGATATGGTTGAACTTGTCTCTCCGTTTTAAATACTTGGCAATCTTAAATTTTCCTTGTTTGGTTTGGAAATTTATATGTTATAATATTGTATATTCTTTCCTTTTATCAGGCCTTGCTTCCAGGCGCTCAGGTGCCTTTAGCTAACGCAGCAGCACCTGGTGAATCATCTCGTACTAGCAGTGATGGAGGTGGTGGTAAGTTAGTCATCATCAATACAATGTCATGTATCGTTTCAAGTGAAATAATAACTGAAATATCAGCTAAGCACGTTTTTAATATCGTTGCCTCGGAGCTAAAGGATCCTATCTGCCACTCTAACGAGTGTCAGATAGGATCCTTTAGCTCCGAGGCGACGATATGCTTTATTAGCAGGCATATGCGCGTATCCGGGTGTATGTTTAGGGGTGACTGTAGTGGTTACCACTCTGACCATGGAGTTGACTCTTTGGTTCGATTCGTAGTACTCAGGCAGCAAAAAGATGATTGAGATGTGCAGGAAAATGAAGAATTCAACCCAGGAGTGATATTAGAAAGGGAAGTATGTAGCCGTGTATGTGTTAGTTGGACTGGAGTGATTACTACTCTGGCCAGGGATGTGGCTCGATTTGTAGCGCTCAAGCGACATGGTGCAAGGGTTGGTGGTTCTATCCCCGGGGTTGAGCAGTTTCAACACTGTTACAATCGTGCCCTTGCTCGCAGCGCCAAGGAGAAAGGAGACGATTAATAGCTTAAGAATGGCAGTGGACGATGAGGGAAGAAACTGCTTTTGACCTTCTAATAGAGTGCCTGACCACTTCGCCAATTCTGGGTATATGCTGACTATTCAAAACCCTTTAGCTTGCATACTGAAGCTAGCGGCACAGGCTTGGGGGCGGTGCTGTACCAAAAACAGGCAGGACTAAAAGTGTCATTGCATATGCCAATCGAAGTAATCACTGATAACAATCCCCTCACATATGCCCTGTCCTCAGCTAAGATGGATAGTACTGGCCAACGATAGTTGGCTGGCTTAGCAAATAATCAAGTTACCATCAAATATTGTCCAGGTAGTCAGAATATAGACGCAGATACTGTATCTCGACTCCTCAGTGGTACTGGTGATGTTACTGACTACCCCATTTTGAATACTACGATTCAATGGCAGGAAGTGAAGAATGACTCTGAAGGTTGCCCTCCAGCCGAGTCATTCACAAGAAAAGCTTCTCCCTCGATTTTTAGCCGATTTCAATTCTTTTTGGTTTGTTTGAACGAGCTCGTGCCTGTTCATAGAAATTCATCATGGATTTCAGAAATTTTATTTCGTATTTGTATTTAACTGATGCCCTAATTAAGGATGAGCTTTTGTGTCATTGACACTCTGGTTTCATTTGTCTAACATGACTTATTTGAAATAAATGGTCATGAGATATAGTAGAGTCAAAATTTTAAAAGTTATTGTTAAAAAATTTCTCAAACGATTTTCGCTTTTAAACGATGATTAGAGGCTGGGGGATAATTCCGCAGATTCATAAGGGCTCACCAAAAATGTCATGGATCTAGTTGGAACGATTTGTGTAGATGCACCTTCATATTTATCTCAAAGACGAAATATTGTCCCATTGCCATTAAAATCTTCTTCTTGAATAACTGATAGATAAGAGTATTAATGTAGCATTTGTTGATTAAGCTTGTTAATACATGAATATTTCTGTTTTGAATATGGTCTGCAAAAACATTAATCTCAGTATTGGCCAAGCAGAAATACAGCTTCACAAGAGATTGTACAATGTGAAAGCGATGTTCAATCAGGAGAGTGGGTTTTCAGAAAGTACAGCACTGTCCAAAAGACATGGTGTGCATCTTGAGGCGAACACTGTTAGTGTTGGACATAGTTGCACGTGTATACACAGTGTATTTGTATCTGATGAATTTGTAATTCCAGGAGAGGCTAGTAGAGTATACGCTCACCAGATAGTGCGTACAGACAGTAAAACGCAGAAATTGGATGCTTTCCTTCATCCGTCCAGACCAAGTCAAGATCCAGATCATTCGATGGATATGAGCGCAGGCGCATCCTCATCCACAGCCAAACACACAGATTCCCCAGATGTCATAGAAATAGACACACCTAAATCAAATTCTTGCAGGTAATGCCAACGTGTCTTGCAATTGCAGGACTTGATTATCAGGAGTATTAAGCATTGGATGACTCTTCAATTCTTCAATACAAAAACATTAAATGTGCTAACTTGAGACCTCTCAGGTTCATCAAATGACACTGATAGGGCACAATTGTACAAGAAGGGCCCAAATGAACACTGCACAATCAAACACAGAGTTTATTACTAATAATATTGCAATCTAGCTTTTAAAACACTGACATTCACCACATACATGGTAGTAGGGCCTAAACTGCAGGGCGTTTTTATCCCCAGCCCCTAAGGGATGAAGGATTTTAATTGTGCCGGACCCATTAGGCGTTATTTTGTGGACGCAAAAACTAGTGGTCAAAATTTTACTAAAATTTTAAATTGCCTTCCTAACCAGATGAAGATGTGCAATTTACTATCACATTTTCCATGATATGGAGATGTGAAATTTGCAATTATTGACTTATAGCGGATAAAGATTACTTCAATGTGTGAAAAATCAAAGAAAATTGCCATGTATTTTTAAAACAGTTTTATGTAATTTTTTCTTCTAAATCCCTTACTTTGCAGAAAATCAACTTTTTTTTCAGGGATGTAAAATGATGCTTTAACCCTTTCAGGCCTGAATTTACTATAGTCATCTTCATTCACTACAAGCCGCGAATTGCTGTCGCAATTCTCGACTTGTAGTGAATGAAGATGATTTGATGTGGTTTAAAAAAGAAAGAAAATTACCACGTATTGGTAAACCAGTTTCATGGAAATTTACGTTCTTAAACCCTTGGTTGTAGGAAAATTAAGTCTGTTTTTAGGGATGTAAAATGATGCTTCAATGCATCGTGGGGGCTGAAAGGGTCAATGCATCGAGAGGGTTTAAGGGGTTAATAGATAATACATTTATCAAATGAGAATGGCATGTTGTTGTTGTATTTATCAGGAAGCGTCCACACAGTGATGGTGACGACCAGTCGTTCAGCAGACACAGCGATAACGCACATAAACAAGAAGTCAAACTCTCCAGTGTTCTGTCGTTAAGGAAGGAGATCGAAAGTGACTCCCACTCAGGTGAGCCAAATGTGAGCTGAGGTGAGCCAAATGTGAACTCAGGTGAGCCAGATGTGAGCCCATGTGAGCCAAATGTGAATTCAGGTGAGCCAGATGTGAACCCAGGTGAGCCAGATGTGAACCCAGGTGAGCCAAATGTGAACCCAGGTGAGCCAGATGTGAACTGAGGTGATCCAAATGTGAACTCAGGTGAGCCAAATGTGAGCATAGGTGGGTCAAATGTGAGCTCAAGTGAGCCAGATGTGAACTGAGGTGACCCAAATGTGAACTCAGGTGAGCCAAATGTGAGCATAGGTGGGTCAAATGTGAGCTCAAGTGAGCCAGATGTGAGCTGAGGTGACCCAAATGTGAACTCAGGTGAGCCAAATGTGAACATAGGTGAGCCAAATGTGAACCCAGGTGAGCCAGATGTGAACTGAGGTGACCCAAATGTGAACTCAGGTGAGCCAAATGTGAACATAGGTGGTCAAATGTGGAATCAGGTGGGCTAGATGTGAACTCAGGTGGGCCAAATGTGAACTGAGTTGAGCCAAAAGTGAGCCCAGGTGGGCCAGATGTGAACTCAGGTGGGCCAAATGTGAACTGAGTTGAGCCAAAAGTGAGCCCAGGTGGGCCAGATGTGAACTCAGGTGGGCCAAATGTGAACTGAGTTGAGCCAAAAGTGAGCCCAGGTGGGCCAGATGTGAACTCAGGTGGGCCAAATGTGAACTGAGTTGAGCCAAAAGTGAGCCCAGGTGGGCCAGATGTGAGCTCAGGTGGGCAAAATGTTTTATCATAATTTAAGGTCCTAAAAATTCTTATTGAACACAACAAATAATAAGCAGGTAACTGTAGGTGAGCCAAATGTCAACTGAGGTGAGCCAAATGTGAGCTTATGTGAGTCAAATGTGAAATCCCCAACTGAGTAAATTGCGCTTTGTTCACAAATTTCAGGGACTACAAATTATTAACCCTTAAAGCGCTAAGTAATCTTATTTAATTTTTCACCAGCTTGAAGTTGTGTTTCACTACCACGACCCACAACTTGAAGTGGGTGAATAATACTCATATTAATTGTTTAATTTGAGACCAAGCATTTGCAAATCTTTATGTTAAACACTTGTTTCGTTCACAATAACTGAGATTTTAAACCTGCTAATGAAAACAAATGAAAACGGTTATAGTCATGGTTAGCGAGCGAAGGGTTAAAATATGTCAAAATGGGGGCTAATCATTTGGCTCATAAAAGCACGTTTTACCTTAACCCTCTTACTGCTATGTCTATATTATGTTTATACTGTTTCGACCTAGTTCCAAAGCACAAATTATTATTTTGTGGAAGTTGACCAGTTCATGAAAAAATTTAATTTGAGACGTGTGTATTTTTCAAAAAATTATACACATAGTAATACATGTATGTTTTTCGTCAGTTGGAGCTGGAAATTGCAGTTGCAATTCCAGCTCCAACTGAATGAAAAATTGTCCTTGTGCAACAGTGATTTTATACCTGTTTTTCTTCAATTGCAGTGTGCAACCTCATTGTTGTATTTATCTTACCCCTATTCCAATATTTAGGTTAACCCTTCTAGACCTGCATATTTACGTGTTCAAGCTAGTCTCGGACAAAATGCAGCTGAAAGTGACTAAATATTTCTTGTTAGATGGTCTGTCAATCGAATAATTTTATTTCAAAATGAAGATATTTTTTGTCATTTGAAGGGTTGAAAATTGTGTTAACTCTTAAAGCGCTAAATTAGATAATTTCATATTTCACTCATGTGAAGTTGTGCCTCGCTACGGCGACCCACAACTTTAACTGGGTGAAAATTAGTTACAGGTGTACGATTTAAAAGATGAGGCAATCTACCAAATTTAAGGATCCTTTAAATTCCCATTTTTGAAGGTCAAGAAAAAACACTAATAACTAATGTAGACATGACTAGGAGTTATTGTTTGTTAATTTAATATTCCAGAGTATGGTACGGACGGAACACTAGAAATACTTTCACTATTATATTATTCTAATTTCAGGTATATTAAAATTTTCACTTCTCTGTTTTGAACAGGTTTGAGAGACATTTTTCAGAATCACATATTTGTGGGTTGTGTGAGTCCCGAACACTGCCTTATACAACACCAGACCAGCCTTTATCTGGCCAACACAAACAGACTCAGGTGAGAGTAGGGTGGAGGTGTGTGTTTTAGAACCCGTACAGTACACCAGACGTTGAATCTATGTTGATGTAATGTTGTGCAGCGTTTACGATACTGCACAACATTACACCAACATGACGATGTACCAAATAAATATTACAACAACATATCAATATCTTGTGCTATCAGATATATCATAGTCATTTGATTTACACCTTTCCCTATTTGAACCACTGTGCACCCATTTTGTTGTGATGTGTAGGTCCATACCGTGCTTGTACAGGTATACACTCAATGGCGGTCGGGTCTGTATGTTATACCCCAGTGTCTGATCCCTGCTATTGAGTACATGTACGGTATGGACGTACATAATGCAATAATATGGGACCCACTGACTTGAACGCTCACAAGATAACACATGAGGTTAGCGGTGCTGTGAGCTGTATAAAGATTACACTAAAGTAGAACCTGCTATGAGCAGCCACTTTTATGACCAGCCAACCTCCTTTGGGAGGCCACTTGGCCATTTCGCAAAATGACATTTTATATATACAAATGTACCTCCTATGAGCAGCCACGTGAGTTTGAAGGCCACTTTTCCTGTGTCGCAAGGGTGGCTGCTCAAAGCAGGCTCTACTGTATTCATGCAGCTCTCTAATATTATTTCAGATAAGTTAGACAATGAACGCATGATTAGTAGGCCATTAAAACTTCATATGTCTTTTACACCTTTTCAATTGAGCATCAGTGCAAATTTACAAAGTGTGTTACTATCATCAGGTACAACCTCATTTTCTTTTTCTCGCACTCATGCTGTTGGCTTTCACTATGAGAAGTATGGTGAGATCAGGCCATCTCGCACTCTCTCCGATACTCTTCACTGCTCAGTTTATATTTTACAGTTTCAGATATTTGTACAAGAAAATACATACAGCATCGTTGGTTACGGCAATATTGACTGATCACAGCACTGGTCACCACATCAAGACCTCGCATAAAGCTCGGGCTTGATGCGGTGACTTTTGCTGAGATGAGCCAATCTCGCCTTCTTAACGATGCCGTATGCATAAACAAGCTCAGTTGCGTGACCCACCTCCCAATTTTGTGTTGAATACTTTTAAAAGTCCCCTCAATCGGCCTAAATGATCTCCGGGCATGCTCCAAGCCTCCCGTTTCTTCAGATCGTTTATCCGCCTCTGTAGCTTAGGACAACTGAACTGTAAAAATTAGTACAATATTGATACAACTTCATGTGACAATGGCTGTTTGCTTGAAGATTTTTTTCTGATCTTATGTTCTCGATGTTTCAGCCGTGAATTGTTCTACCAAATTTTGATGTACGACTTCTCAAATTTTGGAATTCTCAGATTATCGGTAAGCTCACATGAAATATATAAAATGTTACTCCCAATTTTATGATAATTATGCATTCCGGAAGCATCTCCTCTCCTTATTTTTTTAAGACACTTAACCATTAAAGTGCTAAATTAAATAATTTAATTTTTCACCCACGCCTCTTCAGGTGGGTGAAAATTATTTAAATTCGCTTGTAATCCTGGTTGATCCAGACAACCATTACGTAAATTAAGAACATATTATAATGATGTCTGCTGTCCGTATTGGGTAACTATATTCACTGGAAAGGTTTCGGGATAATCTAGGAATAGCTAAATAATTTTTGCAGACAATCAGAAATTTTGGTGGACAACCTGAATGGCTGACCTGGTTGTCTGCAGGACAACTACATTTTAAACTTTTATATTAACCCTTTCATCGCTAATAAGGACTATAATCGTTTTTAATCCGTTTTATTAGCAGTTCAAATCAAATCACGAGAATGAAATGAGTATTTCAACATTTGCAAATATTTTTTGTGGAGAAAGTAAACAAACGCGAGTAATTTTCACCCGCTTGAAGCGCGAACTTCAAGTGGATGAAAATAAAAATTTAACTAACAAAAAATAAATCCGGGAGAAGGATTAACGGCTGCCTGCTGTGTGTGTGCCAGGAACCCGCCCCCATCTACGACCTGGCGATGCTGGCTCTGGACTGCGAGCAGAGCGGCTGGGTGGAGGAAGACGGGCCTAAACCAGACCTGGCCAAGTACATCGTCACCTTTCTCACCAGCAAAAAGGACATGCTGCGGGACTACTTCTCCATTCAAATTGACCAGGTAATGTATCCCCCCCCCCCCTCACACGCAGAGACAAACAGCGGAAGCTGCTTGCTTTTCAAGTGAGCGGTTACTGCTGTTTGTGTTTGCCTTGGATCACATCTATGATCTATTTAAATTGACAAGGCAATGTGATGAGAAATGTGGCCCAGTACTGGCCTAATATCTGGTCTTATTTTACTATGTGTGGAGGAGGATGGATTGTGTTGCATGTGTTTTTCTTGTAAACGTTAAAGGGAGGGTGTTAAGGTTAAGGTTGGGTGAGCATCAATAAATGGAACATATCCTATTAATTAAAACAGCTAATTTAATTTTTACTTAAATTTTTTTATTATTGGTAAAAAAATGTTTTTGTTAGATTTTTCGAGCCGAAGTCACTTCGGATTCTGTAACGGTCACGGAAACTCCCGAACAGCCTGGCACGTCACACGTTGAAGTCATGAAGAGGTCTCTGTCAAAATGGCTATAACTAGCGATGGAGATTTATCCGATTTCTCAGAGAGTAGTGAGCCTGTGAACTCCCCCGTCAACTCACTCTGACTCAGTCAAAATTCTCAAACGATTTTGATGATATTTGGTAGCCTATTAACGAAAGTTAAACCAAGGAAAATAGAATCAGAAAGAAGGTCTGCTTCGAAAACGTCGAATTTGAGAATTTCTCTCTTCACTTCCATCAAAGATCGACATTGTATTCAAACAACGGGCATCCTTGTTAACCGCCCTGCCATAAATGCTAATGACCCCATGCCCCCCTGTCGCCGGATCTGATGCGAGTTGCGAAGCGTAACGGCTCGGACACAACAAAATTGTCTAAATCCCCATCACCGCCAATGCTGGACCAATGTGGTTACCCAGCAAACATAAAACATTTGTATAACATTTGTACAACTCTGGCCCAACGTCTCCGACGTTGTTCCAGCATTGTACAAGTGTTATAGGTCTACAAATGTTTTGTGTTTGCTGGGTAGGCGATGTCATCATGGTAATTCCCTGGTTTATGTCGATACGTCACAGGAATTTTCCTTTTCTCATTAAAAAGTGTGGCATTTGTATGGTTAAACCATCTGCGCTCGACGTCTCAGAACAATGTTATGGGAAGTTCGGTCGTATTTATTCATTGAATTATTTACAAAATAATTCTCAAAATTATGGAATTTAACCCCAACGGCGCTCTTATTGACTTTTATCAGGCGAGAGTTTGAAATATTGTAAATAAACATATTAATTTTGTTTTCAGCGCCGTTTGGCTAGTCTTACTAATTTTTCCAAGTTTTTGGTGACAACCCTGGGTCGGTCAGTATGTAGGCCTGATCACCTAATATGAATTATTTTTGTTCCCCGTGGGGCTGAGTTTTCATGAACAGTTTTATTCAAAAAATTATCATTTATATAATAATGTATCTGAATAATGCAATCTGGTATCACAGGTGTGAACCACAATTCTACGTGTATAAAAGTTAAGTAGCTGAAATGAAAACAGTCGTGATTGCTATGCGTTCTGGTAGTAATAAGTGGTTATGGGGGTGTTGAAGTCATCATCGTCATCATTAGCCCTGGTAGCAGTAGGCCTAACGGTTAGAACTAGACGTTTGATCTAGATATATTCTGGGACATTTACCCTGGGTAGGCCGGGAGTGAAAACTGAATGTATGTCTCCACTGACCATAAGATATGAAATCATTAAGTTGTCTGAAGTGAACACCACACAGAACATATGCGGGATTACCATGCTTCCAGTTAGCTCTGTCGAGTTTCACAAAACGATCCCACTTGCGTGCGATTTGGGAATCTTTTAGCCATGTATTAGTGCTGTAACATCTTCATTTGTATTGTTACACAAATCGGAGACGCAACGTTTTGACATGATAACAATTTAAACAAAGATGACATTAAAACTTTGTAGGACAATCCATGAACAAGACGCTGTACAACTGGGTAGTGACTGCGGGATCACTATAGGATCAGTGCAAGTGGACTGCTGTAGGCATACGACTTCACCGTGTGACGTCACACGGCAGCTGCTGATAGTGGGAGCGTTTTTTATGACCCTCAATATGAGATCCATTTGGCCTACTTCAAATGCACTTTTTCGTGGCATATATTAAAAATTCAATGATGATTTATTTTGGGATGTACTTTGAATAGTATAATTAAGCCAAAATAATGGCCAAAACTATATTTTAAAACCTTAACACCCTCCCTTTAATACATGTATAGAACGAAACATTTTCTAGAATTGACTACGCTGCTTTATAACGTTTAACCCTTAGAGCACTGAGCCAATAAATTTAAATTTTCAGCCACTTGAAGTTGTGTCTCGCTACCGCGATCCACATCTTCAAGTGACTAAAAATTAGTTTAATTTGCAAAATTTAGGTTGAAATGTATGAGATTATCACAGATTTGAAACATATTTAATTTTTAAAACCTGGTAATGCAAGACAATTAAAACATGAGAAAACAATACTATAGTCAACTGTAGTCGACATCAGTGTGCTAAGGGTTAATAGTATCCTTCCTATCATCCTGCGCTGCAACTTTACGTGACAAATTCACCAGATGGCGCTGTGCTGTAGCGACTACTGTGCCACCTGATGAATATGGTTATGGAATTTTTTACACATGCCATTTATCCTATGGCGGTTCACTGACATGCTATCGTCTATTTGGCCCTAACGTTGAACCAGCATTGGACTAAGTCTCTGGTTTTGTCTTGACTCAATGAGAAGCGTGATGGTTCTCCCCGCGGGATGATGTCTCTGCTATATTGTATTTTGCAGTTTTCGTGGTCTTCAGCAGTATGTTGTTTGTTTGTCATTAGACCATCCTGTCTTGTGAGAATTTTCACTATCCCGTATACCCAGAAATTAGAGTATGTAACAACGACATGGAAATATTTCTAACAAATATTGGTTATTCTTGTAACGACGTCTGTACAAATGTAACATAAACATTATGATAGCCTGCAGAAACTGCACGATTATTGTGACGGCATATATACAAATATAGCGAAAATTTGACGAGAGTTTATAAATGAACTACTTTAGTCTTGCTTGTTGCACCTACGTGTTCCTCATTATATTTTCATTCACTGTAAGGTGTGAAAATTACAAAAATTGTATCCTCCGCCCGACGATTAAATTAAAAAAGGCTGACTATCGGCCATTATTGTTTTAAATATGTTTGATTTCTGGCAAGCCGTGCTATCCGTACTAGATAGATAGACCATTACCATAAACAAAATGTGTGGTTCAAGGGAGAGATAAGCCCTGAAAACTGTTGACTAGGTCAAATTCAAAATGACCAACTTGGGACCATTATTGACTTTAAAATGGATAATATTGGGAAATCTGTGTCAGATAGCTTAATGATTACTATAAAACAAAATCTATGGTTTTAGCAAGGGATATACATGTACCTTCAAAAATGTTTGCTCAAATTATAAAATCCCTGACTTAGGACCATCATTGACTTCAATTTCTGTAATATACACAGCAATCTGTGCTAGATAGGTAGACCATAATTGTTGAACAGAATGTGGTACTTGAGTATGCACCCTGTACATTTTTTATCATTCGGGCAGGGCGGGGGATTATGGTGGCCGGCTGGCCTCTTTTTATAACCTGGGGCCTACCCAAGTCTAATTGCATTTAAAATATTAAATAGTTCAAAAATGTGTCTCTTACATTTTTTTTGGTCCCAAATTAAACAAATGTGAGTAATTTCCACCCTCTTCAAGTTGTGGGTCGGGGCGGCGATACGTTACTTTAAGTAGGTGAAAATTCAAATAAGATAACTCAGGAGCATCTCTCACAGCGACGGTATGACTGCCTGTAGGAAAGCCCTAGAAACAAGAGTAATAAAAGATCCACACACTACAGTATGACTAATAATGATTCACTTCGTTCTAACCAAGAACCACCTAGAATTAAACGATGAATCTTACCACACAGCAATGGGTACAAAGACGGCATCAAATTAGACATGTATTGTCATGGGTTAATTACAACATGAGTTATTGACTACAGCTCAATTAATCCCACTGATATGGATCAGGTACAGAGAGGACATTATATTGATGGAGAAGAAACTTTGAAAAAGTCTTGAAACACCAGTCCTGGACAATCGATATCCAACCATCAAATTTACAGATAAATGGATTTGAGCTCTAGAAACTTCTAAGACAATACACTATATAGAAGCGCTAAAGTTATAATTTTAAAGATGACTCTACATATTTTCCATGCCTGAATATCTAAAACACTTCAACTATACATAACAGTTTTTTACACGATATTTAGGGCAATTAATTGTTTGATATTGAACCTCACTGATACCGTGGTACCCATGCGGTGCTTAGGTACAGTGGGAATTTAGAACCAGAGACCTGACACCCAGGTTTCGCTCAGTGGTACCCCACCTTCACAGTAATCAAAATGACCGAGCTAAAAATGATACCGCGGTTCCCATAAATACTGCGGTACATGTGCGGTAACGAAACCATTATGCTGTTCAACAAAGTTCTGATGTCATTACCGCGGTTCCCACCCATAGGGAGCCGCGGTATTCATGACGCCATACCCTCCGATACCGCAAAAGGGCGGTGTATTCTCATATGTCATCATCTGATGACGCTAAGGGCGAAATAGCCGCTTTCATTACCAGACGTAAGTGTCTGGTGAGATCAGCCCATCTCGCACTCTCTCCTATACGCTTCACTACTCAGTTTGATTTTTTTCAGATAGATATTCGTACGAAACTGCATCGTTAGTTACGGCGAGATGGGCTCATCTCGGCATTCGTCACCACATCAGGTCCTCGCCTAAAGGCTCGGGCTTGATGTAGATGCCGTATCTCACTGTACTTCTATACCCCGCTGGAGTGTGACTGTCGAAGATGAATAATCTTGCTAAATCTTTTTTCAAAATCCTGTGATTTTAATCACTGAATTAACTGAAAATTTTCCATGTCACCACTTTTATTTCAGGACGGCAATCTGTTGAGTATTCCGCTGCTTCTTGATCAGTATGTTCCGCCACTGGAAGGGCTACCCATGTTTGTTTTACAACTCGCAACAGAGGTGAGTGTTTTTGATTACGTATTATTACAACTCACAGTGCATCGAATAAAATCTGTGGGTGGGTGACCAACTGATTTGTTTTCATTTGATGCTTTAATGCAGACGGTGTCTGCAGTTTCAAACGAGAAAAAAACGTTAACTTAAAGCAACACAATAGGGCCAAAAATCATCATTTCCATTTTTGAGCTCTTTGCCATGTACTTCAGTTTGAAGATTTAATTTTATACAGCGTTGTCCAAAATAAGAAATAGGAATAATATTTTTATTTCCCTTTTAACTGGTAAATGCACAATTGGAGTTTATTTACACATTACATACCAGCTTTTAAATATGTTAAAGATAAAACGTGACATCAATGAGCATGATTTTAAAATCGTTGACCTCCATTTGTCAAATCCGAATAATTTTCACTCACTGGATATCAGTGATCTAGTCACTGGGCCCATATATATTGTTCCGATGTGTACTTTCATATCATATTGTTACATAACGTACACGTGTACAGTGAAGAGCGGTGGTCGGATACTGAGGTATTATAAAGACACAAGGTGGGGGGGGGGGTGGGGGTTGATGACACATATGTACAACAATACGTGGACCCAGTGGGTGAAATGCTTAACCCTTTCAGCGCGCGGACGTGTAAAGACGGTCCCAACACTGAAAGAATTAAAACATTTATAATGACCGTAGACCCACAACAAAGGTATTCAAATGAATCGGAATGAGCTAACTAAGACATTTATGATAATTTCAAATTGGAAAAAACCTTTGACCTCCATGGTTTATACAAAGGTTTTTCAGCGCTTCAAGGGTTGAATTTGAGCTGTGTATGTGGTCTGTATCACCAGGTGGAATGGGAATCGGAGAAGGCTTGCTTTATGAGTTTCGGCAGGGTCACAGCTGACTTCTACGCCATCTCCAAGGACTGGCTCACCGACACCGCTGATGCGCCTTCTTCTCAGGTCAGATTTTCACATCCCGACAAACACGAGCCGTTGAACCAATGCTGGTTTGATGTTGGCCAACCGTCTGCGCCGCCGGCCCAACATCAAAACAACATTGGTGTCCAAATGTTGTTTTGATGTTGGGCCATCGTCTGCGACGCTGACCCAACATCAAAACAATATTTGGTCAACGTCCCTTGTCGATTCCCAAGGTGCTGCATTACTTCTAGACGTTTACCCATTAAACACCAGACTCGACCTAATGCTGGATTAATGTTTGGCCTGCAGCGCAGATGGTGGCCCGACGTTAAGCCGGTATTTGGGTAAACGTCTCGTGTTTTGCTGGGTAAAAAAAATATTTATTATTTGCAATGGCTGCTTTATTTTAGACCCACATCTGCACATTTACTTCATTTCAATCAATATTTTTGTTGTAGAAAAGCAGATAAAATGTGCTAAATTAACTCTTTGAGCCCTAAGCACGACTATAGCTGCTTTAAAAATTGTAATCGGTCTTATTAACCGACATAATCACTGTTATTGGGTGGGGTCAAAATTTCTCATAGACCGATCATTTGCAAATCTTGATGTTTAAACACTCGCTTCGAGTGTTTAAGTGGCTTTAAGTGGGTAACTGATGGTTGGGTCAATTTGGACCAGTACATGTATATACATAGCAAACTAGCGACTGAGCTCACAACTGAACTGGGCCCTGGTGCAGTGGTTAAAGCTGCTTGCTTGGAAAGTCGGAGATCGCGGGCTCGAACCCCACTCGGTCCTTCAAGTTTCACTAGATATTAAATATTGTGGGGAGCCTCTGTGACCGAGAGGTAGCATGCTCGGTCTCAGACAGCAAGAGCTCGAATTTCGAATCGTGTCTCTGGAGGGCAGTGTCATTTCATTCATCTCACCATCCTCAGGAGGTTCTCCTGGTCCATTTTAGCCTCTATGTGCACAAAAGTGGCCTAAAAACCCATTCATTTCTCATAAATGAACTTTAAGATATATATGTAGTAGTAGAATATTGCTTAACGTCACTTTTCGACTCTAATGGTAATGGAAGTGATACTGCAATGCAACGAAAGACAGCACAGTCCATTAATAAGATGAGCGATGCACAGATGATGACGTGAGGGTGGGGTGATAGGGCATGGTGGTTATTGGGAGTTTTTTTATTAACCCCCAGACATGTCCAGACGTCCAGATATGTGTGTTTACTTTAAGTAAACAAAACACAGATCCTCTATCCTCGGAGCGGATAGTTCCCAGAGTAACAATAGTTGAGGGTAACTTTATTCTCTCCCACTTAAAAGACCTAATGACATTCTATTGCCGGTTTAGTTTAAGGCCCTACCACTGCTGTGGGAGCTGCATTGGCACCGTTGTTGAGCGGAGGAACCAGGGTATATTGCTGGCAATTCGTTCAAAGATTATAGTCAGACACGTGGAGGCTGCAGCTTTCCTTGGATAATCGCTGTAGACTAGTCCTTCCATACCATGCCGTACAGACTGAACAGATCGCTAATGACCCTCCCCAGGTGAGGGCGAAAAATACTACTACTAGAAACTATCCCAGTACCTCAAAGTTTAAGCCTTGTGCTGCTGAACTGTTTGATTCTTATTTTTCATTCTTTTTGAAGCTGGAATTGCTAACGCAATTTTCAGCTTCAAAAGACGAAAAATATTTACATTTAATGTAAAATAGACATCTCCGATATTTAATTATTGGATTAACTGAACATCTATCAAAAATTGTTTTATCAAATTTAGTCATTTCTATTGATCTAAGACATAATTGAAACCATATATATACCGTTCCAGCAGCACAAGTGTCAATATGACCTCAAAACCCAACCCCTGCATAGTGTCACTAGCACGCGATGGGAGTAAAACATTTTCTTTAAGCAAAAGCTCACACTCGAATGCCCATGTCGAGCCCTTACTAGCCTGATTTTGTCTACTGGCTATTGCACAGTTCTGGACAGCTTAACCCTTTACCCGCCGGTGCCGCATAGATTCGGGTTTTCAGTTTTTATTAGCACATTAAGTACCCCCTTTTAAACATGTTAAAGATAAAATGTGGCATCAATCAGCAATAGTTGACCTCAATTTTGTCAAATCTGAATAATTTTCACTCACTTGAAGTTGTGGATCGCGTCAGCGGGACACAACTTCAAGTCGGTGAAAATTCAGATTGAATAATTTGGCGGTTAAAGGCTTAACGCGAGAAGAAGCACTTTTTAATCCATTTTATAATCTGATTAAATCACTGTTATTGGGAAAGGAATGTGTGTTTAAACATCAAGATTTGCAAATGGTTGGTTTCAAATTAAACAAGTAAGAGTAATTTTCACCGCTACTTCGATCAACGACTTGTGTGAAAATGGGTTGGTTCATACTAGTTCAAAATATTTGTACAAATCATTAGCTTTGTCTTTTAGAAGGGGTTGGAAGCTAGATGACGCATTCATGATGTGTACATCTGTGCGGAGGCACACAGGTCAGAGGTCTTTGTAGCGAGATATGGTTCAAAATGCGGAAATATCCAATCAGATTTAATCACCAGACACTTTTGGTTATACACAGTATTACAATAGAATAGGCTGCTCAATCTGGAAAGAACTCCCACCCTGCGGAAGATGATGTAACATCACATTTTTGATGGTAGGTTATGTTTGCAGGAGAGCACTGGCAGTGGTGAGACAGAGGTGTCCGACTGGAAATGGCACGTGGAGCATGTGATATACCCGGCCTTCAAGTCTATGCTGCTGCCGCCAAAACGCTTCGCAGAGGACTCCAGCATACTACAAATTGCCCAGCTGCAAGACCTGTACAAAGTTTTCGAGAGATGCTGAGGTGTAAGCTGGCACCCGCCAAATACAGGGGCGGATCGGGGAGGGGGGGGGGGGTGACCCCCCTTTTCAATTTATATGTCTCCTCGTCAGATTCATAATTTATGTCATTGGAAGAATTAGCACATAAACCCCTGCAATAGGAGCAAGCAGTAGAGCTGGTCATCCCATGTTTCCCCTAGGGGCATGGTATTGCAGCCAGACTTGCAACCGCGACGAATAACTTTCTGAAGTTTCTGAGGAGCAGATCGGTCATGATTAACAATAACTTCCCTACATTGACTTTCCATCTTCAGTCCACAAAAGACATTTCGACACTGAACCAATGTGGGATCTGGTAGTACACTCTAAGGATGTGATATTTGACAGAAGCCGATGTGGGAGGAAGTGCACCAGGTTCGAACTGGCTTATGAAAACCTTGGCCTGATGGAGAATCTGATTGATAGTTTTTTACCCACGCCATAAACAGTAGATGTGGGCTCGCATTGCAAACTTGTTCCAGCATCTATTTCCCTTCTGAATCATCCGTTTAGGTTCAGGTTTAAAGAACACATTATGCCTGATGTTCTTTGCATGATATATGAGAAGCACCATCAAATCTGTATCCGTCCCCTATTATAACAGCTACTTGTTCAGCTGCTGATAGTAATGCTGTTTGTACAATAAGGACATCGGCATATCTTCTTGCCATATAGATCTCGCACTCTATGTGTTCCAGTGTATGAGACAACAAGCCAAAGAATCTGTTTGTTTTGCTCGTTAGACAATAACTCTTCTTTCTTGGTTTGAAGTGTAATGTTAGAAATAAAGTGCACTGTTACACCAGTTGTATCACCTGATCTCCTCATATGAGCACAGTCCTTTGTGTTTGGTTTGTCACTGTACCCATTAATTAAACACAACAATTGCTCTCCCATAATCCTTTGTGACATAATTATGCTCTGTACTGCTTAGCCCTTTAACCACCGTTGTCGCATATATTCGGGTTTTTATTTTTTTATTAGCACATTAAGTACCACCTTTTAAACATGTGACAAAGATGAAATGTGACATCAATCAGCAATATGTGAAAACAGATGACCCCCATTTTGTCAAATGAGGCAAATGAGTGTCCCTCCATGGAGGCCAAGATACGCTTCCCAATGCTCTTAAACTCATGTACATTGACATGTTTGTGCGTGCGACAAATCCAAAAAGAGGTTGCATTTACATTTTTAAAACCATTTAGTTTTTTGTTCATTTTTAGGTGAATGTCACGGCCATTTTGGACTTTTTCTTTTAAATGTACTCGTCAGTATCGTTAATTACTGGTCCAATAAATTACAGCAAATAAGTCATATTATCGTTAGCATGTTTAGCGTCTTGGATTTGAAGGTCAAATAAAAGTTATTTTTTTGAAAGACACTACAAATATTTTTTTCAAATACAAATCTTGCAGAAGTCAAGGCATAAATAAATTGTGCTTTCTTGTGAAACAAACTATATAAAATACGGGGGTTTCTTCACATTTTGGCGGCCATTTTGTGTTTTGTCAATTTGAAGGTGAAGTTCATCAAATATCGAATGTTATCCGACAGATTCGAGCTTAACACACCCACATTATGAGATAAATATTTATTTATTTTTAAAGGATTGCAAAGAGCAATATTGCCAGAAGTTGCTTTCCAACATACAGGCATATATACATACATACATACATACATACATACATGGTCATATATACACATGATTCATACAGAAAAAATATTATTAATAATAGCAAATACAATAATAAACCGCAGAAAAAATACAGAATATGATACAGAATTATTATGATAAGTAAGAATGAGTTAATTAAAGATATAATGAAAAGCAAAAACAAAATTATTACTATGATAATTTAAGTGGAAAAGCGTTTTGAGCTACTTATGTAAGCTTGTAAAAGAGAAAATATATTAAAATTTGTATATTCAGGAAAATTATCTGAACCTTATAACAAAATATTCAACAATGTCTGTTTATTTTGCATTACAGCCGTAGGAAGTAATGCAGTCAGTGCTCCTCTATCAGTGCTTGTCTTTGGGCGGCAAATGCTGGGCAGAAAAAAATATAGTGTCTTACATCTTCTCTAGCATAGTTGCAAGAGTCACATGACATATTGCTGATAAACCCATATTGAAAGCGTTGACTGTTTAGAACGCTCAGTCCCAATCTCAACCTACAGTGATGAACAGACGCACGAAAAATATAAAAACGGTACAAGTAAGGGTGAAACATGTCAACTTTTTTGCTCATATTTACAATGCAACTTTTAAAAATATAAAATGATGTTGCACTACGAATACCAACAGGCAAATTATTCCAGGCTTTAATAGATGAAGGTACGAATAAATTTCGGGTGCTTGATAGCTTGGCATATATTACTGGTAAACTATTGTTAGTAGAGTTTCTGGTATTATACCTATTTTCAACTGCCGCTGGTAGAATGGACTAGATATGGAGGACTGATCTGGTGTGTCATTTTAAACAGCTGTATAAGTTTGTGGTTTAGTCGCCTCGTTCTGAGAGATTGCCAGCCAAGCTCGGCTAGCAACCTATCAGAGCTAGTGTGACGATATGCTCCAGTGCACACCAGAGCAGCCCTCCTCTGTACCTGTTCAATTGCTATTGAGTCTCGTACTGTACAATTGTCATAAATAATATTGTAGGATCCTTACTTCGTTAAGTTAATGTGGCAGTTATCCCCGGCTTCCCGGACGCGAGAATCTGTGGACGACTGCCTTGTTTCGGTACTTTGGTGCCGGGCGCACAGGGCCGGAGCTCATGCGGTCTTGGTACTTTTCCCGCACTTCAGACGTTACGCTCGGCGACTTCGGACGTGCCGTAGGTCGCTCTCTCTGAGTCAAGTAGGACGTGTCGTGCGCAGGGTTGTACGTTGTAGTTGCCAGATGTCTTAACAAATAAACATGACAAGTGGAGGAAGAGTTTTGTGATTTACTTGGAACCGTCGATTCGACGGGGAGAGGAAGTTTGTGTTATAATGGAGAATGTTGGGCAGTTTCCCTCAGCAGCCATTGCGAGCCCATACTAGAGACACCAACGGTCACTCACAGGTATCTTCGGCTCGAGGGGCACCCCATCTTCCCATAATATCACAATATTCAATAATGGGTAGAACTATACTTTTATAAAGTGAAAAGGGTACCACGGGGCAATTTTAATCTTGCACGATTCAATAGAGCCATTCGCTTTGATGCTTTACAAATACATTTTTCAATATGCTTGTTCCATTTAAAATTACTAGTAAACACAAGACCAAGGTGAGTATATTGATCAGTTCTTTCTATATATGTGTTATGCAAATAAACTAGTGGATAATTAAGGTAATTATTCTTTCTAGTGATTATCATGTACCTGGTTTTGTTGGCATTAAAAGTTACTTTTCATAATACACTCCATCTTTCATTTTTTTCCAAAGCTCTACCAATTTTACCGTTTGATTCTGCTGAGTCATCAAAACAATCAAGTAAAGATGTGTCGTCTGCAAATATGTGTACATCACATTCTAGGTTAACAACAAGATCATTTATATAAACAAGAAAAAACAGTGGCCCAAGAATTGACCCTTGGGGTACACCTGAATTTGTGTATAACCATTGCGAGGAACAACCATTCAATACAACCCGTTGGAATATGTTACTTAAATAGCTTTCAATCCACTTTAAAGCATTACCCGTGATGCCCATTTGATTAAGTTTATATAAGAGACCTTTATGCCATACTTTATCGAAGGCCTTGGAAACATCAAGAAAAACAATACATGCATCATGTTTATCATCTAAAGCATTTGCAATTTTCTGGGTAATAAATAAAAGCTGATTCACAGTGGAATTGGAGTGCTTAAATCCAGAATTTTTGTCTGTCAACAAATTATTGTCACCTAAATATTTGTATATTTTCTTATAAACAACCTTCTCCATAACCTTGGATAAATTAGATAAAAGTGACAAAGGTCTATAGTTGGATACTAAATGACGATTTTTTTTTTTGAAAAGAGGTAAACATTTGCACCTTTCCAAGTAGCTGGAAATATACATTGCGTAAAAAACATATTAAAAAGACGAGATAATGGCTCACAAAGGGACTGGGCCCAGTCTTTTAACAGTTACTGATGAAATCAGCATCCACAGCTGTATTTGAATCTAAAATCAACAGCGCTGAAAAAACTTCTTCCGGAGTGGTACTGAAAAGGTCAAGTCTTGTGTCTGTTATATAATTAAAAGCCGGTAGCTGATCAGCCACTGAATGCGCTGACATGCTACACTGCTCTGCAAAATAGGTGTTAAAACTCTTAGCCATTTCAGTGCTGTCGTCAATTAGTCTATCACCACACATAATATTATGGATTCCATCAGACACTTTGTTACCATAAACCATTTTAGTTAATTTCCAATATGATTTCTGCGAAGTATTTGGATTTATTAATTTATCTGATATGTTGGTATAAAATGTATTACTAGCTTTACGAAATGCAGCTTTAGCTTCACGCCGCTTATCGCTAAAATGTGCATAATGTTCAGTACGTTTGGCGCGTTTATAAAGACGTTTAGCCTGACGAGATAATTCACGTACTTCACTGGTCATACCAGGTTTGTCGCCCGGTCGAACCGTTACAATCTTTGACGGTATACACAACTCTGTAAAATGGTGTAACATATCTGTTAAATTATCTGAAAGAACGTCAATATTGTCTGTTATAGAAAAAAAGGTATTCCATTCAATGGATAACAACATATTATTTAAATGTTCATAGTTTCCTTCGTCAAATAACCACACTTACCTCTTAATATGATTTATCTTTGGATATGAAAAATTAAATGAACCATACACAACGCCATGTTCGAGGTTGTCTATAGGTGGGAGTACACCAACATCAAAAAAAAGCCAGGCGAGTCTGTAAATTGTTATTTCTTGTGGGTGTGTCTGTTAACTGATGCATATTAAAAGTGCCCACTAAATTAACAAGTTTTAAACTGAGTTGACTATCTTTGTAGTCGGACAACCAGTGAATACATATATCATTAAAATGTCCAAGTAAAATGACAGAGGAGTTTAAACCAGTGGTGGCTACAGACAGAGAATCCTCAAGGGAACTAATAAAGTTATCAATTTGAATAGAAGATTGACTAGGACTTCTATAACACACGCCGACTAATATACGCTTAGGGTTAGAAGTGATCTCAGCCCATAACATCTCAGTATCTGGTGTTTCTAAATCGTAACGTCTGATACACGCAATTAAGTGATGAACGGACATATAACGCTACACCACCACCTTGTCTGTTTCTATCTAATCTAAAAACCGAATAATTATTAAATTCTAAATGGGATTTGCTGATACCAATCACATCAAATTCATGTATAGAGCATAATTCTAAATAAAGTTCTTCTAGTCTTCCAGATTTAAGAATACTTCTGGCATTAACATGACAAAACCAGTGCTTTTTTTGCAGGACCAGGTGTTGGTGTGAACATCTCCACATAACAGCAACAGTAGAATAATACAAAGGGCATGTGATGACAACAAGCAAATATTAAACAGTGAGATCAGACATGATATATTACATGAATGAATAGAGAAAGACATGCCGCGACACAGCCTATTATACCAGCAGCCAATTACTGCCCGCCACTGAGTTATACCAATCATGGCGGCTCAAATAACCTGACACAATGCACTGAGAGAGGGTCATTAAAACAGTCAAAATTTATGTATACATTATGCACACAATCAGTGGATATAATCCACAAGCAACACAATAAACTAAGTGGTCTGAAAATATTAATGACAGCGAAAATACTAATTGAAAGTGTGTAAGACAATATTAATAAACTGATATAAGCGGTCTGGAAATATCAATGACAACGAAACACAACCAATTGAAAGTGTGTAAAAGCAATATCAGCAAACTTAGATATTTATTGACGACGGCAAGTCTGAGTAGTCGTATGTGTAAAATCTGATAAATGCTAATGTTAATGGTGAAAGCATCGGCCCAGCCAGTCAGGTGGTCGATCAGTGTAAACATGTACAAGTGTCCACGATCTGAGCTGGTAAATGAGCATATCAAGCCTTATAGTCCAGGGCTATTAGATAATAACCCGGAACAAATTCGTACCAAGCTGAAAATTTCAGCATATGTTCTTGAAACAACATAGAAAAACATATCAAAAGTCCTCTAAAATCCGCCTGGTATTAGTGTCCGAAATTGGGGTATTAAGGGGTAAATATGCTGAAATTTTCAGCTTATTACGAATTTGTTCCAGGTCTCTATGAGTTTTAGACTAATACCCCTGGACTATTACAGGACGTGCGGTACAGAGTGTCAGAATGATCACCCTCTGTAGACCTGTCATGCAGATACTCTCTCTAACATGATGTCATGCATGGTCAATACTCTCTCTAACATGGTGTCCTGCTTTCTAAGGAGCCGTCAACAAGCGCATATAACGACCAGTAATTCAGTTTTCGCATATTTACACGTGTTTAAAAGTGTTCAATTGTTTTATTAGATATTTTATGAATAGCTGTTGTACCACCTTGCAAACACATACATGTACGAATTGGAATCGATTTGCTGTGTTTCTAAGGTGAAAAAGACGCCTGCTCACTAGATATCGGCATGCAAATTGACACTTTTGTTGATTGTATTTCAACATGAATAAACCTGCCGCGACAAAAATTTGCCTGAATATACATTGTTGTCGAATACATCAAATCGATATCCCACCTGCTCAAATATTATCCTCCAAATATAGGATATCCAGCAAAGCATTAGCTGAAATGGTCCTGCTTTCTAGCAATTCCATTTAAGATATGTTATGCTATCTAATAGCAAGTGTCCTGCTTTCTAAGGAACAAAGTGGTACAGTTGATCTGGCAAATAAGTATTAATTGGCGAGTATTTTTACTATCTATATTAATTATTTGAAGGGGACAGCAGAGGCTGATACCATTAAGATGGTTTACAACATGGTGGCGCAATAATATATGATCACGAGCTACGAAGAGGGGCAAAATTAAATCCAGTTAGTCTAGATTTAGAGACGAAATTCCCGTATTTATTATTTTTGACATGGTTGTCAATAATTAGAAATCAGGAATTTCGTCTGTATATCTAGCCTAACTGTTGAATCCGCAGCACAAAATTTAAAAACTTTTGCAGTTCTAGTCTATGAACATGTTTACATCATATGGTCATATTAATAAGCTAAAATAAAATCACCGATTTTTTGATGATTTTAGCCTGTGCTTTAAGTTATATAGTAATAGTCCATGATCGTGTAGGCCTATTGATGGGCCCGTCGTATCTTGGCCGTTTTGTTATTTGGCCATATATATCACATGACAAGAATATTTGTTATATCTTTATAACGAGTTATTAGTCGTTAAATCGACTTAGTATAAGTCGTTATAACAGCTTATAAGTCGTTAAATGGACTTAGGCTAAGTCGTTATAACGACTTATAAGTCTTCAAATGGACTTAGTATAAGTCGTTATAACGAGTCGTTAATTCGACGTAAGCTTAGTCCTTATAACGACTTTTAGGTTGTTAAATCACAAATAACAAAAAAATATATAACTGTTTAAAAGTGCAAAAGCTCAGAGGAGACTTCTGAAATTTGAAGTCTAAAATTCCAGTTGAGAATGGCTGCCAAAAATCTCATACGAGAAATTCCAATCAATCTGTCATAATAAAAATAACCCAACAAAATTCAAAATGTCCACCACAAAATCTCATAAAACCAAGCCCAAATATTATTGGACACCCTGAATGGGATTCCATTTAGTTGGGCAGGAAGAAGGGGGTATCGTGCACCCCCCGAAAATCAATTTCTAATTGATGTTTCTAGATTGGAAAAATACCATAGGAAACGATTTGCTATGTTAAAAAGTTGACAAAATGTCCCACATACTATTTTTATGCAAATTAGTGACGCCATTACTGGGAAATGTATATTACGCCATATATCAGCTAATAGTGCACATAGCTCAACGATTAAGGTGTCTAACCCCATGTTCTGTATGTTTGGCCATCACCCTCATAAGTAAATGAACCTTCCGAGGATAATTAAAAACCTTCCGCGGATAATTAAAAACCTTCCCCGGACAATTAAAAACCTTCCGCGGAGAATTATAACCTTCTGCAGAAGGTTTTTAATTGTCCGCGGAAGGTTTTTAATTATCCGCGAAAGATTTCTAATTGTCCGCGGAAAGTTATAATTCTCCGCGGAAGGTTTTTAATTATCCACGGAAGGTTTTTAATTGTCCGGGGAAGGTTTTTAATTATCCGCGGAAGGTTTTTAATTATCCTCGGAAGGTTCATTTACTTATGAGGGTGATGGCCAACCATAGTTCTGAGGGTCCAAGAGCATTATAAAACTATTCTTGAAGTGATCAGATGTGTCTAGCACATATTATTGTGCAAAATATTGCCGCCATTAACGAAAAGTCTATTTTTCGCAATTGCTCAGCCAATGTTAAAGATAACTGCATATAACAAGTTCCCAGACGAATGTTTTGAGGGTCAAAGAACATAGTAAAACTATTTTCAGAGCGATCTGACATGCCCATGAGAAGGCACTTGTATTTGTACTTGAGAACATGTTGTCCGACATAATGAGGTCCTATTGCTATAGTCATTGTACTTGCTCTATGTCGAAGAACTGAATGGCTATGATGAATCAGAACTATCAAGCTGAGAAACTGCTGAAACGGCTACAGAATAACCCAATAAAAAATCATGTCAAAGTCAAGAAAATCCCAAAGAGCACACATGTTGCCTTTCCATTCTGGCTCCTGCACAGTTCATTCTTGCTGATGCTCTTGCACAAGCTTACATTCTTGGAAGTGCGGATCAGTACCAGAACGCCATTATCATTTTAGTCGTAACATTATGTGGGCTTTCACAAGACCAATTTTGGCCACTATTAAAGATTCGACAATATGGAACTCAATTCTGAAAAGCTGACAACAACAAGATCAACATCACTTCGTCACAGGGAAAGGTAATCAGTTAAAATCCCATTCGCAACTATATTCATTGTTTTTTTTTCAAATGGTAAGCTGTGTCAACCTGTGTTACTATGTGAATCTATCATCTCAAGTCATCCAGTACCAGGAGCAAAGCAACCTGGCAACCCCGCTCCTTGTAAAGTCTAAATGAACCAATGGATTCGTAAGAGCTCATGACTTATGGCTGTACCTCCTTGGCTTTGGTCATCAAATGGCTTTTCCTTCTGGAAGACGCTACCTTAGACAATCTGCCATACCCCAAGGATTTGACGATTTGTTCATACAGGATGGCATGGCACTGCTCCATACCATTACCAACCTTCCCCCGACCTGTTATGAAGTATGCATACAGATACTCGATCAGACGGCGATCTCGATTGACAGTTATCATCCTGGGTCTATCAAAGCGCAGGAGAGGTTGAGACGTAGCAGCCCAGAGATCATTCTAGCTGGATCAACTCTCAGAAACAGTTATGTCAGTGATGCTTTATGGAGTGGTAAGCAGGCCGCTTCCAGGCTGGACAGAACAAATATGGCAGTCCTCATTGTGGAGGGTAGAATTCATCAATTTGTTAAAGCAGATAGCTAGGTAAGATTGTGTTATGTTACTAGTCTTGCTACTGCATTGTCCATCCCCATAATATTTTGTTTTAATCATGGCAAGTGTTGCAATTTATCAAAACACAGGTGGAGGTGCAGTACCAGACATATTTGTGATTCTACTGCATCATGCCCATTCAATCAATATGACTGTGTGACACAGGATCGGGGAAGCACAGACAGATTGTCGACATACAATTACCTGACGTAGCTGAGTTTCTCGGAGAAGACTATTAACGTACTGTGCCACTCCCCTCGGCTAATCTTTCTCCAGTGGAGAGGATTGAACCAGTTTATTCAAAGGCAAGGGTAAGGTGGGGCCACTTAAAAGCTGGAAAAAAATACCAGGTGCTACAAAACATTCAGGCAAATGAGTGACGACGTCAAACGTCAAACCTCAGGTGATGAAACAGCTGGGTCAGTTTACATACGTATCTGGTGTAAATCTCCTGTGAAATGAAATGAATCGGGCTTTAGGCCACCTTTGTGCACATGTAGGCTAAACTGGGCCTGGAAAACCTCCTGAGGATGGTGAGATGATCGAGATGACACTGTCCTCCAGACACAGGATTCGAGATTCGAGCCCTGGCGGTCTGAGGCCGAGCACGCTACCTCTCGGTCACGGAGGCTCCCCACAATACTAACTTTCACACGTGGATGGGGAAGAAACAATTTTGTTTCTTTCAAACCGCCGAGACCGGGAACCAAACCCCAGACTCTGGCGTGAAAGGCAGCGGTGCTAACCACTACCCTAGGGCCCCCGCCCAAATCTTCTGTGAAAGCCGTCCATATCAAGCTGCTCCACAAGATGGTGAGAGAAGACAAGAAGCTAAAGTCCAGAGTCGACCTGTTTCACCTAAACTGTACCAATCTACTTTGGAGCCACCGGGTTGCTTTGTGCATGTACGAGGAGCAACAGGGGTGGATGAAGACTGACCTGGGAGCCTTGGAACCACTGTGATCATGTTGTCCTGTCCTGTCAACCTCGCTAGTTGATCTCCTGGACGATGTTAATTGGGAAGGAGATGACCATGTTGATCATGAAGAATACGATGACACTTATGAATTTCGATGAAAGTGATGAGTAAATGGTTGCACTGGACCCTTCAGAATCATCTTATCAGTCCTAAATGTTCTGTTGCAAGTACAGCATGTTCTAGCATACATTCTACATACCACGTACTCAGCGGACCGAGCTCAGATGCGCACAAATCCTTTGCGTAATCATGTGTCCTAATCGAGGCCAAAGCAGGTTCGTCAACAGGGAGCCAGGTTGCTGAGAAGCTAAGGTGGGAAAGCCAGATCAAATAGGTGAGATTTAAGTAATTCCGGAATGGTTAAATTGTTTCGGCATTACGCATTGGCACAGGCACAGTTTCATAAGGCTAGGCCAGATATAGAGAAAGCTCTTGACCCAGTCTTACTTTTTATACGATGACCAACAAGTCGATTTGAAATTGTAGTGTATATATTTTGAGCATTTCGGACAAACAAGTAAGTCAGCCAGATATGCAGGCTGGTTGTAATTTAGGGTTCGGAAAGTTAATGTGCATGCTTTAAAATTATTGCGATATTTGACAGGAAGCCAATGTAATCGATTTAGAATAGGTACGGAACAACTAAAACGTGGGGGCCTTGGTTACCACTCTTGCAAGGCAGTTCTGAACGCGTTGTTATCTACATGTAGCGATATCTTTTTCTGGCATATTTTGGAAAAGTGAGTTACAATAATGTAACTTTCTACTGACCAGTGCCACTGCAATTTGCTTGGAAAGATCTAAGGACAGATTTTTTCGAATTCGACGCATGTCACGGATATAATAGAAGCATGCCCTACATGTTTGGGATGTCTTTTTTTGAGACATGTCTTTTCGGAAATCCTGTCAAATACTACACCAAGATTTTTGGCTGATGCAGGTGGATTTGTGTCTTGACCTGGAATTAAGCATGGGGAATTATTTAAGAATTCTTCTTGCTGAAGTTTGGTCCCAATGAGAAGAAAGTCTTACTAGGATTTAGCTTCAGCTTAGACCCTGTCATCCAGGCCGACACGGCCATTACACAATGTTGAAACTTCTCAAGAGATAGAGACATGTAAATTCGAGTATCATCGGCATAAAGATGGTGGTTTATGTCAAAACTGGAGATAAAAGTGCCGAGTGGTGTAGTGCATAGGATAAAAAGCACTGGTCCCAGCACAGAGCCCTGTTGAACTCCATATACGATTGTGACTTATCTGATAGACGGTCTTTAATTTTTACGGATTGGTGAAGAAGAAAACCAAATTTGACCCTACCCAGATGTAGATGTTCCATCCCAATCTGAAAGTCTATTTGGTAATGTAGCATGGTCAATGGTGGTCAGAGCTTAACTTCACCCTTGTCCATACTAATAATGATATAGTTATGTACTTTCAGTAGAGCTGATTCTGTACAATGATGTTTCCTGTACGCTGATTGTAATGGATTAGATAAATGGTTATTTTTTTATATGAGCTTGCAGCCGATCGGCTACTACCTTTTCTAAGATTTTGGAAATGAAACTGACGTAGGATACAGGCCTGTAATTTTTCAGTTCGTTTAGGAATATGTTTTTTTTTAAGTACATTGTAGTGGTCTTATATGAGCTTCTTTGAATTGGTAATTATATCAATATTATTATATCAGTGATGGGAGTTACCCCATTCATACAAGCACGCTTGTATGAATGGGGTCCAGATCACATGATTTTGACTATGAGCTCAAAATAAGCTTCCTAATTTCATGTTCTGTCGCACGCCCAAAGAGTTTATTTTGGATCTAATTTCTGTTTCTTGCACTGATGGAATATTATGTACTTTAACTGGGAATTTGTAACTGATAGTTACAATTTCATCCACAAAATCTTTAGAAAAATGTATAGTGTTAATATGTGGTAGAACGTGCTAGTATACATTCTAGGATACATCCTACAAAATTTTCATGTAGAGCCTACTGGGACACATCATAGTGTTATTATGTGCTAGGACATACTAATGTGCATCCTGGCATACATTCTACAACATATCGTGTACTAGGACATAGTGTTAGTATATTATTAGACAGGTAGAAAATCTCATAATTGTGCTTTCTTAAAATTCTAGCGGCATTTTGTCGGAAAAGTGCAGAAATTCTTTTTTTTACACAATTCGAGTGTGCTGAATTCAAAGCTGGTGTATGACAAGCTGTACGGGTACTCTAAGTGCTCCTAAATTGCAATAAAAAAATTCCCGCCAAAATGGTAAAGTTATTCACACATCTACAAAGCAAACACCTTATGAATCTTGTTATGGCCCAAAATAGCGTTTGTAACACTAACAATTATTTTGAGTTTATGTTAAATTCTTAGAGAGTATTTTGGTAACGGATTGATTTTGTTGTACTGTTATGTGAAGCCATTTGTAAGGGTTTAAATCAAATAAAGCCCACAATTGAAATCCCTTGAATGGTCTAGCCATGGTAAAATGAAAAAATGTTGAAAAAACCCAATGTTACTAATTAAGTATTGTAATGAACTCTTATATATGTGTAGAATATGTGTAATTGGCGTGTGAACACACACTGGTCCTATATTCCCCTATTATCACTCAAGCTAAACAGTCTAGCAATAGAAATATTAGAGAATATAAGACTGCAGATCCATAATTTTCTCCCCTTTTTTCGTGTTGCAGTCAATCATCAAAATACCATGTCAGCGACATGTATTTTGTAAATGAATTAAATTATTTAAACTAATAAAATCTATTGTCTTGTGTCGTCTCTATTGAGATGGATGGCCCAGGGGCGGATCCAGGAGGGGGGTCACGGGGTCCTGACCCCCTTTCAAAAATCTAGAATAGAAAGGCCTAAACAACGTTATTCGTCACTCAACATTTCAAAATGTTCCCAGGTGGTGCTTCGAACCTAGCTGAGCTCCCCCTTTCAAATCTCGGGATCCGCCCCTGGATGCATTTGCAAAATAGTAATGTAAGACTAAGTATATATCAGACGACATCATTTTACATTAAATTCTCTAAAAGCTGTTGGTAAGTCTCACACACGTAAAAAACTGTGAAGAATTACTCCAAACACTTTTTGGCCCAAGTGTGGTATTTTACCCCTATTTAAATAACAACGGAACGTTGGGCGGTGATTGGTGTGATTCCGTCATGTGATAGATTGTGAGACCGTGAATTTGTCGGGGGTATAATATACTTTGGCCCAATGTTGTTATCAACATAATTTATGTTTGATATTTTGCTTACATGCCATGTGAGCATATGAAGATATGGAGGCAGTATTAAACCTGAAGAGAGGCAGTACCACTGATCTGGCGCAGTGCATTGTTCGTCAAAAGAAGACTCGGGAGAGAGTGTCATGCGCCAGTGAGAAAGGTTTAGTCAAGTTGAAGGAATCGGCACAAGAGAAAAAGAAACACAGAGATGTTACTAACAGAGCGGCCATTGACGGCATTTCTTCTGTGTTTGGTAGTCAGCTCCACTGGTTTGGCACAAATCTTGCTATTCTACCTTCACTAGCCCTACTCATATATCACGAGTGCATAACAAAATGAAGCTGCACTATCTGCTGCCAGTAGAACAACTACCACGCCAGATACAACACCAACATCATTGCCGTCCACAAGAAGTTCCACGCATCAAATGAACTGGGAAGCTTGCATGTTTTGCCAGAATGCCAGTGATTATATGTCTAAGATGTCATATGTGACAACACTGAAGATGAGCACATTCTAGACTCATCACGATTTGACCAGCTTGCAAACATACGTCTTTCTGGAATTATCGACTTAATAGCTTCAGAAGGAAAATATCATGGCACTTGCTACAAACAGTTCATACGAGACACATCTAAAAAAAAGGAGAGCTCAAAAACAACTGATGCTGCTATGCTATGGCTTACAGATGAGCTGCGGTGTGCAGCTGATCAAGGTCTGGTGTTAGAACTGACAGAAGTTTGGAGACATTATTCCAGCCAAAAGATGATGGGTTTTTGGAGATGGTTCATGTTGCGCTAATGCTAAGATCTGATATAATGGCCCAACCTAGGTATGAAGGGTTCAACGTTAATGAAGATGATGCCATATCATGTGTTCCAGATAATGTGTACATGTTCCTGCGTCTGCTGTTTGGAGGACAGACTCTCCTTCATGATGAGCCAGTTACAGATGAGGACAACATTACATCGAAGAATGAATGTCAACTGAAAAATATAATTTTGAGTATTGGCCAGGACTTGGTGTACAATGTCAGTGGAGGTAAAACGTGGACTCCTAAGCATTTAGGGCTTGCATGTACTTTACACCAGGCTACAAGATCTAAAGGATTGGTGCAGCTTTTCCATAATGCTGGACATATTATTAGTTAGGATAGTGTTCTACAAGTTGATACAGCCCTGACAGAAAATACGATGAAATCCATGAGCATCAATACTGGAGTTGTGATACCACCTAAACTTATAAACAACAGATTTTTCCATTTCAGCTGTGACAACATTGATATTAGTGATAGCAGTGTGGATGGAAAAGATACCTTTCATGCCACACAGGTTACTCCTTGGCATTCCATGCCCTGACAGGCAGTGGTGTCACGTCCTTTCTATCAGGCCACAGCAACAAAACAGCATGGAAGGTCTTTGAACAGCACCAGGAGCTTCTGAAAGAACTGGGAAAAGGTAATCTAGCCAAAGAGACCTTTGCGAAGACAGAGAAGTTTGTATGTAGACTGTACAGCACACAAGATGTTACGACAGTGGATAAGGCCCGCTCCCAATTGTTTATGAGTCCTTGCCCCCAACGAGTGATGCACTGTCTTTCCATATAATGCGGTCACACTATCAGGCAACAGTGTGGAGACAGGCACATGTGAATTATACTGACATATCACCTCCCCAGGATATGGGCTGGAAAGAGGAAGATGGGAAGATACTGCCAGTATTGATGGCTCTGCCCCCAGTTCCCGAAGCTGTCTTGAACTCATTTTATGTGGGTGCACCACCGCGTGTCGCATTTATGTCGCAATAATTAGACATTCATGAATATTGGAAATTATTGACTTCTCACACCATACTGTATTCATCAGAAATAGCCATCATTTGTATGGATCATTGGTTGACTGATTAGTATAGCTTTGTGTATATATAGTTTAGCTGTGTTTTTTCACTGGTAATGCTTTGTTTTTATCAGCATAGTTTCTGGTATTCGTCGCGTGTTATTTATTGACCGAACATTTCATTATTCCCATCAGTATTACTTCTGATTTTAGTTTGATTTTTATATATTTTTATGGTAAGGTTATTGTTTCTATCAATATTTATCACAAATGGTACAGCTAATAAGCAAATGTGTTAATTTCCTGTGGCCATATTTTTTTTCTATCAGGATTATGATACGTACACCATTGTTCAGTATTATAGATTTCCTATGTCCATGTTATTGGTTCTGTCAGTATTACTCTGCAGTAATAATATAAGTTAGTTGTGATATAATTATACTTATGGTATGGCTTGAATGTTTATGTTAATGGTACTAATGCTACTTCAGTATTGTTAGTTTGGCCATGTTTTTGTTTCTATTAAGTTTACAAGGGGTATTACTATTACTTCTCAGTATTATTCATTTATTTAGCAAAGTGACTGTTTATATCAGTATTATTCTTGGTAGTATAGAGTGGCATCATAACTAGGCCTACTAATATTTAATATGTTATCAGCTGAATGATTACAAAGCTCTATGCTCTAATCAATGTAGTGTGTTTTATTTGCTGCTAGTGGCACTAGTTATTGGTAATTGAAATAATTTCGCAGGATAACGTAGTGTTGAAACATGCAGACATATGAATCATATAGCTGGATGTCTGCATACAAGTGTGTAGTTTGTCAACACAGGTAAATGTAACAAGTAAAACATTTCAATGGAGAAAAACAAACTGTACAAGAATCAACCGATTTTCATTCTTCAAGTCTTAACAATTACCATTGAATTTTCAGTTTAGAATTTGACGCATGAATATAATAATCTTACCTGGCTACAGTAAATACACAGGGAAACGTTTTTTTGTCATTACCAAGACTTTGTATGTGTTTTAGAACACATTCCGCAGAATTACATTTTGTATTACGATGCTTGAAGTTGTAGTGTTCGGAGAAATAGTAAAAAACGTAATATTTTGGCGGCCATTTTGTTTTTACTCAATTTGAATGTTTTTCAATGTTCTGTCTGCTTGTCATACACCAAAATTGGATTCAGTGCCCCTTAATTATGTTAAAAAAGTGGTATGACAACTTTTCCGCACAAATGCCTCTAGGTTTTTGATTTCCTCAAAACCTGTCCTGTCTATATGGTGTTATTGAACCTTCAGAAACACACTAGGTATAGATAGATAGCGTGTGCAGTTATCAGTTTTTATACGCTAATGATGGCACTAATGTGCATACTATCACATGCCTCGTACATATCTGATCTCTTGATTATTAATATTTGTATATACGTTGAGCATTAGAACATACGTCTAGACGCTTTATGTCCTCATAATAAATGAATGAATGACTATAGGCCTAATGCAGTTATCATCGATATCCGCAGAGATATGGGGAAACTAAGATTTTTCACTAATGGCGGCGATACTTGGCACGCTAGCATTTTTCAGACACATCTGATCACTTCAAGAATAGTTTTATAATGATCTTTGACCCTCAAACCATGGAGTTAGGCCCTTAATTGTTGAGCTATGTGCAATATTAGCCGAGATATGGCGAAATATACATTTTCCAGCAATGGCGTGACTAATTTGCATAAAAATGGTAGTGGGACATTTTGTCAACTTTTTAACATAGCAAATCGTTTTCTATGGTATTTTTCCATTCTAGAAACATCAATTAGAAATTGATTTCCGGGGGGGGGGGGGGGTGCACGATACCCCTTCTTCCTACTAGACTAATTTGACAAAAAATATATAGCTATTTAAACCTCAGAGGGTACGCCTGAAATTTGAAGTCTAAAATTCCAGTTCAGAATGGCTGCCAAAAATCTCATACGAGAAATTCCAGTCAGTCTGTCATAATAAAAATGGCCGCCACAAAATTTCATAAAACCAAGCTCAAATATTAGTTACTCGAAAAGCCACAATTCATGTCTAGTTGGCTTTGTTATCACGTTTACCTTATTGTACCACTGTATTCATTGACCCTACAATGTAGGTTTAGCCAATATAATAAAGACCGGTCTCCAGAGAAACACCTATTATTTTTAAGGTGGCCATATTGAAAATCAAAGATGGCCACATTAAGGTTGCGCTATACTTATTGAAGTGTTATCGATAGACTTTTCAAATAATAATCAGCGACAGCATTATATGTGGACTAGAGTAAGCAACTAGACTGTTGATTCGTAATCCTTGAAGTGCTAATCTCCTCTATGGCCGTTTCAGCCTTTTTATTTGTCCCCCAAACAGGATAATTTGAAGAAAACATGTAATGTAAATTTGCTAGATCAACATGTTTTGTCTCAAATTGTGCAGATATATTACCAACTTAATGTGGTAATAATTTCAATTACATAATGTAGCGCAGTAAGGATTAATGTCTTGCAAGTAATGGACTTCGCAATTTTGTTATTCCCCCTTTCGTTTTAACAATCTAAACATATGGTAAATCAATGTGACTATCTTACGGTGGGTGTATATACACATAGTCGCATTCCTGCCTCCAAGGAGATGAAAGCAAGCTGTGATAAAAAAGACAACGTCGACAAAGCTAAGAAAATAAGGAACATCAAACACTTTCTAACTAGAATAATTTATTCCCTGGTAGAAAAAGGTAGTTCACCTTAAGCAACCCCCTACAGGTTTCTCTGTTGTTGTTTGTGGTGGGGTATTGCAGGGGGTCACGACGCTCAGTTTCCGGTGCCATCCAACATCTGTGGCCAAGAGGGCATACAATAATGATGAGCTGGGCTGTTGCTGTGAGGATGCCACATCATTATTCAACAGAGTGTATATTATTACGGTGTGCCAGCTGGATGAAGTCTTTGTAGACCTGCTGGCTAGTTTACCAAGTACCCGGTGAACACGAGGCCTGATGTCGGAATCATGTTCAGTGCTGCCACAATACTTTTTTTTAAGTATACATGTCATACTTTCTTTATCAAAAATGCCTGGACTGACTAAATCCACCAACATCTGTTTGGTCTGAATAAACATCCAGAAATGCACTCCGGCCTAAGCATTTTTTGTTGTTAGTATTTTATGATACCAACAGCAGGGGGAATCCTCGTGTTGTCTGGTTAATTACTTGGTAAATGAGCAAACATGTCGTTCAAATGTTTAAACAGCTTTTGGTCGCAGACATTGATAACAGCAACTGGGAACCCACTTGTGCAGAGTCAAGGTCAAATACAAGGCTATGTTGGGCAGGTAAGTGAATATCTGTGATCAAGGCAATCTTGTCATTATTACTAAAGAAACAAGTTCATTTGAAAGAAACCCAGGTGGAGCCTTGTAAGTGACATATAATAAGCATATCAGTGAATCATACATTATTTCACCCCCTAAAGTTTCTCGATTTCTTATGTCCGTTTTATCTCAAGGAATACAGCTGACCTACAGATACTCAACTAGGTTACAGTACAAATTATTCTAACTGATAAGGAAAGGAATACATCATTTTAAAGCTGCACAAAAATTAGCCAAGCCGTCAAGAGGTTGTGTAGATTACAGTCTAAATGAGAATATCCTCAGATTCCTTGCATGTTGACTCAACATACACTTACAGAGCGAAATTTAAATTTACACTTTTATCCCAGAAAGGCATAGAAGTTTGCAAAAAATAAAAATGTTGTGAATATTTAATAACGAAATACCCATTCACTGCTCTGTTTAAACATTGAAATGATCAAATTTTGATCTTTTAGCAGGCACAATTTTTTGCAAATATAATCAAAGCAATAGAAAGATTTTACATCATAAATTACACACGGTTATTATTATTAGATCATTGTAACAGGCACCCTATACTCAGAAACCTATTATTAAGGGCTTGCTGATAGCTACACACATATTATTAAGACATGTTTTTTTTTACATTGTGAATGAGGATATACTATTCTGTAGACTTATCACTAAGAATAAAAATTGGAGAATAACAAACTAGATTCTAGAAGGTACAACGTGGCTGCCGAGTTAAAGATTAAGAGGTAGTTTTTACCGTGCTGTCCTGCTGTAGGGCCCAGCAAACACGAGACTCTGACCCAATGTGGGCTTGATGTTGGACCAGCGTGGTAGACGCTGTTCCAACATTAAGCCCACATGGATCAGCGTCTTTTTCTGGGAGAGTCACAGAAGACCCAATTGTAGAGACAGGCTGCATGGTGCCTGTGCACACCAGGGTCAGAATAGAGCAAGAGTATGCTCAATGCATACACCAGTGACAATGGTAACAACGGAGGAGCAGACACTACGGAAATATACAACTGGAACTACAGCACTAGCCACTTCTGCTACAAGGTGTCAAAACATTGGTAGTTAACATAGCATATTATTTATATCAGAGATACATGGATCGACCCCGCAGAATTAACTACAAGGCGATACAGGCAAATCTGTCGGTGGCTTGTATTAATTATTAATGCTTAAACTACGTGACAAAGAAAACAGATTGATCGCCATCTATCGAGAGATAGCACAAAAACAATATATTCCATCATTTGGTGTGAGGCGTCAACGAAGTGGCATTTCCATGAAAAAGCCAATGAATAAATCTTCGTCCTCAACATCTACAGACTCCTACATATTGCATACGTGCAAAATGTAGGTAACTTGTCTCATAAAAAAGAAAATCAGATCTTTCTTGAAATGAAATTCTTTCAACTAAACAGGTATTTTAAGAAAAAACAAAAAACACTGATATTAAACATTAGACAAGGAAAAATTATTTCTTTGCTCAGGCAAGGTGCTGGTATGTGGAGATGATGCTTATTAGCATGTTATCATGAGGGTGACTGGGGGATTTTAAGCTCTAGTGAAGGTAAAGAATGAAAGAGAGCACAGATGATGTGTGCTTGTTTCAAGTGAGAACCAAAAAACAATTGGTAAATGCAACGTTTCAGTTTTAACTAAAGAAAAGAATAGAGCGGAGATAAATTAATAACTTGGGTTTCTTACCACAAGATGATCCTGAAGGTGCAATAATTTCAACTATTAATTTATTTAAACTTGTACTTCCAGTCTCCATTTTGTAGCACCTTGTGTGATGAAACAATATCACATTACAATAAAACACGAACATGTTTTTTACACAAGTTGGTTCTAAACCTTTTTTTTTAGTATTTTATCTATGCCAAAATTCAACGCATCAAAATAAAAAAACAGCTAAGTGGTAGTTTTTTCATAGTGATTCTATACCCCTTTGTTATTCATTAAACTCAATTGTCAATATCCGGTTTGCTCAGTGGGCGGGAATTACATTACTGATCTCCTAACTTGATAGACAGACAGGTGAATTGTGCATGTAAAAAAGGCATCAAAATGACCTCCCTTTAAAGTCTAGCTGTGGATTGTGGATAATCTTCTCTCCAGGTTGCAAGGTGTACCTGTTATTCCAGTCTGTGGGGAAGGATATCATCCTAGTGTGATCAAACCAGCCTAATATTATATATAATATAATATATATATATTATATATATTTATATTATATGTAGATATATGACTGCGTCATTTTTAGGTGAAATAAATTTGGCAAAAAACCTGATTGGGTCTCCAAACCTTTGAAAGTTTGAAGTCACAGAAATACTCAGTGGTAGCTAGGCAGATGTAAATAGCTTATCAGAACTAACAAACTGGATTGTTGCCATGCCAGATAACTCCTACGCAAAGCAATAGACAACAACCTGTGCTAGAAGGGATTTGCATACAACCACGGCGGCAAATTAGTATCAGGTATCCTAAGCTGTTGTGAGCAGATGACTTGGTATGCAAAATCTGTTTGATTTTATTTGGATGGCCTTAGTACTGTAGCAAACTGATTTTGTGTTAGCTGTTGGTAGGGGGCTCTCAAATAGCTGTGAGCTCGCACTATTAGGTAGTCTGGGCCAGGTTTCTTTTTTTATAAATCTTTTTGTGTATAATGCCGCTTCATACATTAAGGTAAAAATATAACAAAAAAGATTTTCAACAAGTATCAAAAATAAACTTTACGCTTTTTACAAAAAAAGACCATAGTACATGATCAACATCAACAATGGCCCATCTAAAATTCCTGCTCATAAACTCAATAAGCTCTTCGCATTATATAAATATAATAATTCATACAAACTCCCCTCGTGGAATCTCTACTTCCATGAACATACATCACAAAAATGCAACCTTGGAGGTAATCCGTTGACATTCACAAAGTAAACAAATTCGTACACCCCTCCCATCCCTGAAATGCATATCCCTGCAACTGTCGTTCACAAGATTAAAACATCCTGCGATTTTGATGCCTTTGTTCACGACTTCATATTCCACAACCTCGAGCAAACGCGACGCTGAGCCACATATTGTGGGTACAAAAAATACCCTGAGACCAACTTCGCCCAGTCCATCGGGAGATTCCTCCAAAAAATTTGGGCACAAGTGTTTCAAGTTTCCTCCTTGATTTTCCGATCATACAGAAGAAAGCTTCAGGTCTCAATTTAGTCCACAATGTCAAACTGTTGTGTTTTGTTTGACTGTCTTTGGTCTGGTGGTAGAGGTAATCGTGGGTGTGGCAGAGGTGGGTAGTCAATCACTGATTTTGTCCTTGTCCTGGTCCAGGTGGAGGTCCTCGTGGACCACGTCTACGCTGCTGTGGAGGTGGTGGGGGAGGTACTCCCATCAAAGCCTGCTGTGACAAACCCTGAGTCACAAGCCCTCTAATACCACTAATGGCATTCTGAAAACAAAAACGTATCACAACATATCAAACCCTAAAGCACAAAGCACGACTATAGGCGTTTTTAGTCTGTTTTATAAGCAAGTTTTGTTACTGGGAAGGAAAAGAGTGCTTAAACATCTAGATTTGCAATAGTTTGGTTTCAAATAAAAAAAATGAGTAATTTTCACCTACTTTTGTAGGACACAACTTGTGTCGGTGATAATTTTCATTAGATAACCTAACTATCTAAATTTGTAACATTTGGTATCATAAAGTGAAGAAATGCAATTTTTACCTACTTTTGTAGGTCATAAACATAAAGAGGGTGAAACCTTAAATTAGGTAACCTAGTGGTTTAAGGGGTAAACATAGGTAATTATTGGCTACTAAATACTTTTTTATCATCAATTTTGAATTTAATGGTTACTATACATGTGTGTACTCCTTAGATTTTAGTTTAATTCAAGACAGTTTTGACTGTACCGAATATCAAACATACAATCCAGATGGGAAAATGCTTACCACTGATTATCCCCGGTTACTACTTAATCACAACATACAATCTTTTCAGACAAGACTTACCTGTGTTGCAATACATTGTCCAAATATTTCTACCACCACATCATCACCTTGGTTCTCTGGGGGTTCAGGTAATTTTATCATGGCACCAGTTTTACGTTGTAGTTCTCGAACCTAAAGCAAACAATTATTGAAGTCAATGCCAGCTAAGAAGAAGTTGTGTTGCTCAGTAAGGATTTTGATCATTTAAAATAATATAATTTTCAATGATAAGGAATCATTTTATAAATGCACTTACATTTTTGCCACCTTTTCCTATAACTCGACCCACCACAGATTTGGGTACTTTTATTGATGTGCGAAGACGAACGTCATCACTACCAGCGAATCCTTCCTGCTTTAACTTGTCATAAACCAGGAAACTTGCCTAAAACAGGTCAGAATGGTACAAGTAAAAATACAACATTTACATGGGAGCATTTTAACCTTTATCCACGATAACAACTTTTTTTTTTTTAATATCTAATTAGTCTACCAAAATACTAATTAGGAATGAAATGTGTGTCTAAACATCAAGATATGCAAATATTTGTGCTCAAATTAAACAAATATGGATAATTTTCAACCACTTGAGGTTGTGGGTCGTGGTAGCGAGACAACTGGCTGAAAATTTTAATATATTAACTTAGCAGGATAAGGGTTAAATCATATTTTTAATTATAAACCATCCTTATTATCTAATCCTGTCAAGATTAACAATTCCTCACCGTCCAAATGGCATCGGGTCCACCTTTAATTGTGACAGTTCTTTCTGCTGCAGGATCTTTGTCGGGAGCATTGTCCTTCTTGGGGTCGATTGTGACGTAGGCATGAGAATCCTGAATGATGGTCTTGATATTGGAACCTCCTGAGCCTATAATGGCACCAACAGAAGAGTCTGGTACACTGATTTGTACCTGTTCAAGTGGCTGTGGGTGTTGTCCCATGTGTTGTTGCTGATTGACGTTTCTGTACATTCCCCCAGTATTATTTCCGCCGCCATAATAGCCTTGGTTACCTTGTGCTCCAGCCACATTCTCAGATCCCTGTAACACAAATATTGATAATCATTGACCGGCTAAAAATACGGTAGTCTAGGTTTTAATCAGCTTTTTATACTTTAATAATCATATCTGATGATTTTTTGTCAACCTAAATCATGAATTACAAAAATAACGGTTGTGTTGGTAAAAGTGGTACAGAAGACATTTCCAAGTAGGTGTACATTCAAATGGCTGGCAATCAGCACACATCCCTGTCGGGCAGGAGACAGGAGGGGATAACTTTTAAAATACTGTTAAGCAGATTTCAGGTCAAGCTTTAGAGAAATAAGAATTACATTGTAGTTAAAAAGAGTGATTGTCTGTCATGACAAGAAAGAAATAAAAAAATCTTGATTTTCCATTTTTATTTCAAATTAGGCCAGCTGCATCCATAAACCATTATCAAATAGGTGTGGCTTAAGTATATGTTATAGAGACCAACCATCATTCCACCATAGGGTCCTTGTCTCATTCCTGGATACATGTTTCCTTGTACCATAGGCATACCCATTGGGTGTTGCATCATCATATTCTACAATACACAAGTAAAATGCATCAAACATGCACAATTATATACTCGTACATACTAACAGTATTTAGTAATACATGTCATATCATATTAGCAAGAAAATATTAAAACATGAACTAGATATAGCCTCAGCCTATTGTCCACTGGTCATTTACAATATTTCAAAAGAAAATGGTACCCTATATACTGAGAAGTGGTGTGATTTGTACATTTCAACTGACTTGTTCTAAGTTATCTTCTAAAAATATAAAAAAATAGACAGAAGCACATCAAGTTGTAGATGATCATAATATGTGCATTATAATCTGTGGGTTTGAGAACATTTAACAGCAACACTACTTACAGATGAAGCTTCTTTTGCTTCTCGTTCCAGAAACTCTCTAATTTTCGCTGAAATGGCAGCTTCTGCAGAGCATTGGCTGTCCAAGTTACCTCTAATAGTGACAACACGATCAGGATAAAGAGCTGGGGCATCTTGATAGCTGTGACATTGAAAATAAATAGACAATCGGTGTATTGTTCATCTTCTGTGTTATAAATAATCATAAAAAAGTTCATTTACTGTGACTTGTCCACAGTATAGTCAAAATGTAACACAATCATAAAAAGCTGTTAACCATAGTTTATAGTGAATGGTTGAAATATATTTATTAGCGATTCATACATACAGTAGTTATAAATACAAGTTGATAAATTTAAAACCTCACCTCATTTCACCGACTGGTCCTGTTAATTGTGTACTGAAAAAGAAATGTAGATAAGCTCAGTATATGCATCATATTATATGAGCAACTAGAAATGTGAACCATCAGAATCAGTTGCACTCTAAAATGAGTTAATAATATTGTGACGGTTAATTTACAATACAGTAAATTATAAATCGATTTTAAAGAATATCATCTTCCGCTTTATAATCTTTTAAATTGTTTAAAACTTATGAAATACTTTTATTCTACCCAAAGTTATAGATTTTAAACATTTGAAACGATGGTTGTTCAAGTCAAACCTTAAAAAAAAATTTAGTACACTTTAATGCTATTATTATTAATAGGCTCATCTGGTGAGCTCGTAGGGTGATTGGCTGCTAAGTTTCACTAACATTAGAACACAAATCCAATGACGCTTAGGAGGGAAAACTTATTATGTCTGAATGCAGTCATTTTGAATAGGATGGCGAGTATAGCACCACGTTTGAAAACAGTCAAATAAATATCCACGAGTCCCCTACTTGGAACAACCAGTGGAGGGAGGATTCCTAATTACAGGAAAATGTGCAAAATAGTTATGTTTCACACTAATGTCATGCAAAGGCAAACCGCGTTAACCATTGCAACACTGAAATATTTTTGCATAAACCATAGATAAAAGGGTTTTAATTTGAAATTACCATAGATGTCTTATTTCTTTCCGCTTTATTTGAATCCCCATTTAATGGGTCTGCGGCCATTTTAATTTTTAAAATAATTTCAAGGCTGGAGTGACTAGATGTCAGATTCTGGATTTGAAGTCGGTCCCCACACTGAAATGGTTAATCACAGACTTTCATTCTCACAATTAGGCTTAGGGCTTATTGTTGTTAGCATTTACACAGGCCTGACAGAAGAATAATACAGTACTTACTTTGATATATTTATATTAGCACCAGTGTCCTGTCTGAGTTTATTGATCACTTTGCCTTCTCTGCCAATAAGTCGCCCGCAGAAATGGTTGTCAACAAGTAGTTTTAATATCACCTCACTAAAAATAAATGATTACATATTGCATTTCAACAGAGAATAGAACAAACAAATTCTATTGATGCAGTTATTTTACAAATAATCTTCCCATTTTAGCCCTTGTGTTGCTAAATTGATCACGTTTTCATTTTTATTTACTTAAACCTCGAATTGCCAAATTTAGCTTTAAATGAGGGAAAATATTTAGAACATCGACATCTCATTGTGATGACTAGCCTGTAACAGGTTGTACTGCAAGACACACCCACCTAAATGTGTTCATTTTTGTGCGCACACATTTCAATTTACAACCTTTTCAAAATTTCCTCAAGTCGAGAACCAGGAATAAAAAGAAAAACTAGAATTTTGTAGAATTTAAAAATGAGAGTGTGGGTACAGACAAGAAAAAAGGCAGGTCTGAAAGTAAAATAAGAAAAAAGTATAGGTCTGAACGGCCCTAACTTGGCTATTATTAAATTGCGAGATTTTCATCAGCAATTTGGTGAATTCCTTACCCATACATTTTCCATGACAAAAGTTAATCATTTTGATCATTTCGATAATTGAATTGCAATACATTACATTATAAATTAATATATTACACTATTAGTATTAATATATTAAATAATTAGAATAAGTAATTACTGCCTGAAAATGTCTTAAAGTAGTGTTAAAAAATACCGTGCAAGCACTCAAATACCCCTCGGCTGATGCAGTGACTCTATATACGCCAGGTTTGAAGGCAATTAATTGAAAATAAAAAGATTTATTAAAATTGATAAAACCAAAATGGCCGCCGCAGCCTCGTTTTCAGTCTCACATGAAAATGTACAATACTAATCATATACGCCGAAAACTACAAGGTTTGGAGGGAATTCTAAAAAAAAAAGTTGAAAAAAAAATTAGTCGCCAGGTGGCGGCCATTTTGATTATCGGTGGAAAGCTGAAATTCTAATCAGGTCATCTCCATACTCATGGGTAACTTCACATAAAAAATTGTAGAGATACAATACTAATTTTTCAAGTTATCGGGTTAACAAGGAATTATTCAATTAAAAAATCAATATGGCCGCCATAGCCTCGTTTTCAGTCGCACACGAAAACGGGCAATGCCAAAAGGCTCGCAGACCCTGAAAACCTATAAAAAATTGGTGAGATACAATAATTATTTTTCAAGAATTATTTCTTCAAGTTATCGCGTTGACAAGATTATTTTCAAATCTTTGACCTTGACCTTTGACATTGGAAAAAAGTGCTGGGAGGGGTTGAATGAATTTAATCTGTTGCACGATGTTGGTGTAGTAGCCAAAAGAGTGGGTGCGGCGGCGGCGCACGAAGGGGACGACAATACCCCTTCGGGTCCAACGGGCCGAGGGGTAAAAATGGTTAACCAAAGATGATCACTTACCCATAATTTGTGGATGCTGCCTCTTGAAGCATGACTTTCATTATCTCTTTGCATGCATTGGAACAGTTGTCCGGCTGCCCGTAAATGGAAATGACCTGAAATTGAAAGGGCTACAAACTACTCGCAAATCCTCCAGATTGATAAATTTTAAAACAAAACTACTATCCTTAATTCAGTGTGCATTAATTAGTGATATCACTGATGAGCAAATATGATCAAACAATCATTTGATACACCAATCATGATGAAACAATTATAAATATCAATAATCAATTATCTCTGAAAAAACAAAGCATGGACTGATTAACAGTACTTTTAAAAAATTGCATATCTGAAACTGAAATGTATTTATTTATATTAATCCACAACACCTATTAAGCAGTCCCACAGTCTAGGCTGCTGTATAGTTTAAAACACGATCGCTGGACCCAGCAAATAGGAAATGGGTGAATGTTTCAAGTGCATCTAGGTCGAGTTGATACAAGTTTTTATATTTTACACCCACATAAATGAACATACTCTCAAGTGTCGAATAAACATGATACCTACAGGAAGAAAAATAATTACCTGTAAAACTACTAACTGTAAAATTACCAGTATAAATTGTATGACAAAAGAACGCATATTTTCTCAAAATTGTGACTTTTACCTGGTGTTATTACTCTTTAACAATATTACATGTTAAAGGAAAATGCAATAGTTTGATGTAGCAAACACCTAACTAGTTTATTTGTGTAAATCTAATAACATTTTAGATCTCATCAATTGGCCCGTGAAAAAAAATCAATAAAGGTATCGTTTGCAATAGGCTCATAAGCTAAAAAAATAACCTTGCTGGTATGTTTATTTGGCACTTGAGAGTAAAATCTTCACTCGACCGATTACCTGTGATCATCAGTTGTTTACACCAAACAATTCTAATTGGTTGTCTTGATATTAAAAAGACGTATCTGCTGAATTGATCATCGATAATGGAATTCCAACCAATTTCTCATCACTACGGTATATGCCACTGATCTGGCAAAATGTGCCTTTTTACCCTTTAACCGCCCGTGCCGAATATATTTGGGTTTTCTTTTTTTATTAGCACATTAAGTACCACTATTAAACATGGTAAAAATAAAATGTGACATTACACAGCAATATTTGAAAACAGTTGACCTCCATTTTGTCAAATCTGAATGATTTTCACTCACAAGTTGTGGATCGCGTCAGTGAGACAACTTCAAGTGCGTGAAAATTCAGATTGACTAATTTGGCAGTTAAGTCACCATTTGACAACCAATGATTATGGTCAAAAAGAATATTTTTTTACTAGATAAAATTAGTCCACTTTGTGTTTTGTGAAAAGTGTACAAATTGCCTTTTTGAACTTCAAAGGCTATTTTTTCAAGATCATGCAGTTTTTGGAGTAAGCATGCTAGAGAGTTGTGCTATATATATTGTTTTAAAAGATAAGTTTTTGTAAATTCATTATCTGGTGATAACTCCAATATTAAAATCAGAAAATTGTGACTCATTTGGCCAGATCAGGTCACATATAAATTTGTCAATATTAAAAAAAACATCTATACAATTCAAAACAAGCCATCAAGACATTGTAGTTATGGTTCCCCTGCCTAGTCAGCAAATCACTTACTTTACAATTCATCCCACTCTCTGATACTCTCCTCTCTTTTATTATTATTACTACATGTACCAATTTCTGCCAAGTCTTGCTACCAACGCTATACATTTTAATGTAAAATTTAATATTTAAAATTAGGTTTAATGAGGATTGGAATTGGGGAATTATCACAATTATCTATGTTATTGAAATAAACTATATTTCTCGCAATGTTTCTCATTTGGTCAAATTTTGGTATTTCATGCATCATTTAACTATGATGAGAAAAAAAGTATCATGAGATGTACATGTAAGGTGATGGTACAGCTTCATTAAAATGACCGATTTATTAAACTTAAGCCACATCAGCTTAGCTTTATACATAGAAATTTGAAGTAAATCGGGAAATAGATTAAGTTAAATCTCATCAAACATTCAACCACCAAATAATGAGAATAATGTTTGAAGATTGAAAGTAGAAACACAAACTTATCAATATATTAGTAAACTTAGCACTATGTGAAAAATACCTCGGAACTCAATAGGTGTAACATTTTGCATAAAAATAATAAGACGATGTAACAGTACAATGACAATGAGACATGTGAGCAAAAGAGCAAACAAGCACAATGTATCTGGTTGGCAGTTGGCATTACAGTGCATTTTACAAGCAAAAGAGTGGTAATATATCATCAGTGCACAGTAGTTGACTAGCATTTCTGCCACCTAGTCAAGGCGGACAAGAGCTGTGCACTTTACGCAAAATGAACATTTATAAAAGGGGAGAACATTACATGCAGCAAGAACAGCTGTCCATTTTGCGGACATTTGTGAAGCCAAAGTGTGAATAACTGCTAGTGAAATCTGTTCTCTGCTGTGCCTCGGCTCATATTGTGCCAAACTCAAAGTAGCCTCCCAATTACAGTAAAAGTATCAGAAAATACTGCAAGCAAAGCATAAGAAACATGTAAACAGGGCGGATGTTAGCTCAAGGCAGCCTTAAATACAACGGTAGCCTTATCTGCCTAAATAGTGCTGGTGTTATTTTTCTCTTATATATATGTAATAAAAGAGTAGGCATGCCCTCAGCCAAAAATTAATGGATATGGCTGAAATTAAAAAACTCACAAAAGCAACACCAAGGCTATAGCTCACAACCACAAAACATTGCTCCTGTAAATCTGCAAAATGCCTTAAAGCTAGGGCAGCTTATCCTAGAAATGAGTACAAAGCAGGCCCCAGGAACAGGAATACTCAAATAGCAACGTGCCAAATAATTATGAAATAAACAGGGCGCAGCCAACACAGGCAAGACTTGGCACTATTTATGTTACCTTCTCTAACAAACCAGCACTATTGTCTCGATGCACATCAATCCTGAAACAAACAAAGGGCAATAAGGTATGGACACAAAATCATGACAAGTACGGATCCTATTTACCTTTTCTAATATACCTGAGTTGTCTTTGCCATGTACATCAACCCTGGAACAGCAAAAGCAAAAAGCGTTACGACACGGCACAATAGCAGTGCCACACAAAAAGCATGCAGCAAATAGCTTGTGAGACTACATATATGGTGGGAAAGCACAAATCTCTGTACAAATTTCAAGCATATTTGGTTGGGTGCACACTATCATCTTCCTCTTCTTAATATTATAAAATCTATGTTTAAATCATAGAATCTGTTAACTCTTTGCCTGCTAATCATGACAATGGTCGTCTTTAATCCGTTGTATTAGCTGATTAAAGTACTGTTAATGGGAGTGAAATGACTGTTTCAGGATTTGTAAATGTATGGTCTCAAATTGAACAAAGTTGACTAATTTTCAATCACTTGAGGTTGTGGATCGCGGTAGCAAGACAACCTCAAGAAGTCAAAGAATTAAATAAATTAATTTAGCAGGTTAAGGGATAAAATCTATTATCCACATTTTTTTATCAAAATTCAAATGGAAAAGTCAGTGATCTTGCAAAAGGGGGAGCATAGACCATCTTTATGGACTTCAGAAATCTTTTATTTTTTTTAATATCAATTTTTGCAAATCAGATATTTATTGAGATTATATTCAATTTTTAATATTTAATTTTTATTGATGCTAAGCAGGCCTTCAGATTTAAAAATTGATGTCAAGGCCCCTCAGCCGTAGGCTCTATCCATCAATATGAAGAAATAATGAAAAAAAAAGACCCCCACTACCACCATGTCAATTTTTTTTTAAATGGGTGCGGCAGCCATTTTGTTTTCAATGGATTCATTGCAAATGTTAATCAGAACATCAGAAATACCTAGAGAACAACCATATCAAATTTGAATGCAATCCAACTAACTGTTCATAAGTTATCGTGCCCACAAGTTTTTAAGGTGGCCATCTTGGAAAATGTCCACTTATGGCTTGGTGCCAAAAAAAATATATGGGATGAATTGTCATGACTGTAAAAAATAAGTTATCGAAAAATAAACAAAATTCATCAGTTAACTTTTCAGTAAGAGCTGAATTTCTGACCGCCCGCCCGTCTGACCACTCACCCGCCTCTGGTGATCACTATACCAACAGCCTTAATGGCTGTGAGACTAATTGATCACTCACAACAGTTAACTGCAAAGCTGAACTAGTTGACATAGTTTGAAAAAAAACATAAATATAACATGACAAAAAACCTGACAACACTGACGTGCGCTGCATTTCATGCACACGACTAGTAAGCGAGGTATTGTGTATGCACTAAAACTCTGCCTGATATAGAAATTGCATAAGCAATTCACACCAATTCGAGTGAATAGACTAGTGGAAAGAGGGATTTAAAAAAAAAAGATGTGTTATTTTCATCAACGCAGTAAAAAGGAATTCAGTTTTCTATTCATCCAAGGTTTGCTATGAAATTTAGAATCACCGACCAAACAAGTGTATTTTAAGACTAAATTTAAATGAAACAAAATAACTATACATGTGCATTAAACATTTTCAACTAAAAATTTGCTTTTTCAAAATGATGTATGTCCAAATTCTTTAAAAATTTGCACAAACAATGTGGTGGAACAAAGTTGCTTCATTTTAGTGTGACGTGTAAAAACACTTCACGGATCCTATTCATAACATATAAAGCAAAAACAATTGCAGAAAGATAAATAGAATTAAAGCAAAGATAGACATCAATTGGCAAAAATGAGACAAAATTAGAAACTTTGTATTGCATCATTTTTATTGGTTGAACAGAGGAGTATCACTGACAAGAATATGGCTTTCTGTCCATGTAAGTCAATTAATAAAATCCCTAAAAGGTCAAAACTTTGAAACCTGGCAATTTTTTTTATTATATACAAAATTAACAAAACCATTCATTTTTTCAAAAAAATTCAAAAAAGATTAAAGGTATAAATAGTCAAACATAATATGGTTTGCTCCCAATGGCTGTGTTATAAACTTATTTTTCACACAATATTTCCTTTTTTTCAATGTGTTAGGAATAAGGAGCCATGCAATTTCCCACGAGTGTTCACACAAAATTTGAAGTAACAGAAGAAAAGTACTTTCTCTGTACGAGATCAGTCATTTTGACAATTACTATATATACGAGTTTTATAGTGAAAATTAAATTTAGTACAAACAATTTTTGTGCCCTTGTGAAAGGCTTTCATCATATGAACTTACCTAGCTTTGCACTGGGTTGTAATGTTACGAATTGTTGCCCCTTTTCGACCTATGATTGCTCCTACCATGTCTGTGGGAACCAGCATCCTGCAACACAATTTTTTTTGGTAAGAGTGGTGTGGAGTTTACCATTTTACCGCTTTAACTACGCTTTGAAAAAGAGCTCTGATGCAGCAACATATAACAATTCATGGTGACTATGAATGTTCACAAACATATAATACAAATTAATTGACTACAAAATAGATTGCTTCGCCAGCAAACACATTTAACAACACAATTACACAAAATTCAGTAAATTCAACAACTACAAGCAGTGTTGTGCCTCAAATTGTAAATAGTGCACAATATCTAGTGCACAATATCCTAATTAAGATAAATTAGAATCAATATGGAACCTACCTCAGAGGAAGGCCGGTGCCTCTGTTGTTAGTTCCTGAGTTACGAGGAGGTCTGTTTTTAGGACCAGCTCCATTTGCCGCACCTCTGCTATTTCCATTTGATGCGTAATCAACCTGAAAAAATATTATTTCAGTGTGAATTAGTTGATGAATTATTTATGAATCAGAGTAAAACATTAGTAATATTTGAAGAATCATCCAACTGCAAAATGGGCAAGCGTGGGACGATCAAGTGTAGGCCAACAGTAGCCTATTGCGTACAGGGTGACGGCATTATTATCAGTGACTAAACTGATTACACGATACTAGTCAAACGAGACATTGACCTAATGCTTTTTTATTGTTAGGCCAACATTTGTGACTTTAGCCAGCATTAATCCAACATTTGGTGAGTGATAAAAAGTGATGTTGAAATTTTTTATATTGCAAAACAGGTCACCAATGATTTGCCATGAATTTTTGTCCCCTGTAGTGACCCATTTTTCGCACGCGGCTACTCTAAAACTATATTCAAGGGGTTTCGAATCACCATAAACTAGTTTTTTGTCTGCCATTTTAAATTTATGCAAATTTGTACAAAATGACCGGTACTTAAAAAAGATGAAATCATATTTTTTGGATCAGAAAAGTTAAAGTGTACAAAAAACTTTTATCATCATGATTTTTACAAATTATGACAATTGTGAAGGTTGAGAGCATCTAACTATCTGGCACAGTTTGTCCGGTATCAGGCATATCAAAGTTAATTATGGTCAATACTCTGCCATTTCGAATTTCATCAAGTTGAAAATTTACAGAGCATATCCCTACCTGAAACCGCACATTTTGTTTTGTAGTAATGGTCTAGTTATATATGGCACGGTTTGTTGGATAACAGGCATATTAAAGTTAATTATGGTCGATGGTCCGCCAATTAAGTAGGTAAAATTTCAAAAACTCCAAAAAGCGCATCTACACCCCCTAAGGGATATGTGTGTCAAAAATTAATGAAATCCATGCTCGAGTTCTACTGCGGAAACAAAACTTCAGACGCCGCATGGACTGACATCCGAGGCGACGTCAATGAAAAGATAACTTAACAGGTGAGGAACCTGGGTTAACAGGCATTTCTCAAATCCTCTACTGCCAAATGCATGGGAATGGCAAAATTTGTAATATTAGCCATTCCGATTAAGTGGCAAAATCAAGTGCCATCCAAATACAAAGGTCTTTCCTCAGAATGGCAGTTTTTTACTCAGGAATGGCAGTTTCTTCAATTTGCCAGTCCTGTGGATTGGCATGCCCTCAAGCTTAATTCGACCTTTGTTTATTTAGTAAGGTGCATAATGTAAGACAACACCGAACACAGACTAATAAAATACACACACATACATACCTTCAGTGAAGATCCCTGATATTCATACCCATTTAGTTGTTCTACAGCTCTGGCAAAATAAATGTTTTATTGTTAGAGAATACTGCATAGAGACACACTACTACTGATAATACATTAGTAATTCAACACAAACATATACAGATCTTATCTATTATACATAGATCTATCTAACTTTACCTATGTGTTTCAATGCCTCGAAAAAAATATTTCACATTTTTAATTCTCATTTCTTAGTAAATTTCAGGTGAATAAACATCTGTCATGATAAAAAATTACCAATAGCTGTTGTCATTTTATGAAAATTTCATGTAGGAATTAGAAAAACTTACTGTTGTGCGTGGTCTGAGTTTTCATAAGATACTGCTACGGTGGAGTCCATGTTGGTTGTTGAAACTGAAAGAATACAGAGATTTTGCATGTCAGTTTACATGTGACATTAATAAAAAGGATTATGCACAAAGCACCTGCTTGAAACATTCTGAAAAGCAAGTGATCAATTTCATAATTTATGCCTTATTGATTTTATTTTTCTGTAAGAAAACCATACACAAAATTTTGAGGGAAAAACTGGTTAAGTAGATGCATTACAACATGGTCAGATGGCAGATGTCAACCAATAAGGAATTTTCCCAAGTATTGTGTTTAAATCAACCGTAAAGCGCCAAATTATATTTATGAGATTATTCATATTTGCCTAATCAGAGACCAAACATTAACCCTTACAGGACTGAAATATTTTGTGTAAACCATAGAGACCAAAGGGTTTTGCCAATTTAAAATCATAAATGTGTAGCAATGGCTAACTAATCTTAATGACACTCATTTCATTCCCAATAACTGATTTGATCTGCTAATAAAACAGATTTTAAACAACAATGCATGTAGTCTACTTAGCCCTCAAGGGTTGAGCCAATTTCAAAGGTTCAAAATTAACGCTAGTCAACCAGTCTTGAGTGCTAATAAAACAAAAAGTTTTGACTATATTTCAGTCAATCAACGACAAAATAGTTTTTTATCCATTTTTTAAATGTGACTTTTCTACACAGTAACTTGAACAATGGAACCTTGGATTTAATTACAGTTCTCATATGCAGAGATAATTTTAACCATTCCAACTCGTGTTCTTTATAATTAACCATGCTACATGCCTAGCACATAAACTTGTCTGTCAACACATTAGCTTATTGGTTTATGGTGCAACATTTGTGAGTTGTGCGGACTTGGAATGAGCAGTCATCTCTTTCTTGTTGCTTGATGAAATTGGCAGTCTGTACATACATAAAAATCTATCTGAAATCATGTTTGGCGACCTTTTTGGAACCTTTGTTTCCATATATAATAAGTCATCCAGCTGTTATGGAGTAAAATGCATCTATAGACATATGGTACCATGCGACATATGGTACCTAGCATGAGTATTAGTACATGGTTCATACAAGCAAAAACTGATGGAATTCAATGCTTCTCAAGGTTTTTCAAAGCCAAATATCACCATTTTCAAGGCCCTATCACAAACATGAAGTAGGGAGTCATTACAAAAATCTTCATAATTTTTAATCGAAAATTATTTTTCAATATGATTTTCACCTTCATTATGCGTTGAAAGTAAAATAGTAGTTATAGCAATATTTTTTATAATTTTTTTTAAGACTCACAAAAAAAAAATATATTTTAACAATGAACAACTTTAACAATGAACAACTCAAACCCCAAAATAACTTGTTTTTTTCAATTAGGGCTACTCAAGGGTTTTCAAGGCCTGTGCGAACCCTGTAGTAGTATTCTCGTGCAACAGTAAATGCTGTTACATGAAGCTAGATTACTCCTAACTGTTACATTGTAAGAATATTTACTCTAATAAACGCCATATTCCAATAAAATAACTCCCCTGATTTGACAACAAAATCCTTGCTCATGAATAGTACACTATACATAGCCATTAAAAAACTACTGTGCCCCCCCCCCCCCCTCAAAATCCCGAGCAAAGAGGAGCGATAAAGCCGTTCTCCGATCCCAATCAAATACGCCTCAAGTAAAAGCATCAATACCTCTTACACTGCTATGGGCGACTATAATAAACCAAGCGCAGCCTGCTGCAAATAAATTCTAATTTTTTTTTTTCAATTTTTTCAATTTTTTTTTTCCAATTTTGTTTTGTGATGTCTTTCTTTTTGCGCTTTGAAAATAGCTAACTGACTGATTTTGTAATATAATGGCTTTCAATATCAATTGTTCGTCAGATGTTTTTTTGAAGAAAAAAAGTGCCAGATATTACTTAGTGGGAAACCACACATGCTGCAAATTTTATGCAGCAGTGTAAGGGTTAAACTGCTTTCTCATGAGGCAAACAGAATATCTTAAACCAATGTTTGTCTATCAACAGTCACGAGATGCAGTATTCCATCTGGGATTCAGAAGGGGCCTGGACATGGCACACCTAGTCATGCAAGCCAGGTAGACATTCCTCACCCCCAGTTAAAATGATAACCAGCACCAAGAAAGTAATCAGGGCTGTGTGTTTAATCATCACCAGTGATGATCCTACGGGGTATATTACACGCAGCCCGGGATGGGGTCAAATATGTATTTGTGCATCTGTATTTGATGATTTTTCACAGAGCCGAGGCCTGTATTTGTAATCGCTCCACATACTTGATCAAATATAATTCAAATACATAAGTTTGACGAAGCTAATTTACCGTTAATAATAATTTATTAAATAGATATATATTTATTTTGTTCTTAATAACAGCATATAGTAATATTTTTTCATGCACTTTGTGTATGTTTTAAAAACCAAAGTTGATATAACTTTATACAGCTAATTTTGTATGCATCTTGGGAGCGTATCAGCGTCACAGCCTGCTTACTCTGGTGTATTTAATCCACAATTATACTTTTATTTAACATCTTCATCAATCACTTTATTTAACTTTCTGTCCAAAGAAGTAAAAATGTATTCGTAAAAATTAAATAAATAAATAAATAAAAGGTACAAACATACAGTTATCTTGATCAGATTTCACCTAAATCTTCAAATAAAATGTATTTTAAGAAAGATGTATTTGTATTTGCTTAAATTTATTTGACCCCATCCCTGCACACAGCCATCAGGCATTATGTCATAGACCTATAGATATGTGTGAGCGCAAAACACAAGTGTAGCGTCATCAAAGTGCTTTATGCTGGTTTAATGACGATGTAGGCCCAGGTGGGGTTTAGTTGGACGTGACAATATATTCAGTTTAAGAGGTACATCAATTGCACATTCTCAATAGATGAACAGTAGCATGGTGCTCATGAAGGGCAGCATGGCACAGTGCCATGCTAAAGAATGGCTGACTAAGAGATGAAACACTTCAGATGAATTTTAGTGATTGAATCCCTTATCAGAAAAAAAAATTAGATTTAAATATATCAATTATTAACTTTTTGTCAACCAAATGTGATGTGAAACCATTAATATTTAAGGCCTTTAGGCCCGAAGCAGATTTGAGCAACAACTCTTCAGAAATTTAAAACTTAAGATATTTTCTAAACACATACTAGTAGTTTGAAAAGGTACCTTTATTAGAAAATGCACAACAACTAAGGAACAACAAATTACAATGTTTTGATATTTTCAGTCATTAAATAACTTATGCTGAGGTTAGTAGTGATAAGTGAACATAACAGAACAAAAAAAAACAGTCCATGAAAAGCTTTCAAAGGGGTTTTCCTGGTGGTAACAATTCCTACCTACGTCACACTTCTGGAAAATACCAAAAGTGGCGATCAGGTGTTCTATGTCTCCTTTAGTGACATGAGATGGCACATTCTCAATTAGGATTCTATTGCTGCGCCTATCAATGACAAATAACACAAAAAAGGAACTGCAAAGGAATACGGCATCAACTAATGGGGAAAAGTAAAAATGTATACAACATAACCATTTCATGAAAAATAATGAGCAATTACCAGCGAGTGTGATAAATTATCAATAATTTATGTCATCTGAAAGTTTCAAAAAATATTTGACATTGAAGGATATTAACTAGATTGTATGTGACTGTTTCAGACAGTAAAAGATTGAAAGATAGTAAATTGTACAAGAGGACAGACGCCAACCATAATCACCCAGCCCAGCGCGAGAAAAAAATTTCAGGGTGAACCCTCCCCTGAACTCTCAGTGTCACATTTTGTATTACAACTATATCGAAGTCAACATTGATTTCACAGTGCTGAGCTAAAAAAACTGATGCGGGAGGGAGGTAACTATTTTATTTTTCTCCTGCCACTGATTTTGCAGTGGTTTTTAAAGTCATGAGGAAGAGAGGGAGATTTTTCTCATCACTTGCCAGACCAAAAAGTAAGCAACAGTAGTAGTTCAGTCTTTAAAACTCTAATTTTTTTAATTTTATCAGGACTTCTCAAGAATTTGTGTTATAGACAAAACCCAATCACTGCATGCTAACAGTAACCAACTGACGAGTATTTTCAGGAAATGATTCCCAAAAAATATTTTCACCCGCAGCAATTATTATACCAACCCGGCCGGGAAATCCAAAACAAGCTTATTTTTAATTTAGGATTGGGGTGGCCATCAGGCATGGTTTGCCAGATATCAGGCAGGTTGAAATCAACAGGAAACATCGGGCCTATGTTGGGTCAAAACTACTAACGTCTCGGGCATCGTTCTAACAAAGATGCAGCATGTGCCAAGTCTGCTAAATTCTGGTCCAAGGTCTTTGATGTTGGCGCCATTGAATAAGATTGAGAGTTTGTTTTTACTCCTGCCCTGTATGTTTAACACATCAATTGGCCATATCCAGAAGAAACAAATAAGCACCAGAGACAATTTTCGCTCAGGGAACTAGGAAAGAGAAGATGGACAGAAAATGGCTAACTGAAAACTCACCGATGTCTTGACACAGCAGATGGTTCAACTTGCATGACAACGCCCATCCAGTTAAAACCTAAACATACATAACATGTGGTTTGTTTTAATACATAAGGCAGTCATTAAAATTGATGTCCGACCAGATCTAGTAATTAGTGATGATCGATTATAATCAACAATTGGTTGTTTACTCATCTAATTGTGATTATCGATTACAAACGTCATTATTCAATTGTCACTAAAAAATATGCAAAAAATTAAAAAAAAAATTAAGCAGAAAAATCCCTCAATCAAGTACCAGACACTCAATTCAGGTAGGGGCCTACATTCCTTAACCCTAGAAATGTGCAAGGCGATTTTATCTGCTTTATTTAAAATTTACAAAGCTGATTTTATCGGCTTTATTTAAATAAAGTTGTTTTTAGGCCGTTTTTCCCGCATCTCCCATCATGTAATGACTGCAAATGCTTGACGTGTGTCATTATGTAGCCGATATTCTAATTGGCTGGGAAATGCCCTCACGGACCAATCAAAGATCGTTTTACAATCTGACCTAGTTTGTCATCGCTTCCGCTCAGGATGTCAACAAATTGACAATTTGTGTTTCGCTTCAATCTTTAACATCGACTTTGATCAAGTTCTAATTATCTAATGCTTTTATAGATGTGTCACTTTAGAAATACAAATATGTTTCATATTCATTTACTATAGCTATTACTATTTGTTCAACAATCGCACAATGAATTGCCAGGGCTAGAAATTAAACTTTTTTGAGGGGTGCTAACAGGGCACTCACATACAACATTTTAGGTGCCCGCCCAAAATTTTAGGTGCCCTCTTTTTTAAAATAATACAAACATTGACGACAACAATTTTAATTCACTATTAAAATTTATCATATATTATGAAAAAAAGAATTAGAATGGTATATTAAGACCATTAAGTTTTAAAAACAGCTGCACGTATAAAAACGTTAAAGTCAGTGGCTTAAATAAATTTAATTATTATTTATTTATTACAGTGTTCAATACAGAGTGAAAAAAAGGGAGCCATGTGGCCCATACCGTGTTGAAAAAAAGGGCCAACATATAAAATTATGGGCCAATACTAAAATACCCCCCATCCCAGGGCTTTTCAAATGCTTGAAGTAGCAGTATTGAAATTGTGGTAGCTCCCACTTGAGACACTTAGCCCAAATATACACCTGGGCTCTAGACGCACTACTAGGGAAGCAGGTTGAGGGTGAAAATACCCCTTCTCATTTTTGTCAAATTCAAAAATTGTGAGAAGTTTTTTTATTGTGTTAGAATTTGATGCAGAAGTGGAATATCAGTTATTATAAACTGTTGAGATGTGTCTCGAAGATCTACTAAGCGGTAAACCTAGGCATATAGCACACATTCAACTAGCAACAATTTTAAATACTGGGACATTTTTAATGTTGACCAGTAAATAGATCTACCCCTGCTACATTTGTCATTAAATCAAAGTTATAAATACAGTCCACCAAAAACAAATGGCATGGCCAAGAATGGATAGCAGATAATTTATACTTTTGATCAGTATACTGTCAGTGAAGGCCTATCAGGTCAGTAGGCCTGCCTGCCTTCAAAACACACAGGTCTGCCTGCCTTCTTAGCAGCAACACGCCTTTAGCGTGATACTCCACTTGATGACTTCTGACTATCATAACACAACAAAACATCGCCCACACGAACAGCAGCCAGGCAGCAGATTTCTTCAATTGATTTATCATTTATATACACTTAATACAGTGCATGTGATTGGCTCCCAGAATCATCCAGAAGTGGGCTGGTTCCTGATTGGCCCGCGTCGGTCACATGGGGCAGTCATGTGCACAACAGACAAAACCACAGAATATTCATAATTCTGACTCTGGCTGTCGCTGATCGGAAGGCCTGGGTGCCTGATTCCAGGGCTGGCTATCTAAAAAAAAACTCCCAAAAGACAATGTTTACTGCTAAACGCGCCACCGTGGCCCAATGGAATTTCTCACAGTGCGGCAATTGGGCGCTAATGACGCAATCCCGCGCCCTGTATTGAACTCAACACTGAAAGCTTTTATAACTCTTGCCCATGTCCGAAGTAGAAAGTAAGAGAAGACTGAGAATCATCATAATTGAATCATTCTAAATGTACAAAAATCAATATTTTTATATCCATTTTTTTGGGTGCCAGCAGGGCACGCATGCCAGTATTTTAGAGTGCCCGCAGCACATTTATGGTGCCACGGGCACACGGGCACCCTTTAATTTCGTGCCCTGATTGCCAACAAATATTGAAAATGCTCAAATCGCAGGCGACGCCATTTTGAGATTACGGAAAAACTCGAGTGGAAATTGGCGGACATCTGCTCGCATTCGGCGGCTTGGCCTAACGGCTCTATATGAATGGATATATCATTAGCTGTTCCCTGGTCAAAAATGTAACTGAAGCCACACCCATGTTCAAAGTAATGTTGTGTGGCTGTTCACGTCTTCGACTTAATGCAGGCCTATAATATCCCAATAACATTCAACATATCACGGCTGGTCAAATAAATAGACATGGCCTCAAAGGGTTGAAAACACATAGTCTTCTCTATGCTTATTTTATGACATTTTTCAACACTTTATGTCAACTAATGTGATCGACTTCCACCTAGAGCTACATGTAATTGCATGGCAACAAACCTGTTTTTTGCCGCTTTTTAGCAAATGGCGCCCATTTTGGGCAGCCATTTTGGATTTTCATTGCCATAGCAACCATTGCATAGTCAAGGACAAACTAAAATAAAATTTCCATTTTTTTTTTTTAAGCTACTCAGTTTATAACAGTGATCATTCCTAGATGTCAAGTACCACACATTGCTTTTATTTACAGCCATTTATGTGGACTCAAAACCTTTTTTAAGTTGCATGGTGATTGGCTATTTTGGGCGGCCATCTTGGAGTTTTCTCTCACCAGGGGGAGTTATCATAGCAACCACTTTGTAGCCCAGGACCCACTGAAACTAAATATATATGGTTTTACATGTTTTTTGACAAGAAAAACATAGCCATATCACTCTGAATCCAAAGTCATTTTTCATCAAAAATGCTAGAGTTAATTAAAGGGAAATTTCTTGAAATAATTTTGATTATGCCTAGGCCTGAATTTAAAAAATAATTGTCGGTTCCTGATAGCCGACAGACCCTTGCCGATGTTTGCGACTGATTAAATTTTATGCCTGTCAAAAATATAAAATAAAATATTGCCGACCGTCTGTCGTTGAATGGTTAGGCTACAGCAGAAGTATTTGCTATCACCTTACAAGAAAACGAGTTCGGTTATCGGCAGTGGCAAACTCGGCGATAGTCATGTGTTGTTTATTTGTTTGGGATAGCTAGCCTCGAATAAGGCTGCCAGGGCCTTTTGTCATTGTCGATCTGTCACTATATCCTGGCAAGGATCGAATTGTATCTCGTGTTTGTTCAAAAAATGAAAATACGGAACAGGGCACTGATGGCTGTTCCTCGCGGCCCCCTCAATAGTGGTCACTGCATGACGATGTCCCAAATGCTAATTATTAGCGGCAACCACTATGGCTGAAATAAGTAATAGCCATGTGAATCTTTTTAATTTTTAAACTGAAGAAAAAAATATCATACTAAAATAGTCTTTATATAAACAACTATTTCATTATTAAAATCAAATTAAAACGACTTGTTTGCCACAGGATTCAGCGTTTTTCAAAATGGCGTTGAGTGTGAAAGATCCAGCAACATGTTTTCAATGGCATCTAGGCTATATATCGGGAAACGACCGATCTTGTGTTTTAGTCACTGGGTGACACGCCAGACTTTGGCAGGCAAGCATGCATGTGCTGATCAGAGTTGTGTGTACACTAACATATGTAAGCCATAATTTGTAACATAGCGGTACACACGTGATTGTAGGGAGCCTATGCTAGACACTCTTTGAAGTACTCTGATTTTTGCTCATATAATCATAGTCAAATGTTGTTGTCAACAAATTTAGGGCCTATATCTTTTTTTCTGGGAAGACTATTGTTATTGACTGTCCATAATGATGTCAAACCGTTAACCACTCATTTTCAATTCCGGGTTTTAACCTTTTGACTCTTGAACCGTATCAATGTTTGCAAGGAAATTGAGGAAAAAGTAATGTAAAAAAAAAAATAATAAAATAATTTTCCTACCTACCCTGAATAAATTCAAGAAAAAAAAAAATATAGAGAAAAAAAAAATTGCTACCTACCCTGCTCTATGTTCACAACCAATCGGAAACCAACAATTATCTTTTTTGGGCCCTAGAACTAGATCCACCAAAATATGATAGAAATGAGGAACCAGGATACAAATTAGGTGTTATGGCTAGTTTAATTCACAGTCGGGGTACTGTATTTATTCTAATAAACGCTCCCCCCCCCCGCTCCTGAGGCAAAAAAAAAAATATGTTTGTTTTCGATTTGTTGTCATTTTAACCAGTGGGTAGGTAAGGAATTTATTCTATTTTATTTTACTTTTTTTTATCACTACAACCAATCAGTAGGTAAGAATTATTTTTTATTTTCTTTGGCGCCAAATTCACTTCCATGCATGTCTTATCTGTACATTACTTAACTATATTTTTTTTTTTGACGTTTCCCCCCTCTCCTTTTCGTAACGTTTTTTAGTTACATTGACTACAGCCAGTAACTCGCCCCTTAACTAATAGATTTTCAATTTTTTTTTTTTTTTGAAATCTATAAAATAAATTTGGAAACAAACAATATTTTTTTTAGGCCTGATTTGAAAAGCAGACCCAATATTATGTACATTATATATATATGATCAGGGGTAGAAACTAACCGAGATTAAGCACCAGTCTGGTAACTTGAAACAAGGCCTGTCGGAGACGGAAATAGGCCTCAGCCACTAATCATTGTTTACAAGGGAAAAGCATTTGAAACAAGACTTTAAAGCACACTCGACAATGTCTGCCGCCTTTATTGAAATTGTCCGAGAACTGGTTATTAGCAGCATGCAGTATCAGTATGTTGGGGCTAAACTGCCTAACTGGGACCTGGAGATTCAAAATCAAAAAATTGTTTTAGGCCTAACCAATTTGCAACATTCAGGTGCCACCTTTTGGACGTTTCAGGCCTTCAGATTTAGCGCGAGTGATTGCTCACGCACACAATAACTCACGCAAGTGGAAAGTCACATGAGCGAAATACAGCTGACCCCAGAGTTGTCTAAAAATTTGAAATTGCAAATTTATAGTTTTTTTTCGATTTCCATCAATCAGTCAGCCATTGCATTCAACTATGTTGAGTGATCACTCGCCTCACCTGCTCACCACTTTAAGGTGAGCTTTTTTTCACCTGACATTTCTATAATTTAGCTCAGATTTTGATCTAGGCCTAGGCCTAGCACAGCATTTTTCTTGCTCAGTGAAAACTGTGGAATGTGGTCAAATATTTCTTTTAGATGTCTGCAGTTACGAAAAAAAGCTCAGCATAATTTTATTGGACAATTTTTAAATTTAATGAATCTAGACCTAGACAAGATCTACCTGTTTTTCGGCAGTAATATTAGGCTAGGCCTGATAGTAATAGGTGACATGGCATGGGCTAATCAATGCAGCTATACTCGCCGTCAAATTAACCAGGATCGCATGATTTTCAGCGATTTCTCCGTCAATTCTGAACCGATTTTCTTAAAATTTCGCAAAGGCCATTTTCTTCTCAAATCCTAGCAGCGGTAAAAAATTCGCAAAATTATATTTAATATTTCAAAAGTTGGACCATTTGACATGTAATAAAATTCTAGAATTATTTTAATGGGTTTATAGAGGGACGTCGTAATTTAAATTTATTACATGTCAAATGGTCTAACTTTTGAAATACAATATATAATTTTACGAAATTTTCAGGGATATTAGGATTCTGTTGAAATATGATTGTTACAAAATTTCATAAAAATCGGTCGACAATTGACCGAGAAATCAACGAAAAACATGCGATCCTGGTTGATCACTTTTATTGTGACTTTGGTTATAGGCTAACACAGTGGTAACAGTGTAACACGTTTTTTGTGTTAATTTATTTTATAGGCCTAGATTAGCCTAGATAGGGACGTTACAATCCGCTAGGCGCGCTGCAGCCGTTTGTGTCGTCATATATTGAATGGCGATCGGCGATCGTTTTTTTTAGCCTAATTAAAATCGTATACACTGTCATTCATTCATCCACGCTATGTTAATAAAGGTGGGAGGTCATGACCTAATAAAATCTGACCCCGATGAATACAAACATCCTCTTGTCACTTTTTTTCCGGGAGAAATTCCGCCCAGTGACAAGTGAAGGAATCTTCCGGAGCATAACATTTTATTTCCCGATTTAAATATAAATCACGACCTGACTATTTTTAAATTTGTATTGACTAATATAAAGTATTATTTTCTGGTCATTTTGAAATAAAGTTTGAAAAAATTGACCCAGGCCCTCATACTTTTTGATGCGGCGCCGTTTGGCCTATTTGACAGGAACGATTGGGTGATCGTGCTATTTTTATGACGCGATTTGCGTAACGTGCGCTTTTTGTTCACCGACCATTAGGCCTATGTCACCGTCTTTAGACGTCAGAATATGACGTTTATACGTCAGATTTTGACGTCTAATAACAGAATCAGCCAGCTTTGGCTTTCCGACATTTCGAATGCGGTAGCGTCAACAAGTCTGTGATGCGATGACGTCAGCGAGACCCGACGGGAAGCAGGTAATTCCCAAATGACCAAAAGAGCGCAAGAATAGTTTAAAACTGTATTTTTTCGAAAGAAAACGTTATTAACTATTCTTACTTATTACACTAATGAATATATTTACTTTTTTCTATTTCTTTTCCACTAATAAATGAAACTTCAAACAGTTTTTGCGGCATGCCTCGTTTCCCAGTTTTCCTATCAAGTATTGAACATGATGTAAACAAGACATGTATGTACGATGGCCACAACACGTGGATCAAACTTGTCATATTAGAGCATTGGCTGGACTTCAGTCAGCACCACACGTGGTCTTCGACTTTGTGATCAGTGGATGGTTGCTCCCACAGCACATCCATTTGGAGTATCAAGCTGGAAGGGAGAAAGATACTGGTAGACATTTATGAACTACCGGGCTCTTTAATTCTGTCACTGTTTTTTTTCTGTCTGCAGTGTCTTCAAGGAAGTTGCAACCTAACTTTTTTTTGCAACAATTGACTTTTTATAATATATCAGGCCTGCTGCTAAATATATTTTAAAAACGATTTCATATAGGCCTAGTTCTAAAATCTGTTAAGTTAATATACATTATTTGTAAATATGCATAAATTATACAATATAACTCGGAGAGTAGGTTTAATATTTTTATTGCTGCTCAAATATAGCATGTATAGGCCTATTGAATGTGCTTAATATAATTATAAATTGTATGCTATTGACAGTAGGCCTAATCATTCGTGATTCTATAATTGAACTCTAAGTCTGGGGGCTGGGCAGCCTTGTTTACTAAATAATGGGCACCCTTTGATTCCAAATATAACTCTGCCGTATGAATAGCCACTCCTTATGAAATTTAACCCTTACACTGCTGCATAAAATTTGCAACATGTGTGGTTTCCCACTAAGTAATATCTGGCACGTTTTTTTCTTCAAAAAACCATCTGATGAACAACTGATATTAAAAGCCATTATATTACGAGTTTCCTCGGCGACCACAGCAGGCTGCGCTGGCAGTGTAAGGGTTAAAGCACTTTAATAAAGGTCTTTTCGTGAATCTTTTTTATTGATATGGAAACTAAATTTGATATTTTATTTGAAAAATCATACTTTTGCATGTTTGACCTTGAAATTGACTATTGACATTGAAGATGACCTTGAATCATCAAAATAAAACCAGAAATAGATTATCCAGTCTAAAATCACACGAAAAAGAGGTATTACACTTGTTTCTAGCTTAATTTGTTGAAAAAATATATTTTTGCATATTTGACCTTAAAATTAACTTTTGACCTTGAAGATGACCTTGAATCATCAAAATGATAGCAGGAATGAATTATCCAGTCAAAAATCACATGAAAAAGAGGTATTACACTTGTTTTTAGCTTAATTTGTTAAAAAAAAATATTTTTGCATATTTGACCTTGAAATTCACTTTTGACCTTGAAGATGACCTTGAATCTTCAAAATGATACCAGAAATGAATTATCCAGTGAAAATCACACGAAAAAGAGGTATTACACTTCTTTCTAGCTTGATTTGTTGGAAAATGATATTTTTGCATATTTGACCTTGAAATTGACCTTTGACCTTGAAGATGACCTTGAATTATCAAAATAATACCAAAAATGGACTTTCCAGTCAAAATTACACAAATGAGATGTATTACACTTGTTCATAGTTTTATATTTGTTGAAAAATCTTATTTATAGTCAATAATGTTCATGTGAAACAAATTATCTTTAATTTGAGGGTGAAATGGTTACCATAGCAACCATCTAGTGAGCATCTTTTAAAGCCATAATGTCTTCAGAGATTATCTACTTGACTTGCGGGTGTGATGTTGAGCTAATTTTCTTTCAGACACCGTCAAGAGCTTTTTCGACATTTCCCATGACAAAAAATAAACTGTAGATTTATCATGTTTGATTGAACATAATTTATGCAAAGTAATTTGCATAATTAAAATAGCTAATTTGCATATATTGACTAATGAATATAGCGTATTACTGTAGAAAACATATAATATAATCGGTTTTGAAAATTTCAGACAATTATGTTTAAAAATGACTTAGTTATTTAAACTGCAAGTGTTAAGTTTTTTCCACACAATCAAATTTTCATACTTCCTGGCAATCATTGCATAATGAACACATAATTCGTTATGGGAAAAATCACAGTTTTTTATTACATAACAAAGAAGACAAAAAACACCTAATTTTGAAACCTATAAATTGCCATATCTCGCTAACCGATCAAGATTTTTGAAAAATTTAAAAAACACTTTTCTCCTCTCATTGCCATCTATCCACTCATTTCAAAATTATATCCATAGCTGACAAATCTAATTTTTACTAATGTACCTAGCCTAGACTACTTTTTTATTTGATATCGCAGCATATGAATAGAGGTCTACATCTACATTCTATTTGACATGTTTGAGTGCAATGTGCCAGCCTGACAATTTGCACTTATGTCAACATCATTCTCAGCATGTTCATGTTGTTCACGGAGAGAAGCCGGTAAAACTGCTGCATGCTTTTTCAAGTTTTTTGATTCACTGCAGATGGCATGGATCGGATGGGTGAAAAGTGAACAGATACGAAAGGACTTTTAGTTGAAAAACAAACAGTTAACTGCATATTAATTCATTGTTGTGTGCAATAAAAAATGTTAGGACCTTAAATTATGATAAAACAAAAACAAATATGATATTACGAAGCGTTAAATTTTACTACGCTGTGCAAAATGGCCGGCTTGAATAATGAAGGACCGGCCCACGAGGAAAGAAGGGGCAGCCATGTTGGATCATGCGGGTTCACACATGGTTGTGGGAGCGATAAAATAATTGCTAAAATCTCGATAAGTAGTCCATATTAAAGGCATTATTACACATATTTATATTCACGTATGTTTTTTGAATCAAATAATCTTACCCTTTTATGTATTGATGGAATTGTCGAGTGTTTCTTGATCTAAACAATCGACAAATGCGTACCCCCTCTTGACCAGAATGTTGGATGTACTCAGGCAGTGCCCGTCAAACAAACTGAGGTATTTCCGTGGTGGATAATCAACGTAATATTGTCTAAATCACAATTATATTTAAATACAAGAATTTATAGTATTAAAAACACATTAATGACTAGTTTGAATGTTTTAAACAGCACTTGCTACAGAGAAAAGCTACATTACACAAGGGATTATAATCTATCACGTAGGAATATCATGCACATTGTATGATGATGTGAATGAATTTGGATGATGCCATTAAAACAGGTGTAGCACAATTTGAAAATAAAAAAGAAATCGTTATTCTCTCCAATTATAAAAAAAATTAAGTTGACCATTAAACTACCAGCAAAGTTATAATTATTTGCAACGGAAGTAGCCTATTGTTATATAATTAGTATTAAAAATTGAAAGAAAGTTTAGTTAAGGACAGAAGAGCAAAAACTATTGTCCCTGCACGCTGTAAATTTTGGAATCGCCCGGAGAGCCACGTGTTTCGGTTCTAAATTCTTTATTCATTGTGAACTGAAAAACGCCATGTATTGTGCGGGAGGTCACAGAGACATACATTATACCCAGTTGTAGAATACAGAATAGTTTATTGGATCAACACATGACAAGCTGTAACGGGGTATATATCCACAAAAACAAAACAAATGTAATACAAAAATCAGACAATAATATGCTTCTTACCATTCACTCTGATAAATAATCACTTTTTTTTTTGTAGGCGAAACAGCTCAAACTTCAAATCATAATGATAATGCCGCGCGGATTCAGAGGGGGGGGGGGAGGCAGGGGTCGCACGCCCAACCCCTTTTTGCGCCAAATTCTTGAAAAAATTCCCTCAAATTGGCCTAAATATGCACACAAATTTAATAGATTGATATTTTTTTCCCGAAGTTGGGGGGGGGGGGGGAGGTGTCGGGGGGTCTAACCCACCCCCTCGGGAAAAGATTATCATCCTTTTTTATTTTGCATATTTAGGCCAATTTAAGGGAATTATTAAAAAATTATAATCCTATTTAAAGCGACACAATCAGGCTAAAATCATAAAAAAACAGTATTTTTATTTTCGTGTCCCTTTAGGCCCTGTGTTTTATTTCTCTGTTTTAGATCAGAAAAAAGTCAAAATCTTATGAGAGAGCGCGGTAAAAAAAAACATTTAAGAAAAAGAACATTGAACCTATTTTTGGAAAAGTTAATAAACATTTGACAATTTTCTAGAAAAGTTAATGAGGGCGACAACATAAAAAACTTTCGACCTAGGGGTCTATTAGAAAACAAATTAATGAGAGCGACGAAAAAAAAACAAGCAAAATAAAAACATAGCTGGAATTTTTTTTTTCATCTCCTGAAATAAATTTGTTTTTTTTCTAAATGTTTTTTTATTTCCCGAAATCAACTGTTGTTCTCGGAAATCGGCAACAATCTAATGCGCCCGCTGGACAGAAAAAAACACATGTTTGGTAAGGCCACTGTGTTTTATTTCTCTGTTTTAGATCGGAAAAAAATTCACAATCTAATGAGGGAGGGCGGTAAAAAAACCATTTAAGAAAAAAAAACATTTAACCTATTTTTGGAAAAGTTAATAAGGGCGCCCAAATAAAAAAAAACATTTAACAAATTTCTAGAAAAGTTATTAAGGGCGACAAAATAAAACACTTTTGACCTATTTGAAAAAAAATTATTGAGGGCGACGAAAAAAACAAGCAAAATAAGACATAGATGGAAAAATGTTTTTTTATCTCCTGAAATTTATAAAAAAAAAAAATCGAAATGTTTTTTTTATCTCCCGAAATCAACTGCATGTTTTTTTCGGGAATCAGCAACAATCTAATGCGCGCGCTGGACAGAAAAAAAAACACATAATTTTTTTTGGTAATGCCCCTGCAAACACTACGTAATATAACGTTCGTTAAGGTCCCATTTTCGTCCTTCATGAATAAACGTAACGACGTGCTACGGACGTAGTCATAATAACCTCAACGTCTCCAGAACGTCCTAATAACGTTACATTTATGTTTTATGTTCTAATGTAAATGGGAGTTCACAGAGTTACGTCCTAAGTAGGAATGCTGTACGTTGTGAGGACGTTGTTACAACGTAAAATAAGTTTGCAGGGGCGCAGCCTAAATCTAATGCATGCGCTCATCTAAAACAGACCTAATGCGCCCGGCCTTAATCTAATGCGAGCGCTCATCTAAAACAGAGAAAAAACATAGTGGCCTTGTGGGGATAGCGTCTTATCCCTTCAGGACTGCTCGGGTTTACAACCTCTAACGAGTGGCCGTGCCCGCGCAGCCTCGCTTTGAATAGCCTCTTTTCACCAACAGAGCATGCGTCCAACAAAGCTCGCGTCACTTATCTTGCAGGCACTGAGTCGAACGCACGCTCCGTCTCGACTGCAGAGCCAATTTGCCGCATGGCGTTAGGTCGTCGTACTCCCCTAGGGGATTGTGTGCACTATTGATTGTCTAAACTACAATAAAGAGAGAATGAACAGAAGAATGAATTAAAAGGAGTTATTTATTCCCGTTGTCCCGACGGAAGAATTGATGGAAATATGTAGGAGCAATGAAAGCACTTCTATATTACCATATTGGTGACCCGACAGTGAATCGAATACATCCTTTGCTGTTTTGACAGCCTGGAGTCAGCAACTGCAGACACACGACAGGAACCCCTCTCTCAGCTGTGAAAGTTCAACGTCTGATTTTTTAGTGTCACTGACACTGTCACCACTTCTATATTACCATATTGGTGACCCACAACGTCGAAACGAACTCGCAACCTTCTGCCAGCATATTGTTTTCCAAAAGCAACCACACGACGGTGTTCCCGCCCTACGGGCAAGCACTGGGAAGATCACCTCATCGCCTCAGCTCATCATAATTAGCATAAATTCAGCCGCTATCTTGAATCAGCGGCGTGAACGGCACACGCCACTCACAGGTGGAGGCCCAATAGGCCGGCAACAGCGTCTGGAAATACAGTCAAGACAATTGAATAAAAAAAAAAAAATTATCTTTTTCGGTCCTGAAAGCGAGACTGACTTCATTTTAGTATGTGTTTCTAGATATCGCACATTATATCACACGTCGTGTGATAGTTTGTGCCTGAAAATTTGATAGTCTATTTTTCCATACTTTCGTACTGACACGCTTTCTGACAGGTCAGAGTCCAAATAGGCTAAGCCATGCGCCCACCGTTGGCGACATACTTAGCTGCTGAATATGCTAATAAGTTGAGGTGATGCGGCAAGCTGAATAGTCATAGCACACGGTGCACGATAACCGAAGCGCTCACCGCCCCGACAGAGGCGCAGCAACGTGCCGCCACACATACACCACCACACACCACATATCACACAGCCGTACAGTCTACATCGACGGGCACTAGCCTACACGCGCCGATACAAATCGAAGCGAGCGACCGATTTTGACGTCACTAAGAATAATTTTCATTGTGAACATTTTCTTAAAAAAAAAGGGATGTTCATTATTGGAAATATTCGTCAATGAAATTAATACTATACAGTCCTTATAGACTACTGTCAGTCAAAAATTACAACCAATTATTCTAAAAATTAAGTCGAACTGTAGATGAATATTACAGTTGCACTCAGCCTATCGTCACGAGAACGAAATTTTCTCATGATGGGCAGCCTTTAATCATTAATTATTTACTTCGAATTTACGACTTGACAGTTGCGCTATGGTGACTATTTTGATATACTGTGTGTTTTTCGACTTATGTGGAAAAAATTTCCACACAGGTCGAATTACCAAATACTATTATCTTAGAATAGCATTTTAGCATTTATGCTGGCATTTTTGCATACAGTTCACGACCTACAATCATCACAATTCATATATTAAATGAAATAGCATAATCCCTACAACGCACAATTTCTGCGTAGAGATTTTTCAGATATTTCAGCAACCCCTGTAGTCTACTCCACAACCTGCGACCTAACATGGACAATTATCATACATAGATTTATCACACATCTAGACTTTCTCTCAACTAGACAACTGTGAACACAGTTCTCCACGCGGAGTGCGATGACCAAAATAGTTGGTATGTTTTAAATGCATACCATTTCAAAAACCGTTTGAGTACTGCATAGTAGCCAATAGGCCAGTAAACTCAAACGTTTCACTTTTTAAATAATCTCAATAAAGAAACATTTTAAATTGGCTCCCAAAGGAGACAGCAAAGGTTTCGTGTCATCACCCCTCGACGGACCAGGGGCTCGTCATAAAGACTCGTATTTTCCTGTGAGCGATGAGAACACATCCGAGCTAAGAGACACTGACATAGAGTTTAAAAGGCTCAAAGCAGATTTTTTACGGATTGCACGCAACAGACGTCAGAGAGATTTTTCAAGGAGTGAATCCTCAAGAAGCCCTTCGCCAGTTCGACGTCAGCCACAACGGCGATCAACAAATCTCCCAAAGTTTAAAATCGTCACTTTTTACTCAACAGACGTGAAGTTGTGGTTCAACCAAATTGAAACACAATTCGACTTACACCAGAAAACGCTACAGGCTACAGAAGACAGCTGGGTTCGGAACTAAAGCAGTGGTAGGAAAAGCAGTCATCCGTCAGACCTTGCCGGGGGTTGCTGAAATACAAGTCAGCGAGAGCGGGAAGTTAGTTAGACTGTTGGAGGACCTGTCTCGCAGGCTTAAAAAAATAGAGACAGCCACAGCAGCAACGGTCGTTCACAAACAGCCGAGAATCGTGCCACCAAGACACGTTCATACCTAATGTACAAGCAAAACCGTTTGTGCCTAATAACCAAAATGTTAATAGACAAGGTAATTTTACGAACACTAAACAAGATAGTCGTCCTAACGCACCGCCGCCGCATACACAGCTAAATAATGCTGTTCAACCGATCGACACAGCTGATGCACCTGTCTGCTATTATCACCAAACATTCGGTGACAAAGCACGCTAGTGCAGAGAACCTTGCGCGTTTTCTTCAAAATAGTCGGCCAGAGCAGAGTAGCGACTCTTGCATCTGGCGAAATAACTGAGGCGCGACATGGCTCTGCAGAAGCTCCCCTTCCCAGATTATCTCCCTCTAAGTTATTATGCGTCGCAGACAAACGCAATAAGTGCAAACATCTAATTGACACGTGCGCAGCAGTCAGCGTTTTACCCAAGTCTTACGCTAACAGGACTTCAGACGCTACCTGTCTGCCCCTAGTTACAGATAATAACACTGCTATCAATACCTACGGTACTAGTAGACGTATGGCGTGTGGGATGTTGTCGTAGTTACCAATACGGCGAATTAAAGCTTACACCGAGGTCCCGTTATGGGTCATATGCAGTCGCTGAGTATCACGCTTCAAGTGAGGGAAAAATACTACGGGCCGCACCACGCTGCTCTGCGTGCACACGACACCACAGTATGACAACGGGGCGGTCATCTCCGTCAGGCTGCGTCCAGGAATCTGGGGATGACTGCCACATTGACTAAGCGATGTCAGGATCCTACATTACCCCCGGCTGAGTGACAACGTAGGACCAAACTGACGTGTAGGAGACTGATTCGTGCAAGTAACAGGGCTGTCAATTATGTAACCTCTTATACTAAGCATATTATTCTTTAAAAAAAATATAGCGGGTGCGGTTACATTGTGGGCGGTTGAAAGCGCAGCATTATACGTGAATTGTCCGATCCTCTTAACTCCAACTGTCCTTGATATATTATTCACGTGCTGCCATCTGCTATCAACCCATTCATTTAATTAACAGAATTGCTATTAATGCTTTAGCAATGAATTTGCTAAAAGAAAATGTCTTTACATTTACATATCTGTACACAATTCTGCCAGGCCTGGCATATTCATTTACAATTTAACAACATTATGATTACGAGGTATGCGGTTGGGCCCGCCATAGACGTCGTTGGGCGCGACTATGGCGTGAACCATCTGCACAAATCGAGCAGGAGTCTGGATTATGCGTCCGACTCTAGTTTTTCGCACTGTTTGATCGGTCGAAATTTTTTCGCGATTAGCGATATTCGCATGTTTGCTTTTTGTCGAGTCGATTGCGGCGTCAGCAGCACCCGGGGTTTTACCCCATAGATGTAAAGGTATGCGGGAATACGTTCGTAAACCACCGCCGTTCCCGTTAGCGCGGGACGTGGCAGGGGCTCGCGAATGCGGCGCTACATAAGCATTGTCTCTGTTGGACAAGTTTACTTGAACATCTATTTGCTTTGGGACTGTGGCCGATTTTTGATTGCTTCTGACTGCCGTCGACTTTTTTGTGTTGACTCTCGTCCCGTTGGACGTCGGAGTGTCCGCACTACCAGGTCTAGGTGGACCCTGTGGATTCCTACTAGATATCCTGGTAGCCGTCGACTTCCGTGAGTTGCTTGGCGTTTGACGCTGTGTTGACGTACCTGTTGTAGGCTTGCACTCCATGTGAGCGGGTTTAACGCGATCTAAGGAGACCGTCTCAACCTTGCCTTTAACTTGTATGGTCCTTGTATGGTCCGTCGTAAGGGGCGGTCAGAGGCGGTGCAATTGCGATTCTGCGCAAGAATACATGAGTACATGTAGCGATTTCCTTGAATTGGAAAATGTTGTGTTGTTGTGTGTCACGTGGCGGACATAGACGGAGACGCGACATGGCTACGCGTAGCTTTTCTGAATAATTCTCCAAATCGGTGTTAGCGTCGACGTTGTACTGTTGAGTAAACTCTCCTGGGAGTCTAAGGGTTGTCCCGTAAATCATCTCAGCAGCTGACCTGCCCAGTCTCTCTTTCACGGCTAAACGAACGCCTAACAGTACGGCCGGTAACGTGATAGTCCACGGATTCGGTGACTCGTGCGCCATAATGGCGGCTTTCAATTGACGGTGGAAACGCTCGACCATGCCATTCGACTGAGGGTGATAACTCGTGGTACGATTCCGAATAATCCCGAATTGGTTACATAAACTATCCCACAATTTGGACTCGAATTGAGCGCCCCTATCAGTGGTGATAGTGGCCGGGGTACCATAACGTGCTATCCACCCGCTGAAGAAGGCATCGGCGACCGTTTCGGCTCTAATATCTATCATAGGTATAGCTTCGGGCCAACGTGTAAAACGGTCGACACAAGTCAGTAGATATCTAAAACCATCAGCATAAGGTGAAGGTCCGACTATGTCCACGTGGACATGATCGAATCGCTCGGTAGGTTCAGTGAACTTTCTGAAAACAGGAGTGTTATGACGTGAAACTTTAGCTGTCTGGCAACCCTTACAGGTACGACACCATCTAGCAATAGCTATGTTCATGCCGTGCCATACAAATCGGGTATTAATCAAAGGTCTGGTGGCTCTATGCGATGGATGGCCTAAACCGTGTAAGTTTGAAAAAACTTTTTGGCGAAATTTCGCGGTAAGGTTGTGTCCCGTGGACACATCACACCAGATCAATTGATTATCAAATGATTTCAATAGTTTGAAATTCATAGTGGACGTAGTCGAATGTCTCAAACGTGTGAATTCCGCGTCATTAGCTTGATCGAGACTTAACGCTTTATAGTCTATCACTGGGCCATCGTGTATTGCTGACACTGATGGTCGTGACAGCGCATCAGCGACGAAATTTGTCTCTCCTTTTACATATCTAATATCTGTGGTGAATTCAGCAATGAACGCTAATTGACGTGTTTGTCGTAGGGATGCGCGCTCAGTGACGGATGACATTACGAATGTTAACGGTTTATGATCGGTGTTAACGAAAAAATTTCGTCCTTCCAAATTGTGTCTGAAATGTTTAATTGTAGCGTATACTGCCAAAAGTTCACGATCGAACGCGCTATAGCGTGTCTCTGCTGGGTTCAGCTTCTTGCTGAAAAACGAAAGCGGCTGCCACATACCATTTAAAAATTGCTGCAAAACGCCACCGACGGCGACATCACTAGCGTCACACGTGATGTTAAGCTGAGCCGTCGAATCTGGGTGCACCAGAAGCGTAGCGTTTGCCAGTATCTGCTTCGACTCAGAAAATGCTGACTCTGCTTCTTCATTCCACTTCAAATCGAAATTTGATTTCGGTGACAATCTGGTATGGCCTTCGTTGGCAGCAGTCAGTAAATTATTAAGTGGCGTCAGCTTGTCGGCGCAATGCGGTATGAAACGGTGGTAATAATTTACCATTCCCAGATACCTACGCAATGCTCGTTGCTTTTCGGGTTTAATGAAATTAACGATCGCGTCAACGGCGCTAGGTAACGGCGAAATTCCTTCGGCGCAAACGTGATGACCTAAGAAACTTAATTCAGACGTTCCAAACTGACACTTTTCAGGACCAATGATGATTCCGTACTCCGATAGTCGAGCAAAAAGAATGCGTAGATGTTTCTTGTGCGTTTTATGATCTGGACTGGTTACCAGTAGGTCATCCAAATAAACAAAAACGAAATCAAGTCCGCGTGTCACGTGGTCTATAAATCGCTGAAACGTTTGACCTGAATTTCTCAGACCAAATGGGGTTCTAGTGAAATTAAACAAGCCGAAAGGTGTGGTAACCGCGGTCTTATGTACGTCGGACGGTTCCACCGGAATTTGGTAATAAGCCCTGACTAAGTCTATCTTCGAGAAAATTTTCGATCCGGCTAACCGCTGCGTAAAATCTTGAATATGCGGAATCGGATGACGGTCCGGTACGGTCTGTGCATTCAAACTACGGTAGTCCCCACATGGTCTCCAATCGCCGTTTTTCTTTGGCACCATGTGAAGCGCTGAGGACCACTCGCTGTCGCTGGGTTCAATGACCCCTAATTTAATCATATCATCAAATTCGCGTTTAGCTGTAACCAACTTATCGGGAGCCAAACGTCTTGGTCGAGCAAAAACTGGGTGACCTTTAGTCACAATCTTATGAGTTATGCCGTGTTTGACGGGCTCACCCTTTGTCGTAGGGCGTGTCAGTTCCGGGAACTGGCCGAGGAGTTTAGTATATTCGTTTTGAACTGTATCGACTCTGTTCAATGACAGAGGTTTAATTGAAGATAATGAAGCGGCAATGGCTAAGCCTGTACGCATGTCTCGAAGACATCTGCTTCTCAAGTCTATGAGCAAATTGTAGTGGATTAAAAAATCAGCCCCGATTATTGGTTGCTGTACATCTGCCACTATGAACGTCCACGGATATTCGCGCTTCAAACCGACGTCAACGACGCGTTTACTATTGCCGTAAGTCTTTATCGTGCTATTATTAGCTGCCACCAGGGGGAGACTGTCAGCGCCCGAAATCCCGCTAGCGCAAGATTTCGGCAAAACACTGACAGCTGCACCCGTGTCGATCAAATATCTGCATTTGTGTCCTTTATCTGCGACATATAATAACGTAGAGTGAGATAACTGTGGAGAACTAGCGTCCGCGGAGTCATGTCGCGTCTCAGTTATACCGCCAGATGCAAGAGTCGCAATCTTGCTCTGGCTTAGCAGTTTAAAGAAAATGCACAGGGGCTTCTGCGCGTGCGTGCCTTGTCACCGAAAGTCTGGTGAAAATAGCAGACAGGTGCATCAGCAGGATTCGAGTGGGAATGCAAACGTTTATCACGAGTAATCCGGGCAAAATCGGCTTTAAGGCGTTGATATTCCTCATCAGCCGCTCGGAATTGAACCTCATTGTCTTCACTGTCAGGATGATAGCTATCTTTTGGTCTAGCACCCGCACCTTCTAGAGGCGATGACATAAATCCTTCGCTGTCGTACTGCTTAGACATGATGAAATAGTGTTTGTGAAATTATTTAATTAATGAAGCACCTGGGGTAGCTGGCCTATTGGCTCTGTGCCTACCCCAAATGTGTTTAAAATGGCATGTCGTATTAACACATGCCAACTATTTTTGACGCGCCGTGCGCGGACAGGTTGTGCAATGCCGTAAAAATCAGATGAAATATGTCTGTAATATGTTGAAGTTAGAAGTGTAGACTTCAGCAAATGTTCATGCTATGTCGCATGGTGCGAGAAACGGGGGTTGCAGATTAGTTGCAGAAATATGTGTCGTTGAAATTTCGCCTAAGTGCTATTCACAAATTCACAAAAGGTATGTATTAATTAAAATGAAAACTGTAGGTCTATATGAGACATAAAACGTTTTCACTGAGTCACACACATGCAAAATGGTAGCGTGAAAACCGTAGGTCGCAGTGGTACATAAAAACAATATGCCAGATATAACTGTGATAAGCTATGCTAAGCTATTATAATAGTTTTTGTAAATCGACCTGGGTGAAAAAAAAATTTTCACACAAGTCGAAAAACACATTCAAATATTTGCAATGTTTCGCGATAGCGCAACTGTCAAATCGAATATTTCCGTATTTATATAAAAATTTAAGCTTCAGAAATAACTATCATGAGAAAATTTCGTTCTCAAACTGATAGACTAAATGTGACTGCGAAGAAAAACAGTGACATTTGTGATTTAAGAATAGTATCTAAAACGTGACTGACAGTAGTCTATGTTGATAAATGATAAAGTGTATCATTTCGCTGAAAAATGATATCTGTGACGAACATTCCACGTTTTTTTTTTTTATAATGGTACGTTCATCACCGAATCACTTCATAAACATCCGAATCAATCGCTCGCATCGATTCATTGATTGACGTATAAACTGACTGTGTTCGATGGCGGTTGGTTTATGTCGCTTGTGTTGGGTGTGTGTGTGTATGATCGGCGCTCACAGCCTGTACGGCAGGCAGCGTGTGGCTTATAGTCTGTAACGGTAAGCTTTGAGCGATGCGTACATAGTATACAGTCAGCATCCCTGTCTCGCCTCACATTAGCATATTCATCAGCTACTGCGTGCCCTAATAAGGCGCTGAATAGCCTAGCACGATTACAAACACCAAAAGCGTTTCAAAGTGAATAAAAAATCTCACCAATTAGTCATAGAATTTCGTTTTCGAAACGACTTATTTACACATTTTCTCCCTCAATCATGTTGAAAAAGAAAATTTACAAACAATTAAAAAAAAAAAAAAATTCTACAAACTGTCCGTGTAAAATTTGGAACACGTGACTAATAATCTCCACCAAATCAAAATGGCGGCTTACTTTATGCTAATGCGGCACAGGTTCACTGTTCCGATGCATGCCGGGTAGGGGGGAACACGTGGGTGCCCACGGCGAGCTTTGAGCTAAGTTAGGGAGACCAGTGACCAAGATGGCGCTCACCTACCAAATACAAATATAATATTCAGCATTCTCTGAAATAACATATGATAATAGTACAAAATATTTACCTACAGTCCTGGGAATATTTTAGCAGACCAAATAAGACCATTTATTGACATTCATTTAGGGAAACAATTTATTTTGGCCCTAAACCTATTAAAGGTTACCCGAGTCGAAGCGGTAGTAGAAATTTCTGTCGATTTTTAGAAAAATCATGAAAAAATTTGACGAGATTTCGTCTGTGGACTTTAAAGGGACTGGCCCACGCTAAAATCAGCAAAAAATCGGTGATTTTATTTTGGCTTCTTAATATGACCATATGATGTAAACATGTCCATAGACTAGAACTGCAAAAGTTTTTTAATTTTTCTGCTGTGCATTCACCAGTTAGGCTAGATATAGAGACGAAATTGCTGTTTTCTAATTATTGACAACCATGTCAAAAATACGAAATGCGGGAATTTCGTCTCTATATCTAGCCTAACTGGTAAATGCGCGGCAAAAAAAAATTAAAACTTTTGCAGTTCTAGTCTATGGACATGTTTACATCATATGGTCATATTAAGAAGCCAAAATAAAATCACCGATTTTTTGATGATTTTAGCGTGGGCCAGTCCCTTTAAGATCGAGTTACCCAATTATGGTAATCAACGATAAAAATAAGTTATAGAAAATACCCCCCTCCTACTCGCCTACAGTGGCATTAGTAGGATAAAGGCATTAACAAACTCTTACTATAAAATGATAGACTATGTCTATAAGAGTAATTTTCTAGATTCTTCTAGAGAATCGGCAAGGCCGCCATCTTGAAAAGGCGCCAAACACGTGGAATTTCGACCAAAAATTTAGAAAATTACGCCGTTTTCGACGCAAAAAACGTGCTTCTCGTCTGGTAACACTTTCTAACTAATTAATACTGGCATACATATATTTTGACCTACAGCTTTCACGTACCTTGTGAAAAAAATGCGGATGATTTTTTTCAAAAAATCCCCTAAAATTATGAAACTAATCCTTGAAAACAGCAGTTTTCACCCGGTGTCTAGGTGAAAATGCTGTTGCGTGAACAATCAGTCGTCGAGGTCACCAATATGGCGTGTGGGATGTTGTCGTAGTTACCAATACGGCGAATTGAAGCTTACACCGAGGTCCCGTTATGGGTCATAACGGCCGACGAAAGACTCCTACCAATCTTGCCATCAAACTCAAATAACTTCCTTCTCCGTCCGATCAGCGGTATTAAATAAACTAGGAAACTGTCTTCTCTCTTGTCATGTTTAATTGATTAACATGCTAAAACCACAATGCACAACCCTCCGCGCACGGCAAGTCTCTATGACTTGGTGAGAGCGAGCTGCGGCACGTCTGCAGTCGCTGAGTATCACGCTTCAAGTGAGGGAAAAATACTACGGGCCGCACCACGCTGCTCTGCGTGCACACGACACCACAGTATGACAACGGGGCGGTCATCTCCGTCAGGCTGCGTCCAGGAATCTGGGGATGACTGCCACATTGACTAAGCGATGTCAGGATCCTACAGACGCGTCGTCGACGTTGGTCTCAAACGAGATTACGCTTGGACATTCATAGTAGCGGACATTAAACAAGTAATTATAGGAGCAAATTTTCTTATACATTACAGCCTACTGGTGGACTTAAAAAGTCGTTGTCTGAGAGACATGCGAACCGGTTTAGCCATACCAGCTACTTTATCATCCATTAAACCCTTATCACTGAATAGAGTCCACACCGCTCATAACGACTACACAAAATTACTAGGTCAGTTTCCGGAGCTGACTCGTCCAACGACGAAGGGGCGAGACAGTAAAGCACGGTATAACACATAAAATAATGACCAAAGGACGCCCCGTATTCGCGCGCCCACGACGATTAGCACCTGATAAACTAATCACTGCGAAACGCGAGTTCGCTGATATGATCAAGTAAGGCATTATCGAATCCAGCGACAGTGAATGGTCATCAGCGCTTCATATGGTGCCTAAGAAAAACGGCGACTGGACACCGTATGGAGATTACAGAAGTTTGAACGCTCAGACAGTACCGGATAGATATCCGATTCCTCATATCCAAGATTTTACTCAACGTTTAGCAGGGTCGAAAGTTTTTTCCAAGATAGACTTGGTACGAGCATATTATCAGATACCGGTTGAACCGTCCGATGTTCATAAAACAGCGGTTACCACACCTTTCGGTCTTTTCAATTTCACTTGGACACCGTTTGGTTTACAAAATTCTGGTTAAACCTTCCAACGTTTTATAGATCACGTTACGCGCAGATTAGATTTCGTGTCCGTATATTTGGACGATTTGTTAGTCACAAGCCCCGACCATCGTACCCATAAGAAACATTTAAAAATTATTTTTACCCATTTAGCCGAATACGACATTATCATCGGCCCAGAGAAATGTCAGTTCAGTACTACTGAATTAAGCTTTATGGTACTTAACGTTTGCTCAGAAGGCATTTCACTGTTACCCAGTGCCGTTGACGCAATAATTAATTTTGCTAGACCCGAAAAGCAACGAGCATTGTGCAGATATCTAGGAATGGTGAATTATTATCATAGATTCATACCACATTGCGCGGCTAAATTGAGGCCGTTAAATAATTTACTGACAGCAGCCAACGAAGGACATACAAGATTGTCACCTAAGTCTTTTTTCGACTTGAAGTGGAATGAAAGCACATACTTGGTGTTCATCGAGTCTAAGCATATACTTGCTAACGCAACCCTCTTGGTACACCCAGACCACTCTGCCCCATTGAATATCGCGTGTGACGCTAGTGATTTCGCCGTAGGTGTCGTTTTGCAACAGTACATTGATAATAATTTTTTTGTAAACACAGATCATAAGCCTTTAACTTTTGTAATGACATCAGTCACTGAGCGCCCGTCACTACGACAAACAAAACAGTTGGCTTTTATTGCCGAACTCACCACAGATATCAGATATGTGAGAGGAGAGACAAATTTCGTCGCCGACGCTCTGTTACGACCGTCCGTGTCATTCATAGACAGTACATCAACAATAAATTACAAAGAATTAAGTGCAGATCAGGCCTTGGACACAGAATTTACACGGTTGCGACATTTAACGTCGTCTACAATTAATTTTTAATTACTCAAATCATTTGATAACAATTTGATTTGGTGCAATGTGCCAGCAGGACACATTCGGCCGTATATTACAGCAAAATTTCGAAAACAGGTTTTCTGGACTTTTCACGGATTAGGTCATCCATCGCATAGGGCTACAAAGCCGCTGATCAATACACAGTTCGTCTGGCACGGAATGAATACAGATATCACTAAATGGTGCCGTTCTTGCAAAGGTTGCTAGACCGCCAAAATATCTCGCCATAATAAGCCAGTTTTCGGCAAATTCGCCGAACCTACCGAGAGATTTGAACACGTACATATCGATATAGTCAAACCCCTACTGTACTCCGACGGTTTTAGATATCTACTGATTTGTGTCGATCGTTTCACACGTTTGTCGGAAGCCATACTGTTAGTGGATATTCGAGCTGAAACGGTCGCCGATGCTTTCTTCAGTGGGTGGATAGCACGCTTTGGTACTCCCGCCACTATCACCACGGATAGAGGCGCCCAGTTTGAATCAAAATTATGGGATGGTTTATGCAGCCAATTCGGGATAGTAAAAAAATCACACCACGAGCTCCACCCCCAATCGAATGGCATGGTCGAGCGTTTCCACCGTCAGCTAAAAGCCGCCATTATGGCACACGGGTCACCGAATCCATGGACGACAACACTACCTGCTGTATTACTAGGCGCTCGTTCCGACGTTAAAGAGTTATTGGGTGGGTCAGCTGCCGAAATGATTTATGGTACGACACCCAGACTACCAGGTGAATTTACACAGAAGTACACGTCGACGCACATACAGACTTAGATAACTATTCTGACAAGCTACGCATAGCCATGTCGCGTCTCCGTTTGTGCCCACCGCGCGACACACCTCAGAAAACATTTTCCAATATGAGGAAATCGACACATGCTCACATGTATTTTTGCGAAGAATCGCAATTGCACCGCCTCTGACCGTCCCTTACGACGGCCCATATAAGGTCATCGTAAGGATCGGCAGAGTCATGAAAATCCTGATAAAAGGCAAGGTGGAAACGGTCTCCCTTGATCGAGTTAATCCTGCACACTTCGAGTGCGAGCTTGAAACAGGTACAGCGACACAGCGTAAAACGCAACCGAAAACGACGAATTCGAAGACTACTGAGATCGTTAGCGGGATCCCGAAGGACCAAATAAAATCCACTAGTACTCTCACTCAGAATTCTGACAGGACGAGAGTGAAATCGACAGCGCATAAACAGACACAGTCTGCAGCGACTAAAATTGGTAAGAATCTAGCCACTACTCCACAGCATCAAGCCCACAGAGAAAATTTGCCTAAACAATTCACACCTTATGTAGCGCCGTATTCGCGAACCCCGCCGTTTCCCGCACTAACGGGAGCAGCGGCGGTTTTCGAACGTATTCACATGTAACCTTACACTTACGGGGTAAAATCCCTAATACAACCGACACTACCAAAACATCGAATGTTAGAAATAATTCGAACATCGCCGATGGCGACAAAATTATATTGGATGCAACCGTAAAACAGACTAGAACTGGACGAAAAATCCACACTCCCGCACGCTTCGTGCAGATGGTCCACGCCTTAGTGGCGCCTAACGACATCTACGGCGGGACCAACTACACAAACCGTAATAATCATAATTTGTAAATATGCATTCGCCAGGCCCGGCATAATTAAAATAAAAATGTGAAATGTAACTTAATTAAATTATCTACAGAAGTAATTTTGTTACTTAGTATTGAATGTATTAATTAAATTCACATAGGTTTGCCGCTACCTGTAGCGCAGCAGCATAATACCTAACGTCAATGAACACTGATGTTAAGGGGATTGGAACAATGGTGTTAAGAGGATGGGAACTAGGATATAATCATTAAATTTTAATTCATTATGCTGCGCTTGCGACGTTTACCAACCACCCACGCTGTATTTTCACACCTGACTGTTTTACTGTTTGGCTACTGTATTTTGGTTTTGTGCACTTTCCCAAGCGGAACGACGAACCGACGCTGTACCCACAAGTTGGTTTGGTTCATACGTTTTCACTTAACCCCTGGGTAATGTGGGGATAGCGTCTCATCCGTTCGGGACTGTTTGGGTTTACGACCTCTGATGAGTGGCCATGCCCGCGCAGCCTCGCTTTGAATAGCCTCTGCCGCAAACGTAGCGCGCGTCCAACCAAACGCGCGTCACTTATCTTGCAGGCACTGAGTCGAACGGACGCTCCGTCTCGACTGCAAGGCCAACCTGCATGGCGTTAGGTCGTCTTACTCCGCTTGGGGATTGTGTGCACTATCGAATGTCTAAACTACAATAAAGAGAGAATGAACAGAATAATGAATTAAAAGGAGTTATTTATTCCCATCGTCCCGACGGAAGAATTTTACGTTAAGCTCAGATAATCATACCAAACAATATATGGCTGATCTGAGGTCAGATGGTCATAGGGTCGGCTGATCCATGAAAGTGGTCGAACAATCTTGGCACAAAATGTACGTGTTAGGCCTATGTAATAATAATTCGCGTTTTTAGGGTTTCATTTATAAGTCCCGCTTGTATGAAATTTGTAAGCGATTTCACTTATAGGCCTGTATGAAATAAATGAAATGAATCGGGCTTTAGGCCATCTTTGTGCACATATAGGCTAAACTGGGCCAGGAGAACCTCCTGAGGATGGTGAGATGATTGAGATGACACTTTCCTCCAGACACAGGATTCGAAATTCGAGTCCTGGTCTGAGGCCGAGCACGCTACCTCTCGGTCACGGAGGCTCCCCACAATACTAACTTTCACACGTGGATGGGGAAGAAACATTTTTGTTTCTTTCAAACCGCCGAGACCGGGAACCGAACCCCGAACTCTGGCGTGAAAGGCAGCGGTGCTAACCACTACCCTAGGGCCCCCGCCCTATAGGCCTGTATGCGCATGCGCATATAGGTAAAGTTAGGTGCACCCTCACTTAATTATGCCCACGTATAGGCGCATGTGCCTATGCGGGGGAATACGGTAGCCTTCTTCTGCATTGACTGTGCACTCGTTACCTGGGTGTACTGGGCTTGACCCTCTTCTTTTTTGCCATGATTGTGCAGAAAACGACTTAAAGTTATATTCGTTTTAAAAACTATGCAATAAAATGTCATCACAATCATGGCACTATCGTGAAAGAAGTAGGGGAAGACGGGGCACAGTGAATCACAATTTTTTTTTTTTTTTTTTTTTTTTTCTCATCTCGATGTAAAGCGATTAGGCCTACCGCTTTCTGCTGCATATGCAAGAAGGGGTATTGAGTATTAAACTGAGGCAAAGTAATTAACCTTGCCAGATAAAAGTGATTCACGGTGTCCCTATACAGGGGCACAGTGACTCGGTGTCCGGGGTACACTGAATCGGTTTTCGGGGCACAGTAAATCGGCTCCAAAAAGGAATTGATAGAGCAATGTGCTGCCTAAAATTGTCCAGCACGAAGACCACCTCCCATCACTACCACCACCCTCAACCACCATATACCACCACCAACAATCACCACCACCATGCACCAACAACCACATACACCACATCACCACTCATAATCACCACAACCATGTAGGCTTACCACCAACCACAGTCACCAAATCACCTCCCACAATCACCACCACCATGCACCACCAACCCCATTCACCACAAAAAACCTCCAACAATCACCACAACTTTGCACCAACAATTATATTCACCAAATCACCTCCCACAACCACCACCACCAAGCGCCACCAACTACAATCCCCTCCAACAATCACCACTACCATGCACCACCAAACACATGCACCGCACCACCTCCCACAATCACCACCACCATGCACCACCAATCACATTCACCACAAAACCTCCCACAATCACCACCACTATGCAGCACCATCCACAATCACATTCCACAATCACCACCACCATGCACCACCAACCACAATCACCTCTCAAAATCATCACCACAATGCACCACCAACTACATTTACAACGTCACCTCCCACAATCACCAACACTATCATATGCATCACCAACCACAATCACCTCCCACAATCACCACCACTATGCACCACCAACCACATTCACCACACCACTTCCCACAATCACCAGCACCAAGCACCACCAACCACACGCTGGCCCAACATTGAATCACCACGTCAATGTAATGGCCCAGTCATACTGAGCCCGCTCGCACTACGTTCTGCAGAACGGGAGCAGAACGAGGAGACACGTATTAAGAATGGAATGAACGTAGTACACACCGAATACAATCGTATTAGGACGGGCAAGGACGGGATGGTGGTCTAGAACATCGAACATGTTAAAAATCCGATCCCGTTCAAAATAGGACTCGGTAAGGACTGGGTAAGGTCGTACTTCGAACGAGATTGCCGTACTGGAAACGCAATTGCCGTAGTGCGAATTTAAAACAAACGGAGCTGAACGACGTGCGAATCTGGAAAAATAGGACCTTGACTTAACACAGATGATGTTACGTTTTCCCCCGTCCTACCCGTCATCACACAGACCTTACTACTTCTCATTACGTCTTCAATGTGTTCCTAGCAGTGTTAACCAGTTTATAAAGTTTGTGATACATTCCTACTCAGTTTTAAAAGTTCTTACTCAGTTTTTAATCAGCTCTACTCGTCTCTGCTACATTGTCAGTACGTCCAATCCGTTTGGAGCCAGATTTACTAGTTTCTACTACATTTCAGATACTTCTACCAGTTTGCAGTCGGATCAGCAACGTTTTTTATATCAATATATAGAGAATATTAATGATGCTCTCCTCATTTATTTGGAAATCCAATTTCTGGCTTATAAATATGGTATATTTTAGCATGGAGCAAATGCAAGTCAACACTAAATATGATGAATATTAGTTTCCTATAAGTTATGTTGGACGCAGAGCAACAATATAAAGAGATCAGAGAACAACGTGAATAATAAAAACAAGAAGAGCTGAGGAGAATGAAGAGAATTATAACATGCTGGATGAGGGACTGGCCAAAGACTGCGCTTCTTGGCTCCTCTACATTGCCCCTTCTGCTTCTTGGATCTCCCCATTTTTGGCATGTTGACTCATGAAGTACCTCAATCGAAATGAAAACGGGTTAGAATTTGGTCGTATTTATAACCGATCGGACTGCAACACACCCAGAAGCCCGTTTTGCTCGTGTTAAAGACTGAGAACGCAATGCAAACGGGCAAGGCTGACCATGCACTGGTTTGAACGGACATGTCGTATAGTGAAAACTGTGCAGAAACGGCCCGGAACGGTCCTAGAACGGGCTGAATCTCACTGGGAGCGGGTTTAAACGGGAACAGGATGGATTGAAACTTGTTAAGGGCGGACTGCGAACGACATTTACCGTAACGTACTTCCGTTCTAAACGTTGTGCGAGCGATAACGAAAAAAACAGATAACGAGGGAAGATATAGGAGAGTCTGGTGTGACGTACAATAAGCTCAGGACATTACATATCCCACTTCAGGTCGGGAAAAGCATGCATGGTTCAGGTGTGTATGTGTGATATTTCCCTGGTGTGGTGCAGTATGCTTCATGTGTGATGAACTCAGGGACTTATTTTGCAGAATGATACAGTAGGGTAAGTAAGTACAGTAGGGCCTACAGGAAGCTTTTGGTGGGGCGAAGTGGTTGTGAAGTGGGCTCTGGGCGATGTGGGCTAGCTTCTAGATGTAGTAAAGCAGGCTCTATGTAGCATATAGTCTGTATAGTGCAACTAACTCTGACTGTGATATGACAGGTTTCAAGTGTGGTGAAGGAGTGGCTTCCGTGTTCAATTTAGTTCCAGATTTTAGATTTGGGCTAGGCTTCCAAGTTTGTTTCTAGATGTATAGCAGGCCTTATGTGTGATATAATGGATTCCAAGGGTAGTGCTGCATTTCATCCACCTTAAAGCGAATGAAAAACACATGATTTTAATAATCTTATTTAACTGCATTATAACTCTTCCGGTGCTTCATGCTCCACGTGTAGGCTTACCACTGGTAACCAGACCTGGGGTCAATTCCGGAATTGATCTGGAATTAGACCTTATTCTAAGTTTAATTCGAAGAATCGGAATGGGAATGGGAATTAACTTGAATTGGAATTGAATTGGAATTAGTAAAAAGTGTGTGGAATTAAAAAAAGGAATTGATTTTTTTAATTTTTACAAAAAATCTCAACACAAATGTAAGAACGTCACATTGTAGTGGAGGGAATCAGTTATTGTGAAGGTTGCACAGGCCTGTGTATGAGGAGTGTGGGGTGTTCTGAGACCAACGACCGGCCGGTCGTTGGTCCCATATGTGGTGCAGGTCCCATGTGTGGTGCAGCAGCTTCCAGGTGTGGTACAATAGGCTTTATGTTTAGTGCAGTATGTTACAGTAACTGTTGTGGTGTAACAGGTTACAGATGTGATGCAGCAGGTTCCAGATGTGGTGCAGCAGCTACAAAGTGTGGTGCGTCTGGCTCATGGCATGACACACCAGGTTCCGGGTGCGGTACAGCAGGTTCCGGGTGTGGTACAGCAGGTTCCAGGCGCGGTGCACCAGGTTCCAGGTGTGGTGCACCAGATAGCCTACAGAGTGAAGTGCTTCTGGTTCATGGCGTGATGCAGCAGGTTCCGGGTGTGGTGCAGCATGTTCCAGGTGTGGTGCAGTACGCTCCAGGTGTGGTACAGCAGGTTCCAGGTGTAGTGCAGCAGGTTCTGGGTGTGGTGCAGCAGGTTTCGGGTAGATTGCAGTAGGTTCCAGGTGTGGTGCAGCAGGTTCCAGGTGTGGTGCAGCAGGTTTTGTGTGTGATGCACCAGATAGCCTACAGGGTGAAGTGCACCTGGTTTATGGCGTGATGCAGCAGGTTCCAGGTGTGATGCAGTAGGTTCCAGGTGTGGTGCAGCAGGTTTCGTGTATGATGCAGCAGGTACAGAGTCTGGAACATCTGGCTCATGGTGATGCAACGGTCTCCAGCTAGGTGGTGTGCGGCAGGCTCCAGGTGTGGTGCAGAAGGTTTCAGGTGTGGTGCAGCAGGTTACAGGCGTGGTACAGCAGGTTCCAGGTGTGGTGCAGCAGGTTCCAGGTGTGGTGCATCGGGCACAGAGTGTAGTGCGTCTGTCTCACATTGTGGTGTGGCGGATTTTTGGTTTTTATTACACTTGACAACACATACATGTGCTTGAAGATAAACCTGAAAATGTTTCTAAACCTTAGTCGCCCATTTGGCAGGTTTTAAGTGTACAGAAGAGCTTTTTTGTACAGTGTAGGCCTATTATTTACCATTCCTCTATGCCATTCTGCTATTTATCCCTTAATCAGCTTCATCTCTCCATGTAGGAAAAAAACAATTTTAGTCTGTTGACAATTGAACGGTGCATTGAAACATAATAGCATTTTATTGTGCATACTAGGTGGACTATCAATATTTATCACTTTAAAGTGAATATGCCATAAATCGTGTATTTTTTCTCTTTTTATTGATAATATGGTCATCTGAATTGACCTAAGTGCGTGAACTGTCAGATTTTAGGACTATTATTATTGTTAGTCCACCCCTGTACCCAGAGGGTTAATATCGCTGGTATAAGTAATAATTCGTCTAGTTTGATGCATTTACAAAGTGGAAACCTTACAAAATGGTTAATTTTTGGTTACGAAATTATGTTCCCCAAGAGGACGATATTAGGATGCCAGTACCCTAATTCTGTCATTGTCTCTCCTTTTAGGCAAATGCTTGTATTGCGCACTTTCAAATATAAATAACGTTCATATAAGTGGATTATTATTATTCTCATTAAATCACCCTTTTACTGTTTCTGTTACGAACTTTTACGAATTTATATACATCTCCTTTGTAATTTATCATTGTACTATTGTTGTATATTATGTAACTATAATCGATGATCGGTCTAATAAAAGATTCACACATTTTTTGGGGGCTTTTTGTGGTATTAAAAATTCTGTAAAAGAATAACACATCTGTTTGAAGAGCTGTAAATATAATCAATATGATTGTCCCACGACATCTTCTTGTTAAGTACTATTCCAAGGTTTACTCATTATTACTTTATAGTTAGCATTTGATCTGTTTTTATATTTGAATATTTACATTTTATATAACATCATACATTTGGTTTTAACATTGCTGAGCACCAAGTTTTTGAGAAAATTATCAATCGGAATGTTTTACTCTAAGTCAATATTATTTATCTATGTTTAAAGAGCAAGATGCCTAAAACATACTCTTGTACTTTGATATGTAGGATATTTCCTCCGTCAATGTATTGCTGACAATTTCTTCAAATTGTTTTGGACTTTGACTATAGTCAGCCCCGCATTGATATATTATCGAAAAAATTCTAAAAAGTGTAAGAGGAGACCGTAGGCTATGCCCAAATTTATGATTGTTATGCGCCTATATATGATATGTAGGATATTTCCTCTGTCAATGTATTGCTGGCAATTTCTTGGAACTGTATTGAATTTTGACTATAGTCAGCCCTGCATTGCTATATTATCAGAAAATTTATAAAAAGTGGCCGAAGGCTATGCCCAAATTTATGATTGTCATGCGCCTATATGATATGTATGATATTTCCTCCGTCTGTATTGCTTGCAATTTCTTGAATTGTTTTGAACTTTTGACTAGTCGGCCTCACATTGATATATTATTGGACAATTTATAAAAAGCGTAAGAAGTGGCCAGAGGATATGCCCAAATTTATGATTGTTATGCGGCCACTAAATCACCTGAGATACTGGCCCTGGGGGTCAACGAAAAAAATCCCCTCCCCTTGTAGTCTTTCCCAATGACGTCGGACCGAACTGATATGTCCTGTAAACACAGGGGCCGTATTCTTGTACAAGTCACGCTATATCCTAGGCTTCTGATTGGTCAAGACGGCCATCTCGACCAATCAGAAGCCTATGATATATTGTAACTTGGACAAGAATACAGACCCTGATAGGTCTGTCAGTTTTTCTTATAACAAGGTAAATAATCTGCCATTTACCACCTACTCTCTCGTTATTTTTTTGTCTGGTCAAAGTTTCAAGTTTACAGGACCTACTGCCTGCTTGTTGACAATATATTTTTACTTCTGCTAAATTCCATCATCTCTGATAAGTGGCACCATGCCCCTTTTGAATTTTAGATGAAGTACTGTGTACACAACAATAGGAAACAAGAATTATGTCATTTGAATATCATGCATATTACATGTTCATAGGCTTATGATTATTTCTTCACTCATGGATACCTAATGTTTTTGCTGTGGTCATGCGTCACCATCGTATTCTCTTTTGGTCACAGTGCCTTAGCCCTATAGAATTTGTTATTTATATTTTATTTGTTGTAAAAGTAGGGCTGTGAATTGTCTCTGAATAATTATGAAATTTTGTCACTAGGCCAATTTGTAGTCTATTTTGCATTTCCAAAAGAGTGTCTTATTTACTTTTTGAGCTCTCCCCGGCCTGTTTGAAGATGTTTGAGGCAAATAATAACCTATACTATGCCCAATATCATTTGAAGCACGTCTATAGACCGAAAAGGCCTGATGATGAGATTAGCAAATGGGGAGCAATTAGGGGGGGGGGGGAGAAGTACAATTGTTTACTAAAATTTTAGATAGCTAGTCTACACTTTTAAACATTTTGAAGGCATTTTTTTAGGGGTTGGGTGGGCAATAATAAAAATATATCTTTTTCATCTGATATTATTGGAGTAGACTCTCCAGATTTAAAAATGTCTTTTTTGAAAAGTCGGGGGGGGGGGGGAAGTTTGAATGTAGTTTTTTTACTTATTTAGTCTAGTTATTTACTTATTTATCTTTTATACTCTAGCTTGATTTATAAGCTTATAACATTAATACAGTTCATAACATATTTCAGTGATTATTGTATTGCAATGACATTGATTTTTTTTGTTATTAGGTACTGTGGAGCAAAGCAGTGCAAGTCTTCAGCCAGGTACTCGAGCAGTCCATATGTACGTATACGTAATACGGCGTTAGCTCATCGGTGTCGGTTTGATCACTGAAGTTCTGACGTAGGCGCAGTTTCCATCCGGCGAGACCACAGAAAATCCACAATGTGTGAGCACATACGGCGAATTTGCTTAGAATGAAAAATAGCTTGATGCGCCTCAAAGGCAGCTCAGCTGTATATCTCCAGAGAGACTGAGTTGGTATTTCAATAATAACAGCCCTTGCTAAGTTACTCTCAATGTTCAGCGCTCTGAACAGCTTCCAGCTGTACACATGAGCTATATAAGATTTCATTCATTCATTTCCAACAATTTTACAGAGACTGTGGCTCTGTTGTAGGAGGACACCTTCAAACTATATCTTCTCAGTCAGATGACGAGGTTCATATTAACTTTGCCAGAGTAGGTAGGCATCGAATGCAAAGACGTGTTCGTGGCAATGGAAGATGTGGGCAAGGACAAGGTCAGCGACCTGATGATGACATGGTAGACTCCACAGAAGACTCTTCCACAGCTTCTTCTGTTTTTAGGATAGCAACCAATATGATGTCGAGTGAAGACTTCTGTCTGTTCTGTTGTAATTTGCATGTAAATTTTAGCAAAAATTGAATATATTTGTACCTTACTAATTACACATCAGGTGGTGTTTTATGTAACTTGTGAGATTTACAATGGCTCTCCCGAATGTGAAATTAGCATGTTTTTGCTGTATTTTCGACCATTTTGAAAAAATAATTAGGTATTTTATGGAAGTTAGCATATTATATTATTATATTATATTATTATACTATTATTATATAAGTTTTTTATTTTAAAAACTATTCATAGATCATACATGACTATCTTTGTACTAGTATGCATTGATTTTCTGTAGTACATTTTGTTTTTACATCAACCGATAAATTGGAGCTTGAGAGAGATCACTGATTTCTTGTAGATTTGGCTGTTTTGAGTAACCAACATTATATAATAAATGCATGGGACATTCACCTCCTATGCTCCACATAAATGTCAATATAGCTTCCAATTATGTTACAGTTTACATTAAATTTTAAGAAAAATCACAATACCCATGTAGATTACTTATTTGACCTCAAGTGATATATACTATTTATTTTGGGATTTACTCTCAACGTATGAAATTTTCATGGTTTTTGCTGCATTAGCGGCCATTTTGAATAATTAATTAGGTATTTTATGCAAATAAGCATCCTAAAATATTTTAAAATATAGGCTAATCATTGATCTTCCATGATTATGTTTGTCTGCATTTCTGCAGTCCATTCCTTTCTTATAAACAGATAAATTGAAGCTTCAGAGATCACTGATTTCTTGTAGATTTTGCTGTGTCGGGTAACAAACATTATGTGATAAATGTATGGGACATTGACCTTCTATGCTCCACATAAATGGCAATATATCTTCCAATAATGTTACAAATTGATTGAAAATTAGTAAAAGTCACAATGCCTTTGTATATTACTAATTTGGCCCTAAACTATATATTATCTTACTTGTGAGATTAACTATGGCTGTCCAAGTGTGAAATTTTCATGTTTTTTTGCTGTATTGTCGGCCATTTTGAATAATTAATTAGATATTTTATGCAAATTAGCATCCTAAAATATTTTGAAATATAATCATAGATTTTCCATGATACTGTTTGTGTGCGTAAAATGACATTTCCGTCCATTCTTTCTTGTAAACAGATAAATTGAAGCTTCAGAGATCACTAATTTCTTGTAGATTTTGCTGTCTCGGGCAGCCAACATTATGTGATAAATGTATGGGATATTGACCTTCTATGCTCGCCATAAATGTCAATTTCCCTTCCAATAATGTTACACATTGCTTGAAATTCTAGGAAAAGTCACAATGCCTATGTATAATGTATATTACTAATTTAGCCTTAAGCTTTATATCATCAAACTTGTGAGATTAACCATGGCTGTCCAAGTGTGAAATATTCATGTTGTTTGCTGTATTGGCGGCCATTTTGAATAATTAATTATGTATTTCATGCAAATTAGCATCCTAAAATATTTTGAAATATAATCATAGATCTTCCATGATTATGTTTGTCCGCATTTCTGCAGTCCATTCCTTTCTTATAGACAGATAAATTGAAGCTTTAGAGATCACTGATTTCTTGTAGATTTTGCTGTCTCGGGTAACAAACATTATGATAAATGTATGGGACATCGATCTTCTATGCTCCACATAAATGCCAATATCTCTTCCAATAATGCTACAATTTGGTTGAAATTTTAGGAAAAGTCACAATGTTCATGTATATTACTAATTTGAACTTAAGCTTTATATTATCTAACTTGTGAGTTTAACTATGGCTGTCCAAGTGTAAAATTTTCATGTTTTTTGCTATATTGGCGGCCATTTTGAATAATTAATTAGGTATTTTATGCAAATTAGCATCCTAAAATATTTTGAAATATAATTATAGATCTTCCATGATTATGTTTGTATGCATTGCAGCAATCCATTCCTTTCTTACAGGTGTATGGACAGATAAACTGAAGGTTGTGTGATCACTATGTTTTTTTTCAGATTTTGCTGCTTCAAGCAATCAAAATTCTATGATAAATGTATGGGAAATTGACCTTCTATGCTTCATATAATTTCAAATATCTCTTTAAATTTTGATGCAATTTTCATAAAATTCAAGAGAGAAATAGATTACTTTTCTAGATCACTGATTTTATCTTGACTGACATTGAAGTGACTTTTGAGATTCACAGTGTCTCACGAAATGTGAAAGTTGACTTTTTGATGCTGTCATTGGCGGCCATTTTGAATAAATAATTAGGTTATGTGACCAAATGGATTTTTTTTTCTAAAACTACATCTGTTGTGAACAATATGGAATCTAACTTGAATCATGCAAAAAGCAATTCCTTCTTCAGCTCATCTAACAAAAAGAATCATTTTTTTGGGCCAAATGAACTCAGGGTGCAAGAGGTTAAAGAATATATAAAGTCAAACTGATAGCTGCAATCAGAATAAACCATAAGTAACGATACATAAGATTCGCAATTTTTCGAAATTGAACAGCAGTTTTGCTTAGGACTTTTCAGAAGAAAACCTTTGTTAGCAATTTGCCCTGATATCCATGGATTTACAGCCAGAATGACTACAATAACATGAATTTTGTTGGTTATGTAACGTATTTTGGTAACGTATTTTGCATCTTTATTTGAAATATTAACCAACTGGCACGAAATGACACAAAATGAGTTTTTATATAGCTAACAAAATAATAAAACATGTGCTTAGACAAAAAATATCTTGATTATTTTATGTAGCAGTGTGTAATAATTTCCATTATTATGTGCCATTACATAGCATTGTTTTCACCGAGTAGACATTGAAAAGGGTTTCCGGTGACGCTTTTGCGCTTCACAGAATACATAGAAATACAGACTACTTTACAATTATTTCTGGCAATGATTTTGGGCCTGGTGAAGTATAGTGAAATAGTAGATACAATTGGTCTGGTAACAATGACACACATATTTTAAGAATGTAACGTTTTCTTTAGGCCCTACGTGTTTTTGGTGATTTTAATTTATGTAGCCTTGGTGAAGTCGTTGCAGTGTGGGGGCTGGTAGGTATTAGCACTTCTGTGTTCAGCGAGTGTTCACCTGTTCATCGCTGTGCATGGTGTGCACTTTGACATGAACATATCTGTCCAGTTTATCCAGTTTATTATTAGCAGCACGACACCTGTTTTCACACTTGTTTCAGTTGTTCATCTATCATGCCATAAAGTGATGGCATCAAATTAAACTTTTCTCTCAGATTCATCATTATGTTCTATCCGATGTTGCCGGAATTTCCCTGTAAGCCCTCAGGACCGCTCTCATATAATTGAGTAAATAAATTCCCAGTGGCATTAGAAATATGATCAAAATTGATCTTTTGAACTTGGTATCTCATTCTTTTAGAACACCCTGAATATACAAGTTTTAAAAGAAAGTTTCAAGAATAGGTCCAGAGAGAATTAAGTTGATTGATTGTTTTATTATGTAGCTTGTGGAAAAGTCTTGAAGAGAACCACATGTAACGAACGTTAGGCCTATGCCTCACCAATATTTTTATCAGCATAGTTAGTCAGGGAGCATCTGTACCAAACTAAAGTCCCGTGTGAATTTTGTGGTGAAAGCAAGCCACCCATCCAGATATGTTGATGGGATCCCTAATAACAAAAAAAAACACTTGTTGGCAGTCTGAGATACTGGTCTTTTCAGAGTCACAAGCCGACAAAAATAGATGAACTAGATGCGTTTTCTATGTGCGTCGCGTGAGTGATCAGCCAATACCATTCTGGGTATTGTGGGTTTATTTTTCAGAATGTACACTTGCAAAGGAGACCCAGATGCACAATTATCAATTTTCACATTAAAATAATTTCAACTGTTGCCATAATCCAAGCTAATTTGTATGTTGCAGGTCAATCCCCACAGCATACCGAATAACCATGTTAACAGGAACAAGACCATAGACTAGATCATAGACTAGACCTCCTAACCCCCATGATATAACTATACTGTGGTGTAGGTAGTAATGGTGCTGGGCTTACATCTGTGTCCCTAGTTTGAATTATGCAGCTTTTACAGTGGAGAGTCAGGACAGCATTGGCACGTCAACTGCAAAGCCCGCAAGATGCGACACAGACTTCACAATCTGTATCATTTGCCAAAAACAGAGGAACTGCTGGAGAAGCCAACTGCCCAATGTAAGGTTTTGGAATTTACAAAAGACAGGGCAAAATATGGTGATGGACACTATCCTTTGGTACTTTCAGTCGTTCTCAGTCTGTTCCATATGAAAAATAACTGTTTCTTCTGCGTTATAGGGGCCACGAAAGGTAATCCTCTTCACACCGTTGCCACCGAAAATGCTGGGAGTGCTCTCAAGAAAGCAGTTCAGTTAAGTGACAACGAGAGACTCTGTGTCAAGCTAAATACTGGAATCAACCCAGAAGATGCGCTGCTGTGCTAAGTGCGTCACACATGTTCACCGCAGGGCATCAGACCCACCAGTTCAGGACTGAGCAAAACAGATAAATTTGCGGCTGAGGTTGAGTTTCCCAATTTGATCAAGGGTGAGCTACTGGATGGTAAAGTCATCAATATGGGTGTGCTCCACACAACACTTTCAAGCGATGCCAAATCTTCAGCTGTGAACAAGAATGCCATCAGCTTGGCCCAGACCACATTGGCGATGTTCTTGTCTAAACATCAAGTCAGAAGGAAGTCTACTCAGACCCTTAAAACAGCTAGGAAAATGCCACAGCAGCTCGCAGTTGGGGTAGCCATTCGCCAAGCCATCAGAAGTAAGAAGGTGATCAAGATATTGCATGGCTTTGGAATGTCTGTTGAATACAACATACTGTTGCGCATGGAGTCCCAGATTGCTATCAGTGAGGTGAAGAGAATGATGAATAATCATGGCCTCTACCTGCCACCTGATTTCATCCTGGGGAGATACATCTTCTTTGCTGTTGATAATGTCGATTTTGCAGAGGACACCCCAGATGGAAAACGCACTCTATATGGAACTGCCATGGCGATTTACCAAAGATGTCATGATGGAGATGAAACCACAAAGCTTGAGGTGGATGAACCATCCGATAAACGTTCCTTGAAAGAGCTTCCCAGAGTCACAATGGTACTTGATTGTCCCAAGCCAGCAGCTCAGCCACCGACCACCACTTGTTCTACGTTCAGGACGAATGAAGAGCAACAGCGCATAACAGAGGCTAGACTGCCAGATTCAGCCTGGCTTTTGGGAAGAGGCCTAGAGAAGGTGTCCCTAGGCATTACACGGTCTGAGGAACAGCCAGCTGATAAAGAGACCTCGCAAGAAAACATTCCGACCTGGTCTGGGTATCATTCTCTTGTTAGCCACAATTTACCTACAACCAGGGTTGGTACGCCACCACTGCTTGGTGCCCCAGCACACGAATGGCAAACGCTGCTGACCATCCTAATGCAGGCTCATGGAATCAACGCCAAAGTGGTGGGGCCTGACAGAAACACAATCGTCTCTCTTGATATGGGCCTCCACAAACCCGCAAAGCAGCTCCAGATAACAAGAAGTGACATGAATCACCTGGTACTTCGCCCTGGCGAGCTGCACATTGTAATGGCCCAGCTACGTGCCATCGGTGCCTATATGGAAAACAGTGGACTGGACTTCTCCTGGACAGAGGCGGATTTGTATCGTCCAGCAACAGTCAAACAAATCCTTGGAGGAATACATGTGAGAAGGGCAATCGAAGCACATGTGGTCACAACGCAAACCCTTTTCCTGCTTCACAAAGAAGCCTTCTTCGAAGATCATCCAGCGCTGGTTAGCAGGCTGACGGTTTCAGCTGAAAACATCAGGCAAGCATTTGCAGACGGCAGCTCTGAAATAGTTCAGCAACACATGCACACATGGTAGATGTGATCGAGTATTTGGATGTCATAGAGAAGATGACACAGTTTTACTCCCAGGTTAGCCAAAAATCACTTTTCATTGTGATGCGCCAGTACATGCAGATGGTGATGGACATGCTACAATTCATCAGGTCAGTTCGAACCGGGGATTGGAATCTTTATCTCCTAGGCACCAGAACATTTGTCAAATACTACTTCGCTCATAGCAAGCTGAGGTACGCTCGGATGATTCCAGTTTATTTGGCAGACATTGAAGCACTCAAACAGTCTGATGCTGAAATCTAGGACAGAAAGTGATGGAGCTCAAAGAAGACCAAAGTCTCTTTGCACGCTTGCTATTGGTTTCAAGGTCACGACCAGAGATAAACCTAGAAGATGCTGTTGGCCGCCATGAACTTTCAGTTGTGCCCAAGTCCATGTTTGCTGCTGACGGGGAAATGTTGCACTGTCACACGAAAAGCAACTTGATGGTAAGCCTGGAGAGTCTCCCTGACAGTACTGACAATAATGGGAATCTAGAGAGTGATCATGGTGGAGAGCTGCCAAGATTTCTCAGAAGAGACTGCTCTCTCATGGGGATACGAAGAAGGAGCTAACAGGTTACTTTAATAGCAGACAATATGTTGCAGCAAGCCCATGCTTTAGGACAATCTGTTGTTGTGGCATGGGGCAGCCAATGCAGAGCAACCCATACTGCCAAGAGATACCTGGACAGTGACCAAGAAAAGGCTGATACAAAGCTAATTCTATATGCAGCTGATGCCACAGCCTCTTGTGCAACAAGCATTATGATTTGCTCCCCCAACAGCAGGAAGAAAGAGTAGGACCATTCAACTAGGCTCTATCTATTAGGCCTTAGGACCTGAGAAAGCAGAGGCACTACCAGGCCTGCATGCCATGAGTGGCAGTGACTGGTAGTTTTGCAGGAAAAGGCAAGCATGCTTTCTGAAATGCATTTCAAGACTCCAGTGAAGGCATACTCACTGCTCTGATCAACCTGGGAACTACCAATGAGCTGCAGGATGACACAGCTGCTTCCCTTGAGCAATTCATCTGCACAGTCTACCAACCACAAACCCAGATTGTCTTGGTGAAGAAGCTGCGATGGTGGTTATTCAAGAAGAAACAGGCAAAATCAGAGAGGCTGCCTCCAAGTCCTGATGCCCTGCGACAGGCTAATTTACGCGCCCAGCACCTAACAATTATTTGGAACCTCGACACAGTACCACAGCCTGTGATTCCACTCCCGAACTACGTGCGGAAACAGGAGGATGTTGGATGGACCCCAGTCATGACTACTCAGCTTCCAGCCCCAGAATCCGTCCTCCACTAGGTGAAATATGGCTGCAAAAAGCAGTGCCGATCTGGAAGATGCTCCTGTAGGAAGGCAGGCCTTAACTGCTCTGACATCTAGGGTTGCTCAGGGGATGGTGAAGAAGCCTGTGAGAAATCAGAACAGCTAGTTCCAGAGTGCGATGAGGTGGATGATGATGACTTTGATCATGGTGATAGACACTAGTTGTGTATGACCTGTCTGGTAGATACTCCACAAGAAGACATTTGATCAATAGACAGACGATGCAGTAGCTAACAGTGATATACTTTGCTCATTTAAATTAAAAAGTTTTCATTCCATTTTGCTATCTGCAACCGATTAAGTGACGATGACTATATTCCCTACTCATCAATTTCATATGTAATATGCTCTATTGGTGATATAGGCCTATATATCTAGTATATGCCCAGTCATGTCAATGTACTTGTGCAGCGTTAAACATGTTTGAGTTTAATCGGTTTATGTTGTTTTTTGAAAACAGTAGGCCTACTCGGCTGGAGTAAATTTGTTTGTTTTTTATCAGTATCACATTCAAATAATGGCTGTATAGCACCATAATGTTTAAAAAGGATATTCAGATGTTATTGACTGCTTATATTAAACTTTCTATGCAAAAATTGACAGATTTGAAGATTTTTATTCCTACAAATGAGCAAACTTTAACTGCCGGAAAAGACAATTAAGTATAAATTAGCCCGTTTTTTAACACTCCACCAAAAATCTACCACTTGGATTTCAGACTGCCAACAAGATTTTGCAAATTTTCTTTGGGGTCCCCTTAAGCAAACTAAGTGACTGGTTTTGTAGACTAAGTGAAGTGGTATTGTAGACTAGTGGGGCACATGATACACATGTCGCGATGGACCGCATCGGGACCCCTTGAATATGTATACTACATGTACACGTATATATGTAATACCCTTGGTCTCAATTTAAATGTGAGTAATGTTCACCAGCTTGAAGTTGTGGCTGGAGGATAGCGAGACACAACTTCAAGTGGGTGAACAACTATATCAGCAAAGTGTTTTGGCCATTTAAAATTTGCAAAATGGCGACAAAATCCAAGATGGCTGCCATTTGTCCAAGACTAAACAATAAATTATATATCATTTTGAAAAGAATGGAAGCAAATTCAGGACTTGGGCGTCTAGCATAGGGTTTTCAGCTATGCCCTACATATAGTGGTGTGGTCATAAAGTCCATAGGACATTGCATTGTGCTTAAAATCCAAGATGGCCATCATTTGTACAAGGTCAAACAATTAATTGACATCATTATTGACAGTTTTTAAGCTCATTCATGACGGTGGTATCTGCTATAGGATTTCGGACATTCTCGACTTAGTGGCCAGGAAGTTCTATATAGACACTGCATGGCCACCATTTTTCAATATCAAGCAATAAATAGATGTGCTAAGAGCCGCTGATAGTCACCGAGCATCATGCTGGGTGCTGCTAGACTCGAGTGCAGCTTTCGATACAGTTGACGACAACACATTGCTGACTCGTCTATCAGATAACGTTGGTCTAACTGGCGTGTCTCTGACATGGTTCGCATCATACTTCAGTCGAAGAACCCAAACCGTTAAGACGGGCAGTGTTACCTCAAAGCCCACTGGTTTGACCTGTGGTGTACCACAAGGGTCAGTTTTAGGACCCATCTTGTTCACAATTTATACAGCTTTTGAACTAGGTAAAATCATTCGAAAATAGGGACTTGAATATAATATTAGGCAGATGACACACAAAGGGTGCTCCTTTGTCAGATATTGTCGAATCAAAACATATTGACATCTTAGCTAATACAGAAACCTGGCTGAGGCCTGATGGCACCAAGGCTTGCGTGGCAGATGTTACATCATGTTCAGCATCAGACTAGGCATCTAAAAGGCACTCGGACGGTGGTGTGGGTATCCCTATCTCTGATATATTTAGGTAAAACAATTAGAAATTTCACGATATCCATCTTTGGAAGCTATTTCATGTGAAATTAAAGTTTTGAAAAACACTTTCTGCTTACATGTGATGAGTGTATATGTGACCCATCTGTACATAATGAGTCGCATGTCGGAAAAATAAAATATAGAGTTTATGGTACAATTGGATAGCACATAGCTGGAGCTTAAATACACCAAGAACATAAAATTATGTTGATCCGGAGCTGAGTTATGATCATTTTAGTGACGCGAATAGGTCAATATTTAAAAAATTAAAATGGAGAAAATTGGCTTTAAAGTCATGGTAAAAATTCGATTGTACGCTATTTATAGCATAGAAAAATAGTTTCCTAAGGCCAGCATGATTTTTCGGCCAAAACTGGAAATTTTGTATATATAATTTTTAACGATTGATTTTTATAGCCCAGGATGTCTACTTTCAGAATCTGCCGAGTGGAGTTTGGTTAACTTTCAGCGTTTTTTAAAAGTGGGTAAAATCCAAGATGGCCGCCAGCGGCCATTTTGAAAACAAATTAACAATAAGTCTGATAATCACAATCATGTGATATGTCATTTTTGACTAATATTGGGGCGTATAACACATTTCTGGCCTTAAAATGATAATTCTAGGCTTGAAAGCAACAAAATTTGACAAAAAATAAAAATCGCTTTTATTAGCCCATATCATGCATATTGCCTAAATGGTAGTCAATAAACTCCAACTGAACGGCTAAAAAACTGACTTTGTCGTCAAATTTCTGACAGATTCATTATTTTCTTAAAAATGCTACTGTAGCCCTCCAGAATCTTAATTCCAATCGACCGAACCCATAGTTCAAGGGCTGTCAGTCTCCTCTCACCCCCCCCCCCCCCCGTTTTATACCTGACACCTAATTATCCACATACTAGTATTTCTAGGGGTATCAAAAAGCCATGTTAGTCGCATCACTTGCGGTTGCAAAGAGGTTGCCAATCCACGATGGCCGGGAGGTATCAAAAAACATGTTTCATTACAGGGTGATGCAGGAGAGTTAAATGGCTATAGGAAGGTGCTCAAGGACGATGGTGAGGCGATCGAGAGTGAACTAGAAGCGTTAAAAGTCAACGAGGAGGTGCTAAAGGGCAATGGGGAGACGATAAAAAGCGACAAAACCCTTAAATAACGCCAAAGAGGCTTTAAAGTGTGACGAAGAGGCGTTAAATGACGCTGAGGATGTATTTAAGGGCGATTTAAGGGTGTTAGCAGGCGATGGGAGGCGTTAATGGTGACCATGCAAAATGTGTATGGCTAGAGAATGTTGACATATAATTTTCAGTGATATGATTGATGGCCTATATCTGAAACATGATTTACTGAAACAAATCAAAATGTACATGTATATATATAGTATAATATGATATTATCAAGTTAATAACGGCCAACCTGAAAAAGGGGAGGTGGTGTTTCTCTGTTTTGACGAATCTCTTGAACATTGCAAGCGAGATGATTTATCTATTATGAATAATTCTATAGAATATGTCTTTCTTTCTTCCTTATTTTGTATTCACTCAAAATAGATGTGTTAACCTTGGAGTAATATATAGACTGCCCAATAAGGGGGCCACCATTTAATCTCCGGGGCGGGGGCTGGATTTTTTGTCGCGGACAAATTATTAATTTCAACCCGGCTTGGTGGTGTCCTAAAATTGTTAAATTTTATAGCATGTTTATATGGAACAGTTCTTGAAGTAAGTTATTTATATCACGCAGAGTCCGCCCGAAATTATTTATTTCAAAAAAAACTCCACCCCCCCCCCCCCTTAACTGTGTCTGACACGTGCGAGCTAGGACATTAATTGATAATTAAACTAAAATAAACATCTTACAATTTATTTTATTTTATTATATCAAGCTCATTTGCATACACCCATTTATCATGTGTAGGCATATGTCTTTCCCACGACGCACTCTGAAGTATAACCCTCATGTCAGTTATCGCTGTTTGTTCCTCTCCGAAAGCAAAAACCCTGTCCAAACCGAAATAAAACTTTGTCTCCAAGCTATAATGTAGAGGTTTTTTTCTGCATAGTATGAGAGATTTTAATTTCAACCCCATACATGTAACGGAACATATACCTACGTCTGATTTTGTAGATCTAATGTTCTCATGTTCTTTTTTTCCTCTGATCAAAACGCCTCGCAATAAACTAAAACTTTTTCTGCACTTATAGATAATATTTGTAGTACTAGTTTGCTTAAATTGAATAATTTACACCGATGTATCAGATCATTTCCCCATATTTACGAGAACTACAATTGAGAAGATTTTACAATACTTCGAAAAAAACGATTAGATAGAAATAAGATGAATAATGTTGATTGGGAAAATGTGATTTTGAATGATACTCCGAAAAGTCACCCAGAAACAAAGTGGTTGCGAATTGCTTAATGTTATTTAGCTTACTAGGTCAAGTTCCGATTTTGTCAATTTTACGGGTTTCGTTTCGTAACATCAACATACAGACAGATATTTTATTGACAGAAAGAAAGTCGACTCAGACTTATTTTTCAAAATGCTAATCAGATCGGACATGGTCTCTTGAGTGACAAGATTGCTACAAGTATAGACCTACAAATGTGCTATAGTCAGGGTGTCAAACTAGCATAGATTAGTTATGTTATTAAGCATCTTCCGGGATGCAGGCATGTGTTCAGTATACAGTCGCTGCGCCGTCCCTGTAGCTGGCAAGGATAAATTTTATGTGTAATACGTGTTATACGCTCAACCGAATCACACGTAATTTTGCATAAAGGCACTGCACTATATGGTTGCAAAACAAAGGGTAGGTGATTACAGTTCAGCATTTATTATAAAATGGCAGCTATTAAAAATTTCGATTATTTGTGAACGCAATATCCAAAAAATCTCCAATCCGAGGTGATTATGTAGGGATTGCTGATCTGTTTTACCAGAGGTTTTGATCGCGTTTCAGCAATTTTAATAAAATAGCGGTCTTTTGAATGTTGTAATATCGTTTTATCAAGAACCACTTCTCAGCATTACTTGTGATTCATAAGTAAACACTTAACTACATGACTGCAAATGAAAAGGTTTGGTCGCAGCTCAGTGATTTTCAAGAAAATTGTAGTTATTTGTCATTTTTTGTGATACCTCTTTGTTGTAATCTAGTTATTTTCTCTGAGAACAATAGTTAAGTTTAATGACAGTAGCATCCGAGCTCAGTACCTTTGACTTTCGAGCCATAGCCGAACTGAGCAGGCCATCGTTTGTGGACCAAACGGAATAAGGCATGAACAGGATGTGATTTTTCAACACTGATCGAACAAGTTGAGCGTTTTTGTATTTTTGATCAAACAAGTAAGTTTATATATAACTGAAGCTGTGACCACACCTCTTATAAAAAGATTTCTATCCCAGTATACAACAACCATCGAAAGAACTGCAAAGTAAAAACAGTTAGCGAGATGATCACTTCTTCCGAAGCACAATAGCTACTCTGGATGGAGATCGAAGGAGCAGGCATTCTAAAGATGTTGTAAAGTGAATTTTGCAATGTTCCACTAAAATACTCTTGTAAATGTAAATGATAGGCCTAGGTTGGCGTATATAGAAACAACATTATGGATACTAGACAGAAACACTCTAATACGACTATACATGATAATAATTCATATTCATTGGTGGATTCAGTTTCTACCATAAATATGAAGTAATTGAGTTATTGTATTCGTCAAGACAATCGTCTTCTACTAATATTATGTCGACTAATATCCTGGTGATGTTTCTTTGTCGTTAATTATTAGATATATAGCCCAAGAGATATGGATTGAGACAACCTTGCATTTTTGCTCTTCATACATTCAGTTGGGGGGAAATGCCATAATTATAGTGTGAATGTTTATTTTATACAAACGTTTCAATACATTTTAGCTCTATCTATGTGTCTTATTTCAAGAAAGTAGTCATTTTCGATACAGTAAATTTTTTTGGTGGAAAGGCAATAAATCATCGCATATGCGGTCAACCTCTTATAAAAATCAAATCTACACAAATTTGTACTATTAACAACGTGAGAAAACAACCAAATTATTACAGCTATTTAGGCAAATAGGAAAATCTTTTATCTGCTATACCATACTTCTACAGCTATATAGGGGGTAATTCGGATCTAGCATGATGATATTCCTGTCAGAAATTATTCCTGTATTTATCCCAATCCTGAAAATTGGGCATTTTTCTTGTTTATTTACACGTTACGTCTCGGTAAACGCAATAAACATGCGTGTAAATCCCGTTTATTTGCATACTTCACTAAATATTTTTTAGATATACAGTGTATGTGTAAACACAAAAATGTATTCACACTTTTGTGTAAATTAAATATTTACATTATACTGCATCTGATAATAACTGATAATAGAGATCCCAAGGGATGTCATCAAAATTTATATTATCCAAGCTGAAACAGTCTAGAATGATATTGTATTATTTTAATAGTTTATTTGGTGCATCAATCAATGTGTCACAAAGATCGATATTCAGGAATTGCAAGAACTACAATAGCGAATTTGCTACCCACACATTTTTTTGTAATAATATTACAATAATAGTAGTCGGGCCGAATAAGGGACATATATGTGATGATTTACATTGCGTGCTATTCGCATCATTAAGCAATGATGTTAAGCTACATGTATGTCTGCCACATTGGTCTTTGGCAAACTTAGCAACTTTGGTAAAATGTATGCTTGAAACCGGAAAACGGGATTCAGCTAATCCCAATCCTCTGTCAAACCGCCGAAGTGGAGGGGGTATTACCATACTTACCTCTCACATAGGTTATGGGAGCTTCCCCGGGGAATTTGTTTAATCTTGGAAAGCCTGATATGCAGTCTGGTGGTATTTCTTGACTCCTTTATTGGCTGAAGCAGTAGGCTACCTCATATCATAAGTTTGCCATGTAAATTCACAAGATAATGGTCAATGATGATTAGCGACAAGAATCCGAATGATAAGCAGTGGACGGCCTTACACTAGCCCAGTCAGTAATAAAGAATTCGGTTGGGTTTAACACTAGTGAAAAAAGCTACCCTTCGACTATGCGCCTCTAATATAGGTGATTGAGTTCAGCAAAGGATACAGCTTTTCAGCATTTAGGGCGGGGGCCCTAGGGTAGTGGTTAGCACCGCTGCCTTTCACGCCAGAGTCCGGGGTTCGGTTCCCGGTCTCGGCGGTTTGAATGAAACAAAATTGTTTCTTCCCCATCCACGTGTGAAAGTTAGTATTGTGGGGAGCCTCCGTGACCGAGAGGTAGCGTACTCGGCCTCAGACCGCCAGGGCTCGAATTTCGAATCCTGTGTCTGGAGGAAAGTGTCATCTCAATCATCTCACCATCCTCAGGAGGTTCTCCTGGCCCAGTTTAGCCTATATGTGCACAAAGGTGGCCTAAAGCCCGATTCATTTCATTTCATTTTTTATTTCAGCATTTAAATTGCACAACAAAAATAAAGTCTGTCGCCGTCAGGACATGAAGTAAACCTTATCAATGGTAGTAGTAGTAAGTTATTGCTTTACGTCACTTTTTGACACTAATGGTCATTTAAGTGACAATGTAATAAAAACGGTGCAGCTCATTGATGAGATGAATGATGTACAGATGGTGACGTGAGGGTGGGGTGATAGGGCATGGTGCTGTATAGGGATTGTGTGATCAATTCCAACTCCGGGATGCTTGACATTTGAGGCATTGACAGTGTGTCATTTAGATTTTCATTCTTGCTGAAAAACAATAATAGAGCATGTATGTATGGCATGGTTATGCATCTTTCCATTGATGGATCAACTTCATATTTTGCACAGCCATATACAGATGGTTGCCTGCAACAAGGTGAAATGACACTCTCCTCTATTTTCACATGTTTCACAAACGTGACACCTGCGCTGGTCACGTTGGTTTGAGACAAGTCGCTCATGTCAGAGGTTAGTTGTGGTCAATTGGACTTGTCAGATTGCTATTTGCAATAACTCAATAAGGATTTGGTTGTGGGTAATTTCACTTGTCCTTTTGTTGTTTTACACATCAGTGCGACAACTTCACTTGTCTTATTATTTCGATTATAGGTCACAGGAGATCTAATCCACCTTTTTACAGGAGGTGGTTAATGGACATGTAAAATGTAATTTACTTTATTAATTCTCCCTACTTAATCTTGAGTAGGATTCCCTGAGTACGGATACCAAATATGTTCTACTGTAAATTAAAGCTCGATGTGGGCAAACGTGATAATTGTCAAGTAGGAACACATATTGCGAGAAAACATATTGTAAGCGACAGGTTATCTAGTATAAACCAAGGGAATCATACATGTATGTCATTCTTTCACATATTTTTAATGTGATGGAAAAATTTCAAATGAATCTGTGTATCTACTTCAAAGTTATGAAACATTGTATTGGGCTGGAGTTTGTTTAACCTGAGATAAACTGACTAATTATTGTAAAAATGGGTGATAATTTCAAAGGTTGAAAAAACACATTAAAAATCATATTTCAGCTTGGAGACACCTGGTTTGGGTTTTTAGAGATGCCAGAGAATGTCTTGGTATTGGTCTCCATGTTGTACTAAAAATGTTTAGCGAAAGTGTTATCTAGGCACATATCGCAGTTTGACTACTATGGTTTCCAGCACTGTCAGCAACTGGACAAGCAATCAAAATACATAACGTCGACCCTTTCCTGGTTTACTGCCGGGCCACCGTGTGCGACGCTGGCGCGGCCTCAAAAACGACAGTAGGTGAGCGTCACGTGTTTTTTCCGGAAGATATCAACATTTCTGCGAACTACTGACGCCGCGAAAACATCAATTACACGAAAAAAAATAATAATATGGCCCACATGTTGTTATAAAATACTTGTTGATATAAAATACATAATAGCACGGAGAAATAACAACATCAGTAAGTGGTGCAAGGTTAGACTTCTCGAAGTCGTATGGAGGGTAGGCTACCATGATTACGACTTGACCATTTCACGCATCCAATACTTTTGTGTTTATTATCGCACAATATTACGTTTAGCCATGTTTCTTTTATATTTTTTATGAGCACATTACATAATTATTGACTTTTAAATAGACCTACGTTCAAGTTAAACGTGACACCAATCAGCAAGATTTGAAAATAGCTGACCTCCGTTTAGTCAAATCTGAATAATTCTCACCCATATGAAGTACGAGACACAACTTCATGTGGGTTAAAATTGAAAATAAATAATTTGGCGGTTGAAGGGCTAAAGCACCTGGATCGTTATGCTGATGAGTGAACCTTAGCACCCGATGGGTGCTGAGAGTGTGATAAAGGCGACCGAAGCTTATTGGTTAAAGCTGCTTATAGCCTTTCCAATTATTCTTCATCAGTATATTAATACTCATTGCAGATGTCTGGTAGGCAAGGGAGACAAGGGACCTGGAAAGAGAAGCATTTTAAATTTTAATTAATTTAGCTGCGCCCTCGCCGAACAGAGGGGAGTCGATATGCTTCACTAAGCAATCAAATTTAAATTACGGCGGACCCCACTCCTGTCGACGTTGACCGTGCTGCGCATGCGTAACCATTGCATTGTTGCACCACAGTGCTTACTCGGCGAGTTATGATGTGCGACATACTTTAACTTTTGCTCGGCTCAGCTCTGTTTACGTCGCGTGATGACGTTAATCATTTCCGAGTTGTTTACTCTAACCACAGCAAACATGTGGCGCTGGTTTACCGTTGGCCCACCGTCCACGACGCTGGCCCAACAGTGAATCAACGCTGGACCAACGCCTCATGTTTGCTGGATCCCCTTGACGGGCGAGAGAGGGTCACCTGACGTACAGTAGCACTGCTTTTGGAAGCTGTTGCGAATACTAGTATGCCGCTGCTCAGCCCGAAACGATGTAGAACTAAGAGTACATTATAATGATAGTAGAGTAATTGTACATTATGTTGATTGAGTACGGTTATAATCCCACCTCAAAGCAACCTTTAGATAACAATGATCCCATCAAGCAAAAGGAAGGCATGGAGCATAGACCTACATTTGTTTATTTAACGTTGGGGCAGCGCCGAACATGCAAACAAACGAACGAACGAACGAACGAGCGAAAGAACGAGAGAAAGAACGAGCGAGCGAACAAGCGAACGAACGAACGAACGAACGAACGAACGAACAAACGAACGAACGAGCGAACAAACGAATGAGAGAACGAGCGATAGAACAAGCGAGCAAACAAACGAACGAACGAAAGAACGAGCGAGAGAACGAGCGGGCAAACAAACGAACGAACAAACGAGCGAACAAACGAGCGAACAAACGAGCGAATGAACGAACGAACAAGCGAACAAACGTAGCCTACTAACGATCGAACGAACGAGCGAACAAACTAACCAACAAGAGGACGAGCGAGCGAGCGAGCGAACGAACGAACGAACTTGCATCTGTTGCAAGTTTTTTTTGTTGCTATGTTCTGGAGTTTGGTTTGGGAATAGTCTTTAGCGAACACATTCAAACATGGTAATAACTTTATTCTCATCCTCAGTGTCACGTTTCTGCCTTGCTAAGGAGGATTCTGGAGGTAAATAGTCATCGGAATGATCTGGGAGGAACATTTCCTTGGTTCGAGAAGAAACAAAATACCTTATGTTGTAAGATAACGCCCAACCTGCTCAAAGCCGTCGTGTTTTTTTTGTAATGCCAACTATCCCCCCTCCTGCCTTACCAACGTTGTTGAGCCATTCTTGGATGTGGTCAGGTGAGACCTGGTTGAATAGTTCTTTGTGTCTCTCACTACAAATTTCCCTTCTGAAACTCATTAGCTACTTCTTGAGGAGGTTGATGCATCTCAGCCAGGTATACTGTACCCCAGCTTTCATAATTTGTGTGATTGTAGGCAGTTAGTACTGTTTGCTTTAATAGGTCAAACAATACTAACTGCTTACTTTACTCTCACATAGAAAGTAAGCAGTTAGTACAGTTTGCTTTAATAGGTCAAACAGTTCCCACATAGAAAGTAAGCAGTTAGTACTGTTTGCTTTAATAGGTCAAACAGTACTAGCTGCTTACTTTACTCCCACATAGAGAGTAAGCAGCTAGTACTGTTTGCTTCAATAGGTTAAACAGTTATAACTGCTTACTTTACTCCCAAAAAAAGCAAGCAGTTAGTACTGTTTGCTTTAATATGTTGAACACTATTAACTGCTCACTTAATTCCCACCTGAAACGTAGGCAGTTAGTGCTGTTTGCTTTAATAGGGCAAACAGTACTAACTGCTTACTTTACTCCCACATAAAAAAAATGTACGGGTGTGACAGTAAAATGTCTCCCTGCAAACACAATATGTCACAGCAATTCAGGTTTTAAGTTGGCCCACTGTTCACGGCATTGGCTCAACATCTCGTGTTTGCGGGCCTGGCATAATCTATACTGAAAAAGACTGCAGAATCAAATGGTAACCCAGCAAACACGAGACGAAAGACTAGCATCAAAACAACACCAGATCAACATATCGTGTTTCTTTTCAGACATACTTCTGGAACACACATAAAGTAATAGTATAATAAACTTTAGAACATAGTTGTAGAATTTATTAGAGCGAAAGGCTGCACAGACAGGTAGAAAAGACGTATAATAAACATGTTATTTACTATATAATTATTACCCTGGTTATCTGGATCTGTAGATAGGCCTACTACGAATATTTACGCATAGTGTTACATGGCTAACATATCACATTGCTATAACGGTGTGCGGCAAAGCTAACGTAGTGTCTAGATATCATGATGGATAAATACATGTCAATTATACATTTAATTGATAAAAATATTTTCAATTTGTATTAAATTGTCTCAAAATTGATATGACTTGGTGGTTGTTATTATAAATGTATATGGAAATATATGATAGCAGTATAGCTTATTATCTCTTTGGAAATAATATTAATATAATAATAATAATAATAGTAATAGTAATAGATGGTAGAGTAATAGTAATAGTAATATAACTCAAAGGCTGTACCAGTAATAGTAATAGAAGAATTTCAAAGTAATAGTAATAGTAATAGATTGCATTAATAGATCACATGTCTGGTATTGACACACGTGCAGAAAAATAAGACAATATAAAATAATATAAAATATAAGATTTCACAATACCATATCTGATACCTGACTACATCACAGCAAATGTCCTACTTAAGTATAGCAAAGGCGATACTGACACACGTAAAATACAATATAAAATAATATTCAAATAGTTTTAGGATGTTAAAACACCACGTATGACACAACCAGCTTAGCGAAAGATTACATACACTCAGGTGGCAGACAGGATACATGCACAAGGAAAGGCATACTATAAAGCCTCAGTTTTAATAAATTGTTTCTCAAGAATGTTTATTCATGATTCAGAGCAGATAGTCGGGAAAAAACCATTTTGTTATTCTATGTTGTAACGATAAACAAAATATAAAACAACCATTCTTTTAAGTGTCGAATAATTTTATTTTAAAAATAGGCGTCCTTTACATTATTATTTCAATATCAAACTATAACAGTTTATATCGGGTCGGCGGTATGACACATAAAAAAAATATTGCTTTTCCATTATCGTGATTCGGCGGTCTTGAGAACCAATTAATTACCAAATTCTCGCCTAATATATAATATTTATATACTGCCCTGAATAGACAAACAGTAATTCTGATCTGCAAAGCCAAAAGACAATATCTGCTTACGTGTAAAGTAAGCACATACTACGTTTTGGCTTTGCACGGCAGAATTGCGTGCTTTTCAAGTACGCCGCTAGTTCAGTTTGTCTTTGGTCCACATGGAAGCGACTTATGACAAAAAACTTTCTGTGGGTCTCTCGTGAATTATCAAAATCATTACAATTAATGTAAAATGTAATTTTAGACATAAATAAATTAATTAGAATTTTTCTTTGCACGGTAATATATAAAGTTTGAATGTAAGAGTACAGCCAACAGAAGATGTTGACCCGATGTTGGTGTAATGCTGGTTCACCGTCTGCGACGCTGGACTAGCATTGAACCTACAGCGAGAAATGAACTCGTGTTGGCTGACATTACAACGTCACGATTTTTTGTTATATAAAAATGATTTAAAACGTATGTGATATTTGAGCAAATAAAACTCTTTGCCATTGGTTTAATACATCTTCATGTGTAATATCCGTAATATCAGTGAAATTTGACTTCAAAAAATATGTCAAGTAAATGTATAAATTATTGATTTAAATTGAACAGCTAATGTTACATGTGGATAATTTCGAAAATACCAAATTGTAAAATCGTGATCAATTTACAAACGCGTGTTTCGTGTTGTGCTGGATACGAAAACATAGAGCAACAATGATTTACTATGGCCAGGCAAGAGCTATTTATTATTCCTGTAGAATCAATTTTTTGTATGTTATGTGAGATTTTAAACAAAAATGTTTGTGCGACGTGTTTGTGCTGACGTATTTGCTATTACAACTTTAAATAAGTGTTATTCCGTGACATTTGCATTAACTTGAAACGGTCATTGCTGACGCAATTGCGAGCTTCAAAATAAAAATTAAAATAACCCGGCATGTAATAACCCTTTCAGCACAGGAACCGTCTTTATACGTCAGAATCTGATGCCTGTAGACGTCAGATTCTACTGCATAAAGACGGTCTACGCACCGAATAAATTACCATATTTCTAATAGCGGTTGACCCATAACAAAGGTGTTCAAATGAGGTGGACAGAGATGACTAAAAGACATTTGTGATGATTTCAAAATGAAAAAGCCCTTTGGACTCCATGGTTTATGCCAGAAATATTTTAGCGTTGAAATGGTTAAGTGAACCGATAAATTAGTTCATTCCAGACGGAGCCCGAGATATATCGTTTTATATGACGTCATAAAAAGTGAACATTTAAAAAATGTCCCGTCCACAGAAACATGTATGCACTGAAAGTGCCGTCTTGAATGAGTTAACCCTTTAAACGCTAGTGGATGACAAATTAAATAGGATAACTTAGCAGGAAAAAAGATTAACTGTTATTATTTATAACTACAATAAGATTTTCTCTCTAACATACATGAGCTGCCAATCTTCACAAGAATAAAAGAATGAATGAATGAATGAATGAATGAATGAATGAAGGAATGAATGAATGAATGAATGAATGAATGAATAAATGAATGAATGAATGAATGAATGAATGAATGAATGAATGAATGAATGAATGAATGAATGAATGAATGTATGAGTGAATAAATAACTGAATGAATGAATGAATGAATGAATGAATGAATGAATAAGTGGGGTTTTAGGCAAGCTTTGTGCCCATATAAGCTAAACTGGGCCATGAGAACCTCCTGAGGTTTGTGAGATGAATGAGATGACACTGCCCTCCAGACGCAGGATGCGAAATTGGAGCACTGGCCGTTTGAGGCTGAGCACACTACCTCTCGGTCACAGAAGCTCCTCGCAATACTGATATTTTATTTCTTTGAAACTTAAATGCCAGAGCGGGGGACGAATCCGCGATCTTCGACTTTCTAGGATGACAGTTTTATATTAACCACAGCGACAGCCCCCCCCCCCCCCCCGCCAATTCACAAGAACATATCTCTGCATAGAAAAATTAGGCTCACAGCTATACAAAACTGTATAGTGAGACCTTGGATCGAGCGGCACGACGCAGGCCACGGCCTCAAGAGATGGCGAAATGTGTCATGTATAGCTGTCAGTTTTATAGGAAAATACAAACATCCATTATTGGGTGAAATGAATGCGGTCTGAGGAAATTTGGTTCACCCCTTTATCGTATGGAAGGGTCCACCATAATTGTACTCTGTGAAATCATTTGAAAAAAGTGGTGCAGCGTCCCGATGTCAGGTTTCTTTCTGTTACGATATTGCCGAGATGTGTAGAAGTGGACGTAAAGCAATATTCATTTTTCTCCAGCACTAACTCACCTACTCAATCACTCACTCACTCACAGTCAGACTGACTCACTGACTCACTGACTCACTGACTCACTCACTCACTCACTCACTCACTCACTCACTCACTCACTCACTCACTCACTCACTCACTCACTCACTCACTCACTCACTCACTCACTCACTCACTCACTCACTCACTCACTCACTCACTCACTCACTCACTCACTCACTCACTCACTCACTCACTCACTCACTCAAATAATCAATCAATTAATCAATCAATCAATTAATCTATCAATCAATCAATCAATCAATCAATCAATCAATCAATCAATCAATCAATCAATCAATCAATCAATCAATCAATCAATCAATCAATCAATCAATCAATCAATCAATCAATCAATCAATCAATCAATCAATCGTTTTGAAAGCTGCCCACCTGTTTCAAATGTGAAAATGGATATTTGTTTTTTACGGCGGTCCAGCCAGAAATTGCGTCAGCAGTACAAGCTCACATGAAGAATAACTAATTATCAGTGAAAAGGCCTAGTGCATCAATACTGCCGTGCAAACCTAAAAGGCAGTAACTGCTTACTTTTCCAGCAAGCAGTCACCGCCCCCTGGCTTTGCAGATAACATAATAAGTAACATATCCTGTTGTTTTGATGAGATCGCAGATAACTGACCGGGTATTCACTGACAGTCTCGACACAGGGAGGTTGTCACCATTGACGTCAGTATTTCGCATGTTGACGTCAGTATTTCTCGTGTCAGGCCCACTTTTGATGTGCTGACATTTCAAGACTAATTCATAAACTTGCACCAACAAGGATATCACGAAGCCGACATCCTGCATTATTCGCTCTCAACTGGAAACAACTACCTAGTAAACACAAAACGTTTGTATAACATTTGCACAACGTCGGCCAGACGTTTTCGACTTTAGCCCAGCATTGTACAAATGTCATGCAAATGTTTTGCGTTTGCTAGGAAGTCTGCCTCTGTCAGGATGGAAACTTGAGGACTCTTTGCGGATTCGGGTGTTAAAACGTGACGAGATGTATGATTACTTGGTATATATATCTTTCACGGAAAAAACCTTTTGAACTCCTTTTTCATCACAGAAAAAATGTGCAATTGATCGAGCGCTTTGTGGTTTTAATTTTCAGCGACTTGAAGTTGTAGATCGCGGTAGCGATCGATCCACAACTTCAAGTCGCTGATTTGTTTTAGTTGTTAATAGGATTGCATTGAAAGGAGTAGGCATACGCACCGAAGACATTGGTTGAGTCATTTGAGTGTGTGAGTTCACTAGCTCACCCACTGACAATGTCACAGCGTCCTAATTATTTTGCTCTGCAAAGCCAAAAGGCAGTATCCACTTACTTGAAAAATAAGCAGATACAGCCTTTTGGTTTTGCGCGGCAGCAGAAACTGATCACACTTGAATATTCTCCTGTTTAACAATTGCTACGCAAAGCCAAAATATTTTTGTCAAAAGGCAGTAACTGTTTCATAAGTGACAAATAAAAATATACATATATATTGTTATTATTAAAGAATTCCATGAAATTGTTTCGTTTTAAAAAACCCTAGGTCTATATAATTAGACCCTATATCATTCTTTGGAGATGCAAAATGATGCTTCGATGCATTGGGAGATTTTAAAGGGGATGGCATTCCGTCCCTTGGGGTTGAATATACAATCTGTCACTTCAAAACATGGAAGTTGCCCACTTTCACAGGTTCACAATGTTCACAATGTTCACAATATATTTATATAGCGCCATATCTCATAGGATTCTATGGCGCAGGCATTAGGCATATTAAAGGCGAGGTACACAGGTAATCGTGAAGATAAGCGCTGTAGGCTTCCCTAAAGAGCATTGTTTTGAAAGCCGTTTTGAACTTATTCTGGTTTGTTATGTCTCTCATTTCTGGTGACAGACCATTCCATGCACGAGGGGCTGCTACGGCAAATGCCCGGTCTCCGAAGCCTTTGTAGCAGATCGTGGTTGTACGAGAAGGTGGTGCGTGGCCTTATAGAATGTCTCAATATATAATTGCTGCTTTAGGATCAGTTCGCAGAGATAAGACGGCGCTTGGCCATGAAATACTTTGAATGTCAGAAGCAAGAGTTTGTATGCCACTCGTTTACTAGCTGGCAACCAGTGGACTACACTGACTTATCAGTGAGTGTCACAGTACGTCTTAGTAGAGACACTGGTTGAACGAGTGAACAGCTGCATCAGCACGGGGGTGATGTGTTCACGACATGGTGTGCATGTGATGAGACGGGCCGCTGAATTTTGCACTCGCTGTAATTTTGGCTTCAAGAAAATGAAATGAAATGAATCGGGCTTTAGGCCACCTTTGTGCACATATAGGCTAAACTGGGCCAGGAGAACCTCCTGAGGATGGTGAGATGATTGAGATGACACTGTCCTCCAGACACAGGATTCGAAATTCGAGCCCTGGCGGTCTGAGGCCGAGCACGCTACCTCTCGGTCACGGAGGCTCCCCACAATACTAACTTTCACACGTGGATGGGGAAGAAACATTTTTGTTTCTTTCAAACCGCCGAGACCGGGAACCGAACCCCGAACTCTGGCGTGAAAGGCAGCGGTGCTAACCACTACCCTAGGGCCCCCGCCCCTTGGCTTCAAGAACAAGGAGGCGATTTATTGTCTATTCTAAACCGTTTTTCAATGTAATATATCTAACCAATGTGGTTTTAATGTGGGCCGACGTCGCAGACGGTGGGACAACATTAACACCACATTGGCTAAACGTCTCACTTGTGCTTGCTTGAAAATGATTTAAATGGCTTACTATTTCACTTCCTATCTGCCGAACCTTATTTGTTTACCTTAATATTTTTCGAGCTCTGCCTCAAGCAAATTATTTATTTCAGTTTCTATGTGGAGCTAAATAATTATTTCGCTTTCTTAGAAAATACTGGTGAGTCTATTGACTATAGCTGAGAACTTCGATATTGCTGGAAGCCCAAACTAGCCTAGTATTGATCTGCAAGAAAGATAATCGAGCGACAAAAGGATCGCAAAAAAATAAGGGCTATTAAATTATTTTGTTCATAAACTTATACATGTATATCTATTTTTTTTAAGTTTATTTTACAGTTAAGTTTATTTCCATCCCTCAGACAATTTTTACTTGAAAAGAAATTAGTCTGAAAATACTGCAGATTCCCTCTCGCTGGTAATTGAATGCTGGCCCCTAACGATTGGTGAACACGGATTTTTACATGCATATTTCGCTGATTTATTATTCTGTATCCTGTTCATTACTTTTTATTTTTACCCGCTTGAAGTTGTGCTGCGCTACCGCGACCCACAACTTTAAGTAGGTGAAAATTACTCATATTTGTTGAATTTGTGTTCCTCCAAAAAATGCAGATCATGGTGTTTAAACACACATTTCGTTCCCAATAACAGTGATTTGGTCGGCTATTATAATAAAACGGATTAAAAACGAAAATAATCGAAATCATCGGTTTAAAGAATAAACAAACGAAAAAAAAGCACTCCGCGTAAACTACACAGGTATGACAGGAGAATATGGTCCAGGTAGCTGTGTCATCAACTCCGAAGCCGTGGATTGAAGTATTAGCTTTAACCGAAAAAGTGAGCATGGCGGTGACCGAGAGCGATCTCGACCCCAAGGTCCGAAAAAAATACATAACTTTTCAATGACTGTGCGATCTCTGAGCTGAGCATGCGGGCATGAAACTGAAATGTTACTGATTCTAACAAAAACTATTCTCGACCTGATTATTCCCCGATATATTCAGATATGACCACTCCAAATAAGTGTCCCACGGTTTTGTACGCGGTCAGTCTGTGCCTGAAACCTGTTTCAGCCACTGGGGCAAGTGAATAGGGTGGATTAACTTCTGTAACCTACATTTTTAAAAACATTATGGTGTATAGTAAACATACTTTAACCCTTTAGCCGCCAAATTATTCAATTGGAATTTTCACCCACTTGAAGTTGTGTCTCGCTGACGCGATCCACAACTTCAAGTGAGTGAAAATTATTCAGATTTGACAAAATGAAGGTCGACTCTTTTCAAATCTTGCTCGTTGATGTCACATTTTATCTTTCACATATTTAAAATGTGGTACTTAATGTGCGAATAAAAAAAGAAAACCCGAATATATGCGGCACCGGCGGTTAAAGGGTTGATGCTAACAGCTCGAAATTTTGCCCCTTGGGGGTAGGGCTACGCAAACGTATGTCGTTGATTTTTTTTTATTACGAATTAATCAAAAGCGACAACAAAACAAGCTGGTAAACATGGCCGGTGGAAACAACCTAGTAAAACATAATTATTAACCATATTTATATTATTTTTACCTATGTTTTCTGAACCCGGATGTGTATATTATACTAAAACTGAGTGGTATTTAGATTTGTACATGGCATATATATTTTTAAATAAAAGAATATTGCAGAATATTTTGAAAATGTGTGTATTTAGTCTGGGCTGAAATATGAACCATTGAGCTTTGCTCGACATTTGAGTGCAGATTTTTTTCCGCTTGTTTTTACATAATTTGGGTGTGCTGAATTCGAATCGGACGGATAACATTCTATCTTTGGTGTCCTTCACCTTCCAATGAGCAAAACAAAAAATGACCGCCAAAAGCACATCTTTTTTATATTTGTGTTGTACATTAACGCACAATTTTCGGTTTTTGCATGATTTGGAGTTGATAAATTTATCCATCATGTTTTTAGATAAAAATGACCTTTATTTGAACTTTAAATTCAAACTGATTACCGCCAACACACAAAGCATTTGAACTATAATATAAAAACAACACTTGTTTAATGGAGATCGAAAAAATAGACTAGGTAATACGACAGATCATTGTAAATATGTGAAATGACGTCCATCTTAGATTTTATAATAAAATATAGGCGAGGCGATGAAAAATAAACATCAGAAATGTGTCTTTCGGCCACCAAGTCATGCCAATCTCGAGCCACAAATACAAAAGAAAAGATGTTTAATTTACATTTTAATAGCCATTTTTTCTGCTCATATGAAGGTCAATGTCGCGGCCATTTTGGATTGTTTACTGTTCCACTAAGTTACTACAAGCCATATCATATTATCGTCAACATGTTTTGCGGCTTATTTGTATGGAAAGGTCAAACAAAGGTTACTTCTTTCCATGACACTAGAAAACAAATGATATAATAAAAATCTCGCAGAAACCCTGAATTGTGCTTTCGTGTGCTATAAACCATAGGAAATACGGGGCTCCTTTACATTTTGGCAGCCATTTTGTGTTTTTCTAATTTGTAAGTGAAGGTCACCAAATATAGAATGTTATCCGACAAATTCGAATACGTCACACTCAAATTATGTAACCACAAGTGGATAATTGAACACAAAATTCCAAGACCCAAATTATGTTTCAGATTTCAACCCATGCTAAATACACATATTTTCATGAAAGGTTTCAATATTCTTTCATTGAAATAAATATGTGGCATTTATAAATATAAATAACAATCATGAATCATGAATTCAGAAAATATAGGCCAGATATAGATATGTCCAATAATTACTTTTCATAAAGTCGTTTACTTTGACCGTGTTGAATCGTTTGTTTTATTGTTCATTTTGATTATTCTATAATACAAATGATGCTTGAGCGTATGTGGAGAGATGACTACTTTTTATACTGCAATGTCTGATATATCATTAGAACGGTAATTTAATTATCTGTATATCGCAAGTGCAGATTGGTTTTAATATCAACGGCAGACGTTTCCATTTCATAACCCTACCTCATAATTTTGGACAGGTTCAGGGCTACTCCCATATAAGCGGTCAAAAACACCCATGGTGCTAAATTTCGGGCCGTTAATATCAAAATATGTTTTCTACACATTATAAGCGTTTTACAATGTAAGTTACAAAAGTTATTCCGCCCCATGCTCGTGGACCATTTCCTCCTGCCATACTATACCGCCTGTTTACCATTGACACTTTCGCACGGCGGATAAGAACAGTTACCCAGATTCTTCCGGGTAAATTCCCGGCAAATGATGCCCAAATCTCGCAGGTGTATGAAACCCCTGAACTGGCTTGTGACGCAGGCATGTGACGACTTTCCTTTTGTTTTCCCACAAAGCTGGGGGGGGGGGGTAGTTACTCTCTGCAGAAGGTACAGCGGAACTCGCGGATTTCATCCATATTTTCACGGAATTGGCGGTCATTGGCCAGCAGGGTTACATCTAACCTTTCATACACCCCCCTCTCAGGTATTGAGATGTAGCTCTGAATCAGGTTAAGTTTATTTGGCGAAAATAGGGCGCTGATTCAGTGTGAGTTTAATGTTGGTTCACCGTCGCTAACATTGAACACACATTGGATCGGCATCTCGTGTAATTTCTAGGTGTCTACCTGCGTCTCCAGTGACGTAAGAATCTGCGTCCACATCATCAGGTTTATTGGTAGCGTCGTCAACTACTCACCCCCCCCCCCCCCCTCACACACACACACACACACAGATTCCTCAGCGGAGCGGCAGCGGGAAACCCTTCCTCGGGGATAGCCCCTGCATCACAGGAAACCCCTCCCTTACTGGGGATACCCCTCCCGGGGGATACCCCTCCTCCTGAATGTCGTCACAGGCCAGACACCTGACTGCTCTAAATGTCTTCACTCCCCCCCCCCCTTCCCCAAATTTTCCCGGATCCCGTCACCAAGGAGCCACCTACCTTCAGCACCCGTCAGGTGCCGCCGGGAAGGGGGAGACGTCACAAGTCCGCGGAGGCGCAGATCCATGCCCGACCTGAGCGCGCAACTTTGCCACGACGACCAAGCGTGTCTGTGCTGTTGCTGGCGGCCCCGCGCTGCAGCTGGAAGCTGTCGCGCGCGGCCGCCAGCAACAGCATAGACACCGGCGACAGCCACAGCAAAGACACCGGCAACAGCACCAACAGCCGATGAGGCTCCACACGAAACGAACATTTTGTTGATGACGTCGCCGGTAGCCGGCATGCGAGCGGTAAAGAGCTGGGAGGGGGTGCCCATGCCTCTAAGGGGACGCTTGCATATATACACGTCTCCACACCGATACCAGTCGGCACATTGTTCTTGTCCGCTTCCAGGATGTCACGAAAGACTGATCTGCTCATCTCGGCGCCGTCGTCCGGTCCGGCACACAGCCTCTTGGACTCTGAGATGGCGAAGAATCCCACAGGTGAACGGAGCGCCGTGTAATATAGGTAAGGCTGGAGCCCGGCTGGCAGTTTGACAGACACGATCCAGAAATGGCACAAGTCGAAGTGCAAGAAACATTGTTTCAGAAATCTCTGACTGAAGGGCAGGACGCATTGCTTCAGAGTCTGTCAGCTGCAGTGCAAGACGCATTGCTTCAGAGTCTGTAGGTTGCAGTGCAAGACGCATTGCTTCAGAGTCTGTAGGCTGCAGTACAAGACGCATTGCTTCAGAGTCTGTAGGCTGCAGTGCAAGACGCATTGCTTCAGAGTCTGTAGGCTGCAGTACAAGACGCATTGCTTCAGAGTCTGTAGGCTGCAGTACAAGACGTATTGCTTCAGAGTATGTAGGCTGCAGTGCAAGACGTATTGCTTCAGAGTCTGTAGGCTGCAGTGCAAGACGCATTGCTTCAGAGTCTGTAGGCTGCAGTACAAGACGTATTGCTTCAGAGTATGTAGGCTGCAGTGTAAGACGCATTGCTTCAGAGTCTGTGGGCTGCAGTACAAGACGCATTGCTTCAGAGCCTCTAGGCTGTAGTGCGAGACATATTGCTTCAGAGCCTGTCGGCTGCAGTGCAAGACGCATTGCTTAAGAGTCTGTAGGTTGCGGTGCAAGACATATTGCTTCAGAGTCTGTCGGCTACAGTGCAAGAAACATTGTTTCAGTCTGTCGGCTGCAGTGTAAGACACATGCATGTTTCAAAGTATGTCGGCTGCGTTGAAAGACCAATTGCTTCAGAGTTTGTCGGCTGAAATGCAGGCCATATGCTTCAGAGTCTGTCGACTGAAGTGCAAAAAACACTGGTTTAGTCTGTCGGCTGAAGTGCAAGAAACACTGGTTTAGCCTGTCGGCTGAAGTGCCAGAAACATTGCTCCAGTCCGTCGCCTGCAGTGCAAGATGCATTGCTTCAGTACGGCTAAAGTTCAGGCAACATTGCTTCGGAATCTGTGAGCTAAAATGCAAGAACGATTGCACTAGAATCTGTGAGCTTTAATGCACGAAAGATTGCTCTACAATCTGAGGGTTGAAATGCAAGAAACATTGCTTCAGAGTCAAGCAAAGCTCAAGATTTATTACTTCAAAATCTGTGGTCTGCAGCGCGAAGCAGATTGCTATACAGAGTATGCTGGTTAAAGTGTAAGAAACGTGACTTGAGAATCTGTTTTTGCCACGAAAACCGATCCAAAAAAGAATCGTCAGTTATGTGTAACTCTGAGCGACCAGCCCAGAAGTCAGAGACTTGCTATCCATAGGTAGGCGTATACTGATGAACCAAGTGTACCTCATGCATGAGTGATTGTCTTCCAGCATCGGCAACCCCTTTTCTGCAATTGCAACTCGCCGCATAAGCAAGGTCAGTTTCATTGCACAGAACATCATATTCCTGACACCCTGGGTTCACGAAATACTTACAGCTCCAGGGCCGTCTACCAGAACGGGCTGAGGTCAAAGACAACAGATACGAGGACTGGTTTTGCAACTGGCTTCCAGGGAATATATGCCCCATCAGCAACCACAGCTGATCTAACCGTGAGCCAATGCCGGACCAACCAACGCTGTGAAGACCACATAAGGGAATGAAGGGGGGTGTCTCACTTGCCAACCGAGCCCGGTTTAATGGCGGCCCGGCGTCGCGGGCTCCGGCCCGCCATTAATCCGGCAGTGGGCAAGCGTCTCCGGCTTGCTGGGCCAGCTATCGATCTGGCAATTTGGTGGCGTGTAGCCTGTGGTTCTTGCGTCATCACCAAAGTAAGGGGACGCTTGGCGACTCGGGATAAGTCCGGGTGTCCAGCACGGCGGCACGCATTCCAGCCTGCGGGTCCGCACGGTCAAGCCTCGGCGGCCGGGCCGGCCAGAAAGATCACCTGTTTTACAAGAGCAGCCGGAACCCGGCCGCGTCGCCTCCTCTTCTCTTCAGCAGGGGCCTCTATCAGCCACACTCCCGCCAGCAGACAGCCGCGGCCAGCATCGCGGTTGCTGGGGAGTGACGCACGCGCCAACGTAGCACGCCGCCCACGCATTTTGGGGTCTGCAGGCAGGACACGGGAAAGCGACGAGAAACAGGGCAAGATTCAAAGGAAATCCAGCAGATGCGCACCGCCAGATGGTCGCGCTGGCGAGATGAACATCCCTTCCTGGCGGGACGCCGTGTCGCGCGGAGTTTGCAGGGACGGTCGCGAAATCGCGTCGCACGCAAGGACCAGGGGGGTGGGGACCGAGAGACATAGATAGACGGAGAGAGGGAGAGACGAGGAGGAGAGTTCGTGCGTCATCAGTTTTTGTGTAGACGGTGGGGATGACGGCTGGGCCCACGTGGTGGTGAAGACCGGCCGCACTAATAGAAGCGGTCGCACAGAGATCCACGGCGGCCTCCAGACCGGGCGCCGTCGTGCAAGGCCCCGGCCCCGCGCGGCCCGGCCAGAGCCCGCGCGTGCACGGCCGTGCATGCACCATGCACCACCCTGAAGACTCGCAGAAGACACCCTGCAGGAGGCATTGCTTCCCCCAGCCTGCTGGAATAGCGCGTCCCGCAACGTAAGTACCTCCATTTTCTTGCCGGCATCCCACATCCCTGGCGCGCGGACTGCGTGGGCGATCCGGATCGGGCGTTCCCTCCCCACACACCCCACCCCGCTAGCCTACGTCACTATTTTTGCCGGCAACTCCAAAGTGGAAGTTTGTACCGCCACATCAGATCCCATGCAGTAGTCAATAATAGCCGCCCCAACGCTGGTTCAATTATGTGCCAACGTCGCAGACGTTGGCACATAATTGGGCCAACGTTTCATATTTTCCGCAATATTTTTGTCAATTTTATATAAGTATTGTCTTGTTGAAAAGCTCGGTTAGTTTTAGTTTGACCTCACATGGCAAAATATAATTATTTGAATGAAAGCGTTAGCGGAGATGTTCCCACTATGTGAGTGCTTTAAGTTACCCGCAATATATTTTTCACTTTAAGATACATTTTTTCACTGCTTTGTCAGTTTTATTTCAACCGGTCAAGTTCGCGAGTAAATGTCGTTGATTACGGTAACGGAAATGTTTTAATGAGTATTATCTCCCCCCTCCTGAGCGTAGGCCTGACTCTTTTTTTGTCATCGTTCCGAAAAGGCCTGTCCCCGATAGCAATATGGGTGCCACCTTTTATATTGATCGGACCAGCGATGTCTGTCAGAAAGCTGTCTTTCACTTTTATTATTAACCCTATGTAACGCCATACAACGCAGAACTATTTTATATAAACCAAGAGACTAAAGGTTTATTTTCAACCACATGTTATTTTCAAGGGTTTTTTCAACTTGAAATCATCATAAATGTCTTAGTTATCTCTTTCTGCTTCATTTGAATACCCATGTTATGGGTCTGCGGCCGTTATAAGTATTTTTACTCTTTCGGTGTGAAGACCGACTTTAGACATCAGAATCTGACGTCTGTAGACGTCAGATTCTGATGTCTTAAGTCGGTCCTCGCACTGAAAGGGTTAATCACAGTTATTAATGATGTGGAAAATATTTTTCATTTCATGTCAGTATAGAAGTATTATTCTATATCCTATGTGGGAAAGGGAAATATATTAAGTGAAGGTTTAAAATCCTAGGTTAAAATGCTTCAACTATGATTTTATGCAGTAAATATTATACAAACAAATTAAATATAAATTATAAATACATAATCGATGAAAAGATCACTATAAATAGTTTATATAAAATACATAGTTTATATAAAATACAACCACTCCATTACAGGTAGAATACTGAAAAATATAGTATTGTCTGTGTGTAAAGCGTTAACAGAATTATAATGTGACTCTGTAGGCGACATAGGATATTTTTTGTTAAGAAAATCGCTGATTTATTCATTTTCCCTGTTAGCGAGCGGTTTGTTTTTCGAAATAATAACATGCATTTGGCAAAACGAGAAATTGCAACCGAGTCAAAACCAACCGACGTCAGAGCAGATCCGAATGCCTGACAGCCCGGTCCTTCAAGAGTCAATTGAAAAACTAGATATGGTCATCGCTCTGACGTAAGCGGTTGCTAGGGACCCTCTCAGTCCCGGAGGCCGCGCAATAAACATCTGAAGCCGCGCGGCAGAAAAACTGGATCTGTGAATGCGTGTGTTGCCGCGCCCGCGCGGGTTCCACCTGAACCCCGAGTGTCTGCGAAACGAAAAGCTCTCCAGAATATCACATCTTTGTAATCGCTGATCCCAGGTTTAAATTGGAATTTAAAGGGTGGAAAGAGGGGTATGCCTATGCGGGAAAGGTAAATAGCAGTGATATATCAGAGAGATGTGAATTAAATACGCGTGTGCATAATGTAATGCGAAATTTGACGTGGAGAATCGCACGCGCAGTCCATCGATTGAGGGAAGGGGGGGGGGGGGTGACATGCATTTCATGTATAGTCATTGGCCCAATGCTGTGTCATTGACTGTACATCGTCAATGACGCCGTCCCGGCATCTAGACAGCACTGGGCCAGCAAACACGCACGTCAAACACGCGGCGATCTATTTTTAGCCGCGCCGGCGAATGACGCACACTGCGCCGCAAAATAGCCAAAAGGCTGTATCTGCTGACTTGTGAGTAAGCAGATACTACCTTCTGGCTTTGCGCGGCCGCAGTGATACGCGCGCTTACACAAATACGCGTAAAGCTAGAATTTTATGGGGGTTTTTACTGAGATATTAATCGTAATAGACCTTTAGTTTTGGTCGCGTTTATCACGAAGTCAAGCTTTGGTATGGCCCGTATTCTCGTACAGGTCACGATATATCGTAGGCTTCGGATTGGTCGAGATGGCCATCTCGACCAATCCGAAGCCTACGATATATCGTAACTTGTACAAGAAAACCTGGCCAACAGTTTTGAATCGTATTTTTCATTTCGAAATACTTTAATGTTAACAGTAAAAATAAAATTCACCAGCTGTAGGTGACAATCATGACTAGAAATATGCATAATATGCAGCGCCTCTAAGCTTGAGTCCTTCAGGAAATAGGCACTATATATTGAAGTACCGTAGGCAGACATACAGACAGACAGGTGTTTTACTGACATAATTAGGAGTCATTGCAGACATAACTGTCTTGTAGATAAATATGTACATGTATATACAAGATGCTTTAGGTAAAACCACACGAAAATATACAAGATATCGCATATAGATTTAAATCAGGGTAAGTGTTTCAGCGCGGGGGTCTACTTGACACATCAGAATCTGACGTCTACAGACGTCAGATTCTGACGTATAAAGTCGACCACCGCACTGAAAGAGTAAAATGTTTACAATGACCGTAGACCCCCACCATATGTATACAAAGGAAGCGGTGAAATCTAACTAAGGCATTTTATGATGATGTCAAATTGAAAAAAACCCTTTGGTCTCTTATATAAAATATTCCATCACTTTAAATAAGGGTTATTCACCAAAGCTTATCGCATGGTATTATCTTATATAAGGAAGCTGATATGTTTACAAATATTTTGACGGTAAAATAAAAGCATTGTGGTAAGATTATAGTCAAGGAATGCATGGTACTGATTTTATTATTACTCAGATCACAACATGGCATGAAGTAACGGGTTACATTCATATAACGTACAAAATGAGTTTAAAAAAAATACAACAGCAACAAATTATACAATCAAACACAAATCCGGCATATTGATAACATAATGACAGTAAAACAATATATCTCTAAAATAGTAAGGAGACAAAATTTAAACAATTTCTTTAAATGCGTGCTTCAGAAATATAGCAACATTGGTCATAATTTTTCTATGAAACAATATCATAAATGTTACAAATTTAAACACACTTAAATTATAATAGGTGGGGTTTTTACGTAATAGGTATGTAAATATTGTTCTCGTAGATAAAAGGATAACATTCAAACAATAGGTGGTACTCATCTCCAGTCAAAGGTCTTTCTGTTGACACATGAGTATACTGTCCTTTATCAAAGGGTAATTTAGTGTGGTATGTATGTCGGCGGCTACACCCGCCGATTCTATTACACGTGAACATGGTAAAGAAGCAGGAATTAATCTCATCGTTGTATTTGAAATAGTGGAGCCCGAAACGTTCCGAGTCAAAGTCAAGATCAACAATGACGTATTCAAGAAGTCCGCATCACCTAATCGTCGCCTCGGAGCTAAAGGATCCTATCTGCCACTCTAACGAGTGTCAGATAGGATCCTTTAGCTCCGAGGCGACGTAATGTATTCAACCTTACAACGCTAAAATATTTTTGTATAAACCATGTAGATCGAAGGGTTTTTGAAATCAGCATAAATGTGTTAGTTAGCTCTTTCCGCTTCATTTGGATACATATGTGAAGGTCTACGGCCATTGTAAATATTTTAATACTTTCAGCGCGGTTATCATCTTTAGACGTCATAATATGACGTCTTTAGACGTCAGATTCTGATGTCTGAAGACGGTCCCCGCGCTGAAAAAATTCAGTCGTACGAGCCGGCTGACGAATAACAATTTTTTTAACGATCGTGTCATCGCGTAAAATAATTTCCCACGCATAATAATTGAATTGTTTCCTATACTCTTGCGGGAATCGGTTTTTATTTTGGAAAATATTTCTGTTACTCAGTACAGTTCCTCAAAAAGTATTCAAAAAATATATAGAGGTCATGTATGCCTCCGCGAATTGACCGCGACCCACAGCTTTGAGTGGCTGAAAATTATGCCTTTTTGTTTAATTTGAGAACAAAAAAATACATATGTTGATGTTGAAACACACATTTCATTTCCAATAACAGTGATTTAATCTGCTTAACGGATTAATAACAATAGTAGTTGTCCTTAGCACTTAAAGGGATAGTATTGACACACATATAGACCCTCCCTCCATAGAGATTTTTAGATAAGGGTGGGCTCACAGCCAAACATGCACAGACAAGGTGACGTGAATGTTAATATACACATACACTTTAACAATGGAGACCGGCTAAAGAGGAAGTAATTTTGTGTGATTTTTTTACAAAGAAAGAAATTTTGAGAAAATTTTTAAAATTTTTGAGTAAATTTAAATAATCTGTATTGATTTTACGAAATGGAAAGAAAAGCATACTAAATGTACATATCATGCTCATTGTTAGGTTTATCTGTGTCCTAAAAAATATATTTAGTCTTATTTACATGACCATAGTTTCCGACAAATTGTGAATTATACCAAAAGGCATATATCCGTGATTTGGTGAATATATGACGCGATACTAAAAGCGTAAATCATAATTCATATATCTTGAAGGGCCGTATCTGTTATTTGGTAAAGTGTTAGTCACGACCCGTTATTTTCTAGATGTCGAATATGATGATTTAAAATGGCGAGAAAATCACACCAGTTGGCATAAGCCACAGCATTTAAAAGATGGGCTTAAAATATATATTTTTATCAACTAATGTTGTAGTCACCGGAAATATCGACCATTCTCCGTGCGTGAGGGTAGGCCTATGCGGCTATTGATTTTACCAAGAAAGATATTTTAAAAGTGTGATTAAACAAAATGATGTAGGCCCCCATTTTATTTAACCGGTTCAGCGCGAGGACCGTCTTAAGACATCAATATCTGACGTCTGTCGACGTCAGATATTGATGTCTTAAGACCGTCTCTGCGCTGAATTGGTGACCGTAGACCCTTAACCAACTGATAACATAGGTATTCAAAAGAAGCGGAAACAGCTAACTGAGACAGTTATGATAATTTCAAAATGAAAAACATCTTTCATCTCCGCAGTTCATACAAAAATATTTCTGCAAAAAACAATTGACTGCGATGCCGTCATTGGTTAGATCTTGTGTCACCGAGGGATATTTTTCGCTATTCAAAAAGCGTACCCCAGTATTGTACTCTACCCCATCGTGAATCTATTCTCCCATTCCCAACCCCTGTCAATTGTTATTTAAATTTTAGTAGAAAACAATACCTTGGTGCGTATTCTCGTAAAGTTACGATATATCATTCATTTGTTATTTTATTAAGCGCGGTCGAATACGACATATGTGCCCCTCTCTGAATCGGGCTTAATTTACAAATCGTGTGCGATCATTTAAAATGTATTTACAAATTGAAAGAAAACTCTAATCAGTCCACGTTAAAAAACGTCTCTTGGTTGCATTCACTCAAGGAATTCAAATGTTTTGGTTATCGGATGATCATAAGGTTATCGGAGTTCTAAACACACATCAACCAATCATGCGTAGTATTTATAGTTACCACTGACGAATGGAGGACGTCATTCAGCTGTTATTTGAATAGGGGTGGAATACCAGTTACTTAATTTCAATTTTCACCCACTTGAAAGTTGTGTCTCGCTGACGCGATCCACAAATTCAAGTGAGTGAGAATTATTCGGAGGTGCCGCACGCACGTCAACAAGGTTATTCATTGTAAGTATAGCTCTCACACAAAGGTGAATATGCTATATAGGCTATGGAGAATACAATTATAGCGAATATAATTCGCAGTAAATTCGTCCAAAAATTGTAAATAGATAGCAAATATTTTCACCCCCGTCATCCCTCGACCTCTCCTTACGAATATATTGCACATTCACTGCGAAGGCTTGCCAATGCCTTACGAATAGCTAACAATCGTTGCGAATGGTGCAAATAGGTTTAAGACTGCCTTGCGAATTTTATTAATACTTGCGAATGCTTACAAATGGGCTTGCAAACGTTACAAACGTACTTATGAATGATGCAAATGTCTTACCAACGTTGTCATTGCTTTGCCATTTTCTTACGAATGATAAGGTATTTGATGACGAGGCTGCGATTGGTATAAATACGAAGTGAATATGACGCTGGGCTCATTGTTTTCTTAAATTTAAAAAGAGAAACAGTGGTAAGATATTCGCAAGGAATGGGGAACGGCGAACGTTACAAACGCCTTGCAAAGGCATTACGAACGTTACAAATGCTTCTGAATGCCTTACCAAAGATACCAATAGCTTGCGAATGTTTACGAAAATTAACGGCAAATGACAGCATTCGTAACATTCGCTGAAATAAAGAGACCCTTCCTAAATTGGTCGAAATTCGTAAACAGGTGGAGAATGACTTGCGAACGTTCCGAATTTGCTACCAACGCTTACAAATACTTACGAATTTTGAGAGAAGGTCAAACATTTTCATTTGTAAGCACATTTGCTAGAATATTCGCTACAGTGTCAGTGTAGTCGTACTCTTCCCGCAATAAAATTACGGCGGCTGATAGGGGATTTAAAACTACGTGGCGTGAAAATTCTGTCCTTCTTTGGTAACAAGTACCAACTAATTTTGTGTGGGTATAGCAAAATGGGGTTAACCCTTACACCGCGGGGATAGACTTTAGTCGTCACAATCTGACGTCTGTAGACGTCAGATTCTGACGACTAAAGTCTATCCCGGCACTGTAAAAGTAAAAATAGTTCTAATGGGTATAACATAGGTATTCAAATGAATCAGAAAGAGCTAACTGAGACGTTTATGATGATTTCAAATTGAAAAAACCCTTTGGTCTTCAAGGTTTTCATAAAAATAATTCAGGGCTTCAAGGGTTAAGCAACGCAGGTTTTTCGTTGGTTAGGATCTCACAACATATTAGATGATGACGGCGCATGCGTCGGAGTCTATCTGTTTTTATATAATAACGAAACGACGGGTTATTAATAGCTAATATATTCGCGTGATCACCAGGTACAATCTTCTATGCGTTACTATAGTAGACTTCCACATCGGATCGGATTGACGCGAGTCGGCTTGCTGGCGAATACTTCCAGAAGCAAACATGTCGGCTTCTACAGCCTAATTATTAAAGCGCTGAAATATTTGTGTATAAACAAAGGGTCATTTTCAATTTAAATCATCATAAATGTCTTAGCTCCGCTTCATTTAAATAATGATGTTATGGGTCTACGGCCAATATAAATATTTTATTCTTTCAGTGCGGGGATCGACTTTAGACGTCATAATCTGACGTTTACAGACGTCAGATTCTGGCGTCTAAAGTCGGTCCCCGCGCCAAAAGGTTTAAATAGTTGTGAAAATGATTTTTGGTGTAGAGGAACTAAATTAGGTTGGCTTACAATGTAGACCAATTGAATATTTCGTTTCAACTCGTGTCTCGCCAATTTTAAACACACCCTTGCATACCGCCGTTCAAAGCCACAAGGCAGTATCTGCTTACTTGTATAGAAAGCAGATACTGCATTCAGGCGTTGTACGGCAGTATAGTAAGATTCTCAATAGCCTTGGTTGGTGATTTTTTAGCATATTTCGCAAGCATGATTTTCAGTCTTGGTACTGGTGCGTCTACTCCAGAAATTTAATTCAAAAATAGTTTATGTAATAGTTTGAAAGGTAGTCCCAATAACATGTGGTTAATTGCCAATTACGATGCCCCTCTATATATAGACTTATATTGACCCATTACATTTTTTTCTGTTTCAATATCAAACTTACATTATAATTATGTCAAAATGCCCAATTTCTGAAATATTCAAACACTTAGGGCTAGTCGGACTAGAACAAAGTGCTTGCAAAATTTAATGAAAATTGGTTGAAAGTTTATTTTAAAATCCGCGGAAATAGCCCACTACGGCTGATGCCAATACTGCTATGGCTCTCGAGATTTGCGTAATGTTCCCATATACCTTAAAGTGGATTTGTTGTTTATCTCGTGGGCTGCGCTTTTATTACGACCGCATATTATTTAAACAACTGTTCAAGTTTGTAAAAAAAAAACTGTAGAAATTGCGCCATTTTGAAATAGGCCTATGCCTGGCGTGGCTGCTGCGAACCCGCTGGGCACGTGACGTGGTATTTCGACGTTGATACGACGTGAATGTGAGCGCGAAAAGAATAATTTTACAGCATTTTACAAATCCCAAAACACACTAACGCGACGGCGAAATCATGGCTCGCCTTTGCCTCAGTGTGTTCTGGAAATGATAAAATAGTGTGTTCCAAGCAAACACTAGACGTTAAGCCAATGTTAGTTTAAGGTCGGCCCAACATCTACGACGCTGGCCCAACATTAAACCAACTTTGGTTCAACGCCTTGCGTTTGCTGGGCTTCAAAATTTACGCGTTCGCGTTTATGTCCAGTGGAAAAGCTCTTTGCAAAACAACTGAAATTACACAGGCTTTAAAATAGTCTGCATCAACATCCCCACCCGTTGATATTTTCACGGCCATGTCGTTTATATCGCCGCCTTGGAGTCAAATGGTCTCCTCCACAGATATGACACTTAGGCTCCGAGGAGACAATATATGATATAATTTCAATGAGCCTATATATAATTATCAATTTATTGATGAGCGTAAAATGTTTGTTTTTTAACAATTAATCGAAGAGCGAGTTTTTCAACGGGGTCGTGTTTCTCTTATATTTAAGGCCGGAAATAACGTCTGCAGTTCCAGCTATAAATGTACCAGGAGAAAATTGACAGTGTTAAAGTTGAAAAATTAAAAGAAAGAAAAAGCCAACGCGAGCGCTAGCGCGGGAGCGAACACGCAGGCGGCGACGGCACGCGAATTTATGCACGCGAAATTCGACGGCATTTCAACGCGAAATTCCTGGATTGCTCATGCTAAACCGACGCGAGGGCGGAGAAAATCAACAAGTGTGAATCTCTTCGCCTTTTCCTTCGCGTGTGATTTGGAAATAATAAAATATTGTATTTGGTCATTGTTGCGTTGGCCTTCGCGCTGGTATTTTATCATTTTTGCGTTAGCATTCGCGTTGGTGTGTTTTGCATTTAACCCTTTAACCGCCGGTGCCGCATATAGTCGGGTTTTCATTTTTTATTAGCACATTAAGTACCACATTTTAAATATGTTAAAGATAAAATGTGACATCAACCAGCAAGATTTGAAAAGAGTTGACCTCCACGTTGTCAAATCTGAATAATTTCCACTCACTTGAAGTTGTGGATCGCGTCAGCGAGACACAACTTCAAATGGGTGAAAATTCAAATTGAATGATTTGGCGGTTAAAGGGTTAACCTCTGGCGCTCAAATTACCTCCGAATTTCGCGTTCTCACTCTGTATTGGTTGATTTTTTTCACTAACCACAGAGTCACCAAATGAATATTATGCCGCGTTTAATTTCAACCCTTAAAGCGCTGACATTTTTTATACTATATGTTTTCGTCAACCTGTCTGTTTTTATGACGTAACTCAACATTGTGCATGTCCCTCGAAATATCTCGGACGGGTCGAAATTGATATACAATACTGTATTCAATATATAAATCATATTAAAGTAGTCTGTCCTTGTCAGATTGAAGCTGTGTCTCCATACCGCGACCTACAAAAAAATAATTGAAGCGGGTTAAAATTAGTCACATTTGTTTAATTTGAGATTAAACAATTGCAAATCTTGACATTCCCAATAACAGTGAATATATTATTTTATGTAGCTATTTACCGAGATTTCAGGAAATGAAGGTCTAAAGGGGGCTTGAAATTTTTTTGAGTTCTACAAAAAATTGTTTCTCGTATATCCTGATCTGAACATAATAATAACCTTTGTCAAAATTTAAATGGTGAACATGGTAAAGATGTTGATATTATTGTATTCAAATTTTCCGGATGAAGATTTGGGAAATAATAGGCTACGCTTATATCTCACCCTGGCGACCAGACAGTTGCATGTGTCACTCATTTGAGTGGTATATTCGACCCTCTGGCTGCCAGGGACCTATATATCATAGCTGCTCACTGGATGAGGACGTCAATAAAAACGGCGGTGAAATTTTATAATTTTATTATTTTTGGTGCCTTCTAATCGTACGTATATACTCCCAGCTGGCACGGAATGTTAAAGCAATGTTGGTTTGATGTTGGGCCAGCGTCGCAGACGATGGACCAACATTAAACTAGCATTGGTACAACGTTCCGTGGCTGCTGGGCTGTGATATCTCGGGACTAAATGTCTCACTGACTTTCCGCTGTGCAAACAATGTGATTTCACACATTCACAGAAACTACATTCTAATCGTTGTCGATTGGACGATGTTTCAAGTGATAAATTGATTATTTTGAAAAATTCGTCAATAAAATAAATAACGAAATATGCGCAAATAAAACCCCCGTGCTTAACCCATACAGCGCGGAAATCGATTTTAGACGTCAGAATCTGACGACTGGAGACGTCAGATTCTGACGTTTAACATGTATAAAAACAATCACCGTACTGTAAGAGTAAACTATTTGTAATGGTCGTGGACCCATAAAATATAGGTATTCAAATTAATCGAAAAAAGCTAACTGAGACATCTGTGATGATTTCAAATTGAAACACCCTTTGGTTTCCATGGTTTCTACAAAAATAATTCAGCGCTTTAAGTGTTACAGACTGATACGATATAGAGACTGATAGGCCTACGATATTTACAGACTGATACGATATACGATATAGGGCCGATACAGGCTGATACGAATTCATGACGCTTTTGTAAATATTTGTCAACCTATTTCTGATAATGTTGACGATAACGTCATCGACAATTCAGTAGCTGAATATTCACTTTTGTGCTGTGAGCTCTAAATACATGACTGAAGTTAGACATTCTAAATCCTAACTATCACAAAAAAGTACATGTAAACTAAAAAAAAATTGTATGGAATGTAACAATGCACGATTGAACTCGCAAATAGAAGAGTAATGATACTTATTTAACATATATCTTTCGGTAATATTTTAATAGATGGAGCGGTATAGCACAATAGAAGAAAGAAGAAAATAAATTTATTTGACCAAAACATAATTAATTACAAATAAAGTGAAAAGTACAAATAACAAATAAAAGTCAGGAGACCATAGTTAAGACAAAAAAATGCCGCTACCACTATGGCCACCTTTCACACAAGAAAACATAATTTCAAGATATTCAAGTTGCAAAAGGGTCAAAGATTATAATGAAAACGATATTGTACCAGTGATTACATAATAAATATCTACAAACATGCAAAAATATAGATTGATTTATACAGATATATTTCAAATATATAGCAAAATGATAATGAGACGGTCGTCCCAACAAAAATGTAAACTAGCTTGTCATGATATCATAATAATAATAAAATAATATTATGTCAATACAGCTTGTGCAGAGCCAAAAGGCAGCAACTGCACACTTGTAAAGTAAGCGGATGCTGCCCTTTGGCTCAACAAGGAGGAATGAAACAAAGCACTTTACTCAGCTCCAATGGAAACAAAAGGTCGGCAGACCCGACCCTTTGGTACCATCAGAGCGAAAAAGGAAATTATGAAAGAGTAAAATGAAATATGGTTTAACATGCTAAATAACATTAAAATCAATTTTGATTCAACATGTTACATATATAACAGTGATTTATATTACATACAGTATTATATTTACTAATACAGAATTTTTTAATGTATTCAGTGAAACCAGTCATACTGTGTGTAGTTGCTTTATTTAATATTATTAAAGGTGTATTGTTAATGACAATGGGTAATTGATATCTAATGCATTTACGTGAGAATTCGTGTTTAACTATGGGGTTTCGCAAATTAGTGCATCCTCTAGTATTGTAATTGTGAGTTTCTAAACCAGTTTGGAAAGTAAAATTTTGAAAATACACAGGAAGACAATTATTTGTATATTTAAAATAAAATTTTAGCTGTTGAACATAATGTAGGTCATATATTTTTAATACGTTAAGCTTCTTAAATATGGGATCAGTATGAGAAAAGAAATGACTTTTGTCTATTATTCGAATAGCCTTTTTTTGCAATTTGTGGATACGCTTAGAGTCGTGTCCCCATGCCAGTAAACAATAATTAAGATGCGGGAGGATAAGAGAATTGTAAATTGTTAGGAGTGTTGTTTGAGGGAGCTGGTATTTTAATTTATTAATTATTCCTATAGTTTTTGAAATTTTATTTGCTACTTTGGTCACATGACTTTTCCAAATTAGATGTTTGTGCAAAATTAGTCCTAGAAAATCAAATTGTTCAACACACTCAATTTGTTCATTGTTTATTTCTATCTTTGGAATTTCTAAGCGTTTTTTGGGCTGATAAAATAACATAAATTTAGATTTCTGTGTATTTAAAGTAAGTTTGTTTGCCCTTAACCATAGCCTAATTTTGTCCAATTCGTTATTCAACATTTTTATGTTTACTTTTGTGTTATTTTTAAAATAGAAGTCACTTAAATTGGCTAAAAGTGTGGTGTCATCTGCGTAAATAATAGTTTTAAAAATAGTGCTAGCAAAAGGTATATCATTCATATAGATTATGAATAAAAGCGGACCTAAAATCGATCCTTGTGGGACTCCAGTTAAAATATTTGTGAAGGCTGATCTAATATTATTTATTTCGACGCATTGTTTTCGATTTTTTAAGTAATTTTCGATTAAGTTTAGTGAGCTACCTTGGATACCGTAAAATTTAAGTTTGTCTAGTAAAATTGTATGGTTTAGGGTATCAAATGCTTTGGATAAGTCCAAATAGATGGTTATCGGTATATTGCCTTTTTCCATTCTACTTGTAATAGTGTCGATGATGTCAAGGGCAGCCAATTCAGTAGAATGTTTACTACGAAAGCCGTATTGTCCTTCATAATAAAGATTGTTTAATGTAAAATAGTTATTTATTTGGTTGTAAATTACACGTTCAAATATCTTTGACAGTGCTGGTAAAAGAGATATTGGTCGATAATTATTTATAGAGGTAGGATCACCTTTTTTGAAAAGAGGAATGACTTTTGCTAATTTAAGATTGTCTGGGAAAATGCCTGTGGTTAGTGATTGGTTTACTGTTGTTGTCACAGCTTTTATTAAATCGAATTTAACAGATTTTATTAAGAAAGTTGATATATCGTCTACACCTGTACTGTTTTTGTGAGGAATATTATCAAAAATTTTGGATATGGCGTCTTCGGTAACTAGTTGAAATGAAAATAATTTGGAAGTTGGGCTCTTCAAATATTTTTTATGTGAATCTGGTTCAACATTGTTGAGTTTTGAAGCCAGAGTGTGACCAATGTTGACAAAATACTGATTGAAGTGATTCACAATGGTTTGAGTCTTACTAGTTATATTATTATCTATTAACATTTTGTCGGGCGAAATTGTCTTTTTTGTACTTAAAATATTTTTTATAGCTGACCATGTTTTTTTAATGTTAAATGCGTATTTAGTAAAGAGAGAATGGTAATAAGTTTTCTTCGCGATGAAAATACTTCTTTTTAAGATAACGTTAAGCGTACGGAGATTTATTTTTCTTTGCTCATAGTCAAGCGAGTTAGTAGGAGTGTTTTTAAGATCTCGGTACAATGTGTCACGTCTTTTAATTGATTTTATAATTCCAGCTGTGATCCACTCTGATTTTGCGTGTTTAAATTTATTAAATTTTACTTTCTTGCGGGATAAGTTGTTTTGTTTTGCTTTAGTTAAAACGTTCTCAATTATACGATAATTTGTATTGGGGTCTGAAGTTAAATCTGCACTAATTTTTTCATTCAGATTTGCTGATCTTATTTCGGTTTTGAAATTATTTAGAGAATCAGACGAAATGTTATTTACATAGATGTATTTATTAACCGGTGTTTGAGTATGATTAATGTTTATGGAAAGTAGATAGGGAAAATGATCTGATATGTTACTAGTTAATATGCAGGCTGATGTATCTATGAGATTGTAAGTTAACTTACAAAAGAAATTGTCTATGAGTGAACCTGACTTCTCGGATAATCTCGTTGGAAGAGTAATATGGGGGTAAAAACTATGTGATGTTATGGTGTCAAAAAATTCATTAAAAATAGGTTTTTGGTTTACTTTAAGTAAGTTTATATTAAAGTCACCTGTTAGAACTATTTCGCATTTGTTATTATCTAATTTATTGAAAATAGGGACTAATTCATTTATGAAGGATTGGTAGTTCTCATTTCTTTCGCGTGGGGGCCTGTATACGTTTCCTAGAATAATTTTTTCGTTTAAATTTTCTATTTCAATAAAGAGACCTTCCCAAGTAGTGTTTTTTTTGTATAAAGGTAATAATTTGTGTTTATAAAGTTCATTTAAGTATATAGCAAGACCTCCATGAGAGGTGCATATTGATCCCTGTGAAATCATATTATAGCCAGGAATTTGTATTAATCTTAGATCTGAATCGTCGGACAGCCAGGTTTCTTGGAGACAGATAGCGCTAAATTCAAATTGGTGCTGTTTTAATTCATTTATTAATATCTGTAATTGGTCGAATTTGGCGTGTATGGATTGAATATTAAGACTTAAAATAGTGAAATGTTTTCTTCGTTCTATACAAAAAGATATGAATTCATTATTATTAACGTAAGGAGAGTGCTTAATAATGTTAAAATCTTCTATTTTACTTTCATCGCGATCAATAGAGCCAAGTGAACGCAAAACATTTGCGTAACAATTTAACGATGTTAATAATATTTGTACAACGTCGGCCCAACGTCTTGGACGTTGGGCCGACGTTGTACAAATATTATGCAAATGTGTTGTGTTTGCTGGGACTACCATAATCGAAGAGTACCTTGAACCAATGTTTGGTCGACGTCGTAGACATTGACCTAACATTGGTTCAATGAACTTTTACAGTGAATGCATAAATATTATATTACAAAAAAGCCTAGTCACCAATATTTTTAATTTGTTGCAAAATGACATTTTTTCTGATTTACGGGATCAATGCTATCAGCCTAAACTATATATTATAATCATGCCAATTACCGTTTATGCAGCTCATTTAATTTGAGAGACGAATGCAGAAGTTTTCTTGTCCATGCCCTCTATTTGTATTTTTCAAATATTGATTTGAAAAAAATATAATTTTTTTTACAAAACTAAATTTAAAATAAGCACCCAAAAATGTGTTTTATGGCAACAGCCATTAATATAAGTGAGTGAGTGAGTGAGTGAATAATGCTTTACGTCGCTTTCTGCACATTGAGCCAATATCGCGACAGAAGGAGACCCGAAGCCGGGACAATGCTCTAATCTTATCTCGAATGAATTATCACAAATAGGTAGGCTATAGGCACAGCTATATCACCAATTTAGAAAAAATTGCATATAGGTAGAAAATTGTAATATTTTGGGTACTTGTATGCTCAAGAAATGCGCGATACGACTGGTTTGGTGCAGCAGGTTTATATCAGGGTGGGGGGGTACCTGAACTGTAATATTTATAGATCAGCCCTGCAAACACGACGCATTCAACCAATGCTTGATTAATGCTGGGCCGCCGTCTGCGACGTCGGCCCAGCATTAAAGAAACATTGGCTCAATATCCCTCGTCTGCTGGGACACCGAGCGAGATGAGCACCTCGACACTAATAACCAACGGTTCATCTTCCAATAAGATCCGCGTCTGCGACGGCGGCCCGCGGTGAACCAACCCTGCGTTGACTCCGCTGGGTATTTAGCCTACCTGAGTTTGTCGTGACGTCACAGGCCCGCGTTGCTCAGCGATAGGTAATCGTCCAGAATTGCCGGGATCGTAGATATATCTGTGGCCGCTGATTGACCAAATTGCGGGAAACCATAAATATAGCCTCCGCCTCATCCCCGCGCGCTATTTATAGCAGCGGTGATGACTCATCTTTGCCCAAAAAAACGCAGATCACGGCGCGAGAGGCGCGCATTTAGCAGACCTGCCAAGTCTGGTTGTCCAAAATCAGAATCGTTTTTTAACCCTTTAGCCGCCAAATTATCCAATCTGAATTTTCACCCACTTCAAGTGAGTGAAAATTATTCAGATTTGACAAAATAGAGGTCAACTGTTTTTAAATATTGCTGATTGATGTCACATTTTATCTTTAACATGTTCAAAATGTGGTACTTAATGTGCTAAAAAAAATGAAAAACCGAATATATGCGACACCGGTGGTTAAATGGTTAAACCACAACATTTGCAAATGCTCGATCTTAAATTAAAGGAATATCGGTAATTTACACACACTTGAAGTTTTGGATCGCGGTAGCGGAACGCAACTTCAAGTGGGTGAAATTTTAAATAGTATAACTTAACGACTATAATCGTTTTAAATCCTTTTTATTGGGATATTAAAATTACAGTTTTTTGGGAACAACTGTGTGTTTCTGCACCAACATTCGCATTTTTTTGCGTCACAAATTAAACATGTACGCGAATAATTTTCACCCACTCGAAGTTGCGGGTCGCGGCAGCGCGACGCAACTTCAAGTGGGTGAAAATTCAAACGGGATAACCTGACGGGTGAATGGTTAAGAAACCTCGTGGACACAAAGGGGTCGGAACATATCCCCGATTCAAGCCGATCTACACCCTTGAGCTCGTCTGAGTAAAAAATAATTCAGAATTGATAAAATATGTTTTCAAGTTGGTCGAGATGCTCGGCATAACCCTAGACGTCAGATTATGACGTCTAAAGTCGATCCCCTCACTGAAAGACGTAACAATTATATCGGCAGACTTCAGACCCATGATGTATAGGTTTTCAAATGAACATTTACGATGAGTTGAAATTGAAACAAACTCCTTTGGTCTCCATCATGGTTTATACACAAACATTTCAGCGCTGTGAAAGTTAAAGCTCAAAGGAAAAATCATATTTTAAAAATTATTTTGCACGTTGCTACGCTTTCCAGAGTGTATTTTACCTACTATTCATAACAGTATTAATATATATATATATATACAGTGTATGTAGTTTTTTTGTCTCTGGTTTTGGCGCGGGCAACATTTCTATATTATGTGTTTTAACTTTGAAACGTTTTTTATCTGTATTATATATATTTTCATCTGTATTATACATTATACATTATTACATTATACATATACATTATATAACTACAGGGCACATATGAAAAATAGCTTGACTGCTAATAATGTCCACCCTGTATAAATATGTCTCAATAAATAAAAATTAATAAATAAATAAATAAGGGCTATCTGTATTTCATATATTTTACATAATAAGATTTTACGTTATGATATTTGAAGTTGGAACTGTCAATACAGGCTTCCAGTTAAACCCGGGCCTGTTGAATTGTTTGTTTCCATTTGAATCCGGAAATTTCGCTATCGATACCAGCTTCTAATTTAACCCGGGCCTGTCGAATTGTTTGTTTCCATTTGAATCTGGAAATTTTGCTATCGATACCAGCTTCTAATTTAACCTGTGCCTGTTGAATTATTTGTTTCCATTTGAATCTGGAAATTTTGCTATCGATACCAGCTTATAATTAAACCCGGGTCTGTTGAATTGTTTGTTTCCATTTGAATCTGGAAATTTTGCTATCAATTTGCTATCAATACCAGCTTCCAATTAAACCTGGTCCTGCTGAATTGTTTGTTTCCATTTGAATCTGGAAATTACGCTATCATTGTTTGTTTGCATTAAAATCTGGAAATTTCGCTATCGATACCAGCTTATAATTAAACCTGTGTCTGTTGAATTGTTTGATTCCATTTGAATCTGGAAATTTTGCTATCAATTTGCTATCAATACCAGCTTTCAATAAATCCGGGCCTGTTGCATTGTTTGTTTGCATTTGAATCTAGATATTTCGCTGTCAATACAGGCTTCCAGTTAAACCCAGGCCTGTTGAATTGTTTGTTTCCACTTGAATCTGGAAATTTCGCTATCGATACCAGCTTTTAATTAAACCCGGGTCTGCTGAATTGTGTGTTTCCATTTGAATCTGGAATTTGCGCTATCAATAACAGCTTCCAATTAAACAGTGTCTTGCCGTATCGTTTGTTTCTAGAAATAGTAATTTGAAGCCGGGAATGCAAACGCAATATACAGCTTCAAATGAATATTTCTACTGCTGAAAAATAGACACTCCCCCCCCCCAAATGAGTTATTTTTTAACAAATTAAGCATGGAAAACATCGAAATTAATCATTATCTGAAGACGTGTCGTTTGGTAAGCAACATGTAAACCCTTTAGCCCTCAAATTATATAATTGAAATTTTCACTTGAAGCTGCGGCTCTCTGACGCGACCCACAGCTTCAAGTGAGTGAAAATTGACCAAATGGAGACGAACGATTTTGAAAGCTTGTTGATTGATGCCACGCTTGAACTTCAGCCTGTTCAAAAGCTGTTGTTTACTTTGCTAATGACAAACGAACAAACGAATATATTCGGGATCGACGGTTACAGTGTTAAGAAGCGTACGTGGGTTAATGAAAACATATTTACTGACAACAGAGCACAAGGGTAAGACGACTAAATTCGTGTCCCGACTTCACGAAATGAGTCGTAAGTCGCAGTTTTACAAATGATGTTAGGGTACATGAAAGTCAAAATGACCTTGATTAGACCTCTTTCTATTTTTTATGTTTTAAATTTTTAGGTTTTACATATGATTACTTTAGCATCGTAAAATGGTGTGGCATAGAAATTTAGACGCATATCACAACTTTAAAGACAGCTCCTTTAACGATACATTGCTAATTATTTCGTCCATCTGACCAAAATTGTCGTTCATCTGATCGAAATATGTTATTATTTTGTTCCTATGAATAAAACCCAAAACTTTATGTGTGGCGGCACCAAAGTTGTGGAACCGTCTTTCCTGTGAAATTAAAACTTCCAAACATCCAGGAAAAATTGAAAAAAATTATTTCACCCAAACTTTTCTGACCTACCTCCTTTGTGTCCTGGAATGCTCATTTGTGAACCCGAAATGAAATAAGGACTACGATACTGAACACTCCTTCTGATTGCCTCGCCTAAAGCTCTGGACACAGAGGAGTTAGGCGCTATAGAAGTTTATATATTCATCATATCAATTCTATATATTGGTCCCAAGAGTGATTCAGTCTGTCCGATGACAAGATTGGCAAAGCCAAAAGGCAGTATCTGCTTACTTGTAAAGTAAGCAGTTACTCTTTTTTGCCTTTGCGTAGGTAAAGAGGTACTGTAGATCTGGTAATATTTGCGAAGTTTTAATTTTCGCAAATTGTGCGAGAGGGCAAAATTGCGAATTTAAGAATCTTGCAAAAATTATTATTATGAACGCTACAGTAAACCCAATAAATTAATCTGACTAATTTAAATCTGAGATCCATTTTACTAGGCCTGGGGCTGATGTGTGAAAGCCTGCTAAAAACACGATTTCGCTGCACCCCCCCCCCCCCCCTGCGACATAAGTTTCTCTGTTTGTTGTTGTAGGGAAATATATCAACTTTAATATTCAAAACATTAACCAAAAATTCCGGTGTCTAAAAAACATAATTGAGACACTTTAATCACCATACCGTAAAAAAGTCATAAAAGTACAAATAATATTACTCAGTCATTATTTTTTATCCGAATTGTAATATTTCATTGAACATTCAGCTAAAATACACTAAACAAGTGTATACATGCGTAGCCATAATTAAAATAATTTAAAAAGATTTGTAAAACTGCAAAAAGTGCATTTTGATCAAATTTAAAAATATAAAAATACAATTTAAATTTATTTTTGTAAGTTTTATTCCGCTTAATTCCCGCTAATGGTAATGTTTTATACGAATATGTATTAAACATATATGATTACTTAGTAACATTGATAGGATTACCACAAAATAAAAAAATCCCGAAATACGTCATACTAAGTGTTTCGTGACCATGCTCGAATGGATATTTCTAGGTCAAATCTCATAGTGTGACTATCCAATTGATAACATTACTGTATGGTTTTATACAAAGACTCTTCAACATGCAGGTATCACACTGCGATCAAAGTGTACACAAAATAATCTATTTTTTCCCAGTTTCATGACTTGTACCGTGACATATTAATGTCCTGGTCGTATTTGTATGACCACGTAGCATGTCCTATTTATATGACCAGAATGTCTATAAAAGGAGAGCAATTGTATAATATAGCCATAACAATCATTGCGATAATAGTCACATAATCTGCAATAATTATCTATGCTTTAATTATAGTGTTGTAAATATGGAGTAGACTAAGATGAAATATTGCAATGATGATACTGTTTCACAACTTGTAAACAATTGGTCAGATAACAAACGAGCCAAGCTTGTACCACGTTGGAAAGGATGCTTATGTCATGGTTATTCAACTTCCCCGGGTAAACTTGAAAATGTTTGTGAAATTTCGTGGGATAATTGTGGGATAATTGTGATGCTGCATTGATGATATTTACCATGCCTTAAAAGACTATATCGGAGGTAACGTTGAGCTACCAATAAGCATACACCAACTGAAGAAGCAGCATGACTGCTATGCAACGTATGTTCTGCCAAAAATTATAGAATTAGTCCAGGGAATTTAAGCCAAAAAGTAGTGAACATATGAATTAATTGCAACATGAACTTGTTTTGCTTTTTTGAGTTCAATAACATATGTACAATGACCAAAAAAAAGTCCAAAGCCAGACAAAATTCTGAAACTTTTTTATAGGCCTTTTTGTGAGGGTACCCTAAAATGGCTAAATTATGGTTATCACTCAACTAAATCATAGAACGTCTTTAAAAAGTAATTATTTGTTACCCATAATTATTTGAATTACTTTTAAATACAAACTAAGAGAGAATAGAAGTAAGGCTCGAATAAAAAAAAAATTATGCTTAATATTTGTAAAATCTGAATAGATTGTTTAAAGTAAAAAAGAAATATTTTGAAACAACAGCTACAATTTTTGGGAGACAAACATAAAAGACATAATGCATTCTTGCGTTCAGTAGACTTAATTTTATTTTAAATTTATTCCTGGATCAGCTGATATGTCGGTGATGATCGGTATTAAATGAATATCAACTATTTGCCATGTCTAATCCACTGACCGTAGTCGAGTTACTCATACCCATTGCTGAACTCTGATACACCCATATTAGGATTGACATACGTAGCTGTTGTTATTGTCAAGGTAATTAATACAATTTTGTGTTCCTGATTTTCTAAACTGAATTTTTATTTTTGTACATCCATGAATTTAAATTGTCAACGTCTCTTCGCCATATAAAACCACCAAGGCTTTTTCCCTGCTTCCAGAGCTAGTTTAAATATGCCTATAAATACAGTAAATTGAGTACATTATAAACCCCAATGATTTGTTTATCGTTCTAAAAAATAAATTTATATATTTGCGAACAATAAAAAAATAAATACGATCTACATAACTATTTCTAAAGTTCAGTATATTTAAAGGAAACCAAAGTTGTCATTTTTTCAAATAAAATTTCATTAAAATGCTTTATTTGTAAATTTCAGATTTTCTGTTTATTTTTGTTCTGATTTTCCATCATCTACACAACTGTCGTAGATATATTGGTCGATTTTTAAAACGATTTTTGTATCTTGAATTTTTTTGCGAGACGATTTTAACTTATTAATTTTCACAAGTTATTTTTAATGCTCTGGTGTTAAAAGGGTTAGAATGACATATTTAGGACACTTTAATTTTTGGTTACTGTTCTGAAATTTAAAGCTTATTTGTCGAGGAATAATAAAAAAACCAAGAAACCTATGTCGCATGGGGGTGCAGCAAATTTCTATTTATTGGGGAACAGCCCCAGGCCTATACGCATATTTTTTAGTCAAAGAGGATGGGCTTACTGGTCCGTACGTTTAAATCCACATTGAGTAATAGTAAATTAATACTGGCACAGTTGAATGAATGAATGAACTGAATGAGGCTTTAGGCCACATATAGGCGAAACTGGGCCAGAAGAACATCCTAAGTATTGTGAGATGGAACAGATGACATACACGGTACTCGAAAATCGCTTCAAATGAATGAAAAATAGCAACAAAAAATTCAGCGTGACTGGTATTTTTGTAACGTCATAATACGAAAGTACCAATATATCGGTATGAAATCAACCCTGTCAGGGCTGACATAATCACAACTATTGTGTAATGAACCAAGTTAACCCTTACAGCGCGGGGATCGACTTTAGTCGTCAGAATCTGACGTCTGTAGACGTCAGATTTTGACGACTAAAGTCGATCCTCGCACTGTAAGAGTAGAAATATTTATAATGGCCGTAGACCCCTAGCATAGGTATTCAAATGAATCAGAAAGAGCTAACTAAGACATTTTTGATGCTTTCAAAATGAAAAAACCCTTTGGTCTCCATGTATTTTACAAAAAGATTTCAGCGCTTTAAGGGTTAAAAACCACAATAGAACATACATCATAAATACAATAATACAGCGCTGAAATATTTCCGTAAAGACAATGGAGACCAAAGGGTATTCGCAATTTGAAATCATCATATTATAAGTGTCTAAGTTAGCTTTTTCTGCTTTATTTGAATATCTATATGTTATGGATCCACGGTAATTATTTTTTTTAATTCCTTCAGTGCGTGGACCGTCTTTATACGTCTGTAAACGTCAAGATTTGCCAATGTTTAGTCTTAAATTGAACAAATATGAGAAATTTTGAAGTTTTGGGTCGCGGTAGCGAGACGCAACTTCATGTTTATTAAAAAATATTTAATTTAGTACCCTAAGGGTCAATACAGTCAGCTTGCGTAGTTCGGAACTTCCAGCGCGGGGTGGGGGGGGGGGGGTGGGGGCGTTTGAGTGGGTGGATCCCTGGCAAAGTTAGAAAAGTTAGAAAGCATCATTCAACCGGGCTGAGAAAACTTGTGCCCGCGCAGATAATTATACATTATACGTGGTCTCCTATCAGGTGAGATTTCCACTTATAAGCCCACCTCTTTTTCTCTGACGACTGTTTGTGTAATCACGCCCAGCCCCGCTCGTGGTAATAATAGACTAACTAATCTATATGCCGCTTTATTCGGCTCCGTCTCATTACTTGCGACCTCATTTTTAGTAATAATGAGAAAACCATTGCCGCCTCACGCCACGCGGCTGGCTTGAAATGTATATACTTTCGAGCCAGATTCAATCCTTTTTGTGCAGAAAAATGAATTTAATTTGCATGATTCCAGCGGCTGTGACGACTTTGTCAGCATAATTGCATAATGGTGTCTCATCATTTCGACAATTCCGCCGTGCAAATTCTAAAGCGCAGAACACCACTGCAGTTTTGGGGAGAAAATCGGCCGCAAAGTATTTCACCGCGAGTCTTCGAACCACCTCAAATTTCAATTCCGTAGCCTGAATTTATAATTATAAAATTATGCCAAAAAAATCCAATTGGGGCGAATGATCCCGTAATTTGGGACCACTCTGGGAAAATTGGGTTGTGTACGCGCGAGCCTGCCCGCGGGTCCACGTGACTTCTGTGAACCGGGTTTTGTGGGGTTTTTTTCGGAAGAAATACTCATCTCAGCTCCGTGGTTTTCCCTGTTGCGCCGAGAAAAAAACTGCTCGGTAGTAATAAGTGGGAGTAATAGCTGAAGCATTTTTACGTTAATTGTTTATCTCGCAGAATGGCACGCGGCCCGACCAATGCTGTTTAAATGTTGGTCCAGCGTCGTAGACGCTGGACCAACATTTGAACAGCATTGGGTACACGATGCTGAGGGCCTTCGATTTTGCGCGGCACCGACATCATTCTCGTGACGTCACGAGCGTGGGTTGCTGAGTTTATTTTCATTCAAACATATTATTTTCAAGATTTCAGGATCGAGTGAAAGTCTAGCTAAAAAGCGATGAACGTTTTTCACAATTAGTAGACTTTACTAAGATTTGATAAAAATGCACGAAATTGATCAGTCAGAACAAATATGGACTAAAAATTTAAATTCAGAAATGAGAGGGAAAATATTTTTTGGGGAATAAAAAATATACTGGGCTACTACCCTGAGTCAAGGATCATGTCTTTTGCCAGGGTGTTAGGTGGAGTACAATGATAAAGTAAATCAGTAGGCCCTATATAATATGTTGACAATAATCTTTTTGATTCTGGTTTATTAGCAGGTTAAATCACAGTTGTTGGGAATGAAATGAGTGTTTAAGTTTGTAGATTCGGCATTTTTTCCTCTCGAAACAAACAAATGTGAATGATTTTCACCCACTTTACGTGGATGCAAATTTTAATAAGATAACTTAGCGGAGGCTTCAATCATGTTCAATTCAATTGAATCAAATTATTGACACACTACAATTCCCATTGGATATGAAAGGGTGTATCTGTCACTTTGCAAAGTGGTGGATACACCTTTTCATATTCAAGGGGACGATAAATCCATACCGACTAAAATGGCATATTATGAAAATTAAACATGCAATATAAAATAGTGTACATTGATTTTGTTAAAATTATTTTAACAACAATAAATAGGTAAACTATAATTAACCAAGACTACATAAGTCCAGGAGCTCCCGCTCCGAATTAGAATTTGATTCAACTCAGTATCCCAGTAATGGTCTACCTATCTGCACGGTCTACACGATATCAGGCCAATCGGGGTAAATAAAGGCTGATTGACGGTCATATTGAATTCGATCTAGTTAAAAAAATTCAGGGTACATCATCCCCCGAAACCTCACATTTTGTTTTATAGTAATGGTCTAGGCATCTAACACAGTTTGCCAAATATTGGGCATGTGAACGTAATTAATGTCCGATAGGCAGACATTTTGAATCTAGTAAAAAAAAATGTCAGGGTGCGTCCTCCCTCGAAACATCACATTTTGCTTTATAGTAATGGTCTAGCCATCTAACACGGTTTGCAAAATATTGGGCATGTGAAAGTAAATAATGGCCGATAGGGGGCCATTTTGAATTTGATCGAGTCGAAATTTCTCAAGATGCATCCTCTCCCGAAACATCACATTTTGTTTTATAGTAATGGTCCAGCTATCTAGCACGGTTTACCTGATATCAGGCCTATCAAGGTAAATATTGCCGATTATCGGCCATTTCGAATTTGATTAGACATAAAAATTTCCAGGGTGCATCCTCCCCCGAAAACTCACATTTTGTTTTATAGTAATGGTCCAGCTATCTAGCACGATTTACCAAATATCGGCCATGTGAAAGTGAATAATGGCCGAAATACAGCCATTTTGAATTTGATCTAGGCAAAATTTTTCAAGATGCATCCTCTCCTGAAATCTCACATTTTGTTTTATAGTAATGAGCTATCCAACATGGTTTACCAAATATTGGCAATGTGAAAGTGAATTATGGCCGATAGGCGGCCACTTTGAATTTGATCGAGTCAAAATTTTTAAAGATCCATCATCTCCTGAAATCTCACATTTTGTTTTATAGTAATGGTCTAGCTATCTAGCACGGTTTACCAAATATCAGCAATGTTAAGTAAATAGTGGCCGACAGCCGGCCATTTTGAAATTGATCGAGTCAAAAGTTTTCAAAGTACATCCTCTCCTGAAACGTCACATTTTGTTTTATAGTAATGGTCTAGCTATCTGGCACGGTTTACCTGATATCAGGCTTATCGAGGTAAATAAGGCAGATTGTCGGCCATTTTGAATTTGATATAGTTAAAAATTTCCAGGGTGCACATTTTATTTTATGGTAATGGTCTTGCAATCTAGCACGGTTTACCAAATATCGGCCATGTGAAAATGAATAATGATCGATAGGCGGCCATTTTGAATTTGATCGAGTCAAAAATTTTAAGATGCATCCTAACCTGAAATCTCACATTTCGTTTTATAGTAATGGTCTAGCCATCTACCATGGTTTACCAAATATCGGCCATGTGAAAGTGAATAATGGCCGATAGGCGGCCATTTTAAATTTGATGGAGTCAAGAATTTTCAAGATGCATCTTCTCCTGAAATCTCACATTTTGTTTTAGTAATGGTCTAGCCATCTAGCACGGTTTACAAAATAACGGTCATGTAAAAGTAAATAATGGCCGAAAGGCGACCATTTTTAATTTGATCAAGTCGAATTTTTTCAAGATGCATCCTCTCTTGCATCCTCAAATCTCACATTTTGCTTTATAGTAATGGTCAAGCCATCTAGTATGGTTTATCAAATAACGGCCATGTTAAAGTGGCCATTTTGAATTTGATCGAGTCAAATTTTTTCAAGATGCATCCTCTCCTGAAATTAGACATTTTGTTTGATAGTAATGGTCTAGCTATCTAGCACGGTTTATCCGATATCAGGCCTATAGAGGTAAATAATGCCGATTGTCGACCATTTTAAATTCGATACAGTTAAAATTTTCCAGGTTGCATCCTTCCCCGAAAACTCACATTTTGTATTATAGTAATGGTCTATTGTTTTATGGTAATGATCTAGCCATGTAGCACGGTTTACAAAATACCGGCCATGTGAAAGTAAATAATGGCCGAAAGGCGGCCATTTTGAATTTGATCAGGTCTAAATTTTTCAAGAAGCATCCTCTCCTGAAATTTCACATTTTGTTTCATGGTAATTGTCTAGCCATCTAGTACGGTTTATCAAATAATGACCATGTGAGAGTGATTAATGGCCGATAGGCGGCCATTTTGAATTTGATGAGGCAATTTTTTTCAAGATGCATCCTCTCCTGAAATCTCACATTTTGTTTTATAGTAATGGTCTAGCTATCTAGAACGGTTTACCTGATATCAGGCCTATCGAGGTAAATAATGCCGAATGTCGGCCATTTTGAATTCGATACAGTTAAAAATTTCCAGGGTGCATCCTCCACCGAAAACTCACATTCTGTTTTATAGTAATGGTCTAGCCATCTAGCACGGTTTACCAAATATAGGCCACGTGAAAATGAATAATGACCGATAGGCGGCCATTTTGAATTTGATCGATTCGCTTTTTTTCAAGATGCATCCTCTCCTGAAATCTCACATTTTGCTCTATAGTAATGGTTTAGCTATCTAGCATGTTTTATCCAATATCAGGTCTGTCGAGGTGAATAATGGCCGATAGGGGGCCATTTAAAATTTGATCGAGTTGAATTTTTTAAATAATGCATCCTCTCCTGAATCCCTACAATTTTTTTTATAGTAATGGTGTAGTTATCTTGAGCGGTTTTCATGATATTCCGCAATATCAGGCCTGTCGAGGTGAATAATGGCCAATAGGCGGCCATTTTAAATTTGATCGAGTTGAATTTTTTCAAGATGCATCCTCTCCTGAAACCTTTCAAGTTGTTTTATAGTAATGATGTAGATATCTTGAGAGGTTTTCATGATATTTCGCAAAATATTCCAGTCGGATTTATCGATGTTAGAAAATTAGGTCAAAGTGCTGGGTCAACTTCAAGGTCCAAAAACCTAAAAAGTCACAACTATGGACCTTAGACATCATGTATGTGCAATATGACTGTAATCGGCCCAGTAATTTTTGAGATATGCTCTGGAAACGAAGTGTGTGTCAAAACATCTAAATAGGCCATAGCTCTGAACCAAAAGTAGTTAGAAGTTCATATGCCTTAAAAGGAACAACTAGACCCCCTAGAGGTGTTGTGTGTAAAATTTGAAGACAATCGGATAAGTACATTCTGAGATATGCTCCGGAAACGAAATGTTCACGGACGGCCCAACGGCCCACAACGCCGTAACATCATGTTTCCTCCTCTGCGATCTTGCGTATTGAATTCAGATTTAAAATATTTTAACCTGTCCATTATCCACCTGAAGTAACCCACATACCGAAAATTGTTATCCTAGCTTATTTACTTACAAAGTTATAGGCAGAAGAAGAGATAAAAACCATGCCGGAGGCGGATTCCATAGCTCCCTCCGTCTCATCTCGCTGACGGGGGGAGCTAATAAATAGGTAAAACGTGGCCGGTTTAGAAATGGTATGCATAAATTAAGAAGTATTTTACGTAGGTCTTTAATTGTACGTACAAATTTACGACACATTTGACGTAAAAAATATATAGTTTTCTAAATAGTTAAGACATGATTACAAACAGTATGCATAAATTTAAAGACGTTACAAAATTTAAGCAACCAATTTGGCAGCCATAATAACTAGTGTTCTCTAATACCCCGCCTCAGTTCAGAGTTCAAAGAACAAGGTGACAATAATTTCCGTCAGGCGAAATGAAACGTGAAACAGAAACGTTGTGTCATCGGCGAATCAACACAACTGATCAGTGACGTTGACTTATCGTTAACCCAACGTTAATCCAACGTCGCTGGAGGAAAGTAGGGCCCAAGTATGGTGCCCTATCCTCTAATTTAAACAACTGCATTTAAACAACTCATTGATGTGTACACATTATGTTAAGCTAACACCCACCATGACTGAGAATTCAGTGCAGTTGAGAGGCGAACTTGGAAGTGATAGACAAAAAGAGAAACTGAATTAGAATAATACTATTTAGTAATATAAACGGAAATAAAGAATTGTTATTAAGTAGCAACAAATACATTACTATGTTGAGCTGTTAACGGGACTAGCCCACCAATTAGTTTAGTGACTGATGGTTGTCATAAATTAAAACCTTGTGAGGTGCATCAATATATAGTCGGAGAATTTTAAATTTGTCGGTAAAATAATTTACTCTGATAAATTAAAATTAAACATCAGTCCTTCATCCCAAGAACACAGGTCTATGAGTTACTGGTAAAATACACCACGAGTGACTGGTAATAATACAAAATCTCGCCGAGAACAATAAAATGAAACGTTCAGGGGCGTTTTTATGCTAGAAACTAATCGGGATCTAAAGTAAAGTAGCCTTGAATTCCCCTTCATCAGATGGTTACATGCTGTCTGAAGGTGTGGTTTTTGAAATTTGATATGATACCAAAGGCAGGCGCAAAAATGGAACATCGCTAAGTCTCTCAAGTAGAGCAGCCCAGAAACTGGAATTGCGCAGGTGAATCACCGGCGCCTTAAATTTGAGCACTCCTAAAAGAACAAACAGATTTCCTTGGGTGGGACTATTTTTTTTAAACTCATAAATATGTTTAATTTGAGAAAAGACATTGGCAGGTCGTCGTGTATAAGTAGTCATTTTCATCCCAGATAACTGCGATTTACCGAAAATTAAACAAATATATTTGAGTATTTTCACCCAATTTCCTGACATTGTCTGTCGCGGCTGCTATACATAACTATAAAGGTGATCTATCACCCCTTATATGGTATGAATAATTATGTCCTTATATGGGTGATTGGCTATCATGTGACCCTCTGAGAAGGTCACATGATAGCCAATCATCCCATATAAGGAAACACTTGTGCCCATCTTGTGGCAACTTTGATTTATTTGTCACAAATTTATTCATACTATATAAGGGGTGGTAGATAACCTTTAAGTGGATGAAAAATTTAATAACATAACGTAGCGGACAAATGGTTAACCCTTAAAGCGCTGCGATGTTTTTGTGCGAATCATGAAGACCAGAGGTGTTTTTTAATTTGAAATCATCATCAATGTCTTAGTTAGCCCTTTCTGCTTTATTTGGATACCTATGTTATGGGTCTACGGCCATTATACATATTTTTAATCTTGCAGTGCGGGGATCGACTTTAGTCTTCAGAATCTGACGTCTACAGACGTCAGATTCTGATGACTAAAGTCGATTCCCGCACTGTAAGGGTTAATCATATAAAATGCACAAAATAATGATTGCGTAAGTAATGCCATCTTCTATAAAACAGACGCATATGTGTTTTTTATACAAGCCATTATAAGAGCTGAGCATGTTCATTGATGTAAAAAAATCGTCATGCACTATTTCGCCGAGGCAATAATCCACTTCAAAAGAAGAAAAACGCCTTTTTTATTGATAATGATCACAGAGAAGGCCCGTGGATCAATTTTTGACAAATTACATGTAGATTTTCAATTCTTCAAGCAATATTTTTGTTGAATAAAAAAACAATTTCAAACGTATAACCTTTTCTCTGCCAGCCACGTGTTTGCCTTCGTTAAATCATAATTGCACAAGTTCAATATGGGTGGCCCGAGAAATCACGAGACGTTTGCCCAATTTTGGTTCAATTTTGGGCCAACGTCGTAGATCCATTTCATTGTTACAACATGCCACGAAATTGAGGCATAATCTTATTTTACTGGTGAAATTTTTGACAGCCGAATTTGAGGATTATAATCGGCAATTCTGATATTGCAGGCAATCACCATGTAATTTAATGGGAGGGGGGGGGGGGGGGTTGTTGCTGTGGAAAGGATTTTTTAAATTTTGCTTTTTTTACTAATATAAAAATGGAAACGCGTGTTCACTCACTCACTCACTCACTCACTCACTCACTCACTCACTCACTCACTCACTCACTCACTCACTCACTCACTCACTCACTCACTCACTCACTCACTCACTCACTCACTCACTCACTCACTCACTCACTCACTCACTCACTCACTCACTCACTCACTCACTCACTCACTCACTCACTCACTCACTCACTCACTCACTCACTCACTCACTCGATGGCCCAACATCAAATCGTCATTGCTAAGCGTTTCGTGTTTAATGGGACAGGTAGGGAGCGTATGAAATAAGGTCTGGAATTATGGTCTGGATCGGTCATGTGACAACGAGCGCCGCTGTGATTGGCCGCTGGCGGCTCGGGGGGGGGGGGGGGTGTCATCCCTGTTGCCACCGCTGGCTGAACACGTTGAGTGTCTTCTTCTGCTCGGATCCCATTTAAATTCAAGACATTAAGAAGACGACCGGATTCAAAATATGTACGAGCACTAGTTAAAGTGACACTCTGAAAAGAGGCAGCATGTTCCAGACACGATTCATCAACAACAGGCAGCGGTTATACGAGATGTCTGTCTGAGACGATGGCGGCCCAGCCCGGACAACTTTACAATGCAGCGTCTTCGCGGAGATCAAGCTGTTCTTGTCAAGGACAGGAGAAGTCCAACAACACCAAACTGGGAACCTGGTGGAGCAATTTGGCTGCAGTCATGTAAATCAGACCATTGGAGACCACGTGCAAAGTCTGTGGTCTCCATGGTATGATTTGACCGATGACTGCGTCAGAACCGGCTGAGGTATACTGGAACCGCGCGAACATGGAACATGGAACATGGAACACATGACGCGATGCAGACAGGTGGTCAATGAGGAAAACAACCTAATTTAGATCGTCATAACGCACTTTTTCGTTTAGGGACATTAGGCATGCATACCTGAACGCGCATTCAGTCGACGGCAGAAATTCCTAAAAAAAAATTTGAAAGTTAGGGTGTGACAATTTTTTTATTTCAACTCGGTTTGGCCGCTGTCTGAGAATTTTTTAAAATTTTTATATAGAACTTGAAGTAAACAGACAGACAGACAGATATTTTATTGACAGAAATAAAAGTCATTACAGACTTATTTGTCATAGTAATAAGAGAGATATATGTACATGTATCTACAAGAATGTTAACAAGTTTGTTAAAATCATTTGACAATATACATGGTATGACAAACAACTAAAATCATGTTAAGTGGCATTGCCATAATAAAAACTGGGTATTTTGGTAATATAAATGGCTACTTCTTAAAATAAAATTAAAAGGCATTGCCAAGATAACATGGGGGTCTATCATTTTATTTCCCGCACCAAAACCAGAGATAAAATAGCTACTATGTATAACATACTAATCATATATAGTAGCAAAAAAGACACTCTGGAAAGCGTAGAAACCAAAAATATATACAAGTGCATAATTATGCTACAGTAACTGGAGTATGAAATAAGACAATGATAAAAATTATATTTAAAAACCAAATATAATATAAAGCAGTACAATAAATGTGGCAATCCGCGAATCAGATAGCTACGAGCCATGTGACCATGTCGCTATAAGCTCGTAGATTCCCTGATATTAACCTGTTAACCTAACAGCTAGTAACAGTACAAATGGCGGTTGATAATTATTTGTGAAATTCACACTAGACATGTTAATTCACTACATTGTCTAATTCATACTATTTCAATCACGACCTAGTTAGTACCACAGTAAAGAGTCCGCCCAAAATTATTTATTTCAAAAGTACTCCAGCCCCCCCCCCCCCCCCGGCATCCTTCATGCGGATGAAAATATAAATTATTTATTTTAGCGCGCTAAGGGGTACTTTCCGTAACTTATAATTTTTACCACATCTGAAATAAGTTTACCGAAGATATAATTTTTACGAGCAAACAAAAAGCTCACTTCGAATAAGACAAGTCGTGTCCATTTGTATACAACGTGTGACAAATAGATACATAAATACAAAATGTAAAATAACAAAATACACACGAAAATAACTATATATACATGACATGTAAGTCCAGATGTGACTTTTCATTGTCAATAAAATGTCTGTTTATACGTGCATGTAATATATCAATACAACAAAGCAAGAAAAGTGACAAAAACAAGTAAATTTGTAAATTAAGGTGATATACGTACAAAACCGAATTTGCGAAATCATCCGTATAGGAATATGTCGTCGCCTCGGAGCTAAAGGATCCTATCTGCCACTCTAACGAGTGTCAGATAGGATCCGTTAGCTCCGAGGCGACGATGTGTTTTCACTGACAGCACAATGCAACTGAGTGTTCATACTGGTATATGTGTGGTATCGTTTATATATGACTGACATGCACAGTAATCACACATAACATATTTAATATAAAAAAAAAAAAATATTATAAGTCAGTTTGACTTATAAGTCAGTTTGATAAAAAATTACGTATACTGTTATGAGTGATATGAGCGATTACTCTCCAAATAAAAATTCTTGACGTGTCTCTGACGCCTTTTCTGAATGAGCAGGAATAAAGTTAAATTGTGTGCTCAATATTTACTAATTTACTTTGTACATCAGGATCCGGGGTGAGGTTATGTTGGGAGTATAAAACAGTTCTTGAATCAGCATATCTGACACATTCACATACAAAATGAAATTCATTTTCCACAACATTATTTTCGCAATATGTACACAGTCTTTTACTTCATACTATCATTATTTTTGTAATTATATATAATTAAAAAATCCGAACACGATCGAGAATGAGCAACTTTTTATTTTTTCGGTTATCGTATATCTATGTTATATATCAGTGATTTTGTCGACTGGCAAAGAACACTTTCAGCAACCGGTACTTGGTCGGGTCTTTTAACACTTGCAGAGCAGGGACCGACTTTAGACGTCAGAATCTGCCGTCCATAGACGTCAGATATTCGATCCCCGCACTGAAAGAATTAAAATCTTTATAATGGCCGTGGACCTATAACATAGGTATTCAAATGAAGCGGGAAAAGCTAACCTAGACATTTGTGATGATTTCAAATTAGAAAACCCTTTGGGCTCCATAGTTTATACAATAATATTTCAGCAGTGTAAGGGCTAAGTCGTACGGGCTCCGGCTGCACCAGCCAACGTAAGTCTCAAGTCTAAAACGTGAAAGGAACTGAGAAAAAACAGAAAGAAACTTGAGATAAAACGACTTTAAAATAAATCATAAGAAAAAAACGAATTCTTAAATATGCAATTTAAGATACTGTAAATATTCACACAGTGATAAAAACATGTTTTGGTGTGTGAAAATTGCAAAATCGAGAAAATAACAATTCTTCAACTTCATGGTGTTTAGATGACTATACCCCCAAACTCAAAATCAGCCTAAACGAAGGCAAAATAAGCTTAATAAACTAAAACATTGCCATTTAAAAACATTTGTAATTTTTAGCCCGCGAAAACCATATATGAAATTCAGTTTTCATATTATCTATTACATTATTATTGATAAAAAGCAAATTATGTAAAAAAAAATATTTCACGGTAAATTAGAAGTTAAGCATCCCATGCAAGGGTATAAAAATGACCACCAATTTTTTTAATTGTAAAAGGCAAGTAAATTTCATGTAAATGTAGATTTGTGAAAAAAAAAAGGAAAACGCTTACTGAAAACGCACATTGATTGGGTAAATCTTCATGAAATAATCAAAACTATTATTTATATTTCTGACGCTGAAAGGGTTAACCATTATCCTGCTAAATAAATTATTTAATTTTTCAACCACTTTAGGGTATGTCTCGTTACCGCGATCCGCACCCTCAAGTGCTTAAAAATTACTGATAATTATGTATTTAATTTGCGACCAAACATTAACAAATATTCATTTAATCGGCTAATAAAACGGATTAAACTACTGTGGTGATTAGAAGGCAAAGGGTTAACCCTTATCCTGCTGAATTGCTTCAATTGTATTTTTCGTCATTTGAGGCTGGAATTGCTAACGCAATTTCCAGCTTCAAATGACGAAAAACAATACTATTTATGAAAAACAGACATGTCTAAAATTAAATTATTTGATCAACAAAGCATCTATTAAAAACTATTTTATCAAAATTAAGTGATATTTGTATTGATCTTTAACATCCTTAACCCCGTATATATCCGGGCATAGCAGGACAAGGGGTAATACTCCTAACAAAAATGACTACCACTGTTTGAAAATTAATTTCCTTCGCGTGACATCTACTAGCGGAAGCTAAAATATAGCCCTATGTATGTTCCTTCAACATCAGCCATACTGACATACTTCACAACACAGTGATTATTTAAAGGTGATCTATCACCCCTTATATAGTGTGAATAAATTTGTGACAAATAAATCAAAGTTGCCACAAGATGGGGCACAAGTGTTTCCTTATATGGGGTGATTGGCTATCATGTGACCCTCTGAGAGGGTCACATGATAGCCAATCACCCCATATAAGGACATAATTATACATACCATATAAGGGGTGATAGATCACCTTTAAAATGATCCTGCGGGTCGTCCAAAACTACGTTACGTTCTCAGTATCCTCTGTGCAAGAGAAAACTAGAAAATAATAAATTTGGAGCTACGTCATGACATTCTTACATTGTCCATGTTAACGCAATGTGGTCTACAAACACGTATTATGTATGAGCATTTGCCTTTCTACAAGTCCGTACTCTGTTTTGTGTTTGACATTGCGTACTACTGTGAAACACAGCAAAACACTGCTCACTTGAAAAGTCACTGACATTGGCTCTGCAGCATGAAATAGTACCATAAACCAAGCACTACATTATATAAAATATTTCGTACCAACTTGAAGTTGTGTTTAACATTTGAGTGCCTATGTTATGAGTCAACGGCCATTATCAATATTTTTAATCTCACAGTGCGGGGATCGACATTAGAAGCTGGCGTCGACATTAGTCGTCAGAATCTGACGTTTACAGTCTAAATTCAATCCCCAGGCTGTAAGTGCTACAGTGTATATAGCTCATCCGTTGGTCTCAGCCTTCAATACACGTCACACCATTACAGAATTTATAGTATCGTTGTGAAATTGGGTCAGATACTTATTTCCTTTTTATTTATGTGAAGCTGATTCACATAAAATATAGTGTGATAGACATAGACATAGACAGATATAGACATAGTTTATTTTATAAGATCTGTACAATATACAGACATGTATTAAATATGTGAAGACGGTCCCCGCACTGAAAGAATTAAAGTTATATAATGGCCGTAGACCCGCAACATAGGTATTCAAATGAATCAGAAAGAGCAAACGTAGAAAATTATGCTGATTTCAAATTAAAAAATACGTTTGATTTCCATCGTTTATACAAAAATATTTGAGCGTTGTTAGGGTTGAGTCATTGAAGATGGATGTATTTGTATTTACTAGAATTCCACACCACACTTTTCAGGGGCCCATCCCACTATGACCACTATCATTCTTAAAGGTGATCTATCACCCCTTATATGGTATGAATAATTATGTCCTTATATGGGGTGATTGGCTATCATGTGACCCTCTCAGAAGATCACATGATAGCCAATCACCCCATATAATGTAACACTTGTGCCCCATCTTGTGGAAACTTTGATTTATTTGTTACAAAAATATTCATACTTTATAAGGGGTGATAGATCACCTTTAAAATTAGGAGTATCTTAACTTTTTCTCATTTCGATTAGAGAAGTTAAGATTTATTTTTTTAAATGAGAGAAAATTAAGATAATCCTAATTCTTATAGTGGCCTGGGCCCCAAGTCGCCTGTCAGGTAAATTTCCGCGTGAAAGGCCGATCCTTTTCTGACAAAAATAATGTACCTTATCGGTTATATTATTTCTAGCATATTTTATCAAAGAGATGATAGCTAAACTGCTTATTTTACGGACATACATGGATCACTCTATTTTTCCACGGCATTTTGAACGCCCACAACTAGCAAAACTCCGCAGCAAAAATCAAAACACCCGTCCAATATTTAGTGAAGTGACGGAAATCAATATTACAAATTTTTCAGGTAACGAATCGCTGCAGAACTACATCATATTTTATCGATAAATATATTTCAAGCATTTTGAGAAATTAAAACCATGGAAATATAGCTGAATTATGAAATGTAAATTGCCAATGGAGCTCACACGTTACGTACGCATGCATACACATCATGTATGTAATGTAAAATAAAAAAAGCCAAAGAAATCTCTTGTAAAAATAAAGTTTTAAGTTAAGTTATATCCAGAATCGAAACTGATTTTTATAACTATATGTACATGTACATATTATTCATACAATAGCAGTGGGTAGCCGCCACAGTCGACATGTAGGGGCCGAGACATCAACACATACGACGTAACTCTTACCGGGGATCGACTTTAGACGTCAGAATCTGACGTCCGTAGACGTCAGATTCTGACGTCTAAATCGATCCTTGCACTGTAAGAGTAAACATATTTATAATGGTCGTAGACCCATAACATAGGTATTCAAATTGAAAAAAATCTCCGGTCTCTTGATTTATGTAAAAATTCAGCGTTTTAGGCTTAAAGCGCTGAATTTTTCATATAAACCAATTAAAAGACCACAATGTTTTTTTTTCAATTTGAAATCATCATAAATGTCTTAGTTAGCTCTCTCCGCTTCATTAGAATACATATGTTATGTGTCCACGATCATAATGAATATTTTAATTCTTTTAATGCGGGGATCAACTATAGATGTCAGAATCTGACGTTTACAGATGTCAGAATTTGCAGTTTAAAGTTGAACCCCGCGCTGTAAGTATTAATAATATTTAAAACTTAATATGTAGCAGCGAATATAATTTTGTTAATATAAACATTCATAATAATCAATAACTGTGAAATAATATAAATATGTCGGTAGGGCAGTGTCATCTCATTCATCTCACCATCCTCAGGAGGTGCTCATGGCTCAGTTTAGTCTGTATGTGCACAAAAGTGGCCGAAAGCTTGATTCATTTCATTTTTCACCAACACAAATATCAATCGTAAAATAATAATTCCTCGGTATAGTTGAATGTCATAACATGGAAATGGGACATAACTACAGGAGGGTGGGGGATTAAATATGGTGTTTTGACTATTTTTGTTGACCCACCAACCTCCGTATTGAAATCCATCTTTTTAATGTCGATAATTTGGACTTGTTATTATAATTTGATAACTTCTGAAAACTCGAAACAAATTACCACCAGTGATAGATACGCAAATATAGCCAATACTAAATATCGTAATATTAGTCGTTTTTTTGTAAGCTGTCGAAATTATCCCAAGTATCGCCCAGGTGGTCATACAAATACAGGCATGCACATTCGCCTCTTCGTCTGCCATAATGTCTGAAATAGTGTTTTATCCATTATATTTGGAATGAGACGCGTCACCGTTTCAAATCTTATTCGGAATAAAATTCGTTATAATTTTCGTTATTTTAAATTCACAGCGCCGTTTCCGGTATGTCAAAAGCTATGGTTTATCAATTTTCTTCCGAATAAGATTGGTCTGAAGTATTACCCCTGATTCCGAATAAATATTCGAAATATTTTTAATTATTTTAAATACACGGCGCCGTCTCTGGCATTTCAAAAGCTATGGTTTATTAATTTTTGTCCGAATGATATGCGTCTGAAATATTACCTCTGATTCGGGATAAATATTCGGAATAATTTTAATTATTTCAAATACACAGCGCCGTTTCTGGCATTTCAAAAGCTAATAAGGTTGACCATTTTCATCCAAATGAGATGCGTCTGAAATATTCGCTCTGAATTGTAATACATTATAGAAATAATTTTAATTATTTCAAATACACAGCGCCGTGTCGGCATTTCAAGGGCTGTGGTTTATAAATTTTCGTCCAATTTTCGCTCGGAATAAATATTCTCACAGAAGACACCTCGCCGTTTCTGTTGAATTAAAACTGTGTCGAAAACAGTAATTTATTGATCTTTTTCCGAATCGGATAAGAATTTTCGTATAATTCGTAATAACTATAATCACAATGTATATGCATTGTACTTTTTATTGTGAGAAAACATCATAACATTGATCAGTATTTATGACCAATTTTCACTCACTCCACAATTTCAAGTGAGTAAAAATTATTCAGATTTGACAAAATGAAAGTGAACAATTTCGAAATCTAGTTGATTGATGTCATGTTTTATCTAGACATGTTCAAGAGCTGGTGTTTAATGTGCTAATAAAATATGAGAAAACGAATATAATCGGGACCGGCGTCGGTTACCCCCCTGTAGCTACAGTTTCGAAAGTGAAACGCAAATGAGTGACGCATACGACTTTACTAAGTGGAGGGGGTCGATATATTATATACGGTGCTGCAGGGGGGGGGGGGTCATGACGTCATCACAGCTAACTAATCCCCGGCATCAATTCTGCACGATGATTGGGATGACGATCGGACCCCGCATTTTTCTCATCAGCCTGCAAAATATTGATAAACTAACGTTCCCTTGGATATGAAAGAGTGTATTTGCCACGTACTTTACATTGTGGTAGATACACCCTTCGACAGGAAATTTCGCTGCGTATTTTAAAATTATTGAAGTTTTTCTTGACTGTTCAAATGACATTTTTAAAATTACATTTGAGGTTAGTGATTTTTAAAATCTGGTTACTTATAATGTGGTGTTTAACCACATCGATTTAAACGGATGGATAGTTATCTAATTTCATTTTGACTAGTAATATAAATAATTTGTCAATTTCGACTACTAGAATTAGATCATTGATATTCTCATATTTCTAGAAGACATAGACCATTGTGTATCACAAATATTTTTTCCCTTGTACTTCTGAGTTGTTTCTGAATATTTTTCATTCATTTGAAGCTTGAATTGCCAACGAAATTTCCAGCTTCAAATGACAAAAAATACCATTGCTGAAAAATAATCCTTAACTGAATTATTTGATTAACTGATCATTTACGACAGGGTTGTTACAAATCTCAGTGGCATTTTAGTCGGTCTGAAATTTACTTGACAACAAATACACATACAGTTTTACGAGTGTCATGATAGTTTCCCACGTTGAGGTGATGAATAACTAACAAGTAATATTTAAAGGTGATCTATTACCCCTTATATAGTATGAATAATTTTGTGACAAATAAATCAAAGTTGCCACAAGATGGGGCACAAGTGTTTCCTTATATGGGGTGATTGGCTATCATGTGACCCTCTGAGAGGGTCACATGATAGCCAATCACCCCATATAAGGACATATTTATTTATACTAAATAAGGGGTGATAGATCACCTTTAAATTGTCACCCATTTGAGGTTGTGCCTCGCTACTGCGACCCACAACATCAAGTGATTGAAAGTTACTAATATTATTATTTTTTAAATTTCAGACAAGCATTTGCAAATAAACCTGATGTTTGAACACACATTTTATTCCAGCGACAGGGTAGAACCTTTAACCACCGGTCTCGAATGTAATTAGTTTTTTACATTTTTTGATTACTGCATTACATATCAGCTTGTATAAAACGTGACATCAATCAGCAATATTTGGGAATAGTTGACCTCTATTTTGTCAAATCTGAATGATTTTCAGCCACTTGAAGCTGGGGATCGCGTCAGCGAGACGCAACCTAAAGTGTGTGAAAATTCCAATAAAATAACTTTGCGGTTATAGAGTTGAAAAGGGTTGCGAACATCATATAAGCCTAATACTGTAGATCTGGTAATTTTCGCGTGTTTAAATTTTCGCGAATTTTTTATTTTGGGAATATCTCTTGGGAATTTGAGATTTTTCGCGAATTTTCATTTTTCTTTAGTAAAGCACCTTATAATAATATTTTTTGCGATATTCTTGAATTCCCGAATATGTCCTCCTCGCGAAATAATTCACGAAAATTAAAACCTCGCAAATATTACCAGATCTATACAGTAGGCATACTATTGCATCGCCTGACTTTCGCTTTTGCTCATGGACGCAGATAGACGTGGTATACGTGGGCGTTGTTTCGTCTGACCAAGGTCTGACTGGGTGGTTTCATTTTGTCGGCGGATTTGATAAATACCAACGCTCCTAGATCACGTGCGTATTTACTCTCATTTCCATTCACCTTGAGTGGGAAGTGATTATCGCTCCCGGTGAAAGCTCGTACTTTTTACGTCAGTGGACGTCAGATTCTGACGTCTAAAGGGAATCCCCACACTGAAAGACGCAAAAAACTATAATGGTCGTAGACCCATAACATGGGTATCCAAATGAAGCGGAAAGAGCTAATTAATACATTAATGATGACTTCAAATTGAGAAAAATGTTTTGATCTCCATGGTTTGTACAAAAATATTTATAAAAGAGCATGAAGTACACGTAGGCCTACTGAGGTAATTATCAAACTTATTCTGAAACACAACGTCACGTCAGATTGGTATCGTCCCAATATATTATGTTTTTTTAAAAATCATTGTAGGAAAATACGACTTTTCAATATTTTTGGTCTATCGGGGGAAAAAGTTGAAACGAACATGAGAAGTATACTATCTCGAATTAAAGCCACGAACTGTGCAATTTTTTATTTGCGTCATATCTTTTTGATCTGTGTGATTTTTCCTTATTTGGGTCATTTCTTATTCAATGAGTTTTTATTCGAAATATGCCATGTGGTGCAAACATGCGAGGCGGATTATTTAACCCTTTCAGCGCGGGGACCGTCTTTATACGTCAGAATCTGACGTCAACAGACGTCAGATTCTGACGTATAAAGACGGCCCCCGCGCTAAAAGAATTCAATTTAATTCAATTCAGTTTATTCTTTAAAAACATTTCTAATGGTCTGATAACATAGCCTGGGTATGCAAGACATTTGTGATGATTTCAAATTGAAAATAACCCTTTGGACTCCGTGGTTTATATAAAATTATTTCAGCGCCTCAAGGATTAAGGGCAAACAACGTAGGACACAGGGCGTCACTGTCATTTCCAAGTATTGCTGTTTTACCCTGACAAGGCTGAAATATGTTTGTATAAACCATGGAGACCAAAGGGTTTTTTAATTTAAAATCATAATAAATGTCTTAGTTAGCTCTTTCTGATTCATTTGAATACCTAAGTCATCGGTCTACAACCATTGGAAATATTTTAATTTCTTCAGTGCGGGGATCGACTTTATACAGACGTCAGATTCTGACGTTTAACCCTTTCACCGCCAAATTATTCAATCTGAATTTTCACTCACTTAAAGATGTGTCTCGCTAACGCGATCCACAACTTCAAGTGAGTGAATTTGACAAAATGAAGGGAAACTGTTTTCAAATATTGCTGATTGATGTCACTTTTTATCTTTAACATGTTTAAAATGTGGTACATAATGTGCTAATAAAAAATTAAAATCCGAAAATATGCGGCACCGGCGGTTAAAGGGTTAAAGACGGTCCCCGCGCTGAAAAGGTTAAATATTCTTTTCCCTCTCAATACGAGTGCTTTAACCTGCTAATAAAACATACGGAAAAAAGAATCGTTGTCGTGTTTAGCGCTCAAAGGGTTCATACTTAACTAAAGGCTAAGTATTCCGTTTTAACCATTTCAAGCCGGAATTTACCATTGTCATCTTCATCCACTACAAGCCGCGAATTGCTGCCGCAATTCCCGACTTGTAGTGGATGAAGATGACTTGATGTGTTTTAAAAATTAAAGAAAATTACCATGTTTTGGTGAACCAGTTTCATGGAAATTTTCGTTCTAAAACCCTTTGTTGTAGGAAAATCAGGTCTGTTTCCAGGGATGTAAAATGATGCTTTAATGCATCGTGAGGGCTCAAAGGGTTAAAACAACCGTTTCAACCAAGTTGTTTATACTCTGTAAAGATGCCTTTGTATAACAGTATAACAAACCTGGGTATTTGAAATCATCAGCCAGCAGCAAACAAGAGCCATTGAACCAACATTGGTTCAATATCTCGTGTTTGCTGGGCAACCTATTTGATATTTATCCCATTAATTAATATAAATGTTTCTGTTTTATTTTTACTATCTCATAGTACGAGGGAGTGCAAATACTGTGAGATATTTTAGGGGCATCCACACTACATCCAGATTAATTACTCATTTTCGCCAACAGGAATTATCACAGCTATTTTTAAAATACATTTTAGTTCTCCTGGCGCGACAATAATTTTGTGAAGAACGGAAACGTTCACGTAAGCAACAGCGTCTACGACTTTATTTTGCCGGACGCAAAATTAGCAGAATAAGAAAACGTCCAAATCCTGGTGCACCTGAACGCACCACAAATGTACGTATAATACGATGTACACACAATACGATGTACATACAGTAGGATGTACATACAATGCGCTGGAAACACAATAGGATGTACATACAATACGATGTACATACAATAGGATGTACATACAATGCGCTGCACACACAATAGGATGTACATACAATACGATGTGCACACAATACGTGATTGTGTCTTCGAATGTAAAACAACAATACGCCGTCTAATTTCACCGCGCTCGCGATCCTCCGTGATTTTCCACATTTCACCTGCATCTGTGCATGGTGCGCTGTGCTGCCTCGTATTTTTGAGTATTTTAGGCCTACACGTGCTCGAGCCTGCCCCCTCAAAGTGCATACGATTTCCATCACTTGTTTATTTTGAATAACCCTCCCGAGGACAGTTGTTTAACCATTGAAGCGCTGAATATTTTTTATATAAACCATGGAGACCAAATGGTTTTATTTAATTCGAAATCATCATAAATGACGTAGACCGATTACTTAGTTAGCTCTTTCCGATTCATTTGAATACCTATATGTTCTGGGTCCGCGGACATTAAACATATTTTTACTCTTACAGCACGGGGATCGACTTTTGTTGTCATAATCTGACGTCTACAAAAGTCGATCCCCGCGTTGTATGCCTGAGAAGTAATTTTATTTTTATAAAATACACAAATATAAATGCATCAAATGAAAGCTCAGAATATATCACCCCCTTGGATATGAAAGGGTGTATCTGCCACTTTCCAAAGTGGCAGATACACCCTTTCATATCCAAGGCGACGAATTTTGTTTTCATGTCATGTTATATTGCATAAATTATTACACATTTGTGATAACGTATATGCAGATTTCATTTATGTCAACATATTAATGTCAGCATATTCTAAATTTGTCATTAATATATGACCTTTTCAATGTAAATTCAGATGCGTGTTTTCGAGCCACGGGCTTATCCTTGCTCATTTGCTTGTCTTAATTTTGTGTTTTGCAATACATGTACAATCTCTACGCTTTAACCCTTTAACCGCCGGTGCCGCATATATTCGGTTTTTTTTATTTTTATAAGTACCACATTTTAAATATGGTAAAGATAATATGTGACATCAACCAGCAAGATTTGAAAAGAGTTGACTTCCATTTTGTCAAATCTGAATAATTTTCACTCACTTGAAGTTGTGGATCGCGTCAGCGAGACACAACTTTAAGTGGGTGAAAATTCAACTTTTATAACTTGTCGGTTAAAGGGTTAACCCTTACAGTACGGGAATAAAAAAAAGTCGATCCCCGCACTGTAAGAGTAGAAATATTTCTAATGGCCGTAGACCCATAACATAGGTATTCAAATGAAGCAGAAGGAGTTAACTAAGACATTTGTGATGATTTCAAGGTGAAAAAATACCTTTGATTGAGATGTTTTTTGCAAATCAATTCAGCGCTCTAAGGGTTAATAATGTTAAACAATTATAGTATTGTTTATAATTTGTGTTCAGTCAGCTATCGTAAAATCTCTGTTGTGAATATACCAATTTTTATTTAACCCTTTAACCGCCGGTGCCGCATATATTTGGGTTTTCATTTTTTTATTAGCACATAAAGTACTACATTTTAAATAAGTTGAAGATAAAATGTAACATCAACCAGCAAGATTTGAAAAGAGCTGACCTCCATTTTGTCAAATCTGAATAATTTTCACTCGCTTGAAGTTGTGGATCGCGTCAGCGAGAGAGCGCGAGACAACTTCAAGTGGGTGAAAATTCAAATTAAATAATTTGGCGATTAAAGGGTTAACGAAATTTGTTTAACCCTTCAAAAGCTGAATTTTTAATATAAAATATGGAGAACAAAGGGTTTTTTCAGTTTGAAATCATCATAATTGACTCAGTTAACTATTCCTGCTTTATTTGAATATTTATATGTTATGGGTTTAAGGTCATTATAAATATGTTTACTCTTACGGCGCGGGTATCGACTTTCGACGTCAAAATCTGACGTCTACCCGCGCTGAAAGGGATAAATTGTGGGGCTTGAAAAGTTAAAAATTCCCAGTTGTCTCGGAGCTTGATATGCGGCGCATTTTGGACCAACGTTAAACCAGCGAAGACCCAACGTCCGTCTGTGTCCGCCGCCGCCGTCGTCTCACCTGTGGCTCTATCGAGAAATCAGCAAGGCCTCCCGCGCTGCGAAAAAATGCGTGGACCGTATATTTTCGCGGGGATCAATTGAAAATCGACAAAGGTTTACGTCACCGCGTAGGATTGTACGTACGTCAATTTGTCTCGATAGATGTTGAGAGAGAAAACGGTGAGACGGAGGGACGCAGTGGAGGCAGGGATGCTGGGTTGTGGGGGGGGGGGGGGGTTGTGTGTGGAGGGGGGGGGGGTAAGGCGCCGGGTTGCTTGCGTCACGATGACGCGTAGTCGGGTCAACGCCCCAAGCGAGCCCGATAATGAGCTTGATAATATCGGCGTCATCCCGAGAAGTTTACCATTTGAATCGCGCGCGGTGTTTACTTATCCCCCGTTAACCCTTGAAGCGCTGGATTATTTTTGTACTAATCAGGAAGGCCAAAGGTGTTTTTTCCAATTTGAAACCATCATAAATGTCTTAGTTAGCTCTTTCCGATTCATTTGAATACCTATGTCATGGGTTTACGACCTTTAGAAATATTTTGACTCTCCCTGTGCGGGGATCGACTTTAGACGTCAGACTCTGACGTCGACAGCCGTTTACGAAGTTCATTCGAAATAGGAGGACAAGAAAAATGCATTGTTTACATTTCGACAAACACTGCAAACAGGATAAAATGTTCTGTTTACATTTACGTAAACAGAACATTTTGTCTTGCTTATCAGTTTTGGAAATTGTTTTTCATCTTATTATTGTCAAAACGTAACCAATGCCGATTACAAAATTCATTCGAAACAGTCGAAACAGGTGGACAAGAAAGATGCTTTGTTTACAATTCAACAACAACTGATAAACAAGAAAAAATGTTCTGTTTACATTTCGACGTTTGTCGAAATGTAAACAGATCATTTTTTTCTTGTTTTCCCGTGAAAACGTCGAAATATAAACAGAACATTTTTTCTTATTTTCCAGTGGACTGAACTTGTATTTCATCGACATTGTCGAAATGTAAACATAACATTTTTTTCATTTTCGGATATATCTTATTATTGTCAAAAAGTAACCAATACCAATTTTTCGAGAAAGTAGGTCAAGAGAAATGCCCTGTTTACATTTCAGCAACAAGATAAAATGATCTGCTTACATGTCCACGTTGTCGAAATGTAAGCAAATCATTTTTTTCTTGTTTTCCAGTGGATGGAACTTGTATTTCATCTTTTTATTTTCAAAACATGATAACTGTTTTCTTACTTCTTCGAGGCCACGGAATTTGCAATGAGTATCTTCCCAAATATATAAACAAAACTATTTTTATCTTGTTTTGAAATTTGCGGTTCACCTGCGACCGGGACGGTAAACCAGGGTTATGTCCAATAAAAAAGCGTGCAAACGGAAAGATAGAGATGGTCGTGCAAAACATGTGTGTCCTCAACTGCAATACATTGCCTGTTATGTAGTACTTAGCTGGGCCGGGAATAACAGTATAGCAATATCGTGTTGTATTTGTAACAATGTAGAAGGTGACCCTGTTTCTCGTGTTACTGAGGAAGACGACCCAGCTCTTCCTCAATAATATATACCCACCGATCCCTTCCGACCAATAATACTGCTCCTCACATCTTCACGCGCATCAGATATGCCGTGCAAAAGCCAAAAGACGGTAAAGTGAACAGATACCGCCTTTTGGCTCTGTATGTCAGAACGGAATACTCTTTATTCAGGCTAACCAAGCCGTCGTGCATCTGAGCGTATTATTTAGCAAATCGACCGACGTGGATTATTGCAATATTCCACGAGTATAGTACTACTTTTCTGCCGTGTAAAGTCAAAAGGCAGTATCTGCTTACTTTGCAAGTAAAAATAGACTGCATTTCCGCTTTGCACAGCAGTATTATTGTTCACATAATTATTATACATGCTGTATCAAGTTCCTGTCCAATAGCTTTAAAGAACCCCCTTGTTTCATCTTAACCCTTGTCCTGCTACGCCCTTATATATACGGCTTCAAACAGATATCAAATAATATGTCACTGAAATGGATAATATAGTTTGTGGTATATATGCTCTGTTTGTCGAATAACTCAATTTAAAGGATGTATATTTACAAAAAATATAAATATTGTTCGTCATTTGGAGCTGGAAATTGCGTTAGAAATTCCAGCTTCAAATGACGAAAAATACAATTGAAACAATTCAGCAGGACAAGGGTAGTGAGGTGCATTTTGCATTTGTTCTCCTTTGTGGCAAAAAAGCAACCCCGTACTCGATTGCATCAAAATATGTGCATGCCTGTAGGATCAACAGTTTCTATATTCTGCACGTTTTATTTTTACCGCAGATTTGTAGGTTGTCGGGGCAAATGAACGCTGACGTTGTGTAGTAACAATAAATTGGACGTTTTTGTTGTGTGTAAACAATAAGGGCGCACCACAAACCTGTGTGCGCTCTTGCGTGTCTGCATGCATTGCAAGCAACCGGGCTATATTTCTGGCAGTACGCAGTTAAGTTATCAGAGAAGTGTCGCGCCGACGTTGAGTCAACGTCGGAAACATTGGCTCAACGTCGCCGCGGCAACGGGGCCGCAGACCCCAGTCGACGGCAGTACCTGAGAAAGCGGCAGCTGCGGCAACAGCAACAGCAGCAGCAGCAATACTAGATACGGCGGCAGCAGCTTCCAGAATAGCGGCGGCAGCAGCCGATGTACCAGGAACAGACGTCGGAGGACCTCCATATAGCAACCACGTGCGGCCCTCCCAATCAATACATCGCCCGGCATGACTGTAGCAGGACCAATGGGTCCCAGCCGAGGCTAAAAATAGACGCCGCCAAGGCTGCCTGCCAGAAGCTGCTGTGCCGTCAGAGAGATGGAGGGAGAGGCAGAGAGAGGGAGCCTGCCTGTTGCCCTTCCTGATGGCACTGCTTCCGTGGCGTGCTGCTGCTGCTGCTGCTGTTGCGGCCGCCGTAGTGTGATGTTCTAGCCTCTCAGTGCGCTGTTGTTATTCTCGTCCCGATTCCTTCAAATATAAAGTACACGCCAGATGCACAATCAAATAAACAATGCCACCGAATACGGCCGTTTTATTTTGGGATTTAAAAGTGCACACTTATTTCCAGTATGCTAACAAATGATTTTCAATAACAAGCGAAATTTTATGCAGTTGCTCGCTCCAATTCGCTTCATCCGTGATTTTTCTTATATTTTCAGGGCTACTTCGCCTATATTTTCTTGACCTGCTTCTTATTTCTCTCCTTCTCCTTCATGTCTCCTAGCCCTGCCAACCCCTCGCAGCATTGTTTTCCGGGTTGGAAAACGGTTGTATGCGATAACGACGCCGGTGTTGAACCAGCGTTGTCCCATAGCTCCAGTATGGCGGCACAACGTTGAGCCGACACTGGGCCGTGGTGTGTTTTTTACGGGGCTGGCGTCGCACGTCACAGCCACGTCACAGGGCCCGCTGCCTGCGTCTTTCTGACTGGCCACCAACTCTGAATCCAGCCGACTGCTACCCAGTGCTGGCACATTGTCTGCGACTGCGGCCCAGAACTACACCAACGTCGGACGAGCGACTCCCGTTCACCACTAACCGACACACCCAGTAAACAAGGGACGTATCACCAACGTCGGCTGAATGTTGGGCCACCGTCGCAGACGGTGGACCAACATTCAGCCGACGTTGGGCCAACGTCTCGCCCTCACCGGGCACCATCCACCTTGTTAACGACCATTCAGCTAGGCCAGGAGAGTCCCCCCCCACACCACCCAGCTCTGCCACGATGCTGACGCGGCGAACGTCATAATTTATGTTCTACGTCATTATTTCGTCATATCGCCGGCTACTACGTCACGGCAAAGATGGTGGCCCCGATGACGATGTGGATAATAATGAATGCGGTTGTGAGCGTAGTCGCCTTCGTGACGCTGTCGTCATTAGACAGATTGACATTATTTCCGTAAAAATAGTCAGAATCCCAGTTCCCCCCAGAAACTACAACCGGTGTGTTTGATAAAGAAAGTGTCTTAATTAAAAAAACTCGAAGTAAAAAAATTACGCCACTCCTTTAAGACCATGTGACACTATATGAATAAAATTCGACATATCAAAATGTTTCATTCGATCAAAAAGAACGCTTCGAGGTGTCATTTGGTACGTTGCATTCGGGTATTTTTTGTAAATATACTCATAGCACAGACAGGTATATTGCTCTGCAAAGCTAAAATGCAGTAACTGCTCACTTGTAAAGTAAAGTAAGCAGATACTGCCTTTTGGGTTTGCACGGCAATACAGGGTCCGTATTCTCGAACAAGGTACGATAAAGCGTAGGCTTCTGATTGGTCGAGATGGCCATCTCGACCAATCAGAGGCCTACGATTTATCGTAACTTGTACGAGAATACGGGCCCAGGACTCCAAACCCAACTCACACCATCATTTCGTACAGTGGTTCTGTTGGAGTAATACGTTAGTATACACTGCTGTTCAAAGCTTAAATTCAGTAACTGCCTTTGGACTTTCCACATCAGTGTATGGTCCATTTTGGGAATTTGTACTGGCAGTTATATATATGTCAGGTAAAGAACAGAGATATTAAAGTATCACCAATGAATTCCCTGGGTCTTAAAACGCAAGATTTGGATTTTAAGAGAGATTTCTAGCTGTTCACCAGATATTCAAATTCTAGAATTTTACGGCAGCCATTTTCAAAATTCAAAATGGCCACCATACGGCCATCTGCCCAAAAGTAAACATTGGTTTTCGTGTTCATAGACTTTCCAAAAATGTATTGGTTTACAAATCTCTATACACTTTGAACAACGTGAACCTGACCTTTACATAATAAAACTTTCAACAGTGTATTAAAATTCCCGGCTAGTGCACCCTTTCAGAGTAAAATATTTATTATGGTCGTAGGTCTATAACATATATATTCAAATGAAGCGGGAAAAGCTAAGTAAGATATTTACGATGATTTTAAATTGAAGATGCCCTCCCGTTTCTATGGTTTATACAAAAGTATTTCAGCGCTTTAAGGGCGGACCTAGAATTTATAGATAGGGGCCTAAGCCTGGTTGGACTCAAGCATTTTTTTTAATGAGCTTTTTGGTCTTCTTAGCTGATTAACAAAAGCATGTGGCTGTACCCGAGACAATTTTGAGGGTCATATATTGATCTTAGAGCGATTTTGGGGGAGTTAGTTTCTAAAAGGGGGATCAGGGCTCGTTGTCACCCCCTCCCCCCTCTTCCTCACTAGATCCGTCAAACGACATCATCTACTAGTATAATTGCCTTCTTAACCCTTACAGCGCGGGCTGTAGACGTCTATCTGTAGACATCTGACGTCTGTAGATTTTAGATTCTGACGTCTAAAGTCAATCCCCGCACTGTAAGAGTAACAATATTTCTAATAGCCGTAGACCCATAACATAAGTATTCAAATAAATCAGAAAGAGCTAACTAAGATAGTTATATTGATTTCAAAATTAAAAGAAAATTCGATCTCCGTGGATTTTACATAAAAAATTCAGCGCTTTAGGGGTTAAAGGGACTGGCCCACCACCTAGTTTTAGCCAAATTCAAACTTTTAATGTACCAGGCAAGCTCAGATTTTTTTAATACCATGACTAAAACTAGGTGGTGGGCTAGTCCCTTTCAGTTAGAGCTATATATACTTAACAAAAACAGAAGCGCAACACCAGTTTGTGGAATTACTGTTCAAAATCGTTCAGGAAACTGAAATATACCACTCATGACTTGGTTATTGAAGATGAGTATCTGTCAGATTTTTTGACGTTGGTCACCCGCATTTATGCATGCTGCACTGTCAAGAGAGTAGACCCGCGCGTCCATCTATTGAATGATTTTGGCCCCAATGCGTAACGTTGGTGTCTGGGCAGAGGCACACGTCTTTGTACCACACAGCTAGGATCAAAAAGCGCAGGACTTGTCCTTATCTTTCCTGTTGTGGCCTATCAGAGGTTATTCTGTGTCTTTAAATCTGGTGTTAAACTAGTGTTCAACTGCAAAATGCGCATGCCTGGGACGGTCAAGTGTAGGCCAACAGTTGCCTATTGCGTACAGATTGACGGCATTAATATAGCCACTAAACTGATTACAAGATACTACTTAAACGAGATATTGATCCAATCCTGTTTTAATGCTAGGCCGACGTTCGCGAATCTGGCCCAACATTGAACCAGCATTGAATAAATGTACAATGTTTGAGAGAAAGTCCTCCTGCAGCTCCCAGCAAACACAAGACATTTGCATAACATTTATACAACGTCGGCCCAACGTTTTCGACGTTGGTCCAACATTGCATGAAGTCATACAAATGTTTTGTGTTTACTGAGTGTCAATACAAGCTTTTGGGGTCAAGCAGTTTCCAAATCCCCCCAGTAATACAGGCAGTTTGTTTGCAAAAATAAAATGAATCGGGCTTTAGGCCACCTTTGTGCACATATAGGCTAGACTGGGCCAGAAGAACCTCCTGAGGATGGTGAGATGATTGAGATGACACTGTCCTCCAGACACAGGATTCGAAATTCGAGCCCTGGCGGTCTGAGGCCGAGCACGCTACCTCTCGGTCACGGAGGCTCCCACAATATTGACTTTCACACGTGGATGGGGAAGAAACATTTTTTGTTTCTTTCAAACCGCCGAGACCGGGAACCGAACCCCGAACTCTGGCGTGAAAGGCAGCGGTGCTAACCACTACCCTAGGGCCCCTGCCCTAGTTTGTTTGCAAGCCAGCGACCAAGTAGGGGTAAGGGCAAAGTGCTTTGAATTATTACCTCATAGCTAGAGGAGGAGCGCGCAGCGCGAGGGCTGACGCGAGATTATGCACTAGTTCTGGTATAAACCTTATAGTGCCTCTCTCTTTTCACCTGGTGAGGTAGGTGATTGTACAAGCAATGGCAAGAAGAAGTCCAGGAGACAAGGAACCAGGGAAGAGGCGACCAGCCACCAGAGTAAGGGCAAGGACTGACCCTTTGAAATGTGCTCTGCTTTCTGAGCAGTGTGTTTGAAACCACCATCATGAACCGTCATCGTTAGCCAACCATCCGTGTCCGCCGTGCCATCACCCAAGCTAGCAATGTAATGATAGAGAGCTCATTGCTTAAGACCAGAATCCGTCTCCTTCAGTGCTATGATTGAAAGCCCACTGCCTTATGTGTCTCACAAAACGGCTCCTTTCAGAGCCCCTGCTCTCTGTGGGAACAGGAGTTCAGGAGTTCAACCGATATCCGTCAACCGTCAACCGTCAACCGTGTTCTTGTCTCATGCAGTGGAGTGATAGGGAACTCCCTGCTTTTGGTATGTCACACAGAACGGCGCCCCCAGAGCCCCTGTTCTATGTGGGAACAGGAGCTCAACCGTTATCCTCATAGATGTCGCTCAAGTATATATTTGAACTTGCTGTGAATTGAGAACTTGCTCTTAATGAGGCTTTGGGTATGAAACGCATATTTAGTATTATTATGGAATAGGGCCTTAGCCTACCCACGGGGACTATTGCCTTCTGGGGGACCCTTGTCCCGCGAATTTTGACAGTTGACCACACCTTTAAATCTCAGTATTGGTAGCCTTTTTTGGCAATTTGAGCCGTAGCCAGACCACTTTCCGCCATAGCAATACAAGGAGAAGCAGGCACAGGCTGCACAATTGTCAAACGAGACAAAATAAACTTAAAATTAATCTGAAAAAGGACTTTTTGTTCCTCCTCCTTAGCCCACATAATTGCTCAATTTTGGATGACCCGCAGATTGAGATCATGGTCAGCTGGTCCATGACCTGGAAAGTTGACTTTCCTCAATTTGAAGGTCATGTGTCCGTTATTGAGGTCAAAACACAAAATGCGGTTAGAGGCCATACACACGAACATTATTTATATCAATTGAACGGTTTTGGCTAAATCTCACGAAATAAGACCATTTCTAATATACTGCGTTTTTTTTTGTGTCAAAAATAAAATACGCAAGATGTATTTTGCTACTGGAAGAATTAATCCAAAGCTCACCACGAAAGTTTCTTATTATAAAGGAGAAAAATAACGACAAGCCTGGGAAAAAAACCCAGCATAATCGTATAGTATTTACGACAGTACAGAAATAGAGCCTTTCATATAGTAATGATTGTATATTTAGCGCACGTGTCTTCTTGATATAGATTAAATAGCTATAATGGCGGTTACCTGGAGGAAAACCCATCCAAATTATATGGTTATGTTTTATGTCTTAAATTAGCACATGTGAACACATCAGTATGTAGATAGAAACAAAATCATACGAAAGCCATGTAAATCTTGAAGTTATCCAATTCAAATTTTCACCCACTTGAAGTTGTGTGTCGCTACCATGACCAGCAACTTCAAGTGGGTGAAAATTAATGACATTTATTTAATTTGAAATAAAAAATTAGCAAATCTTGAAGTTCAAACACTCATTTTATTCCCCAAAACAGTAATTTGATCGGCTAATAAAACAAATTTGAAACGACTATTTTGCTGTGCAAAGGCAAAATGCAGTATCTGCTTACTTGTAAAGTAAGAAGATAAAGCCTTTTGCCGCTGCACGGCAGTAAGTCCTGATTGGCGGTGAAAGGGTAACATTTTATACACATTATATAGAGTTCTGACAATATTGTTTTATTCTATCAATCCAAACCCCTTTAACCCTTTAACCGCCGGTGCCGCGTATAGTCGGGGAATCATTTTTTATTAGTATTCTTAGAAATGCTGCGAAAATCCTAAATATACCTTTTTGCAACATGCACGGACTAAATTATTTTAGATTTTTAGCACCAAATGCTTGGAATAATTTACCAGAGGAAATTCTTTCACTTGACGATCTTCTCCATTTCACGAAAGCCATAGATACTGGGCTGTACACAGCTATACATTATATCTCAACTTTCATTTGCAAAATTAAAATCTGTTTTTTTTCCAATCTACACTTCCGTTTGTCCAGTCTCCACGACTCTGCATTGTACTTTTTGTGTGTTTCTGGTGCGTTTGCACGTATACAAGTCCATCCGAATTTTAATTATTATTGTATTTTTTTTAGATATGCATACACACATATTATTATGGCATTTAAATCTATATAATAGTATATAGTGTCTGTTTCAACTAATTAAGCTGCTAGTTAGTTTAGTATGTATAGTTGCTGTTTTTAGTATCACCTTACAATTTTCCATAACTTATTAACTTGAACTTTTATATTGCTATTTATTTTAATGCAGTTTTTTTAATCACCTTACAATATTCAGATAGTTTTACACATAGTTTCCGGATCTAGAAAACCTAGTTATATCCAACTTCCTGTTTTAACCGCGGGGATCGACTTTAGACTGTAGACGTCAAAAACTGACGTCTACAGACGCCAATCGGCTATGGATCCTGCTAATAACCAGTTCTCTGACAAGTTGAATAATGGAAAAAAATCGAAGTAGATGCGTTGTGTGATTTGATGTCCTCAATTTATTTTTGTGAGCAGAATATCTTATTATATGTAGTAAACTTTACATGAATATTGCTCAAATAAGTCATTTGTCCGAGTAGAGGATTCAATTCAATTCAATTTATTTGGTGACAATATACTGATACATGCAATAAACAAGTTTAGTACATGAAAAAATTGTGTAATAAATGTACGTAATAAACAATGTGATAAAGACAATGTAATAAACATAAAATATTAAACAAATAAACATAGATCACCTGGGAGAGATTCTAGACAGTTTTCAGTGAAGCCTCTACAAGTAGATCCCACCCAATACATGTTATATAAGATACATCAGTAATAATATAATATGATTTCCCACCAGTCCCTCACAATATAACTTTACAAACGACAATTATTACATAAACATTTTAAATGCCACGAGCAATAATCGTTGCTCATGAACTGACTACTAATGTACTCATATGTACATGTACTGTGTATGGCGAATAAATAAATAAAGTACAGAAAATATTCAATCATATTACATAATGTGTAGTTTTCCTATATAAGTGCACCTTACTTCAAACTAATATGTACGTCCCACAATAGCTGCAGCTATGAACTGTAATTAGCGATATTTGAAAATGCAACCACAAAATACCGAATAGGTGAATGTGCGCTCCATCGCAAAGCCAAAGGGCAGTATCTTCTTACTTTACAAGTAAGCAGATATTGCCCTTAAGCTTTGCATAGTATGTTTTCACGACAGAACAAATAGTCCAGATATCCCCTTTCGCATACAAAGGCACGTTTTCTTTACGTAAGTGAGTATTGCTCCTATGAAACATTGCTTACAATAATGCTGCCATACTATGTATAATTGAATAATCTTTGAGGTCATCTTATACCATAATCTATAACCTCTGTTAATGCTACAACCATTATGTCACTGTGAATTAAATGATTATATTTCTATCACCACGTCATCCTCACTGGCTTGTGCGAATACATAATGTGCGCGTTATGCATATAGGACAGAATATATATAGCTATGTTTTTTTCAGATATAACAATAGCGTGTTTTTTTTAGAGGGGGGGGGGTGATTTGTTAATTCGAGGCTAGACTTAGGAAACTAGAGACGTGATAGTGTCATTTTGATAAATGACATTTACAGGACTCAAATTGTACATAAGGATCCAAAATACCATAATGCAAGACATGCTTATAATTGCCTGCACTAATGACCACAATATTATACAGTACATAGCTGTCAAACAATCGTAATTCCAACGTATAAATATATATGTGTAAATAGATATCAACTCTTTACCCGCATGTTATTTAATTTAAATTTTCACCCACTTGCTACAGCGACCCATATCTTCAAGTCCTATTTGTTTAACTTGAGATGACATTGAGGTTCAAACACTCATCTCATTCTCAGTGTTAAGTGATTTACCGAGCCAATATAATATATTAAAAATGACGATAGCCATGCCCAGCGCTTGACGGGTTAAATAGAGGTTTTATAATCGTAAAACACATGACGTTTTTCACGATCACAAAGGACGACAATATTTGAAAACCAACTAACTATTCAAATTTCATAGAACTAGACTTAGAATGTTTGGTCTTAAAATAAACAAATAAGAGTAATTTCACACACTCCAAGTTGCGCATCGCGGTAGCGAGACACAACTTCAAGTGGGGGGAATTTAAAAAAGATAACTTACTGGGTAAAGGGCAAAAACCTAATACTATTATCTTGAATTGGTTGCTCAAAGATCAGATTTTCATACATCTTTATCGATGTGAGGGATCAGATTTTCATAGATCTTTATCGATGTAGGCCTATGCTCAGTATTTGTATTGTTTTTTTCATTTGCGAAACTGCATTCACATTAGTTGTTATCCGTCTGCTTATGTTCATTGTGATTTGTTGCAGATGGTGTATATTTGATTTCGGAAAAGACGACCTGGTGAATGGAATTGAAAAGGCGCTTTCCACCAGATCATGCAATCCATAATGATTCACCACCAATAATGCACTGTCATTATATCATAGCTTTTCAGGTAAGAACACATTTCCGAGCAAAAACGTGAAAATAAACCAATGTTGTTTTAATGTTGGACCGATGTCGAAGACGTTGTGACAACCTTAAAACAGCATTGGTTTATCGTCACGTGTTCGCTGGGTTATATTGCATGGAGTGTGTGCTAAATGTCCAATCATGCGGGGAACTTCGGTGATTCCCACTAATTTTAGAAAAAAGGTACGCATAGTGAAATACTGACTAATAATTGCACATAGAGGATTAAGTCCTTTGGTTCAGAAAAATTATAAAATAATGTTGCACACTATTATTGCAGATAATTGTTAATTGGTCCGCTCTAATAAGTACCGTATCCCCGCGCATAAACGTGCATGCACTTATGAGAATGTATTAGGCATGGCTCCAAAAATATTCTTGTTCGTTTATAAGTGCATGCACTTATATTCGAATACTACGTGCATGTACTTGTATTCGAAAATTACTACGTGTATCACTGTGCAACTAAAGACATATATACTGCAGGTGAGAATAATATTGATATGACTGTATTGACTTATAGAGACTATATTACTAGTAGGCCCCTATATGCCCAAAATAAAAATAAAAATAATTTTTTGATTGTAAAAGCAAGGTACCTTATTATTTGTATTTATTAACTGGTACATATTAGGAGAGAATTGCTCCATAATATAGATATGCGCCCGCAGTTCAAGCCGTCAAAGCGACGGGGTAGAGGTGTTGTGATAGCTGAAAAACGTTGACAAATGAGGTGTGATATGACAGCTCAGTTGGTGTCAACACCTATCGCCTGGATTCACTCCAGCAAGATAACTTCAAAGTAACAGTCAGTGATTACTAGTGTTAGCTCAGTTTACGTTGGATAGAAATAAATCAAATAATAACGATTTCACCGAATTGAAAGAAATTTAAAATTTATTTTTATGTTCGAATATAAGTGCATGCAAATGTTCAAATTCACCTCTTTCTTATTTTCAGAAGAATCACATTTGTTAAGAACACTTGCTAAATTATTATTTCTACACACACACACACATAATTTGTATTACTTCAAGTGGGTGAAAACTGCTCATAATATTATTTGTTAATTTGAGACTAAACATTTGCTGATCTTGATGTTTATAGACACATATCATTACCAATAACAGTGATTTAACCTGTAATAAAACAGATAGTCGTCCCTAGCGCTAAACCCTTTAACCGCCAAATTATTCAATTTGAATTTTCACCCACTTGAAGTTGTGTCTCGCTGACGCGATCCACAACTTCAAGTGAGTGAAAATTATTCAGATTTGACAAAATGGATGTCAACTCTTTACAAATCTTGCTGGTTGATGTCGCATTTTATCTTTAACATATTTAAAATGTGATACTTAATGTGCTAATAAAAAATGAAAACCCGAATATATGCGGCACCGGCGGTTAGAGGGTTAACCCTTACAGCGCGGGGATCGACTTTAGACATCTAAAGTCTGACAGAATAAAGTAAGTTATATTGACCGTACCCCCATAAAATAGGTATTCTAAAGAAGCGGAAAGAGCTAACTAAGACATCTATGATGATTTCAAATTGAAAAAAACCCTTGGTATCCATGTTTTATACGAGAATATTACAGCGTTGTAAGGGTTAAGGGGTGTAGGCTTGTAATGTAGGCTTTGTTCAGGCAGACGGGAGTGCTTGATTGCAATTCATGTAATATCCAAACGTTCAGAAAATCCCACCTCGTCTTTTTTACGATCACAAAGGGCGATAAATAATAATTGTATAAAAACAGACGAACTATTCAAATTACACTGAATATTGCTGAGAAATACTATTTTTTGTGAACTGCAAGCGGAAAATAGAACACAGCCTAAATGTTATCTCGAGCAATAACTCGCAAAAAGATAACCAGCCCATGATCGGATTTACTTTTGAAAACTATACACCCTACATGTATGTCAGGGCTTCTTTCGCGTCAGTTTCGGATCGCATGCTCTAATTTAGCGCAAGTTTTTTCAAATCGTCCTGTTTTTCAAAAATTAACTAAAAGTAATTATATTAGTAATAATAATACCGTAATGATGGATAAAATCATTCATTTTTCAGCACAAGACATCGACCCAACTCTGAACCAAAGCTGCGCCAACATCAACAGATGTTGACACAACAAGGGCACAGAAACAGGCCATGTCTAATGCAAAACATAAAACAAAAAAATGTACCCATCAAACACGTGACATCAAGCCAAAGTTGGTTCAAAACTAAACCAACATCGGCCCAGCGTCTCGCGCTCGCGGGACATTGACGTTTTATAAAACAACATTATGATAAAAAAGGTAAAAATAATATTTAAAGATATAACATATCAAAACGGTGACGGAGGATTTGACACAAGGTTTTGGGACTCAACTTTACAATATCTAAATTTGAAAGGATAAATGACAATATGTCCAATTTTCGTGTGGACAGTGACGGATCAATCAAGAAAACTGCTTCCAATAAAGGCACTCGCATGTCAGAATACACAGGACATTCTAAAATAACAGGACACTCATCTTCAATAGAGTCCAAACAAAAGTGATTTAAAGTGAAAGTAATTTTTCATAGCGAACAGTTTCTAAGCTAATAGGAGCAGCATCACATCTGAACTTAGCTAGAGCTGAGCGGTGACTTCTAGTCATGATATTCTTCACGTAAAACTCGGTCTGAAAAAATGTTCTTAACCACTTCACTTCCAAGCGGAAGTGCATGTCAGGATCCAGTGATCCTGGTATAACCAAAGTAAATCCGACGGATATTTTCCGTCATGTATGGTTACGTAACATGACGAATAACGACGGAAATTTCCGTCATGTATGGTAGTGAAGGGGTTAAATTTACAATATGTTCGTAATTTATTGTTACCATTACCACTCCGCGCACCTACTTTATTGACTGCTTCAGACCACTGCTCAGCACATAACTTTAACATTTTGTTTTTAACCAACTTTAGTCTCGCCGGCAGTACTAATAACATTGATATCTGTTAACATATGCAAATCATGTTTTTTAAAGGAATCATCTACTCGACCTTACCAAAGTTTACATCGTGCTTTTGTCTTAATTTAAAAAACATAAAAACTTTTTTGTTTATTCTGTTATCACTCATACGATGGAGTCTATGCCATTGTTTTACAATAGTAACCCATTGGTGATATATTGGTAAGGGCCAACCCATGTCTCCTTGTATTGCTGCATTAGGGGCAAAATGAAACGACAAGCTTTATTATGTACTGCATCTATATGTGAATATGATTTGTCACCCCAGATAGCTGATCCATATGTAGCCGGGTGTGTGTATGACGGACTAGAGTGATTACTACTCTGGCCAAAGAGTTGACTCTTTGGCTAGATGCGTAGCACTCAGGCATCACGATGCCAGGGTTGGTGGTTCGGTCCCCGGGCTGGGCAGTTTCAACACTGTTACATTGGCGCCCAATAACGGTTCTCCTTGCCGGTAATGCAGAACCAACAGGCCTGACTTCAGTACAGAACACTGGGGATAGGGTTGAGGTAAAAGGCAGACAGGAGAAGTTAACCCACGAGTGTGTTGAAGGCTGCTCGGGGACGAGCAGATATTTGAGAGGGGAGTATGTAGCCGGGTGTGTGTATGACGGACTGGAGTGATTACTACTCTGGCCAAAGAGTTGACTCTTTGGCTAGATGCGTAGCACTCAGGCATCACGATGCCAGGGTTGGTGGTTCGGTCCCCGGGCTGGGCAGTTTCAACACTGTTACACATATGTTATTATTGGTAATACCAGGGCATTGTACAATTTGGTAAAACACGAGTATGACATACGGCATTTATGCGAGCACAACAGCGAACATCATTATAAATTGCTTTTAAAATATTCAACAAGTGACCATTTCTGCCTTGCCGCTGTAATTTAGACCAGAGCAAATCTCTATTTATACGGTCACATGCCTTAGAGAAATCAATAAATGCCTTAAATTTACTTGAATGTACTTAAATTTTCAATACAGTTTCCAACCGCCCTGAAACCATTTTGTTTATCACATAGTAAATTGTTCTGGTTAGCCCACAATTTTAATCTGCTACTTAGCACACCACAAAAAAGCTTATAAATAGCTGAAGGTAATGCAATCCCTCTACAATCAAGAGGATCTTTACTCTGTGCACATGCTTTTTTCGGTATTGGATTTATAATACCTTTTGTCCATGCACTGGGAATAACTCCCATATTGTAGCATTCATTAAATAACGAGAGCATATATTTTACTGTAGTCTGGTTACGTAACGCTTCAATAGGAATACCATCGACTCTAACAGCTTTTCCGTTCTTAGCATGTAATAAAGCAGAGTATATTTCATTAGATATGATGGGGTTTTCATACCTGTGTCAGTACTCAGTAGCATGTTCATGATTTATATCGGCTGCTAACGTCAAACGATCAGGTAACTCATCCTGCATCCTGTACAAGCCTGGTCCTTTCAACAGCTTTGTTGATCAGGTAATATGATGACCAGTAAACACAAAACATTTGTATAAACATCATAGGCCAAACGTCTTCGACATTGGTCCAACATAACCCCTTAAAGCGCGGAATTAATTTGTGAAAAACATCACAACCAAAGGGTTTTATTCAATTTGAAATCATCATAAACGTCTCAGTTAGCTCTTTCTGATTCATTTGAATACCTATGTTATGGGTGTAGGAAATATTTTTTACTTTTACAGTGCGGGGATAGTCTTTAGTCGTCAGAATCTGACGTCTACAGACGTCAGATTCTGACGACTAAAGTCTATCTCCGCGCTGTAAGGGTTAAATAAATGTTATACACTGTTATATACTGGGTACAATATGCCACCCAGATAAGATGTCCACGACTCTTTCCAGACATTATATTATTTTCGCGACTCTCGCTCTATCACGAGCCTGATTCGATCTGATCATTTCAACAGCTTTGTTGTTGAAGTAAATGATACATAATGACGGAAATGTTCACTTTTAAAATACAAAGCGCCGACATATTTTTATATAAACCAAGATAAAAAGGGTTATTTTCAATTTAAGATAATCATAAATTAGCTCTTTCGGTCCATTTTTCGTCCAAGTCAAAGTCCAAGTGAAATAGATGGCTGCTCACGTAATATCGGCATGAAAATTGACACTTTTATTGAAATTGGCGCGGTAGGCTTATCGATGTTGAAATAAATTCAATAAAAGTTTAAAATAACATGTGATATTTCGTTAGCAGCCATCTATGTCATCTATTTGACTTTAGGTACACACGCGATCGATTTCAATTCCTACATGTGTTTCAAGGTGGTAACGTGGGATGTCCTAAGTTCGTCACCCTTTGGATTCGCACTGTCGTATCTGAAATGCCAACCAAGTAAACATTGCCATGGGTTTATGGTATCATAGAGTGACATCTTAGGTACGAGATGACACATTTTTATGGAAAATTTCTTTATTATGTTACAAAATAGAAGGTGTTGAAGGGATGGTTGGAAATGACGAACGTAGGACCCCCGTGACCTCGTCATGGTGTTTTATGTTCGTCGCAGCTAAAATAGATGGTGCCCTAAGATCGTCATACACTAGTATCTAATATGTTGTCATATTGAGGCATTTTTGATGGAGAATTAATATTTTGAGTTAAAATATAAACTGAGTGGCAAAAATTAGATATAATTTAATTTAATTGTCACATCCCAATCTCTTTCTTTTCCCAATATAGTCCATGGACCAAGACCAGATATTTAAATTATTTGTACCAACCAAGGTGGCAAATTCTAGTAATGTGTTTTGAATTGGCCCATATCTATAGATACTATTTTGGTATGATAGCCCTCTCAGAGTAGTAGCTTAGTCAAAGTTATCAGCCATTGAAAATGTTGACTATAAGTAACAAAATCAGAACCCATAAAACACCGTTTTAATGCTATGCATAGCTAGCGCTAGTAAATACACACTCATATTCACCACACTAATGACTAATGATTTCCATATAGTGAACAAGGAGTTTATACACTCTAATTACATAACTACATAACATAGTTGTGGCAGTTGTGTAGCCATCAGTCTAGTTTTCTTCATCTGTGTCAGAATCATCAAACTCTACTTCAACTTCTACTTCACCATCGTCAGTTGTCTGGTTTGTACAGGACTGCAATCGGCACATACTGGTGCACTTCAGCTGGTTCACCAGACACACACAGTGTGGAAGTTTGCAGGCACATATACACTTCCATGACATCAGCCGCAACACAGCTTCAGGTGCCGGTGACCCACGCATCCATTCTATATAAAGACTGCCATCGTCATCTATGGTCCATCCAAAGCCCTTGGGATCTGGAACCACTGGTTCACTTACAAGGCAGCGTCGCCAAATTGCAGCCGGATAGTTCGCACGAAGAATGAGCATGTACAAGCAGTCTTTGCAAGGGGGCAGCTGACTGGAATCTACCTCTCCCTGTTTTGAACAGAAGAGGTGGTGTCGGAGTTCGCTGACATCGCAGATGGTGGATGTGGATGCGTACATCTGGCACACAAATTCCTGCAATTCGTCAAAGAGGTTTGTAGAAGCATTCCATTCTTCACCAAGATGCTTGAAGGCCTTTTTGTAGGTCTCACTCTCTTTGAGAAGCTTCAGTGCACCCAGCTTCCCACGACCTGCGAAGGCACCGACCGTGTCACAACCAGTGAAGACGTGAAGTCCAACAAGAGCCTGGCATACATCTTCACCCAGGGAGCTTGCAAGTTTGCAAATGTCTATATACCGAGATGAGGTCAAATACGCAGACTATCGTCTTCAACTCCAGTGACTGCATGATGTTGATGGACTGGTTCAGTACTTCATTGATTGTAGACATATGGTTTGCTGGAGCATTGATTGTAGGAAAGTATCCCACACTGTCCTGGACAACTGTGACCTCATCACGGCTGATGATGTTGTAGCCAGTCCAGCTGCTGACGGTTTGGGGCTCTGGGCTGGAAATGCGGGAAAGGAGCCAAGCCAGATTTTTATTTTTTGCCAGCTGTACAGCATCTCTTGTGTCTACCTCTATAACGCAGACCTGTGGTGGACCTGCACGCTTTTCAACATTATAGGCTGGGAGCATCAGAGGTTCGGTGCTGATGCTTCTCTTTTTTGTTTTCTGCAGAGAAGACATTGAGTTCACCAACTCGGGATTTTCAATTTTTGCCCGTATTGCAATCCCGTTCACTCTGTGAGATGTTCCCTCCCCACTGGCAGTTTCCACTAGTCTGTCAATATTGTCCCAGGCTGATGACATAAAAAACCCAGGATATATATCTCTTGGCACTGCAGCCTGGCCATCTGAGAGCTCTAGCTTCTGGAGACACAGGGCCGTGTCTATTTCCTCTACTTGAGAGTATAAAACCCCGTATGAAACCCCGTGCCCATGCCGGTTGAGTATGTGTACCAGCTCCACATTTCCAGTAAGTGACTTCACTGCAAAAGGTAAAACAATGTGCTTCATTGGCTTTGCCCTACCACCAATAATGGCATAAACATGGTACTGGTCAAAGGAGCTACACAGCTTCTGCACTCTGTTAGATCTGTTGTACCTGTCAGCAATGTGTGCAGGAATTTGGTCATTGAAGGAGGGATGTCTTCCCTTGTCTTCTCGTCTGATATTTGAGGTCGCCATGTCTGTTTATACTCTTTTTTTTCTTGACATCACCCCTCATCTGTAGTGCTGCCTTGTCGATGACGCTCCCATTCCTGTCTGCTTTCAGAATAAGTATCTTGCTCTGAAGTACGTGATATGCTTTAACAAGCTCTGACACTGAGAGGTTGTCAGGGTACACAAGTAATTTGCCCTTGTCATCTGGGATGATGTGCAGGGCATCACCAAACTCGGCTTCCAGTTTGCGACGGATGTGTTTTTTGGTTGAGGGTTTCACATCATTCACATGAACAGCCATGCTTTGTACCACTCTATCTGCGAGATCGATCATGTGTATCAAAACATGGTCGGCAAATAGCTCTGTTAGGACTGTTTCTCTGCAGCTTGATACTGCATCAGTATCGTCTGTACTGTCAGTCTCTTCTGCATTGCCATCAGCTCTCTATTGACGATGGCAAGCATCCTGTAATCTAGATTACTAGCTGCAGCTTTACGAATTTTGTCATCTACACGAAGTTCAGCACATTAGTTGAGTATCTCTGGTCTGTAAAAACTTGCTGGATTTCTCACAGAAGGTGCACTTTGCCTAATATACCCTTGTCCCAGATGGCGCTTGCCTGGCTGACTTCCTGCTTTCTGATGAGTCCTTGTCAGATTCTTTGGTTTTATGTTTGGCGATAATGGCATCGACGTCCTTTTTCATAGTGAAGATGCTTCGACACTTCCTGTGGTATGTCACAGGTTGTATAATGTCATCAGGCAAGTTCTTTGTGTGCAAGATGGGAGCATGTTGTCTGATCTCAGAAGCTCTTAGCAGGCTTTTCCATGATTCAATGTCCTTTGGTGCTATCAGGTTCGCATTTTGGTCTCAGGATGGGCAGTGTATGAGACATTCACGGCGTGTCCGCTCTGGTGCTGCACCCTTCATCTCTGCGTCACGAACTGGATCCATTTTCAGTTAAGTGAGCATCAAGACCTGCAAATACACCAAAGTATGTTACAGGTTGTTCTGTATCAGAATTGGCAATATAATGCATTCTTAATTAATTATGAAATAATAATCCCTCATTCGTTCCGGCTTCATTCCTGGTGGTGATCACTCCAGAACAGCAGCTTTAATTTTTATTCTATAAAAGCAGAATAATTATATCATTATTTTATGTTAATCTTAACCAAAGGTAGCATAATTTATGTTCATCTTAACTAAATCTTAACTCACATTTTACTATATTTGCTAAACATCAACTGATCAATAATTACTTGCCGTTGTTGCTATACTCGGCAGGCTGAAAACGCGTAATATTTTCTGAAAACAACGCTGATTATGGCTTTCTTCCAATGCAATCTGAAAAGCAAAGTCAATTACCATGTATTAAAATGCATCAACCTTACCTTATGGCAATCAGACCAGCTTAATTATCCTTATTTTGCAAGAAAGAGGGGAATACTTCTGACCGAGCGCCATACTCCCAAATGCGTTTTCATACATTTCATGTGAAAACATAAGGATATCATATATCATGACTAAGCTACTCAGTTGGAAAGGCTATCATGGCTTAATATACTCATATATGCCCTACAAACAAAATGGTACTCCAAAGGTTTTGTCACCTTTAGTGGTACCGATATCTGGCTTGGCCCATGGACTAATACACGGTTCAGCCATTTTTAAACAAAAAATATAGGATATATTATTTTTTTTAGATAAAATATCTTAGTATTATTGGAGCTTTATTAGAATATATCGAGTAAATATATATATATATTTTGTCACCTTTCGTGGTACCGATATCTGGCTTGGCCCATGGACTAATACACGGTTCAGCCATATTTAAACAAAAATATAGGATATATTACAATACATGTAGACTAAAGTTGCACTTTCAAGATAATTTCATTGTGTGACCTAAAGATGAACTTTAACCCTTTAAGCCCTCACGATGCATTAAAGCATCATTTTACACTCCTGAAAACAAACTTAATTTTCCTACAACTAAAGGTTTTAAAATGAAAATTTTCATGCAACTGATTTACTAATACATGGCAATTTTCTTTAATTTTTCACCCACTTCACGTCATCTTCATCCACTACAAGTCGAGAATTGCGGCAGCAATTCGCGGCTTGTAGTGGATGAAGATGACAATGATAAATTCAGGATTGAAAAGGTTAAGTGACATGGCAATAGTATATCATAACACTAGAAAATGTACTTCTAATAAAAATTCATTGCAGCACCACCAATTGCAGTCATGTTGAAAGACAATGCATGATGTCACCAGAAATTACGATTTTAATAACAAGACAATACATGGTACCGCACTATTAATTACAAGAGTCACATTTACCATGACAAAACAAGTGATGGTGTCCCCAGAAATACACTTATAATAACAAGACAATACATGGTAACCCCAGACGTTACAATTACTATGACAAAACAATTCATGGTGACACCAGAACCTATAGCTTACAATGATGAGACGATGCTCGGAGATCCCAGATGTTACACCTGCATTGACAAGGTAATACATGCCACAACCACTGATGAGATTGCCAATGGCGCGATAATCCACAGTGTCACCATAAATTACTGATATCATAACAAATTTCATGGTGCCAAGTTAAACTACCAATGACAAGAGAATGCATGGCTCAATAAGCCCATGTTGTCATCAGAGATCATTTATCCCAACGACAACACAGCTCGTTGTGCCAAAGTTGAGATTTCAATACCAAGAGAATCCATAGTGTCACCAAAAGCTGAACGACTGATGACAAGATAGTGCTATAGTGGTGGATCCAGGAGGGGAGGTTTGACCTTTTCCCCTAGGTACCACTCAAACCCATATGAGATAAATGTTTTGGATGGGGGACATTCACTGACGTAATCACCTGCTAATATTAGCAATACTTTCAATTATAAGGCAATTATAAGACAGTCCAGAAGTTACACTGTCAATGACAAGACAATGCATGTTGTTATATTATTAGAACATACTATTATAATGACACGAATGACAAGAAGATTCCACCGAAATTACACTTTAATGGCAAAGCAATCCATACTTCCAAGATAAGCCATGTTGCTACCAGACAGTGGTCTTCCCATGACAAAATAGTTAGTCGCTTTATCAGTGTGTGACACCGGAAATGACACTCCCAACTACAAGACAATCGATGGTGTGAACAAAAATTTTACTTCATGTGGCAAAACAATGAATGATCTTGCCTGAATTTTAAATTTCAGTACCAGTGCAATGTCTTGCGTGGCCATGAGTTGGAACTACAGTGAAATAATTATAAAAAAAACTCCCATTGCCAAAACAATTCATTGTGTGACATGAAATTGGATTTCCAGTGAAATATAATACCTTGTGTAAACAGAAACGAATCCTCTAATTACAATATAATGCATAATGTGAAATGACAATGATCTGTCATCAGAACGTGTATCAAAGACAAGACTATGATGCATGTCGCTTCAGGTTAAGCTTCAAGTGACAAAACATAGTCGAGAAACCAGACGAGACATAGTGCTAACAGAAAATAAGATAGCATGGAGACAAGACAAAGCATCGTGACACATGAGCCTTAATAATTGAAAGAACAATATATTATATCACCAGAAGCTGAATTTTCAGTGAATTGGCACCAGTAATTTTACATCCTGGTATATTTTGTTTGTTCCCTTCAAAAAATCTGTCACCAGAATTTCACTGTTAGTGACAATGCATTGCCGGAATTCTCACAATACACCTCCAGTGCCAACCGGGCAAACACGATACGTTCGCCCAATTCTGGGTTAATGTTGGTCCACTGTCTGCGACGCTGGCCCAACATTAACCCAGCAGCTGTTTGCTCAGGGTTTTAGAGGACACGGTCAGACAGATTTTCTCGTTAAAAAGAAGTTATATCAGTAAAATTTCTAACAAATCACCACTTTCAAAATATATTTACTCAAGTAACATCAACCTTACATTATTGGAATATTCTCAATAACATAAATGTGACTATTGATAAATTTCAATTGATCCTAAACTATGGGAGGATGAATTACGAACATAGGGTTGCCCTATTAGAGCACTCATCTTCAGGTATTGGGTGACAAAATCCCGTCAAAACAAAGTTCGTCAGCTAAGCGAAAAGCCCACCATTTCTTTAAATGAATGGTGCTATCTTAATTTTTAATACCTGGCTATAGATTTTCTTTTGTGGAATGCAGCACACTTTCGGGAAAGATAATTGCGCGTATGGTCTCTCAGAAATATAACATGCAATCACAGGGAAGTCGTGGCTACAGTCATGAACAAAGAGACCTCCGACATGTAGGCTACCTCCACTTTAGGAGCTATTTTGTTAAGGAAATACGCCATATATGTGAAGAAGACTTAAAGGGACATGTCCAGGTCTAAAATCATAAAAAAATCGGTGTTTTTATTTTAGCTTAATAATATGACCATATGATGTAAACATGTCCATAGACTAGAACTGCGAAAAGTTTTTTTTAATTTTTGTGCTGCGTACTTACCAGCTAGGCTAGATATAGAGACGAAACTCCTGTATTTCTTATTTTTGACATGGTTGTCAATAATCAGAAATCAGAAATTTCGTCTCTATATCTAGCCTAACTGATTATTATAGCAATTTTGGAAAATGTTTTTTCTATCACTTCCAGGTTATAATAATTCAGCCTCTAAAAGTCAATCTACACAAAAAGAAAACATCCGATGACACGTCTCGTCGAAAGTCGTCTTTTCGGTGTAGACTGTACACCATTTTCTAAGCGGTAATCAGGACTGAAAATGTTCAGTCTTGGTCGGATGTAATCGGTACTCGTCTCGTCTGAGCATACACCACCCTGGAAGAGGTGTCTGTCGTGGTGGAGCGTGTCGCGTCGTGTCTTGGTATATTATTTCAGTAGACACGCTAGTGTCCGAGGGATATTTGTTAAGTAGGATTAAAATTACAGCGCTGAAACATTTTGTATAAAACATGGAGACCAAAGGGTTATTTTCAATTTGAAATAATCATAAACATCTTAGTTAGCTCTTTCTGCTTCATTTGAATACCTATGTCATGGGTCTACGGCTAATAAAAATATGTGTACGCTTACAGTTGTCACAATGAGAGATCAGATTCGATTCTGACGACTAAAGTCGATCCCCGCACTGTAAGAGTTAACGTATGGTTGGATTCAATTTGTACAAAATAATGCAAGTAATTTTCAGCCGCTTGAAATTGTGGGTCACGGCAGCAGACACAATTTCAGGTGGGTGAAAAACTAGATTCTATAATTTAGGGCTTTAAGGGGTGATAATTATGTCCTCTCAATATCAAGAGCATGCAATTGCGAAATGACTTCCTTAGAACTTAATTATTCAGCACTGTGGATGGCTCATAGGTCTGGTTATTTGGTAAAGAACACGGTCTGGTAGAATGATGGGGGTTATGTCAAAGTTAAAGCCCTTCTCCACCCCAATGCTGTTTAGTTCATATAGACTCACCAGGTGGCGATTACCCTACTATCAATGAGAGGAACGCAATGTTTTCTGGGTAAGCCCTTATCCCGTTATTGGTTCACATTGGACGACTATTTTAAAGCTTAGTGCTGCACTTGATGCACATTGGGACAATGCCGGATAAACGTCGTAATTCTATGTTAGTTCCAGTCGGCCTAATTACCAACGGTCCATGAAGCATTTAGGATCATGGCTGCAGATGCATCAACACGGAGGATTTTGACTTCCGTTTCTGGGAATGACGTAACTGCATACTTTTCCAGCGGCGTAGTCTGGAGATAGAGAAGACGCTGGCCCAGCACGAACCCAACATCGGAACAAGATGGGACCCCTCGCCAGGATTGCGGGTCATTGTCCGATAGGACGTCACAGTACCGGCTCCCGAGAAGTCAGCGATCTCGAACCCCCTCCTCGGATCCGTCTTTCATGGATCCGACTCTACACGCAGCTGCTAATGCCGGCGTGCTCCTGTACTTCCCCCTTCCGGATCAACTGCACAAACGTATACAAGAGCACACGTGGGAGAAGGGGGGCAGACTCTGGGGTTGTTTATGGTGGGGAAAGAGGGGGGAGCAGAGAAGAAGGGTGGAGGGAATGATGATGCAGCAGCAACATTTGCTGACGTAGTAGGTTTTATCCCATGCCAGGCCTGGGGCGGGGGGTCCCATGTAGAGGGGGGCCTGGAGGGAACACATGCGGGCCTGGACTGAATTCGCTGGTTGCCAGGAGCTATGACGTAAGCAACTGACGGGCTAGCGTCCCAGCCAATTTTCACTGATGTATGTATCCATGTAGCCTCCCCCCCCCCCTACCCTCGCCCAACCGTCTTCATGCCCCAGCCAGGGCACTCCTAGTGACGTCAGAACGCTCTTACCCCCACTTCCCTTTCCCTGCTGGCCCTAAACCTTGTCAAACCATTTATATTACAATTAATATCTATATAGTAAAAATTGAATATATATATAAATTATATCCTAAGAAAGAGGAGATATATATAAATTATATAGATATTATGCATTTATAGATATCTATAGATTGTAATTATATATATAGATATAAAGATATTTCATAAAATTATAGAGATACATGTTTAGAAAGATAAAATGTATAGATATATAGGTATAGATATTTCATTTTCTCATTCAACTAACACCTGTATTTGTAACTCCTATGATATGCTCCAATACTTTAAATAAAGAATGGCTATCGTAGTCTGTGAATGTATTTATTTAGCTTTTTAAGGGAATGCCCTCTATTGCCTAAAATTATATTTTATTTAAAGTGCTAAAATCATATCTCACTGATAAGTTATTTTCAAATAAAAATAGAGCGATAGTTTTTTTTTATAGTTATTCTCAGTTTTATTATCAGATCAATGTCTTACTTTATAATATGAAAAATAACAATTCATAAGCGTTTAATTATTAAAAAATAAACGAGAGCAAAAATATAAATACTTAAAAAAAATATTTTTGTTGCACTCTTTCAGGAACATTTCCCATTGCAACTATGACCTTGTAGACCTTTAACTTCCGGTCACGATATATTTTTTTTTTTTTTTTTTTTAGTAAATTGAATAGCAGCTTTTAAACATTTACAAAATTGTTGACCTCCATTTGGTCAAATCTGAATAATTTTCAATCACTTGAAGTCACATCTTCAACTGGGTGAGAATTAGAATTAAATAATTTGGCCGTTAAAGGGTTAATGTGAATAATAAATTATACTTGTTTGCACCCTCTGTACTGCTTTTCAAAGTCAAAACGCAATAACTGCTTACTTGAAAAAATAAGAAGTTATCGCAACATCACCAACAACATCTACAACATCTACAACACACCAGCAGAAGCTGCACCACCACCACCACTACCACCATCAAGAACAAAACAACAACAACAACAACAGCAAAGCAACAACAACAACAACAACAACAACAACAACAACAACAACAACAACAACAACAACAACAACGTCAACAACAACAACAACAACAACAACAGCAAAAGCAACAACAATAACAATAACAAAAACAAAAACAACAATAATAATAATAATAATAATAATAATAATAATAATAATAATAATAATAATAATAATAATAATAATAATAATAATAATAATAATAATAATAATAATAATAATAATAATAATAACAATAACACTAATAATAAAATAAATATAAATAATAATAATAGGGCCTAATAATAATGTTTGATTACTTTCATTTATACGATTCTAACTAGTATTTATTCCTTTAATAACACAACACATCTGCCAATTCGGAGCGCATCCCAATTACTGCGATGGTCACAGATAAACCCGTTTTACGTCCGGTTGAATGACGCACGCCAAAAACCGTCATCCGACAAAAACTCGCCTGGCAGACAATAATATTCCTATTATAGCAGCCGCGGAATCAATCTGAATTATTTTGGAATCGCCACCAGGTGGCTGTAGCGTGCGGCATTTGCAGCTCTGTCAGGGCGCGGCTCCCCCCTCTCACTTCACGACCATATCCCTATCCATTCATTGAAAATTCCGATTCGGCCGCCCCGCATCTGGCTGGGGACAGAAATAGCTCGGGCTTATTGATTTCTTCTGGTTTTTATTGCCACCATTCACGGCGAGACCCGGCAAACAACAGACATCCCTCCCAGCGTCGGGTCAAAGGCGGGACGGCGTCCGCTACGCCGGCCCGCCGTTGACCCGACGCTGGATCGGCGTCTGCCGCGGGGAGCAGGCCTAACCTTTCTGTACTAGGGGTGTCCCCCGATGACGCGCGGACGGACCCGAGCAGGGGCGATCTCCTCGCGACGGCAAACACACGACCGACGAATCCGGTAAGAAACCGGGTCAGCGATGACGTGGATAATTTGAGGTTTTAAAGACGCAACGAATGTTAAAGGCGAGCGACGCGCGCTCCTCGCCCAGCTCGCTGCGCGCGCGCGCAACCCCTCTCCACCTCATCATCAGGACAGCTTGCTGACGTCATATGCTGATGTCACACTCGCTACCGATTTTAGATGCAGCCCTACCAATTGGGCCAACTCGGGGCCGATACAATGCATCGACCCAGTTATTTAATTCCGAAGCAGCAAATGGTCATCTCAATTAACAGACCATATTTAATACATTTTTTGATAAATGCACCATTGTTTACAACATAGACCTATCGTTTCACAGACTCACGTTCATTTATCAAAAAATGTATTGATAAATGAACGTGTGTCTGTGAAACGATAGGTCTATGTTGTAAACAATGGTGCGAAGCTATTTCAAAATAGTTATAATTGTTTACCTTCTAGTAAATGAGGCAGCATCGACTATTCATGTCATGCATGAGTAGATTTTAGGTCTACATTTTTAAATAATAATGCCAATTTTTAAAAAATATTATTGTAATAATAATAGTCCAAAATAGGCCTATTTGAAGAAAGATTTAATGAAAAGCATCACATGGGGGTCTACTAGTTACCTTTTAATAATATGCAAATAAATTGACCATTAGGCCCCCTAATACACAATGATAGAACATGCTGACCTCGAATAACAAACACTATTGATACTAACATAAAACATATATTAAAACGTTATCCATTTCACAGCTAGACAATGTGCAGTTCCGTATAATTAATTAGATAGTGAATGTATAGTCAGATTCACATTAAATTTTTCAACCAGGGTGGATTCCTCAGTCAATTCTAAACCAATTTTCATGAAATTTTACACACACTATTTTCCATTCATGTCACAACTACCTTAAGTTTTGATAAGTATTTCAGAAGTTAAACCATTTGACATGCAATGAAATTCTGAGACAAAGCTAATGGGTTTATAGAGGGCGACATTTTCATTTATTTACTACATGTAATAAATAGAATCACTTTTGAACAATACACTATTTTTCAATAAAAATTCCAGGGTGGTCGCCCCAGCAATCGAAAATAGTGCTTATTAAATGTTATGACAATTGGTTGAGCATTGACTGTGAAATCGAAAATCATTCACAACGGTTGATGTGAATCCGACTATAGTGCCTCTACGTACGGAGCCCATAAAGGGACATTAAATGTGGTGATTTTTTTTATTTCGTTTGTACGAAATAATATTTCGTTTGTACGAAATATTATTTCGTTTGTACAAAATATTATTTCGTTTGTACGAAATATTATTTCGTTTGTACGAAATATTATTTCGTTTGTACGAAATGATTTCGTTTGTACGAAATATTATTTCGTTTGTACGAAATACCATTTCGTTTGTACGAAATGATTTCGTTTGTACGAAATATTATTTCGTTTGTACGAAATGATTTCGTTTGCACGAAATATTATTTCGTTTGTACGAAATATTATTTCGTTTGTACGAAATATTATTTCGTTTGTACGAAATATTATTTCGTTTGTACGAAATAATATTTCGTTTGTACGAAATATTATTTCGTTTGTACGAAATATTATTTCGTTTGTACAAAATAATATTTTGTTTGTACTTAATATTACGAAATATTATTTCGTTTGTACGAAATATTATTTCGTTTGTACGAAATATTATTTCGTTTGTACGAAATATTATTTCGTTTGTACGAAATAATATTTCGTTTGTACGAAATATTATTTCGTTTGTACGAAATAATATTTCGTTTGTACGAAATATTATTTCGTTTGTACGAAATATTATTTCGTTTGTACGAAATAATATTTTGTTTGTACTTAATATTACAAAATATTATTTCGTTTGTACGAAATATTATTTCGTTTGTACGAAATATTATTTCGTTTGTAAACGAAATAATATTTCGTTTGTACGAAATATTATTTCGTTTGTACGAAATATTATTTCGTTTGTACGAAATATTATTTCGTTTGTACGAAATATTATTTCGTTTGCACGAAATATTATTTCGTTTGCACGAAATAATATTTCGTTTGCACGAAATATTATTTCGTTTGTACGAAATATTATTTCGTTTGTACGAAATATTATTTCGTTTGTACGAAATATTATTTCGTTTGTACGAAATAATATTTCGTTTGTACGAAATATTATTTCGTTTGCACGAAATATTATTTCGTTTGTACGAAATAATATTTCGTTTGTACGAAATATTATTTCGTTTGTACGAAATATTATTTCGTTTGTACGAAATATTATTTCGTTTGTACGAAATATTATTTCGTTTGTACGAAATAATTTGTACGAAATGACCTGGGTCTGTCACTCACTGACAGGGTGTGGACCTGGATCTGACACTCACTAACAGGGCAGAGTGAGTGAATATTGCTTTACGTCGCTTTCTGCACAATCATGGCAATATCGCGACAGAAGGAAGCCCGAAGCCGGGACTATGCCCTACTCTTATTTCAAATGACTTCAAGGGTTCTTTATAGTGCACGGTACCATAGGCAGCACTGTACATTTCATTCCTTTGAACAGTTTGGAGCACTGTATATGCACAACCACGATGACAAATATCAGGCCCGACCGGGATTCGAACCTGGTACCTCCAGGTTACAAGCCCCAGTCGATGCGAATGAGCCATCGGGGCCGGCCACCAAGAAGGGAGGGACCTGTGTCTGACACTCACTGACATGACGGGGACCTGGGTCTGATATCCGCTGACAGGGCGGGGACCTGCGTTATGACATGGCGGGGACCTGGGTCTGACACTCATTGACATGGCGGGGCCTGGGTTCCCGCCCCGTCAGTGAGTGTCAGACCCAGGTCCCCGCCCTGTCAGTGAGTGTCACCCCCAGGTCCCCACCCTGTCAGTGAGTGTCAGACCCAGGTCCCCGCTCTGTCAGTGAGTGTCAGACCCAGGTCCCCGCTCTGTCAGTGAGTGTCAGACCCATCTTCCTCTGCAAGGCTGGCTATTCCTGAGGTCGTAGACCGACCTTGCTGAAACAGGGTTGAGTCCGCCTATTGGAGTGGGGACTTTCAAAAAATATTTTTTCTGTTTGACCCAAGTTTGACCTCTGGCATGAGTGTTGTTTCAATGTGGGGCCACTGTCTACGACACCGGCCCTACATTAAACAACACATGTCTGCTGGCCTAGTAGCTCGCCGGAAACGTCTCAGACACAGACCACCACATCTCACCGCAACGTGCATGAGGGTTGAATTAATGGTGAGCCAACGTCGCAGACAGCGGGCCAACATTAAAAAGACATTTTTTGAAAAACTCATGAATATTCAATATCTAAATCTCCCTCCCTACCCCAATAGGTGGATGGTATGGCTAATTCAGCAAGGCTTGGCCTGACGGCCTCGCTGTGTCAAGACTTGCTGCCAGGAGGATGGTCAGACCCAGGTCCCCGCTCTGTCAGTGAGTGTCAGACCCAGGTGGGCGGGGGCCCTAGGGTAGTGGTTAGCACCGCTGCCTTTCACGCCAGAGTTCGGGGTTCGGTTCCCGGTCTCGGCGGTTTGAAAGAAACAAAAATGTTTCTTCCCCATCCACGTGTGAAAGTAAAATATTATGGGGAGCCTCCGTGACCGAGAGGTAGCGTGCTCGACCTCAGACCGCCAGGGCTCGAATTTCGAATCCTGTGTCTGGAGGACAGTGTCATCTCAATCATCTCACCATCCTCAGAAGGTTCTCTTGGCCCAGTTTAGCCTATATGTGCACAAAGGTGGCCTAAAGCCCGATTCATTTCATTGTCAGACCCAGGTCCCCGCCCTGTTGGTGAGTGTCACACCAAAGCTCCACCGCCCCGTCAGTGAATGTCAGGCCCAAGTATCCGCCCTGTCAGTGAGTGTCAGTCCCAGGTCCCCGCCCTGTTAGTGAGTGTCAGACCCAGGTCTCCGCCATGTCAGGGCCAGGTCCACACCATGTCAGTGGGTGTCAGACCCAGGTCCCCACCCTGTAAGTGAGTGACATACCCAGGTCATTTCGTACAAACGAAATAATATTTCGTACAAACGAAATATTATTTCGTACAAACGAAATAATATTTCGTACAAACGAAATATTATTTCGTACAAACGAAATATTATTTCGTACAAACGAAATAATATTTCGTACAAACGAAATAATATTTCGTACAAACGAAATAATATTTCGTACAAACGAAATATTATTTCGTACAAACGAAATATTATTTCGTACAAACGAAATGATATTTCGTACAAACGAAATATTATTTCGTACAAACGAAATATTATTTCGTACAAACGAAATATTATTTCGTACAAACGAAATAATATTTCGTACAAACGAAATAATATTTCGTACAAACGAAATAATATTTCGTACAAACGAAATATTATTTCGTACAAACGAAATATTATTTCGTACAAACGAAATAATATTTCGTACAAACGAAATATTATTTCGTACAAACGAAATATTATTTCGTACAAACGAAATATTATTTCGTACAAACGAAATAATATTTCGCACAAACGAAATAATATTTCGCACAAACGAAATAATATTTCGTACAAACGAAATATTATTTCGTACAAACGAAATATTATTTCGTACAAACGAAATATTATTTCGTACAAACGAAATAATATTTCGTACAAACGAAATATTATTTCGTACAAACGAAATACTATTTCGTACAAACGAAATGTTATTTCGTACAAACGAAATAATATTTCGTACAAACGAAATAATATTTCGTACAAACGAAATGATTTCGTACAAACGAAATAATATTTCGTACAAACGAAATCATTTCGTACAAACGAAATAATATTTCGTACAAACGAAATAATATTTCGTACAAACGAAATATTATTTCGTACAAACGAAATAAAAAAAATCGCCACACTTAATGTCCCTTTATGGGCTCCGTATCTACGGCCTACGTCATTGACATCATTGTTTACCAGCGGTTACTGATAATCTTCGTCCATTTGCATGTCTTGCATGATTGTATGGAACGTACTACCGCTTTCTAAAGCTAGATAGGTTTTATGTTGCGATCCGTGTTGTAATTGAGGTCTGCACACACCAGCAAACACAAAACGTTTGTATAACATTTGCACAATGTTGGTCCAACGTCGAAGACGTTGGGCCGACGTTGTACAAATGTTATACAAATGTTTTGTATTTGCTGGGTAAGCTTCTACGTTATTTTGATCATTTTCAGACAATATTAGTGCTGCGAACAAGCAGCTCGAAATGCCCGGGCTAAATGATTCAGCCCTTACAACGCCGAAATATTTTTAAATAAACCCTGGAATCAAAAGGGTGTTGTCAATCTGAAGTCATCATAAATGTCTTAGTCAACTCTTTCCGTTTCATTTGAATGCCTATGTTATGAGTTTACGGCCATTATAATTGTTTTAATTCTTTCAGTGCGGAGACCACCTTTAGACGTCAGAATCAACCATCTGACGTCCGTAGATGTCAGATTCTGACGTCTAAGGACGTGCCTCTTTCAATGGGTTGAAGGAGAGCTTGCCTCAAAATAAAGTGACATTATTCTCAACTTGATATTAATTCGGTTATGATTTATGACCTGATAATAATATTAAATCATTAATCATCACCATTTTTTTTATCTTCGTCAAAGTATATGGGGATTTTTTTTCAAATAAGTATTTTAGATGATGCGTGATGGTTGCGACATGTCTGCTTATACAATATGAGGTAAACCGATTTTTAAAGTCATGGATCCCGTGACGGTCGCGACATGTGTGTTTTGTAAATTATATATGAGCTCAGCATCACAAAAACAGTAGCTACATACTTATCAAGTAATATTATTCTCTCGGTAAAATTTCAAATTTTAAACAGGTACATTACCTCTGTTAAACTTATATATTCATGTAATATGTTTGAATTCAATATTACATCAAGTCGATCTGCCGTAAAACGCGGACAGCTGAGCGGGAAGATGTCAAGATCAGGTCATTTTCATTTCCATGGATCTTAACCCCTTAACCGCCGGTGTCGCATATATTCGGGTTTTCATTTTTATTATTAGCACATTAAGTACCACCTTTTAAACATGTTAAAAATAAAATGTGACATCAATCAGCAATATTTGAAAACAGTTGACCTCCCTATTTTCAAATCTGAATAATTTTCACTCACTTGAAGTTGAGGATCGCGTCAGCGAGACACAACTTCAAGTGGGTGAAAATTCAGATTGAATAATTTGGCGGTTAAAGGGTTAAAATAGACTGCGATGCAAATTACACATACGAGTTGATGAGAGGGCTAACGACTGTAATGAATCCAGTTTTAAAATTCATAATTGTTTACTTGACCAAATAAAAAGTAACATGCTTGAAGAAAACAAATCTATAATTTTAATATTTTTACGAAGTCACCTAGGCCTATCTATACACGAAATTCAACAAAATATCCAACGGATGAATGGTATTTTTTCAGCACAATGACATGTGGCCCACCGTCTACGTCGTTGACCCAACATTGAACCAGAATACGGTAAAAGTGTCGTCTTTTCCGGGTGAACATATACTATAAATAGCAGATATTAACAGGGGAGGGGAGATAATAATTATCGCAATTTCATAAAACACCAAATCACGGTTACGTGGACATGGCAACTTTGAACACAGACATAATAGGGTGTATAATTTTGCTTTGCAAAGCCAGAAGACAGCTGGTAGCTGCTTACTTGAACGGTAATCAGTTACTGGCTTTCGGCTTTGCAAGGCAAGTTGTCGTTGTCGATATGAGCCATTCACCGATCTAGAGCTCTCGGATATACTGGTCTAAATTTTACATTGTTTTTGCGCCTCTGAGCTCGGGACACTGTTGACTGTTCACTTTTGTCATTTCGACTGATCACATACCTAAAATCCACTGAGTATAAGTAAAATATTATCAGAATATTAATAAATATATGGACTGTTATAAAATTGAAGGTTGATTGATTGATTGATTGATTGATTGATTGATTGATTGATTGATTGATTTATTGATTGATTGATTGATTGATTGATTGATTGATTGATTGATTGATTGATTGATTGATTGATTGATTGATTGATTGATTGATTGATTGATTGATTGATTGATTGATTATTGATTAATCGATTGTGACTTACTTTGTTTTTAAAGTTTTGAAAGTGATTTACCATTATACTCTGCCGTGCAAAGCCAAAAGTCTGTATCTGCTTACTTTACAAGTAAGCAAATACTGCATTTTGGATTTGCAGAGCAGCTTGGGTGATAATTTTATGATGATGCTGTCCTGAGACATATGCAAGGAAATAACATACAAAACTTCATGGTAGATTATGATGTTCTGTGGTACACCCATAAAAACACACTTGAAATCCGTTGGCCAGCATGACCAACGAATTAACGAATCAAATTTATTCATGCTATTATTCATGTTGCGTAAAATATAGACGTGTGGTCCTATATATTACGATATAGCTTTAGAATAATACATTTTTGAAATATTACTTCAATATAATTATAACTGACCAACGAATTAACGAATCGTATTCATGCATGCTATTATCCGTGTAGGCGTGTAGTCCTTAATATTAAAATATAGCCTTAGCATGATATATTTAAAAATATTACTTCAATATAATTATATAAAAAATACGTTTGCAGTTACAGCTTAAACGTGTTCGTCTCCACCATTGATTCACCCTTACACCGCCGGTCCCAAGTGCAATACAATTATCAGTGTTAAAAAGTGTAGTCCACTGTGTACGAACAGAGGGATACGGCCGAAGTGAATCGGCAGCACTCGGAGTGTGTGTGTATTATACACACACACTCCGAGTGCTGCCGATTCACTTCGGCCGCGAGACGGTACCCAGTGGATACGTCTGTACCCAGAAATCACCACGCTGGTACAACTAAAACCAGAAACATACATAGAGTGGTCTATAGCTTTAAACTGTCAAACGTGCAGGTCTTACACCACCGGATTGACCATTATCTCAATTTCCAGCTGCAAATTCAAAGAAAAAGACTACAAATGTTAAGGGGCGTTCAGATGATGCATGAGGCTAAATTTTTTTTTTTTTTTAATGTTTGTTCAGCAGATATCGACAAAACAGTTTGCTTCCACACCATCAAATTTTTTTAAAAGTTGATAGAAAAAAAGTTCAGCGACCAAGATGTTAATTTTGACTGTCGAACACTCTAAAATTTCCCCGTGTATCAACACATTATCATTCTTTTTTGCAATTATTATGGTGCGTATATTGGGAAAAATGTTTTGTTTCACTTTGCTAATCTTAAAGAAAAAGTTTGTTCATTCGGGTGAAAAAAAAGTTCAAGTTCGGAACAAAAAAAAAGATTGCCACGGGTAGAAAACTCATAACCCACCCACATGTATCATCTAGCCGCCCCTAAGCACTTCATACGCTAGCTTTGCCATTAAAGACATTCCCAGATTCGAATGCAAGAACATGACTAGTGTTAACGTAGTAGCCTAGGGGCCGTACTGTATTGTAAAGAAATACTCTCCAATATTGTGTCAGGTACGCTTTACCTGCACACGGTAAACGTTGCCCGAATGTGTCCGCTGCATCGGCTCTAAAATAGATCGAGAATGAATGACTGCTCTCGGCTGGGCGATCGAACACTGAGCATGCATGCGCCATCAATTTGGCGTGCGGCAGTTCAGCAAACGTGTGCATGCTATTTATAGATGCACCTCTCGGGGCGATTGATTGCGACGTATCGCTGTATGGGAGGACGATATATGAACGATAATAGGGTGGGGCGTGATTCAGGCGGCCCAGGTAGTAGGCCTAGTACGGCACAACACCAGACATTCACCAGTGTTCACCCAGGGTTGGTTGAACACCGGCCCACTGTCGCAGATGCTTGCTGGGAGCCTGGGGCGATAAACCATCCCTTGGTCAATTGTCTGATGCTAGCTGGGAATGCCAGGGGCTCGTTTCACTAAGAAAATCTTATCTTAACTTTCTAATGATAAATGACCTAAACTAGGTCAAAGTTAAGATAAGATTTTCTTAGTGAAACGAGCCCCTGATCTTCAACCATCAAAATGCTAAGCCTTTTTCAACAATTTCGTTACGTGATCACACCGGGTGATTTAGCATGTCTAAAGTTTGGGCATTGCCACACTGGTTTGTCATTAGACTTGTAAGACAGATAAAATAAAGATAAAATAACTAAAACATTGTGACAATAGTCGTTGAACTTTTTGCCAAGATAGGACAAAATACTTCTGCTAGAAGCACGTGCATGTAGCCGTTCTGGCGGTAAAAATTGTCATATATATAGGCCTAATGTGAATATTTTTGACTTCCTACATTTTTTGTTGTAGAACTATTTACTTCGATATGTTATCCATGCAATATAATAGTAGATGAGAGACTATGACATTTTTGGTGGTTTCCACGTATAATTCACGATATAATAATACTCAAGTAATATTTTCTTGATTTAATATTGCATCTGAAGCTGTGCCATAAACCTGAAGATTCAGATGAGTTGTTAAACAAAGTATACACCTATCACTTTATGCAACATAAATAATGTTCTGAATAAATTCGTGCCAAATAGACCTATAGTAGCCTACTCTACTCCGTGGGTTTGTAGGCTAACCAACATTCTAACCTATCAGAGTGATTCATTTAGAGGAAGAATGTATTCGATATTTTGTTCGTGTGAATCAACTTATTTCAGATAAAATCACACTTCCCAGCAAACATTAATTAATTATAAAAAATGGATGAAAGCAAAATGCTAACTTTTATACAACGTTTAAGGGGTTAAAGGGTTTAAAGGTCACCTTCCCTCAGGAAAAGCGCCACCTGGAGAATAGCTATGAAACAGACCTATCTCTGTTTGAGATTGGTTGCGATGGTTTCTATCGCTAAAAAAATAAAACAATTCCGTAAAAAAATATGATTAACAATAATGTATTTATTAAAAATTGAATTAATTGTGTAAAATATTTGTCAATAGCTAATAATAAAAATGTGTCATAGCAGAACAATGGTTTTAATATGAGATTGATATTATTATCATCTGGCCAGTAAAATGTCGGTATTAGACCTACCCGGTATACAGTATAAGTTTCTATTATTCCAAGAAGAACGACAAGAGCTAATTTTGTGACTTTTGTGGAGTCAGGCCGCAATAATCAGTCCAGCAAAAGTAAACACTGCGGAGCCAAGGCAAATTGCAGTAACGGTCTACTTTTCAAGTAAGAAGTTGCCTTTGCACGGCTACAGACATTCAGAACCCTAATCTGCACTAAGTGCAAGAGTTCCTAGAAAATACCGAACATTAGATTGGATAGGTGTCATTTCATCGTTTGTAGGACAAAACCGGGACTGGAATTTAGCCAACGTTGATGCAATGTCCGCTGTTAGGTTGCACTTGCCTGACCGTCAGGGCGGGAGGCCTGGTGCAGTGCATGATTAAAGCTGCCTGCTTGGAAAATCGGAAATGGCGAGTTTGAACCCCACTCTGACCTTCAAGTTTAAAAAAAAAACATGTTTCTTCCCCGCTCACTCGTAAAGATAATATATCGCGGGGAGCCTCCGTGACTGAGAGGTAGCGTGCTCGGCCTCAGACCGCCGGGGCTCGAATTTCGATCCTGTGTCTGGAGGGCAGTGTCATCTCATTCATCTCACAATCCTGAAGAGGTTATCCTGGCCCACTTTAGTAATACAGGCAGAAATAAAAGAAAAATGGTACAAAAATGGCGGCCATTTTGAATTTTCAATTCACATCATAATATGCGCTGAAAAAATAGAAACAACTCCAGAGTTGAAAGTATAGGCTGCGAAAACAAACGTTAGAAAGCAAAATGTAACAAAAACTTCCACAACATTACGCAATACTTTAGACTGTAGCAATTATAAAATATTCATGACTTTTGATCAGTATATTTTATTTTTAAAAACTATTTTACAATGATAGGAACTTAAAACGTTGGGTTAAAAAAGTACATTTGTAGGGTTTTTATTTATTTTGTACAACTATCGTCTTTCAGAATATTTCGAATTTCATAGCATTGGTTCGAGCAAACCATTTCTGACAGTTTTGTCCACAAAAAGTGTCTTTTTGTCCCCCTACTTAATATTGCATTATTTCATTAAAACAACAAATACCAAATGCAAATGATTTTGCGCAGGTGGGTCACATAGTTATCAGAAATTAAGGAGCAAAGCTGCAAGGTTGAAATGTCCTCGTATTGAACTATATTCTCATTTTAAAGGCCTCGTCAACTTTCGTGAGAATACGCGCCTCCTGGTGAACATAAGCAGGTCTGTTTGTTGACGTCTCCCGCGCGGTGCTTCTTGGGTATGCACATCACCTGATATTGTAGCATAGTGTACCAGTACCTAAATTATTTGGCACAAGCTCAGTGATAATAATACATAATAGTGAGATAAATAAGATGACACTGCCCTCCAGACACCACTTTATGCAGCTGAGCTCCCCATTCTCCCGTAACAATAGTATGGCTCGACCCCTCAACCCCGGTTTTATATTTTTTATTACCACATTATATATCAGCTTTTAAACATGTTAAATATAAAACCTGAAGTGAAAATTACAATAAAATAACTTGGTGGGTTGAAGGTTTCAATCTATAGTGGACAAAAATGAAATGAATGTTCCCATGCAGCATTAATAATTTACCAATCGGTGTATATACGATGGTCAGATTATGCTCTTGCATAATGTATGAATTGGTTCCGGCGATCAAGAGGATCTTGGTCCAGGTCCGTTCAATTTAGGACTTATATTAAATTTTTGTAAATGGGTAAAAACATGATATGAATATGTGTTTTTTATACTGTGGCAGACACACTGATACTAAGTTATGCCTTTTCTAAATACATGCTTTTAAATATTAAAATCTCCGTAATTAAATTCGAAGTGTGAGAAGTGTAATATGAAATAACCATTATTGGAATTAAATACTCTTTATTGTGCTGCTCCACAACTTGGCACAAGATGCTGGGGAAAATAATAATTGTTGGCGAACTTTTGACGAATTGTCCTTAAAATGTCGTGATTGGGCCTACCCACTAGAGTAGGACTATAAGCAACTCAAATTCCAGGAAGAACCAGAGCTAATTTGTGGACCTTGACAGGGTATGGTATCCGGCATAACCAGGCTGACTATCACTTTGCAGAAGACCAGGTCACAGTGACCGCCATTTTATTTAAACAGCAAGGTGTGCAAAAACGAAACTTGTGCGCCTACCGAAAAACTCAGATGCCATTAAAATGAGATAAATATTCAAAGTGCCTATTAAAACTATGATATATAGGCCATCTTCAGCTGGCGAAATTTAGTTATCGTATTATTAGAACTATCCCATTTAAAAAGGAGGTATCTGTGTCAGAGCCTTGCGATGTCATGAGGGCAGGGGTAAGGCTGTAGCTGACATAATGAATTAGCCTATAGATAGTAAACATTGCAAAAGGCAAACTGTAGTAAATGCCTAGTTTTCGAGTAAGCAGTTACTGCAGTTTTCTTTTGCACGGCGGCAGACATGCACAAACCCTAATACTGCGCTGAATGCGAGGGGTTCCTAGAAACTACTGACTCAGACTCAGAGTCTGAACATTGGCTGAGGTTTGGATCGATGCTATTTAAACGCTTGTGAGACGGGGCTGGAATTGAGCCAGCGCCGAGGCAATGCCCCGTGCTAGTTTGCATTTTTTAACCTCAATCTGGCCTCATATGCATAATTTATTGCTGTTTACGTGAAACTCCCCACCGTACAGTGCACTGTTGAGAATTGTCGTATCTAAATTTGGATTGTCGAGTGCGAGTTGATTTGCTTATAAATGATAGTTTTCTCTTCAATAACTGCACAGCTATTCCAGGAGAAAGCAGGAAAACTGGCAGTGGTGGGTAGGTGTAGGGTTTTGAGAAGTAAGCAAAAGTGAAAGTTTACCACCCCTACCCATGGTTGAGTAAAACATAGCCGAGTAAACAACGTCTCTGGGCGAGCGCAGCGAGCCACAGAGCCGTGAATCTAGTATCAAAGTGGCTTTGATACCAACTTTAAATTGCTCTTCTGGACTTAATCTGATGAGCCATGGCCAATCTAACATCATCTTGCTTATAATAAATATATTTCCTTACATATCTGTGATTCTTGAGCTGATATGTGACATATTGGACCTGCATTTAGGTAAAATACAAATACAATTCACGGTGATATAGTTTGCATCAACCTTCGCCAGTGCGACATGAGCGATATCTATGTGAGGAGAATTCGTCCGCTGAACACGCATGCTCAGACCGCCTTAAACTTGTTGATCAACACAAAAACACGTGCGTGAAGCACAAGAAAAACGGCAGATACCACGTGCGATGACGTCATCTACCACGTGCGATGACGTCATCTCACAAAATCTCGCGTTTCCACCCCACTCCACCCGAGATCACTTGGTAGCCTCAAGTGTAGTTTCGGATAAATAACATGAATATAAACTTACTTTCCTTTTCTAACAATAAAAAATCTTCACATATATGCGTCAAATATGGTAGTGAAGACGTGTACACTGCAGGTAAGTCAGTGAATTGCGATTTAACCCCGAACTGGGAACAGTTTATTTCTGTGGCAGGAGAGCGGCTGTACACAATTCAGCGCTAAGCAAAACACAGAGGAAACCTTATACAGTATAGAGTGACGCTGATGTTTTTCCAAGAAAATGGGCAACAAAGCCAAATACTTCTCCCCGCTGCCCCTTCTAGCCAACACCGGTCATTGAGCCAATGTTGGTTTATGTTGGTCCACCGTCTGCGACGCTGGCCCAACATTAAACCAGCGTTGGTTTGAGTTCTCGTGTTCCTGCATGGGTGAACGTCACTACCTGTGATCACTGCTGAGAGACAGAGAGTAAAGGCAAACGGCAGTAACTGTTCACTTGACAAGTAAGCAGCTACTGCTGTTTGCTTTTGCAGGCCATAAAAGTAAAACCAACAAACACGACACATCTACCCAAAGTTGGCCCACCGTCTACGACGTTGACCCAACATTGGGCAGATGTGTCGTGTTTGCTGGGTAATTATGGCGGTCCAATAGGAGCTGCTCTATATTGGGCCAAGGCCATATCTGAAAACTTTTTCCAGAGCAGGTCTTCCTGACCTGATTTTATTCCACAGAAAACATAACTAGGTTGAAGAATATATTTGTCGACACCATGTACTCAATGATAAAGGCATTTTCAGGTCACGTGCAGTTAAAGTAGGCCTACCTACCCAGCAAACACAGAACATTTGTATAACATTTATACAATGTTGGACCGACGTTGTATAAATGTTATACAAATGTGTTTGCTGGGCATCATAAACCTTAATGCAATAATTATTTTGATGACGTGACGTTTGCCACGTGGGCATCGCACCATGTGACCCGATCTGGCAAATTGAGTCGTGAGTCGCACTTTGAAAAACGATGCCAAAATGACCTTGATTTGACATATTTTAAATTTTCACATAAGGCTTTATTTTCATCTGATTATATTTGAATCTTACAATCGTGTGACATAAATAGATGTACATCCCAGCAAACACAAAACAGTTTACATTTATCCAACGTCGGCCCTACGTCTTCGAGTTGTGTATACCAACGATAATGACATAGGGGGAGAGACGGACAAAGGGGGCCACTGGGCAAAGGGGGGCATAAATGATATTTGAATTATCACGTGTTGTATGAAATATTAATGACGTCATAGTTATGAATTGTGAATATGTGTAAACAAAAAACATAAATAGACATCTCTTGCACATCGTAGATAAAAATTATAGGCGACGGGGGGTTTATGGCAACAATCTTATGAATATAAGCTTATATATTTGTATAAATCTCTTTTGTGTGATTTTTTCTGGTTTTTTTTTGTTTTGTGTGGTAAATTATATTGCCTTTGTTTTCTAGTCATTACCTCAGTCACGAGATTACTTTGGGGAAAGATAATACATTTAGTTTTCCACCTCTACCCCTTGGGCAGAGGGGGCCAGGGCAAAGGGGGCCAGGCTATTTTAATATAAAAACCATACAGCATGGGCCCCTTTGCCCGCTAACTTTCAATGGATACATGTTTCACAAACTAATCCCAGTGAACGAAAGTATTTAATATATTACGTAGTATTGTGTCCAACAAAGCATGTCACCATATACATCAAATGAAAGGTTTTTTCATTTCTGTTAAGTGTTTTATTAAGCTCTCTTCAGTGTACACACTTGTGTATCAAAATAAAAAAGTACCCAAATCGAGGGTGGTCCCTTTTGCCCAATACGATGGCCCCCTTTGCCCAAGCTATTGGCACTTTGAGAGCAAATCCATTTGGCTTATAATTAAAATAAGGTATCCTTGTAACACTAAGTGTGTCTGCAATACGTATCTACAGTGCATGTAGCCTACATAGAACAGTCATTGGTTTAAAAAAAGTTCGAATATTCTCCTTAAATACCATAGAAACGTTAAGTGGCCCCCTTTGCCCGCCCTTCCCCTACCACTTAAAAAAATTGTGTACATTCGGGATCTGTTAATATTTCCAATATTTAAATCTGCGATTTACGACTCATTTTGCCAGATCGGGTCACTAATGAGCTTCCTATGGCAAGGCTAGGCTTTGCGAATTCGCCTTTTCTGAATACACACTTTTGAATATAACAAATTTCGTCTCTTTATTTAAATTTGAAGTGTGAGAAGTGTAATATTAAAACGCTACTGTTCTTTAAAAAAAGAGCAAGTTTGCATAGAGACAATTTACGCTACTAGTCCAGGCAATTATTGTACTTGACCTAGAACTACGAAAGGGCAGCCGATTTTTTTTCAAGTTCCTCTGTAAGGTCTCTGGTAACAACAACAAAAAGTATTAAGCTCCACTCGTAGCGGGTGGGGGGGGGGGGATATTTTTGAGAATCGCTTTTTTTGGTGTCTGTGGAGATGTTCAGTGTGATAAAAGTGTCTAACTCAGTACATACTTGGTCGATTTGTATGACTTTTGTGTCATTTCATACAGGTCGTGATATGATAATGTCAATGTCAACGTCAAACAGAATTAACACCTTTTATATTTTTGTATTTATTTTTCTACCATGCAAAACTTTACAGATATGGTCAAATCATGGCCACTCTCTAGATGGGTGTGCAATTGGAAAAACAAATTATGACGCAATCCACAACTTCAAGTGAGTGAAAATTAAAATAAAATCACCGATTTTTTGATGATTTTAGACCTGGGCATGTCCCTTTAAAAAATAGATATTAAAGTCCTCAAATATGAGGCTGTATAAAAATTTCCATATGTCAATTGAGGAAGAGATAATATAGACCTAATTGCGGGCATTGCCCAATTGTACTTATTGTCAGTGGCGGCCATTATGGATTTATGGTAATTAGATTATTAATAAATTACTTTTTCAATAGCCACCCATGTAGATTTATAAAGAGGACAAACGATATTTTATTATTTTAGTAACGTTTGTCCCGTAGAAAAAGAAAGCTAAAACGGATAAGAAGCATACATTTTGTGTTTGACCCTGATTCAGGCCTATAAATTGAATTTGAATTTGAAAGATCATATAAATATTTTTATTCGATTTACCTGATAAAACTCTATATAAATAGACCATAAGTTCATTTAAATTGATAAATTACGTACAAATGTGGATGCTTCTCTGATATTGAAATATTGCCGATGCCAAAAAAAGGCGTGGCTCAAAAATACCCCCCCCCCCCTCAACGAGTTGAGCTTAAGATTTTTTTCTTGGTGATACTAGACCTTATATTACAATATGGTGAACAAATATGTCTGCCCTCGCGTAGTTCCAGGTTAGGCCATATTTTGACAAAAATGTCCTGGACTATACTGTCATCCATTCATCCAGGCAGACCCTTTGTTCAATTTGGGCCAACAATGACCAGGGCAAAGAAGGGGATAATACGAACACCTTAACTTTAACAGCTTATTAGACCTGTAATCAGGCCGAAGGGGAAAAAAATATGCCCATGCTGAATTTTTCAAGATGCTTTCCAAATACTATTAGAAACAACATACTAAAACTCCCCATGATTCCCGCTGGGGCCTTTTCCGTTAATCAAGATGGCGTCCAAGATGGCCGCCAAAATATTGAAACCACTATATCTCGGCTTGTAATCAACATAGCGTCATGATTTAAATGTCTACATGTGCATTTATTGAAATAACGATTCCATTGAAACATGTTCTGAGTCACTAAATAGTCACGCCTATAATTTATTTGCAATTTAGGTTATATTGATAAGCGAAAAAGCAAGTTTTGATATGTATGACATTTTAAATACTATTTCAATCATTAGCATATCAGAAATTGAAAATAAATGATATATGTAACTATTTCGTGACTCAAAGCCTGTTTCATTATAATCATTTTGTAAAAAAGAGCATTTTGATATAAACAACATAAAGTTATGATGCTTACAAGCGGATATATTAGGTGGTCGATTTATGCAAACATCCACTCGAACACCCCGGAAAAGTATACTAAAGATGTTTCCCAGAGGTTTCGTCACCAATGACAACCAATGTCATGTATTTATTGGCGAAAGGGCATCACAGAGGCATTAAAGGGCGATTGAGAAGCATAGAGCGAGATAGGGAGACGTTAGAGGGCAAGAAGTTAAAGAAGACGAGACAGTGCTAGAGCGCGACAACGAGGCATTCAATAATAGGCGACGGAAAGGTGTAAAAATGGTAATGCTATGGCCTGAAATGCGATGGAGGGGAAACAAAAGATGATGAGTAAGTGTTGAAAGGTGACGGAGAGGCGTTCAATGGTGATTGGAATGTGATGATATGCGGTTGGCGGGAGTTATGGAGCATCTGGTGGCGTTAAAGGGTAACAGAAAAACGATGGGGATGCGTTGAAGAACACTTTATTCAGTCAAAAATAGCTAAATAACCTTAAGCCCATAAATATGACAAATTAAATGAATGGGGTTTTAGGCCACCTTTGTGCACATACAGGCTAAACTGGGCCAGGAAAACCTCCTGAGGATGGTGAGATGAATGAGATAACACTGTCCTCTAGACACAGGATTCGAAATATAACATTTAACTATCAAAATTGTACAGTTACAAGAAATGCAGTTAAAACCTCATCAAAGATTATCAATGGATTACACTTGTTTCTATTTTTATTTGTGTAAATGAGATTTGGATCAAATTACTCAAATTGAAATAAGGTATTACATTGTGTTATTTTAATTTGTTAGGATCATATTTTCACTCATTTGACCTTAAAATTGACATTTCGACTTTGAAGATGGAGTTGAATCGATCACTAAAATAATACCACAAATGGATCTTCCAGTAAGTTAGATTAGGTCGGTTACCTCTTTTTACACAAAAAATAGGTATTACACTTGCTTTTACTTGACTTTAAAATTGACGTTTTGACATTAAAGACTTTTAATCTTCATTTTGTTGTATACATTTGGACCTTGGAATTTACTTTTTGATCTTGAAGAAGTCCTTGTATCACCAAAATAACAACATAAGTGGATTATCCAGTAAAAATTACCTCAAAACGAGGTATTACATATGATGTTTTTTTAATTTTGTATTTGTTTATAATATTATTTTCAGGAATTTGACCTTAAAATTAACCCTTTCACCTAAAAGGACACCTTGAATCACAAACATGATATCATAAAAGGTTTTAACAGTCAAAATCCCATGCAAATGAGGTATTACACAATTTCTTAACTGTATTTGGTAAAAATCATATTTTCGATTATTTGCCCTTTAGATTGACCTTTTGACTTTGAAGATGACCTTGAATCATGAAAATGATATAAGAAATGGATTTTCCAATCAAAATTAGACGAAAAAGAGGTATTACACTCGTTCCTACCTTTATTTGACGAAAAATAATATTTTACGTGGGCCATGATCGTTGCTTATGCCGACATCCCCCCTCCCCCCATACCCACCTAGCCCCACCGCCATTTTAAGACTTCTGACACTGCCTAAAAGTTATTGTTTCCAATAAGTTCCACAACTCTTAAAAACATGGAATAAAAACAAGAATTATTGTTTATTGAAATTTTTGGCAATTTAGGGTACGGTATTACCGATTTTCACGGCCGATGGCGGCCATCTTGGAGTTTTCATCCATTTTTAGGGGTCAAATTTTGATTGACTGTCATTCACTATATGTCTAGTAGGACAGAAAACCGCTATAAACCTTTCGTCAAAGTTTTTGGGGGTGAGGTGGTATATAGGCCCGTCTATATAGTTGTGTTAACATTTTGGCGGCCATCTTGGACGCCATCTTGAATATTGGAAAAGGCTCCAGCGGGAATCACGGGGAATTTTAGTATGTTATTTCTAATGGTATTTGGAAGGTTTCCTGAAAAATTCAGCTTGGGCATATTTTTTTCCCTTTCAAAACCTAATACTATTCGCCTATTAGATTTGTCGGATAAATCATGCAATAAACCCGAATGTTTATGCATAATATGAATTTATGTATTTATGTGGAACTTGTTAGGCTCTAATATCATTTTTTTTATAAATCTTTATGTTTATACAATTAGGCCTACGTCAAAAACATAACATGCTCACATAACCCGCTTATCTGGGAAATATGAACATGTCTGGTGTGGCGACAATATATGCGTAATTATTCCCCTTGGCGCGGGGACCGACTGATTCTGACGTCTAAAGTCGCGCACCGAAAAAAAAAACATTATAATGTCTGAAGACTCATAACATAGGTATTCAAATAGTTAATCAATACAAACGGCTTTCAACTGTGAAAAATACATTGGAAGATTGTGGTTTTTTGGGTGTCTGGGATAACAAATTCATCCCAGGTAGCCTAAATTCACAACGAATAAAAGACTATTTTTTCAACATTGGACCTCAGAAATAAATTTCAGCGGCAAGCGTTTAAATTACAGGATGTTTACAACATCAATAAATATAAAAACATATTTGGTAAACTTGTCCTATCGCGAGAGATGTATCATTACTAAGTGTCTGTGTAGTAACCACAACCTGGCAATTGAATCAAGTTGCAGACGAGGTACCTCAGAATATGTGAGTTGAGTATAAAAGACAAATTTCACTATATTTTTACTTGTCCTCACTTCGATAACCTACGAAATAAATTAATAAAAACACGTCACAGATACTCACCTTCATCAGTAAAATTTGAAACGTTAATGACTAACATAGATAAATTGTACCAATTATGCAAGTTTATTGAAAAAAATATATTTTGTATTATTATAATACGATCATTTCGCACCTTCAACATGCTCTCCTGGTATTCTTACATGTCTGTATTATAATATGTGTATATTTAAATGCAGATATTATGAAATAAAACTATTGTCTATCGTCTATAAATGAAGCTGAAAGACTACAATATTTAAGACGATTTAAAATTGTCAAGAACCGTTGGTCTTTTTGGTTTATGTTAACATATTTCCGCGTTGTGAGGGTGAATTATTTAGCAGTAGAGTAATTTGAGCACCATAAAACGGACATTGTCTGTGCCAAAAGTGACTATCACCCCTTATATAGTATGAATAAGTTTGTAACAAATAAATCAAAGTTGCCACAAGATGGGGCACAAGTGTCTCCTTATATGGGGTGATTGGCTATCATGTGACCCTCTCAGAGAGTCACATGATAGCCAATCACTCCATATATGGGGTGATTGGCTATCATGTGACCCTCTGAGAGGGTCACATGATAGCCAATCACCCCATATAAGGACATAATTATTCATACCATATAAGGGGTGATAGATCACCTTTAAATAGATGGTTCAGACAGTTCTCACCCTCTGTAGACCTGTCATACAGATACTCTTTCTAGCATGGTGTCATGCGTGATACTTTTTCTAACAGAAATCAAACAAATCCCACTGACAATACATTAGTGAACTTCAGACGACCATAACTCGAAAACGGTGCGTATGATGCAAAAACGTAGTGCGATTTCGGCCCTCCGGGTATTTATTGAGTGAATATATTCTCAGACATATAGGTATAATATATTATCAGTCTATAGTCTATCTAGTTTTACTATCGGGAACATTGATTGGGATCATTGCACACCAGATGGCACCCCATTGCCTTTATTATTCAGAATTTCACAGATGGTGCTGATATTATCACGCATGGCCATGGTACCCTATCTTACTTTATATGTGACCTGCCACACTAAAAATGCATGCGAGGTCATATCTTCAGTATTTATTTTTTCGGTAGTTTTCCTTACTCTTTCATAAACTCAAATAAAAAGATAAAAAAAATGATTTAATGGGATTTTTTACATTTCAGGTTCTTGTAACAAATTTTTTGTAACATAATTTTTTACCCTTGAACCAATGAAATAAAGATTCAAATTTTCCACCACTTCAAGTTGTGTGTCGCTACCGCGATCCACTACTGCTGATATTGATGTTTATAGACACATTTCGTTGTCCAAGTCTTTTATTCTACCCCCGACCAATCGAAGAGTGGTTCAGCCTGTCACATGACGAGATCGGCCAATCACCACCGTCATTCAGTTGTTATTTAAATTAGGGGGTAGACCACCGCTACGAGATTTGGGCCCATTTCGTAGTAAAACCAGTGATTTGATCGGCTAATAAAAAGGTTTAACCCTTTCAATCCTGAATTTACCATAGTCATCATCATCCACTACAAGCCGCGAATTGCTGCCGCAATTCTCGACTTGTAGTTGATGAAGATGACTTGATGTGGTTTAAAAAATTAAAGAAAATTACCATGTATTGGTAAGCAAGTTTCATGGTAATTTTCGTTCTAAAATCCTCAGTTTTAGGAAAATTAGGTATGTTTTCAGACTTGATGTGGTTTAAAAATTAAAGAAAATTACCATGTATTGGTAAACAAGTTTCATGGAAATTTTCGTTCTAAAACCCTCAGTTTTAGGAAAATTAAGTATGTTTTCATGGATGTAAAATGATGCTTTAATGCTTCGTGGGGGCTTAAAGGGTTAAAGACGACTATAGTCTTGCTTAGCGATGTAGCGGTTAACAGCGCAGCACGGGGTAGGTATAGCGACAACATGTACGTGGTTTAACCCTTTAACCGCCGATGCCGCATATATTCGGGTTTTCATTTTTTATTAGCACATTAAGTACCTGCTTTTAAACGCGTTAAAGATAAAATGTGACATCAATCAGCAATATTTGAAAACAGTTGACCTCCATTTTGTCAAATCTGAATAATTTTCACTCACTTGAAGTTGTGGATCGCGTCAGCGAGACACAACTTTGTGGGTGAAAATTCAGATTGAATAATTTGGCGGTTAAAGGGTTAACCTTACAATGCTAAAATATTTTTGCATCAAAAGGGGTTTTTACCCCTCGGCCCGTTGGACCCGAAGGGGTAGGCCTATTGTCGTCCCTTTCGTGCGCCGTCTCCGCCGCCGTCGCAGCAGCGCCGGCGCCGCATGCACCCTTTTGGCTACTACACCAAAATGGTAGAACAAATTAAATTCATAATTCATGCAAAGATTCAACCCCTCTAGGCAAATACTTTTACTCAATGTCAAGGTCATATGTCAAAGTCAAAGATTCAAAAAAAAATTATTGTTAACGCAATAACTTGAACAATAATTTTTGGATCTCTCCATTTTTACGTGAAGTTACTCATGGGTAGGCGCTATACATGGAGATCACCTGATTGGATTCTCAGCTTTCCAACGATAATCAAAATGGCCGCCACCTGGCGACTATTTTTTTCGACCAAATTTTCGTTGTTTTTTCAGATTTTCTTGAAACATGGTTTATATAGGTTTTCAGGGTCTGCGAGTCTGTTAGCATTGTCCGTTTTTGTGTGAGACCGAAAACGAGGCTATGGCGGCCATCTCCATGAGAATGGAGATGACCTGATTAGATTTTCAAAATGACCGATAATCAAAATGACCGATAATCTAAATGGCCGTCATCTGGCGACAATTTTTTTTCGATTTTTTTTTTTTTCAGAATTCCCTTGAAACCTGGTATACATAGATACAGGTCTGTGAGTCTATTAGCATTGTCCGTTTTCATGTGAGACCGGAAATCTACTACGGTGGCCATTTTGATTTTATCAATTTTAATAAATCATTTTTGTTTTCATTTAAATGCCTTGATACGTAGGTTTTCAAGGTCTGCGAGTCTATTGGCATTGTCCGTTTTCATGTGCGATAAAACCGAGGATATAGCGGACATCTTGATTTTATCATTGATCTTCTATTATTGGCATAACGTATTGGAAGCAGTTGCGTCATATTTGTGGACATTTTGAGTCACTGCATCAGTCAAAGGGTGTTTGAGTGCCTGCACGGTATTTTTCAATGTTCAATCATTTTAAATGTCTCTGTTAGCTATTTCTGTTTCATTTGAATACTTATGTTAAGGGTACACGGCCATTCTAAATATTTTTACTCTTCCAGTGCAGAGATCTACAGTCTGGGTGAGATTACATTATCTATTTATCTCTGTTTCAGATTGGAACCACGCTGGCTATGATGTGTCGTTTATGGACGCTGTAAAGGTAGAAGATGAAATATTTTCTATCCTGTTTTAAGCATGAATGATAAAAGAAATGAAAAGAATGAAATATTTTCTATTCTATTTTAAGCATGAGCGAGTATTTATTATCTGGAAACTCACACTTCCACGTATAACATACACCAATAAAAATACCACAACTTACCCCACATGTAATAGCAAGTACATACATTATAGTCAGTCAGCCAGTACCCAAAAAATAACATTTTTTTTACAGAGCATGTTCTTTATACGTGACCGGACAATAATTCGCAAAATAGGATTATCATACATTAATGCAGCAGCCATGGGATCAGCCTTCATAAATTCCCCCCAAAACAGGTTGATGTTGATTTTTGTATGGGGCACATGTGTAGAAACAAGATCTTAATGATGTTCAGCTGACATCATTGAGTATTTTTAGTTATTCAAGATGGCGTCTAAGATGGCCGCCAGCATGTAGTCAGATCTGATAATATGCATAAACAGGTCAATTTTGGATGAATTTCCTGTTGTAATGCACCATTTGAACTGTTTTGGTAGTCAGTGAATCAATCTAGACCACCACAGAAAATAATTTTCAAATATATAACCCTTTTAGTCCAGGATGCCTTTTACTGAATTTCTCTAGAATATCAATTTGGACAAAATTCTTAGTTATAATAAATTATTCATTGCGAATGATAACGGATTTGCTTCAGTATAATAATTAAGGCAATATCACACTTTTTGATCAAATAATTTGTTTTTATTTATTTAAAATGACGTCCAAGATGGCCGCAAGCATTTAGTAAAATTTATGAAATTATGTAAATTGGCTAATTTTATGTCTGTAGTTTTATTCTGTTTTATTTTTCTCATTGCAACTTCTCTGTGATCTGAAACTCAATACGGATCAACCACAGACAATGCTGAACAATATTTAACGATTTTAACGGGACGTTCTCAGAAAACGTATGAGCTTTTATGTCCCTCGTAAAAACATGGGCCCTCAATAACAAAAGAATATATTCGAAATGCCGCCCCTCCTACCTAAATGTAGTTGTCGAACCACTTGATCGATAAACCTTTCACGGATTTAAATGTTGTTGTTTTTTAAATACACTAGTATCCTTGTAAAAAATAATAAATAATCAATGTTTTGCTCTGTCTATTGTGCTGAAGACAACTGGTAGACGGTAAGTAAAACCTGCTAACGTACTAGTCACACTTTCCTAAACTTGATCGAGCGTTGGTTTATGGGAGGATAAAAAATCATACATTTTGAAGACATTGCATGTGAAATATTATTGCTAGCACACAGTCCTCACTTTAGAGAGAGGGAGTGTGTATTTGTACTAACTGGTTCCTTTATTTTCATGCGTCTACTTAAATGAGTCGCATCACGTAATTTTTTTTAGAAAGTGAGGTAATGTAATATTGTGAAAAAGAACAATTGGGCTATATATGGTTCAAAAAAGCATTGATAATTTTTATTCAAACCCAAGTTATTGTTTTTTTTAAGCAGTTGAAAACTAATTGTTCAAAAATAAAAATAAAATTTTATAATTACCATTTACATCCCATTTTATATTTTTTATCATTTAAAATAACGTTCAAGAAATAAATATAAATACAATTAATTAAAGAATAAATTTAAAATGACGTTCATAACAATATGTCTTTTCCAGGTATAGTTAATTATATTATTAATTAATTGATTCATTAAAAAAATAAAAAACCATTGTTATAGTCTATGTTTTTAGTATTTCTGCAATTTGTAAAAAATGAGCTATGCAACTGATTACGCGCAGTTAGATCACATTAGGCATACTGGATCACAAACTTCGTTTAAAACATCTAGCTTGAACAAGTAGGCCGATATCAACCAATTGTTCGAAGGGTGTATTTGAATAATATATAATGACAGTGGCAGTTTAGCATGGCACCACCAGCTTGTAAGGTATCTCTTCAACAATGGCTGTGCAATTCTACAGGGTTCTGCACCAGGGGGGGGGGGGGTCTTTTCACCATCATTTTGTAATTTCCTTGTCTATTTTTCATTAGGATTGAATATGACCCCGACATGACATGACACAAGAGTCGAAATTCCTGATTTTTTATTTTGAACAACCATGTCAAAAATAAGAAATACGGGAATTTCGTCTCTTTATCTAGTCTAACTGGTAAATGCGCAGCACAAAAATTAAAAAAAACTTTTGCAGTTCTAGTCTATGGGCATGTTTACATCATATAGTCATATTAATAAGCCAAAATTAAATCACCGATTTTTTAATGATTTTAGCCTGAGCCAGTCCCTTTAATTTTAGACATGCATGTCCAAAATAAGAAATACTTTCTGCACACTTGCTACGTTGCCACAGCAACACAAAATTTAAAAGATATCCACAACTCCAGTCTATGGATATGTTAATATCTTATGGTCATATAAAGAAACCAAAAAAGAAATAGTGATTTTTTAATGATTTTTCCTGATTGCGTCGCTTTTAGTATTAACCCTTCAAGCCCTGAGCACGACTATAGTCGTTATTACTGCGCTTTATTGACCGATCCAAGCACAGTTATGTGGAACTAAATGTGCGTTTAAACATCACGATTTGCAAATGTTTTGCCTCAAACTAAACAAATAATGAGTAATTTCCGGTAGCGAGACAGAACTTTAAGTGGTTGAAAATTTAAATAAATTAACGGGAAAAGGGTTAACCACCCCCCTCCCTCCGAATTAAGGAAGGGTTGCTATTAGGTTTCCATTATGGACAACCAACCAATCGTTCAAATTGTGGTGTCCGTGTCAACTCCCAGCAAACACCATGCGTTGGCCCAATGTTGAGCATATGTTGGGCCAGCGTCGCAGACGATGGGCCAACATCATCCCAACATTGGGCCAACGCCTCGTGTTTGCTGGGAGCTTCCCCTTGAAAAACTTGTCAGCCCTTCCACCCGGCACCGGAAGCGCGGAGCGATTTATTTTCAAGCTCAAATATTGGAATCGTGCTGATGATGAAAAACACCCTCCCCCCACCTCCTGTCCTCCAAACTTGTCCGCATCGCCCACGCCGTACGACGAGGATGCTAAAGCGCAGAATCTGTCACCTCCTCTCCGCGAATCCAACCCCCCCCCCCCCCCCCTCAGTCACGCCCACGTGCGTCCGCTATTTTGCTGACGACAGCACTTTTCACAAGTCATGAGATTGCGGTTTTTCAGGTGGGTGCACGCACGCACGCCTGTCATTTTCACGCCGTGTTGCGAGCGCGTCCTCGTGCTAATCCTCCCCATCCACACGACTCCCTGCCCGAGACGTAGAGCCAGTGCTGCTTTATTGTCGGGCCAGCGTCGCAGACGCTGGACCGGCATTAAAGCGGCATTAGCTCATAGCATCGTGTTTGCCGCGCTGGTTGAACGCGCCGTCACCGTCCAGCATGAAGCGGTGCTGTGTCTTCCCCCTGGCTGCTGTAGATCTGCATGGTAATATTCACGATAATTAAATTTTCGCGAAATTCGAAAGCAGGACAAATGCGCGAATATAGGAATCTCGCAAAAAATATTATTATAAAAACATACTGTCATCGAGCTTGATAACTCGCGAATTCTAGACTTCACGAAAAGTCCCCAAATCACTAATTAGCGAAAATCTAAGCACGCGAAAATTATCCGATGTACAGTATTATGAACATGTGATGCGACACACCTGCCTGTCTGTCACGCCGGATCTAGTCCCTCACTCTGATTTTCAAGTTTCAAGAACAAAATGTCTCTTCTCCGCACTAGTGAAGATTTAGTATTGTGGGGAGTCTCCGTGACCGACAGGTAGCGTGCTCGTCCTCGGAGCGCCAGGGCTTGAATTTCGGATCCTGTGTCTGCATGGATCCAGCCAATGTCACCTGACTCATCTCACCCTACTCCAATTAGCTTTCGTACGAATGTATGCTGAAGTGACGAAGCCACTTGTATCCATACGATTCGAACAATAGCGAGTGCTCGACTTCAGAAACGCCAGGGCTCGGATTTCGAAACCTTTGTCTGTAGGGCAGCGTCGTCATATTCATCTCACAATCCTTAGGAGGTTTTGCTGGCCCAGTTTAGCCTATATGTGCACACATGTGGCCTAAAACCCCAGACATTTCATTTCATTTCATTTTGCATCCATATGGCGTGCACTGATGATTGGTCAGACCAAACCACATTCATTCATTCATTCATTCATTCATTCATTCATTCATTCATTCATTCATTCATTCATTCATTCATTCTTTCATTCATTCATTCATTCATTCATTCATTCATTTATTCGCTTCGCAACCTTAGTGCATTGGTGTTCCACGTAACATAAATCGCGTCAAATATTATCCTAACCCTGCGCGGGGAGCGTCTTTATACGTCAAAATCTGGCGTATAAAGACGCTCCCCGCACTTTAAGAGTAAACATATTTCTAATGACCGTAAATCCATAACATAGGTTTTCAAATGAAGCGGGAAAAGCATTTTTGATGATTTCAAATTGAAAAAAATATTTGGTGTCCATGATTTAGCCCTTTTAAGCCTGAATTGACCATTGTCATCTTCATCCACTACAAGCCGCGAATTGCTTTTAGTGGATGAAGATGTCTTGATGGGGGTGAAAAAGTAAAGAAAATTACCATGTATTGGTGAACCAGTTTCATAGAAATACTCGTTCTTACTCCCTTAGTTGTAGGAAAATTAGGTCAGCTTCCAGGGATGTAAAATGATGCTTTAATGCATTGTAAGGGCTTAACCCTTTGCCTTCCAGGCCGGAGTGCATGCCAGGATCCAGATATACTGGTGTAGGAGTTCTATTTTTCGTCATTTGAAGCTGGAATTGCTAACGCAATTTCCAGCTTCTAATGACGAAAAATACATAAATGTAGTATATATTTGACGAAAATTTGTGTCATTTTATGGTTACGTTCATTGACGAATGACGACGGAAATTTCCGTCATGTATGCTAGTGAAAAGGTTAAAGGGTTAAACAAGAAAAAGCGTTGCAAGGGTTTATACGGAGACTTATTATTATAACCCATCTAGCGGAACACGCTGTGAGCGTTCATTTGATCTATTGTTACATTCACCTTGTGATAGGAATCGAAGCAGTGTTCCTCATCTCAAGGTTAATGAAAATACAAAAAAACATGCATATGTTTCTTGTCTTTTAAAACAGTTGTTTTAAAATTTCAAATTATCTGATTTTATTTTAAATAAAAGATTTGTGTGAGTCTGTCTACAATATATTTTCAATAATCTATAAACATCTAAGAGTCAAGTTATTTATCGACAGTGTATGATTTGATTGTTTAAACTGTAACATTTGCTGTGCGCGCGTTTATGAACACGCGTAATAATATGAAATTTACACTACCCTGCAAAGCCAAAAGGCAGTAACTGCTTACTTTACAGGTAAGCAGTTACTGCCTTTTGGCTTTTGTGTGGACCTGGTGTAATAATAACAATCTTATCTAAAATACCCTTTTTTTCTAGTGAACCAAGATCGGTGGAAATAATGATATAAAAAACAAAAGATTCGGGTTCAGTGTTGGGTCAACGCTTATTCAACCTCTCGGACGATGGCAAAACTTCTCCAGTCGTCATTATAGACAAACTTATCGAGGTCGATTTGCTGGAGTAATTACGAGAATTAATGATGATAGCGAGGTAATTGCGTGGGTCATCATGCTATTAATAGTGCTGCAAAGCGTAATGGTATCTTTGTCGCTGGTAACAAAATGCTAATTGCTCGTACAATAATTGTGATATTTTAAGGGGAAAACTTACACAGACTGCAGAAAATGGGACGTGGGCGTGGGGGATGTTTTCACTAGCGCACCTGAGTCACCCGGTTTTTAAACCTATTTATATGTATTGTCCCAGGAGACACAAGACTTTGAATTGATGTTGGTTTAACATTGGTCCAACGTCGTCGATACAAGACGTTGAATCAATGTTGGTTTAGCGTTGGTCCACCGTCTACGACGTTGGATCAAGGTTAAACCAGCATCAATTCAACGTATTATGTCTGCTGGGGTGTGTTTGGCCGAGTTACTCCACCGCGAGGGTAAAAACTGGGACAAAATATATTCGAGGGCGATACACAAAGCAAATGTGAGCTCCAAAAACGAACTATTATTACATTAAAACATTATTTTCCGGGATGCATTAGGTTGTACTTCGCTGATATGTTATACATATTGTTATTAATGTACTGATTATATTTAGTTTTTTTAAATAGGATATTCAAGGAGTCCTTAGATATCTTATTTAAAAAAAGGACACAAAGATACAAGAAGGATATATACAAAACAGTGACTTTATTGTGTCTATTGTTTCATGATTTATGTCCAATTGCTATCGTTACCATCCTGACAAACAAATCAAATTAAAGACACGCTAAACAATTATTTTAAAGCTAAAATAATTCTACAAACTGCTGTTTCAAGTCGGTCAAGTGTTTAACTGCAAACAATAATATAAAATAAATATTTCGGTATTTCACATTTAAGAGCATTTAACATTTATTTTTTTATTGGATCACTTCTCTGAATTTATGTTTGAATACTTTTTGAATAGCCAAATTATGTATTGATACACTGACGTTCATTACAAATACATAGGTTTTTTTCTCACGATAAGTTTAATTCACATCACGTGTTTTCATGGGTACCCCATCATTGTGTCGATTTAGCAGAAAAATAATCGTGTCTTTAACATAAAATTTTACAATGGTCAACTTTGTATATAATACGATTTTATAGTAGACTATTCTTACATGACGTCTAATAACCTATACAATATAACTATATACTAATAGTCGTATTTGCTAGTATTAAAGCTAATATCGAAATAATAATCTATACAATTTCATAGTGATATTTGGATACTCTAAGGTCAGATGCTAAAAAGTGTGAAATTTAGCTATCTATCCCTTCTAACATGAACGAATGGTAAATTATTTTGTAATGTGTAATTTAGTATATTACGTTTTGGTTATCAGAATAATTTTATATTGTATTGTATACTATCTTTTTTGAAATGATTTCCTTTTAGTAAAATAACGAGTAAAAGAGTTTTTCATAACTCTCTGTAAAGTGATTCGGTATGTATATAGGCCTACATTGACATATTTTATATATAATATGTATAGTATGACATGAATATATAATTTTATTAACTAAGAAATACATTAAAAAATTAATAAAGACATACCACAACGCTGCATCGTAGAATATGTTTTTGGCGATGTTGATATTTACGAGGGCGCAGCATAGTAGTTGTTTGTGACAAACTATGCGTTACCACCATGCACATCTTGGCCCATATCCTCGTACAAATTACGATAGGTTTCGGATTGGTCACAATGACAATTGAATTCAAATTCAAAGCCTACGAAATGTGGTGACGTGTACGAAAATACGGGCTCTGGGGGAAATTCTGAATTCCTAAAAAAAATGGGGGGGGGGGGTCAATGTGATTTTGTTCAGCCCCCATCCTAATCATATTAAAGTATCAAACATTGATCTGTAACAGTTTTTGTGTCTTCTTGGTTGACAAACGGGGATTTGTGTGCCATCCTAGTAAGTTTTAACAGTCAAATACTGATGTTTGATCAATTTAATCGACATTTTTACAAATATTATTATATTTGAAGGGGGTCAGAATTCCACTGCCCCCCCCCCCCCCATGGATCAGCCACGGCACAACCATCGATATATATATATATATATCGCATTGATAATTCTTATATAACTTCAATAACCCTATAGGTCTATATTTATATAAATTTATATAAATACACCACAGTCAGGGTTATTAATGTCGTGCATCGTATATGGTGAATGGCGCACATTAGAAAGGTTACAATAAATAATTAATCCTTGGAGAAGACTTCCTGAGTGAAATGCAACCGGAAGTATAATCGCAATCTGATCTGCGGTTCTATAATTATAGCCCTATACTATTTCCGTACCACATCCAATTATAAACCTTAGTGGACAGCTCTATATTTTTAAACCGAATGGCGTGACTTCAACGGTGGTCAGACACCTATATTTGGATTTGCATCTCTATTTGAAGAAGGCCCAGGCATACGGTTTATATGGCGCATGCGTCATTATATGACTTCTTTTGATTGGAGTAGTATGGGGGACACTAGGCAGACATCATAATGGCGTTGGGACATTATTTTTATAAAAAAAAGTAAAATGTCCGCCTGGTGTGCCCCTTACTATTGGTTGGGCAATTTTTCACCACGTGACGTAAAATTGGACCATACTGCAATGAAAGGATAAAAGGCTGTAACTGCTCACTTAAATAGCAATAAGTTACTGCCTTTTGGCTGTGCACGGAAGTTAAACATCATGCAACTTTCAACAGTGATGAAGGAAGGTCATGTTCAACGTCAAATTCCTAAAGTTCAATTTTTAAATTTTATTACTGGGGATTAGGGGTTTTCAGGAAAGTAATATATCTTTTACATTACATTTCAATGTTGGAATTGTCATTGAAGAATAGGCTTAGTGTTCCAGAGAAAATAATATTTGAAATTTCAAAGTTTTATTTTTCCCATTGAGCAGGAAAGTATTTTAGAGAACATATTTTTCTTTACATTATTAGCAGGTTTAAGTCACTGTTATGTGCGTTCAATTAAAAGTTTTTCAAATGTTTGGTCTCAAATTAAAATTAAAAAAAAAAAAATCACCCAGTTGAAGTAATGGGCTGTTGTGGGTTGCAGTAGCGGGACACAATTTAAGGCGGGTGAATTTTTTAGCTCCCTAAGAGTTATTCGTCGGGATCAAAATAAGTTGGTCCACTGTCTACGATGCTGGCCCAGCATTGAACCAGTCTTGGGTGAACGTATCGTGTTTACCGGGCTGGGACATCAGCGTATGGTGCAGTTTGTGCCATAATCTGACGTCTAAAGACGGTCACCGCACTGAGTATTATAGAGTTGCAACAGCCGTAGACCCATAACATAGGTATTCAAATGAAGCGGACAGAGCTAACTAAGACATTTATGATGAATTTAATTTGAAGAAAACATGTTGGTGTCCACTGTTTATACAAACATATCTCAGCGCTGTAAGGGTTAACGCGCGGAAGCATCCCGGCAAACACAAAGCATTTGTTTAACATTTGTACAATGTTGGCCCAACGTCTTCGACGTTGGACCAACATTGTACAAATGTTTCACAAATGTTTTGTGTTTACTGGCATATAGAGTGGACGCGACCCAACACGAGAACGCACGATGCTGGCATTAGGATTGGACTAAACATCCGCATCGCCCACACTATTCATGTCTTTGACACTTTCATTGGCACACGACGAGACAGAACCTTCCGACAAAAACAACTGGCAAACTTAGGCCTATTTTTTGTGCGGAATTATTGCCACCCAAAGGATGATATCTGTGCACATATCACAGATATAACAACAACAATAGAATATGTTCGATAACCTATTTTAACCAATTAAAGTCCAAAATATTTATATATAAACCAATTTGAAATCATGATAAATGTCTTAGTTAACTCTTTCCGCTCCATTTGAATACCTATGTTATGGGTCCACGACCATTATAAATAATCTTCCTGTTCCAGTGTGGGGATCGACTGTAAACGTCAGAGCGTGACGTCTACAGTCTCAAGTCGTTCCCCGCGCTGAAAGGGTTAAGCAGCGATTAGGCAATCGACGGGTGCACCAGAATCCTGTTCACGCCGCATACCGATTCATGCCAGTGTGAAACTGGGGGATTCGCATTTACCGAACACGTCACTACTTTCCTATTTTTTTTGTGGTAAATATTAACACACTTTCCAGCATCGAAGCAATAAAAAAATTACAATTTTAAAAAGATAACAAAGTTGTATACAGTATCTTTATCTTTCTTTTATTTTAATCAGACCTTATTTATTTAAAAACATTAAATTAATTATTGCAAAAAATACGTTATTGCTACATATTATTTTTCAGTAATAATTCACTAACTATTTTTTTATCAGTTTTGACCATTTTTCCCGCTCAGTTTAAATTTCCACCCCCATTTCGTTCATAATAACAGTGATTGCTTGGTGAGCAGGTTAAATAACTGTTAATGGGGATGACATGAGTGTTTTAAAGGTGATCTATCACCCCTTATATGGTATGAATAATTATTTCCTTATATGGGGTGATCGGCTATCATGTGACCCTCTCAGAGGGTCACATGAGAGCCGATCACCCCATATAAGGAAACACTTGTGCCCCATCTTGTGGCAACTTTGATTTATTTGTCACAAATTTATTCGTACTATATAAGGGGTGATATATCACCTTTAATATCAAGATTTGCAAATGTTTGGTCACAAATTAAAATAAATGAGCAGTTTTCACCCACTTGAAGTAGTGACTCGCAGTAGCGAGACAACTTGATGTACCGGTGGTTGAAGATTCAAATAAGATAACTCAGAGGGAAAAGGGTTGATAGGAATAACTTTTCAAGGTCAAATGTGGCATATCATCAAGGTCAATTAATTCACTCTCGTTCACTTTTTAATTGATATGTAGTCTATACTCACCGTCAAATTAACCAGGATCGCATGATTTTCGGCAATTTCTCCGTCAATTCTGAACCGATTTTCTTGAAATTTTGCAAAGGCCATTTTCTATTCAAATCCTAACAGGGGTAAAAATTTCGCAAAATTAAATTTAATATTTCGAAAGTTGGACCATTTGACATGTAATAAAATTCTAGAATTAGTTTAATGGGTTTATAGAGGGACGTCGTAATTTCAATTTATTACATGTCATATGGTCTAACTTTTAAAATAAGATATATAATTTTACGAAATTTTCAGGGATATTAGTATTCTGTTGATTGTTACAAAATTTCATGAAAATCGGTTGACAATTGACCGATAAATCAGCGAAAAACATGCGATCCTGGTTGATCACGTTTAATGTGACTTTGGGTATACAAGTGCACTTTTAATAAAAAATTAACCCTTAAAGCGCTGAAATACTTTCGTATAAACCATGGAGACCAAATGTTTTTTTTCGATCTGAAATCATCATAAATGGCTTAATTAGCTTTTCCCGCTTCGTTTGAATACCTATGTTATGGGTCTACGGCCATTAGAAATATTTTTACTCTTACAGTGCGGGGTAGACTTTAGTCGTCAGAGTCTGACGTCTGTAGACGTCAGATTCTGACGACTAAAATCTATCCCCGCGCTGTAAGGGTTAAAGCGCTGAATTACTTTCAAACAAACTAAAGAAACCAAATATTTTTTTCAACTTGAAATCATCATTGCTGTCTTAGTTAGTTCTTTCTGCTTCATTTGAATACACATTTCAGGTTCTACAGTCATTAAAAATATTTTACTCTTTCAGATTCTGACGTCTAAAGTCGATCCCCCGCACTGTAAGGATCAATTGAACTATTTTAGCCACATACTGTGGACGTGGTAATATTCGCGAGGTTTTAATTTTCGCGAATTTTGCGAGGAGGACAAACTCGCGAATTTAGGAATCTCGCGAAAATTATTATGATAGTGCTACCTATCATCGAAATCGACAATTCGTGAATTCTAGAAATTGCAACAAGCCCCAAAATCACAAATTCACGAAAATGTAAACACGCGAAATTTACCAGATCTACAGTATACATTTGAACCTATTGAGCCACATTCCACTCTGAGCATCCTTTAACTCTTTAGCCGCCAAATTATTCAATTTGAATGTTCACCCACTTGAAGTTGTGTCTCGCTGACGCGATCCACAACTTCAAGTGAGTGAAAATTATTCAGATCTGACAAAATAGAGGTAAACAAATTTCAAATCTTGCTGATTAATGTCACTTTTCATCTTTAACAGGTTTAAAAGCTGATATGTAATGTGCTAATATAAAATGTAAAAAACGAAAATGGACGGCACCGGCGGTTAAAGGGTTAAGCATCATTGTATAATGACCCGAATTAAAAACGGCGTAACCCAACAGTTACACAGGATTGTCCCAGCTTTGCTCCCCTCGCCTGAGGCGGGGGCTGCTTACTGTATTTCACAAGGTCCGCTGCCTCCTGCACCACCGCCTGCAGCTATTTGTTATTTAAATATCAATAAATGAATCCCCACATATCACAGAAAGACACAATAATTTAACTAACCATCTTGTTAGATAAAATATGAGATTTTATACCATTATCTACCATGTACCAGGGTTCGATTCCCTGCCTGAGGAAACGTTACAACCGCGCTGGTGCAAAGTGAGCAGATACCTCAGTGGCTCCGCATGGTGAAAACATTCATTTTAAATAATCATGTTACTAGAGTAGGATTCGCCGTGGTGAATGATTTACACTGACTTCTCAGTCACTTCTCAACCAACTATCTTAAAACTCATCAACCACTATTTGCGATCGACTACCCTGAAAATCCAATTGAAAAAATATTGTAAAGTATAATTTAGTCTCTATAACATGTAAGCATAGAGGCATAAATGTCGCCTGCCTGTCTATATAAGCTTTCTCAGAGAATCTCACTACATGTCAAATGGTCTAACTTTGGAAATACATGGATCTATTCAAGTTTTAAGGGTAATCGTCGCATGACCCTTTAAATATCAAACGGTGTTACCTACATCAACTCCGCACCTTCCCCATTGCATAACCAAATACCAAGCAGGATGTTACGTCACCTTGCCGCCCCCTGTCTGTTTAACCTTAGTGCACCGCATGCAATTTTTAAATTAAAAAAAAATCGCTTCCGGTTTGGACAGGTGAAATACAATACAATTTATGCATTTGGGGAAAATAATGAGTCCGGTATTCAGAGTAGACAGGTTCCGTTTGGTTAGGGTTAATTAGTATTGTTTTTAGTGTAATTAATTCGGGACCAAATAATTATAGACAGGATTCCGGTTTGCGCAGGGTCCGGTATGTACAGGTTGTATACTGTACCGACTCCATTTTAAGGGTAATCGCCGCATGACTAGGAAATGGTTTGCGTATTTTTTTTGAAAATTGGTTGAGAATTCACAGAGAAATCAGCGAAATTCATTCACTCTGGTTGAAGCTGAACAGAGGAGATATAATGTGAATCCCGGGATAGGTGATAGGAAATAAAGTCATCTTTATTTTTCTGGTGTATGCCCCCTATATGTCACGAAGAATAAATTGCGGGATGGTAAATGTAAAATTCAAAAACTTCCGGTCACGAAATTTGTAGAGATTGTGATAAAAACCTCCCATCGGACATACTTGTTGCGATGTTGAATCAACGTCATCAACTGACGTTCAACGTCGTAACAACGCTGTGTGCCCGGTGGGCTAAAATACCATGTTTTCAAACATTTGTTATCCGAATACATCATATCCAAGTCAAAAGTATAAATATTTCACATCACATTATTTGCAATGGCTTACAAATTTAAAAGAGCTTCTATTCACTAAATTATTTAAAGCTTGTCTGCATTCTTCTTATTAAAACCTGACAAAAGACCGTAACGACAATAAAATATAAGAAAAAATAACAAACACAAAGTAGATTAAATGTTCTTTATTCCCGGAAGTAGGCACTATACACCTGACTAACTTCCAAACACCCGGGTAAAAGCTCCGTAATAATCTTATTTAGAGACTAAAGGGTGAAGTAATTTACTTAAACCATCAGGTGACAAGATAGGCCTAAGTAAATGGGTCAACGTCGTGTTATGGTGCATCCAATTATTAACCCTTTCAGTGCGTGGACCGTCTTCCGACGGCCGAATCTGATGTTTACAGACGTCAGATTCTGACGTCTAAAGACGATCCCCGCGCCGAAGAATTGAAAAATATATATAATGGCCGTAGACCTATAATATAGCTATTCAAATGAAGCCGAAATACCTAGCTATGACATTTCTGATCATTTCAAATTGAAAAAAAACCTTTGTTCTCCATGGTTTGTGCCTAAATATTTCTGCGTTGTAAATTAGGGTTAACAAAATTTTTTGGTGATGTTTGAGGAAGCTGATGCTTCCGGAAGCGGATAGATTCGTGGTGAATCAACAATATAGCAGATATATTTTCCCTGACATCCAAAGTGTTGCATGTGCAACTCGAATAAGTGGCACATGCAACACTTCGGATGACACTCAAATGAGTGGCACATGCAACATTTGGATACGAGAGAGAGACATCGGAACACACTTATATATAATAATGTCAAAGCGGCCTTTGGACCTACGTCATTACAATATTTTCAGCTACATATCGTGCACGACTGTTTGTGAGAAGAGGAAGTGGAGTTTGCATTTAGACATAATATTAATACGATGGTATCAAAATAATTTCTGATTGACGTCACAAGGAAGGAAGCTAGCGCTCGTTGGCCTGTCCGGTCACTCTCTAGGCCTATTTATTATACTGCTCTGCAGGGACAGACAGTAGTAACTGTTTAATTCAAAAGTAAGCAGTCACTGCTATTTGCCCTTGCACGACATAATGTTTATTTATATATATGTATCGGTTTGCATAGTAGGCCTGAAATAGAATTATAATCTCTTTGTTCTATTTTAAAGATAGTATAGAGTTGGATTTATGTAACAATGTGTAACAAGGATTAGTTAATAATATATATATATTTTTTTTAATTTAAATTTATTTTTAGGATCTATCCAAAGTAGTAGGCCTGAAATAAAATTATAATAGCTTTGTTACATTTTAAACTTGGGATCATATCTTATAATATGTCACAAAGATTAGTATAAATATTTTTTTAATTTATTTCTTCAGGAAGGTAACCACTCTTTTATTATTCATTGGTGTTATATTAGTCTTCAGTACAAGTCAAAACAAGAGGTAGCATGGTCTACATCAGACCGCTATAAGGTTCGAATTCTAAGTTAGGAGGGCAATGCTATCTGAGTATCATGTTTTCTTAACCACGATAAGACTATCAGTGACAACATTTCTCAAAACACCCATTCATTGATACATTCATTCAATCGTTGATCGGTTGGTTGGCTGGTTGGTTAATTGGTTGGTTGGTTAATTGGTTGGTTGGTTGGTTTAGTCATTTATCGATCCATCTGCCTGCTAGCTCGCCCATTTATTCATTCTATCATCCATCAATCAATTTATTGATCGATTGATTGACTGACTGATTAATTGTTGATTGATTGATTGATTGATTGATTGATTGATTGATTGATTGATTGATTGATTGATTGATTGATTGATTGATTGATTGATTGATTGATTGATTGATTGATTGATTGATTGATTGATTGATTTGGGTGTAGATAAAGGATTCAGAGGGCTGAAAATGTGTGAATATATTATAAAGAGGTTTGATGTTGGATCAGCCATGTAAAATGAAAGCAAATGAATGGGGTTTTAGGTCACCTTTGTGTACATGTAGGCTAAGCTGGGCCAGGAAAACCTACTGGATGATGAGATGACACTGATCTCTAGACACACAATTCGAAATTCGAACCCTGGAGGTCTGAGGCCGAGCACGCTATCGCTCGGTCACGGAGGCTTCCACAATATTCAATCTCTACGAGTGGGCGGGGAAGGAACAGTTTGTTTCTTTGAAACTTGAATGCCAGAACGGGGTCCGAACCCGCAATCTCCGACTTTTCAAGCAGGCAGCTTTAACCAGGGGCCCAATTCTATCAGCAATATGCAGCCCAGCAAACACGAAATATTTGTACAATATTATACCAACGTTAACTGTTCTGTAGAGGAAAAGGTTCTGAAAAAATACAGAGAAAAATAGAGTTTCCACCAAATGGGCGTGTAATCATAGGTAGGCCTGTTGTGGTTAGAGGGTCGGGGAGAGACAGACTCGCCAGCCCGTCGTCCCCAGTGTGACTCTAACTACTCAAACTTGTTCTCGTACCCGCCGGTTCGGCGGTAAAAGGACGGATCAAATAATTATAATAACCAGATGATGCTCACTTATCCATTTTATTGAAGATAGATAGCGCTATGCATAGCTCTTAGCGGGGGATGAAGAACAGACCAACATAGCTAACTTCTCGCTCCTTTGAGCGACTTGCTCGACGCGGGGCGGGGGCCCTAGGGTAGTGGTTAGCACCGCTGCCTTTCACGCTAGAGTTTGGGGTTCGGTTCCCGGTCTCGGCGGTTTGAAAGAAACAAAAATGTTTCTTCCCCATCCACGTGTAAAAGTCAGTATTGTGGGGAGCCTCCGTCCTCCGTGACCGAGAGGTAGCGTGCTCGGCCTTAGACCGCCAGGGCTCGAATTTCGAATCCTGTGTCATCTCATTCATCTCACCATCTTCAGGAGGTTCTCCTGGCCCAGTTTAGCCTATATGTGCACAAAGGTGGCCTAAAGCCCGATTCATGTAATTTTGCTCGAGGCGTGCGTTCGGTTTGCTTGCCGAGATTTGAATGGTCGAGAGATGGCGGGAGGCCGCAATATTTTTAATTCTATGTTTAATTTTAACAAACAATTCTTTCCTATTTTATGTGTCTGGTTTTTTTTTGTATGACAAATAACCATAGTGCCGTGCATCCAGTCCCCATCGAACACGCAGTTTTACAAAGCAGGAGTCGGCTTACCTTATAACTAATATAAAATTCGTAGGGAATGATGTCAACCTTTCCTCACATAAATATTAATTCACGCACTTCTTCATCCGACACCTTATATAGCTTTGTTTAGCACTGTTGTATGCCAGCTGTTTTTCAATATATTTTGTCAATGTATTAAAAATGCATGTCAGGTTATTATTATTTTTTTGTATTCTAGGCCTACTATTTATTTATACAGAATTATGTGAAACTCAATATCCCTGACTTGCAATGTTAGCATTCAATCTCTTATTCATCCGACACCTTATATGACGTCTTTAGCAATGTTGTAGGCCAGCTGTTTTCAATCTGTTCTCTATATTTATTTTTAAAATATGTTCGATTATTTTTGTATTCTATTGTACTTTTGATTTATACAGAATTCTGTGAAACTCAACAGCCTTGACCTGCAATGTTTTCACCTAGCAACATAATACAATGAAGTATGCAGGGTGGGAACATTATTTTCACCGAGTAGCCATTTAAAAGGGTTTCTGGTGACGTAATTGATCTAGCTAGTGGAAGTTGACAAAATGACCTTGTCTAACACTAGCTGATACCAGCTCGGCCTTTTTCATTGTGGATGTGTTTACTGTGAAATTACTGCCCTACAATTGGGAATTTTTGTGTGAGACTATCATGCGTTGCGAGATGGGCAAATGCGTTATCAATTCACAGACTGCAGCGAGGTAAATTTATTGTTTTCAATTGGCCTTATTAGAAAATGGGCTTCTCTGTGTTAACACTTTAACCCTTACATCGAAGTATTTTTATATAAACTATGGAAAACAAAGGTTTTTTTCAATTTGAAATGGTCATGAAAATGTCCTAATTAGCTCTTTCTGCTTAATTTTAATATCTGTTATGGATCTACAGCCATTATAAATGTTCAATTCTTTCAGTGCGGGGATTGACTTTAAACGTCAGAGTCGGACGTCTAAAGACGTCACTTAAACGTATAAAGTCGTTCCTCGCAATGAAAGGGTTTACTCGAATGTATCAATCCCCACTGACTAAATGTGTGAAAATTAGGTCAAATATGTAAATATTATGGAAGAAATTGCGAGACAAGTAGCGTTTGCATATAATAGAGCAAATCCCATGCAAATAGTAATCAGTAGGTCCCATCACCAAAGGAGGTAATGTTTTTGGTCATGTTTGTCCGTAAGCAGGATTACTTGAAAAATAATGAAGAGATTTGCATATAATTTTGACCAGAGGTCTCTCGGGCCAAGGAACAATCCATTAATTTTGGCGGAGGTTTGCATATTAATCAATAGTTTAATTTCTATTTTTGGTGGCATACTAATCAGTAGTTTAATGTCTATTTTTTGTAGCATATTAATCACTAGTTTTAATTCTTTTTTTTTTGTGGCATATTAATCAGTAGTTTTATTCCTATTTTCGGTGGCAAATTAATCTGTAGTTTTATTTCTATTTTTGGTAGAATGTTGGTGAAAAATTTTATTTCTATTTTTGGTGGCATGTTAATCAATAGTTTTATTCTATTTTGGTGGCATAATATTCATTAGTTTTATTTCTATTTATGGTGGCATAGTAATCAAGCTTTATTTTTGGTGGCATATTAATTAATAGTTTTATTTCTACTTATAGTGGCATGGTAATTAAAAGTTGTATAATAATGGTGGTATATTATTAATCAAATTATATTATGGCATAATAATCTATACATGTAGCTTCTGTAAAATAAATTTGTTCGTGATCAGCAACCCAATAAATACAAACCATTTGTATAACATTTAAACAGTGTTGGGCCAACGTCGAGGATGTTTGGCCATCGTTATACAAATGTTTTGTGTTTGCTGGGAAGTATTGAATTCACTTTTTGCTGGGCCCATACTTACGGTTTTGGCCAAGTATTAGGCCGAATAACTTTAACCTTTAAACCGCGAAATAATAATAAAATAATTTATTTTATGAGTGTAAACTACTCATTATTTGTTTAATTTGAAGGCAAACATTTGCAAAGCAATGTTTAACCCTTTTAACGCTGCACTCCTGGGCACACTTGCATCCCCACCGCTGAATTCCTGGGGGGGGGGGGGGGGAAGCAGAATGTTTTGTAATGTCATATTTGTATGAAGACACCAGTAGGATCTAAGCTTATGAGAAAATAATAACATGACAAGGAGTTGTGCTTTACTGGTGGATAACACCAAGGTCATGTCAAGGTCACATCAAGGTCATTTCAAGGTCAAACTCGCAAACAATATTGAAAATACCCACTTTTTCAATTTCAAGCTGTTCAGTGGTGCAGTCATCCATTAGGAAGGACTGATGGTGACAAATCATTGGTCGGGTATCATTTCAGCACACATTTTTAGGAAATCTAGGGCAGTGCTGTTATTGGGAGGGGTAATAATCACATGTTGCCCTTGTTATACCCCATTCCTCAAGGCTCAATTGAACAAGCAAAATTACAATTATGCAGCAACGTGTAACATCAGCTTGGGCTTACATCGCAAAATATTGATACATAATTGGGTATGGAGGTGGACATGGGTTGAGGTTGTGCCTTACTGTATGAACGCCGCCCAAAATAAACGTGAAGGTTATGTCAGGGTCACGTAAAATGTCAGGTTTATGGGTGATGTGTACTAAATTCGTAATAATTATGTAATGCATAATGATTAGGTGTGCAACCATGCAATACGCACTGCAGCGATATATGTCATCTAAGTATTATTATAGCATTTTAAGCATGATGATGATGCCAAAGGAAGGTATGGTTTGTTTTATTGTATTCTTTGATAACAAAAATATATGGTTTTGTGAAAAATCAAGTCTCTATCTCAATTATTGAGAAAGTTATGATAATTTTATTGATTTTCTGGCGGCCATTTTGAATTTTTCGTTCCAAAAGACCCCTTTAAGAAGGACAGCTCTACATCGGCCCAGATATCATTATGGGGGCTATCCATGCACAATCAAAAGAGAAACAAACTTTTATCAGCAAAAACAAGGCTGCCCCCATGAATATCGAGGCTACCCCCATGACCACATTGATTTTACAGACAAAAATACTAAAAAAATACTCTGCACCCTACTCTGAGTATACTCGGGGTCCGCGACAGGGGGACATCTTTTGCCCCCGAGTATACTCGGGGGTCGCGTTTAAAGGGTTAAACGCACATTTTTCAAGATGCATCCTCTCCTGAAATCTCTTATTTTGTTTATAGTAGGCCTACTGGTTAAGCTATCTAGCAAGGTTTACCGAATATCAGCAAATGAATGTGAAAGTAAATAGTGACCGACAGGCGGCCATTTTGAATTTGATCGAGTCGAAAGTTTTTAAAATACATCCTCTCCCGAAACGTCACTTTTTGTTTTATAGTAATGGTCTAGTTTTCTAGCACGGTTTGGCAAATATTGTGCATGTGAAAGTAAAAAATGGCCGATAGGGGGCCATTTTGAATTTGATCGAGTCGAAATTTTTCAAGATGCCCCCTCTCCCGAAACGTCGTATTTTGTTTTATAGTAATGGTCTTACTATCTAACACGGTTTACCTGATATTTTGGCCTATCGAGGTAAATAATGCAGAGTAATGGCCATTTTGAATTCGATAGAGTTAAAAATATCCAGGGTGCATCCCCCCCCCCGAAAACTCACATTTTATTTTATAGTAATGGTCTTGCATTCAAGCACGGTATACCGAATATCGGCTATGGGAAAATGAATAATGGCCGATAGGCGGCCATTTTGAATTTGATCGAGTAAATTTTTTTCAAGATGCATCCTCTCATGAAATCTCACATTTTGTTCTATAGTAATGGTCTAGCCATCTAGCACGGTTTACCAAAAAATGGCCATGTGAAAGTGAATAATGACCGATAGGCGGCCATTTTGAATTTGAGAGTCAATTTTTTTCAAGATGCATCCTCTCCTGAAATATCACATTTTGTTTTATAGTGATGGTCTAGCTATCTAGCACGGTTTACCTGATGTCAGGCCTATAGAGTTAAATAATGCCGATTGTCGGCCATTTTGAATTCGATACATTTAAAGGGACTAGCCCACGCTAAAATCATCAAAAAATCGGTGATTTTATTTTGGCTTCTTAATATGACCATATGATGTAAACATGTCCATAGACTAGAACTGCAAAGTTTTTTAATTTTTCTGCTGCGCATTCACCAGTTAGACTAGATATGGAGACGAAATTCCCGTATTTCCTATTTTTGACATGGTTGTCAATAATTAGAAATCAGGAATTTCGTCTCTATATCTAGCCTAACTGGTGAATGCGCAGCAGAAAAATTAAAAAACTTTTGCAGTTCTAGTCTATGGACATGTTTACATCATATGGTCATATTAAGAAGCCAAAATAAAATCACCGATGTTTTGATGATTTTAGCGTGGGCTAGTCCCTTTAAGTATTTAAGCATTTATAACGTGCCACATATCTCATGTGATTCATGGGCGCCGAGGAAAACAAATTTGTCACTGATATGCTTTACACCATTAGACTATATGATATGCCTATTCAAACAAATATGTCTTTATGGACCGCTTGAATATGTTGGGTTCATGAATATCCCTCAGTAATGTGGGGAGAGAGTTCCACAGACCAAATCATGTCTTGGTGAATGTATGCGGTTGTGTGAAAATAGGTAGATCAGCCGATCACAGGGCTCGGTTTGGTTTATGCAGCACCAGTAGCTTAGATAAATATTCAGGAGCCTTTCCGTGCACCACAAGGAATGTCAGCAGCAATATCTTATATGTATTTATCTGCTGTATCGGTAGCCAGTGAAGCTGCATCCTTATTTCAGAGATGTGTTCATGGCGTGGGATGCATGCAATTACTCTTGCGGCTGCATTTTGAACGCGCTGTAGCCTTGTGAGCTGATAATTTTGCAGACCTTGTAAAAGTGAGTTGCAGTAGTTTAATCTTGAGATAACCAGTGGTCTGGTTTGGCGGGTTGCCGTCAGTGTTAGGTGCGACCTTACGCGACAAATGTTTTTTTTAGCCAAAAATAGCAAACTTGACACACTTCACCAACTTGCGCATCCATTTGAAACGTGCTATCGAAGATAACAATAATATTCCGTGCGTAAGAAGTTGGTGGAATGCTGATGTCCCCAATTGTTATGGGCTCGATGCTGATAGATTTGGTATTGTTCAAGGACACCAGATAGACAAACTCGGTCTTATCATCATTGAGTTTTATTTTGTGCATTACCATCCATGCACGAATTTCCGCTACACAAACTTCAAATTTGGCAAGTGCGGCTTTTCTATCTGCATCATTACTAATGTGAAACGTGATGTAGATCTGGGTGTCATCGGCGTATAGCTGATAGCTCCCAGTGTTTCCTACATATGGCACCTATCGGCACAGAGTACTTCGTGAATAGGAATAGGCCAAGTACCGAGCTTTGTGGGACACCATATCTCAAGGGTATACTCTGTGACTTACATCCATTATTGTTAATGGACTGACAACGGTTGTTTAAATATGACCTAAGCCAGTCATGATCAGTGTCCTGAATCCCAATATCTGACAGTCTGTTTAGAAGCATGCCATGGTCTATCGTATCAAAGGCTGCTGATAAGTCTAATAACACCAGCAAGGCAGCCTTATGTTGATCTAAGGCCATCAGAATATCATTGCTCACTCTTAGAAGTGTTGTTTCTGTGCTGTGTAGAGGGCGATATGCGGATTGATGAGGTTCATGCTGGTTTGTGATGTTGAGATAATCTAACAATCTTTGAAGAACGATGCGCTCGAGAACGTTTGACAGATATGAAAGATTTGACACTGGTCTGTAGTTCTTCGATGTGTTTGGGTCTAGTGTAGCTTTTTTTCAGTAAAGGAGTTACAAGAGCCGTCTTGAAAGATGGTGGCACAGTCCCACTACTCATAGACATATTGACCACAAGGAATGTCAGCAGCAATATCTCATATGTATTTATCTGCAGTATCGGTAGCCAGTGAAGCTGCATCCTTATTTCAGAGATGTGTTCGTGGAGTGGGATGCATGCAATTACTCTTGCGGCCGCATTTTGAACGCGCTGTAGCCTTGCGAGCTGATAATTTGGCAGACCTTGTAAAAGTGAGTTGCCGTAGTTTAATCTTGAGATAAACAGTGGTCTGGTTTGGCGGGTTGCCGTCAGTGTTAGGTGCGACCTTACGCGACAAATGTTTTTTTAGCCAAAAATAGCAAACTTGACTCACTTCACCAACTTGCGCATCCATTTGAAACGTGCTATCGAAGATTACAATAATATTCCGTGCGTAAGAAGTTGGTGGAATGCTGATGTCCCCAATTGTTATGGGCTCGATGCTGATAGATTTGGTATTGTTCAAGGACACCAGATAGACAAACTCGGTCTTATCATCATTTAGTTTTAGTTTGTGCATTACCATCCATGCACGAATTTCCGCTACACAAACTTCAAATTTGGCAAGTGCGGCTTTTCTATCTGCATCATTACTAATGTGAAACGTGATGTAGATCTGGGTGTCATCGGCGTATAGCTGATAGCTCCCAGTGTTTCCTACATATGGCACCTATCTGCACAGAGTACTTCGTGAATAGGAATAGGCCAAGTACCGAGCCTTGTGGGACACCATATCTCAAGGGTATACTCTGTGACTTACATCCATTATTGTTAATGGACTGACAACGGTTGTTTAAATATGACCTAAGCCAGTCATGATCAGTGTCCTGAATCCCAATATCTGACAGTCTGTTTAGAAGCATGCCATGGTCTATCGTATCAAAGGCTGCTGATAAGTCTAATAACACCAGCAAGGCAGCCTTATGTTGATCTAAGGCCATCAGAATATCATTGCTCACTCTTAGAAGTGTTGTTTCTGTGCTGTGTAGAGGGCGATATGCGGATTGATGAGGTTCATGCTGGTTTGTGATGTTGAGATAATCTAACAATCTTTGAAGAACGATGCGCTCGAGAACGTTTGACAGATATGAAAGATTTGACACTGGTCTGTAGTTCTTCGATGTGTTTGGGTCTAGTGTAGCTTTTTTTCAGTAAAGGAGTTACAAGAGCCATCTTGAAAGATGGTGGCACAGTCCCACCACTCATAGACATATTGACCATTTTTGTGATGATACAAGCGAGTACAAGCGAGCTGGCGTGATCTTTTAGTACATGTGTCGGGATCGGATCCAGCGTGCACGACTTGGTTGGTGATTTCATGATCACCTGACATACTTCTGTGGCCTACATTAACGATGACAAATGATCTTTTGACAAGATCTGTGAATCGGCTACCACAAATGAGCCAGAGGCAGCCATAACATCTAAGCTCTCACGAATTTTGATAACTTTATCATTAAAAAAGTTTAGCATTGACCAGATCAGTTGTTGAATCCATATCAGGCAGATGTTTCTCATTCCCACGTAAAAGAATATTATCCATGAACCTGAACAAAGACTTACTATCTTGACCACACGCTGCGATCTTGTCATGGTAGAAAGTGGCCTTTGCGAGTCAAGCATCTGGCATACACAGTGTCGTTGCTTCTTGAGTTGGATAAGATATATGGCCAGCCGTGTACGCCGCCACTTTCTCTCTCTACGTCTCCTCCTGATATGGCCTGCTTAATGTCCTCATCGAACCAAGGAGTATTCGACCGCACCCTGATGGTCTTGGTGATGAGTGGAGCAAGTTGATCGAGTATGCTATAGCGCGTGTCGTGGTATTGCTCAACTGGAGCATGAATGTTATCAGCAGTTTCCATAACCAGCGCGGAAGACGCGATGTTGTTCGTGGTCGATGTTTTTCAGCTTTCTGTAAGATATTACCTTCACTGGCCAGGATTTGTTTTTCTGGTCAATACTGACATGAATCCAATTGTGATCTGACATCAGTGTTGAAACTTCTGTCGATGTAATTAGATAATCTGATGACCGAGTGAAAACTAAGTCCGACGTACGGCCACTCACATATGGTTGGCCATCACCCTCATAAGTAAATAAACCTTCCGAGGATAATTAAAAACCTTCCTCGGATAATTAAAAACCTTCCGCGGACAATTAAAAACCTTCCGCGGAGAGTAATAACCTTCCGCGGATAATTAAAAACCTTCCGCGGATAATTAAAAACCTTCCGCGGATAATTAAAAACCTTCCGCAGATAATTAAAAACCTTCCGCGGACAATTAAAAACCTTCCGCGGAGAATTGAAAATTAATTTTCCGCGGGAGGTTTTAATTATCCACGGAAGGTTTTTAATTATCCGCGGAAGGTTTTTAATTGTCCGCGGAAGGTTTTTAATTATCCGCGGAAGGTTTTTAATTGTCCGCGGAAGGTTTTTAATTATCCGCGGAAGGTTTTTAATTGTCCGCGGAAGGTTTTTAATTGTCCGCGGAAGGTTTTTAATTATCCGCGGAAGGTTTTTAATTATCCGCGGAAGGTTTTTAATTATCCGCGGAAGGTTTTTAATTGTCCGCGGAAGGTTTATAATTATCCGCGGAAGGTTTTTAATTATCCGCGGAAGGTTTTTAATTATCCGCGGAAGGTTTTTAATTATCCACGGAAGGTTTTTAATTATCCGCGGGAGGTTTTTAATTATCCGCGGAAGGTTTTTAATTATCCGCGGAAGGTTATAATTATCCGCGGAAGGTTTTTAATTATCCGCGGAAGGTTTTTAATTATCCTCGGAAGGTTTTTAATTATCCTCGGAAGGTTTATTTACTTATGAGGGTGATGGCCAACCATACTCACATGGGTGGGGCCGACGACATGTTGGTAGAGGCCTGTGTCTCTTATCAGTGAAAGAAATCGCCGTGCGGATGTGTCCGCAAGATCATCGATGTGGAATTTAAAATCTCCCATAAGCAATTTCCAGGGTTGGAAATATAGCCCTCCATTTATCCATTGAAATTGTCTAGAAATCCGGCTAGTGTCAGTCCCTTTGCAGGAGATGGTGGCGGACGATATAATATGGCTCCTCAGCTTTGACGATCCTGTGTCAGCCAGTACCTCTATCCCTTCCATATGGGCATAATTGAGGCTTTCACGTTGTTGCAGTTGGATGGATGATGGACCGCCACTCCCCCGCCACGTCCGTCCTTACGAGGAACATGGTGAAAATGGTAACCGTCCAATGACAATTCTTTAATGATGATTCTGTCACTCTCATCACCATGGAGCCATGTTTCACAAAAACAGAAAAAATCCAAATCATGTTGCATGATATGATCGATGACTGAGGTAATTTTGTTCCTCACCGACCGTGCATTAAATAATCCACACTTTATGCATTCAGACAGCTTTTTCTTCTGTTTTCCATGGCCTGCCCGGCAGCCACGTCCTGTTGAATGCCATTCTTTCTCTTATTTCGACCCGCTCTACATACTCTTTAAAAATTTCCAGGGTGCATCCTCCCCCGAAAACTCACATTTTATTTCATAGTAATGGTTTAGCCATCTAGCACGGTTCACCAAATATAGGCCATGTGAAAGTGAATAATGGCCGGTATGCGGCCATCTTGAATTTGACCTAGTCGAAATTGTACAAAATGCATCCTCTCCTGAAATCTCACGTTTTCTTCTATATTAATGGTCTAGCCATCTAGCATGGTTTACCAAATAACGGTCATGTGAAAGTGAATAATGGCAGAAAGGCCGCCATTTTAAATTTATTCAAGTCAATTTTTTCAAGATGCATCCTCTCCTGAAATCTCACATTTTGCTCTATAATAATCGTTTAGCTATCTAGCACGGTTTACCCAATATCAGGCCTGTGGAGGTGAATAATAACCGAGAGGCGGCCATTTTTAATTTGATCGAGTTGAATTTTTGAATAAAGCATCCTCTCCTGAAACCTTACAATTTGTTTTATAGTAATGGTGTAGCTATCTTGAGCGGTTTTCATGATATTCCTCAAAATATTTCAGTCGGATTTACCGATGTTATAAACTAGGGCAAAGTGCTGGGTCAACTTCAAAGGTCAAGGTCCAAAAACCCGAAAAGGCACAGATAGGGACCATAGAGATCATGTATGTGCAATATGACTGTAATAGGCCCAGTAGTTTTCGAGATCTGCTCCGGAACGTGTGTGTCAAAACTTCTCTATAGCTCATAGTTCTGAACCAAAAGTAGGTCAAAGTCAAATTTGAAGACAATCGGACAAGTACATTCTGAGATATGCTCCGAAACAGCATTTTCTCCTGCGACCTTGCGTATTGAATTTATTTTAACCTGTCCATTATCCACCTGGAAATAACCCACATACCAAAAATTGTTATCCTAGCCTATTTTCTTACAAAGTTATAGGCAGAAGAAGAGGTAAAAACCGGGATGGAGCTGGAATCCATAGCTCCCTCCGTCTCAAGGGGTAACCCTTACAGCACGGAGATCGACTTTAGTCGTCAGGATGCGACGTCTGTAGACGTCAGATTCTGACGACTAAAGTCTATCCCCGCACTGTGAGAATAAAAATATTTCTAATGGCCGTAGACCCATTAACATAAGTATTCAAATGAATCAAAAAGAGCTAACTAAAACATTTATTACAATTTCAAATTGAAAAAAACCCTTTGGTCTCCATGGCTTATACGAAAGTCTTTCAACGCTTTAAGGCTTAACTTAAACACATTTTCACCCACCTAAAGTTTTGGCTGGCGGCACAAAACAAATTGTACTGCTAAGTGGGTGAATTGTTCAAGTTAATGGTCAAAAAGGGTTAGGTACTGCAAAAATCTTAAGTACTGGAAAGTCTGCGTACTGACAGAGGGTTTAGATAGTGAACGTGCTAGCTTGCAGCAGAGGTGTCACTTAAAAAATTCGGACAAACTGACAAACTAACAGGTCATCAATACTGCTCTGCCAAGCCGAAAGGCAGTATCTGCTTACTTGTAAAGTAAGTAGATACTGTCTTTTGGCTTGGCACGACACAAAAGCTGTCTCTAGGAGCGGATAAATAACAACATCCTCTTAACGATTTTAAAGATTTATATAAATTATTCATAGAATCAACACGGCAACTTTATTCACAATATCGTTCTTTAGGTTTATAATCATGTAAGCAACCCTACCAAAAATAGTGCTCTTTTTAACTAGGTATGGGAAACAGGCACAGTACAAATACTGGTATATTTAGATAAGAAATTCTGATGGGCATTGATATAAATGAATCTAATGTGATACTTTAAAATGCAAAGAATAACGTGACATGTATAAGCAAACATGAGAAATTAACCTAATGCTGAGCTAACGTTGGCTCAATGTCGCAGACGTTAGCACAGTATTGGGTCGATGTCTTGTATATCGTCCCCTCGGTATTAGAAGGTGCTAGACTTTCTAATTCCAAGGGGACGATATTTACTCAGATGTTCCGATACTATTTTGTATCATGTTTTAGACATTATTAGATGTAGGTGTACATGCACATATACATCTGCTTATGTGTGTGGTATATAATATGTGCGATATATATTATGTGCGGTATATAATATGTGTGTGGTATCTAATGTACTATATATAACATGATATGTACTACTCTCGAAAGAGCTGAACATGCTAAACCACTTTCATAACTTTCTCTACAAAGTAGCATACACTTTCTTTGAGGTACTCATGAATAACTAAACGGCGCAGCTCAAAAATCATTGAAAATCATGTCTTATTGCGAGTTGGTACTCTGCTCTGCAGAAGGCAGTATTTGCTTACTTGTAAAGTATGCAAATTCTGGTTTTGCACTGCAGTATTATTCATTCATTAGAAGATTCAAATGACGAAAAATATTAATTAATAATATAAGATTTTATTTATTCGACAAATATCAGAGGACAATAAAATACAACTATCAAATCAGGAGATATACAAACAATTCCATTCAAATTACAACGCATTACTTTTAGATAAGAGGCGTATGGGACCACCTATCCCCTGCAAAGGCAAAGGTAGTATTCAAAAATTGCAACTAGATGTGAATTGAATGCAGACTGTTATTGAAATCACTTCAAACAATGGGTCATTGCGATTTTTTCATCCTTTAAGCGCTGAATTAAAAAATTTAATTTTTCACCAAATTGAAGTTGTGTCTCGCTATCGTGACCCACAACTTCAAGTGGGTGAAAATTACTCGTATTTGTTTAATTTGAGACAGAAAACTTCCAAAAAATTGATGTTTTTAAACAGCCATTTCATTCCCACCGACAGTGGCCGACAAAACAAATTACAAACGATTATAGTCGTGCTTAGCGCTCAAAGGGTTAACCCTTCACCTGCTAGTGAAGTGTAAATGCACACCAAAATATTTCACATTCTAATTTTCAAATTAGATTAAAATTTATAATTTAAAAAATACAAACGGCTGCTGTGCCATCAATAGGTTCTCTACCTTTAAAGCACTGCATTTATAATTTTCACCCACTTGAGAGTGGGTGAGAATTACTCAATTTTGAGATCAAACACTTGCAAATCATAGATATATAAACACACATTTTGCTCCCAGTAACTGCGATGTGATAGACAAAAAAAAGAGAATAACACGACTATAGACGTGACAAGCGCTTTTAAAACCCTTAAAGCGCTGAAAGATTTCGTAAAAACCATGGAGAACAAAGAGTTTTCACAATTTGAAATCATCATAAATGCCTCAGCTGGCTTTTTCCGGTTCATTTGAATATCTATGTTCCGGGTCTACGGCCATTAGACATAGTTTAACTCTTACAGTGCGGGAATAGACTTTAGTCGTCAGAATCTGACGTCTACAGACGTCAGATTCTGACGACTAAAGTCTATCCCCGCGCTGTAAGGGCTAAAGGGTTATTATCTGCTCTGTTTACATCTGGTTATCAAGTGGTCGGAGAGATGACCTGAGCCATTGTGTAATATCAACCATGACCAAATAGGTAAGTAAGGTGTCCAATTATAGCAAATTATTGTAGTCCTAAATGGCAGATTGGTCAACTAGAATTCGGATTGAAATAAATCTGTGCCAAGTGAGCTGTAGAGATTAGCAATAAAGATCCAAATTGACGCCAAATTATTCAAACAAACAACACAAAAACAAAGAATCACATCCACACCAAAAACACACTCAACGTTCCAAAGTAGCGCCTACCTTGGACATACAATATGAGATGATATGAACAGCCGATGTCAAACACTGCCGTACAAAGCCATAAGGTACTATCTGCTTACTTTACAAGTAAGCAGATACTGCCTTTTGGCTTTGCATGGCAGTACACATTGTAAATGTCTGCACCGATGTGACATAAAAATATGGCTGCTCGACAACTTGCATTCCGGGGTATATTCAGTTTTTATATGTGATTTCACAGTAACAAACAAATATCAAAACTTTTTCCAAAGTTGAATATATATGGAGCGGTTCGACATCCTGTTTTCGTCACGCTTTAATCTGCATGCTAGTTGTATAGCCACGAAGCCCAGCAAACACGACACATGGATACGATGTTGGATCAATGTTGGGCCAGCGTCACAGACGCTGGCCCAACATTGATCCAACATTGTATCCATGTGTCGTGTTTGCTGGAAGGTCACATCATACGTCAATATCACAGTACAACTATATTTAGGTGGATATCCGATGTACAAATTGATAATGCATCCGATTTCATATCCTAAAATGCAAAAACGTAACCTATCCGTCTTGTAAGTAAACACAATGGGTTGAACCAATGTTGTTTTAACGTTGGTCTGCGACGCTGGTCCAAACTTGGTTCAACATATGGTGCTCACTGAGTTTTCAATCAGCAAAATTTAACCCTTTCTTCGCTATGTTATATTTTTTCATTTTATTTTCACCCACTTAAAGCAGTGTCTCACTAACGCGCCCCACAACTTCAAGCGGGTGAAAATTATTCATATTTGTTTGATTTGAGACCAAATTAATTGACAAATTCTGTTGTTTAAATACTTATTTCATCCACAATAACAGTAATTAGCTAATAAAACAAAGTGAAAACTACTATAATCAGGCTTACTGCTTTAATTTGCTATATAATACATGCGTCTGCAATTAAATCAGGAAAGGTTTATTCACACTTCAAGGTGAACGAAAATGAGAGGAAACAGCTGGGCATTAACCCTTTAATCGCCAAGTTATTTAATTGGAATTTTCACCAACTTGAAGCTGTGTCTCGCTGACGCGATCCACAACTTCAAGTGAGTGAAAATTATTCAGATTTGGCAAAATGGAGGTTAATTGTTTTCAAATCTTGCTGATTGAAGCCACGATATATCTTTAACATGTTTAACAGGCTATTAAAAAAACGTAAAACCTGATATAATCGGGACCAGCGTTTAAACGGCTAAGAGTGTTGAGACAGAACCACAGATCACCAGTTGTTTCATATTATTTTTTCAAACAAATTACGAAACATTTAACAATGGTTTAACCATTTAAATGTAAATCAAGTCTATATCTATTTTATTTGTACTTGAAACAAAAACATTTGAAGGAGAAATGGGCATTGAATTGGTTAGATTGGCCCATGTTTGAATTCAAAATGTACATAATTGTGTACTAGGTTATTTTTACCCACTTGAAATTGTGGGTCGCGCAAAAATTTAAATTTGATAACTTAGTACATGTACTTCAAGGAGTTATATTATTTTTTACGAAAATAAAGAAAAAATGTGATGGATCGTAACATTTCATATAATATACCACAGTATGTATTTGTACACTCTCTATTGCTTTCTACATGTAGCCAATCACAGCAAAATGAGCGGGAAAGTTCAAACGTAACCGTTATAACCCTCTGGGTGCCAGGGGTGACTCAACCTGCTCGTATACCTTTCATAATAAATGAGTAGGTCTCATCGTTGAAAATATCAATTTTGTTCAGAAAGAGCACATTTATGATGTTTTCAAGCACACTCAAAATACTTAATCTGTTGGGGACCAGTCCCGGATATAATCAGGATTTGTGACTGTCCTCCAGGGACCAGTCCCGGATATATTCAGGACTGATTACATAAGATAACTATGACATCATAAATTAATCTGGTTTCAGCAAAAGGGCACCATCAATTTAATTTGGTAGTCAACGGGTTAACAACTAAAATATTAAACCTTCAACCGCCAAATTATTCAATCTGAATTTTCACCCACTTGAAATTGTGTCTCGCTGACGCGATCCACAACTTCAAGCGAGTGAAAATTATTCAGATTTGACAAAATGGAGGTCAACTGTTTTCAACTATTGCTGATTGATGTCATATTTCATCTTTAACATGTTTAAAAGGTGGTACTTAATGTGCTAATAAAAATTGAAAACTTGAATATATGCGACACCGACACCAGCAAACATGCGACGTTAACACAATGATAGCTCAGCCACAAGACAGTAGGCCCAACATTATTCCCACATCGGTTCAACATGTTTGATGGGAATTGTCAATCACAGCATGTCCAGTGTTTTAAACAGCAGTACTTTTCATTTATTTGAAGCTGGCAATGGCAGCTTCAAATGAATGTAAAACGTCAGGGAGTAATGGAGCACTTGCAGATAAAAAATCATTATTTTGACGCCAAGCAATGCCAGCAAATGCTGAACCAATGTTGGGCCAGCATCGCAGACGGTGGACCAAGATTGAACCAACATTGGACACATGTTATAAGCTTGTTGTGGTATATAACAAAATACAAGAATTACATCAAGTCTGGCACTCAGAGGACTTGAAGCTGGCAGAGTGTGTGCTATCTGAAATCTTCCACGTGTATTTTGATGCTGGCCTCTTGCCTCCGCTTGCCGTCTCCTCCCCCCTCTAACGCCATGCTGGCCATCTTCTTTTGCTCCTCCCTCCTGCAAATAAGGACATCCAACATGTTAACCCTGCAACAGTATATCGTCCCCCTGGGATATGACCGGGTGTATCTGCCATACACCCTTTCATATCAAAGGTGATATATATACATTTTTAAAGTTTGAAACCAAATAAAATAGTAATTTTCACCCACTTGAAGTTGTGGGTCGCGGTAGCGAGACACAACTTCAAGTGGGAGAAAATTACTGAAATTGGTATTATATTTTGTATTAGATGTTTGATCAAATAATACAGTTTAAGAGATGTCTAATTTTCATGAATTTATTTTTTCAAGCTTTAATTCATGTTAGCAGTGCCAGATTCAAAAGAATGAAAAATAGAAGCAAACAATTTAGCAGCAAAAGGGTTGATAGTGATAATACAAATATCTAAACACTCAGAAAAGATGCATCAAATTTAACTAAGCAGAAATTAAACATTCAAAACACACACAAAAAGACTGCCATGTCATTTTAGTCTGATGATTTTTAAGAATTCTGTATGAATGTAATCATGAGTCAATCATGTTTCCTCTTTCATGTTGTTTGTTACTCTAATGCAGTCAGTGACACAAATTGTACAAATATATGAACCACTGACTCAGTGGTCCATCTATTTGTACAGTTTGTCTGTCTGTCTATTTGTTTCCTTATCTGTCTGCTAACATGCTACAGTTATTTTACTTGTTTTTCAAAAAATATAGTGTTAAATTACCCTACGTGATTAGAGTTGCCTGGCAGCTACAAGAATGTGGGGTTTTAAAAATATCTTGTTAAATTACCCCCACATTGTTAGACTTGCCTGGCAGCTATATGGAGGTTTAAAAATATATTGTTAAAATACCCCACCAGGCAGCTATAATGACGCGATGTGATCTAAAAATATATGGTCAAAACACAACATTCCTTGTTGTTTTCAAAAGTAATGCAGGGTATTGCCTGACATTTCTCAACATGCAAAACCAACTACCCAACTGCCTAAAGTTTTGCCAGAACATGCTGACAAGATTTTCTTCAAAAGACATGATAAAAATCACAAGATTAATAGTCTATATGCAGGGTTGGTACACCTTGGGCAGAGCAAATTCAAGGCATTTTCAGGGCCTTTCAAGACCCAAAAGTATGTTTTTCCAGGCCCCAAGCAAACCAAGTAAAATATTAATACAAACATTAAATTTTTTTTTGTTTAATAGCAAGCATGTAGACATGTAGCTAGCCCACTTGTTGACTCCAGAGAATAAATGCATGATCACTGGGGATCTTGGCTGTCAAATAAAACCTTCTACGGAATGGCTTCGTGGCTGATTAACCTCTTCACTTCCAGGCCGAAGTGCATACTAGGATCCAGGGATCCCGGTATAACTAAAGTAAATCCGATGGATATTCCCGTCATGTATAGTTACATACATTGACGAGTGACGACGGAAATTTCCGTCATGTATGGTAGTGAAAGGGTTAAAAAAAAATGCAGAATGGCTTTCAAAAAGGTTCATTTTCAAGGTCTTTCAAGGCCTTCGGCAAAATTCAAGCACTTTCAAGGCCTTGAAAAAATAATTTAAAATTCAAGGCTTTTAAGGCCCCGTACGAGCCCTGTATATGGATTCAAAATGTAACTGAATAAATTACAAAAACTAAGACATTATGATGATTTTAAATTAAAAAATCCCTTCGGTGTCCATGGTTTGCATAAAAGTATTTCAGTGTTTCAAGGGTTAATGACCGTATGGCAAATAAAAACAAGACTACATAAGTCCAGGAGCTCCCGCTCCGAATTAGAATTTGATTTAAGCAATTTTGTATATGGTTATTAATGTAGTCCTAGTCTAGGTCAAAAATCAAGACGCAAGACAACTAGGTCTAAGAAGCCCAGTCTAAGAGTAAGATAAGAACTAGACAGTCTGTCAGAGATTGCAAACCTCCATTGAAATTAATGATCCTAATCAGTATCCCAGTGATGGTCTACCTATCTGGCATGGTTTACCCGATATCAGGCCAATCGAGTTACCTAATAGCTGATTTACGGTCATTTTGAATTCGATATAAATTAGTTAAAAACTTAGGGTGCATCCTCCCCCGAAACCTCAAATTTTGTTTTATAGTAATGGACTAACATATAACACAGTTTGCAAAATATTGGGCATGTGAAAGTAAATAATGGCCGATAGGGGGCCATTTTGAATTTGAACGAGTCAGAATTTTTCAAGATGCATCCTCAGCTGAAATCTCACATTTCATTCTATAGTAATCGTCTAGCTATCTAGCACGGTTTACCAAATATCGGCCATGTGAAAGTGAATAATGGCCTAAAGGCGGCCATTTTGAATTTGATCAAGTCAAAATTTTCAAAGATGCATCCTCAGCTGAAATCTCACATTTCATTCTATAGTAATGGTCTAGCCATCTAGCACGGCTTACCAAATATCGCCCATGTGAAAGTGAATAATGGCCAATAGGAGGCCATTTTGAATTTGATAAAGTCAAAATTTTTCAAGATGCATCCTCTCCTGAAATCTCACATTTTGTTTTATAGTAATGGTCTAGCCATCTAGTACGGTTACTAAAAATCGGCTATGTGAAAGTGAATAATGGCCGATAGGCGGCCATTTTGAATTTGATCGAGTCAATTTTTTTCAAGATGCATCCTCTCTTGTAATCTCACATTTTGTTTTATAGTAATGGTCCAGCTTTCTAACACGGTTTACCAAATATCAGCAATGTGCAAGTAAATAGTGGCCGATAGGCGGCCATTTTGAATTCGATTGAGTCGAAAGTTTTTAAAGGGCATCCTCTCTCGAAACGTCACATTTTGTTTTATAGTAATGGTCTAGCTATCTAGCACGGTTTACCTGATATCAGGCCTATCGAGGTAAATAATGCTGATTGTCGGCCATTTTGAATTCGTAAGTTAAAAATTTTCAGGGTGCATCCTCCCCCGAAAACTCACACTTTGTTTTATAGTAATCAGGTAATGGTCTAGCCATCTAGCACGGCTTACCAAATATCAGCCATGTGAAAATGAATAATGGCCGAAAAGGCGGCCATTTTAAATTTGATCAAGTCAATTTTTTTCAAGATGCATCCTCATCTGAAATCTCACATTTCGTTTTACAGTAATGGTCTAGCCATCTAGCACGGTTGACCAAATAACGGCCATGTGAAAGTGAATAATGGCCGATAAGCGGCCATTTTGAATTTTATCGAGTCAAATTTTTCCAAGATTCATCCTCTCCTGAAATCACACGTTTTGTTTTATAGTAATGGTCTAGCCATCTAGCACGGTTTACCAAATAACGGCCATGTGAAAGTGAATAATGGCTGATTGGCGGCCATTTTGAACTTTGACAAAATGATTTTTTTCAAAATACATCCTCTCCTGAAGCCTTACAATTTGTTTTATAGTAATGGTGTAGATATCTAGCACGGTTGACCAAATACCGGCCATGTGAAAGTGAATAATGGCCGATAAGCGGCCATTTTGAATTTTATCGAGTCAAGTTTTTCCAAGATGCATCCTCTCCCGAAATCACACGTTTTGTTTTATAGTAATGGTCTAGCCATCTAGCACGGTTTACCAAATAACGGCCATGTGAAAGTGAATAATGGCTGACTGACGGCCATTTTGAACTTTGACAAAATGATTTTTTTCAAAATACATCCTCTCCTGAAGCCTTACAATTTGTTTTATAGTAATGGTGTAGATATCTTGAGCGGTTTTCATGATATTCCACAATATCAGGCCTGTCGAGGTGAATAATGGCCGATAGGCGGCCATTTTTAATTTTATCGACTTGAAATTTTTCAAGATGCATCCTCTCCTGAAACCTCACAATTTGTTTTATAGTAATGGTGTAGCTATCTTGAGCGGTTTTGATAATATTCCGCAAAATCTTTCAGTCGGATTCACCGATGTTATAAATTAGGTCAAAGTGCTGGGTCAACTTCAAGGTCAAGGTCCATAAACCTGAAAAGGCACAACTAGGGACCTTAGAGAACATGTATGTGCAATATGACTGTCATCGGCCCAGTACTTTTCGAGATCTGCTCCGGAAACGAAGTGCGCGTCAAAAGGTCTAAATAGGTCATAGTTCTGAACCAGAAGTAGGTCAAAGTTCAAATACCCCAAAAGGCACAACTAGACCCCCTAGTGATGTTGTGTGTAAAATTTGAAGACAATCGGACAAGTACTTTCAGAGATATGCTCCGGAAACGAATTGTTTACGGACGGCCCAACGGCCCAACGCCGTCACATCATCATTTTCTCCTCTGCAACCTTGCGTATTGAATTCAGATTAAAAATATTTTAACCCGTCCATTAGCCACCTGGAAGTAACCCACATACCAAAAATTGTTATCCTAGCTTATTTTCTCACAAAGTTATAGGCAAAAGAAGAGGCCAAAAAAAAACGGAGGTAGAATCCATAGCTCCCTTCGCTCACCTACGGTGACGGCGGGAGCTAAAAAGTTGATAGGTATCATGTTAAATGGAGAACCATATGGAATACAAGCCCACTGGCAGCTAGTGCTGCTAGTGCTTCAAATAATGAAAAATATTTCTATTTAAGAGAAAAAACATTTCCGAAATGGAATGATTTGATTAAGAGTAAATGTGTTCGGCAAATTAAATAGTTTAAATTAAATAGAATTTTTAATAGAAGTTGAGGATCAAAGTAGTGAGACGCAACCTCAAGTGGCGAAAAAAACTACTCATAAATATATGTAGATGTATTTGTAAAATTTAAATAGAAATGCCTACTATTCAAATTTTATGCTTACAAATTTATTTTTTTTGAAGGTGAACAAGAAAGACTAGAAATAGCCATAGATGTGATTACCACTTAACCCCTTCAAACCAGATAAAATGTCACTGAAATCCACAAATAGTTTGCGATAGCTGCTCAGTTAATCAAATAAATTATTTTTTTGCAGATGACTTTTTTTATAAATATATATTTTTCTTCATTTGAAGCTGGAAATTGCGTTAGCAATTCCAGCTTTAAATGAATGAAAAATAGAAACAAACAATTCGGCAAGACAAGGGTTAACGCTTGATTTTGGAGACCATATTTCTCAAAATATTTTATGTATTTTAGTCGTTTTGAAATTGTATAGCGTCTGTCTGAAGCAACAAGGTGCTACGTAGGTTTTCGGGCAGCAAGGAGCTTAATCATATCTAAAAATACATATATATATAATTTACCGGCTGTGGCAAGAACAAATCAGCTAAAATTATTTGGGGATGTTAGTCAACAATAAGCCAAGGCAGATTATGCTAATTCTGGAAGGTATTATGCGTGTTGCACCACCAATTTGTCTCTTGGTTAATTCAAGCTACAATTCACTCTATAATTCCAGAAACAGCAACAAATTAATTAGCTATTTTGACTTGAAGTCACTACAAGCTAAATGTTTTTTAGAGAAGCATTTCTCAGAGAAAACAACGTGCTTACTGAAACATCTAAAGTGGTAACATAGCCATATTGAAGCAGTTTTTGCAGATAACAAGGGGCTAAGTCACTGATTTCAAGCTATTTTCCTGGGAAACAACATGCTAACTCATAATACTGATTATAATTTGGTACATATATTGTAAGGACCTTGTTATTTGCACCATTTGTCTCACTTAATATTTGACTGATTTTCGACTTGGCCTCCTGTTATTGCAGACAGACGATAATATACAGGACTAGCGGCACAACAGTTCATGTCTTTATTTTCTGTATGTACACAAAAAAATGTTTAGCAATACATGTTAATCACTTGCCTTTTTCGCTTTTCTTCTGCTATTTCCTTCTCTTTTTCTAACCCTAGGTCATCCTTGACTGTTCCAAAGTCATCAGCTTCATTATTAACAGTAAGATCCTACAACGGTAAATAGAAAAATAATATTTATTTTTATTCCGTCAATTATCTTCACCCTTGTTTGTTTTTAGTTTTCATTTATTTGAAGCTGGAATCACTGACACAATTTCCATCTTCAGAAGACCAGAACTATTAGTACTTAGGAAACCGACCTATTTATTTAATTGACCAGCAACCACAAACTATTTATCAATTGCAGTGGTGGTCTACACATGTAATTAGCATGAAACTGGCTTGAAAACTTATGCACACAGTTCTAGCAGCACAAAGGTTAACCCTTTGCCTGCTAGTCAAGTCAATAGACATTTTTAATCAGGTATTGGGAATAAAATGAGTGTTTAAACATAGATATTTGTAAATGTTTCGGTCTCACATTAAACAATATGAGTTATTTTCAACCACTTGAAGTTGTGGATCGCGGTAGCGACACACAACTTCAGTGGTTGAAAATTTAAATAAATTACCTTAGCAGGATATGGGTTAAGACAAAGACTGGTAATAAAGTTATTGGAACATTATCTGAATTTAACATTTTTTGGTTTTATAGGAGAAACTGCACAATTCCCCATAGTTTACCTTGATTCCGATGACATCACCATCACTCAGGAAGTACGGGGCTTGTCTCACGCTTGATTTTGGAGATTTCCCTTTGTTCCCTTTACTTTTATTCCCAGATTTCTGTAATGTAAGCAGTAATTAGTCTCACATAACACTATTTAATCAAAGCAACATCACAACGTCAGACTTTATAGCAACAAAATCAAAGTATAAAAATAACTATTGTAAACCTATTGGTTCTATTGTAAACTAAAACCTCCGAACCCTTTCAGCTCGGGACCTACTTGAGACGACCTGATGTCTAAAGTTGATCCTGCACTGAAAGATTTGAAAATTTATAATGGCTGAAGATCCATGACATAGGTATTCAAATGAAGCGGAAAGAGCTAACTAAGACATTCATGATGACATCAAATTGGATTTTTTTAAATATTCAAGCGTTATAATCATAGTTGAAATCTACACTGTGCTATTTTCACAAACCTGATCAGGAGGTTCGTTTTTAATAACCATCCATTGGAATTTTTCAGGAAAATGCTTTGCCATTTTTATTTTATCTGCTGGAATAGAGGTCAGAAGTGAAATTTCTTCTCTCAAGGATCGTGCTTTTGCTCTTGCTTGTCCATGTGTCCAAACAAGTTCCTCGGGAGGCTCATACTTACGAGACCTAGGAATTCTTTTTTGTATTTGAAGAACTAAATGAATATTTCTGAAAATAAAAAAAAAGATTGGACAGATACAAATGTGCTATTAAGTGACATAAAATATAATATTAGCTTCCTTATTGTTACATTAATGTAACAGCAGATAACCAAAAAGTGTCATATTTTATGTCCATATCTTGTTCATATCTGCGAAAATGTTTATTGGGGTCTCGGCCCATGTGTTAGATGACAGGCGGGGATCAGCTGAATTTGCCATATGGTCTGCAGATTCCTTGATTGAATATAAGAATACTTAAACACATGGCATGATGGGCCAAATTCTAGATAAAATATTCGCTGAATCACACATTTTTGCTACCTCAATAAAAAACAATGTATTTAGATTCATTGAGGCATATATCCATGGGGACAAAACAATAAAAATAATGTTACTGTATTAGCCTAATTTGAGATAAAGCTTTGTGATATCTTGCAGAAAACAAAAGTTTCTATTCTGTACAAATCAACTGTTGTGATACAGATTTGACTTAATTTCTGGTGAGGGTTTAAGGATAAAATGTATATGTATATATATGACTCATTACAAAGCATCTGATAACTCAGGCTATCCTGGGAAATGTTATTACCGGTACATTTTTACATGTCCATTTCAAAAATGACCGTCCAAAAGAGAGGTGGACGCACTGGATGGATCCAAGTGACTGCACAGCAAACAGACGATGACCAAAAATAAAACCAACATTGGTTCAATGTCTCGTGTTTGCTGGGTGCCTCCACTGAACATTTAATGCACAGTAATACATTGTGGTAAGAAAAACAAATCTTACTTTAAATCTTCTTCTTCTTGTAAAACTTGTACTCCAAGTTCACAACCATTTGTTAATTTCAATTTTCTAAAAATAAAAATATTAAAAATACCATATTGCCACATTTATAATCTTCAAAAAAACATAATGATCATCTATACACGTAGGTAAAACAATCATAATGACTACAGTAGTTCCATTTAGTCTTTTAAAAATAGAAAATTCAAATGAGCAGAACTGTCAATTTGTTCATAGTATTTAATCGCAATACTTTTCAAGTTTTGGTCAGGAATTATTCAATGAATTCACAATGAATCAATTTTTTAAAATGGGTGTTCTCAATTGTTAGCAGTAAAAAAAGTAAACTGTTGCTTTTTCATTTAATGTAATAAATATATTAGTGGGCCCTAATTAGAATGCTGGTTAAACCATCTAACAAACTTGGGAAAAATCATATGGATGAAGACACCCAATAGTATTTCTACATGCCATCCAACACAAAACTTTGATACTGTTTCATTTAATGCTAGGCCTAAATTAAAATAGCATAGAATAAATTTAATTTTGTTGGCAGGGATGCGCTTTACTACGCAGCTGCTGAAAATAAATTAGCACAACCGGATTTACTTTTTAGTGTTGGATTCAGTGAATGCATGTGTGGGCGCGGAAAAGCATGTGCCAGGGAAATAGCCATCATACACAAGACATCATTGACCCTTGTGCCACACAAAATAAATTTTATGGATGAAGGATTCCCAGCAGAAAAAAATGGAGCGAGCAAGCAATTTTTTTTTTTAATTTTGATTTCCCCCAACAATAGAGCGAGCGTAAGAGCAACAATTTTTTTTTTTAAATCTTGATTTCCCCCAACAATAGAGCGAGCGTAAGAGCAACAATTATTTTTTTAAATTGATTTTCGCAAAAATGGGGCGAGGGAAGAAGCAAATTATTTTTTTCAAAGAAAGAAACGTAACACTGAGGTGATTTTAAGCCGGGGAAAAAATTGGTGTCTCCAAACAAAAACAGCGCAGTGAAATAAAAAAGAGAGAAGAAAAAAATGGTGCTTCCAAAAAAAATGGCGCAGCGCAATTTTTTTAAACAAAAAAATTCAATCATGGTTAAATCGAAGCGGTGAATCCGTCATTCATAAAATTATTTTGCTGTGGCCTTATCCTGCCAGGTAAATTTATTTAAATTTTCACCCACTTGAAGTTGTGTCTCACTACTGCGACCCACAACTGCGACCCACAACTTCAAGTGGGTGAAAATTATGCATACAATTACATGTATTTGTTTAATTTGAGATAAAACATTTCCAAATTTTGATGTTTGTTTAATTGCACTTTTTGTTTCCAATAGCAGTGATTTGATCAACTAATAAAATAGGTTAAAAACGACGATAGTCATGATCAGAAGGATAGGGGCTAAAAAATAAATAAATGAAGAAGTTTATAGATACCAGTTGACAGAGGTCAGATTATTCCATGGTGTCAAAATAATGATATAATAAAAGGCCTCAACGCAGTGTTATATGTTGTTGCAGTGTTTTATTTAGTCACTTCACAATGATAGCTATCGTGTATGCAGGTTTCTGTCCTGTGCTACGGCACTATTAGTAAAATAAGATATTATTAATGCCTCACATTTAGATGGCCGAGGACGCTGCCGACATCCGAAATTTGAGGGTGTATTATACAGAGGGGCAGGTGTTTTTCAGGTCATCCGAAGCTTCAAATCTTAACTCGTATTATACATGGCGTCGAACTATATGCGTTATTTTGTTTGTTGTCATCAGATGGTACTGTGACATTAAAATGACCACTCTGAAGTGCCCTATCATGGTATGAGTGGGGACCTCACGTTACTGCGTGCGGTTTTTCAATAGTGCGGTTTAGGCATCTAATTGAGGTAAGCAAGAATGGTCTGAGAAATGGTGAGATGCGGTGACCTGGATATATCAGACCCCACTACGGTTTAGGTAGATTTGTGAGGTACAGGGGTACACCGGTAAGCAAGATAAAATATATCAGGTTATAAATTAACCCCTAGAGCACTGAAGTCAACGGCAGTAAACATTCTGTGTTTTTATTAGCACCTGTATAAACTCTGATAACGAGCAGTTCACAGTAAAATATGCCTTTAATCTTGATATACAGTAAAACCTGTACATACCGAAATGCCTTGGGGACAAAGTTTTATTCCGGTTTGGACAGGGTTTTTGCTTTCGGAGGGGAACAAACAACGGTAACTTGTACCATTGACATGAGTGTTATTATTCAGGGTGAGTCGTCAGTAGGTCTACAAATGATAGATGGATGTGTGCAAATAAATTGATATATTAGAAGACACTTTTTTAAAGATGTTTTATTTTATTAAAATAATAAGCATATAATAATCATACTGATCTTATCTGTATTGCGGTTTTAATAAGAAGTGCCTTTTTAACATCTAACTTAAAATAACAATAGGCCTACATTTTTGTAAATGTGTGTCACATATTTCGCACACTGAGCGCATTTGTCATTTTATAAACATTGATTTTTTAATGCCTAATCTAAAATAGCATTACATCCTTGTAATCATCCGTCACATATTTCAGACACGGAGCATATTTATTAACAGCGGCATAAGCCCGTTTAAACATCAAAGCAATAGGAGAAGCTGTGTTTTCGATACGGAGTTAATCATATTGTAGCAATTTATTACTTTAACTGTCTCATTTTAGATGACGACAACACTCTTTTTGGTAACTTTTATATATTCTCTGGAATGTATAACGCTGGATTGATGCTGTATAATTATGACATTTAATGCAATTAATGCATTAACTAAGAATAAAAAATAATACTGGGATAATCCAGCGATAAAAGAATAAATCAAAGATTTTTATATTTTACCTACCAGTAGTTATTTATTTATTGGGTCATTAGGTATCACAAACAGAATAAATTTATCAAAAAACAGTCTAGTTTTCGTGAGAATTATAGGCCTATACGTTTAATGCACTAATATGTTTATGACTTCATACAAACTTTTAACATTTTATTAGTCAATGATTCTGTTACAATATTTTATTAACCAATTATTTTACTAATCCATTATGTTGTTAAAATACCATACCAATCTTAATGTGAGGGTGTTTTTTTCTCTTACACGCAAACAGTGTTACCAACACTAATTTGGAGAGGTTTAATTAGTATTGTTTTGAGTGTAATTAATTTGGGACCAAATAATTATTACGGTATACATAGGATTCCGGTTTGTACAGGGTCCGGTATGTACAGGTTGCCCTGTATACTGGGACTAAAATTTCACAAATAACATAAATTTTCGGTCACTTGAAGTTGTGTATTGTGGTATTTAAATTGACTAGCTCAGTGATCTTGGGGTTGAATATGTGGAGGACATTTGGGTGGTATATCAGAAAAGTCATATGTTGGTAAATAGAAGGTACAGAGCAGGCTGGCACATAGTACCTATTACCACAGTACCATAGGGTACCGCAGTATCAAGCGTCATATTTGTAAAAGATATATAGCTTAATTATAAAATGTAAAATATGATTTGACATTAAGAAATGTGTGGAAGATACAAGAAGATACCGATCCAACTGAAAACCAAGATAACATCATTTTATAATACATGTGCTGAAGGTGGAACCTTGTAGATGCAGACTACTAAGTAACACCCAAGTCCTTGAACTGTCTGGCAAAACTACAATGTTATAATCAATTGTACAGAAAAATTATCACACTTACTGCAATGTCAGGCTTGAATTTCTTAAGACCGTTTCTGGGCAATGATTTTCCAGCTTGCGCACACGTAAGAAGTCAAACATAGGTACCTGGACATCTTCCATCAAAGGTAATGTCATGATTTGTAGTTTAAGGTCTTCTAATGTTGCTTGTTTACTGACCTCTACGTCTCCCACATATAAACTTGTGTTGTTCTTCTTGGTAGTTGAGTCATTGTGGTTTACTGGATTGACAGGCTCAACACCACTATTGGCTTCGAGTGATAGTGATGACAACATAGCTGAAAAAATCAAATTTTAATTAAAAAAATAGGCCTATATAGTCAGAGCTGAATGCTGATTTCATGTTTTTTTCAAAACTCTTTCCTTTGACAATTCTGAAATTCTTGTGCTTTATGTGGTTAGTTAGGCGAGGATGCATTGATTAATTGGTTCTCAAGACCGCCGAGTCACGATAAAGGAAATTAAAAAAAATATTGAAATTTTGTCTTTTTCATTTTATTATACCACTGACCGGATATAGACTGACATAATATTGAATTAATAATGTAATTCATGCATATTTTTAAAATAAAATAAATGGACACTTGAAAAAAAAGTTTTTTTTATAAGTTTATTACAAAATATAATAAAAAATTCTTGAGAATCAATTAATGAAAAAACTGTGGCCTTAGTTTTAATAAGCCTAATGCTTCACAATCTGATGCTCATGAAGGTACAGATAAATTTTTTTGTTCCGCTATTCTGTTCATTTAATACTTTGGTCACATCACAGCAAATACAAAACATTTGTATAACATTTGTATCATATTGGACCAACGTCGAAGATGTTGGCTTAACGTTGTATAAAAGTTATACAAATGTTTTGTGTGTACTGGGATATATGTTGGTTAACCCCTAAAGAGCTAAGAAGGACGATAGTCTTTTTCAACCTGTTTTATTAGCAGGTTGTATCACAGTTTAAAATTGAGAATGAAATGAGTTTTTAAAAATAGAGATTTGCAAAGGTTTGGTCTTAAATTTAACAAATATTAGTAAATTTCACCCACTTGAAAATTGTGGGTTGTGGTAGTGAGACACAACTTCGAGTGGGTGAAAATTACTAAATTATTGATTTTCAACAGGGACGGGTTGAAATGCTACATTATATTCTGTTTTCATCTAAGACAAGGTTTGATATCTGGAGTTCCTAACCTTGTAGTGTGTCCGACATCCACAGCTTCTGCATGTTTTTCACTTCCTGTCCGAGACGGGGAAGTGTTGGGAAAAACCACACAGGCAACTTTAGATAGCCCTGTAAAATTACAAGTCACATCATGCAAACAATATGTCAATGACAGATCCATCAGTAAATTCAATAACACATGTCCCGCTGAATTGAGTTAGCATTTGAAAACCAATGATGAGAAAATCTTTTGTTTTTAATAACAAAAGATCTGCCAAATTGAATTATTAGAATAACCTGGAATGTACTACACTCATGGTTCTCACACTTTTTCAAATACAAAATTCAAAGACATTTAAAGGAACTTTCAAGGACTTCTCAAGAGTTTTCAAATACCTTTTTTATGAATATTAAAAAAAGTGGTTCGCAGATTACAAAAAATAAGATTAGGACTGAAGGTATTAAAAAGTACAAACCTTGGAAGTTTTTAAAACTCTTTTTATCAAATTTCAAACCATGCATATCAGTGAAATAACAATATTATAGAAAATAGAAAATGTAAGGCTATATTGCTTATCGACATTTGTCTTTTGACTTTTTATTTTTAAAATGGACACGCTACATTCCTAAACCACATCATTATTCAAGTGTAGCTTTTTCAAAAAAATGAAATGAATCGGGCTTCAGGCCACCTTTGTGCACATATAGGCTAAACTGGGCCAGGAGAACCTCCTGAGGATGGTGAGATGATTGAGATGACACTGTTCTCCAGACACAGGATTCGAAATTCGAGCCCTGGCGGTCTGAGGCCGAGCACGCTACCTCTCGGTCAAGGAGGCTCCCCACAATACTAACTTTCACACGTGGATGGGGAAGAAACATTTTTGTTTCTTTCAAACCGCCGAGACCGGGAACCGAACTCCGAACTCTAGCGTGAAAGGCAGCGATGCTAACCACTACCCAGCTTTTTCAATCATTTAATCACTAGCTGTAGCCGTTGTGTGGCGTTTTTCAAAATCAACAACAAAACATCACAGGTTGATCAAAATCAAGGTTTTTTCCTGGTTCATTCATGTTTTTACAAAAATCGTAGACAAGAAATTTTGTTTTCAAATTCGAGGACTTTTTAAACGTGACTACTGTATTGTCATTTTTGATTAGTTTTATTAGCAGATTAAAAGTATGTTTAAACATCAAGATTTAGGTCTCAAATTAAACAAATATGATTAATTTTCACCCATTTGAAATTGTGGGTCACAGTAGCGAGGCACAACCTTAGGTGGGTGAAAATTTAAATTATTTATTTAGCGGATTTCAGGGTTAAATTTGCTGGATCTCTGTGATTTTTAATTCAAATTGTAGAGATTTTTACCCACTTGATGTTGTTGGTAGGCAGCATTGGTTTGGCAATTTAAATTGTGTCAAAATTACAATTTAGATTTTTAACCCGTTAAATCGTTCAGGGCGGTTCAAGAATAGCGACAGTAATTCGTGGTTTGTATCGGATGAAGATTACAATGGTAATTTCAACGCTTAACCCTTTCAGTGCAAGGATCAACTTCAAATGAAACTTTACGTTTATATAATATGAAAACATTTCAGTGCTTTAGGAGGTAAAAGGGTTAATGTGCTTTATCAGTACCTTCATAATGTGGCGGGTAAACCCTTCAATACCAGGATTAGATTATTAAATGCAAGCAACCCCAATTAACCCTTTAACCGCCAAATTATTCAATCTGAATTTTCACCCACTTGAAATTGTGTCTCGCTGACACGATCCACAACTTCAAGTGAGTGAAAATTATTCAGCTTTGACAAAATGGAGGTCAACTGTTTTCAAATATTACTGATTGATGTCATATTTTAGGTGGTACTTAATGTGCTAATAAAAAATGAAAACCCGAATATATGCGACACCGGCGGTTAAAGGGTTAGGAAATGATCCCTGAATTTTACCTTTGGGGGCAGTTTCCCTTTCTCAAGTAGCAGGTGTTCCCCGTCTTTTATCAGCTGATGTTCAATAGTGTCATCCAGATCATCCAAAATTTTGGCTGCCTCTCCACACCAATTTGTACGTCTTAAATGCCAATCTGTATCTGTTAACACAATGGCGCTGGTAGTTAAAAACTCATAGTTTTAATAATTCGAAATAAATTTCAAGGCTCAGAATAATCAGTGTGTGAGAAACTAAATATACTGAAAAATTAAATTCTGGAAAATTAAAAAGGCAAATTAATTAAATATTTTAACACATATTCTGGTTAAATTTGATCAACTCTTACATGATCTATGTGACCCGATCCAGCAAAATGAGTCGTAGGTCACACTATGACAAATGATGCTAGGGCCCTTAAAAGCCAAAACGATCTGGATTTGATGTATTTTCAATTTTTTATTAAGTTTTTACTTTTATATGATTACTTTCGAATCTTGAAATTGTGTTGACGTTTAAGTACAAGTGGATTTTTTTCTAATTCATCTGTTATTTTATTTTTAGTCTCAATTACACTCCAAACAGTGATATTTATATGTTACCATGGAAACAGTCACTAATATTGATACAGTGTGAAAATCATGATTTCACTAATATTGATACAGTGTGAAAATAATGATGATAAAAATCTCTGGAATCTACTATTAAAGTTTACAAAATATTAGAACTACCGGTATATATTATTACTAAAAAAATAGCCATCCCTCAGCCGTAGGCTCTGTCCATCAATATCAAGAAATAATGAGAAGAAAATGACCCCCACTACCACCATGTCAATTTTTTTTTTAAATGGCTGCAGCAGTCATTTCGTTCTTAACGGATTCATCCCAAAGTTAATCAGATCATCACAAGTACCTAGAGCACAACCATACCAAATTTGAATGCAACCCAACCAACGGTTCATAAGTTATCGTGCCCACAAGCTTTTTAGGCGCCGCTTATGGCTTGGTGCCCCCCAAAAATATATGGGATGAATTGCCCAGGCACATTGGTCATGTCCGTAAAAAATAAACAAAATTCATCAGTTAACTTTTTAGTAAGGCCTGAATTCCTGACTGCCCGCCCGCCCGTTCGACGCCCGCCTGTGGTAATCACTATACCCTTCAGCCTTAGTGGCTGAGGGGTGAAAATGGGGTCGAAATGAATATTTATCATATTTATTTAATTTTAATCCAAATGTGTTTTTTTTTCAAAAAGAGCACAAATTGCCTTTTAAACTTCAAAGGCCAATTGGGCGGGGGCCCTAGTGTAGGGTAGTGCTTAGCACCACTGCCTTTCGCGCTAGAGTTCGGGGTTCGGTTCCCAGGATAGGTGGTTTGAAAGAAACAAAAATGTTTCTTTCCCATCCACGTGTAAAACTCAGTATTGTGGGGAGCCTCCGGGACTGAGAAGTGGCCTGCTTGGCCACAGACCGCCAGGGCTCAAATTTTAAATCCTGTGTCTAGAGGCAGTGTCATCTTATTCATCTCACCATCCTTAGGAGGTTCTCTTGGCCCAGTTTAGCCTATATGTGTTGCGGAATCATATTTCCAGAGCTAACCACGCTACAGAGTTGTGTGATATACCATTTTAAAAGTAATATAGTGTAGGTTCAGGATCTGCTAATATATCCAATATTTAGATTTGCGACTTACGACTAATTTTGCCAGATCAGGTCACATATTGGATAAAACTCAGCCAGTTGAATTGTCAGTGGGCATTTTACATTCATTTCAGGTTGGAATCGATACCACAATTTTGTAATTGCCATGCAAAAAAATGGGCTGAAATTTACAGGTGCATTACAGGTGCATCTCAAATCAAGCATCAATTGTAAATTATAACAGGTCTAGTTTTATATTTAGTTGAAGCCAGTTTTTGAAACCACTGGCAATGATTAAATTCATTTTATAATATTTTTTATTATCACATCAAATACAAGTTTTCAAACATGAAATGCAACATTTAAAGAGTTAAAGACATTAGCAGTTTTTACCAATAACTTGAATTTGTCATAATAGGGACACACAACGTCCACGTGCCGAAAAATTTAGATTATCAGATCTGGCAGAAATACAAATTCTGTACACCTGATAAAGAATGAGCTTTTTAGGTGAGGGTCTGATGTGTAGATCAGATGAGTACAGAAAAAAGACAATATCACCGTACCATTGTCCAAGCGATGCAGTATATATCTTCTCTTGATACAAGGACTGCTTCTAGAAGAGGACGTAGGTATGTTACCGTAGGTAGAATATTATCACTCTAAAACTAGTTTTTAAATCACTTTTTGATGTTCGGGGACAGCTTTGCCCTAAAGCCATGTTTACAAATGGGCTAACAATGAGACAACATGGTGTCTTGTTGATCCCATTTTTGATTCTGTAAATCGTTTTGAAAGGTAAAAAAATACTCTAATAACTTCACTTGATCCACTGTCAAATTCCAATCGCTGTGTGTTTCATCAATATAAGTCCAAGTCTACATGCTGATAAGTAGATTTAGCAGACTGTAGTTCTAAGCAAATAGATAAGCAAAATTTTTCTGTAAAGTCGACTTGACCCACTATTGTTTTAGACCATCGTTATAAGTGTGGACGTCTCAGTTAACCCTTTGGACCCTATGTACCGATATATCGGTATTTTTATGACGTCATATATTACCGAAGTACAGATATATCGGTATAAAATTAACCATTTCAGGTCTAAATGTTGTGAAATGAACCAAGTTAAAAAACACAATAGAACACAAATTATAAATACAATAATGACGTTATAATTTACTGTCTCAACAAGCCACAGCATTATAATAATATTAATGGAGCATTACTTTGTGAATTCCGTCAGGATAATTGTGTAGAGCCTTTGAAAGTTAAAATATGGTCAATAATAATATCACCAATATGGTCTACTGCTCCAGGAGGCTCGGTGGGAGAGGCAGTTATCCCCAGGAGGCTCGGCTCCAAAGGGTTAAAGTTAACACGAAGAGTGAGAGAACCTCTAGCACACATAGACTGCAGTGTGAAGCAAAAAGGCAGTAGCTGCAGTTAAGTAAGCAGTTACTGCCTGTTCAATTTGTGTCAGAATAATGGTCTTGATTCAACAATGATATAGATGATTTGTAATATTTAACCAGCGTGGGGATTGACTTTAGACTGCACTGAAAGAGTAAAATATTAATAATGGCTGTTGACCTATAACACTGGTATTCAAATAAAGGGGAAAGAGCTAACAAAGACATTTATGATGATTTCAAATTGACAATAACCCTTTGGTCTGGTGTATAAAACATCTTCAGCGTTGTAATGGTTAATCGGTTTACTTACTTTGTAAATTTGCTGCAGTGATCATCATCATGAGACAGTTTTGTATTGTTGAGCTGCGATCAACTATAACCTCAAGCCTTTTGTCATCTGAGTTCTCACGTGAAACTTCAAAACTGAGTGTAATCTGTTGAAAATTTGCAAGAATAATAATGATATAGGCCTTCTAAATAAATTATACCTGCAATAAAAATTAATATCATAACCGATAAAATTTAAAATAGTAAAAAATAAAAAAATTGGTGGGTAGTTTATGCAAGTGTCTAAATGGTAGGATTGAAATGTATTTTCGAAATTCCTGTATGTTTCACTCATTGGAGAGCTTAAGTGTTATAAAATGGAGCAAGTTGTAGATTTCAGAAATCCAAAATGCGAAAAGGGTCAACCCGTATCCTGCTAAGTTTATTTATTTATATTTTCAACCACTTGAGGTTGTGTCTCGCTACCACGATCCACAACCTCAAGTGGTTGAAAAGTATTCCTATTTGTTTAATTTGAGACCAAACATTTATTGTAAATTTCATTCAAAATATCAGTGGTTTATCCGCTAATAAAACAGATCAAAAACAATTATTGTTGTTATCTTTTTGCATGGTTAAATTCCACATGAATATATTTATAAGAGCATGCTAAATATTTCAATTTGCGAAAATAACAGTGGTTCAAGGGGTGGTGTTCCCAGTGAACAAAAAACATTTGTACAACATTTATTTGTACAAACTTATACAAGTGTTTTGTAGTGTTTTTTTTCTTGAAAATTTTATCATTTTCAGCATTCATGATTTGATACTGATGAATATAAACCTATCAATTAATCATGGGCAAAAAAAAAATGGTTGAGCACGTAATATTCATAAAATGTGTCTCTTGCCACATGTAAATGTGACTGATGCCCTGAAAGACTGTAGAATGCATGTGGGCATTAGGTTATCAATATTAAAATTAAAAAAAAGAGAAAAGAGTTTTTAAACATACTTGGTAAATGTAACTGATCCCTGAAAGACTGTAGAATGCATGTGGGCATTAGGTTATCAATATTAAAATTAAAAAAAAAAGAGAAAAGAGTTTTTAAACATACTTGGTTTGAAGAGGGTGGGTAACCTTCTTCTAAAATAATTCTCTGGCCTTGTTTTAATCCTGCACTGTCAATACTCTGGTGTTCATGCACTATAAAATAATGAAAAGAAAAAAAAGTAATTGAAAAATGAGATACATTTATTGGCAATAAAAGAAACTGTGAAACATGAGACAGAGACACCAACCCAGTGCTAGTTAAATCATTATCATTCTTGTGTTACTGGGAAGAGATAAACTCATTTAGCTTATTGCATTGTTTGTGTGCCATGAAATCACTTTCAGCAACATATTATGTGACCCACCACAGGGAAAGGGCAGTGAGCTAAAACAATTCAAAATGATTAGTTGACTTGATAGCCATGTCCTTTCTGTTTCACTAACTGAAATAATTTTTGAAAAATCTCCATCACGTCTTGTTTTATGTTTATATAGTAAATTTAGTTATGTAATCTTTGAAATTCAGTTTTAAATGATGTCATAAATAATTTTAACAAAGCCACAGGGATGTACCTTCTCGCATGGCAGGTCACATATTGTGTAATAATGAATGAATTAAGGTAAATGATAAACTACTGGTAGGACTAAATTTACACTAAAGTGCAAATATACAAGTCTCCAACTTCATTCAGAACTGATATCAATTTATTATGCACAAGTTCTTGAATGTTTTTTTTCTAACTACACCCCATCCCTCCTAAAAAAATTGCCCCCAAAAAGTTTTTATAAAGTTGGAAAGGCTAGTACAATACGCCTTAGAAAGAAAATGACTTACTGAAACCACACTTTTTGTTTCATAGCAATGATCTAGCTACCTGGCATAGTTTGTCAAATATCAGGCATATTAGAGTAAATAATGGCTGATAGTCAGCCATTTTGGCCGCTTTGATCTAGTTTTTGAGTGGGCCTGCCCATTTTCAAACTTATCCTAGCTATAGGTGAAAATACACACATGGTATAAATTTCGAAGCGATACATAGCAAAATGTTGAGTGAATTACATTTAACAAGAAAATTTGACAATTTGGAAAAAATTAAGGCCTTAGAGGTCACAGAAAGGTCAAATGTGAACCAAGTCAAGAATTAGTCACGAATAACCTGCATGTACCGTACTTGCTGGACGATACCACGCATTGGTCTATACCGCGCAAAAGGTCAAAATAGGCCTTTTTTAGTGCTTGAGCCTTACAACCTGCAAATATTGCTTATCATCTTCGAAATGTTTTTATGTGAGTACGCCGATATATACAATGAATGTTGAGGGAAATGAGTCGGCAAACCTACATTAATACCGGTATAAAAATCTAACAAATAAATTTCATGTAGTGGGCAAAATTTCAAAAATTGTAAGCTCCAGAATGTCGTCTAGACTCCAGCCGTTGGCGCACCAGTAAAGCACGTGCTATCGTCCCGTGTGGTGTATGCTACCTAGCAAACACGAGGCATTGTCCCAATGTTGTTTTATTGTTGAGCCGACATCGAAGCCGGTGGCCCTACGTTGACACAACATTGGGTCAATGTCTCGTGTTTGCTGAGTATGTACATAGGCAAGCATGGATGTGCAGTTATATTTCACGCCAACACGAGGCCTAGATATTTATTAATCATCATGACATACTATCGGCCGCTAAAAAATCCCCAACGTGTTTATATTGATGTAATGTACAACTGTACAATGTCAGCGTGTCAGTTTATTGAGCAGTTAATCCTTTCTGACAGAGAGTAACAGTGACAAGTGACATGATATAACTAATCCGTTTGTACTATACCTTGCCCAATGAGCCGTGTTCATTCACGCGTCAATGAGGCTATACTCACGGCATAGGTCATAACGGCGCCAACGCGATGACAAAACTACCAGCCTTTCACAGCTCAGTGATCTGGTCTGAGCGATCAGACATGTCAGACAGATTAATCAGTGATCAATATGCATATATCGCACACCTGTTCTATATCGCACAGCTCAAAAAAAAAAAGTAGGGCGATATCGTCCGTTAATTACGGTATCAGTTATAACGCTAAAAGTGGTGGACAGACAAGACAGACGCGCCACTCGATGACAATAGGAAAACCAACATTTGGTGTAAAAAATTTCGGATGGAAAATAAATCATTTTAGGTACAAATTTTTTTGTACGCAGACATAGATTATGCATATTTGCTATAAAAATCATCCAATCATTAAAAAAATAGGGGAAATTCAATGGAAGTACATTTATTATGTTGCTGTGTTAAAAGCTAATTTCTCAATTTCCAAGACTTTCCATGATGAGTATCAAATTTCATGATTTTCCATGTATATGGAAAAGGTAATATTAGCCCTTGCAACAATTTTTGCATAAACCGTGAAGACCAAAGTTTTTTTTTAAATTTAAAATCATCATGAATGTATTAGTTAGCTCCTTCCGCTTTATTTGGATACCTATGGCATAGGTCTAGGTTCATTCTACATTTTTCAATTGTTTCAGCGCAGGGACCTTCTTTAGACGTCAGAATCTGATGTCTAGAGACCGGTCTCCACACTGAAGGATTGAAAAAAGGGTTAAATTCAATGACTTTCCATATATGAGGAAACCCTGATTGATTTCTCAGCACAACTTACAGACAAAAACAAGCTACGTGGACAAAGAGATTATGACAGCTTACAATCACAGCAACAACAATATATCCCCACTTCATCGGTGGAGACGTGATGAATATTATTTTCTTATGATGGCTGACACATCATAATCAAAGGCTTGTAAAATATCCATTTAAATTCAGTGCAGAAAACATATCTCTACTATCTGAATTTCACCTACATGGTGGTTGTAGGCCAAGGTTGTCATCATCTGATCTGAGTCGACAAGTATAAATTGACCCTGGAATTTCCACACATGAAATGATCACAGCCTTCAGTTCTTCAACGTTCTGAAATGACACAGCTCAAATATCACACTAGATTCTATATTTGCATCACAAATACGAAAGTCTTTACATTCCAAAAATAAAAGTTGATTGTTAACCGTTTCAAGCCTGAATTTACCATTGTCATCTTCATCCACTACAAGCCGCGAATTGCTGTCACAATTCTCGACTTGTAGTGGATGAAGATGATTTGATATGGTTTAAATTTTTTTAGCAATTTGCCATGTATTGGTAAACCAGTTTCATGGAAATTTTCGTTCTAAAACCCTTAGTTATTGGAAAATTAGGTCTGTTTTCAGGGATGTGAAATTATACTTTAATGCATCTTGAGGGCCTAAAGGGTTAAAGCAGTAAAGATGGGATACCCCCGGTATATGTTCAACCCAGTGCCGAGCACAACTACAGTCATTGCTAATTTGTTTAATTAGCTGATCAAATCACCATTATTGGGCATGAAATGAGTGTTTAAACATCAAGATTTTAAAAGGATTTATCTCAAATTAAACAAACATGAGTAATTTTTACCCACTTGAAGTTGTGGATATGCAAATTGATACTAGAGTTAAACTTAAAGTGTAATAAAAGAAGCGTAATATATCAAATCAAATTATTGCTCGGAAGTCCTTATTTTGATGGATTATCATAATAAACTTGAATTTTGCGGGTACCAATTTTTTACCATCCAGCGGTCTTTTTAAATTGGTGCAAAATAATTCTTGAAGTAAATTTTTCTGGGCCTAGAGACAATTAATTGTTATCTCGCCGTAACAACTGTCATTACCCTTCCCGATTATAGTAATCAATAAGAGGCAGCGTTGTAGGTACACATAAAGGTATGATGACAGGTCACCAATAAACTGGAGAGGAGATGACCAACCGTTAAGGCTAATCTTTTTGACCCGCACAGCTCATTAACCAAATTGATCCAACAAGTTGTCATTTAATTAATTATTATCATGCTGCTGATTTACTACATGTGTCAGTTGAATGACATATGTCTATTTATATGTGGCTTTTATTTTATTTTTCTACAGCTTATCGTATCTGTTTGATTGTGGAAATATTAAAAGAAACTAAATCTGTGTACATATTTGTGAAAACAGACTGTATTAGAACAGCCTTAAAAATATCCTTGTTTCTGATTTAACAGCAGCTAAAAAAGGGAGGGAGGGTTTTTTTTTCTGCCAGACCTTGAAAACAAAAATGTTTCGGATTTCGCAGTGGGTAAAAAAGTCATGAGGAAGCGTTTTTTTTTCTCTCGACAGTGGGACGAAATTTAAGTTTGTCCCGCTCCCATAGCTAGGTAATGTAGTCTGATCTTCCCTTGGTATTGGTCGAAAACACCGAAAAGGCGACCACTGGTGTTTCTGTCAGTGCTATTTTCCAAAATTTCATTCGGAATGCTCGGACAATTTTAGTTTTAGACGAAATCCAATCGCTGCTTGTTAGCCGACTGATCGAGTATTTTCGAAAAATGGCGGGACGCGCTCGTTAGGCTAAGACTCCAAAAAAATATTTGTTCCGGAGAAACGTTGAAAAAGTTTTTCAACCGCAGCCTTTATACCCACCCGGCCGGGAAATCCGAAACAAGCTTATCTTTAATTTAGGCCTTATCAAGGGCTTTGTACAAGTAGGTTTAAAATAAAATAGGAATAAAATAAAAATTAATGGTATCAATTTATGTTATAATTTTTTTGTCAAAATAAAATATATTTGACATGTTGTCATTTAGTCATTGTCATTTAAATATTAATCCTAGGACTTGAACTTTCACAAGTTAGCTTGACAAAATCACATGATTAGACTACATAACCACGTTCGGCTGCACAGCGACAATCTCACCCTTTAAAACCCAGTTGCAAAGTTTACGAAATACGAATGTGGCGAACATCATTTCGCATGAATATGAATTCGCGCTCACAGTCCTTGTGCAAAATGCGAAAAAAATTATTACACGCGAAATAAAAGCATATTACAGTAAATGATTGATTAATTAACATTTACAATGCTGAAATATAAATCAAAATATGAATCAAGAGACCAAAGAGGTTTTTTTTAATTTGAAATCATTATAAATATCTTTGCTAGCTCTTTCTGTTTCATTTGACTACTTATGCTATAGGTCTACAGGCATTATAAATATTTCACTATTTCAGTGCTGTGACCGACTTGCACGTCAGAATCTGACATACCGTATGGACGTCAGATCTTGATGTCTTAAGGCGTCAGATTCTGACGTCAAAAGTTGGTCCCTGCACTGAAAGGGTTATTAAATGTTATTAAAAACTTGCAATTTAGCACATAAAGCCATCAGAATCTGACTTCTGTAGACGTCAGATTCTGACATCTAAAGTCGATCCCCGCAACGTGAGAGTGAAACTATTTATAATGGTCGTAGACCTATAACATAGGTATTAAAATGCATCGAAAAGAGCTAACTAAGACATTCATGATGATTTAGAATTGAATAAAACGCTTTGGTCTCCATGGTTTATACAAAATTAATTCAGCGTTGTAAGGTTTAATTTTGGCTGAATACAAACCGCAGATTTGTCTACTTCAACTGAAGCGATTGGCCAGACACCATGGTCACAATCCTGAAAAAAAATGTTCTAATGAGTTTGCATAGTGTGGGCAAATTAAAAAATAGGAATGTTCCTGCAGACACAAACTCAAGTAACTAAAGAAATGTGATGTAGACAAGCACACAATCATCATCATTATTGTGTAAGTATTATCTGAATTTAAACACGGGGCTTTGATCCTGTGTTAGTTCAATGTTGGGCCAACACAGGGTCAATGCCCTGTGTTTGCTGGCTAGCAGTTATGAATTTAGGTTAAACACATTTTAACAGCATTAAATATTTCAGTGTACATCTTAAAAACAGGAAGTCATAAAAAAATCAAATGCCCACATTTAAAAACACAATTTTTATACCAAAATATATTCAGTTTTTTTTAGTTTGATACATAACTAAAAACACAGGTGAGGCCGATGATATTCCGTGTCAAAAAAATTGATTTTCCGTTACACATTTTGGTGAATTCCGTTTCAGCGCGATTTTCACAGATTGTTGACTAAAATTACTGACTACAGTGACTGAGTGTGCTACAAGTAACTCGGACCTGTAATTGAATAATAACACAATTGTTGACTGCCAATCATCAACAGAACGAAACACAAAAAAAACATTATTTTTTATATTATAACTGCATAAATTAGTATCTTACCAATGCCAAGCAATAATAAAAAAAAATGACTAGTATGATAATCGCCAATGGAAAAAGAGCTGACCCATCCAGCCCCTCATCAACGCACAAACGGCGTTATTGATTGTACTGTAATTTCCCAGTCACCTTAGCCAACGTTGGTCCAGCATTAAGTCATACGACGCATGCTGTGATTCGTGAGTCCTCGGCTGATTTCAGCAAGCACCGTCTCATTTACATAAATGTGCACTCTTGTGTCATGTACAGGAACCGATCCCACGCCTTCTTTTGTCCCAGAAGGTACAAATGTTGCGATGAACAGGATAAGGGTTAAAGTTAATAAAAAACAGTGAAATAAGTGGATTTGGACTCATAAAATGACGTTTCTGTTTGAAGTATGACATTCCGTTTCACAGGGTATATTCCTTCCGTTTTCCGCGATCGCGAAAAATCATTGGCCCTACACAGGCTAGGTAAAATAAGGGGTCACTAGCCTCAGGCTGGTCAGACAAAAGATTGACTTGAGGGAGTCGGCTCTGAGAGCAACTTATTGATTGGTCATTCAGGGAAAGCACTCTTGGTGCAGCCAATGAGACAAAAATGGCTGCTCTGTGCTTGTAATAATCAAAATTTACCTGGCAGCGGTTCTCCACAATAAAAGATCTCATATTTAACTCTCTGGTAAGGGTTGTCTTAGCAATAGTTCCACTGAAAACAAAGAAATTGTTTTATAATACCATTCTGCATTTTCCTCGAAACTCATTAAAATAATTTGAATGTTCGTGAACATTCAATTTATTTTAAGTGTTATGCCACACAAACTTTGTGTGACTATTTACACTGTTAGTGCAACATTTTTTTCAAACATTATTTGTCAGCTTTTAAGAGTTTACTACTTTCACTTCATTCAAAAAACCCCAGATAATTTGACAATAATGTGAATGAGTTAAAATAAAAAAAATATCATCCTTTCATAAATATAATATCTGACTAATAATTCTTAAACTCGTATTTCTATTTACGATGTATGAAGCCTAGTGGGTTGAAACTGATTTTAAAACATGAGAATCAAAAGACATCATTTTACTACATGGTCAACATTTTTTGAGACCTGAAGACAAATGGTAAAAATTTGATAAACAATATTATAATTAAATCAAATGTGATGATGACACACCCTTTATCAGTTGTGTTTTCTGCCACAAAATGCTCTCCATTTTGAAATTTTAGCTCAGCCAACGTAGAGGTATCATCGTCATGTGAGACAGGCATAAGTTTATTTTCTCCCCCTAAATAGTATGAAAAAAATGCAATTGATCAATCAAGCAATAATTATCTTTGTTGTTCACAGCTGCAACACCAAAAGCTTTTCAATTTAAATTCAACCGCGATACACAACTTCTAAGACTGAAAATATGTTATGTGTGAAATTTAAGTCCCGACATCTATCAGTGTTTCAATACTTATTTCATCTTATTTTAATCAGCTGGTTGTCTAGGTGATAATAGAAACAGAGAATGGCTACTGCAAAGCAAACACAAGACATAATATTGCAGTTTTATTGCTGTAATGTTGGGTCAGCGTCGCAGATGATGGGCAACATTGGGTCATCGCTTCCTGTTTCCTGGGTGCGGTTGACATCAGTACTCTACGGGTTGAGTGTTAACCCTTACACCACTGAGCGTGACTGCAGTCATTTTTAATCCGTTTTATTATCCTTTTAAATTGCAGTTATTAGGAACGAGATGTATGTTTAAACATAACAATTTGCAAATGTTTGGTCTCAGAATAAACCAATGAGTAATTTCCAGGCTGGTTTAACCCTTTAACAGCCAAATTATTCAATCTGAATTTTCACCCACTTAAAGTTGTGTCTCGCTGACGCGATCCACAACTTCCAAGTGAGTGAAAATTATTCAGATTTGACAAAATGGAGGTCAACTGTTTTCAAATATTGCTGATTGATGTCACATTTTATCTTTAACATGTTTAAAAGGTGGTACTTAATGTGCTAATAAAAAATGAGAACCCGAATATATGCGGCACCGGCGGTTAAAGGGTTAAATTTCATAATGTAGTGCTTCAAGGGTTAGCAATGTTAGTAATGCATTATTCATTATTCTTATAAAATAATGTATAACTATACATGATAACTGATCCCAGCAAACATAAAAAGATTGTATCAAATTTGAACAATGTTGGGACGGGTTTACCTTTAGTCATCATTCTGGAGAGATGGGTTGTTTGCGGACACTTTCGTATCCTCTCACAGATCTCGCAGCGAAGCTGGTCAAGAGTAGCATTCATGGGCATCACTAATTTACATTGCGAGGGATTGCCATAGGTAACTGTTATTTCCACAGGCTCGCAACATTCACCGACAGGAACGCTATGTCCATCGACCTGAAAAGTACATGATGCATACTATCAATTGTGATAAAAAATCAAAAACAGACAGGAGAACCTGCTATGAGCAGCCACTCTTGTGACACAGGGAACGTGGCATTTCAAAGCAGGTGGCTATTCATAAAAGGGTAATTTGTATACAAAATGCCATTTTGTGGGATGGCTAAGTGGGCTCCCATAGGAAGTTGGCTGTTCTTAAGAGTGGCTTCTCATAACGAGTTCTACTGTAACGACACATCCTGTGTCATGTAGTGTAGCAATGAAAATGCAAGCAAACCAACAAAATAAATTTACATTATGTTGATTTTTCTAATTTAAATTTTTAACAAAAAATGATTTATTTTGGTATACTATTCACTACCTGTAATTTAATTAATTCACAAAGCATAGAGCTATTTCATCTCTTTATCATTCACCTTCAGATTGGAATTTACCCCTTGAAGCGCTGAATTTTTGAAGACCTTGGTGAACAAAGGTTTTTTTTCAACTTGAAGTCATCATGTATGTCTTAGTTAGCTGTCCCTGCTTCATTTGAATACCTATGTTATGGGTCTACGGCCATTAGAAATATATTTACTCTTACAGTGCGGGGATCGACTTTAGTCGTCAAATTGTTGAAAATAAAATATGCTTTCCATCTTGAAACACAGATATATACTGGAACTTAAATTTCACAAATAACACAAATTTTCAGTCACTTGAAGTTGAGGATCGCGGCAGCGAGACACAACTTCAAGTTACTGAAAATTTAGATTTCTTAGCTCAGTGCTCTAACGGTCAAGTTACTGTATTTATTCTGATAAAAACCTGGGTCATTATGAGAATACTCCATGAAATTACAGGGGGGATTGGCGATTTTTAGAGTAGTTTTCTAATAATCCCATAGTGACAGTACATGATCGTGGGTTTTATTTTCAAATCGCTGGGGTGGGTGGGTTCATTGGGCTATGGGTGTTTATTAGAAAAAATATGGCAAATAAAAATGTGGTGATTTTATAAAAGACACGTATATTATCTGAAATGAATGCTCAGAGTGATGGGTTTTTAATTTGGTAAGTTTTATTGCATATTATCTGAAATAAATGCTTGGAGTGATAGGTTTTTAATTTGATCAATTTTATTGCATATTATCTGAAATGAATGCTGAGAGTGATGAGTTTTTAATTTGATCAATTTTATTGCATATCATCTGAAATAAATGCTCAGAGTTATGGGTTTTTATTTTGATCAATTTTATTGCATATTATCTGAAATGAATGCTCAGAGTTATGGGTTTTTAATTCGATAAATTTTATTAAAAATGTGACATGAGGTATATAAAAGTGGAGAGGGAACTATATGGAAAATCAGAAAGGAAATTTGATTGTACACATTATTGTAACTCATATCCCTTTGGCATAGAGTTTTCCGAGATAACGTGATGACAAAGTTTAGTGACCAACTTTGAACTTGACCTAGAGTTTTATAATCATTGGTATGCGACAAGCGATACAATAGATATGATAAAGTGTCCCCCCTGTAATCCTCTGACAATAGGTCAAGGTCACCCATCTTCGAAATTGACCTAGAAATAATGTGGAGGAGCAGAGATATCTTGATGAAAGGGGGGCATGATGGTTTTATTTCAAATCCTATTGCTTACTTGTTTTCCATCCCAGACAAACACTTTGCTGTTGTCCCCTAAATCAGTGCTCATAATGCTTGCCTCCCTATCCTCTACAACAAAGAAGAAAGCAAGTTAGAGTATTATATATGGTACGATATTGCTCCATTATTATATAGTACAGATTATTTATATAGTACGATATTGCCACATTATTATATAGTACAGAGTATTATATATAGTACGATATTGCCCCATTTAAAATAGTACAGCTCTACCGGTAAGTTACTGCAATATGAATACTCATCTTCCAGGTCAATTTGTGAATGAACAATTCTTTTAGTTTTATCTTAAAAAGTATTTCATAATGTGTCAAAAACTTTGTTTAATACTGAAAAAAAAAAGGATACGAGTGTATTTAAAATTACCTGAAATTGAATAATAGAGATGAATCCCAGCAGGTAAATCTCTAGCCATGTGCATTACAAGACTCTGGTCCCCTTGGTTATCATGAAGTATATCTCCACCGATCTGTAAAAATAGCAGTAAAAATGACAAACAACTAAAAATAGCTATTGTATTCACCCAATAAGAACCCATATGTTTCTTTTTAAATGTGTAATGTAAATTTTCACCCACTTGAAGTTGTGTCTCGCTACCACGACACACAATATCAAGTGTGTAAAAATTACTCATATTTGTTTATTTTGAGACCAAACAAAACTATACTTATTTTTAATTTGTCTTAATCACTGTTATTGGGAAATGAAATGAGTGTTAAACCCTTTACAACGTAGAATAAATTTTGTATAAAACAAGGAGACCATAGAGCTCCTTTCAATTTGAAATCATTGTAAATGTATTCGTTTTTCTGATTCATTTGAATACCTATGTCATGGGTCGACGACCATTATAAATATGTTAATTATTTCAGTGTGGGAACTGTCTTGATGCGTCAGAATCTGACGTCTACAGACATCAGATTCTGACACATTCTGACATACCAAGACCGTCCCCACGCTGAAAGGGTTAAACATCAAGATTTGCAAATGTTTGGTATCAAATAAAAGAATTTGAGTAATTTTCGGCCACTGGAAGTTGTGGGTTGAGGTAATGAGACATAACTTCAAGTGGTTGAAAATTTAAAGAAAATTATTCAGCAGTTAACATTTAAACCTTAACTCACCAATGCCGTCACTACGATTTGTCCTAATAATTGCGCAATAGTTTTTTGGATTACAAATTTTCAAGAAGTGGATGAAAATTACTCATATTTGTTCAACTGGGAACAAAAAAACTAGCAAATTTTGATGTTGAAACACATTTCATTCCTGATAACAGTGATTTATTCAGCTAAGAAAACAGATTGAAAACAATTATAGTAATGATTAGCACTCAAGCACTAAAACAACCGTTTCTAGTAATCTACCAACCATGTGGTGAATTTCAACCGTTACAGCGCAGGATCGACTTTAGACATCAGAATCTGACGTCAGCAGACATCAGATTTCATCCAAAGTCGATTCCCGCACTAAGAGAATAAAAATATTTCCCATAACATAGGTGTTCAAATGGAACAAAAAGAGATCACTGAGACATTTATGATGATTTCAAAATGAAAAAACTTTGGTCTCCATGATATTTTATGAAAATATTTCAACTTTGTAACAATTCAAGAGAAATTGTATAATACATCAAAATAAGCAAGGTCAGCTCTTTATATCACAATTTGGTATTTTATGAAATCAATCATTTTCACCCAATTTGAGAAGAACACACCTCAAAGTTTGTGAAAATGAGAAAAGCTAATTGGGTGCTGAGAGTGTTAAAGATGACATAAACAAAACAACTAAAGAACAATGCATATGATACCTCTTGTATCGTGGCGATGAGAGACTCAATCGATTTCCTCCGGTCAATGGTAATTTCAATAAAAGGCAGTCCCCCGTCTTTTAAGTGTAAAGCACCATCTTTATAAGTGTATGTGGCAGAAAAGTAGACCTTCAAACGTAAGCTATTGATTTTTGCTTCATACTTATCTCTGTAACATTGAATAAAATATAGAGTTATATTCATAAATAAAAATAATGCCAAGTTCAATACATTTCCTCTCTCTCCCCCACCCCCTAAAAAATAATAGCAAAGAGACAAAGAAATATGGTGAATCTTGCTTTTCATAATCGAATAAAAAACAAATTTATTATTTATTATCATTTGAATGCCATATACTGGTATGAATGTAGGGATTAGGTGCAAAGAAAAATTACCAACTCATCTTAACAGAGTGAAATGTTTAAATTAGCCACAAAAATAGACACCTCAGAGATTGAATTATTTGATTACCAGGGCATCTACCACGACATATTAGATCAATTTCATTGACATTTGATTCAGTTGGCAACTTGCCTTAAGCTGTATATTTACGGGTTTAGCAGCACATGGGTTAACAAGCAATGAATGTGTGAAAGGTCTGATTGCCAGGGAGAGCACTGGCTGGTATAATGCTCTAATAAATACTGACCTGTCTTGCTGAAGCTGTACATTACTTTGGACCATTTCCTCCAATAACCACACTGGTATACCATACGAGGGGTCACCATAAGCTGAAATAGAGACAGTTTTCCGGTGTATTCTGCGATAACGTCCCCTAGGATATGAAAGGGTGCATCTGCCACTTTGATACAATTCATTTCCTATCCAAAAGGACGATTATCATTTTTGAGATTAGAACTATTGAAAGGTCCAGTGCAGAGACGCAATCTCTAGACAATAAAAATATATGAATTCTTGAGCCGACAAATTGCAATTTGACAGCATAACACCTTGTCAGTTGGTATTATCATTTCATTAAAGTTATCACATTTTTCTCATGTGCTAGGATTGTTAGAAACTTTGTTGATAAATATTGCATAGAAGAACTTAAGCAATCTGGCTCAGTGTGAAGTAATAGAATGCCTTCCGAGGCATACTATTCTGCTGTGAAAAGCCAAAAAGCAGTATCTGCTTACTTAAAAAGTGAGCAGATACTGCCTTTTAGATTTGCACGCTATTCCTGATACTGACTAGAAATCGCCCAATAATTTAGCCAAGTGCAGCAGCTAAGCTGGATGCTAAAAATCGTATCTGGCACACCCAAATCGTGGATGTTGGAATCTCCGCTAATGATTGTTTGAAAATGTACGTACCACTCTATTTTTCTAACAGTTATTTTATCATTTGCTACACCTCCAATGACAAATAAATCAGCTGCAAAATCGAACTGAAAATCACACAGTTCCATTAAATATCCAAGTATATTATCTGAGATTGAAGAGTAAAATGGACATAACTTAACCCTATAAGTGCCAAACTACTTTATTCAGATTTGACAAAATGATCGCAAATTTCTTATTTACCAAGTTTAAAAGGTGGTAATAAAAAAACAAATATAATCAGCACCGGCACCTAAATGGTAGTGGCATTCTCTATATGTTTGAAGGACTCACAGAAGGGCTAATAACGGCTATAGAAATGATCAGCCCTTAACCCTTCCCCGCCAAAGCCGATTATATTTGTTTTCTTTTCTATGCTATCTCAGCACATTAATTACCAGGTTTTAAAAATGTTAAAGATAAAACGAGACATATCAATCAACAAGATTACAAAATAGTTGAACTGAATAAATTTAATTGAAAGATAAAACGATACGTCAATCAGCAACATTTGATAACAGTTAACCTTCGTTTTTTTAAATCTGAATAAGTTGTGAATCGCGTCAGCGAGACACAACTTCAAGTGGGTTAAAATTCCAATTAAATAACTTGTCGGTTATAAGGTTAATGAAATAATACAATAACAAGCGCATGGACTTACCTTCAGGTGTCCGTGTTAGGCCTCTTTGCCTGTAAAACAGCATGTATGCACTCTCTTTCCCCGAGAACTGTCTCTGTATCTCGTCTGTAGTTATTGGAAGCACTCGAGCATCATTGTAATCAAACCAGCATTGACCTGGGCCAGGTGTGACTAACGGTGGTCTAAAAAGGAAATAACAATTTGATTTTAAATGTCATTATTTTCTTATACATTCTGGACATGTTTCTGAGTAATAATGCGTTCCATTAGATATTAACTAGAATGGTCATCGTTTTTGTAACCAAAAAACTGAGGACATCCCACCTCCCACAACATAAAGGTTGATAGCTAATAGATGTGGTGTCAATGGCTTTTGTAAGTAATGTTAATAAATGGCTCTGACCTCTCATGTGATTTATATTTGCTATTGCAGAAATATTGTCCTTCACAATCTGTAGGGTTTTCTTTGGGACACATGGGACACTTGAGACTATTTAGGACACATGGGACACCTAAGATGAGACATTTGGGACACATGGTGCATTCAGGACACATGGGACATTTTGGGTACATGAGACATTTGGGGGGCATGGGACATTTGGGGACATTCAGGACACATGCGACATTGGGACACATGGGACATTCGGGACAAATGGGACACTCGAGATATTTGGAACACATGGGGCATTCAGGACGCATGGGACACTTTGGACATTCAAGACACATGGTGACATTCAGGACACATGGGGCATTCTGGACACATGGAACATTGGGACACATGAAACATTTGGAATACATGGGGCATTCAGGACACATAGGGCATCTGGGACACATGGGTGATTTGAGACACATGGGAGATTTGGGACACATGGGAAATTTGGGACACATTGGTACATTTGGGACACATGGCAGCGTTCGAAATAAGGCCTATCCGGTTGTCTGAAACAACCAAAATTTGTGGCGGACAATCAATAGTTACCATGAGGTTGTCCGAGCTGACAACCAATTTTTGAGAAGGATATTTTTACATCACATTATTATTTAAAAACATTTATAAGTGAAGTGACTGTCAGGGTTGACAATTTTTATTACAGTGGTGAGCTTCCAGAAAATTGTGGGAACAGGCTGTGTCGTAGCTATATTACATGTACATGCAGACAATCTTAAATTTCCACGGACAACCTGAAAATCTGACATTTGAGACACAAGGGGCATTTGGGACACACAGTCTCTCCCAATAAGCTCAAAATTTCACTGGACAGTAGGTCCTGTCAACTTAAAGCATTTACCGGGCCAAAAAAACATCACCAGACAGTAGGTGGTCAATGGCCTATTCTTACCTGATGAGACCGTAAAAAAAGACCAAAAAAACAAAACTTGACAAAAAATATCTGGATTGTAGGTCCGATATTTTGCCGGACCTGCCTCTGTTTTACCAGACATGTCCGGTCGGTCCGATGTTATTGGGAAAGACTGGACACATGGGATCAACTGGGATTTTACTTGTGAAATGTAGCATTTAAAGCTTTCTACTGTCCATTTCAAACACTCAATGTTGGTTCAAAGCTGGGTCACTCTCTGTGATGCTGGCCCGTCAAAGAAGCAGTATTGAATATATGTATTTCAACTATTAAATTTAAACGGTGATGAAAGGGTCAGGTCAGTGAGACGCCTACTACAGTGGACCGGTATCAGTGGTCGAGTCGCCTACCACATTATGCACCCAGTAAACACGACACGTTAACCCAATGCTGGGCTAATGTCGGCTCACTGCGTAGACCGTGGACCAACATTAGCCTGTATGCTCACACAGATGCGTACACAGACTGACACGGTCACACAAAACTGACAGCAGCAACCAATATGTCCCCTCTCTGTCTACAGAAGGAAAGACATAATAGCCCATAAAGTGCTCCATTACAGAATTAAATTTTTTATTCATTTAAAGTTGTGTCTCGCTACCGTGACACACAACTCTTTTTTTCATAATATATGCATATGAACAATAAGAATTAGAATATGTCATTTTACAAATTTGATGCTCATTCCTTTTACAAATTGTTTTTTTAAGAGGACAAAAAAAGGCTGCAGATATATGATAAAAAAACTCTCTAGATTAGCACAAAAGATTGGTATCATTAGGTCCAGGGAGAAAATCATCTTATCAAGCGAATGCTTTTGGTACTAAACATAAAAAAGTCAGGTTTAAGTACATGATGTACTCTTTAAACCAAACAATCGATCAAGTATACGGTGCTGCAAAATTGTACAACTTCAGATTGCATCTTAACAACGTAATGCTACCGTAAAATTTCTAATTGTAGCCGCGGCTTTAATTAGGATGAAAAATCTCATTTTCCAGTACCCAATACCAAAAGTCCACTTGCGGCCTCTATTGGAGGTTTTGTGTAAAAATTCAATCCCCGTGCGGCTATCACTCTGGACTGCCCCGTAGGAACCACCCAACCCTTCATATCCAATGGTCAAATAAAGATATGACCTATAAATCAATTTAATGCTCACATTAGTAAAAAAAAAATAGAAAATAATTTATTTCGTATAACGCTAGTTAAACATTTTTTACAATACAATAGTATTAAATTGTTCAGAGAATGTAATACGAAGATACGCCATGATTGATTATATAAATAATAATGGCTATAGCACATAGAAATGTCAGGCGGTAATTAGCGTGTTGCGATGGCAAACATATCAGCACCGTCATAATTGTGTTACCCAGTCCTGTCACTCAGCTATCACACCCCTCACCAGAACAGTTATATGAAGACTGTGATCAGTGACTGTAACGTTACAGCTTGCAAAGACGTTGACGCAGGGATGGCTAGATGTTGATCAGTCAATCAGCATTGAACCAACCGTTAAGCTGGGAGCCGCTGCCCACCAAATAAGCATACCTAGCGAACACTGTCTGCTATGCTGGCCCAGCATTAAACCAGCATCAAGTCAACGTCTCGTGTTTGCGAGGAAGGGCCACCTCCCTCCCCTAATGCTGATCACCTCAGTCCCCTAATGGTGATCACTGCCTGGGAAAAACTAAACTTTTGCGTGCACTGTTCGAGTATGACTGGTCCACAGACTGTGATGTTGGGTTGACATTGAAACAACATTCAGTCACCTCCTGTTTGCTTGTATAAATCCCGTGGGTTGTACATAAATTTATTGATGACGACATGTAATTGTCATTTGTATTTTACAAGGGATATTTATTCAGGCCTAAATATATGTAAACACATAGTTTCAAGTTAACCCGAAACTATTTCAATCTGTTAGATCAAATAAGTAAGCTTAACATGGCAAAAGCTGTAGCGCATATAGGGCTACATAATCTGTGCTATCGTCACAGATTTAAAGTAAAGATATAACGCCTCATGTCTGCAAAGGGTTAGACGCTATCTGGGCTTATATAGCGTGTTCCCTGTTAGCGTGGTTAACGTAGCTAGCGGTCCTTTAGATTTATAAACACCTAGTCGTTTCCCAGATAACAGTAATAAATCTCAAATATGTTTTGAGCTAAAAAAAATTGGTCCTTGACAATTCCCAAAAGTCACCCTGCGGCTTCAATTGGAAGTTTTAAATTATGAAACTTTTGTCAAAAAAATAGAATTTTTTTCCAAGTTTTGGGGGGGGGGGGGCGGCTTCTATTAGAGATGCGGCTACAATTAGAAATCTCACGGTAGTAAAAGTAATGGTACTAAAACTACACTTAAGCACAAACCAACCTGTTCTTGCTTTTGTGTTCTGTTTCTGTAGACTTTTCTGCTTCTTGAGAAGTATTACTTTTAACTCTATCTGCAGTTTTATCACACTGTCTATAATCTTTCAATTTAACAATATTTGTCAAAGAATCATGGTCGAATTTATCATCATATTTCTTGAAGAACTACAACATTTAAACATATGCCCATTTAACGTTCTTGTAGAATAAAAGCAATACATGGAAGATTAGAATAAAAATCATTGAACCCTTTCAGCCCTCACGATGCATTAAAGCATCATTTTACATCCCTAAAAACAGACTTAATTTTCCTACCACTAAGGGTTTTAGAATGGAAATTTCAATGGAACTGGTTTACCAATACATGGTAATTTTCTTTAATTTTTAAACCACATCAAAACATCTTCAGCCACTACAAGTCGAGAATTGCGACAGCAATTCGCGGCTTGTAGTGGATGAAGATGACTATGGTAAAGTCAGGCTTGAAATGGTTAACCCTTTCAGTGTGGGGACAATCTTTATACGTCAGATTTGATGTATAAAGACGTTCCCGACACTGAAAGAATTAAAATATTTCTGATGACCGTAGACACATAACATAGGTATTCAAATGAAGCGGAAAGAGCTGACTAAGACATTTATGATGATTTCAAGTTGAAAAAACTCTTTAGTCTCCATGGTTTATACACAAATATTTCAGGGTTGTAAGTGTTAAAAGAAAATACTATGTATAACCCATCAAAACAAGGATATCATGAGAATTTATTGGATTTTTAAACTTGCATATTTCATAAATCAGATCATTTTCATTCACATTGAGGTGGGAGTTCCTGTAGAAATTCACATTCTCAATGCGAGTAAAAATGAGGAAAAATAAATGAGTATTAACAGGGTTGAACAAAAATCACCCCCCAAAAAACCTCAGAAAATTCTTTGGTGTGGGACAAACTATTCAAGTTAAAGTTTATATACACAATCATAATCGCTAATATTGAGAAATACAATTTACCAAAGGAATTTACAGTGTTACCTTAACAATAGGTCCATATTTTCTTTTGAATCGCTTGTTCCACGACACACCTGTCTGAGTGGCAATCTCCTATAAAAAAAATAAAAAGTATACATAAATATATCACACGAATTTGATGGAATTTAAGGCTTTTCAAGGTTTTTAAGGCAAAATATCACCCATTTTCAAGGTCATATCATGAACATGAAGTAGTGAGTCATGACCAAAACTTTGAAAATTTTCAGTCCAAAATTAATTGTCCACATTTTTATCGATTGCTTTGAAGATTTTGATAAAACGAGCCACAATATAGTTAAACAATGAAAAACTCAAACCCAAACCACTTTTAAAGGCTCTTCAAGATATATTTTAAAAATTAAGGGGTTTTTTAAAGCCTTGAAAACTATTTTTTAATTCAAGGCTATTCAAGGGTTTTCAAGGCCTGCTCGAACCCTGACATAGAGCGTCATAGTAGAAATTTATAGAAAACACCATTATAACTCTTGTCCTGCTAGACCCGGGTATATACGGTTTTAAGCATATTTTAGGCCAAATAAGATGTCACCGAAATGGATAATATAGTTGGTGGTAGATGTTCAGTTAGTCAAATAACTCAATTAAAAAGATGTATATTTTCAAAAAATAAAAATATTTGTTGTCATTTGAAGCTGGAAATTGCGTTAACAATTCCAGCTTCGATTGACGAAAAATACAATTCAAACAATTCAGCAGGACAAAGGATAATCATGACAATCTGTGATTACCAAGGAAAGCACTGCACTGGATGATAGCTTAGAAATCTGTGTCATAACAGAAGCAGATGCAAACCTCCGGGCTCTTGTAAAAATGTATAACATAAATGAACATTATAACAAACATCCCAGAAAACATTAGAAGCTGAAGCAATGACAGTCTAATGCTGGCACACTGTCTGAAACGTTGGCCGAGCATAATACCACCATTGGTTCAGCGTGTTGTGTTTGCTGGGATGTTACCGTGCAGAGCTGGTCCAGAGGCATGCCATCTTTTCCAGCTTTCCACAGAATAGCCTGTATCATCTCCAATGGGGAATCAAACTGAATAAAGTCAACTTGTCCAGTCAAGGGATCTGTAGGAATCTGAAGTTCTGTTTCTTCCTGCAAGTAAAATTCAGATTTTTTTTAAAATTGAGTACTTTTGACATTGGCTGCATAATAATACAGCACTTGACAATATCGCTAATAAAAATTGAACAGAATGAATTATTTAATACAACAATTTTATTATTGACACAAAAGTTGTTCACAATATGTAATTGTTACCGAAGCCACAGACGCTGCCAATGAGTAATTGTGATAGCACAAATTAAAACCATTAATAGAAAAAATATGGGCTGCCAAAATGTTACAGAATATTGATTCATTATTTTTAGGATTTAAAACATTTTAAAAACTCACTGGGTGAGACCACGTTCCAAGACCATCTATATCTCTGATATAAGCATGATAATGACCACCATGGGTGCTGCCACTGTTATCAAAAGAAGACATATCTTGTTAAATTCTTCCAAGTACATAATGAGTGAATAGATTCTGATTAGGCATACCCTGTTAGTGCCGAGTTGCTTGTTATTCTTTTCATTTATTCCTTGTTGGAATCAGTATGGCAATTTCTGAAGCAAATTCTTGAACTAGTAAATTAGTTCTCTAAATCTTCAAACGCTAAATTACTCTTTCACATTCAAACATTCCCAGCAAACACAGATAATTGAACCAATTTTGCTTAAATGCTGGATCACCATCTGTGAAATCGGTCCAACATTAAACTGACTTTGAATCAATGTTTTGTGCTTGCTGGGTTGCTGACGGGAAAATAGACATCTGAGAAATCAGTTTCTGGAATTTATATGAATTACTATGAACTATGAAATTATCTTGCTTGTCAGTTGTAGAGATAAGAATTCAATGCTAACCTGTGAATTACCACTGAGAAAAGTTCATATTCTGTATTCCCAGCACTGCTCAACTAAAAAACAAATTAAAAATATTCTTTAAATCTGTGCTATTGACAATGTATTATGTCCTATATGTGAATTGATGCAAGGTCAGCACTACATTTGAAAAAAATTAATACTCACATTTTCACAATATGACGACATATCGAGTCTTGGTGGAAATTCAAATTTGCCAGTCTCCTAAAAGAAAAACAGTTAGACATACTCAGCAATTTACAATAATTTATTCACAGCTTAGACTGATGAACAGGACTTGCAAAATGCCATGCCCGGCACAGTCCCATTTCATAAAGTGGAAAAATAAAGGTGTACATGAACGGAATTTGCTTAAAAAGTTGTGAAAGTCAAGTATAATTTATCCCTTGATCAAAGATATTGATAATAAAAAGCTATATAGTAAACAATGTAGATTACTAACCTTGTATCGCTCCAGTTTTTTAAAGTCAAAACTGAATCTCAAAAGAGATAAAGTTAGGATAGGTGGCAGACGCCTCAATTTAGCTCCCTACAATAGAAATTCATCAGAATCACATCGAAATAAATACTCTATACCCCATTCTATTAGGGTCCTATTTATTTTTTGGTCTTCCATAATAGTTTGGATGCCAACATAAAGGTATTTGAAAAAATAGCCATCAATTTATGGCAGGACCCCTCAGCCATAGGCTCTGTCCATCAACAGCAAGAAATATAAATCTATGCACATGTGGCCCTAAGGTAAAAAAATGAAGTTATCACACTTACAAGCCATTGAGGTTCCCGTGACCTTGAAATTAGGTCAAGGTCACTCAATGTTGAACTTGACCTTCATATTAGTGTCATGTATATGAGGTGAAAAGATGAAGGTTTTAAGTCAAGACATTATGAAGTCATCACGCTTGCAAGCCATTTTAGGTTCCGCGACCTTGAAATTATGTTAAGGTCACTGAATGTCGGATTTGACCTTCAGATTAGGGTCATCGATCTGAGGTGAAAAAATGAAGGCCCCAAGTCAAGCTGTTATCTTGTTTACAAGCCATTTTGGTTTCCTTGACCTGACGACCTTGAAATCAGGTCACTGTCACTGAATGTCAAACTTGGCCTTCAGATTAATGCCATACACATGAGGTAAAAAAATGAAGGTCCTAAGTCAAGGCGTTATGAAGTTATTGCGCTTACAAGCTATTTTGGTTCCCATGCCCTGGTGACCTTAAAATTAGGTCAAGGTCACTGAATGCCGAACTTAACCTCCAGATTAGTGTCATGTACATGAGGTGAAATAATTAAGGTTCTAAGTGGAGGCGTTATGAAGTTATGGCGCTTACAAACCATTTTGGTTTCCGTGACTTTGTGACCTTGAAATTAGGTTAAGGTCACTGAATGTCAAACTTGACCTTCAGATTAGGGTGCCCCATATGAGGTAAAAAACTGAAGGGCCCAAGTCCAGATGTTATGAAGTTATCGCGCTTACAAGCCAAGCCCTGGTGACCTTGAAATTAGGTCAAGGTCACTGAATGTCAAACTTGACCTTCAGATTAGTGTCCTACACATGAGGTAAAACCAGAGTGTCAATGACACAGAAGCTCATCTTTAATTAGGGCAAGTTGATTACGAAAAAAAAAATATATATATATTACGAATTCATATTTTTTAAATCCATGAGGCAGTTCTATGCACATGAACAAGCTCTTTCAGATAAACTAAGCAAAATTAAAGTCGGATAAGAATTGAGGGAGGAGAAGCATTTATTGTAAAATTTAGACAGAGTGCCCTGATTAGGTTTTAATTAAGTCATAAGGTGAATAATAATTGGAATTTAGGAAATCCGTGAGGAAGTTTAATGCACAGGCACGAGCTCTTTCAAACAAACCAAATAGAATTTAAATTGGATGATAATTGAGGGAGAAGCATTTCTTGTGAATGGTGGACAGAGTGCCCTAATTAGGTCTTAATTCAGCGGCGGATCTAGCTTTTCAGTGAGGGGGGTTTAAAATTTGACAAAAAAATGTATTTTACTGTAACCCTCCCCCCTTGGATCCGCCTCTGTAATTAGGTTTTAGGTTAATTGATAATCAAAATTTCTCAAATCCGTGAGGAGTTTAATGCACAGGCATAAGGTCTTTCATTCAAAACAAACAGAATTGAAATCGGATAAGAATTGAGGGAGGGGAAGCATTTCTTGTGAATGGTTGACAGAGTGCACTAATTAGGTCTTAATTAGGTTTTAAGATAATTAATAAATAAAATTTCTCAAATCTGTGAGGATGTTTATTGCACAGGCACAAGCTCTTTCAAACAAACCAAACAGAATTGAAATCAGATACGAATTGAGGGAGGAGAAGCATTTCTTGTGAATGGTTGACAGAGTGCCCTAATTAGGTTTTAATCTAGTCATAAGTTGATTAATATTAAAAATTTCCTTAATCTGTGAGGACGTTTAATGCACAGGCACAAAGTCTTTCAAACAAAACAAACAGAATTGGAACTAGATAAGAATTGAGGGAGAAGAATCATTTCTTGTGAATGGTGGACAGAGTGCCTTAATTAGGTTTAAATTAGGTCAAAAGTTAACTAATAATTAAAATTTCTCAAATCCGTAAGGATGTTTAATGCACAGGCACAAGCTCTTTCAAACATATCAAACAGACTTGAATCGGATAAGAATTAATGGAGGTGAAACATTTCTTGTGAATTGTTGACAGACAACAGATGCAACACGATGGCATTAGCTCATTTAGGCCTAAAGGCCAGATGACCTAATAATCTGCACCGCCTGTCCGCACGCCCGCCTCTGGTGATCACTTTACCCCACAGAGGGGTGAAAAAATGCCAATAACATTAAATACCAATCTTATGTAAAGTTTTGTGAATGTAAACATCTTACCTTTTTTGCATTGACTAGTTTTTGACATATCTCACATCTGTATTTATTCTTCCCCTCAAGATATTCTTCTTCAACATAATAATCACTGAGAGCATCTTTCACACCCAAGTGTCCAGCAACAGCAAGACTCAAATCAAGAAAGTCTTCCTGGTAATAAATAAAAATTAGGCTACATGAATTAAATTGTTGCATTTGCATGATAAAATCAGACATGAGATATGTCTTCATCACATTAATCCTTCAAGCTCCATGGTCGTATTTATGCATCAAATAACACACATAATTTGGATTCTAATTATTCAAATAAAAAAGTGCATTTTAAAAGCCAGCACAATAAGGAGGTTCTAAGTTTTAATTTGGCTTATTTTAAAATCAGGTAATATTTATGCACATAGAATGAAAAAAACTCTATTGTAGGTAAAAAATTTTTGAGAAATTTTAACTGAAAATTATGAAACTGAAAATAGAATACAGTTTCTTTTGTGTTCCAAAAAATTAATACTACACTGACCTCTCTCTCACTTGTATTTCCACATTGCTGACATGTGATCTGAAAATAATGTGGGGAAAAACCTTCATTCAAATGTGTTTTTTTTTTACAAAATTACCTGCAATATGAGATCTACAGTATGTTATCTTTACTGAAATGACTGACTGAGCTGACTACAGAAGCAAAAATGAACATCATTAATACAGGACATGATTTACTTGTCAAGTAACTTGACAAATTAATTGATTGACGAAGCATATAAATATCTAGAATCACTATCTAAATACCAAACTTTTCAGAATTTTATATATGATCAGCAGAAATGAACTTATTTTTCTAACTGGCAACATAAGATTAATTTTGTCGTTGATAACACTTGTATTTTTTATACATTTTTCACATCCTCCTTAAACCTTAGGCCTCTTGAGCTATGAAATTTTAATTTTTTGTCATAAACACTGTGGTCTCCATGATTTATACAAAATTAATTCAGTGTTGTAAGCCCTGGTTAGGGTGGCAAGTGCTGCAGCAATTCACAATTTGAGATAAATTTAAATCGGAGGAAGTGGCTGTTTGTAGGGGGGTTTAAAGTGGCATGGGCCGTTTTCGCCCTTACATTTCTACCCTTTTGAATTGTCTCACTACTGGGTCCCATACCATCCGGTAAGTGAAAAATTCAGTTATAAAATAAAAACACAAGTCAAAGTCTATGCCTACTGATTCAAGAATCAATGACGATGACATCAGAAATTCAGCTGCCGTCCACCGGTCATTTAGTTGTTATGATGTAGCAGGTAGACTTAAGATATATACAGGCAACTTAAACCTGAATGCGCCAAAGGGTGGGGGCTCTGGGGTAGTGGTTAGCACTGCTGCCTCTCACGCTAGAGTTCGGGGTTCTTTTTCCAGTCTCTGCAGTTTGAAAGAAACAACCATGTTTCTTCCCCATCCACACATAAAACTCAGTATTGTGGGGCGCCTCTGTGACCCAGAGGTGGCGAGCTCCAGGGTTTGAATTTCAAATCCTGTGTCTGGAGGGCAGTGTCATCTCACCATCCCCAGAGGCCCAATTTAGCCTGTTTGTGCACAAAAGTGGCATAAAGCCCGATTCATTAAATTTCATTTAAAGTGCTAAGAATTTAAATTTACTGCGTACTTCCAAGTACAATTTGAATCAAAACAAATGCCAATGTGATAATTTAATGCTCATTTCCCCTTCAGTTGAATTTCTAATGTAGCGCTCTAACCCTTACAGTGCGGGTATCGACTTTAGTTGTCAGAATCTGACGTCTGTAGACGTCAGATTCTGACAACTAAAGTCGATCCTCGCACTGTAAGAGTGAAAATAATTATAATGACCGTAGACCAATAACATAGGTATTCAGATGAATCAGAAAGCCCCAACTAAGACATTTATGATGTCAAAATTGAAAAAACCTTCTAGTCTCCTTGGTTAAAACAAAAATTATTCAGCGCTGTAAGGGTTAGGAGCTAAGGTGAGTGAACATGAGATGAATTATCTGAGGCATTCTCTTACCTGATTGACAATGAGTCCATGATAAAGATCCTGGATAAGAGATTGTCCTGATGTTCCAATCAATGAATCTTCTATGGCACAGAAAAGTATTCTATTTAATTCCTGAACATCATGCTGCTGCAATTCCTGCAATTCCAAAAAAATTGGGGTTCATCAATATAATACTTAAGTTTTATTGGCTGTCACTAAAGATGCCAATACTTCCTCCAGGTAATGGGAAAGAGGAAAATGTTCGATATATTATGCAGTTGAGCTCAATTACAATCAGTTGAATATTATGTGTGTTTCATGATTATAATAAATGTCTATAAAAAATGTAATTGCTTTAGTGACACCAAAATTTACTATGGAACAGCTCACATCTACATAGTTCTTTTCATAATAGTGTAAACTATATTTTCCTCAGATAAAGATTATAATCTCTTTTTCAGTTATAACATTTTCTGAAATGTAAATACATCAATCAGAACATTTAACAAAACTTATTTGTTCCCAAGTGAAAATGTATCGAGGTAACATCAACATCTGAAAATTCACAATAATCTTGCAGAATAAATGTGAAAACCACTTACTGTATATCCCCGCGTATAGTGCGATGCCATGTATAATACGAGTTAAGATTTGAGGCATCGGATGACTTTAAAAACGCCTGCCCCTCTGTATAATACGACCTTAAATTTTAGATGTACCCAGGGCCATCTAAATGTGAGGCATGGATAAGTTCTTATTCTACTAAATAGCGCCGTGACACCTGCATAGACGATGCTCAATGACGGGAACAGTGGCAATAGTACAGCTCTGCAAAACCAAAGGGCAGTATCTGCTTACTTATAAAGTAAGCAGATACATTTTCCACGGCAGAGTGGATGTCATCGGGACTGTCTCAATCGGCAGACATTCTGAGGCCTGCATAGGCTACATATATATACACACAGATTTTAAAATACCCGTATTTATATTTCGCCGACAAATTTATATTATTTTAATTTATCTATTACAAAGACCATAATTTAATATCGTCGTGCTCAAATAAGAACATTCCAAGATGAAATGTGATTGTAAAACATTTGCAGACTAGCCGCATTGTCTAGACACAAGAGGTGTCTGGTTGTATAAGTGTCAGGGTGCAATAACACAGCAGCGCTCCATGAACTACAGCTAACAGATACCACAATTTGCTCAATACCGTATCAGCCGCGGCAACAGCGGTAGGCGATAATGGTATCCCAGCAATATGGCCTACATGTATAGAATTTGCGATAGGAGATATAATCAGTGATATCTTGTTATATTTCGTCAACACATTCTCTCATTCCAATATAAAAATATAACGTTCAGATTTGTCTTAAATTAAATCATTATTAATATAAATGAACAGGTCAGGAGTGTGAATTGCTTGCAGACTAACGGCGTCATTTATCTGCCCTTAGTTGTCAAAGGTGCCACGCGCTTCGGCGGGAATGTGAGACGGGGGCTCCCAGCAGACGGTGGCCCAACAATGTACCAGCATTGGGTGAGCATATCTTGTTTGCTACTAGTTGAAAAGGCACAGTCTTGTTGTATCTTGGCCTGCTTACCAAACACGCTGACTGGCCTATGTTTAAAGATACGTTTTACCGCTAGAGAACTTACTGTTGAACTTACCGCTAGAGATCTAAAAATTGGTATTAAATTCTACATCTACGTGTATGTATAATACGAGGTGCCTTTTTGTGACATGAATAGCTAAGAAAAAACATCGCATTATACACGGGGATATACGGTAAATGACCAATAGAATGACCAGTTGAATTTCACCATTTTCAAAATGATTAATTTTGAACAAGGCTCGCCGGCAATAGAATTAGTCCTCAGCCTCAAATCATTGATTAAAATAAAAAAAAAAAAGTTCAAAATGATTTTAAAATATCTCACGAGTTTTTATTTCAAATTGGTCATGTTTCCAGATATTACGCATTATAAAGTCAATAATGGCCACAAGTCGGCCATTTTTAATTTTTTCGAGTTGAAATATTCAGGGCATATCCCCCTTAAAACCGCACATTTTGTTATATATAGTAACATTGGTCTAGCTATCTAACACAGTTTTCTAGATATTACGCATATTAAAATAATAAAAAAATCGTCCGCCATTTTGCCGGGGACGCCCTAGTTTTTGTCCAATGCTTGCACATTTTTTAATTCATTCAAGCTATTGGTGAAATAGATATACAGTATATATTTGGGAGCGATATGTACATAGACCAGAAGTCTCAGAAGCTCATCCTTAATTAGGGCAAGTTGATCACAAATTAGAATGTCTGAAATCCTTGAGGCAGTTCTATGCACAGGCACGAGTTCTTTCAAATAAACTTAACAAAATTGAAATCGGATAAGAATTGTGGACAGAGTGCCCTAATCAGATGTTAATTAGGTCATAAGTTAAATAATAAATAAAATTTCCGAAATCCGTGAGGAAATTTAATGCACAGGCACGGGCTCTTTCAAACAAACCAAACATAATTGAAATCGGATAAGAATTGAGGGAGGAGAAGCATTTCTTGTGAATTGTGGCCAAAGTGTCCTAATTAGGTCCTGATTAGGTCATAAGTTAATTGATAATTAAAATTTCAGAAATCTGTAAGAAAATTCTATGTACAGGCTCGAGCTCTTTCAAACAAACCAAACAAAATTGAAATCGGATAAGAACTGAGGGAGAAGAAGCATTTCTTGTGAATTGTGGACAGACGACAGACGCAACACGATGGCATAAGCTCATCTCAGGCCGGATGAGCTGAAAAATTGATGAGTGAATCAAGGTAACGAGAAAATTTGCTGATCTGGAAAAAATCAAGGTCAGAGGTCACAGAAAGGTCAAATGTGAACTCATTGAGCCTCAGCCATGATTAACCTGAAACAAGTCATGGTGCTGAAAGTGGCGGAAAGACAACAATTTTTACCCACCTGAAGTTGTGTTTTGCTACTGCGATCCACAACTTTAAGTGGGTAAAAATTACTTATATTTGTATAATCTGAATTAAAAGATATGCCAATTTCTCAAAGATAATGCACATTCCTCTCACAACATATAGACTGTGTAAAAACGGCCATAGACGTGATTAGGACTTAAACCCTTATGCTGCTCTCACACATAGGGGAATATGCTAGCGAATATGAATCTTTGAAATGGATTCAGGGGATGCTTCCTAAATTGGTCAATATTTGTAAGCAGGTGGACAATAACTTGCAAACTTTACAAAATTGTTACCAACGCTCACAAATACTCGGCGCGTGTAGCGAATTTTAAGAGAGCGGCAAATATTTTCATTCGTAAGCACATTCGTTAGCATATTCGCCTATGTGTGAGAGCAGCATTAAAGCGCTGATTTTTTTATGAAAACCTTCGATGCCAAAGTTTTCTTTCAATTTGAAATCATCATAACTGTCTCAGTTACCTATTTCTGATTCATTTGAATACCTATGTTATGGGTTTCCGGCCATTAGAAATATGTTGATTCTTACAGCTCGGGGATCGACTTTAGTCATCAGAATCTGTTGTCTACAGACGTCAGATTATGCCGACTAAAAAGAATCCCGTGCTGTAAGGGTTAACTCTTTCAAGCCGAAATTTACCATTCTAATCCTCATCCACTACAAGCCGCAAATTGCTGTCACAATTATCGAATTGTAGTGGATGAAGATGACTTGAAGAGGGTGGTAAATGAACTAAGATATTGTTATTAATAAAACAGATCTATGTCGTTATAAAATCTCTAGGCTTTAGGAGATTAACTCATTCTTCAGAGCTGCAAAATGATGCTTTGCAGCATTGAGAGGATTTAACCATTACAATGCGGGAAGCGACTTCAGTCGTCAAAATCTGACATCTGTAGACGTCAGATTCTGCCGTCTGAAGTCAATCCCCACACTGTAACGAGTGAACATATTTCTAATGGTCGTATACCAATAACAAAGCAGCGTTCGAAATAAAGGTTAAAAATGAGGTTGTCCATAGGACAATCGGGGCAGATTTTCAAGTTGTCCGCTGAAATTTCAGATTGTCCGCAAGTAATATATAGCTACAACCCAGCCTGCTCCCACATCTTTCTGAAAACATAAGTTAACCAACAAGTAGAAGTTCACCACTGTAATCAAAATTTTCAACCCTGACAGTCACTTGACTTATAAATGTCTTTAAATAATAATGTAATGTGAAAATATCCTTCACAAAGGTGGTTGTATGAGCGGACAACTTCATGGTAACTTTTGATTGTCCGCCACAAATTTTGGTTGTCTCGGACAACGGGAAGGGGCTTATTTCTAACGCTGATAGGTATTAAAATGAATCAGAAATAGCTAACTAAGACATTTATGATGAATTCAAATTAAAAAAAAACTTTGGTCTCCATGGTTTACATAAAAAAAATTCAACGCTTTAAGGGTACAAGGGTTAAGGTAAACATACCTCATTATTTGTCCATCCAAAGCTGTCAGTCAGTTCTGTGGTGTAGGCACCTTGGGAATTTAACAGCAGCAATGCCCCAAATAACTTTTGCAACTGCAGAGGTATAACACGAACCTGTGTAGCACAAACGGATTATCTGATTTGACGTCGGAAATACATGTACCTGGCAGGTTTGTTCCCATCGATACAAGGATTTATCACAATTTTATAAAATAAATACTTTATTCTCTAAAGATTATTTATCATATTTAATAACTATAAAGAAGATTCGAAACATAGGCGTCGATAGTATGCCTCCGCCGTGTGTCATAAGTCATCTCAGCCTACCACCTGCTGCAAAAACTTGACCAAGAGTCTCATTAGATACACCACTTTTATGGAATAAAATGAATGATGCAAATAACAACAGGTGTGGAGATATCTTGATGAAAATTATTTTTATTTACTGGCTTTGACCTTTAAAAATAGGACAGACATACGAAACAACTAACAAACAGACAGCCTGAAAACATAATGCCTTTGCTCGCTCTGATGCTGAGGTATGAAAAACAAAGATCATAATGCAGTCAAACAGAGCTCTAGTCTATGATTGCAATTTCATTTAAAAATAAGCCCTCATTATTCTATAATAATATTACTAAGGGTGCAATGGGTAAAAGACGTAATGCATATTATTATTAACCTGGTTTTCACAAATTCTAAAGGAATTACAATACCTTTGCTCCTGGTTTTTCCTTGTCTTGAAGTCGACCTAATTCAGATGGCAGCAATTGCAATAATGATTCTGTCAAAGACAAATTGTTAAATCTGAGACGAAAAATTGGGAAAACTCGATGTCTAAGCACACATGTTGTTCTGCAAAACAGTGATTTGATCGGCTGATAAAATTGAGCAAAAATGATTATACTTATAGTTGTGCTTAATGATTAACCGATGGTTGACTACAAGAGTGTTCTCAAATGATTATCTTCTGAAAAGGGGTAACTGGTTGAAAGAAATTTCGGAATATTTTACAAACTTGATCACAACTCGGTCTTGACAGATATGCATGAATGTCCGTTGAATATTATTCGGGATAAATTACACAAAAAGTTTTTTGAATATTTGTAATATGATATTAATAACAAACCCAAATTACGAATTTTCAAACATTTAAGACAGGCAAATTATTTAACGAAATATATAAGTATGATTTTGCTGAGATATCACCGATCTCTATTGAGTCAGATCGGAGACTTTACAATTCGTATTGAATCTGGAAGTTTTAGAAATGAGCCTTTAGAAGATAGACTGTGTATTTTGTGTGAAACAAATGATGTAAAGGATGAAATCCATTTTAATCTAATTCTAAATATATACAGGTTGCCGACAAACTCTTTTTTCCAATATACAGGATGACTCCTTTCATACACTTAGCGATTTGGAAAAATTAAAATTTTTATGTGATAAATATCCCAGACAGCTAGCTAAATTTTTAGCAGAAGTGTATGATATTAGGAAAAATGTCTAAGGTGCACCACACATCACTGCAAATTCGCTGTTAGCGTTCGCATTGATGTGTAGTCCGCTTAATACGTCTCGTCAGAGATCGTTCTCGTGGAGATGGAGGAGCGCTAAGTGCCACCTTAGAAAGTGGCAATTGGCGCCCCTCAAAATGTAGATGAATGATTTATATGTATCTATTCTATTTTCACTTTTCACATATGACATGTTTTGCCTATATATGTCCATAGATATCTCATATATTATATGACTACACAGGGCTCGACACTAACACTGGCCCGTTGGCCCGAGGCCAGTGAAAATCACTAAGGGCCAGTAAATCACCTGATATACTGGCCCTGGGGGCAACAAAAAGATTACACTCCCCTTGATACTGTGTACACTAAGGACTAGAATGAGAAGGCTAAGGGCCAGTAATTATCTAAAGTTACTGGCCCTTTGGGCTACTACCTGAAATCAGTTAGTGTCGATCCCTGCTACATGTACACATCTATTTAGATATATTATATCACCGGGAAATCGCTTCACCCTCAATGGCCGGGTGTATTTTTTCTATTGTATACTGAAAATGTTGCAAAAATATGTACTCATGTGACTATAATAAACGATAGTACTACTACTACTACTATATTGGCCATAGACCCATAACATTGGTATTTAAATGAATCAGGAAGAGCTAACTAAGGCGTTTATGATGATTTCAAATTGAAAAAAACCCTTTGGCCTCCAAGGTTTTCTTAGAAAAAATTCAGCGTTCAAGGGTTAAAAGGTTAAAAGAATGAGAGTTAGTTGACAATTCATTCAGACAATGGCTAACCCTTAGACCGCTAAAAGTGACAATAGTCATTTTTAATCTGTTTTTATTAGTCGATTAAATCAGATATTTGGAACATATTGAGTGCTGAAACATCAACACTCACCTCTAAATTCTGGTGTCATCAGCAAAGTCTGGATCAATGAGTTGAGGTAGCAGGTGGCACCCTGGTTATAGATGCCACAGAGTCCACTTGCCAGCCTGGGAGGAAGTGGCATCTTTTTATGAACTACACGATCCCCTGACCCACCACCTGGATCAGCCCCATCTTCGTGGAAAAGATCCCCAAACATCCCGATAGTATTGTATTATGCACCAGAGCCTTTCCAATCTGTAAGAAAACATAATCAAATATCAAGTCAAAAGAAAAAAAAGTTCTGCTCTTTTTCTGCTAGTTTTTGTGAGAGTTATGTATGTTGATTGCACCGATATGTTTATTACTTTACTTTATTCTGTTGTGACAATATTTTATTAAAGGAACTCCATGGGATGAGAAATTTTAATTTTGTCAATTTTAAAAATTTAATTTATATGAAGCTATATAACCTACTTATCATAAATGAAATACAAAAACATAAAAAAAACAAAGTTAAAGCACCGAAAAAGACGAAACTAGCTTTATTTCCAAGACATATATTGTCATGTAAACAAGGTGTACAGGACATTAGACAACACATACTAACCAGATGGCATGATCAAAGTAAACCACATGATTACATCAATAGCTGCCACTCTTAATTGGTCTGGGAACACTATGATAGGGGGGTTCCCACACAGCATCGATTATCTGCTCAACGCTGGGCCGACCGCATTTACATGTAGGGCCAATGATTTTCCGCGATCGCAGAAAACGGGCGGAATTGCATATGTCTGACGGAAACGTCATTTTATGAGTCCAAATCCACTTATTTCACTCTTTTTTTATTAACTTTAACCCTTATCCTGCTGATCGCGGCAAATGCGCGACTCTCAAAGTGCTAATCGGCATATATATGCCGTGTCTACATGTGATCGCGGCATTTTTCCGTTTCGAGAATCCATTGCAATGACGTAATTCAGGTCGACTATTTTTAGCAAATTTTATTTTAGACAATTATTCCCGCTTGTACCTTCTGAGACTAAAGTATAAGCGTAGGATTGGTTCCGGTACAATTACGCATTGCACACAGTAAATGAGCCGGAGCTTGCTGAAATCGGTCGAGGACTCCCGAATCACATCAAGCGTGCGTTGTATGACTTAATGCTGGGCCAGCATTGGCTGAGGAGACTGGTAAATAACAGTAAAAATCAATACCGCCACGTGTGCGTTGATGAGGGGCTGGATGGGTGAGCACTTTTTTCAACGCGATTATACTAGTCAATTTTTTATTATTGCTCGGCATTGGTAAGATACTAATTTATGCAGTTATAATATGAAAAAATAGTGTTTTTTGTGTTTCGTTCTGTTGGCGATTAGCAATCAACAATTGTGGTATTATTCAATTACAGATCCGAGTTACTTGTAGCACACTCAGTCACTGTAGTCAGTAGACTAATTGTAGTCAACAATCTGGAAAAATTTCGCTGAAACGGAATTCACCAAAATGGGAAACGAAAAATCATTGGCCCTATACATGTGGCCCAATGCTGTCGGAACATTCAACCTTCTTTTCTCAGGAGTTTAGGTATACAAATAGTTTGTTTGGGTTTCTTTCTTTCTTTCTTTCATCACAAAATTTTAAAAAAAATGAAGTCAACCCAAGGAGTTGCTTTAACTAATTATTTTATTAATCCTTTGTGTTGTTGAAATACCATACTAATTTCAACGTAAGTGTGTTGTCAATTTCTCTAATACGAAAACGGTGTTACCAACACTAACTTCCCACATTTCCCATTGCATAACAAGCAGGATGTTACATCACTTTGCTGACCCCTGTTTAAATTTATGCATTTGGGAATAATAATGAGTCCAGTATTTGGAGTACACAGGTTCCGGCTAATTTGGTGAGGGTTAATTAGTAATGTTTAGAGTGTAATTAATTCGGGATCAAATAATTATTATGATACCAACAGAATTCAGGTTAAAGCTTATATATGGGGGCACCGCAGAGAAATAGCTAGAATTTTATCTGGTTCAATAATTTCATTAGCTTCAAAATAGGACTGACCCCAATCATCAGAGTTGCTGAACTCATCAATTTTACCAAACGAGGGCTGTTGGATTTTAATTTCAAAGTCAAAATTTGCGTGGTAGGATGATACAACCTAGTAAATATGTGATGTTGACCCGATTCTGGCTTAATGTTGGCCCGTCATTTGCGTATTTGGCCCAACATCAAATCACCATTGTGTCAACGTCCCGTTTGCTGGGAATAACCATACACACGCAGACATGTACACCAAAGAAAACGGAAGTGAACAGTGCAGGTGCACATGCGCCGCATATGTGCACAGATTTGTGTAAGGCTGGGTCTTCCAGTAAACACAAGACAAACAAAATTAGGCCCAATCGAATGCCTGTTTGCGTCTTTGACGATTTTCCGTTATTTTGTTATGACAAGCGTCTATCAATAGCCTAAATAGAATACATTTTTTTACTGTTGTCAAGGGGAATCATCCCAACATATTAGCATTGAAATTTTTGTTTTTGGAAGTAACAGCCAATTGAATGTGGGGGTTTAATGGGTAGCATTGCATTTGGGAGGTAAGAGTGAGTGGCCAGGCAGCCTGCTTCCAAGGCTAGCTATTACACAGAAACAAAAATGAAGTCATCGCCACGACGCTAGGGCTTGATAAAGGTAACTAGATAAAAGTAAACTACCGTATTATCCCTAATAAACGCGCCAGGCGCGGAGACGAAGTTGGGGGCGCGTTTATCATGTGCACTAAAATGTTAATCTGTATTTCACGGCCGCAGCGCCGTCATTAAGCCATGCGACATTGGTGAGAACTGACTGCATGTGCAAGCCCCATCCAAACGCCGCTGGCAGCAGGTGTAACTGGTGTGTTAACACAGGCTGACACCTTATGCAGCCACGGCCTTACAGTAGGGACCTCAATTAAATTTTTAAGTAAATGGTATGACTTCAAAAAGTAGCACTATAGATAGATCTTATGCTGCTGAGCATAATGCTTTTTACATTTTTGAAATCGGACAATCGTGTGCAAAGTTATTGGTAATGTGTGTTTCAAAATGTTAGAGATTTTTATAATGGGTTTGCATGGTAAACATGGAAGTTAAAGGCGAAAACTATTCTGAAGAGGGAAAAAAAACTAATTCTACCTCACTTATTTAAGCTACATACTTCCAAGCATTCTACACAATATCTCTTTTCTAATCAATATGACCTGTATAATCAGATCTATGATGTTTTTTTATATTAATTTTCACTTTTCGCATCTCGATATTAACAATAGCTTGTTTCCATGGCAACCACTATTTACCAACAGTGATACAATAAAATGACAGTTTTTTTTTACTGTAAACCATTACTTATTCAATAAAAATGCTGAGAAGCACACACATTTTTAAAGTAAATGACTTTTTATTCTTTCCTTCGCAGCTTTAGAGTATTTCACTTAGTAAGTTCCCATGGCAACCCAATTTTTATTTGTGGTTCCCATGGTAATTATAAATTTATCATTAATTTTATGTTAAGAAATGGTTAAAATAACATTTTCAATTCTGGATATATATATATACCACCACATTTTTTCCTTGACTTGTTCTATTTCGTTTCCATGGCAATCCCATTCTTATCATATATTTGTGGTTTCCATGGAAACTATTGATCTATCATTAATTTTATGTTAAGAAAATAGTAAAGACAACATCTTTAAATTCTAGCCTGTATATATAGTATACAGCCATGTTTTTAGTTGCTACTTAAATTGTCTGATTTATTTTCCATGGCAACTGAATTTTCTTCATATTTTTACGATTTCCATGGCAACCATTATAATTTATCATAAATTTTATGTTGAATATATTTCAATTCAAGATGTCTAACTCCATTTTTCCTAATTGGTAGCCTTGAATTAATTAGTATTTTACTATGTGAAAACAAAATCTGTCAATTGTAGGCAACCAGATTCTACCTCTCCATTGCTTGCTATCATTTTTATGATTTCCATGGCAACCATTATCATGATTATAATTCATCTTGCATTTAATGTCCAAAAGAGGTGAAGATCTTTATACATAGATATGTTTTATTTCATAGCCTTGAATTGTTCTATTTAGTTTCCATGGCAACTGCATTTCTTTATTGTGTTTATGGTATCTATGACAACCAAATGTGATTTATCATTAATTATGTGTCCACTTGTCATGGCACATCACACGTCTGTTGGTTGTTCCACAATTTGCAAAAAACTGTTATTTCTTCTGGAGTTTTGAAGGGTAGATTTCATTCAAATTTATACACAATGTTTACCAGGTGCCCACCCTGCCTGAGTTTTTTTAATTGGCGTGGATCATCCCCCCTTCCTGCATTACCCTCCCATTTGAAAAAAAAGTAATCCGGACGGATGTTATAGAAAAAAAATATATTAATTTGCCTACATGTAGAACCCCCAAATTTGTTTTAAGCCCCCCACAGTCCCCCATGACAAAAAAATCAAATTGGCCTTGACCAAACCCACCCCACCCCACCCCCCGGCCTGACCCTCCCCGCCCGTAAAGAAATGTAATCCAGAGAGGCTACTGCATTAAATGAAAAAACAAACCTAAAATAAATATTTGTTGAAACCCCCCATGTGCCCACCCTGCATGAAATTTTTTATCGGACTGGATCATCCCCCTTCCTGCCTTACCCTTCCATTTGAAAAAAAAATAATCCCGATGGATTTGCCTTGACCCCCCTACTTTTTTGTTCTAATTTGTTTTGAACCCCCCACAGCCCCCCATGACAAAAAAATCAAATTGGCCTTGACCCCTCCCCCCCTCCGACTTAAAAAAAATATTTGTTAAAACCCCCATGTGCCCACCCAGCCTGAATTTATTTAATTGGCCGGATCATCCCATCTTCCTGCCTTACTCTCCCATTTGAAAAAAAAGTAATCCAGACGGAAGTTATGAAAAAAAATTTTTTGCTCAAATTTGTTTTGAACCCCCCACAGCCCCCTGGCAAAAAAATCAAATTGGCCTTGATTCCCCCCACGGCCTGACCCTCCCCGCCCGTAAATAAATGTAATCCACAGAGGCTACAGTACTGCATTAAATGAAAAAAAGACCCTAAAAATACATATTTGGTAAAACCCCCCATGTGCCCACCCTGACTGATTTTTTTTTTAATTAGCCTTGACCACCCCCTTCCTGTCTCACCCTCCTGTTCGAAAAAAAAATGTAATCCGGACGGACAGACAGACGGACACCAGGACGGACTGACAGACAACCCAACCCGACTACATAATGCCTGCAGCCGCAGGCTCGCGGAGGCATAAAAATAGTACTCGGCATAAAAATAGTACTCGCAAATTGTCATGAAAATCAGTTGTGAATTAACTAAGTTTAATCAGCAAACACTAGCTTTCATTTTCAGATGAACGAGGGTGTGATCACAAATTACAAATATAGGCCCAGACTTGACAATGGAGAGATCTTTCCATTTCATGTTTCAATTGCAATGAATGACTAGGCCTGCTAGGGCCTATAAGTCTTTTTTGTAGTAGCTCTAGACTGTGGCATCAAAAACTGTTGCATCTTTCAATAGTCAACCGGTCCTACCCCCCCCCCCCCCCCCCTCCAGCCTGATACTCCACATTGGCCACGATTCATTGATTGGGAGGTAGGCCTACTGCTGGAGTACAAACTCAAAGCAGCTGTTGGTAGACTATAGTTGAGTTTGTATTGGGGGCCTATATATTATGATAGATAAAGTGGAATATCAGCGTGATGTCAGCATCTAGAAAACCTGTGAGCATGGCATATAGCACTTGCTCAGTCATAGGCTATATTATGTATTGCCATGGAGTCTGCTGATTGCTGAAGATATAACTAACGTTATTGATTTGTCCACATGATATAGCAGCACGTGTTTGTGTTTATTTACATTATGGCCGGACATGCCGCGTACGCACGCGCATCAGCACACCACGCTCTGGTCCACTCATGCTATGTATAAATTACAGCACCATGCGCACAACACGTGGTCCCCGCACTGATGATTTTGAAGCGTGGCGAGATCAGAACAACGGAGCCCAAATAAGAAAATATAGATAAACCTAGGCCTAATCATATTATTTTCCATGCAAACAAATCATTAAAAACACATTAGGCCTAAAGAAAAATACAAGAAATAATGCAATCTCTAGTTATCCCAGCGGCGAGCATTACTGAGGAAACATGACGTCATATTTTCACTGGCATTGATTGTCGTCGTTTGCTTACATCGAGCGCGCCTGATAGTCGGTGCGTTGTACACTGACACCTGCTGAAACCCGCCCGCGCACGTGAGCCGGCAATTTTTGAAGTACATTTATGATATTTATCATTAAACAACTATCTAATGTACCAAATCGCGCCCAAAAACATAGAAATTTAAGTTTCAATAGCATTGGAATTGAACAGCAAAGATTTAAAATCGTGAAAAGAATATTTAAATTCGGGACTACACAATGTTTTTTGTAGTTGATAGAAACTACAAGACCTAGAGATTATGAATATGCAAATTATATCCACATTTACATGTAGGCTCACATGCGCCAGCGCGAGATAGCTGGGTACGTCCAGAAAAAATGACAACAAAAACACCATTTTGTGACGTACATGGCGACGTTTTCGTCGGTGCCGGCAACCGGTGTCTATTACATAGCATATTTAGCTTATATTTATTTATTTTCCGTAAAATATATGCATAATAAGAATAAGTGATTATAAATCTTTATTCTGTGCATGTTTTTTTCGCGTCTTAGTTGCTATGATTTGTCATAATTCCATTGTGAAAATACACTTCACACGACCTGGTCACAAAATGCATGAAATGAGGTGAATTCTGGGCATCTGAGCGTGTGTTGAGGTCCCTACTTACAGGCAGGCTAGACGACGCGGTTACAATCATATTTTATCTTGGAATGTTCTTATTTGGGCACAACGATATCTAAATATGGTATTTGTTTTTAGATACATTAGAATAATAGAAATGCGTCGGCGACATACTGTATGAATGCTTTAAAAAGACATAGGCATAACTGATTTAAATTTACGTCTAATTTCACACGGTGTGTAGGCCTCAGAATGTCTGCCACAGCAGACCGACCCGGCCTGATGACGTCATCTACTCTTGCCGGCCTTAGCCCGCTATTTATCAAATGGTGGTATATCATCTCTGCAGAGACATCATGTACACATGTGCGATAACATTGTCAACATTGGTTCAATGCTGCAACAGCATAATTGGGCCAATGCCATGGTTGGTTTGTCTGGGGTTAAGCAGGTATTTATTTATTCAACCCTCATTACATGAGGAAATACAAGTCCTGTGTCTCAGCGCTACTATAGTAGAACAAGATCCATACCTCACATATTTGGATGACCATTGGACGCCAACTGCTGACGGCAAAAACACGAGGTAGCACGATAAACAGGGGCAGACGTTTTTCGTGTCATCAGAGGCTTCAAATCTTACTTAGCACTAATCCTATACATTAGCGTCGCATTGCGCCTGGAATTTAACAGGGGTGCTTGTAAATCTGTCTGACTCAATGATCACGGAGCTAGTGCAAGGGACAGTCATTACTTTCCTTGTAAGCAAACCTGACAAGCTGTCGCTATTCTGACACAACTCAACGATTACTTACCCAACACACACAGGTGTTATTCAATGCTAGCCAACCTGTTCGACGTTGGCCCATCATTAAAACAACATGTACAACAACTAGGCTACATGTAACAGTAGCATACCGCGGTTACACCCACGCTCACAGCACACTGACCGTGGCTCGACTATGTTGACACAGCTACACGCAGAAGGCGGTATACAGGGTACATGAAAAACCGGGGGGGGGGGGCCTTCATTAGGGGGGGTGCGTTTATTAGGGATAATACGGTAGGCCTTAGGGCTGGAAATTAGATTATTTCTCTTGAAGCCAGTAATAAAATATTTTCACCTGCCAGCAAAACAATTCACCTGCCCATAATTTCATTATTACGCCTTTTTAAGGCTTATTCCAATAACTTTTCAGTCGTTTTTTTTTATCGTAAAGTGAAAAAAACTCTGGAGGCAACTCTACATTTACAATGCAACAAATTTTATGAAATGAGCGAGAAAGTAAAATTCTCCTGTTAAAATTCTACCAGCCATTTGGGCAGGTTACAGGTCATATTCACCAGCCCGAAGCTAAAATCACCAGCCATTGGCTGGCGGGCCGGTGCTGATTTCCACCCCTGAGGCCTAAATAAAGTTATCTACATGATAGATTTCTTGCCTTTTTATCCATTTTTTAATCAAACATGTGATATGACTAGCTGAAGTGACAGATAACGACTCTATAAGCTAATAAAAAATGCAATGAAATTATGAGTTCTAAGCCTCTAAAATCGGCACTCGCTAGCAGGGCTGGTGGACCGCTGATATTTACCAGCCCCTACACTCGCCATGGGTGAGCGGGCGAGAGGTTGTTTCTACCCCGAGATATATAAAACAATTTACAGGGCCACTCAACTGCTTATGAGATAAATGTTGCACAAAAGTGAGTCGTAACTTCCAATTAGAAAAACGCTTTTTAGCGCAGTGTACAGAAATTGTGAGGTCCCTACCTAAGTAAGTTATAACAAAATTAGGCTAGGGGACATCCGTTGAATGTCAAACGCTTCTAGCTGGCGACTTTCCTGTACTGCCGGTTCTGTAGTGCTATGCCAAAACAAGGTGGTCAGTGTATAAAACGTACATTCTTTATTAATTTTTTAAGGTTTGGGGTTGGTCCTACATTTGTTTTCAACTCTTAGGCGAGTCTGAATGATCATAGTTGGGTGTGTCCAATCCCGAACACAATGTCAAATGTCGGACAATGCTTTTTATTGTTTATTATAATTTGAGTTTCAAGTTCAAAATTAATATTAAATTGCATTACATGTACAGTAAAAATATTTTTATCTTGCTCACTTGACTACATAGTCTGATGGAATAGTACAGAGACAGGTTGATCATTGACATTCGGATTATAGATGATCGATTGGCCACTCAAGGATCAAGCTTGATTCACCTGGACCATGTGATTGCCGCTGGCGCCGTTGGCATTGTGAAAAACTAATGTTGCGAACTAGACCTAGGGTGGTGGCGGCAGTTTTCTCACATCTAACCGAATACGGCCCACAGCGTGCACAGAATACATGCGTATGAATATTGTGGGTCGTATTATAATTGGTATGTCTGAGCCACTTCCGGTTTGGAAAAAATATACTTCCGGGTCAATTGAAAATTTAGGGAGCACAGATTATTTTAATCTCCTATGTTTCTGGGGGAGTTGTGGGTATTTTTTCGCATTGTTTAACAGCGTGGAAACCCATGTTGCATATATTTTACATTTAGTTTGTTCCCAATTGGATTCAAGATTTTTTCTTGCACATGTCTGTTTTTATTTCAGCCTGATACAACCATCTGCAAAAAAAATTAAAAAATGAAACTGATTTTAAGATTTAGAAGCCCCCCAAAAAGGCATTTTCTGGGACTTAAAATAAAAAAGGTACTATATTTATTGCAGTTTGCCGCGAAACGACACGATTTTTATATAGTCTATGTGAAATTCAAACACTTGTCAAAGGAAGAAAATCAAAACAAAATGATAATTTACAAAACCCTTTAAGAACTAGGCCCAGGGCATAAAAAACGAGAAGCACGAAAATACCTCCTGCTCCAAAATACTCTCCAGCACCCTAATTATGATTGATTGACATTGATTGTCCATTTCAGATGAATTATACGAAGTGATTCGCACGCCGGCATACCGACGTCTTAGATAATAGACTAGTGCACCGGCGTGCAAGTGTATAGCGGTATATATCTAGAACGCCGGTATGCAAGTCACTTCGTTAATTATATCTTCCCATTCGCGACATTGTTAACGACAACCTTATTCTGTTGACCACCTTCCACTCTTCTCCAACTGTATTTTGCAGATACATTACAGACCTGTCGAGTGTCGGCCATCATGGCTGTTGACATTATTCCCCCTTTACAATTACAGTGCCTTTCAGGGCTCGACACTAACGGTTGCCCGATTGCCGGGGCAACTGATTTTATGTGGGTTGGTATAAATAGCGAGGGAGACCTATAAAGCGAGAGAGGATCAAGAGGCCGAATGTGTGTATATGAGATGGCAATTTATAACTGAATATACAAATATATATTATAAACATCATAATATACAGATAACTGTATCGAAACAGGCTATAATTATTGCAACAAATGACAAAAAGAACGATAACAACAACGAGGGAGACATTATTAAGATCGCCGGCGGGCCGTCCTCCGTTTTGTCAGATTGCCCAGTCGGCCAACATCTGGTGAATAGAACGGGTTGTCACAAGTGACAGACCGTGTACAGTACTGAAGCAATCAGGATAGCGTTGATAGCAGCGTAGTATATTATTTTAATTATATAAAAAAAACACAATAACACATATTATATACGTAAATATAATATATATTTTATTGACATACAACATTGACATTCATACAACAAGCATTCAACATGATAGGCAATGTACACAAATACATAATATACAATCATACATTAATGATTCACATTCCTAATCACTGTTATTTTACAGTTGTGGTCTTTGCCGTTCTTTTGCGTTTCTTTTGGCCAGGCTTGGTACCATTGGCGGTGGAGCGTAGAATTGTTAATACAGCGTCACTTGAAATAACAGAACGATGTTGATGGGGTTTGTAAGTTTTAAGAAATTTAAGTAGATGGCGGTCTCTTTGTTCTTTTGTTTTATTAATCCATGAATTTACCGGTATTTTAAAAGTTTCAAAATCTGGGACAAGAGAAAATTTACCTGTACTAATGAAAGCGCGCTCTGTATCTTTATATTGAGATTTAACTAAGTCGTGTAGGGTGTTAATTAATTCTACAACGGGACCGGATTTCCAATTTACTCTAGTTTTTATAACATGATTAACTGATTCAGAATTATTGTTTGTCCATGTGGTAGAAAGCCAGGGGTTATTCTCTACAATATCGCGAATACTTTCAATTTTGGGAAAAATGTTTTTAGTAAAATATGTCGAAAAATCGGGAGCTTCTTCTCTAATAGTATTTAAAATTTGTTCAGATTTCGCTTCGAGGACGACCTCGTCAATTTCGGAAGTCAAACCATCTGCTCCAAACATCTTACTAATAATTGACTTTTGAATTCGTTCTGTTGTAGATTTTGAAAGGTGTCTCTGTGCGTTTTCGCCAAGATGACGATGACAAGTTAGAAGATTAGTGCCTGGCATACAATTTTGAATAGCATTTCTTAAAGCAGTTTCTTTATCAGTACCTACAATGGGGGGTGAAGGGTAGTCTGATAATTTAGAATTTAAATGAGCAAAAAATTGACTGAAATTGAGTTGAATTCCCATGGATGAACATCGGTCCAATAAAAATAGGGTGATCTTGTGTGCTTTGTCTATATAAAGAAAGATTTTTGAATGAAGTTATTGTTACATGAAAATTAGTCAGGTTAAAAGTTTTGTCTACACCAAAAACATAATTTTGGGCAACTGCACTGGAAAAACAAAAACGTTTCAGATCAAGCATTTGCTCTGGTGTATACAGGATAGCGGCAGGAGTACTGCCTGCCAGCCCGCAAACACCTTGTACAAATGGATGTGAATTTAACATGTTAAATAATTGTTGGATGTGATCAGCAACATTTTTGTTGTGATGACAATTGTTACAGCTAGAATGAGTTTGATCTTTCTTTTTTTGATAAGCTCGTTTGTTTACTATTTGGCGCGGATTTCGAGGGGAATCCATAATGTCATTGTCTCTTACAAGGTTATCATAAAGTTCATTTGGACCTACTTTACGGTCTGACTTTTCACTCCAAAGACTTCAGGATTAGTTTTCAGATAGGGTGGGGGGTTTCAATTTTGCTATTGCCATGCGGCTTAATTTTATCAGGAAAACTGCCTGTGTATTCTACCACAGCAACTTTTGAATTTGATTCACTGTAATAGGTCACAACACGCTTAAATGACGGATCAATTTTTAATTTTTTTGTAAATTTGATGTATGGTAATTATATTTTCTGGATTCGGTTGGGGATCAAAAGATATATACGTGTTTTTTTTATTAATCTGTTTTCGCTGGCAGTAGTTATCTTCTTTTTTGAAAATTACAGTCAAATGACCAAGATAGTGGATAACTGATGATGGAGAACCACTTAACCACGCACCACAATCATCGTAGTATGTGCAGTTCTTGCCGTTTGCTTTTTTTGCTACATTGTCTGTATTGTCTATTTTAAAGTAGCAATTCTCTTTCCTTCCAAACGGTATGCTCAGAAGTGCAGCGGAGTCTTCTCAGATTAAGTTGACAATTTCACGAATTTTCAGATTTGTTGTACCTTGCAGTTCGACACCACGTGTCGATGGAAGCTACGTCTGAGGTATCTTCTGATGATTCTGTAGTCATGTCTTGTGGTTCAGATGTATCCGGAGCACCTGGAGAAGCACAGTGTTCATTCGTAGTTGGTGATGGAGCAGATTTTTCCAGATGTATATCCGGAGAAGCACAATGTTCATTCATAGTTGTAGGGGGTGGTTGGGGGTGTAGAGTCGGAGAAACCTTGAGGTTTGCAATCCGTTTTCTACGAGAATCAGAGTTTATAACTGGTGTATGTTGAATCATCGCTGGTGAAGATATCTTGGTGCTTGACAACGAAGGCCACTTGTCGTCATTGAGTTCATGCACAGAGCTGTTGCGAGCAGGTGTACGTGTTAAGTCTATATGGCATTGTTCTGGTTTGTCCTTTGGATAGAGGACCACAAAATGGTTAGGTCTGAACTTATTAAGTCTTTGTGGAACGAATGTCATGCTCCACATAATTGTAGCAGCAGTAGCTTTTGTCTTGCGTACTCCGCAGCCGTAGATCTTCCTGGACATAGGCTCAGACAGGAATTCAGTGTTGAATGTAGGTGGGCAGTAAGATTGAATGCCGATAGATAATGCAGCACTCGCAGCGAATATCACAAGCAGCTCAGAGAATCCACCAGGTGTTGCTATGGATTTTATCAGTAGGTTGTAAGGATCATGCACCTGTCTGTTATCAAGAACGAGATCTTGGTAGTCATCACGCTGAGTATTGTAGAATTCAGGATGCAATGCGGCTTCAATAGCAGTGAGAAGGCGCAGGTGTAGATGATGTTCTTCAGTGCTGTACAGATAAAATATATAAAATATACAATTTCCGTCACCAAGTACATCAAGTGGCACATACATAGGTATCATGGCAGGATTAATATATTATTATATTATTAAAAGGTACCCCATAACTCTTTTTTTTTTTCCTTTAATTTTGGCTGATTACTAATGATTCGTGCGCCAGTGGTAACGTTAGATACATACATAGACATGTGATGTTCGTGTTTTAGTAGGAACGCGAGCGGCTAAGTGATTACCGGGTACACACCAGGTGTCGCTCACAGCCGCTTGTCAGAGCGAAAGAGACTTTCAAAGGAAGCGGAGTCGCTTTCTTTCACAAAACTGGACCTGTGTTGTCTCCCAAATAACAGAAATAAAAAATAATAATTGCATAATGACAATACAAGCATATATTTTATTGTGACATCGATAAATACATCATATACATGCATTACACCGCCATACGAAGCCTCTTATTGTTCCTCTTTCGCTTTATAGGTCTCCCTCGCTTTTCATACCTACCGTTTCATTTGGGGGCAAGTAAAATTTTACAGACAGTGGCCCCCTTGGCAATAGCTTCAATTAGCAGCATTTTAGATGTCAACGACTGTCATAAGTGTAGCCGGGTGTGTGTATGGCGGACTGGAGTGATTACTACTCTGGCCAACGAGTCGACTCTTTGGCTAGATGCGTAGCACTCAGGCATCACGATGCAAGGGTTGGTGGTTTGGTCCCCGGGCTGGGCAGTTTCAATCGGTGTGTTAGAAACTGAGGTACCTAACACATTAGTGCCTATAAGGACTGGTACAAGTGTGTGGTACTCAGTGTCTGGTACAACTAAAAACAATGCTGGAATCTGCTCAAGCGACAAACCAGGAAATTCAGTGGTCGCTTCAACATAACCGAGGTAGTCAATCTGTTGGCCACCTGCTCCTTGCACAGAGATCAAATGGTCTAGCGGCTTCACAGAAAGTCTCAGCTCTTTCGCGAACCTCACGCAGATGGTACTGACCATTGATCCCGTGTCAATCAATGCAAGGCAGGGTTTGCTCTCAACAATGATGCCAACTTCGTTTGAACTACCAACCAACCGATTCAATGTTGATTTGGGGCGTGGGGTGCACCGGCCTGTGGTCTGCCCCTTGAAACAGCCGGTTGGGAGTTTAGCGGACATCTGGCCTTGGGGTGTCCCTCGCGGTTACACAGGTAGCAGATCCCTGTAAACGGTCTATGACTTGGCCGAGGTTGTAAACGGTCTGCCGAATTCTGCCTAGACTCTAACTTGTCGAGCCGTGTCTGAACTTTCTCTAGCGAAGACAAAACTTGATCCATCTTCTTCGCCAGACCAGAATCAATAGCAGTGGCCTGATTCACTCGAGCAGAAGCATTCTCGAGTTCATGCTCCCGTTCCGCAACCCTGGCAGCAACAAGTAAGTCCTCGTAGGTGGCACCACCATCGAAGCTATGTCGAAGGGCATTACGCATGACACTAAGTCTCAAACCCGAGTAAAATTTAGTTCGGAGCATACCCTTCGACGCATCAGGCGTAAAAGTTCCGACCGGGAGCTTCGATAAAATCGTCTCGAGCCTACACACCCACATGGCCACCTTCTCCGACTCTCGCTGCTTAGCCGAGTAAAATTCTTCTAAGATAGCTTCTGGGGGTAACGTATTCCCAAAAACTTTCTCCAATTTACTCAGAAGGTCGTCAACCTTCACATCTTCCCCTAAGTGGAGAAGAATATCTGCCGCAGTTCCACGAAGGGACCTACGGATAGACTGTAACACAACAGCATTCGGGAATAAGCCATCCCGTACCAAGCCACGAACCTCGAACTTCCATAGTTCGAACGAGACATCTCCCTTCGCATCGTCTCCCGAGAATAGCGAAAGACGAGCCTGGGAGCCATTTCCCAACTGTACCTGTGACACAGTCTTGGTATCGGGCTTACTCTCAACTGCTGTTGCGACTTTCAACTTGTCACCAGGTGACAATTTACCAATCTCAGCCAGAAGGGCTTTAACATCCATGGCTGACAATAGTATAAACAAATGACACCACACGTGAAAAATAAAATATCACATGCGAGTATAAATAGCAATATCAGAATATGTTGTGAAAATGTACAACTGTATAAGTGCGGTCGAACAAAAGACCGATATCATTCCAACTAGTCTAAGATATGCCAATATATATATACGAGGAAGTAAATGTATGAGATAAGGTAATATGTATGAAAGTGGCAAATGAAAATAATAAAATATTGAATGATAATGGAATGAGATTAAAGGTGATATCTGATTCTACTGGCGAAACTAATTCAACGAAATCGAATACCAACAGCGATATAATTCGACATTAACGCCAACACATTACATCACACGTTGTATGTCGGACTAAATATGCAAATGGAAAATCAAACACCATGAATCATTAATTTGACTCACGATAGTTCACGTAATAATAGTCAAGTTCAATGAAAATATCAATATCGGTAGTAGCCTAATGGTAATAAACCATTAATCATCAAATCCACACGAGTAAAAAACTTCACGAATCATTATTAGACTCGGGACAGTTCACATAGTAAAGACAATGTACGCTGAATATATACACATGTATTGATTCTCAACCGTGAATCATCAGAGACTCAAGGTAGACACATTCAATAAAATAATCGTAGGTAGGATAAATTGAGAAATGAAATCAATTGATTTCAATGGGGTAGCTGAAAAATAAAAATCAAGATCTGCAACATATTCATGAGAATGTATACCAAGTCTTACCCGACATTCTCCGAACATAAATGTGTCGAGAAAAAAAAATTAACGAATGAAATCATGAGATAAAGTCAACAAATTACATGACTTTCATATTCATAAAATGACAAAGTCAACAATTTACATGACTTCCATATTCATAAAATGGCCAAGTCAAAAACTTACATTGACTTAAATATTCTCAAAATGGCTAAGTCAACAACTTACATTGACTCAATATAAAAATTTAACAAATCAGAAAGTTAAATCTACATAGTAATGTCAAAAAAAGAAAAATTAGGGATAATAAGTAACGTTATTTATCCGAGAATATCAAAAATGGCTACATGAGGCTAAGTTTATTGCAGATTCTCTCAAAATAATAATATGTCAAGTAATAAACCACAGGTCAACACATTACCGGTAATGCAGTACCAATAGGCCTGACCTCAGTACAGAACACTGGAGATAGGGTTGCGGTAAAAGGCAGGCAGGAGAAGTTAACCCACGAGTGTGTTGAAGGCTGCTCGGGGACGAGCAGGTATTTGAGAGGGGAGTATGTAGCCGGGTGTGTGTATGGCGGACTGGAGTGATTACTACTCTGGCCAACGAGTCGACTTTTTGGCAAGATGCGTAGCACTCAGGCATCACGATGCAAGGGTTGGTGGTTCGGTCTTTTACATAAGCATAATGTAACACTAACTGTTACACTGTGTTATAGTGATTAACGTTAGTGTATATAATACAGTCACAAAGTCAACTGGTCAAAGCATGTCATTGTCAGTGACCAGGTGACAGTGCCAGTGGCAAGCCGGGCCAGTGATAAAATGGGAGGGGCAAGTACCCCTAAAAATTTTCTTGACCTTCGGGCAAGAAGGTCCAATCAGTTTATAGTGTCTAGCCCTGCCTTAGTTTCAGTGTTTTACAAAGATTCAGGGTATGATTCAGTTCACTGTCAGATTCATGAAATGTGGTGCAAGTGGGCGATAATTAATGATAATTCAAAACATAAAATAAAATTCAGCATAATTTATGCCCTAATTAAGATTGTTAGTCACAGATAAGAAACAAAACAACAAACATGTATTATTGAGAAATAATATTCACTGTTATAATCAAAAGTCATTTAGAATTCATCTATTTGATGTATTTATAAACCTTCAATGTCAAAAGTCAGTGGTCAAGCAAAACACAAGTGGGCGAAGGAAGATAATTAAATTTCTGGAAAAAAACTATTTAGTCTTGGAAGTATTCTTGGGGTAGGCCTACGACAAAATCCCGAAATAAGCCAAAATAACACGAAGTAACCCGAAGTACCCCGAAATAACTTATATTTATATCTATATCATAAAACTATGTCTGACTCAGTGCTATAATTATTGTATTTATTTTGAGAAAATAAAATAAAAACAACAATATGAGTCAATGTCCCATGTTTTGTACTTAAATCTTGCTACTCCTGGGGCCGGTTGCAGGAAGCGGTCTCGGTCTCAGTCTCAGGAGTGAGACCGAAACTGAGATAATGGTCTCACCAGGGATAGTTCAATGCCAAAAAGAATTTTGTCCTGGTGTGGTGTTAGCTCTTAGATGCTTATAGGCCTGATTGTGCCCACCACGTGTTCTTTTGTCTGCTGGGATTAAACAGTCATTGATAGGAGTTGAGACTAGCTCATAATAAAAGTTTGAACTTGCTTAAAAGTCCAGAATTTTTACGTTTTGTTTTCAAGTGTGTCCAGACCAGGATCTGTTTGTCTAGGTTTTTTATTTCGCCTTGGACACATCAGGACCGAGCATTTCGAGGGGTTAAAACACATCCCCCATGGATCTGCTCAGTCCTGTAACGCAGATAGGTCTCTCTGCAGCTGTTCCTGATCTGCTCGACATTTTATCGGCGATACAGGAGGCAGTCACCTGCAAAGATCTCGAGACAAACCTGTGAGGAGACCGTGGAAGGGAGGTCATTAATATAGGTCGAAAAGAGTAGGGGACCGAGAACAGTACCCTGGGGCACACCGGACCTTAAGCAAGCTGATTCTGAAGAGCTGCCATCGACTACTACTTTTTGGGTTCTATTGGTCAGAAAATTTTGAATCCAATTTAGAGTTGTTCCTCGAATAGTGGTCAAGTTTGTGCAAGAGCGTAAGAGGCATCAGTGGGGGACAACGTCAAATGCCTTACTAAAATCTAAGACAACAACATTTGTTTGTGTCTTGCTGTCAAAATTTTGAATAAATTAATCAGTTGTGATCAAAAACTGGCTTTCGCATGAGTGTTTTGATCGAAAGCCATGCTGTACAGGTGCTAAAATTTTGTTTTCGAAAAAAGAGACATAATTTGTTTACAAATGATGTGTTCAAGTAAATTGGCACAAACACATGTGAGGAATATCGGCCTGTAGCCTAATTTGCCGGTGCTAAAGTGCCATTCCCCTTTTTGAAGACTGGAGCAACTTTAGCCTCTACCAAGTCATCTGGTAATTTGCCCGATAACTGGGTAGAGGCTTAAGTCTTCTGGCTTACGTATTATTTTAAAAGCAGTGATGAGCGTGTCAATACTATGATAATAGTTAACATAATACAATTTATTGAGACACAATCAGGCTAAAATCATCTAAAATTCAGTATTTTTATTTTTGCTTATTATTGTGGCCATATGATGTCAACATGTGTCGAGGTTAGAAGGTCGGGACGAGACGGACTTGGCAGAGCGTCGTCCCCAGTGTGACTCTAACTACTCAAACTTGTTCTCAGTACTCGTACCCTCCGGTTTGGCGGTGAAAGGAAAGATTAAATACAATAACCAGATGATGTTCACTTGTCCATTTTATTGAAGATAGATAGCGCTATGCATAGCTCTTGTCGGGGGACAAAGATCATACAAACATAGCTAACTTCTTGCTCCTTTGAGCGACTCGCTCAACACATGCGCTCGGTTTGCTTGCCGGAATCGGAATATTCGAGTGATGGCAGGAGACCGCTGACGGCGGGGGTCCTGGCGGGAGTAGAGCTTGTCAGTCTTGATTGAACACAGGTCCTATCGACCCAAACTAGGGTCAGTCGAGATTGAGATTCTAGCTGTTACAAGCCCCACATATGTCCATAGACTATAGAACTTCATTTTTTATTTATTTTTGTGTTGCGCATTAAACAAAACGTATTAAATCTACAAACTAATGTTAATTTAAAATATATGCTGTCTGTTCAAAATATTATATAGGCTAGGCCTACCATTTTTATTCAATCCTCGTGCCACAAACATATTACAATTTGTATCGAATTTAATGTATTAATAACATCTTGTCCCTGACGCCTAAATTCGCGGCCAGTTGATTATATTAATAGGCCTATGCATCAAGTCTATAGTCTATATACATATGGATATAAAGATAGGTAAGTTTTTTTATTTTATTGTTCTTACTAGTTATGATGTGTTGGTATACGACACAATCACATCTACTTTTAAATGTTATAATCGGCACGACAAACGGTAGCATGAAAAATGTGCTATGACATTGACTTTAATTGTGTTGAAGTGTTGCCGCTAATTGTCTCAGCGTTACGCCTGTGTAAACACACCCTTTTCACGCCAACAACATGAGAGAAAAAACTCTGAACAGCATCGCTACCTAATTATCTTCGACTGCAAATGTATATTTTTTTTAGGTTTTATTAATCTGGAAACTCGCGATGAACTGGGTATTTAACACTCTATTTTTTGTATATAATGTAAAAACGTGCGGGTATATTTAAAGACCACCATATTGTCAATTCTTAATAATTTCCACTCACTAGATGTTGTGAGTCGCGTCAGCTAGACACAACTTCGAGTGAGTGAAAATTATAATCAAATAACTGGCGCATTACCCAGTTCTGTTTGATTGTCAAAAAATAAGTACAATCCAAGATACCAACTCATATAGTCGCACCTTGCATAAATCACATTCGTGTTGGTTTTTAACTTAATACATTAGGTAATACATTAGGCCTACAGATGTATCTTCAGTATAATTCTTGAGAGGATAAGCTAAGGTCATCAATACTAAATCTATCGGTCGTCTCACTTTTCTACAAGGCTGAAATAAAATAAAAACTATCTTTTGTGCCGCGAAGAACCTTGTCCTGTGGAATTTGTGTATTGTCCAGAAGTAGCGACATCACATCATTTGTCGACATAAATTTGGAATTTGTAAGAACACGCCCACCCAGAGCGGGTACTGGACCATTATCAGCGTCCTCACACACTGTATAAGAAGATATTTATAATTCTGTTGAATCGTGTGTAGATGTGCAATTTTGATTAGCATGCTGATCAGAGTCAGTGTTCTCACACACCGGATCAGAAGAGCCTGACAATTCTGTTAAAAGTTCAGAATTAGAATTTTGCTTATCGTTGTTGTCGAAATCAGCAATATCTCTCTAAGCGTTCATGAACAGTAAATCAGCCAGAATGGAAATGCTACTTTGACAATCATCTGTTAAGTCTACAAAAATTTTAGGTTCCTTTTCAAGCTATCTATCGTATCTATTCGGAAAAAAACATCTCTATATAGTAAAGCCAAGTGTACGAATAAAACTGACCATTTGCCAAGGTACAAATTATATAAACGGCAGAGCCAACGTGCCATCAGGTCTGCCAGGTGGTCTTTTAAGAAACAAACTTTCTGAATCCCTAGAAAAAAAAACCACTCCGGCGTTATATTAAATCAAAACGTCAAGATGGAAATGGTATCTCTCCTTTGAAGAAAAATAGCCAGCTACATTCAGATAGCAGACGTAAGGCCAAAATATTAAAAAAACAATTTTTGCAAATGACTGCTTCCTGTATCGCCGGATAAAATGTCTAGCAGATTAGGAGCAACTGCAGAGAGACCTATATGCGCTGCAAGACTGGGTAGATCAATGGGGGATGTGTTTAAACCCTTCCAAATGTTCAGTGATTAGGGTGTACAGGCCGAAATAAAAAAAACATGGAATTTCAGTAAGCCGTAAAAGGCGAAACACTATAAAGCGTTTCATCAAGACAATGTCTTAGTGTTTGCCTTAGCGAGACCATGGAATGGGAGGCCCACATTAACAAAATTACGAGTAAAGCAAATTCCACTCTGGGCTTCCTTCGAAGGAACCTGAAGGCATGCCCCTTTAAATTCAGGGAGACTATGTCTTCCTCGTCAGATCATCCTTAGAATATTCTTCTTAGACAAAAAGACATTGATAAATCAGAACAAGAGGCCCAGGGGCCTTGACGTTTGTCAGCAGCATTGCAAAAAATCAGCTATAAAAGTGTCAGGGAATGTATATTTATACTCTAAGATGCATTATCATGAAAAGATGTATATCCTTTATATCGATCATTGGCATTTATATCTTTATGTTTGGTTCCCATAATACAATTTGCTGATTTTACACACGTTCTGAAGCACTGCACCTAATGAAATATGCTTGACAAGGTATCATTTCACAGGACTACGATGTTAATATTACAAAAGTGCAATTATTACTTTTTCTGGGACTTTTATAATGCCCCAGTTAGCCAGGAATTTTCACGAAATCTTTAATTTTCAATTTTAATTCTTCTGTCTAAAATAGGCCTAACAAAGTTGTAAATTATCAGCTTTTAATGTTTCTTACTCAGCCATGAAATATACAGTAGCCCTAATCCATCATTATCACATGTGGACGTAATGCACTTTCACTGCACCCTCTTACGTAATGCCAATTATGGAAATCACAATACACACAGTAGACCTAAGGATAAAGACCCATGAAGGCTTTCTCAACTCGTACGATCTTTGCTGAAATGTTGCTGTAATTTTGTCAGGCCAGCATTGAGTCAGGTGTTAATTGGCTGTATCAAATGCTATGAAATGAAATAAATGGGGTTCTACACCACATTTGTACACATATAGGCTAAACTGGGTAAGGAGAACCTGAGGATGGTGAGATGAATGAGGTGTCACTGCCCTCCAGACACAGGATTCGAAATTGAGCCCTGTTGGTCTACGACCGAGCACATAACTATCGGTCTCGGAGGCTGCCCACAATATTCAATATTTACAATTGAACAGGGAGGAAACATTTTGTTTCTTTGAAAGTAGAATGCCAGAGCAGGAGACGAATCCGCGATCACTGACTTTCCTAGCAGGCACCAGGACAACCCCCCCCCCCCCCGCCCTTCGTTATTGTTATTACATATATACAAACACATTACCTGTGGATTCAATATTGGTTCACCGTCAGGGGCGCTGCCCAACATTTTTTATATTTTATTCAGCACAACACTGGTTCTGCCATAATAGTGTTCCCTGTTCCACTCTGATTTCTATTTATTGCAAAAATGAAAAATATATATATTAAAGTTTTATAATCCACATGCACGGCTGGTCCTTGTCTTCGTCATTGACAGTTGGCCAGTAATTGGTAGAAAACAATCAACGAATGGGAAAGCGTGAATTCATCTATGATGCTGTGTCATTAAAAAAAACACTATTGGCCCAGCTGCTTCATAGACACTTTATAGCCCTACATATTATTACTTTGAGGCATGTTTTTAATATACATATATCCACTTCTAAAGTATGCATACTTTTAGGTGCATCCCAGCAAATTCGATACGACGAACAGTGGATCAACACTCAAAGGTTTCGAGTTTCAGAAGTTTACCCAAACCAAATATAGAGTTCACTCTATGGCAAGACATGTGTGATTGTACTCCAGCGGTATTGCCTCAATGCAGTAGTCAACGCGATGCGTACAAAGCATAATCTCATAATATATTACACTGGCTATATACGCTATACTTTCCACAGAAGCTACATCGACTTAATGTTAGTTTAATGTTGGGCCAGCAGTGCAGACGGTGGACTAGCATTAAACCAGGGATAACTGGATATTTAGTTTATTGTTGTGCGCGCCCTCTACATCGTTTACCCAGCATTGAAGGAACATCACGTATTAAAAATATTACTATTTGTAAATTCAATTCAAAATAAAGTTATGGCTTTGGTACCACACATTTTAGTAACTTCTAATTAGATCCCTATTAGCGTGATATTTAGGCCTTTATTACAATGTGATGTTGAATATCAGCTTCCATCGATAGGGTCCATAATACAAGAACATAAATTAGGCCTACTATTTGTGTTTTTAGCATAGACTTAGGTTAAAATCTACGTTCAGTTTAACTTGAATATATATGAGATTGGTACTATTACATATTCAGTGCCCGATTTATAAATTGGAAAAAGGGGGCCAAGGGGCCCATGATATTTTTCGGAGGGGGGGGGGGGAGGCATTGGCCTTAGACGATGGGGCATGTGACCTATTATTATTTTAAAAGGGGGGCATTTTCCCAACAACAAATAAAACACTTAAGGGTCATTTATATCACCTCATATTCCATATTAAACGTTCATCAGGTGTTCATGCTGATAGAAATATCAAAGATTCATATTGGCGGTTATGCTTTTATTAAAACCGGAAGAGGAAAAAATGGTTTAACATTCAGCGTTTGCAAGTAGGCCCGGCCCAATCGACATCACGACACCACGCACTCATATGAGTTAATATCACTTGTGTCAATCAATTGCGTCAACAATATCGAGTGTTATTGGAGTCGATCACATAGCTTGAGTGCTACTCATTGTCTTACTCGGGTGCTGTCGGATCTCTTCTTCGAGCAGTGTCATCAACTTCCTCTGTTGTTACTGCTAGGCCTACACCTATTCACCTTAAACCTCTAAGCGCGACTGTAGTCGTTTTAATCCGTTTTATTAGCCATTTAAACATTAAGATTTGTAAATTGCTTAGTCTTAAATTACAAATTAATCAAATACGAGTTGTTTTCTTTCACTTAAAGTTGTGGGTCAAGGTAGTGAGACACAACTCCAAGTGTGTGAAAATTTAAATTATTTAATTCAGCGGTTTAAGGGTTAATATATTATTATTATCAGTCACAATGAACAAATTTTCTACAATATTTGCTGTACAAAATAAATTTGTAGGCCTATTATTGTTCGTTATATTTTGGTCCATTTTTTAGAATTTTTTTTTGCTTTTGATTTTAATGGCACATATAGTCTAAGTCTATATAGACATCTACACCACGTTCAAGGTAGAGATTTCCCTTTGAAAATACATTGATAAATGCGGATACAACAGGTGTGGCGAAGTTGTGGCGAGGTTACTTAGCCCCATGTGGCGAGGTTACCAAAGCTGTGGCGAGGTTACTCAGCCTTCTGTGGCGAGGTTACCAAATCTGTGGCGAGATTACCTGTGGCGAGGTTACCTTGTGGCGAGGTTACAGTCAGGTTACAGGTGACAGTCCAATATTTCGTTGGAATCAGCAACATTTCAACTACATTTTGGTTTCAGTAGCTCATTTTCTGCCATACTTCATTTAAATTGTATTGGTAAGCATATAGGCTTATGTTTTGGATCATGGGATGCCGAACCTTGACTCTGTTCTAACAACGCTGAATACTAATACTGAAACTACAGCGATACACAGCTCAAAATTTGACAGTGTGCGCCGTAATGGGCATTTATTGGCGGCACTACCATGTCAAAAATAAGAAATACGGGAATTTCGTCTCTATATCTAGCCTAACTGGTAAATGCACAGCACAAAAATTAAAAAAAACTTTTGCAGTTCTATTCTATCATGGACATGTTTACATTATATGGTCATATTAATAAGCCAAAATAGAATCACTGATTTTTTTATGATTTTAGCCTGAGCCAGTCCCTTTAATTCAGCAGGCAGGGCCTTATCTTCAAAAATCCTATGGCCCACTTAAATAACTTTCTTTGTCAAAAACAAAGATATTGCTCAAAGTGTGGCGCAGCGATAGAATGATGTTGGGCCAGTTTTATTTTTTGTGGGAATCCCATTAGTCTGGCACTGGGTATTCTTTACATCAGGCGCCAGAAACACCAGATAACACGATACATTGGCCCAATGCTGATTTAATGCTGGGCCACTGTCTGCGACGCTTGGCCAATATTATTACAATTAAAACCCTTTACTGTCTAATCACTATATTTAATCATGAACATATATTTTATCTGAACACTTCTTAAAGACGAAAGTAGGCCTACCTAACCTAGGGACCCCAAACGTTATATTGGACATATTCACAAGGACAGGTGTACAGAAATGTCAACCGTTTCTCACACACAGCATCCCTATTTCCCCTAAATAGGACACAAACTCAGACAAACTAAACTTAATAAATACAAATGTATAGTTCACCATACTTTGTCTCCTTTTCATGTCAGATGGTCGTAATGAAAGGGTTGACTTACCACATGATCGGGCATTGCAATAAATTACATTATTCGGTCATTTTTCACACCAGAAGTGTATAAATTATATCAATGTGCAATGCCTTTCACTGCCGAGTCAAAAAATCTAATTTTAATAATACAAAATTTGCCATTTTTGGAGATAAATATCTTAGCCAAGACCTTATTGTTATATTGCGTAACATAACACGGTTGTGTCAAGTGAGCCAGAGAGGGGTGGGAGCCCTCCCGCGACAGACTGCTGGCATTCATGAACACCTACCCAGCTATCACGAGGCATTGACCCAATGTTGTTTTAATGTTGTGCCGACGTCGAAGACGGCGAGCCAGCATTAGAACAACATTGGGTCAATGCCTCGTGTCTGCTGGGTTGCGGTCACAGCTGATCAGCAAACACAATGTTAGCCTGATAGTGGCCCACCTTTACAACACTGGGCCGGCATTAGCCCAGCATTGGCATACCAGTATATAGGCCTTAACAAAATAAACGTTCACCAAATGCCCATCGTCTACGACCATGGCTCAGCTGTAAAACAGCATTGGCTAAAGGTCTTATTTTTTGCAGGGAACACTGGCAACTCAATACCCTGACACAATGTTGAAAGAGTGTCATAGATGATGGCACAACATTTAACCAACATTGGGTCAGTGCAAGCCAAAAGGAGGCAGTGACATCAGCGGAAAGGAAGTATATACTTGATTTACAAGTGAACAAATACGGCCTTTTGGCAGCGCTATGGCAGGAAGAGACGGGAAGCCAGTTAAAAAGCAGTAAATGCCTAGTATACCAGGGAGCAGATATTGCCTTCTGACATTGCACAGACAGAACAGATAGTAACGAAAGTTAACGACAGACGTTTGTGTGGAAAACCAGCCTAAAAGTTTGTCGAGTCGACAAACTAAAAAATCAAAGATCAGCAGCAAGATTTGTCACCCAAAATTATAGACGAACAGCCAGTGTGACATCTCTCATTCAGAACCTGGATTGGACTGACTTGTAAACAAGACGAAAAATTATGTAACCTATGTTCAAAATTTTAAATAAGCTAGACTCAGCTAGTCTAAATTCCTATCAATGACCACTCAATTCCAGCAAGCAAAAGAACTCGTGGTAGGCACAATCAGGCCTATAAACACATCAGAGCTAACACCACATTGGGACAAAAAAAATGGCATCGAACTATCCCTGATTGGAATTCTCTTCCAGCCGCTGCCATAGAATTAAAATCTGTGGCAGCGTTCTAGGGTCAGCTGGTTGATCAAGTCTGCCAGCATCTCCCCCCTCAAGCCTGATACTCCACATAGCGAGTGCTGCTGGAGTAACCAATTTAAAGTCAAGGTCAAACAATACGAAAAAAACCCATATAGACTTCATAGAATGACTAGACAAAAAAGAAAAGTAAGGCCAGTGTACCGGACCAGCTCCTACTAGTCCTGACAGGAAAGTATGGTACGGATGCTACCCCGAATAATAGAAGATTATTGGAAAGCGTTCTACCTGGAAAAAATACTCAGCAATCACTTGGATGGTGTGCTGTATTAAATCACACCACTTAGGGATTTCTGGTAGAGCTGACAAATCAAGACAAGAAAATTTGCTGAAAAAATGATGACATGAATTTTGCAATGAAATAGCTGCTAGTCTGAAACCATACACTAGCCAGGACGAATGTCTCCCTTTTAAATATGACATAAATTGTGAAATGAAATGAAATAAAAGAATCATTTTTTATATTTTTTTAATCCTAGTCTATATCATACACTAGCTCAATATAGCATGAATTTTGAAAAAAATTACTTAGATAGAATACGACACTCGGTTCGACCTTCGCTGAAACCTGTGTGGGTCTTTCAGATAAATATACTTGTTTCTCCCTTCTCAATGTGATTAGGAGTTTACGTTTATGGCCGCCTTGTCGAGATAATGTTGAAACCAGTGTATCGACGTAAATTTCACGCAGGGCTGTAGGTTATTTGGGTGGCCTTTGCAAAAGCAGTTATTTTTAAGCTTATTGAGGATCCCCCAGCCATGTAATTTGGTGAAATAAACAGGCTCTGTCTGTTTGTCTGTCATAGCCGTGCTGGGCGGTGGTTTGTTGGTGCGTGTTGGGATGTGCATGCAGTGGTCGCCTGCAAGGTGTCATCGCGTCGCAAAAAATATCCACATGTAACACACCAGATGCGAATTTCCAGCGTACCATAAATTACAGGGTACTTTGGAAGTTTTTCCCCTGATGTCAGACTCCCACAGACACTCACAAAGCCATGGAATAGATAGCTACATTAGGAGGTGTTATTTATGCATTTTAACCATGCCAGTCTATTGCTGGCCATCACTCCCCGTCGCGAGCGAATTGACATGCATAGCAAATTGTTGATATAGTTCTTGCAATAGCGTGGAGGGGTGTAGTATGAAGCACTTGAAGTAGACTTATGAGATGAATTGAAGACTTTTGGGGTTGCTGAGCACAATTATTGAGAATGTGAAATCTGTTGATCAGATGCACTTCTATGACGTAGTAGACGTGCTATTATTATTTGACACATAACACATCGAATTAGTGAGGTTTTGGGTCATATGATATCATGTACAAATTCCAATAATAATTGCTAGGGTACTAGTCTAAACTAAAGTGTAGTATATGGTTAGTGATTCGACCTGCGGAAAAATATTTTTCCCCGGAAATCGAAAAACGACATTAATAAAAACAGCCCAGATTACACAACTGTCATGTCATATATGCGGAAAGAGAAAATTATTTTAAATCTCTTACGTCAAAAAACTCAAAAGTCTAGGTCGGGCTGTATTGATTTATGTACAGTTTGACCCGAATTTAAAAACAAAATTTAAAAAAATAAATATTTGACTGACAGGAGTCTACTAGGACTGTATAGAATGCATTTCAACTGGTAACCTTTCCCCCCAAAAATACATTTTTTAATTATCTTTGAGAAAAATTTGCAATCACGTCAAAATCGTTCACTTCGTATTGATTCGCTTTAGCTCGTGTTGCGTTGTGCCACTGAGGTGTATGGTGTGTGAGTGTGAGGCGACAGCCCAGTATTAACATAAATCACAGTTTGGTAGGCCACCTGTATTGTCAGTGAGCGCAAGCTTCTGCACACACTGCAGCGTGACAGAGGGCGCAACAGGCCCGAGTACAGAAATTATTTTTTTGAAGTTGTTGAAAAAATCGTTCCGTGTCTAAACATAAGGCGCAAAAAAGAGTTATTTCCGCTAGAGTTAGACATATTCAATACAGTAGGAACACTTGAGTATACTTGTGTATACACCAATTATATGTGCACCGTAAATATTTTTGTCAAGTTAGGAATTTTTGAAATAAATGTAGGAAATAAACTGCACATATACTGCTGTATAGATCGAGTCACACAAAACATTAGAAGATGGTATGAGCATCAGTCACACCAGTACTTATCATAAATATCTTCGATTTATGACAAGTCGCACAGTGAATTAGACATATTCAATACAGTAGGAACACTAGTCTTACTGGTACTCGTGTATGCACCAACTTTATGTGCACCGTTAAAGTTAATATTTTTGTCAAGTTATGAATTTTTGAAATAAGTTATAAATGTAGAAAATAAACTGCACATATGCTGCTGTATAGACCGAGTCACACAACACATTAGATGATGGTATGAGCATTAGTCACACCAGTACTTATCATAAATATCTTCGATTTATGACAAGTCGCACAGTGAATTAGACATATTCAATACAGTAGGAACACTAATCTTACTGGTACTCGTGTATACACCAGTTATATGTGCACCGTTAGAGTTAATATTTTTGTCAAGTTTTGAATTTTTGAAATAAGTTTCAAATGTAGGAAATAAACTGCACATATGTTGATGTATAGGCAGAGTCGCACAAAACATTAGATGATGGTATGTACATTAGTCACACGACATCACTGCTGAATTAAGTTAATTTCATTGAATAAATAAATTATTGAGATTAAATCAAGGATTGAGATAAAATCAAGTACAAAATCCAGCACATGCAAAACAAAAACACTTTGCCATAAAAAGACACATTTCTGAATTCTAGATTCAGAGAAGTCGATTTAACATAGCTGAACTTCGTATCAGTCCAGATTAACAACATGTCTATCGGCTTCCCAAATGAACAAGTTTGCGAGTTTGTGTACGATCATAATATAATATGTCATTAATTTCAGTAATGAGAAATTTTCAGTTTTAATTTAGCCGTTAAAGGCATAGGTCAACAGTGTGACAGCGGGATGGTGGCTGAAACGCGTGAAAGAGTTTGAAGGGTTAACAATTGTTTTGTGACGTAACCGCCGATTTGATTGTACTCGACACATTAACCCTTAAAATGCTAAGATCCTGGCCGACATATAGCTATCATATGCAAACACAAGTAATATAACATAAGTGATCCATTTTTATTGGTAAATATGGTAAATATAAATACAAAATATGAGAATCAGCTGTTATAGCCGTAATATGCCATGTGGCTATAATTAATATATGCAATAATTTGAAAACGAATCTTCATAAAGTACCGAGGTACAATGATTTAAGTGGCATCGAACACAGGTACTTATACACAATTCAAGCCGTTGACAACGAGCCAGTAAGCCATTGTTGGTTCTATGATGGGCAAGCGTCGTAGACGGTGGACCAACACTTAACCAACAATGGCTCAATGTTTTGTGCTTGCTGGGAAAGCCTTAGCGACGACGGGCAAATGTCATCACCCCGTTGAGTGTTGCTAATAGGTGTTACTGCTCTTGTTGATCTTGGTTCAACAACAAGTCTCACGGTTGAGAATTAGATATATCACCACTGCTATTGAGGGAAAATCACACCTCCTCATCAATGAAGAAGATTAAAAATTAAATAATATATTACAGCATAATATATTACAGCATGAAAACGCATTTTTCTTTTCAATTGTGATTGTACAGACATGTAATAAATATCATCAGAAAGCTTATGCAATTCTGAAAATAATTATACAAACAACATAATAATAGCATGCAAACGCACAAAGTTCTTTATTTGGAAAGAATTGCATGACGTAGCCTCATAGGCCGTATAATGACTTCACTTAATGCCGCCGACAATGGTTTTATTTATTATTTTTCAAATAGTAATACTATATGGAGTTCAGTTATGTTATTATTGATATTCTAAGTTTTTTTTTAAATTTATTTATATATAGCTTTGTTGTATGTTGTATGTTAATAGAAATTTTATCTTGGATGTTGAACGTTTCATTCACATTTTCATGTTTCCACTATTATTCTATACAAGTAGCAAGTATATACATGTGAGTATATAAAGCTTTATAAATAAACAACCAATAAATACACATATGCAGTCGATGACATTTTGCGAGCGATTCCTTTGAAAAGGTGTGTATCTTTCATGTTGTCGGCTCGCCAAGGGTGTGTTTAAACACATGGCGTGACGGTGATTAGCGACAACTAGCGGCATCACTTCCGACACAATAAGGGTCAAGCATGACACCTTTTGCGTCCTACAATTCAAAAAGTTAGTACCTATGTGTGGGACAAAATTGATAATTGTGTCTCATGCTGATTTCAACTGGCACATTTTAGTAATAAATAAATCTGACCTATCTTTTATTCACTTATGATATATAATATCGCTATACGTTTCCGCTATAAATCATGACATTTGCAGCTATTTGGTAAATTTTACATATTTTTGGATTACTATAATGCATAGACACTCATAGAAAACAAATAGATGGCGGATACGGAGGAAGATATTAGCATTGACATAAAAACTGGAGAAAAGCGGCCGAGAGTTAGCTCATCTTATTCTGAAGTGGAGCAGCCACCAGCCAATATGGCGCCACCAGACGATACAGCACTACGTGAATTGAGGATAATTATGGGAGAAGTCAAACAGGAGCAAAAAACTTAAAAACTTTTATTGGATTCTAAATTAAATAAACTGAAAACTGATATCAGTGGCATAATTGACAAGAAAATAAGTGGATTAAAGAAAGATCTTCAGGGAGGTATGGATAAATTAGAAGCCCACATAAATGATCTAAAAGCTCGTATGACAGCTATGGACAATACACGTGCAGAGAGTGATGGTACACAATGCGAACACATCAAGAACTCACTGAAGCGATTACAATACAAGTCTATTGATCAAGAGTCCAGTAATCGCCGGAATAATATTATTGTGTACAATAAAGGTGAACAGGAGAATGAAGATACGAGGAATTTATGAGTACACGTCTTCGTATAGACAGACTATTGGCAGTACAACGTGTACATCACTTGGGTAAAAAATTACGTAACAATGATCGATCTGCTAACCAGAAAAATAGACCTATCATAGTAGCCCTTAAAGGTTACCCTGATGTGGATGAGTATATGCAGAACGCCACACGTTTGAGGGACACTGGCCTTGGGGTGAGCCGTGATTACCCGGATGAAGTCAGGATGGCACGGAAAAAACTGGAGGGTAGAAGGAAAGATGCTGCGAAAGATAAGAAAAAGGCTACAATTGCATATCCAGCTAAGCTGATAATAGACGGTGTTGTTGTTGCTGACGTATTTCCAGACTAGAGTCAAGTGATGTACGGACATGGATGTCAAAAATAAGAAATACGGGAATTTCATATCTATATATAGCTTAAACTAGTGTTCAACTGCAAAATGCACAAGTGTAGGCCAACAGTTGCCTATTGAGTACAGATTGACGGCATTAATATAGCCACTGAACTGATTACAAGATACTACTTAAACGAGACATTGATCCAATGCTGTTTTAATGCTAGGCCAACGTCCGCGACGCTGGCCCAACATTGAACCAACATTGAATAAATGCACAATGTTTGAGAGAAAGTCCACCTGCAGCCCAGCAAACACAAGGCATTTGTATAACATTTATACAACGTCGGCCCAACGTTTTCGACGTTGGTCCAACATTGTATGAAGTCATACAAATGTTTTGTGTTTACTGAGTGTCAATACAAGCTTTTGGGGTCAAGCAGTTTCCAAATCCCCGAAGTAATACAGTCAGTTTGTTTACAAGTCAGCGACCAAGTAGGGGCAAGGGCAAAGTGCTTTGACTTATTAACTCATAGATGTCGCTCAAGTATATATGAACTTGCTGTGATTTGAGAACTTGCTCTTAATGAGGTTTTAAGTATGAAACGCATATTTAGTATTATTATGGAATAGGGCCTTGGCCTACCCAAGGGCACTATTGCCCCCTGGGGGACCCTTGTCCCGCGAATTTTGACAGTTGACCACACCTTTAACTGGTGAATGCGCTGCGGAAAAAAAAAAAAAAAATTGCAGTTCTAGTCTATGGACATGTTTACATCATATGGTCATATTAAGAAGCCAAAATAAAATCACCTATTTTTGATGATTTAGCCATGGCCTGCTAATCTTATTCAGCCGAATAAATGTCATCCTGCTTGGATGACTGATGATTACCTTGAGCTCCGTACTGAATACTACCGACTCCTTAATATTAGTAGAGAGAATACTAATGATGAAAATCGCAGAAAATATATGGTTTATATGCGTTCTAACTATAATGGTCAGAACATCTTCCGTCCGCTTGGAAAAATGGAGTGATAATACCAATTTATAAAAATGGGGATATGAGTCATGTTAATGATTTTCGTGGAATAACCCTCTTGAGTACACTGGGTAAACTGTTCACCAAAGTTCTGAATAATAGACTTACTTTTTGGTCTGATACTTATGATATAATTTCTTATTCTCAAGCCATTTTTCGAAAGGGGCGGAGAACAATTGATAATATTTTTATTATTCAATCCATTGTAGATTGTCATTAGAACAGTGGAAAAAGGTGTATTGTGCTTTCATTGATTTTCGAAAAGCGTTTGCTTACCTGAATAGAGATTGTTTATGATAGATTAAGTGATATATTTGAATGCTGTATTGAAGTCTGTCAAGGTGAAAGTATTTCACCGTTTCTCTTTAATCTATTCTTGAACGACTTGGACGAAGGGCTTTCTGAAGGTCAATTTCAAGGAATCAATATTGGTAATATTAGTTTAAAAACATTATTATATGCAGATGATTTGGCACTTTTATCAGAAACTAGAGAGGATTTAAAGGTTCGGCTAGATATTTTGTATGATCATTGTAATAGATGGAAATTAACAATAAACACAGAAAAAAAATCTATAATTATTTTCGAGAAGGGAGGGAATGTAACAAAAAATGACCATCTATTTTTCGGTGACAGAAGATTGAATTTATTAGAAAAAAAATCCTATCTGGGCCTTACGTTGAGCAGTAGAGGTGAATTCGCCAAGCGCAGTCAAATTTAGCAGATCGTGGTTCAAGAGCTATTTTTAAACTGTTCCTCTCTGTTAATGAATTATAAGCACCAGAACCCAGTTTCCTTTGAACGCTATTTGATAAATTAGTGATGCCCGTTTTATTGTATGGAAGTGAAATCTGGGGATTTCATAAAGCTGTTGATATTGAAAGTTCATTTATTGTTTTGTAAGAAAATTTTGCACTTAAGAAGAAATACAGCTATATATTTTATATGGTGAATTGGGAAGATACCCACTGAATGTTAATTGTAAATTAAGAATTATTAGATATTGGTTGAAGACAATTATGGGCAAGCACAATACGCTAGTGTAGAATATGTATCAAATTACACACCGAAATTATGAAAATGGCATTTAATTTAATACTTACAGGTACTTACAGGTTCCTCTTCTGAGCGCAGGCTTCCGCCTCTTTACTCAACTCTAAATAAAATGACTCTTTCTTTCGACGAGTGGTTTCCAGTTCATTGGGTCTTCCTTGTGTAAGAATTGTAATGGCATATTGTGCCAGGCTTTGTCTAGTCGCCTTTCAAAGGCATGTATGGTTGGACAGCTACAATTAAATATCTACTGTTCAGTCTGGGTCTAAATTTTGTATGGTATAACCAAGGTGTTGTAAATATAAAATCATTTCAACATGTATTGAAACAAAGATTGCAAGATAATTATATCACAGAGTGGAATAGAGCAGTTTTGGACAACAATGACAGAATTGTGTACAAAACATATAAACTCAAGCCATTTTATACAGTATGACTAAGCCTAGCTACCGATATTCGTTTTTAAAATTTGTCACAAAAATCACAATCCACCCGTTGTACGTGGTAAATGATTTCAACCTAAACCTTATAATGAACTTTTATCTAGCACATGTGAAGTTTTAGGGGACGAATATCATTTTCTTCTCCAATGCACTAAGCACCAAGAATTAAGATTAAAATGTATTGCACGGTACTAAAGAGAAAGACCACAATGCACAAATTTGTTGAGTTAATGTCGTCACCTTGGATATGAAAGGGTGTATCTGCCACTTTACAAAGTGACATATACACCCTTTCATATCTAAGGAGACGATGTCATCCCAGCGTAGTGCAGTAATCATCAAGCTTGCTGCTTTTGTACATATTGGATTGCAAAGAGAAAATGTTTAGCATAATTATATATTTTTACTGCTCACCCTCGTTTTCACGCACCATACTTATTGCATACTTTCATACTTACGTAGCACACAGACCAATGGTCCATGCTGAATGAATGAATAAAAATACTGAATAAACATAAAAATTATCAGTTATATTTATCACTCTGCTATATTGTAGCGACTTATATCATGTCTGACCAAAAGTAGAATATGAAAATATATTTTTCTCTGGGAAATTATTCCTTTTCGCGACTTAGTCAAATTGGCTTGTATCGCTAAGGTAGGCCTATATGTGACCGGGAGAGCTGTTGATCCTAATTGTAATAGCTCAACACTTACCTGGAGACAGCTCCGGACGGAGTTATAGATGACGTAATCACACTCACTTCTCTGCATAATACCTTCTAACTCGTTTAATTATAATTATATGTTCAAATTATAAACCAACAAAAACATTGTAAGGAACATTAGTTCGTAGGTATACGCAATAATGAGACAATAATGTAATAGATATGCTCAGCTTGCTAAAGGTTTATTTTCAATTTGTACAAACAATGATGTGATACAGTATTAGGTAAGTTTTATTTACGAATACAAACAATAGAATTGTTAGACAGCGATTTGTTTATTATCATTTCGCCCGACACACATAGAAAAACAAGCAATATCATCAATGCGACGTACAAAGAAATGAGAATACCTTATATTATAGACATGTCAAAGCAAAAAAATTATAATAAAACGTGAGGGGGTAGCTTACATTCTACAAACTACCAGGCCAAAAACAAAAGGCTTGATTTTGATAGTAGGCCTACATATCACAAAATTACTGTGTATATTATTAAAATAGCATGTACACAAAAACATTTTAAACACTAAATCTGACGTTGTCTTACGTGACAAGTATGCCACACGTATAACTGGTAAACAGTTGGATTTATAATATACTGTTATGTGTGGTTGACAGGCCTCGTAGAGGTCGTCTCGACCGGTTCCCGTTAACCAAAGTTAATAACATGTTATCCAATTAATAATAATTATTTTGTAACATTTTTTTGTATGTTTTCAACAGGAAAATCAAATAAAAATAAATAAATTCCCCTACTGGTGACCATGGTGAAGTTCAACCGACTCGTCTGTGAGAGAACAGATCGACTCAGGCTATATATGGAGTTGTGAGCAGTTCGTAGGCGGCAAGTGTAGGCCTACGACGCCCGCCCCCTCCCCCAATCTAGGGTGGGGGCTTCAAAGAGATGAGCTCGACAGCTCACACATGTGATAGCTCCCCGGTAGCTACACAACTATGCCCACCCATCAGTTCTGTGTAAATTAAGTTTATTTATTTAGCTTTATGTACAATAGAAACAAATAAAGGCCTACATACAAGTTGTTCGATTGATATGATTTATTGGTCCAGTAATGCATTTTTCTCACACTAAATCTGACGTTGTCTTACGTGACAAGTATGCTTATGGATAGTTATGGATATTAGTTATGGATAGATAGATATATACTTATGGATAGACATGGACAGATAGATAGATTGTTATGGACAGATATATATTAAATGACAAAATAATTCTAGTCAGGTAGTTTTAAAAATATAGTTCAACATAAGAATTTGTCGGATTTGTTAAAACTTATCAGCAGTGAAAGGGTTACAGCTCTGAGCCACCTATCCAGCTAAGTGCACGTGGGTGCCACCAAGTGTGGGAAATATAAATTACGCCCATTGCAATGCATAGCGCTCATTGATGGACTTTAAAATGCCGAATTAGGCAAGTTATAATTATTATTTTTTCACAAAATTTGGTATATATACTACGTGAATAGGATATAATTAAATACGATAGACTATGAAATATATCGTTCCTATATCGTCTACTCCGTCTTTTCGTTGATATGTGTTGGTATGCCTACCGCCCAATGATAATACATTTGTGGGAACCTGCGTCTCACCGTTTCCAGCGGCAGGAGAAATATTTTACTATGTATAGGTGAGGCAGCCATTTTGCTGCTGGTGTCCCTAACTTTAGCTCCATTGGCTACCGATAGCCACCCAAGCCCTCCAAATCGGCGTCCATTACTAGGTTCACTCCACGCTTTCAACTCGACATAATTAGCATAAATTAAGCCGCCATCTTGAATCGATGGCGTGATTGACAAACCCTGCCCACATATCAAGGCCACACGTTGTCTGGAAAATTATCTAGGCACTGCAATTTTCTTTTTCAAATAATCTTTCTTCAATCCTCAAAGAGAGGCTGAATTCATTTTTGCATCAACTTGACGTCAAAAATTATATTACACATTGTGTGATAGTTTTGATTAGAAATTTAATTGTCTACTTTTCCATACTTTCGCGCTGACCTGCCCCCTGGCGGGCATTATCTATTAGACTAAGTCAAGCGCCTATGCCGGCGCGGCGCTTAGTTTATGAATATGCTAATGAGTGATAGCACGCGGCCGTATTGCACACGGCACTCGATTATCAGCGACGCGCTATCACACACTGACACATAGGCCTACATGATATATATCACGTACGCCACTCACCGCCTGCTGCTGTAATCGGTGCGGCCACCACTCACACGGTGAGGCAACAGCATGTCGCCGTACATACATAGCCCACAACACCCTCACCCTTGAACAACCTGAATCGACGGGCACAGCGCTACGTGCCCTATTACGAACCGAAGCGAGCGATCGATTTCGACGTCACTGTGAATGATTTTTATGCACCTGGCGAAATAACCGAGGCGCAACATGACTCCACGGAAGCAACACTTCCCAAGTTATTTCACTCTAAGTTATTGTACCTCGCAGACAAACGCAATAAATGCAAATATTTAATAGACATGTATGCAGCAGTAAGTGTCTTACCCAAGTATTGCGCTAACAGGATTTTAGACGCTGACTATCTTCCCCTAGTTGCAGCTTACAATACTACTATTAATACCTACGGTACTAGCAAACGCGTCGTCGACGTCGGCCTTAAACGTGACTACACGTGGACATTTATAGTAGCAGACGTTCAACAGCCCATTATAGGGGCAGATTTTCTCATACATTATAGTTTAGTGGTGGACTTGAGAAGTCGGTGTCTAAGAGACATGAGAACCAGTTTAGCTATACCTGTTATATACGTTTCCCACGCTAACGGGAACGACGCCGGTTTGCGAACGTAGGCCTATTCACGTGTACCTTTACATTTAAGGGGTAAAACCTCTCCTAAAAGCGATATGCGCAAACAATCGAATGGTAAAATCGATTCGAATATCGCTGATAGCGACAAAATTATAGCGGACGCAACCGTGAAGAAGACTAGAGTTGGACGAACAATCCAAGCTCCTGCCCGGTTCGCGCAGATGGTCCACGCCCTAGTGGCGCCTAACGACATCTATGGCGGGACCAACCGCACGTCCCGAAGTAATAATAATTATAATTTGAAAATATGAATTCGCCAGGCCTGGCATCATCAAATTGAATAGGTCAAATGCAATTAAATTAAATTATCTTAGCAAATAATTTTGCTACTCAGTATTATATGAATTAATTAAAATCATATCGGTTGGTCGTTACACATAGCGCAGCAGCATTATAAATTATTAAAGGAACAATAGTGTTAAGAGGATTGGAACTTTGGTGTTAAGAGGATTGGAACTTTGGTGTTAAGAGGATTGGAACTTTGGTGTTAAGAGGATTGGAACTTTGGTGTTAAGAGGATAGGATCGATAATTTTACTTCGTAACGCTGCGACTATGATGTTACCCAATCACCCACCCTTTATTTTCAAACTTGACTGTTTTATTGTTCGCTTAATGTATAATGTTTGTGTGCATTTTCCAAGCGGAACCGACGCAGTCTCCATAAATTAGTTTGGTTCATACATTTGCACTAAACCCGGGGGGTAATGTGGGAACCTGCGTCTCACCGTTGGGCTTGTTCGGGCGTCTCCGACCTTTGATGAAAGGCGGTGGCCCGCCTAGCCTCACTTTCGAATCGCGCCGCATCAGTAAATGCGCGTCACTTACTCCCAGGCCGCCGAGTCGAGCAGAGGTCTAGCTAGACTCAATTAAGTGTGTGTGTGTTGGCATGCGTCTTTTAGTGTTTTCCCCATGCAGCAGATAGACGAAACTATCTGGATAACGTCCCCAAATGGTAATTCCGTCACATGGAATTCATGTAGGCCTAATTCTATCATCAGTCTGCTGCTGTCTGAGGTAATTTTTCAAAAGGTTTAGCAAAAGTTTTATCGGCCACAGTATGTATATTTCCTGCTCGGCTTTACTCGGAATTCCGAATATCTCCATATATGGCGTTATTACGTTCCTGCGCAGCTGTGTCGTCATCGATTGCGCCAACAGGAAGAGTGAAGCCATTCATGCCATTTGCTCCATGTGACTTGTGCAGTATTTTTTCGCGGCATATAGAACACATTAAAATAACACAATAAAAAGTCGTCGATCTTTCTTACTATACTATCATTTTAGGGGTGAGAAAAAGGTGATTATATGGTGTTTCTTCCAGTGTATTTTGTATTATCGCAAACATAAATCTCTTGCATTAAATTAGGATTTGAAAAACGTCGTTCACCATCCATTTCCATCCATGTTCGGTGGCAGTGCCAGTGGTCACGAATTCTAAATTGTTCGAAGAACATTGCTGGGCTAATGTTTAAGACTAGCAATCGGCCTAGCTGATGAGAGAAATAATAATGAAAATCTCTGTCTAAACACTGAATGGGAATAAATACACAATAACCTAGATCTAAACTTACCGTTAGATCTAAATTCTAGAACAAAAAAGCCAACTTGACGTCTTCAGAAAGTTGAATCTCAATCTGGACTTGTCATTTTGCCTCGGAGTGTTTCTGTTCTGGCATCCAGATTCTTCTCGTAACCGAAAGGAGTCTGGTAGAGCCTGAAAGGTGTTCTGGGCTGGGACTAAGCCTTGTCAAAGGTGAGGGGTGGAAGGCTGTTTTATACAGTGTAGACTAGATCTAGTTTAGGGGACGTCCGTCGAATGTCGGACTTTCGTATAATGTCGGACAGTGCCGATTAGGCTAACAATAGCATCATTGTTTTAAATGTTTTTTTTCATTGGGTCTAATTTATCGTATTTTTTCAAGTTTTCATCGTTAAATTAACACAAAAAATACTTTTTTTCATTTAAATACGCGAAATGGTGGTTGTTTTCGTACGCGAGATTTTTTTGGCGCAACTTCCCAGCAGAAGATATTGTGGATGCGATAGGACGTTGTCACGGACGCCGGTCGTAGCTATCCACCAACATCTTTAAAGGAAAGCTATATTTTTATGGTATTACTATGCTTTTATGGCTTTCAGGATCATAAAAAATGTCTTAATTTTTTATTTTCAATGTGTTTTATTAGTTTAAGCACAAATGCAAGGTGTCCGACATTACCCTCCCATCTGACAAATCTGACGATTGTATTTTACACAGTGACCATGACCTTATTTGTTATACTCAGTGTGAGCAAACGATCACTCACATTTCCATTCTAGCCTAAATAATCACAAAATTCACCCTACGTCAATACGATGTATGGACTAACAATAAATATAATTGATTGCTAATCGGGTCTATATTCTAAATAGGCATACAATAATTTAATGATAGTCTAATACTATAATAGTAACATAGCCTACCAAGTTATAACTTAGGCCTACCAAAAAAAATTCTTACAGAACTTTTGGTTATCATGATTAGGCCTAGATGGTCAATGCCTAAACTGTATACTATAGAGCCTACTAGTCTATATAGGCCTAGTCTATGTAGACTATATAAGGGGTCTTCTCATGTTAACAAAAATTAGATTGCCCAGACACCATGCACGTCCACCATGTCCACCCACTCCAATCCATTTTTTTTGAATTTATATGTACAAAAAAAACACATAAAAAATCTGAGTTGTGGCTTCACCCACCCACCCACTTCAGAGTTTTGTCAGATTTTTGGATTTTTTTAACTTGACAAGACCCTTATAGGTATTACCATGATATAAACCAAAACATTTTTTTACAACAACACAAGTCTGACTATTTCTATGTCTATAATATCTAAGTAGGTCTTATCAAGAAATATATGCCATGTATAGCACCACACCATGCATGTATAGCCATGTAATTAGTATTTGACACGTCACAGCCACACTGTTTTTTTAGCCTACAGGCATAGGTAGAGTGAGGCAGGTTTACGCATCTTAGCCTCAGGCAATCGAATTAATATTTTTGATTGCAATACTGATTTTAATTGAATAACGGCTGTATTGATCATTATTTTATCATAGCATTATTTGTAATCAAACACAACAAACATTTTATTTTTAAAACAAAGATAACTAGACTAGAGCCAAAGAATTTTTACTTTAGCCTTCAGTGTGTTATTAAACCTGCCCCCTCTTCTGGGTTTCGCAAAAATCATTCTACTCAAACAAGCCTACATAAATTATTAGATAATTTTTATTTGAATATTAGGAACGATAAAATTATTGGCATGCTTGCTTTAGACCTTCGGATAGCTTTCGATACAGTAAATCACAAACTTCTTCTAGACAAATTAAAACATTACGGACTTTCTGGAAATAGTTTAAGTTGGTTTTGCTCCTACCTTGAAAACCGAACCCAGATGGCCTGCATTAATGGATCTGTGTCACACCCACTCATAATCACAACGGGTGTTCCACAGGGCTCCATTCTTGGACCCCTCCTTTTTACTATCTACATGAACGACTTACCTAAATGTTTACAGCACTGCAAGACAAACATGTATGCAAATGATACTGCGATTTGCGTCTCTGCGAGTGATAAGGCTGGTGTGACAAGCTCATGCAGGATGCCCTTATCAATGTGAAGGACTGGCTTTGTGCAAACAGACTAAGCCTTCACATTGGTAAGACATCATGCATGCTTGTCACATCGGCACAATGAAGGCGACGCATGTCCCATGATCATCTGGATTATCACTAAATGACAACCAAATTGAACATGTTACCTACCTGGGCATCACCATTGATCAAAACCTAATTTTTAACATTGTTCTTCACACCTCGATTACTGTTGTACTATATGGGGAACAACCAGTGACACTAACATCTAACAACTACAGGAAATTCAAAACCGTGGTACTGGTATGCGTATCCGACATCTTGCAATGTCGGACATGCTTTCGAACCTAAAATGGTCGAGTATTAAACAAAGAATTATGTTTTTGACAGCTGTCCTGGTATTCAAAATTATGCATTCCAAAACTCCACATCACATTTCTCACTGGCTGGTCCCTGTTTCACATCAGTACGGTACAAGGAGATCCACCTCAGGGGACCTTTTTGTACACAGATCACACCCAAATTCGCCCACTACCAAAGGCACTCGACTCTGGAATCAGTTACCAACATCCATTCAAACTCTCCCAAACCTCAAGACATGCAAAAAAAGCCATAGCTTTCTTCATTGCACATAATTTTATTATTCACTAACCAACACTATATATCACATATACACAAACCTTTACACAACAAATCCGCATGGTTACATATGATACCATCCCACCCTCTGACTTAATTTTATGATGACAGATCAATTCCCATGCCCAGGGGTCGACACTAACACTAACACTGGCCCGAGGCCAGTAAAAATCACTAAGGGCCAGTAAATTACCTGAGATACTGGCCCTGGGGGCCAATTAAAAAATCACACCCCTTTGCCACAGTGTAAAATAAGGACTAGAAAGACGAGGCTAAGGACCAGTAATTATCTGAAGTTACTGGCCCTTTGGGCTACTACCTGAAATCAGTTAGTGTCGGTCCCTGCATGCCAGTACAGAGACATTTCCTAAACACCAAGCCTGCCGAACTGTTTTTATCCCCCGCCCGTAGGGGAAGGGGGATTTTAGTCGCGCCATGATTCTGTCCGGCGTCACGTTTTCTTGTAGGCGCAAAAACTCAAATACTACTGGTCAAATCTTTTTGAAATTTTTACATGACATTCGTAGCAACATGGGGATGTGTAAGTGATTTTTTAGAGATGCTACCAAAATTCAAAATGGCCACCAGAGGGCAACTCTAAAAATTGTTGTGGGTGCAAAAACTATGAAACTTTAATTCAGAAATTATTCAAATTTTACTACTACATTCCCCATGATAGGGAGATGTGCAGGTGACTTTTTCAAGGTTTTACTGAAATTCAAAATGGCCGTCATGGATAAACTTCATATTTTCTTGTGGGCGCAAAAACTGAAAAATTGAAATCAGTAATAATTCTCATTGTACAATCACATTACCCACATTCTGGAAATGTGCATGTGATTTTACTGAAATTTAATATGGCCACCACAAATCAACTTTTTAAATATTTGTGACCGCAAAAAGTCTAACCTAATCTATGGCGGGGGATGATATAGGACTTCAGTCCTCTTGTTATTTATTATTTGTTATTATGCTAATATTTACTTTTTTTTTACGAAAAACAGCAATTTATTATAGTCATATTGTAAAAAGCTGAATGGTTTTACCCAATAAATATTCTTATTCTTATTCTGGTCACCCATAAATTTGAGTGGTCACACACTCATCCTACTGGTCAAACACCCATCCTACTGTCACACACTCATCCTACTGGTCACACTCATCCTACTGGTCACACACTCATCCTACTGGTCACACACCCATCCTACTCGTCACACACCCATCCTACTGGTCACACAGGTCACACACACATCCTACTGGTCAAACACTATCCTAATGGTCACACTCATCCTACTGGTCATAAACTATCCTACTGGTCTCACACCCATCCTGTTGGTCACATACCCATTTACTGGTCACACACCCATCCTAATCATAATGGACACACACTCACTCATCCTGCTTGTCACACACCCATCCTGCTTGTCACACACCCATCCTGCTTGTCACACACCCATCCTATTGGTCACACACTCATCCTAATGGCCACACACCTATCCTAATGGTCACACATCCCTCCTATGCTCTTCGAACATACTTAATCACATATAGTCTAGATCAAAATTCTCTGTGTGTCTATCTATCATAACATTTCCGAAATCTCCTCTGGTTGGTGTGCGAAAGTGAAATAATGATCTGCAGAATACACTACTTCATTACAAAACTGAGAACCCAAACTGACGTCATCACACAGGGTCCCCTAAACTTAATTCCCTGTTTGCTCTTATTTATTACAATAATTATACATTGCATCAAAAATCTGATCAGAAATTCTTTTTTTATAACATAAAACCATTACTGATAATATAATCACATTTATATTTTATTTGCATTACAGTATGGGTCGCTACAAAAAACAACATTTGCTGCAGAAATATAGCCCGGTAAAGCTGGAAGAAGCAGTAGCTGCAGGCATTATAGCATTCCGAAGTCAACCTTAGGGGATAGAGTCTGGCATTGTGTGACAAGATTGTATATATGCTGATCTTGAGATCCTGGCTCTGACACAATACAGCAGAGAACATAACCTCTAAATGGTTTCACTATAGTGGTCCGGAGGAGAAGTATACCTTGGGAGTTGTTATACTGCTGTATTCTGTCAGAGCCAGGATCTCAAGCTTGTTTTCTATAAGCCTCGAATTATAAGATTGCGATGATTGCGATGGTTATTTTTTACTTTATTCAAAGTCCTTTTTATTCAACAAAAATTGGCACTATATGATTTATTAACCTCCAAATTTTAACCCTATTGTGCATCCTAAATTACAGCTGAGGGTTTTCAAAAGTGTTCAGTTGTACTGAACAGACTTGAGAGTTTTGCTTTGTGTGATATTTCTTTCTAATAGGCAAGTAATGATTATAGAAAACCTTGTTAAAACATGGTCTAATGACATTTTCTGTATTTGGGGTGAATATGGTTACCATAGCAACCATCTGAAATGATGTTAGTCACTGCATAATGACACCCTGGGGTATTTACCCTTACTATTTGGTTAAATTTTACAGAATTAAATATCCATTTTATCCGATAAAACCATTTTAATTAGAACTATGCTTGAAATTTATTCACTGTTTTGTAACAATTGCTATGTGCTATGTAATTTGTTAACTCTCAAACGGCTATATGACCTTTTGACCTATGCTACACCATGCATTGCACCGATAACCGTTTAAGAATTTATGTAGCCTTATTCTGAAAAATATCTACAAAATATGTGTACATGGCTACTGAATGAAAATGGTATGAAGTACTTGAATAAACTTGATTTAGCTTTTTGTTGTGTTGTTTCTGTATTTGGGGTGAAATATCGTCATGGCAACCACCCAATTCAAATTATTGATTTTAAATTAATGCTGAATAAGCATATCTATGTATTTATTTTAGTACAAGCGCTTACTAATAGGCCCTACAGTTTTATTAATTTGAAAAATACTTTTGAGATGTATTCTCTTTTTCAATGTTTTCAGAACTATTCATTCTCAGTTCTAGAGTACGTAGTAAGTGTTACTGATAGGTGAATAACGTTAGGTATATAAATAGGTACACAAGATTTGAATCGACAAAAAAATATTTTGTTTTTAAGTGGTATGAATTATATTGCAAGGTATGCTTTTATGCAACAATAAAAATGCTATAACTTCGGTTCTAAACGTCCCAGACACACAATTCTTCTCTGATGCCCCTATATAAAGAGGGATGGGTTTTATAACTTTTCTGTCACTTTTATTTTTTCATAAACATAGCTACCTAGGGCCTAGGTTTGCAGGTTGTTCAAAATAAAATAGATTCACTCTTACTTTAATCATTCAAAAATACAAAAAACTTCCACTGAATCTCTGAAATTTGGTAGAAAAAACAATTCTGTTCACTTTGGTTTGGTAGGCGTGTGATTAAACCTGTCAATGCTGGGCCGTCCGACATTAGACACCCACGTGTCCGACATTACCCTCGCAGCGTCCGAGATTAGACACACCAAATGCTGATCGATTGGACACGCCTGCCGTGTAAATCCGATGTCGGGCGAATACCAAAATATTAAAAACATGAATAAGAATGTCAGTTCTTTAGTGTAACAGCCTCGTTTTCATACTCATTGACATATCCTGTGATACAGGAACATCGAAATCCAAAAGTGTCCGGCATTCGACGGACGTCCCCTAGCGTCTGACGGTAGGAATTGCCTTCGAAGCTGTTGCTGTTTTGGCATCCAGTGGCTCCTCGTACCCGAAGCGATGTCAGGTGTCGTGCAATCCTTGACCTTGTCCATTGGTCATTATACTTTTCCACACGTTTGAGGGTGGGAATTGGTTCGTCGGCTAATTCTTCTCTTGCATCCAAAGAGCGTCTGTGAGAGGTGTTCCGACTGCTGGTCTGGGCTTGCAAGACGTATGATATAGGCTACTTCACGGAACTCACTGGTTGGGCATTGCTTTTGTATGCTATTTTACTGCTATTTCACAGCCTAAGCCTTTGGCATTGGTAGTGAAGTGGCAGTGAAGTGGACGTGCAGAGGCTCCTCACGCCTGCAGGTAGGCGAGGAAGGGTCATTTTGGTGAACCCTGGCATATCGGGCGTCTTTTTAAAGACGGGACTGGGCACTCCCCCTGGGAGTTGCTTCATTGAACTTGAACTTGTCAAAATGTCACTCGTGGTCCGTGCAACTCATTGAACCCGAGTGACATTAGTGACGAGCAAGAAATTCAAATTAGATCTAGGTTTTTGATTGTTCACTTCGTCATCTAGGACTAGGTCCTAGGATCATGATCTGGTCATCACTCATCATCTCGATGTTCGTCGTCGTGGACTGTGGAATGTGCCGTCTGACAATCAGACAATGTAACGTCATGTCCTTGACTTTGACTTTGAATATTGACTTTACAGTCCTCCTCAGTGGAGTATCAGGCAAAGGAATGGTGCTGAGCGGCCGAGCAGACTCATCGCTCAGTTGGCTCTTGAAAACTGCTATTGAATTCCTCCTAGAATAAAGCTAGTGTCAGGCCCAAGTTTATAACAGAGATCATTCCTAGATGTACCAGACTAAGGAATCATTTACATCCATTTATGTGGACTCAAGCCTGTTTTAAGTGAAATAACTGATGATTGGCGGCCACTTTGGGCAGCCATCTTGAATTTTTTGCTCACCTTGCAGTGTGAATAACTAACTGATTATACCACTCGCCCATTCGGACGAGTGCATTTGAAGTGCTACTCGCCCAGTAAAATTTGAGCTCGCCCGAAACAATGGGCACTAAGCTGATTCTTAAAACCGTGCCAGCATTCAAGAGTCAGCTTGTCTACCAGCCTCTTTCCCCTCTGCAGCCTGATGCTCCACATTGGAGGTGCTGCTGGAGTACAAAGTTCTAATTCAACTAAGTCTAAGACGTGTTTAAGGATTAATGGAGAATTGACAAAAAAACTAATGACTTGTAAATAAATGTAACAGGATATGTGAACATTAACATTATAGTGAGATATATGGACATGTATAATCCTTTAATTGGCAGTTTATAATATCCTTTAATTGGCAGTTTAATTATAAACATGTCATTTAGTGATGGGCGTTAATTATGTTATACTGTCTGTGACGTCCTTTACCGATGTTTACATCTAGTTGCAGGACATAGATATTTGTTTACATGTCATACACTGCATGTGTATGTAACAACACGCGTACTCGTCAACAAATGCACGCACGCATGTCTGTTACAATTGACCCTATAGGGGGGGTGACACAATTGACCAATTGCTCAGACAAGTGCCGCATACTTACTCAGTGCATGCGTACTGTGTCAGCGATGCATACACATTTAGGCCTGCCGACTCCAGGCAGTCATCGCGCTGATCCGAAAATCTCCAATCGTGCCCTAATTACGCCACTCTTTTAGAACCCGGCAGGTCACGATTGCGTGACATGAACTAATAGTAAAACAAATCTATCGTGACAAATTATTATTTTCATAGCAGACTACATGTTTAAATTACAGAAAAATATGCACTCGCCAAGCTGGGCGAGTTTGTGGCCAGCCGAACTTGCCCGTTTTTTTTTCCCACTCGCATTGTCGAGCGGGCGAGTGCCAATCATGCACACTGCTTTGTTGTCATAGCAACCACTTTGTAGTCCAGGACCCACTAAAAATAAATATATATGGTTTGCATGTTTTTTGACAAGAAAAACACAGCCATATCACTCTGGATCCAATAAGTCATTTTTCATCAGAAAGGTCTGACATTGTACAGACACAGCTGCCCGAATTATGGACATAGCTAGGGTTAAAAGCAACTACCATTTCGGTGTTTGGATTGTTTTGCCTGTGACCGACGAAATGGCCATCCCACCACTTGTCAACGACGGTTTTAGAGTTTGCTTTGATTTGGTCTGACTGCCTTTCTGTATCATTTATTCCACGACAATAACTTGAAATTCGTTGAATTGAGAACATATCTAACGCCATGTGTGTGTTAAAAATAACTTTTTCCAATGTCTTTATGTTCTTAAATTTTGAGATTTCTTTTTAGATGTTCAGATAAACACTGACAGAAAAGACTGGACTGTCACTGTGTCACGGCCGTAGCCAGAGCTTAACCTCAGTGAGGCAAAATAACTGCAAAATTAAGCTACTGTAGGTCTATAATTTTTATTACTACCAGAACTATAGAAAGCAGCCCTCGCCTACATGTAGGCGGGCTGCCTACTATATTCCACACAGTCTGCCGTCGCAGTTATTTGTTTTCAAAATAGCTACTGGTACTAATCAACTAACTTCTGCGTCATTATACTTTACATAGCCATCACATACCACTGAGGAATTGGCTGTTGTACATGAAATTTTTGTTGAATAGAAATGTCGAACATACAAAACAAAACTTTTCAAGGTGGTCGTATTTGTCCTCTGATTGAATTTGGCAGCCTCTACCCTATGGGCTAGACTAACTAGTCTATAGGCCTGATTAATCCAATGGTCATGTTGCTCAAGACACAAATTTTTATTTTTTAATAAAGATGTTTAATTATGTCGCCAACCGGACTTAAATTTATCCTATGTTCTACTTCAGGTGGTGTGAACGACATCCGCAGTATGCCGTCTGATGCAAAGAAGAAACGAGAACAAAGAAAAAAAGATGCTGCCAAGGCCAAAGACATCAATAAAAAGACAAAAGTACAGAATGGTGATTCTAATCCCTCGGAGCCCATACAGAATGGACATGGTATGATGAAATATATAAAAAAAAAATCTCATTTAGTCTAGATAGCGAACTTATACCCCGAATCACATTAACTGTAGTTCACAATTTATGAATTTCACTGATTTCTCTGTCGATTCTTAACCACTTTCGAAATTTTGCAAGCAGTATTTTCTAATTATGTGGAGGCCATCCTGAAATTTTTTGTAAGTACAGGGTATCTTATTTGGCATGTAATGTGATGTATTTCTGAGATAAAGTTGGGTTTACAGAAGGGATTCGTTTACTACATGTTCAGCGTTCGAAATAACGCTGTTCCGTTTGTATGAGACAACCACATTCGGACAGAAAGCAGACTTGATCATATTCAGTTGTCCGTACAGACAACCACTTTTAATTTGAACAGGGTCCCGACGGTCATGGAAAATCATGGGAAACCATGAAAAATGAAAAAATAAAATCCAGGCCTGGAAAAGTCATGGAAAATAACAATTAGGCAAAAAGTCATGGAAAAGTTATGAAATTTTAAATTTTCACAGCTACCTGTAAAAAGTAAGAAAGTCAGATTTGTTTTTGTGTGTGAGGGTGGGTCCTCAGACCTCCCGGACACGGGCTGAGTGCGGAGCAGCTTTATAAAGTGGTACAGATCAGGCCACTGTGATGGTGGAGGCTGTACGGTTTTAATTGTACATTTTTATCGCCCGCCCGTAGGGGAAGGGTGATTTTAGTCGCGACAGGATCAAATCTGTCAGGGGTCACGGTTTTTTTTGAAATTTTAAAATCACATTCTTAGCAACATTGGGTGTGCAAGTGTTTTATTTAAAAATAGCCGCCAGAGGTCAATTCCAAATTTTTTTGTGAACGCAAAAATCTCTAAAAGTTAAAGTCAGAAATTATTCAATTTGTACTATCACACTCTCCACGATATGGAGATGTACATGTGACTTTTTCAAGGTTTTACTGAAATTTGAAATGGCCACCACGGATCAACTTCAATTTTTTTGTGGGCGCAAAAACTTTAAAAATTAGTCTGGTCAATTTTTTTTCAAATTTTAACATCACATTCCTAGCAACATGGGGATGTGCAAGTGATTTCAAGTAATAGCATCAGATGCTACCACAATTCAAAATGGTCTAGTCAACACCAAATTTTTTTGTGGGCGCAAAAACTGTAAAACTTAAAAAGTCAGAAATTATTCAAATTTTAGTATCACATTCCCCACGATATGGAGATGTGCAGGTGTTTTTTAAGGTTTTACTGAAATTCAAAATGGTCGCTATTTATGAACATTTTGTGGGTGCAAAAACTCAAAAATTGATGTCAGAAATAATTCACATTTTACAATCACATTACCCACCATCTCATTCTGGAATTGGCGGGTGATTTTAAGATGATTTAAAATGGCCACCACAAGTCTACTTTTAAAGTATTTGTGACAGCCAAAACTCAACCTAATTTATTGTGGGGATGCCGATGATATAGGACTTCAGACTCTTGTTATATTTGGTCATGAAGTCATGGAAGTCTTAAAATATGGTCATGGAAAAGTCATGGAATTTCATTTCCAGATCTCGGTGGGAACCCTGTTGAAGCATTTTTTCAGAACGGTATTTCAAAAAGGTCTGCCGACAAAGTTTTGTTTCCCAGAACCAGCGGTAAAAATAAACTGAAGGACACCAGCACATGTCACGTGAGTGTGGCAGTGACCTCATGGGTTGTGATTATTTAAGGCTGGAGCGCTGATCAATCTGTAAATGGGCATTTTCATGACCGTGGGGTAGGCTGCATAATTTGTCTCCAAATGTTTTTTTTTCAAGGTGTTCAATGATGTATTATTCCAACTTTATATAATGCAGATATATTTTGTGGATCTTCAAGATTGCAAGTTTTCAGAGCAACAACTTGACTGAACAAAATTTCAGGCAAATTTTAAATGTCAGATAATCATAAGTAGGCTACATTACTGGAAAATAAGTACATTAATTTTCTCAGTGGCAGCAGGAGAGGCAAATGTTGCTCAAATTGACACTTTTTGTCCATATACTGTTTGACTGAGATAAAACAGAGCGGCGCGGCACCGTGGATCCGCGATTTTGGGGAAGTCCTGGGATATATTCTACACACTCAGGAGCACAGACACGTATCTTCACATTATCCTCTGAGGTTCTGTATGCACGAGGCTCTGGTCGGCGTAAGATGTCGGTGCAGTGTTGTTCTACTGCTGGACCACTGTTGTCAATGGGGGCCCACATTAAAACTACATCGATTTTGCTAGTGACGTGTGCAGACCCTGTGCGGCGGCGTGTGCTGTCACTTGTGCCGTTCATTTTGCGTCCGTCCAGGAAAACGAAGTAGTCTAATAAAGAAACATTTTTTTTTGTGGCTTAGGCTTTTTTTTCAAGCCAGTAAACAGGGTAGCCTACCTGAAAAACGGGGGGGGGGGCATTTATTAGGGGGAGGGAGTGTGTTTAATAGGAGTAGAGATAGCCTAATTCAGTGATTACATTTTTAAGATTATTTACATGATCAAATATCAGACATGTAGGCATGTTCCCAGTCCCAATATAGCACTAGCGATTATGAGTTGAGTTGGCCCTGTAGCAGTATGCTGTACTGTAGGACCAGGGGCCATCGGTTCAATGAGTCAATGGCTTTTGTTTTTCCATAGATTAGGAATTAAGTTTTTTTTGCCTGAGTTTGTGTCTTATTCAGGGGAAAGAGGGGTGCAGTGTTTGGGAAACAGTTCATATTTCTGTACACCAATCCTTATGAAAATGTCGAGTATAACGTTTCAGCAGATTGGTAAATAAACAACGGATGTTATGGTTTACTGACTAGTGTGCAGGTCACAATCAGGTCAGATTGTTTGGGCTGCTTGAATAGGCCAAGGAGGAGGGGGGTTCTGAAATCATAGCACATATACGTGTTATCCAGGAGTCTGCCGGTAGCAGACAACTGGATAGATGAAGATGCCTGGCCCATGAGGAAGATCAATACACTGATTTTTTGTCTATAGCACTCAAGCAGACTAAAGCCCACCTGTTGTCAAGGTCAGACCAGTGGTCTAATGGTCAGACCGGATAGGGCAAGATGACTAGAGCCTGGCCTCTTGAGTTCTGAAACTCCTTTTCCAGTTTCTATTAAATTTGCAGACAACCTAAAAAAAATTGCGGGCAACTTGTTTCAGCCTCAGGGTTGTCCGGCAACCCTACTTTCAGTCCTTATTTCTAACGCTGATGTTATATATACAGAATAGCTTTTGAATTATACAATATTTTTCATTCGAATTTTCAGAATTTACTTTTGCATTGTATTTTCGAAAGTAGTGCTTCAAAAATGTCATGAACATTGTTTTAAAGTTTAAAACCCATATCCTGAATTTATTTTTCAAATTTCCAACCACTTGAGGTTGTGTCTTCCTACCGTGATCAACAGCCTCAAGTTGTTGAAAATTACCCATAGTTGTTCAATTTGAGATAATAAAAACATTTACTAATCTTGATGTTTAAACGGTCATTTCATTCACTCCCAATAAGTGTTTTTTCAATCGCCTAATAAAACTGATTAAAAACGACTACATGTATTGTCATGATAGGCAAAGGGTTCATGATTCCTGGAAAAGAGCTCTTATACAGTGGGTATTCGTCATTAGAAAGCTAACAGATTTGGGATTGTCTCATTTAAAAATAAATCATCATTAATTATATCCCCCCCTGAGTGCGCGCAGCATTTAAATTTTAATTATAAGTACACAAATCTATTAACATTTGAATTATTTTTCAGTTAATTAGGAAATTTTTTCTATTGGAAACACATTTCGTATGCACATACACACAATATCCAGTGAAAGGGAATTTTATTTTCAAGTATTACTACAGTGCCCCCTCGATAAATCGAGTTTTTGCTTGTTCTAAGAACTTTGTCTGGGGACCTCAGCAAGGGTCATGGTTTAACCGTTTAGCTGCAAATTATTCAATTGCAATTTTCACCCACTTGAGGTTGTGTCTGTTGCGTCTTGCTGACACCATCCACAACTTCACAACTTAAGTGAGTGAAAATTATACAGATTTGAAAAAATGGAGATTAACTCTTTTCACTTTTGCTGATTGACATCACATATCTTAGATTTATCTTTAACATGTTTAATAGGTGGTACAGTACTTATGTTTATGAGAAAATTTAAAAAGGAATATATTCGGAACTGGCGGTTAACCCTTTCATGGCCAAATCGGCCGAATCCGCCGCTAAGGCCTCGCGGTCATACCGACCGAATCCGCCCGTGCATGACTCCCGGTCAGATCGGCCGAAACCGCCCGCTAAACGCTGCTAAAGGTCATCGCTGTTATTGAGCAATCAACGCGTCTTTTACATACATATTAACTTTATGTTTAATATAGACATCCTGCTCCGATAGCTTTTCATAACATTGCACTTTTTCACCGATTTCTACCCTATTTTGACGTTATTCCACTGTGGAATTTTTTTTGTTGACTTCTCGTGACAAACTGAGTGCCATGCGGAAGCAAGGGACGCTGCTTGAAAGTAAAAAAATTGTATGACGTAGTCTTTTTGTGAAATATTTCAATTATAGAAATAAAACGTAGATCTATAGACTAATCATAATTTATTTTTGTATTTCTGATATATTATATCACTTTTGTTATGAAAGGTAGACTATATTGACAAACTCCACAAAGACCCCGAAAAAATCAGATTTTGCGATTATCGCCCATACACATGTGACACGAATTTTCAAGCTGACCTCGGCTCAGGCTTCGATTTCATTCGTTTAATTTTGCCAATAATCTTTTTCTTATTCCAAAACAAATTGTGAGAACACATAGCTACATCATTTTTCTTTATTATACAAAAAAGGGATATTTAATAGATGCGCAGGTATTATTTTGGCGCCCACAAATTCAACTGTCTTTTGCGGAGATTCAACATGTCCGCCGATTTGCTGTCACAAGAGTCGCGCTCACTTGTTTGACAGACTTTGTCATGTTGTTGCTATAGTCTAGTCGCTGTTTTCGTCTGCTCGTCTTGTTTTTTCGTTTGTTTGGCCTATATGAAATGGATTCGGCATCCGATTCATTGGAAAATGAAGGCTTTAGTGTACTGGCGAGTCACTCGGCAAGCAATAATGGGGGGCCGCGGCGGATCGCAAGGGTCCGCGAAACTGACAGCGATCTTGATGATAGGCCCAGTGCAGTAGTGACGCGAGTCCGACCCTGTCACTGACATCGATTCGGATGAAGATTTAAATCGGATGAAGATTTAATTGTTACATAAATTATTTTCTGCATATATCTTTGTCTATTATGCCTAGGGTCTACATGTCAATATTATCTCCATAGACTACTTAAAATTGCATGCGATATGGGGACACTGGTTGGGGTAGGCCTAGACCCTAAAATTTTGAAAATCAAAATATAACTGTAGGCCTGGGGGTATATAACTGCTCATTTGCATAATTTATTGCATTTGCATATTTAAATAATTGCACATTCTTAGCTCTTATGTTTGAGCATCATGGCCTATGTTTGATGTTAACATGATTATACATGATGTCAGCCAATTATACCCTTACAAACCTAAATTTATCAAAATTTCTTCCAATACTACAGATTTCATAATGTGCCTCATTTGCATAATTTATGCGATATCCATAATTTATTCATTATTTTTCCGCCTATCTTTGGTGATTACCTGTGTTTAGTTTCATGTCACTATATCCATCCATACCATAGCCCTAAAGCTTGAATAAGCTAAAGGAATATCCCAAAATTTGGAAGATCAACATAATAATTAGATATCATTGTAGTGTTATATAACTGCTCATTTGCATAAGTTATGGAATATGCATAATTTAAAAAGCACATTTAATTGGTCTCCCCATTTTTGACCATCTATTTTCAGTTTTATTTTAAGATATATACATGATATATAGCTAATTATACCCCCAGTAACATAATTTTTTCCCAATATTACCAATAACATAATGTGCCTCATTTGCATAATTTATGCAATATGCATAATTTATGCAAATTCAAGTAAATTTTGTCCGCCTATCTTTGGTGAATACCTGTGTGACGTTTCATGTCGATATCTTTAACCAAACTCTCAGAAAGTCAAATAATGTTCAGAAACCCCAAAATTATTAAATTTCCTCCATTTATTAGGACCTGGGCACTGACCTGATTACCTTGATTAATGACCTGATTATGCAGTCAGTATTAAACATTATGACCATGAAAGGGTTAAAGGTTTAGTGATAGACACTGCCTGCCTGTCAAGTCTTGTAGGTTCCTCACTCATTCAGGTTTTGATGACATTTTAAACAGAGATGTCAAATTTCTTGATTTTTGCGGGGATCTCCCAATTTTCCACCTGATTTCCCGTCTTCCGAATTGCCCTGTCAATCTTTTCAATTTTCCACATTTCACTCCTACTTGAAACTTTCATTAAAATCACTATTTTCAATGGCTGTAGGACCATACATTTCAGTCAAAAATCCCTCAAGAATCCACAAATTGGTGTCTATAATTAAAAAAAATTCCTGCGTGCTCAGTCAGCTGTGTCATGTAATGACCTAGGTTGAATCTTCTTACTATTTTTTTCTTATTTTTTCCCCTTTCTAACTTATTGTCTTTGAACTAGTGTCTGTTATGCCTAGGCTCATTGAGTTTGGTATGACTTAGTAGGAGTTGGATTCGGTTATAATCATAATCATCCGATTACGATTTTCATAATCATAATTTCATAATCGTAATTTGTGAGAGTCTTACAAATTAGTCCTATTGGAGGTTCTCCTGGCCCAGCTTACCTAAATGTGCACCAAAGGTGGTCTAAAACCCCATTCATTCATTATTTCTTTTTTACAAGCTAGTTTTCTTCTCACTTTGAATTTGGTCCATTATTCTTCACTGAAAGTTCCGAAACATATTATAAAACACTTTTTTTTTTGTAGGAGCTGCTGTTAATGGCAACGGAGGAGGTGCGTCTGTGAATGGTATCACATCTGACATGACTGAACTGGATCTTGCGGCATCCTATCGTTCAGTCACCGGAAGTATGGGTTCACATCCAGATAGCAGAGATGTGCATATCATTAATATGTCCATTTTATTTCACGGTGCTGAATTACTGGTCGACAGCAAACTGGAGCTGAACTGTGGTCGTCGTTATGGGCTTATCGGTCTTAATGGCTGTGGTGAGTGCTAATGATCATCAATTCTCACCAGTCAGTGTGTGCATAATTTATTTTTATTTATAATTTATGCTTAATGTGCATAATTTATTTTTCAGCCACAGGGTTTTCTGGACTCGGGAGAGGGGGGAGGGGGTCGTCCTAAGATTGGCTACTCCTCAAAATATTTTTATTTCAGTTGGGAAAAAAGCCATGAAAAATATTTCCAACTAGGTATTCTATGATCAAGCTTATATGACGACCTGAAGTATTAAGATTACTCATCGTCTTAACACTAGTAATCACGCCTCTATATATATTTGTTATATCATTCAAATTTTCACATAACAAAAATCATCATGGTTGAGACGGAAGTGGCCTTCAATTTCCCCAGATTGCATGAACTGATGCCTTTTTAGGAAATATTTTGTGAGGGGGTTGGGGGTTGGAATCAATGTCTCTCTTTTTTTCCCCCCTCCCCCCCCAACTCAAAAAAAAAAGTTTAGAAAAAAAACCTTCGTAACATTACAAGTTGATCCTGCAGGAAACACTGTAGGCTTATTTGTCTTTCTAATGTATGACTTTTTATTGTGGATGACTGTGTGGGAGGTATGTTGTGTGCAATTTACATTTATACAACTAGCTGTAGTGAGAATTTTTTTTTTCAGGTAAATCTAGTCTATTAGCAGCACTTGGTAATGGGGAACTACCGATTCCAAAACACATTGATATTTTTTACCTATCACGTGAAATGCCACCAAGTGACATGGAAGCATTAGAATGTGTTCTCTCAGTGGATAAGGAGCGCATTGCGTTAGAGCAACAAGCAGAAGAATTGGCATCAAAAGACTCAGAAGGTATTGAACTTGATGAACAAGACTAGTAAATCTGTGTACAGAAATAATAGTAATGCCGTTGATTTATCTTAATTAAGTAATCTCAATAAGATATATTATCAGAGTTTGCATCAATTTTTAGAAGCATGCATTGGCAAGTGATATTCCTATCCCATCTATCTGAACTTCATAACATTGTTAAAATTTAATTTAAAATAAATATGTTCACTTGCCATAGCCTACTATCTCTCACCTTGTAATAATATCTATTATTTATGGAAAATATGCTTAAGCTTTTGTAACCCTCTGGTGGTCAAAAATCATACAAAAATGAGCCAAAATTGAGTTTTCCAGACGCTAATGTGAAAAGTTTTTGACCAATCAACTTCTAACGTGGCACTAACACTCATGGTGTTTAGGGCAGACCTGATTCGTTTTTCACGAAAATTTACCCTCTGGTGGCCAAAAAACAAAATCGGCCAATATTGGGAGTTCTGGACGCTAATTTGAAAAAAAATTGACCATGAAAATCTGCCTGTTATCGACCCTCTGGTGGCAAAAAAACGTAGGAAAATCAGCCAAAATTGAGGTTTCCGGATGCTGATGTGAAAGTTTTTGACCAATCAAATTCTAACCTGGCACTAACACTCATGGGGGTTAGGGCCAGACCTGATTCGTTTTTCACGAAAATCTGCCCATTATCAACCCTCTAGTGGCCAAAAAACTCAAGAAAATCAGCCAAAATTGAGGTTTAATAATATAATAATTACCCAGGTAGACATTAATTAACATAATTAGGCAGCTGTGAAATGTTTATTCGACTTCTGCTTGAAGCACTGCTGATTAGAAATGAAACAAATTTTCTGGTCCATCCACAATAGTGAACTGCTCTACACTAGTAATGAATCAAGTGTTATTGTTTTATTTTAACAGAGGCACATGACATGTTGATGGACATATACGAGAGGTTAGAAGCTATGGATGCATCAGAAGCAGAGGTTAGAGCTGCCAGCATTCTACACGGTCTGGGTTTCTCTAAGGAAATGCAAAGGAGTAAAGTGAAAAACTTCTCCGGAGGTTGGAGGATGAGGATAGCTCTTGCTCGTGCCCTGTTCATTATGCCTGCTATGCTTTTGTTAGATGAGCCTACAAATCATCTAGATCTTGATGCCTGTGTTTGGCTAGAACAATACCTGCAGACGTACGTTTTTATTCATTTCAGTCTTTCTATATATCGGATATTTACTATCAAAAAACACAATTATTCCCTATAACACTATTCACCTGTATGCAGGTGTAGGTATTAACCCTTGGAGCTCTTGAGTTAAGGCCTAAGAAAAATAATTGTTGGTTTCCGATTGGTTGTGGAAATAGAACAGGGTAGGTAGCAATTTTATTTTATTTTTTCCTTTATTTTATTTTTTTTCTAAAATTTATTTAGGGTAGGTAGGAAAATTACTTTATTTTATTATTTTATTTTTTACATTACTTTTTCCTCAATTTCCTTGCAAACATTTAGCCCATTCCAGTGGCTGTTTTCGTCATTGACGTTTTCTCGTCAAAAAGGTCAAACCTCGTTCAACAAAAATTTGACGGTGAATTTTCCCGTCTCGTTTCGTCGACGAAGGAAAAAAATCAAGCAGCCAATCGAGTAGGATAATAACAAAACGAAAAAACGTCGATGTCAAAAACAGCCACTCGAATGGGCCTATTGATACGGTTCATGAGTTAAAAGGTTAAAACCCTGACTTGAAATGAGAGGTTTAAATAGCTGACATTGTTATGGGCAGACCAATGCAGAATTAGTCTGCACGAATTGCCCAGTCACAGTTAATTTTGTGTAACCTTGTGATTTTGCGTAGTCAATAACATCAGTCTTCCCAGAAAAAAACATATAGGCCCTAAATTTGTTGACAACAACATTTGACTAGATTATATGAGCAACAATCAGAGTAGGCCTATTTCAAAGAGTGTGTAGCATGATAGGCCCCCTATACTGAACCGTAATGTTATAAATTCTGGCTTACACATGTTCGTGATGTTACACATAATCCAGTCAGTGTACCCACAACTCTGATCAGCACATGCATGCTTGCCCGCCAAAGTCTGGCGTGTCACCCAGTGACTAAAACACAAAATCGGCCGTTTTCCCATATATATAGCCTAGATGCCGTTGAAATCATGTTGCTGGATTTTTTCACACTCAACGCCACTTTGAAAAACGCTGAATCCTGTGGCAAACAATTCGTTTCAATTTGATTTGAATAATGAAATAGTTGTTGATATAAAGAAGATTTTAGTATGATATTTCTTCAGTGTAAAAAGTAAAAAGATTCACATGGCTATTACTTAGCTGAGCCATAGTGGCTTCCGCTAATAATTAGCATTTGAGACATCGTCATGCAGTGAGCACTGGTGAGGGGGCCGCGAGGGACAGCCGTCAGTGTGCATGCGCGTGAGCGCGTCGGAAGTGAGCTGTTTCGTATTTTCATTGTATAAACAAACATGAGATGCATTCGATCCTTGCCGGGAGATAGGCCTAGTGACAGATCGCCAATGACGAAAGGCCCTGGCAGCCTTGCATGCGAGGCTAGCTATCCCAAACAAACAAACACATGACGATAGCCGAGTTTGCCTTGTTTTCTTGTAAGGAGATGGGTCAATATTAGCTAAGGTGTAATAAAGTGTAACATACACAGTTAAATTATAACATATTTTTTTGACAAAAAACACTATTTCCCATCAAAGCGATTGATGAGAGCTAACATTATCTACCATTAAAAAGTTAGTTGTTTTACACAGATTTCGCCACGATCACATCAAAGTTGTAGTTTTGTCGCTTACGCATGTTACTTTTGACGGACAAAAAGTTGATTTTTGTTTTTGCAACAAATTATTTTTCAACAGTGCAGACAATAAAAGTATGTGTTTCATAGGGACTCTTACCTCGGCTGCATTATATGTACAGCAAATCACTTAAATCTTACAGAACAATGCCTAATAAACAATATGGCCGGGGGAGCAGCCTGTCTGTCAAATAGTAACGCACGAATCATTGTCTGTCAAATAGTAACATACGTAATCATTGTCCGTCAAATAGTAACATACGAATTTACTGTTTTTTAAATTTTTAAATCTGCTGTTAAACTACAAGTTCTGTGCGATCTTGTTGTTGTAGTTGTGTGTTTTTTTACAGTTTCGTGGCCGTGATCATATCAGAGAAGTTTGTGATAGCTCCTATCTATATTAGCAAAGTAATTTACATGTAACTGACGTTGATGCTTACGCACGTTACATACACACGTTTTTGACGGACAGGGTGTTGTTTACTTTTATGCTGTCATTCTTCCCCTCTAATACAACAAGTGATGACGTAATCGGAAAGTGTCCTCAGTAGTTTTTTGTGAACTCCTTGCTGAACAAGTAGCCATTTGTGGGTGCTCTTGGTCGGCCGAAATTACGCATGCTACTTTTTGACGGACTTTTTACAGATTATTTTTAATTCGGTATTATTCTGGCAAATCTGGTTCGGGGTTTCATTCCTTCATATACTGCTACAGTATATCAAATTCGGGAGCCATAACACATCACATGGCATCATGGAACTGTATTTTAAGCAGTAAGGAAGCAGAGCTAGTTCTGTTTAGGTTTTGACGGACACATGTAACATGTGTAAGCACTATTTCATATATCGAGTTCTATAAACAATATTACTATACATTTACCAACTTTTCAAGAACAATTGGGCATGATCCTTATTGCAACACTTTAGTTTTTTTCGTTTGGAAACAAATATTATACATACCAGCAGTCCAAATACACACTTGCCAAAATGTTACGCTGGATTGTTATAAGATATTGTAATATTGACCACATATCTTACTCGTAATCTTTTAAAAGTAAACTATCCTCCATGAAGTTATGTTTTTTATGTAATGATGTGTTTACCTTGAGCAAGAAAAAATATATATATATTTAGATATATTTATGGTCCCCATTGGAACTTTGTAATTAACTTCATCAATATAACACCTTAGCTAATTTTGACCCAGATTGCAAATTTCTATGCTGTAGCCTAACCGTTTAACGACGGATGGTCGGCAATATTTTATTTTATTTTATATTTTTGACAGGCATAAAATTTAATGAGTCGCAAACATTGGCAAGGATCGGTCGGCAATCGGAAACCAACAATTATTTTTTCTAGGCCTAATCAATTTGAATTTGAAGTTGTGTGTCGCGGTAGCGACAACTTCAAGTGACTGAAAATGTATGTTTTTTGTGAAATTTATGTCCCAATATATATCAAGTGTTTCAAGATTGAAGGCATATTTTACTGTGAAGATCTCTTTATCAGGGGCTATTCCAAATAAAAACACCAAATGTCTGCTGCAGTTGACACAGTGAGCATTAATTGGTATAGTCCCTGTACATTGTGCTACGATGTGTTGAGGGGTGCCAAGGCGATAAACAGAGATGCCGGCTTTTCAAAAAATTCCTGTTTTTTTCAGATTTTTAATGATACTGTATGACCTAAAAATGGCTTTTTTCGACCTAAAATAGCTTTCGACGGCATAAAAAGTAAATCCGGATTTTTCCCCATGACCCACTGGCATTTATATAGTTGCATAGTTCTGAAAGTATAATTAGCTGTAATCATAACATAATTGTGTTGAGAATTAGCTTGAAATATGTTGATCCTTATTCAAGTTTTTCAGTGCAAGATACCATTTTGTTTTCACAGCTACACACGAATCTTAGTTATGATCTCTCATTCTCAAGATTTCTTGAATGGTGTCTGTACCAATATCATCCACATGAATAAGAAAAAACTAAAGTACTTTGGTGTAAGTATTCCTGCTTTTAACTTACATGTAACTCTTGGATATTGTTTAGTGTTTTTCTATGTTTAAATTTGTTTGAAATTGATTTCTCATCTTTGTTGTATTTTAAACTGATATCAGTCATATAGCCCTCCTAAATATTTTAGAAATTCAGACTGACAACTTATTTAGAGAATGCTACACCTACAGGTTTATTACACCTTATTAGAGACCCTAGGATGCTAAATTTCTTTTATGTGAATAAATTTTGACACAATGATGTTTAAGTATAATCTCCATACATTGTAACAACACAATTTTGAATAAGACATCTATTATCAGTTATCTTTTTTTTTATCCCCTGTAGGGTAATTATGACCAGTTCACACAGACACGTGGTGAACTTGAGGAACATCAAATGAAGCAGTATCGATGGGAACAAGACCAAATATCTCACATGAAGGTTTGTCAATCTAGTTTATTAATATCAAGACCTTAGTTAATTTCAAATTTTCCAATAGAGTCAAAGCAATGTTCAAATGTCAACTTTTGGACATATTGAGGGAAGAAAAAATGTCATTGACCAATACTGTTAGTTTGTAGATAAAAAACATAATTCTGCTCTGCTAAATCACATTATTTTAATTCCAATTGTCTCATTTTATCCTAATTGAGCGCTTGGAAATGAATTAAAAAAATAGTGAGGTTGAATTGGAGGCGGTGGCTGCTTACTGTATTCTATACTGTCGTACAGAGCTATAACTACATTTTGGTCTACTTTTAATGCTTGTGAGAAGTGAGCATGCTTCGAAAATGTTTTGAAATAAACTTGTGCTTCAAGACTGCATTTTGAGAATGCCTAGTTTCATTTCAGTGGGATGTGGAGAAGTGTATTGCGACAAATAATTTACATTAACTTGATGCAAATCTTTTCAATTATTGACGCATTGATTGAAGGCTTGATTTTGAGGATGATGACAGAAAAGGCCGAGGTTAAGTGTAGAGTTGACTTAATCTGTGCCATTTATTTAATACTTTTTTGCTTATCTTTTAAACATTCAAAATTATGTGGCCAAATTTTGTGAACAATTTACACGATGCTCATACCCGGAAGCGATCTTGTCTGACTGAAATGTGCCTATCAAGACCAATTTTTATTAGGCCTCAGCCAAAATTTTGGCGGATGCCTATTGTCGTCACCAGGCGCCTCCGTCCGTCCGTTGCCGTCCGTCCGCCACTTTTAGCACAATAACTTGTTCCGCATAACTGCAATGCACATTAAACTTCACATACAGGTTAATCATGACTAAAGCTTGACTAATTCCACATTTGACCTTTCTGTGACCCCTATGACCTTGACTTTTTTCCGATCGACAATTTTTATTGTTAGCGAGATTCTCTCAACAATTTTTTATTTTTCACACCAAAATTTATACCAGATATCCATTTTACTAATAGCTCGGACTAGTTCGAAATTGGGCAAGATTCGGACAGAAACTAGGTCATGGCGGCCAAAATGGCGGATTGTCGACCATTATTTTTTTAATATGCCTAATATCTGGAAAACCGGACCAGATAGCTAGACCATTACTATAGAACAAAATGTGCAGTTCCAGGTAGGGATATGCCATGAAAAAATTCAAAATGGCCGACCTGCGGCCACTTCAGATCGTCAAATTTTCTCGTTAATGCGATTCACTCAACATTTTTTTACGATTCGCCCCAAAATTTATACCAGATATCTATTTCACTAATAGCTCGGATGAGTTTGAAATTGGGCAAGATTTGGACAGAAACTAGGTCATGGCGGCCGATTATCAGCCATTATTTTTTTTATATGAGTAATATCTGGAAAACTGAACCAGATAGCTAGACCATCACTATAGAACAACATGAAAAAATTCAAAATGGTCGACCTGTCAATTCAGATCGTCAAATTTTCTCGTCAACGAGATTCACTCAGATGAGTTTGAAATTGGGCAAGATTCGGACAGAAACTAGGTCAAGGTGACCAAAATGGCTGAATATCTGCAATTATTTTTTTAATATGCGTAATATCTAGAAAACTGGACCAGATAGCTAGACCATTACTATAGAACAAAATGTGCAGTTTCAGGTAGAGATATACCATACCATCGCGGCGGGCTATTGTCGAATGTGCTCTTGTTTCAAATGATTTTCACTTTTAATCGATGATTAGAGGCTGAGGCCTGACGGGCCTTGTTCACAGAGTTCAATGCTAAGTTTGGGGTTAAGATATATTTTGGGGTAAGATATATTTCAACCCAAATTAAAAGTTGTAAATTGTTTTATTTCCATGAAATACAGCTGATGACATTTAATTCATAAGCTATTTCAGAACCTGCAGCTCAAACTTATGATTGCATATATTGTTACAGCAAACAAAAAATAGTAAATTTACATAATTGTTTCTCGATCTTGCATATTCAGAAAAATTAAAAATGGTCAAATTATTTTTAAACTGGATAATATTTTATGAAGAAAAAGATTTAAAAATGTGCAGAAAGCCCATTTTCTGTTCAGAATGATTTTGAGTAGGCAGAGGTTAAGTTTTAGGTGATTAATACACTTAAAAATATTTTAAATTCATTTGTTGTATATCTTGTCAAGTAATTATACAATAATGATATGTATCCTCAAGGCCCTATTTTGAGGATGATGACAGAAAAGGCCGAGGTTAAGTGTAGAGTTGACTTAATTTGTGCCTTTTATTCAAAACTTTACGATCCATCTTTTAAATTTTTCAAAATTACGTGGCCAAATTTTGTGAACATTTTGCACAATGCTCATACCCGGAAGCGATCTTGTCTGACTGTAATGTACCTATAAAGACCAATTTTTATTCAGTGTGAATTTGCTAAGTTTAGGGTGAGAGATATTTTAGGGTTGAGATATATTTCAACTGAAATAAAGAGTTGCAAATTGTTTTATTTTTCTAAAATGCAGCTAAAATAGTTACAGAAAAATGACCTTGACATTTCTAAAAAAATTATTACTTTGTTCCTTTATGGAACTACCTTAACTTATCAGGTATTAAAAAAGAAGGTTAAAAGTTTGGAAGAGAGAAAAGTGAATACCATAATATCCCTAATCAACGCCCACCCCCCCCCCCCCCGTTTTTTATGTACACTTTTTACCCAGACAATCAGCTGGCTTGAAAAACTCACCAGACACCAGCCTGCTGCGTGTAGCCGTGTCAACATGGTTTGAGCTACGGTCAGCGTGTTGTGAGCGTGGGTGTAAACGCGGTATGCTACTGTTACAAGTAACCTAGTTGTTGTACAATGTTGTTTTAAAACTTGGCCAACGTCGTACAGGTGGACCAGCATTGAATAACACCTGTATGTGTCAGGTAATTAATCGTCAGAATGACGACAGCATGTCAGTTTTGCTAACAACAAAAGTAATGACTATTCATTACACTAGCTCGGTGATCATTCAGTCAGACAGATTTACAAGCGCCCCTGTTAAATTTCCGGCGTATACATTTTTTCGATGGGTTAAAACAATAGTGTGCCAAGTGACATTTTTAGCCTTTAGAATAATAACCAGCTAAGTCACCTATAATATGTATAAAGTTTGAATTTAAGTCAGATTAAAACAACCGATCAAGTCGACTTGACGCATTGGTATTCTCATGAAAAGGAGCACATATAAACATAGTATCTGTCCAACAAAGGACCAATTCGACTTGACACATTGCTATTCTGGTGTTAAATGCTTATGGGCTCTTGTTTCTCGGACAAAAATGGTTCAAGTGCACTTGGCACATTATTATTCTGAGACTTGTGGAGACAACACAGGGGAAATGCCTGGACTTAGCTCATTGTTGATCTAGGACAATCTCGGCATATTCTGTGTTCCTGGAGTAACAATGAGCTAAGTCAACTTGGTGTCTTGTTGATCCCAATTTTGCTTCTGTAAATCGTTTTGGTAGGTAACACATACTCTGCTAACTTTACTTGATCTACTGTCAAATTCCAATCGCTGTGTGTTTCATCAGTATAAGTCCCAAGTCTACATGCTGATAAGTGTATTTAGCAGACTGTAGTTCTAAGCGAAAAGAACACAATTTCGCTGTCAAGTCGACTTGACCCACTATTGTTTTACACCATCGATTTATGCGATGCCATATAGGCTTAATGCTAGGTGATATTTGAAGCCTCTGATGACATAGAAAGGGTCTGCCCCTGTTTATCATGATACCTTATGTTTTAGCCGTTATAACAGTTGGTGTCCACTGGTCATCCAAATATGTGAGGTACGGATCTTCCTCTACTATAGTTAAGTAGCGCCGAGATATGTGCTTAACACCAGATGATCCAACCATAGCATTGGCCCATTAATGCTGTTGCAGCAGTGAACCAATGTTAGCGCACATGCAGAGATGATATACCATCGGCAGACTAAGGGCGGCAAGAGTAGATGATGGTCTGCCTAGCTGGATATTCTGAGGCCTACAAACTGTCTGTGTGAAATTATAAGACGTAAATTTAATCAGACAGGCCTTTGTCTTTTTAAAACATTTATACAGTATGTTGCAAAAGATTTTTTGTTATTCTAATGTATCTAAAAACAAATACCATATTTAGATATTGTTGTGCCCAAGTAAGAACATACCAAGATGAAATGTGATGGTAACCGCATCGTCAAATGCGTCCTCTAGGCTATATAGCGAGCCGTGGCTGCATAAGGTGTGGGCCTGTATTAACACACCAGTTGAATCTGCTGCCAGCGTGTGAGTGGATGGGGGCTTGCACTTGTGGTGAGTTCTCACCAATGCGTGGCTTAATGATGGCGCCTGAGTCGAATTTGTCTGCGAAATACAGAATAACATTTTTGGCACATATTAAACGCGCCCGGCCCCAAACTTTATCTTCGCACCCGGCGCGTTTATTAGGGATAATACGGTATGCAAGAAAATTGTAAATTTACATAATTTGTTTCTCTATCTTGCATATTCAGTCTGAATGAAATTTGCCAATTAAGAGTTCAATTTTGCAAAAGTAGTGCAGATAAATATATTTGAACCAAAGTAAGTGCAGCATATTCTTTCTTTTTGGAAGGGAGAAACAAAAAGTGGGGATAAATTTAAAATAATTTTTCTTTTCATTTTTAAAACACCTTAAAATTATACATTTTTAGTCAATTCCAATAATGTTTTTAATCTGAAGTGATTAGGAAAATCATGGTTGAAAAAATTATACCAACATTACTTCCCCTGTATTGAGAGCCTATTCAATAATAGGTCTAATTTGTGTTAATCAGCATTTTTTAATAACACTTAAAATACTTGACCCAGTCCAGTGTTATTGACGTTTCTTTTCCTAATTGGAATTTTTGCCGTACTAGAGCTACACACAATGTATTTTTCTCCACAAATGATGAAAGCTATGTAAGCTGATAATGTGATATGAAATAATTATTTTTCAGTTGCTTTATTATTTTATAAAAAGAATTCGACTTAAGGCTTGTTTTGGGCTGTTTGTCTTACTATATTGAATACATTTAATGTTATGTTGCAGAACTACATAGCTCGGTTTGGTCATGGTAGTGCCAAGTTAGCTCGTCAGGCCCAAAGTAAGGAGAAAACATTAAAGAAGATGGTAGACGGTGGTCTGACTGACAAAGTTGCAAGAGACAAAACTCTCACTTTCTATTTCGCTGAATGTGGGAAGATTCCACCTCCCATTATTCAAGTCCAGAATGTCAGCTTTTGTTATTCAGATGGCAAGGTATACATTTTTCATTAACCCTAAAACCGCTACAAATCAAATAATTGAAATTTTCACCCAACGCTATCCACAACTTCTTCAAGTGGATGAAAATTACTTGTATTTGTTAGCCCGCCTTTTAATTTTAATTTAAAAAGGTGGGTTATTGCAATTGAAGTTCATGAGCGTTAACATTCACTTGTGGGCACGATAACTTGAAAAAGTTTTTCATGCATTTTTCCCAATTTGTTGCGTATAACTAGTGACCATTTCTTGGACAAATTCAATGATGGCTGAAAAAATTTTATATAATGGCTGATTTATTGCGATATTTTACGTCCCTAATTTGATCTTATGTGTGTGATAACTTGAAAAGTTTTTCATGTATCCTTTTCAAAGTTGTTATGCATGTTACTAATGACTAATTCTCGGACACAAGTTCAATAATGACTGGGAAAAATAATAAAAAATGCTCGATTTTTGCATTTTTTAAGGGATACAATCATACATTTCTAGCGAGCTGATGTGTGAGTTACAGTTACAATTTTCTAAATCCTATATATGGTGACTCTGGAGCTCATATGCACTGATTTTTGTGATAGCATTTTGTGGGAGTTACAGTAGCAATTTCTGATGTTTGTGTATGGTGGTCCAGAGCTTATTTGCATTGATTTTGCATTTTCTAAAAAAAACTGCTGTATTTGGAATAATAAAACATAATGATAATTTAATAATTTTATTTTATCAGTAAATAAAAAGTTGCGAAAATTATTTATATGTTAAATTAGTACCTGATTGTTTTATTACAAAACTCAACATTATGAAGTTTCCATTCAAAATATTCCATTAAAGATATCTGCATAGCCATGCACTGAACCACAGCACCAGTGTTCAATATTGCTGATTGAAAATAGATTTTTTTAATTTTCAACCTTTTTTTATGTGATGAACAAGTGTTTAACATTCTAGTTTAATTTTTTTCTTCAGCCACTCATCTATAAGAACTTAGAATTTGGTGTTGATTTGGACTCTAGGATAGCCCTTGTCGGTCCAAATGGTGCTGGAAAATCAACTCTACTTAAACTGATAGCAGGAGAGGTGAATATATCTTTTATTGTATCTTTTTTTTTAAATCCCTTTATTTGATCTGCAATATTTGTAATGTACACACAACACATCTTGGCTAAGAGTCAAATTTATCTATTTCCTTCTATTATTAACAGGGATGATAAAATTACATAATATCTGCCTCTTAGCCCGCATTTTAATAAAAAAAAGGGCTATTGCAATTTAAATTTGATGGCCTCTGCTTTAACATTTACATGTGGGCCTGATAACTTGACAGTTTTTCATGTATCCTGCTCTAATTTGTTCTGCATGTTGCTGGTAGCGAATTACTGGACAAGTTTAAAAATGGCTGAGAAAATTAAAATGGGCAATTTTTTTTTTCATTAATTTCTCTCGGACCCGCTTTCGGATTTTTTTCTATTCTCTTTTATCATCCATGTTATTAAGCAATATATTAGGCTGATTTTATTGTTGTCTGACAATATCTGGCAATGTCTGTATGTAAGTAATGTTTCTTTGTGGTCAACTTTACACATTAAAAATATTATTTTAGTACTGAAAATAGCCCTTCTCTTGCTAAAATGTCAGTGAGTTATTGTCAATAATTTGACCTTGTGGGCGCGATAACTCTTAACCCAATTTATGGCGAGGGATGACACAGGGCGTCTTGTTTCAATTTGAAATCGTCATAAATAATCTTAGTTAGCTCTTTCCCCTTCATTTAAATACCCATGTTATGAATCTATGGCTTTATAAATTTTCTAATTCTTTCTGTGTGGGAAACGTCTTTAGACGTCAGAATCAAACTTCTGTAGACAGCAAATTTTGATGTCTGAAGATGGTCTCCGCACTGAAAGTTTTAACCCTTTCGCCATTGAAGCCTGTTTTTATGTGCTGAATGCTATGGCATTCAGCACATAAAAACGGGCTTCAGTGGTGAAAGGGTTAAACTAGGTAGTTTTCAATGCATACAATGTATGTATCCCATATTGTAAATTGTATCATCCTTGGCACAGGGTCGTTGCCAGCTACAGCTCATTATCAAAACAGTGATCCCCCTAAAGAAACTGTTAAATCTGGTCTAACATTTACATATTGTATCATCCTTTTTTTCAGCTTAACCCAAGTGATGGCTTGATTCGAAGGCATTCCCATTTAAAAATAGGCAGATATCATCAGGTATAACACTTTTTTTTCAAGTTCTTGAATTAAGTAACATTGTCTTGTCACTACCCATTCCTCAATGTTGTAGGCAAACACTTGTGGCTTTTATATACATATCAACTTGCTATGGGCAGCCAGCTGTTTCGGAACGCCACTTTCCTAGTTCCCACAGCACTAAAACTATGAGGTGGAATTATACAGGTCCAGAATTTAACATCTTATTATCCAATTTATTTTTCAAACAGAAATACAGATACTTTTTCTTTTGTGTTCATTCTGTACAACACTTCTCTGAAAAATTTTACCAGTAATTGACTGTAAATTCATTTTTTGCTTTACATCTATCAGATAGATGTCAAGCAGAGGAATAGACCAGGATCGTCAGTGTGAATTTTCCAAAACGGACATCTCCTCTCGTACCAAAGGGCTCAGGCACTCTCAGATTAAGTGATTAATGTCCAACTACCCGGCCTCAACAATAATTGTTCGTGAGAAGTGCCATACTTTAAATACAATTTAAGTTTTCTCCTTTTAAAAAATAGTCAGGCTAGTAGGTCAGGCTACACTCACATGACAGAGATCACATGACATGCAGTATAGATTTCTATGTGTCAAACCATGCATGCGAGCTCACGAGGTCAAGGCGTGATCTGTGGCTGGGCAACCAATCATTTATCAGTCATATTTTTCAACTTCATCTTGAATATGTGCGCATATATTAGACATTTTTGCGGTTTCCATTGTTTATGTCCACGGCAAAATATAGTTAGTTTTTTCACACAAGTAACTTTATGATGAAGCATCCTTTTTACAGAGCCATCCCATAGAAATGTGAACACGTTAGTTGATAATATGTGCATGCTGCTTGCGGTGGCTGGATACATCCACGCCACAGCAAGGACTTAGCCAGAGACCTGTCCAGCCGTCTTTTGGACGGCCTATTTTCAGCCTGGACGTGGAAAAATATCGCCAGACTCCACCAAATTGCATTGTGGGAGGACAACAGACCCTGTCCTGTAAATTTTGACCCTCTTTATCATTTCCTGGCTAATTCCTTGTGCCACAGTATGCGCATGTGGGAGAATGACGTCACCACTGCTTCAGCCAATCCGTCTGCACAACAGTGATCACACGACTGGTTCATGCACCGACCGCCTTGCATTCCATGAACACAACAATCCACACGTGCTACTGCACTGCAATCTCAAAATGACACTTCAGATGTCATTATTATGTATATCTATATTGTAGGGTTTAGCACAGTTTATATATACGGCAAAACATCTTTTGAATCATACACCTGTTTTGAAATTATGTGTTACGATGTTGATATTGCAAATAATATGAGTATCTGTGGATGATGTCAAGGATAAACCTATCAAATATAATACAATCAAGTACGGGGGAGGGTGACTCAAGCTACGGCAAAACATCTTTTGAATCACACACCAGTTTTGAAATTGTGTGTTACGATGTGGATATAGCAAATATATGAGTATCTGTGGATGATGTCAAGGATAAACCTATCAAATATAATACAATCAAGTACGGGGGAGGGTGACTCAAGCTATGGCAAAACATCTTTTGAATCACACACCAGTTTTGAAATTGTGTGTTACGATGTGGATATTGCAAATATATGAGTATCTGTGGATGATGTCAAGGATAAACCTATCAAATATAATACAATCAAGTACTGGGGAGGCGGACTCAAACTCCAATGTTTTCACCTAGCTAGCTATGTCCCCTCCGAAACCAAAAATGTAGATCGCTGTCTTTATTGAAATCACGACAGTGTCGGCCTGCCATTATCAACTTGAATATCATGACTGCCTCTGGCTGTCATCCCTATTGGCTCTATAAATAGCACAAGAGTCTGCCTGTCAGTGTTAGCAGTTTCACCACAATCTGTACTTTTCACCAGAATCAATTTCAATATAGATGTGACAGCTTTTGTATCACCTTGTTAGTCATAGCCTTGTCTGAGCCTGTTTGTGTAACAGCTTTGTCTGAGCCTGTTTATGCACAAAATTTCAAAACCAGTTATGTAAAGCACAGAAACGCAGGGTTCTCGTTTACAACTGATTACAATGACCGTTAAATGATTATACATATCATTGAACACCTAACTCATTTAAACTTGAATGATATTGTGGTTGAGGTATGATTGTGTGGTAGAATGATGCCGAGAACTTTGATCTTATTTGAGCTTGCTTATTCAAATATGGCTGAACTAAAGAAATTTAAATTTAGTTATTCTCTACAATTTAATTCTAATTTGTTAAATAAAAGCCATGTTTGAAGGAAAAGCGGCATTGAGAAATAAGCGATTCTGACCACCACATAGTTATTTACCTGTTATATTCCGTATCAGTTATCACAGAGTTGATTCTAGTTAATAATTTTATTTAATGATAAATTTTAAGCTGTAAATTATGTAATAATTCTGTAATTATTCTAAAATACAAAAACTTTTTTTATTTAAAAATATCAAAAAAATTCTTCTTTCATGCAGTGCTAAGATTGTGTGGTTGAATGATGCTGAGAACTTTGATCTTATTTGAGCTTGCTTATTCAAATATGGCTGAACTAAAGAAATTTAAATTTAGTTATTCTCTACAATTTAATTCTAATTTGTTAAATAAAAGCCATGTTTGAAGGAAAAGCGGCATTGAGAAATAAGCGATTCTGACCATCACATAGTTATTCACGTGGTATATTCCGTATCAGTTATCACAGAGTTGATTCTAGTTAATAATTTTATATAATGATCAATTTTAAGCTGTAAATTATGTAATAATTCTGTAATTATTCTTGAATACAATGACTTTTTATAATTAAAATATCAACAAAATTCTCTTTCATGCAGTGTTATGATTGTGTTGTGGAATGATGCCCAGAACTTTGATCTTATTTGAGCTTGCTTATTCAAATATGGCTGAAAGAAATTTAAATTTTGTTATTCTCCACAATTTAATTTAATTTGTTAAACAAAAGCCATGTTTGAAGGAAAAGCGGCATTGAGAAATAAGCGATTCTGACCACCACATAGTTATTTACCTGTTATATTCCGTATCAGTTATCACAGAGTTGATTCTAGTTAATAATTTTATTTAATGATAAATTTGAAGCTGTAAATTATTTAATAATTCTGTAATTATTCTAAAATACAAAAACTGTTTTTATTTGAAAATATCAAAAAAATTCTTCTTTCATGCAGTGCTAAGATTGTGTGATGGGATGATGCCCAGAAGTTTGATCTTATATGAGCTTGCTCATTCATATATGGCTGAAAAAAAAATTAAATTTTGTTATTCTCCACATTCTAATTTGTTATTTGGCATTGAGAAATAAGCGATTCTGACCATCACATAATTATTTACCTGTTATAATCTGTAGCAGCTCCAGATTCTAGTTATTAAAGTTTGGACGTCATCGTCCAAGCTTTCTTACTGCCTCTAAAAGACTTTATTCATCTTATTATCTTTCTTCAGACGCTATTACAGAAACATTTTTCAAGTAATCGACTTCAAACCTTGGCACAATGATCTTTAGGTATACATGTCCCAGGCTATAGCTTTTTGCGCTGATCCAGACAGTGGATCCAGAGTTGTTCAGGATTTTGTAAATCCACTATGTGTACTAATGTTGGTAGAGTGATTTACATGTCAGTTGATCAATTCAAAGGGATAGTCTGTCAACACAATGAGTCTTTGTTATGTGGACGCCGCGTTATGGTGGTTGCTTGTACTGGGCTTCCCGACCGGCTTGACCCTATCATTACCAGGGGGTAATAATTAAAATACATATGTATATCCAATAATGTTTCAGTGATGGGCCAGCATCGCGAACAGTGGCCCAGCATTGAGCCAACATCGTGTGTTTGATATCAATAGTAGCAACATTTTAAATGCCAGATTTAAACATCAAAATAACAGTTGTAATTACAGAGAATTGTTTCAAATGTACACAATGTTCTAAATGTCTCAAATGCCGAAATGTAAAAATGTTTCAAATGTTCCAAATGGTCTAAATGCTCTAGAATTTCCAAATATCGCAAAAAGTCGCAAAAGTCGAAGTCCAAACTTTACTGTTACTTGAAACGTTTCTAGTTAATATTATTTTATGATAAATTTTAAGCTGAATATTATGCAATAATTCTGTAATTATTCTTAAATACAATAATGTTTTTAACATCCAACATATCAATAAAATCGACCTTCAATGCAGTGTTATGCTTGTGTTGTTGAATGATGCCCAGCACTTTGATCTTATTTGAGCTTGCTTATTCAATTGAAATTGAAGTAAATTGAAATTTTGTTATTTTCCAAAATCAATTTTTTAAATGAAAAATTTAACCATGTTTGAAGAAAAAGCGGCATTGAGAAATAAGCGATTCTGTCTCCCCATCACCTGATTACTATTATGTTCTGACCCAATGTAATTTAGCACACATCTTAAGCCTCTAATTAAAGAGAGATTGTAGGCTTATATATATTTTTTTATTATTCACTCCTTACAATGGGCACTCACCCGCTCGCCAATGCAAGTAGGAAAAAACGGGCGAGTTCGGCCGGACAAATCCTCGCCCAGCTTGGCGAGTGCATATTTCCTGTAATTTGAAAATGCGAAGTAGTCTGCATTGGTCTAGACTTCAGTTTGAAAATAATGATTTGTCACAATATATTTATTTTAGTTCGTGTCACGCAATCGTGACCTAACAGGTTCTAAAAGCTTTGTATTAGTGATGTATTTATGGCAAAATTGGAGAGTGGATAAAATAGTGCGATGACGCGATGTACATAGGCTACATGTGTATGCGTCGTTGGCCCAGTACGCTTGCACTAAGCATGCACATTATGGGTGCACGACATGAGCACGGCATTATTTTCTCTACACTTGTCAGAGCAATTGGTCATTGTGCCATCTCCTATAGGGCCAATTGCAACAAACATATAAGTCATCAGTTTCTTGTCAATTTTCCGCAGATTAAACATCCTATTTGAAGCGGCTTAGTGTTCCATTTTATCCCCGCCCGTAGGGGAAGGGGGATTTTAGTCGTGCCATTCTGTCCGGCGTCACGTTTTCTTGTGGGCGCAAAAACTACTGGTCAATTTTTTTTGAAATTTTAACATTACATTCCTAGCAACATGGGGATGTGCAAGTGATTTTTTAGAGATGCTACCAAAATTCAAAATGGCCAACAATGGTCAACTCTAAAAAATTTTGTGGGTGGAAAAACTTAGGTCAGAAATTATTCAAATTTTACTACACGTATCACATTCCCCATGATATGGAGATGTGCAGGTGACTTTTTCAAGGTTTTACTGGAATTCAAAATGGCTGCTAGAGGTCAACTCCCAAATTTTTTTGTGGGCGCAAAAACTCCAAACTTGAAAGTCGGAAATTATTCAAATTTTACTATCACATTCCCCACGATATGGAGATGTGCAAGCGATTTTTTAAGGTTTTACTGAAATTCAAAATGGCGGCCATGGATAAACTTTATATTTTTTTGTGGGCGCAAAAACTGAAAAATTGAAATCAGTAATAAGTCACATTGTACAAACACATTACCCACCATCTGGAAATGTGCATGTAATTTTACTGAAATTTAAAATGGCCACCACAAATCGACTTTTGTGACCGCAAAAAGTGTTTGGACTTTTTTGGGGGCTAATTCAATTTTTTTGGGTGAGTAGCACTTCAGATGGCGAGTGATATAATCAAGTTAGTTATTCACACTGCTCTTGGAATATTACCTTTTCAAATATAATCAAATAGCTGAAATTTAAATAATTATTCTTTTTCCATAAACAAGCTAGACTGATTTATATATTTATATTTTTTGTACAATGCCAAGAACTTTTATCTTATTTGAGCTAGCCTATTCAAATAAGGCTGAATAAAAATATTTTTTGGTTATCCTCAGATAAGAAATAAAAATTCTCTAATAAAATAATTAAGCCATGTTTGAAAGAGAAGCAGCAATGAGAAATAAGCGATTCTGACCAATCACCTAGTTCTATTTCCTCCAACTTTATAGTTTAATATTTGATGTTTTTCTATTACAAGATGTTTTTCCCTGTTCAATTTAAAGCTCAGTTAAGATAATAGACAGATAGCTGCACTGTAAATTAAATGTAATACTACCTGGTAATATTTTGCTTCACATCTGCAAATTAAGACATTTTTTCAGTTAGTGTTTTTTTAAAGAAGTATTTTAAGAATGCTTATATATTTTTTTTGTATTGAGTATAATGATTTTGAGTTACCCGGTACATGGATATTTTTATGTAAACTATTTGTGGAGCAGAATACATGTATCATAAATGACAATTCTTAACTCACATTCTTTTAGCATCTACAAGAACAACTTGATCTGGATATGACTGCTCTAGACTGGATGCTCCAGTGCTACCCTAATATTAAAGACAAAGAAGAAATGCGAAAGATTATAGGCAGATTTGGCTTAACTGGACAGCAGCAGGTTAGATTTGTGTTTAAAAATTGTCACCTATTATTAAGAAACAGAACGAAAAGTTTGTTCGAAAATTATTGAATTATGATCTCCCAGCTATACATCCTAACCATTGTTAATATTTTCAAATTATAGTAAAATTCAGCCGAGAGGTCAGAATTGCATAACTTCTTGCTGTTTGATACCAAGCAAAATGTTTCGTGCTAGTACCGCTGTATTTTTAACTGTATGTATGTACACAACGATCTCCAATGTCTGACACTCTCATACTAAGACTTTTAAAAAGTATTGGTGGATACCCCACAAACACATTGAGCCATTATTGTTTTCTTGTTTGACTACTGTCTGCGACATCGAAACAACATTGCCTCAGCATCTGGTGTTTAATAAATATTGCCATCGTCCAAGATGTTGCATTTCGGCGTGGGCCATACAGTGTGCAAATTTATCAGTAGCTCTAATATCCTTTAGCGGTTGTTTTAATACATTTTTCTTAGCAGATCAATCTCTGTTATTAGGGATGAAATGTGTATTTAAACATTTAGATTTGCAAATGTTTTGTCTGAAATTAGTCAAATATCAGAACTTTTCATCCGCTTGAAGTTGTGGGTCATGGTAGCGAGACAGAACACCAAGTGGGTCAAATTTAAATTGGATAACTTTGCGGGTAAAAGAGTTAACCTGTTTTTAAGGGATATTGTACTCAGTAATTCAATTTTAAAAATTGGCTGTACATTACTGTACATTAAATGTCATACATGTTTACTGTTATTCTTGCAGACTTGCCCTATTAGGAATCTCTCGGATGGACAGAGATGTCGTGTCACATTTGCTTGGCTTGCATGGCAAAACCCACATATGCTACTGTTAGACGAACCTACAAATCATTTAGATATTGAAACAATTGATGCTCTCGCTGATGCGATAAATGATTTTGATGGCGGAATGCTGCTGGTCAGCCACGACTTCAGACTCATTTCACAGGTTTGACATTTTTAGGTCCTCACTCACTTGAGCATTTGTTACCTTTTAAATAACTGTCATCCAGGTGACAATTTTTCAGCCCGCCTTTTAATTAGGCCTCAGCCAAAATTTTGGCGGATGCCTATTGTCTTCACCAGGCGCGTCCGTCAGTCCGCCACTTTTTAGAACTATAACTTGTTTCACATAACTGGAATGCACATTAAACTTCACATACAGGTCAATCATGACTAAAGCATGACCAATTTCACATTTGACCTTTCTGTGACCCTTATGACCTTGACTTTTTTCTGATCGACAATTTTTCTTGTTAACGCGATTCACTCAACAATTTTTTATGTTTCACTCCAAAATTTATACCAGATATCCATTTCACTAATAGCTCGGATGAGTTCGAAATTGGGCAAAATTCGGACAGAAACTAGGTCATGGCCGATTATCTGCCTTTTTTTTTTTTTTTAATGCGTAATATCTGGAAAACCGGACCAGATAGCTAGACCATTAGTATAGAACAAAATGTGCAGTTCTAGGTAGAGATATACCATGAAAAATATCAGCATGAAAAAATTAAAAATGGCCGACCTGCGGCCACTTCAGATCGTCAAATTTTCTCGTTAACGCGATTCACTCAACAATTTTTGATGTTTCGCTCCAAAATTTATACCAGATATCCATTTCACTAATAGCTTAGATGAGTTCGAAATTGGGCAAGATTCGGACAGAAACTAGGTCATGGCGCCCAAAATGGCCATAATTTTTTAATATGCGTAATATCTGGAAAACCGTACCAGATAGCTAGACCATTACTATAGAACAAAATTTGCAGTTCCAGGTAGGGATATACCATGAAAAATTTCAACATGATAAAATTAAAAATGGCCGGCCTGCGGCCACTTCCGATCGTCAAATTTTCTCGTTAACGCGATCCACTCAACATTTTTTTATGTTTCGCCCCAAAATTTATATTATATATTCATTTCCCTAATAGCTCGAATAAGTTTGCAATTTGGCAAGATTTGGACAGAAACTAGGTCAAGGTGGCCAAAATGTCTGAATATCAGCAATTATTTTTTAAATATGCGTGATATCTGGAAAACCCAACCAGATACCTAGACCATTACTATAGAACAAACTGTGCAGTTTCAGGTAGAGATATACCATAAAAAATTAAACTTGATCAAATTCAAAATGGCCGACCGACAATTTCAATAATCGCGACGGGCTATTGTCGAATGTGCTCTTGTTTCAAATGATTTTCATTTTTAAACGATGATTAGAGGCCGAGGCCTTTTTCCGTCGCCGACGGAAAAGGTGGGCTATTGCAATTGAAGTTTGACGTCGTAGGTGTTAACATTTACATGTGGCCACGATAACTTGAAAAAATTTTTATCAACCCCGCCCACGAAATAGGGGCGGGGTATATGGTAATCACCTTGTCTGGCTGTCTTTCGGTGCGTCCTTTTTACGTTTCCGGAGGATATCTCGGAAACATTTAGCTGAATTAAATTTTAAAATTGACAATTTTTTGTGTGCTTCAAAACACAAAAAATTGTTTGGTCAATTTTTTTTGAAATTTTAATATCATGTAATAAGACTTGATGCCTCTTGTTAAATAGAGATTCCAATCAAATTTCTGTGGTCTATGCGAGAATAAAAAAAGATGACAAACCTAAGGCAACACACTTATTTAAATTATCAAAAGTTAATAAATGTGTATGAACTGTACAAGCTGTACATGAAGAGTTATCAGTAAAACCTTTTAATTTATTTCTTCAAAGAATTTTTGTTTTAAACTTTACCTGTATTATTTATTTACTTGAGTATTTTGTACGTGTAGCTGCATTTTAAGCCATGTGCTGATACATGCATTTCTTGGCACTGTATTTATCATATAAATATGTTACAGGTCGCAGAGGAAATTTGGGTTTGCGAACATTCAACAGTTACGAAATGGGACGGTGATATCTTCTCTTACAAAGAAGCATTAGTAAAAAAGCTAGAAGCTGAAAAGAGAAGAGAGAAAAAACGGGAACAACAACACAGGAGAAAATAGGAAATAATAAATTCTAGGCATTTTTATGCTCTGTGAGCAAATGTAACTCATCTGAATGTGCGCTAAATATGTTTGACATTTATTATGTAATTTTATTATTCAACATAGGTATATTATTTATTGACATTGTTTATAATGTAAACCACTGAACACTCTTCCATTGTCATATTGCTTTTAATAGTGTCCTTTATTGTCAGTTCAGTTACAGTCAAAGCTCTACTAAGCAGTGTAATGCAACAATTTTCACTACATACGCATCCCGCCTAGGAAAATTTGTGCTGTTTAAATATTTCTTAATTACATCATATGCTATTAAATAACCAAGCCAGAATACTTTTGTTCAGAGTTGTAAAAGAGCTTGCATACCAAAAAACTTGTATATGTATTTTATATAACATCATTTACTATAACATTTGGTGGCTGTGGTCTCTTAACCTTGTTTCTCTGAAGAAGTGTTAAATCCGAACAGACGAATACTCAAATTTAATGTCTGAATAAAAACTATAATTTACATGTACACTGTTGCTTTATAGTGTAAATAGAAACCACTCTTTTAGAGACAATAATGTGCAATATTGTGTCTTGTAATGATGTAAATTGCATCATTATTTATTTCGATAGTAATGTTTTTGGCTATGTATGAATTTGAAGATCGCTGCTCTTGCCATGGCAACACTATTTCTTTTTTTATGTCAAAATCAAAATATTGTTGAACTTTAAATCCACATAAGCTGTGTAAAATGTATAAAAAAAACTTCACAATGCATGTATTTTCAATTTGTAATTTGGAGAACAATTATCTCCTGCTGCTGTAGAAAAAAAATTTGAGTAAAGGATAATACAGATTGCTAACATAATTATTTTCAAACTGGTATTTTTGTGACTTTTATGTGTTATGTGACTGTACAGTGTTTCATCCAGAATGCTGGATTTCCGAAGGCCGAGAATAAAAATTATGACGTTTCTTATTTTATTCAATATTGATGTTTGTGTTAATAAAACTTCAAAGGTATATTCCACTAGAAAATGCAACGAAATGATCTATCCAACGCAATTCTCTGGATGCAACACTGTTCCGTTTCATATACATGTTCAAATTGGTAATATTTGACGAAATTAACCATAAGATAAGCTTGCACTGGAAATTAATAATATACAGACACCCATGTAGTAGATATTTTCGTGGTGGCCTGTTACCAGATTTTGTGATCTTGTACTTTGCTCCCGCCAAGTCATTTACACTTGGGTGTGAAGATATATTTTATGTAACATCGGAATAAATTTTACTTTTAGGTTGGATTTTTCGTTCATTTTATAAAGACGTCAGCCCGTGACGCCCTCGCGACGCCAACAAGGGTTATATCCTGAATGGGAGATAATGCTTGCCAGTCCGGGTGCTCGAGGCGTGTTTGTAAGAGCTCTTGCTGTACATTAATCCATAGTTTACTTAGTGCATGCAATCAATGATTATTAAGAATAGCGCTTACTGTTCCTGTTGACCTGCAGATGGTACACCACACCACACCAGTGTCCAATCGCAGTCTTGCTCGTTGGGTGATTTTAACACAAATGTGTTTGTTTCAGAGAAGGCGTCATTTCCCCACATATGCTACGACATACTCGAACCCAGCCCACAGCTCATTGGCTGTGCATGTGTAGGGTTCAAACCTGCCCCTCACTGCGCATATCAACCGCAACAGCTTCGGGGGTTCTGTACTTGGCCTCAGTCACTTACGTGGGACCGGTTCTGTACTGATACATTTATGTACACATAATATTTACTAGCGACTCCGTGGACTGTGAACACCTTTGTTAGGTCTGCTGTCACTCGATTATCAAAATACAGGTTGATAATACCATGTGAGACCAGGTTATAACAGATCCACTCGCTAAATTCCTGCTTCACAGCAGCGTCGTCTGGACAACAATATCTCCGAGAATTATTCAAACTCCAGAATTGCGCACCTCGCGCTGGCTCCAATCAGATCAGTTGAGCCAAAAATCATGATCACTCTTTGGCGAACATAATCTGATTAACCTGTGAGCTCTCACCATGAGCAGTCACATTACCCGCAAAACCCGCCAGTATCACATTGTACTGGGGACACTGGTTTCGCGTCCATCAGAATTTACTAACCCTTTAATTACTCAGTACTTTTATTAAACAACCAACCACGTTTCATTAATGTAATGGTAAGAATCGTAGCCTAAATGTCCGCTATTCTTTGTTCCCAAACATTAGCATGATTATGAGTGGTAATTCTGATATTTATTTCCAACCTTGCCCACTTTGCCTCTCAATACCGTCATATTCCTTCTAGTCCATGAGATATGTGAATATATACCAAGGAATTGTGGGTTTAATCATAAAAGCATGAAACTTGGTACACTTCTAGCATGCTACCACAACAACATTTTCAGCCATGGAGCCAACTTGAAAATGTTCTGTGTTGGCCATGGCGGCCATTTTTAGCGCCATTACCAAAAAAACTAGAATTCCCGATATCTGTGTAACTAAAGATGATAGAATAATAAAATTGGTGTCTATACCCATGTTTTTAGGGTCAAGGATTATGTTGGTACTACTATAAATCATCATTAAATTCATATTTGGCCAATAATGCAAGCATGGCAGCCATTTTGTTCAAAATAGCCGCCAAGTTTGATCCGAAAATATTTTGTGGCGAATCCCCTTTAGCAAAATGTTAACTTGGCTAACATCACATATTCACTTTGAAATAATACAAGATTATTTCAAACAAACAGGTAGCACTTTTATTGGTAAGAGCAAGAACAATTGTCGGATAAAATTATTTGTACATACAGTCTCATTGATGCAACATTATATGATGCAAAATCGTGATGTTAATGGTGGCATATAGCCTGCATGTTAATCTCAATTGTAGTTTCAAGCAGGTTTCAGCCTACTGTAGATTTTGATTGATCATGAAGAGTAAAGAAAACTTTCACATGGAACTCGTTGTTTACAGAATATCAAGTGAGCGACATTATGTTGCATAATCATACACATAATATGTTGCTTAGTAATAATGAATTAGCAAAGGTAATAGACAAATGTATCAACGTGCAACTGTGACTTGGTACTGGCTTCAGAGCCTGCATGACAGTACATTTAGAGTTTGCTAAGCATCACAGTCACCACTGCACTGGCACAGGGCTGTACACTTTAATGCTGCCTTCGTACACTTGCAGTTTCCACGGCATCCCTTGCAACAGCCGCAACACAGGAGTTCACGTGAAGATTGACTTGCTTGAGGGAGTGTCGTCCAGAGTGGTCTCCATTCATTAGGATTTGTCCAGCCCCAGTCAGCTGGTGATGGTAGCTCATGTGCTGCCTCGAGTGACCGCCCCCAACAGTATCCACCTTGATAAACTGCTCTTTTGATGTGGTGGATCAGGGCATCCTTGGTGGGGGGAATAGCATCCATTCCACGTCCTTTCTTGGTGAACAGTTCTTGGCGAGCATCATTAATGTTTAGTTTGCTGCTTGTGCGGTCATAAAGAAGAATAGTGAAACGTTCAAGGACAGCAATTATCTCATCAGACACTTGTTCTGGACCAGCTGAAGCTGCTATAAATGCTGTAGTGACTTCATCGTATGCTTTCCATACATCCCATGCTGTCTTCTTGCCTTTTGTGGCAAATGATGACACTGTGTCACATCCTGTATAGGCATGAAACATTGAGAGGGCTTTAGACCTTTCTGGTCCCAAAGATGCTGCAATCTCATGTGCTGGGATAAACCTATAATTCTGACTTGTCCCAAAAGCTACCCACAGTTCCTGGATTGTAAGCTTTGCTACTATTCCAACAGCTAGTACCACCACATCACTGTCCACTGTTCTCAGTAACACCTTCTGAAAACCTTTGTTCACTGCATCAGCTATGTGCAGCATCATCCTACTGTCCGCCTCTTCATGGTTGCAAGGAGAGAGGTTGCTTGTGTCTTGTGGGGGCATGCACAGGACATTAGGTCCATCTGTTGTCACTACTTGCTTATCTGTCATAATGTGTACAACATGCCTTGCGAGAAATGCGAAAAGCTCAGTCTTGTTCCCTTCAACCCTAAGAAAGCTCTGCCAGTTTGATGGTATGCATTGGGATCCTTGAACCCTTCTCCGGATGCCCTTTCCACGCTTTGATCTGGTCTGTGACTTCAGGCTGTTCTTCACATAAACATCCCATACTATGTCCACTCGACTGGACCGATGAAGATGACTTTGGATGTATGGGAGAAAGACGTTTTGGGCATACTCATCAAAGGTTTTTGATATACCAGGCATAAGCATATGGACCACTGCAGCCCCATCAAGGATGGTAACTTCTATTTCTGGAGCACTGGTTTGTGATTGAGCACAGTTTTCGACGCAACTCAGTATATCTGACTTCGTGCCCAGTCGTAAGCTGCCATGCTGTGAGAGAGATGGGGGGTATGCTTGGTTTTCATGCTTAAAAAACTCATCAAGGTTACCATCCCTTGTCTGGCATGCAATGTAGAGCCTTGAAAATAATGCACAGTCATTCTTCAGAGAAGATACTTGAAGCTTTTCCCTTGACTGTGCTTTTGGTGGAGGTCTATTGAAGAGTGGGAGTTTGTTTTTACTGATGGTATCGGATATGGATTTCTGGCCAAGCAGGCGCTCAGTAACATAGTTGTCATACTGTGTGTATCCTATTTCTTCAGCCTGTTGAACTGCAATTATTGTAGCTTCGTCTGCAATCTCTCTAGTATCCAGTTTCAGGAGATCTTTGGTGTCCTCTGTAAATGGGTTGCCCATTTCTTCAATCACCTCAACCATAGACTTAACATTCTTAGCAAATGTCATCTGTGTAGTTGAAGTTTGATCATGATGTCGTGTGTCTTTGTCAGTCTTGCGACCTGATTGCATAGCTAATTCAAATTCAGAGATCATTCTTGCCATTTCAGGGCCAGCAACACACCAGCGTCGAAGAGATTCTGGGCTTTGCATTAGTCCAACAGCGCCTCCATCACCCTTGACTATAGCATTATTTTGTTCATGGGCCTGATCAATGGCAATGGAGGAGAACACACGGCATGTCTTCTGTACAGTGAACTTGCCGTCGCAGAATTCAGTAGCCACGTCGGGGTGTGTTTCGCCCAGACTGGCCATATCTCGTACATGAACAGGTAGCCATCGAGCATAGTTAGTGTGGTCCAAAGCGAAACACCAGGGGGCCAGTTTCGTGAGACAGTCTACATAGAGGGGGAAGTTGGCCTCACGCAGAGATCTGATGTAGGTAAATACCAGGAGCTGGAGCTGCAGAGCTGTGTACCAGAAGAGGAATTGTGGGCAGTTGTTCTTCCTCTGGACACACCAATCGTTAAAATCATTAGGCTCTTGATCAGGTGCTAAGCCCTCCTTGTACTGATTGTATGCCCTTTTCAGTAAGATATGGAGAGAGCTGGCAGTTACCTGATGTGCTCGTCTGGTACGAGTGATGTGCGATACTTTGACGAAGGAGTCTGCCGTTCCTGGAGAAGACACCTTGGCCTGAACTAAGGCCTCTACCCAGCTCTTTGTAGCTTTGTAGTGTTAAACTTGATACTACACAGCTTGTGCCACTTTGCTTTGTGCTTCTGGAGAGACTGTTCGATACCACAACCATCATCGAGGCGTCTGATGTCAATGGGCATCGGTAGTGCATGCAGATTGTGGAACCTTGAAATATTCTGAGACAAAGTTAGGTATCCAGAACCTTTTGCACATAGTCGAGTATCTGCAGCTGGGCACTGCAGTGATTCAGATGTCACTTCTTGACATAGTATGCACCGAGTCCAGTCTGTAGGCTGCACCCTTTCTGATGGACCAGCTGTAGGTTGAAACTCTGGATCGACGATCTGTAATTTACTTGCCATGATTAGACCACCACCAAAACTACAACTAGTTCTAAGACTTCATCTAACATTGTATATTGTTATTTACCTGCAAACGAAGAAAAAAAGTTATGTGCATTCATAAAATATGAAATAATTAGTAGGCCTAATGACTGTCTTATGAAATAAGCACAAAGTATCAGCGATATTCAACCATCATAGCATTTGTGAGCTAGGTGTAAATTGTATGCTGTCGAAAATGGCTTCATTGCAATCCTTGACCATGAAAACATGGGTGTAGACACATTATTTGCTATTCTACCATCGTTATTAATGAAGATATTGGACGAAATCTGTTTTTCGATAATGGCGGTACTAAAATGGCCGCCATTTTTTATATGGGTCATTTTCGCGTTGGCTCCATGGCTGAGAAGACGCATGTAGACCCAATCTAGTAGTGTGCAAAATTTCATACTTTTATGATAAAACCCACAATACTTTCACATATCCCATGTACTATTCCAAGGTTCAATTTGATACAAAAACAATTCAGTGAACGTATTAACACTCATCACCAAATTCAAAGTTTTCGTTCGGTCATTGATTATGACAGATAAACCATTTTTTACTAATTACTTCCAATTTTGATAAAAAATCGACAGAATAATGTAGCAGTTTGCTACATACTACTCAACAAATCGAACCATGTTATCTGGTTATATGCGGCCTAACGTACGAGAGGTGTTGGTGATGTAATTATTATCAGCTATAGCACAAAAAAATCTACATACCTTTTTCCGAAAACCTGTCTGCATTTATCCGACTAAATTAGATAATGTGCTAATCACTGTTCTTAACAATCCGTGGAGCATTTAACAGACTCCTATGCATTATATCGGACTGATGTGAACGCGACTACTAGTCGACCACAGGGCGTTCAATGCCCGACTCGTAGGCATTATCGGACCGATGTGAACGCCGTCGACCACAGGGCGTTCCCTGCCGACGCGTATGCATTATCGGACCGATGTGAACGTTGTCGACCACAGGGCGTTCACTGCCCGACTCGTATGCATTATCGGACCGATGTGAACGTTGTCGACCACAGGGCGTTCACTGCCCGACTCGTATGCATTATCGGACCGATGTGAACGTTGTCGACCACAGGGCGTTCACTGCCCGACTCGTATGCATTATCGGATCGATGTGAACGCCGTCGACTACATGTCGACCACAGGGCGTTCACTGCCCGACTTGACACTTATTATGAAGCCAATGACGCATTCCTCAGCGGTGCATTTCCCCATCGGTCTCCTCACTGTGCTGTGACACAGGTGTGGGTAAGTGTATTTGAGTGTGGTGAACTCTTCCAGCACCCAAAATGTCAGCTTTTCTGGCGAAATATCATCGTGCAGTCCGCCGGCAACCACCGCGATTAAAATGTGATTTTGATCAGCACTTCCGTCCTCCACTGGGCCGGCGTCATCGGCAACTTTGCAAGATATGTCTTCTGAAACTACTCTCTGCATTTTGGACTGTCCGGCGTGTTTTTGTCAGCTCTGCTCTCCGAATGCTGCTCTTGTCCAAATGGACAGAAATCAGACTTAAACGTGTCTGTACTTTTTCCCATGACACTGGCCGACGACCATTAGGCCTAATTGACGTGGACGTTGCCATAACACTGTCTATAAACTGTTCAAACTCACAATTTCAAGCAGCGGCTACAGCAGCAATTTTAAGTCAAATACCTTGTAACTATTGGCAGAAAGAATCCTTGTCTTTTTTCCGTGGTTTTAGAAAATAATTATTTTTCTACAACCAGATTGTGCTCCGACTTTTGTCGCAGCAGTCACCGTCTCTCTAACACTGACCAGTCATTCAGCTGCCGCATACGGCTCTCACTGCTGCTCTCCGCCAAAATATCCCAAGCCATATCACTTTTAGCTTGGTCCTGGTTCAGCGCTAACACTTATGCAGCAGTCAACGAGTTCCCCGACACCCCCCACCGCGGGGCTATGCGGGGGATTTGCTATTTGGGTGTCCCAAAAACACAAAAGTCCCCACAACCAGGGGCACATTTTATGGCAAAACCCCCTGATAACCCCCAGGTAAAACCCCACCCAACAGGGTGGGATACATCTCCTGTTTTGTATTTATAACCGGTTTCTATCAATAATACTGTAATCATTATGTGACGACAGACCTACCTCATTGTGTAACTTTTAAATTAGTATTTTAAATTAGTATTAGGACACAATTATAATACAATTTGTAATCAACTACTTAGTCTAGTAGGCCTATTTGGCCTACATGGCTAACGCCCCTCACCCCCTCCCATTTGCTTGAACATGGCTGACGCCACTACCCCCTCCCCCCCTCCTCCCATCACCTTGAACACCCTTGCACCCCCTCCTATCACCTTGAACATGGCTGACGCCTCTCACCCCCTACCATCACCTTGAACATGGCTGACGCCCCTCACCCACCATCATATTGAACATGGCTGACGCCCCCCATCACCTGAACATGGCTGACGCCCCTCACCCCTCCTTATCATCACCTTGAACATGGCTGACGCCCCTCACCCCCATCAACTTGAACATGGCTGATGCTCCTCACCCCCCATCACCTTGAACATGGCTGACGCCCCTCACCCCCATCAACTTGAACATGGCTGATGCTCCTCACCCCCCATCACCTTGAACATGGCTGACGCCCCTCACCCCCTTGTCATCACCTTGAACATGGCTGACGCCCCCACCCCCATCACCTTGAACATAGCTGACGCCCCTCACCACCATCACCTTGAACATGGTATACAGCATTATAATATCAGTAGCCTATATGGCTGCTTAATGACACAATATGGCCTCATAATAGAAGGATGTGGCATTATATTATCAAGATCTGGCATATTAATGTGCCAATATAGCATTGTAATATAAAGACATGGCAGTATGGCGTCACCATGTGGCGTTTTTTTTGTCAAGAAATTACATTTTTATGTCAAGATGTGGGGCAGTCTATGGTCAGGGGACGACATTTTTCATCAGGGTAAGTATTTTTTTTCATGATATGACAATATAATGTCATGATGTTTGCATTATAATATCCATGGATATGCTAGGATATGCATGTTTGGCATCATTAAATGTCATCTTAATGTCTGGATATGGCACAATAAAGTCCGAATATGCACAATAAAATCAAGATATAACTAACAGTTCATCGTCATATATCAAGCTGCATGGCACTATGACTATGTTAAGATCAGGATGTGTATAACAATGTCGGGATACGGCAGTATAAAGCCAGAATATGGAATTTTATTTTTTCAGAATATGGCGTATATCGTTAGGACATGATATTATGTGACTCATCACTTTAAAATCTGACGGGTCAGGCTGCGCTAACAACAGGTTAAATTCGTCAAACCCTTCAATTGGAAATGAAATGAAGTGAATCGGGATTTAGGCCACCTGTAGCACATATAGGCTAAACTGAGCCAGGAGAACCTCCTGAGGATGGTGAGATGATTGAGATGACACTGTCCTCCAGACACAGGATTCGAAATTCGAGCCCTGGCGGTCTGAGACCGAGCACTCTACCTCTCGGTCACGGAGGCTCCCCACATTACTGACTTTCACACGTGGATGGGGAAGAAACATTTTTGTTTCTTTCAAACCGCCGAGACCGGGAACCGAACCCCGAACTCTGGCATGAAAGGCAGCGGTGCTAACCACTACCCTAGGGCACCCGCCCACCCTATAATTGGAATGTTGATGCCTAGCAACCTTAAACGCCATGTTATATGTGTGTCACAATAATCATGATAACTCATTTTTACTAATAAATAACAATATTCTGGTCAGAGACTTCTACTGCGTCACAATAAATCGGTAGGATTATTACAGTATGAGTGATATAATGTTCTAAGGGAATAATTAGACATTAATACTATTAGAAATACCGCACGGTTTCTGAATTTAATAGTACTCGTGGTACTTCTGAACGAATCCACTCAAACTGATAATCTGAAAAAAAATAACGTAGAATGGTGACCGCATAACAAGCAACAAATGGTCTCCACCCCCACCACCCATGTGTAGTATTACTTTTTTTTGAGAGATATAACACGTGACAGAATAACTTTGTTAGAGCGTGTGGTTGATCTTGGATATATATTAAGGGAAGAACTGATATTATTCCTTCTCGTACCTCAAATCCTGGGTAAACACACAATAAATTATTTTCAAATTGTAAAAGTGATGAAGTGCATGGAGTGTAGGCCTACCCTTGGTTTTTTGAAAAATGGCGTTACCGTGATGACGGTCATCTTGAATTAAAAACAGACACAAGGTAGATTTTAAGATGTTTCAGCATTTATATGGGTAGAAGCCCCGCTATAATTCTTGAAAAAAACAGCTTTTAGTATATTCGGTTACGTAAATTAACCATTTATTTGCTCAAGTTTGATTTTTTTGGTTTAATCTATCACAGAATGCAATGGTTCCATTTTGTCAACAAGATCCTTGTCAGCAAATTTCAAATAACAAGATTTATCACATAGCCTCCCCCCCCCCCCCATCAGAACAGCGAAACAAGAGTGAGTATAACAGCCGTTCTATCTATTACTTATAGATACACAAGTAATGAGGTAATTTATTGTATGAAAGCCAATTGAAAATAAATGTATGTTTTTGTCGCCTTCAAATCGTATTAGACATAACACTAATGCTCTTGCACTAATTGACGGATCCAATATTTGGCTGACAGGAGGCGCCTATCATATATCTGACTCAGTCAGCCTTCCTGTATTACTGTCTAGAGGGGTCGGAGGCATGCTCTTCGAGAAATTGTTAAATTTAATTAAGACTTACATAATGCATTCTAGAACATATTTCGTCCTAATAAAAATGAAATGAAATGAATCGGGCTTTAGGCCACCTTGTGCACATATAGGCTAAACTGGGCCAGGAAACCTCCTGAGGATGGTGAGATGATTGAGATGACACTGTCCTCCAGACACAGGATTCGAAATTCGAGCCCTGGCGGTCTGAGGCCGAGCACGCTACCTCTCAGTCACGGAGGCTCCCCACAATATTGACTATTTCGTCCTAATAAGGCATTTCTTGTTATATTGGGGACATTGAACAGAGGGCATGGGTGACAGACTCAGCAAACAGGAGACGTTGAGCCAATGTTACATTAATGTTGACCCACCGTTTTTGTCGCTGGTCCAACATAAGGGCAACATTTGGTCAACGTGTTGTGTATGCTGGGGTATGCTCAGCGAGTCGTGAAGATCCACCTAGTGATAAATGGTGGATAAGTCAAAGGTAAGCTTGATAAATACGAAAAACTATGACGTCATAAAAGAGCGCTGTATTCACCATATGATTATTTTGACGTTACTACCGCTAGCTCACGCAAATGTAGAGATTAATACCTTTCCAATGATATATTATAAGGGTTTCCGTAATCAAAATTAAAGATATAACACACAACTTTATTCTCTACAATATTTCGCGTGCCTATTTTTCTAAAACAATATATTCACTTGTATCAAAGACTTATGTAATTTTATGGTCATTAAATGTGAATTTACGACATAATGAATATATACAACTATTACCAGGTGTGCGTAGTATGTGCCGACACATAAGGAATCGACACCGCATCATACTAATACTGAGCAGTCGCTTAAACATGACCCCTATTTCGTAGTTTGTCTGGCCAATTTGGTTCATAAAATGACGTCATTGCCATAGCGACATGACGTCACAAAAAATATCGACCACGTACGGCAAAAACGATATACGCCACCATAAACTAGAGACTTAAACCTTTCCCGTGATCAGGTGATATATTTTTTATCTCTAGGAATTTAAGTGTCAACTCAACTCCAAAAATGGGTCCGATCATCCTGTACTAATATAATTATGCTCTAGAGGGGTCTGGCGGCATGCTCCCCCTGGAAAAATTGAAGCTTTAAAATGTGTATTCCAGAGCATATTATTTTGGTGCAAATATGATCTTTTTTGGTTTATATGACTCTGAACGAGGGGGGGGGGGCGCACCTCTGGATCCGCCACTGATGTTCATTGGTCTGATAAAATACACCACCTCCTCAAATATAAAACGGCATTTAAAACGCATCATAATCATTATGCACCATTACAATTTATTGTATTGTACATCATGAATCATGTAAAATAATGGGTGGTGGTAGGTAATATTTATTTCGCACTTTACTGGAACAATGCAGAGATTGTATATATACATCACTTTTTTGTTTCTCCCTTTCCTTAATCTTAGGCATAGATAATTCCAGTCTTTTCCAAAACGATGCTTCACTTTTTTCATCAGATGAGCCCGGCCATTCCAGATAAGTGATTGAATCCAGTATAAATTGTAAATTGGGATCCATATCAGACTTAAAGTCAGATATATCTCTGCAAAAAAACACACGCAATCCTCAGTAAACAGATTTCAAACTCATATTATGGGCCCTTGTATTATTATTATTATTATTAGTGTAGTGTACTTATAAAGCGCATTATTATATACATTTTTCTATGCGCTGATGAAATTTACATCATAATAATGTTGGAAAAAGTTCATGCTCCCAAATGAAGATTGCAGAGGTGAGTTTTAGGATTCCTTTTAAATTTGTTTGTGGCTGGGTTCCCCTGAGTGAAATATGGAGATCGTTCCACAGCCGAGGGCCACAAACGCTGAAAGTATAGTCACCAGCTGCAAGGCACCGGTGAGTAAATGGTACAGATAGAAGCATACCATCAGTGGCAGACCGCATAGCTCTCGGAGATGCAATGATAGCGAGCGATAGTTCCTGTAGATATGATGGACACGGGTCACTGTGCATGGCTGAATGGACAATGGAGAGGACTTTGAACATGATACGTGACTGGACTGGCAGCCAATGGAGGTCTTTCAGGACAGGTGTGATATGGTCGTATTTTTCGATTTCCTTACTAGCCTGGCAGCATTGTTTTGTGCAAGCTGTAGTTCATGTTACTAGTTTAGTCTACTCCAACTTGCTATGCACGACCAAACGTTAGAATTAAGTAACAATTAATTTGTGTGGGCTTTTATAACCGCGGCCCTCGTACACTGTACTGTGTTCACGTTATTACGGTTAAAAAGCTGATAATACGCTATTTCAAATATAATTCTATATTTTTTAATTGTAATTATCTGTACATATTAACGCTGAGGCTGAGTTTTACATGAATCTGTATACAACTGAGAAATATTCATTTCAGACCACATTAAGTGTGATCTGGCTATTTAACATGGTTAAATGGACCAAGGATACTACAAGCCTTGTAGTAGACTATCCTTGAATGGACCTAGCTGGCTGTCATGGCATTATCGTCCATTCGTTTGTATTTTCGCCCATTACAAGTTAACCCTTTCCCGCTAAGTTATCTTCTTAAAAAATCCTCCCACTTGAAGTTGTATCTCACTGCCGCGAGACACAACTTCATGTGAGCGAAAATAGCTCAAATAATAATGTGTCAAAATGATGTTGAAATACTCATATCATTCCCATGGACAGAGATATAACCTGCAAATAAAACAGATTACCAACCATTTAATCTGTTTTATTTTGGTTAATGTGACTTGTTAGTTGTAATGGCGGTATGGCTTACCAAAGTTTTCGATGTGACTTGTTAGTTGTAATAGCGATGGTTTCGATGTGAACTGTGCAATAAATGTCAGATCTACATGTATATCTAATAAAATTGCATCCTTCTGTGATATCGTGGAATCAAAGAAGCTTGACGTTGTCGCAGTAACGGAGACGTGGTTATATACAAAGGAAACATCTGCATTCCTTGCCGACGTAACACCGAATGGGTTTAAGCTCGTCCACAAACCACGCAAAGGAAGAGGGGGTGGCGTGGCAATTATGGTAAACGAGCTTTTTAATCTTACTCCATGTTATATACCAACAGTTACTTACACAAGTTTCGAGGCAGTAGCCTGTATAAAGATAGCGACGTCCTCGTTCTCTGCACATGTCATATACTTGTATAGATTGCAAGATTATCTGGGCGGGGGCCCTAGGGTAGTGGTTAGCACCGCTGCCTTTCACGCCAGAGTTCGGGGTTCGGTTCCCGGACTCGGCGCTTTGAAAGAAACAAAAATGTTTCTTCCCCATCCACGTGTGAAAGTCAGTATTGCGGGGAGCCTCCGTGACCGAGAGGTAGCGTGCTCGGCCTCAGACCGCCAGGGTTCGAATTTCGAATCCTGTGTCTGGAGGACAGTGTCATCTCAATCATCTCACCATCCTCAGGAGGTTCTCCGGGCCCAGTTTAGCCTATATGTGCACAAAGGTGGCCTAAAGCCCGATTCATTTCATTTTTGCAAGATTATCTGCCAGAATTTTTCAAACAATTTGAAGACCTCCTTGTTAACATGTCATCTGTGCCAGGGGAGTTATTTATTTTAGTTGATTTTAATTTACATCTCGATATACCATCTAGTCAAGCGGCAGATTTAATATCAATTTTGGCCTCAATCAGCACGTAAATGTCCCCACTCATAGTCATGGGCATTGGCTTGACCTTTTCATCAGCCGTTCAACAACTGAAACACTTTTTTCTATATTTTTATCTGACGGGATGTCTGACCACATGCTTGTAATTGCTGATTTGAAAGTGAACATACATAAGAAATATTCTAAACAGAGAATTACTTACAGGAATACAAAAAATAATGATCTTGATAAATTTAAACTAGATATTCAGAAATCCGATCTTATTACAGACCGAAACTTTCAGTTGCCGAGCTATACAATCAATTTCACAAAACACTAGGATCTTTACTTGATCGTCATGCTCCTCTTAAAACCAAAACTGTCTCTCAAAAGCCACCAAATCTCTGGAAGACAGACGAAATTGATGTTGCGAAACGCAAGCGCTGTCAACTTGAGCGAGTCTAGCGGAGAACCCGTCTTCCGACTGACAGGTCGAAATAATCTAAAAAAACTACATCTGTTTAACAGATTGATGGCTAATGACAGACGGCAGTACATCCGCAAACAAATACACGTAAGTGAAAAAAAATCCAAATAAGTTATGGGCTACTGTAAGCAACATCCTGCACAGAAAGGCTATGCCATTTATGCCAGATTCAGCAGATCCACCTCTTTGCGCAAGTTTTTCAACTTTCTTTGTTGACAAGATTGAAAAAATCGATTGAAGTTCTGCACTGATAACCGTAAAACCGAATTTATTCCACCTCCTGAAATAAAATGTCCTTTGACATGTTTTGAACCAGCTACCTCAGAGGAGGTAGAAAATTAATTCTGACATCTCTAACCAAGACATGTGCGTTGGACCCAATACCCACCAGTCTAAAATCATGTGTGGATGTACTGGTGACCCCCATTACCAATATAATTAACCTGTCTCTGAAATAAGGTGTTTTCCCAGACACGCTCAAACTGTCGCATATAAGGTCTCACCACCCCAAATGCCAGTCCCATTGAAACACATGTAAAGTGCCTCAATTCCGCAGGCCGATTTCACCATTTTTCACCCTATTAGATATTTAGTGTGACATATCAGGATAAAGCTTGAGTTGTCCTTGTTCGAAAACAGGCCCGCTATGGGTATGCTTACCAGACAGATTTCAAGCTACGCCCCCTAGCGTGTAAAAAGGTCACTACTGTTAAAATTGGGCTATAATCCGTACTCTCTTTCACAGAAGAGACACACATCATTTTAACCCACTGTATCCATGCGAGGTTATCATGAAACAGTTATATCTGATATCCTTGACAAAGAAGTTAACGTGTGCTTATTAAATATTCACAAAATTATAACCTTTTTGTATTTTATTTTGTTTCAATAGAGGTTGGAACAGCCGCATCAAAAATATTTTGTGTGATGATTCCATCATTAGTAGACACCTCCTTGGATTTCGGCTTATTTAGGGTGGTGAGACCATAACTCCGCTGTTAAAGAAACCTTCAATATCGAAGGATGACATGAAAAATTATAGACCTGTTTAAAATTTGAATTTTGTATCCAAATTGCTGGAAAAAATTATTGCAAAACGTATTCGCTCTCACTTACAGTCAAACGACCTTCTTAATCGTTATCAATCAGCTGACAGGCCCATGCATTCTACTGAGACTGCGTTGCTGAAGGTGCAGAATGACATATTGCGGAATTTAGCTGATGGTAAAACAACATTTTGGTTCTGTTAGACCTCTCGGCAGCTTTTGACACACTGGACCATAGTGGAGTCATCAGCCTGTTGGAGAATTGGTATGACCTCTCTGGAAATGCACTCCGGTGGTTTATGATGGATCGACAGCAAATGGTTAAATTTAAAGAATGTGTGGGTGAACCTTTCCAAACAAAGTATGGTATTCCTCGGTGATCTGTTTTTGAGCCGCTCCTTTTCACACTCTATACAACACCTCTTAGTAAAATAATTTCTAGATATAATGTGTGTCACCATCTTTATGCTGATGACACGCAGATCTATATCACACTATCCGAATCAGGACCAGAAATGTCATTGGCACTGTTGCAAGATTGTCTGTTGGACGTAGGTGACTGGATGAGAAGTAGTAAACTCAAGTTAAACCCAGAAAAAACAGAGGTTCTACTGTTTGGAATAAAATTACATCGAAAAGAATTTATTAAACATTTCCCCGAAAAAAATATTGGATCACGAAATAACACCAACAGACTCGAAATCATGGAGTCGTGTTTGACGGCGGTTTGAATTTCAGAAAACACATATCATTGGTTTGTCGTACTTGCTACTATCACATTCGTGACTTACGTTGCCTGCGTCGGTGTTTGACATCGGAAGTCTCTAAAACCATTGCAACACCGCTCGTTTCAAGTAAACTGGACTATTGCAATTGTCTCCTCTATGATGTTACAAACCGAGAATTAAACAGGCTTCAGAAAGCTCAGAATTTTCTGGCCCGGGTAGTGACACGTTCTTTTTCCAGAACACAACCCCTTCTAATGTCATTGCATTGGCTTCCGGTCTGTTATAGAATAAACTTTAAGATTTGTTTAGTCAGCTATAAAGCCTTATGCGACAATCAGCCTATCTATCTTAAGGAAATGTTTAAACCTCCGAAACGTACTCGCTCATCTGACCAAAATGTGTTATTTGTTCCTCGGATTAGGACCAAGAAGGATGAAGGGTCTTTTCCTCTGACGGCACCAAAATTGTGGAATCATCTCCCCGGTGAAATTAGAACTTCAAAAACAGTTCTCTCTTTCAGAAAAAAATTAAAAACTTTTTATTTTAACCAAGCTTTTCCGATCTAGTTCTTTTGTATCCTGGTATGCTCAGTTGGTGACCCGGAATGAAATAACGACTACAGTACTGAACACTTCTTCTGTTTTTCGCGCCTATGAGCTCGGGACACCGAAGAGTTAGGCGGTATAGAAGTTTATATATTCATTCATTCATTCATTTATTCATTCATTCATTCATTCATTCATTCATTCATTCATTCATTCATTCATTCATTCATATTATTCCTCAATAATTTTTTAAAAACCATTTATACAGAGTCTCCAAATTAAAGCAGCCCCTTAGGATGACATCAATTTTCGTTTTTAATTCCGTACTGAAGTAGTGTATCCCACGGATCATGATTTTATTTTTTTCAGAATTTTCATATTTTTACAAATATTTGTAATCAACATTTCTATGAAACCAGAAGTAACCAAAACAAACTATTTTTATACCTGAAGGACGATTGAACGTTTTCATAGCGTTTGGCCACATGCTGATGGCATCGGCCCAGCGTTGGGTAGACAATCAGTGCTGCAGGTGTGTCCTCCCGTGTCCTGACTATAAGACACCAATTAGCGGCGAATGCTCTGATCTTACCGTCTGATACGTGGGAATATGTGATGTAAAGTGCTGAATATTGCTGACTTTTTTTGTTTACATGGCAATATACGACCCGGAAATACAACTATTTCACTATCGGTGCTTTAAAATTGTTTTTTGACTTTTTCGTATTTTAAGTTAAGATCAGTAGGCTATATAGCTTTATATAAATTAAATTTTCAAAATTGACAACATTGAAAATGTCTCATCCCAAGGGGTCCCTTTAAATACGACTGCCTCGTATTAAAAACAAGTTAAATGATCGGGGGGGGGGGGGGGTATTCAACATTAATCGTTGTATTGGCCGATTGTTGGACCAGCGTCATAGATGTTGGTCCAACAATCAAACAATACAATACCAATGTCTCATGAAGTCCAGATCCAGTGGGTTTGTACAAAAATGGCGGCCATGATAGGTGTACGCTCTGCGCACTAAGTCTATAATTACTGTTTATGAATATTGACAGCGGAATAAGAGTCTCTTAAATACGATGTATTTTGTATTAACCCTTTTACAACCCATGTAGTTTTTCTCATTTGATTCATTTAGGTATGTGAATTACTGTCAAAATTCCCTGCTGAACTATTAGATGTACATGAATTAAAATGTGCTGCTTTGATAAAATATGAGATATATCGGATTAAATCTCATTAAGTCACTATTTTGATGGAGCAGATCCATACCATATCCACGAACCATTCAAGTGCTAGGCACGACTAAAATCGTTTTTAATGTTTCATTAGCTGATCAAATCACTGTTTGTGAAAATCAGTGTTTAAACTTTACAGCGCGGGGATAGACTTTAGTCGTCAGAATCTGACGTCTGTAGACGTCAGATTCTGACGACTAAAGTCGATCCCCGTACTGTAAGAGTAAAAATATTTCTAATGGCCGTAGACCCATAACAAAGGTATTCAAATGAATCAGGAATGAAACTAAGACATTTATGATGATTTCAAATTGAAAAAACCCTTTGGTTGCAAAGTTTTTTACAAACCAATTCAGCGCTTTAAGGGTTAAACATCAAGATGTGGAAATGGGTGGTCTCAAATTGAACAAAATGTAAATAGTTTTCTCTTCAAGTGAGTGAAAATTTTAATAAGATAACTTTGCTAATCAGGGTGCCTTCAAATAGGCCTCGTTGTTCCAAATAATCTACATAGATGCTTATAAGGCTAGTCAAGCGCACCTGTAGATGACGGGTATGATTCTGGACTTGAGTTTGAGCATTTCATGCTGTGCCACCTGAAACTCCATCCTCGGCCATTCAGATTTGATGTAGTCCGGTGAGATCAACAATATTGTTCGTCTGCTCTTTCGAACTGCGTCTATTATGTTGTCTGCTATGGCTGAAATAAAATGAACACGAGTAGTTATAACAACTGTTATAACAACTGTTCTAATAATGTCAGAAAGTGCAAAATCACTAAAAGACATAGACACATTGACTATGAAACTGAGTCAACAACCAGGAAAAAATCCTTCAAAACAAAACAAAATTGTACTTTAAATTTCACTCTATTTGCCATATTTTAAACAGATACACTTCTAATAATTTTGTTTACAATATTTGATTAATAAAAGTTATCAAATATAGGCCTATGGTAAATAGTCATCTGAGTGTAAGAAGAATACTCAACAAAACGTCCACGTTTGCTCATTGTTCTGAAAGTTTAAGGCTCAGTTTTAAACAAACTTAAAAAATGACCCTGTGGCCGCTAGGGGGACGTATATAGGTGTTCTATATCCTTAAATGCTCAGTACAGATCATTCTTCATGTATGCCAAGTTTCATGCTTTTAACCCAAATTGCAGGGGTTTTTCCAGCTTTAATTAATGACGAGAAATAGTTCCATATTTTGAAAAATAGACACCTCCCAGATTCAATTATGAATCACCTTCCACAAAATATTTAACCCATTTTAGGATATAATTTAGTTTGTATGTACATGTAGCTTAACCTTTTCGAGCCTGAATTTCCTATTGTCATCTTCATCCACTACAAGCCGCGAATTACTGCCGAAATTCTCGACTTGTAGTGGATGAAGATGACTCAATGTGGTTTAAAAATTAAAGAAAATAGCCATGTATTGGTAAACCAGTTTCATTGAAATTTTTGCTTTAAAACACCTAGTTGTAGGAAAATTAGTCTGTCTGGTATTGCTTGACACGGAATTTTTATCACGCCTTCTGAGCTATCAGACATGTCAACGAGTATTTAACATTGGCTCTGTAGTTTCTCTGGGTGGTTGGATTAACAGCAGAGCGCTTCAGCATGTTAATGTTTGGATTCTTTCTTTCAAATGCATCAGCAATACAGACCCTTTCTCCTCACCCTGCAATATCAGTAGCCTATTCACAGTGTAAGGACACATTCTTCATCAATGCTGATTAGTACACAAGTATCCTTTAAGCTTATTTTGTTTGTGTAGATCAGTTATTATTATTAGTAAAATGTTGAGATTTAAAACAGAAATAACTGTCCTCCCATGTCTGGATCAGACATCGATAAGATGAACCGAGAAGCCGAGCATAATGGCAATAATTATCAAGAATGATACACAAAACTCATTTTACACCCTACACACATTTGAGTAGCATTTTCTGCTTCAGTGCTGAAGTCACAAGTTCACCACGTGAGCTTTTAGCCATTCACGTATGCCCTAGATGTATCGAACCTATTTTTGTATTGTTTTCATCAAAAAACACTTTCACGTCGAAATTAGCATTAAATTTATTCATTCTATCACAAACACGCTCATCACAAAAAAACACAAGGTTCCAAATATATTTCGAAGTTTACCTTGACTTTGACCTTGAAGTTATTGATTTACCTTGACCTTTATGTGAGATATAATAGTGCATAACATTTTGTACAACATTAAAATGCACAATGTAATGGTATTAAAAGAATACATATAATTAAAATAATAATTTAGATCCATTTGCAAAAAAGAAAACTTATGGTGGACCATTTGTCCAAACAAATACCTAAATACTCCATTAAACCCTAAAATGAAAGGTTATAGATATGTATTTGTTGAATAATTTCAGATAATTTGAAACATTTTAAATGAGCTCATGAATGTCCAAAATTGTCATTTTTTTCTCGATTCTGACTTTGACCTTGACGCATCATCTGACCTTGATAATGCATGATCTCACAAATATTTTTGTCTTGTCAATTACCCATCAAATAGATAACAAAACTTGAAATAATTAAAATCGACCCACCGATTCTTGAGATATTATTTCTCTGGATTTTTTCCAGATTTTGCTAATTATAGATACTAATTACATGTTAATCAAGTGTTAATCGTGTCAGAATTGACTGCGCTATATCAGGATCGGAAGAGTACATGTCACTGATCATCTGGGCAAAAAAATTTCTTCCATAAGTGCACAGAGAAACCCCTAACAGCCTGGACTATCAATCAAATCAAGCTGCGAAAGGAACATAAAACTTTGGATGATATTTTTTGTGTCGTCCTATGTTGTGATAAATGTACCTAAATGTAGTTAATCAACATTTTTGACCTTGACATTTGACCTCGAAATAACATTCAAATGACATTGAGATATAGTAGGTTAAATTCTTTACTTTTTTATCAGCCTTGCTAAAATTTCATTAATTTCTGCCCGAGGGCTACACCAAGGGTTCCCCAGTAGTAGCTGACTACAACATTAAGTATTATGAGCTGTTTTTTTTAAAGTCGGTTTCGAGGTATAGTTTTATCAGGTGGAAGTGGGTAAAGCAAGAGTTAACTATCATGGGTAATTTTGTAAATGCGTGGTCTCAAAAAACACAAATATGAGTAAATTCCCGCCACTTGAGGATTTCAAGAGGGTGAAAATTTAAATTTTCTAATATGTGGGTCAAGTTGTTATAGTATTTTTTTCGTTTTGATTAATAATTGATCAATCAATACTCACGTCGTCCAATTTCAAAGTCGCAAAAATGCACACACAATTTGAACCTCATTACTGTCTCCAGTCTGTAAAACAGTTTCTTCACGACAAAGGCTTCGTCTTCGGCCACACATCTGTACGAGATGAATGCATCGTAGAGCTTTCCTTCGTCTGCAAAAAAATCACTCAAAGGTTGGATTTAGAAACAGTTAATTGAATTATGTACCCTCTGCATGGACAGGTCCCTGGCAAAACAAATCTATCGATTCAGAGCTGCCAAAGTGACACTCCTCTTAGTGACACATATCACTGGCATAGTGTCAACCTTATTGGTGAGAGCTAGTCAGTTTGGTAAATCAAATTTAAGTACGATCAGTGATGAAAAGCGTGTCTTACTATGGTTTAACGTTGGGCCATCGTCGGCCCAACATTATTAGGGCACACGTGTCTCGCTACCGCAACCCACAAGTGGGTGTAAATTACTCATATTTGTTGAATTTGAAACCAAACATTAAATTTGCAAATCTTGATGTTTAAACACAAATTTCATTCTCAATAACAGTGGTTTGGTCGTCCAAAAATAGTGGTGATTAGCGGTGAGAGGGCTGACAAGAAATGTGACAAAAACAATGTGAGTATCTCGACAACGAGCCAAGTAAAACATGTGCGTACCATCGTCCTCATATTTCTGGAAAAAGTGGACTAGTTTCATGATGAGAAGTGATCGTTTGCGCCACATGATGTAAGGCACAATAACGATTAGAGACAGCAGTAAGATGACCAGGATCACACCAGATCCCACGAGCCACCAATACCAGGTGGGGGCCTCCGTCTCCGTGCTGGTTTGATCTGAAAAAAAAAAAAACCGCAGCAGATTATTACCAGGTGGGAACATCCGTCTCCGTGCTGGTGTGATCTAAAAAAAACCCCAGCAGATTAGACGGAAAATTTTAGTCATCCATTACTTGACTACGATTGTTAATGATAATAGTGTACAACAATAGCCATCACATATAGTATTGTGTTGTAATTTTAGGTCATATCATGTTCAGTGTAACACACACTTGCCTGCAATTAAGATAGAAATGGGGGATTACTCGCTGGCATTGAAAAGTAGATTTTTTAATGCCGGGTATGCGCTGACAGTCTGTAATCTTCTAAGGGGTAATTTTCTGAGGTATCATATATATACATTTGTATAAGCAAAAACAGTTTATACAGAGAGAGTTCCACATGAGAGCTATAAAATTTGTGATGCGATACCTAAATATTTTGCAGTCGGTAGCCAACGTGTTTTCAATTTGAAATGACCGACTGAAAACATGGAGTATAACATCCTTAATTGTATAGCTATAATGATACGTCAAAAAATCACTCAGTTGGCTGAAGGTCAGCGCATGCCCGTTCCACATTGGGCCGCTGGTTTAACAGTCGCAGAAGAAATGACTTTTTAATATTTGAATACAATGGAAATTCAAGATCAGCCAAAAGTCCAAACAACGCCCATCGTCTTAAAAACCAAGCGTTTCTGATAGAATAATCAAGATACTATCGAGGACATATACCATGATAATGTTTCACTGTGGTGGCTGAGTCAGCCCAACAAACAACAATAGCTACAGATTATATTCTTTCAACGTGAACAGTTTTGCTTTGCAAAGCCAAAAGCAGTGATATACCTTTTAGTTTTGCATATAGCAAAATTGTGAACGAATGTGAATGCTAATATGCGAATAAATTAGGCTACTGAGCACTTACTGACTATATGAGTGACATTATTTGGAACTGTGACAATAACTGTAGATGGTGCTTGTGTTGTTACTACTTCTTCACAAAGGTTCCCTGTGTGGTTAGCATCACAAAGACATTCCATCTCACCCTTATAGACATTACAGGCACCATCGTTAACACAAGGTAGATCACAGCACGTATCACAGCTTCGGCCTGTCCAGCTGTCATTACAAGTACAGAAAACACGGATCATGGTAGGCTCATCATATTCGCCACACTGTCCGTTGTAGCATGGCATACCATAACAGTATTGTGGATCTGGTAGTATGTTAGATTCCTTACAGGAAACAAAGGGGATCATAACATCGCACATATCAGATGTATACCCCTCATCGCAGTCACAGTATTTTTCTGAGGATGTTTCGTTCCAGGAGCAGGTTCCATGATCACATTCTAGAGAGCAGCATTTGTCACACTGATCCCCTTCCCAGTCACTGTAACAGTTACACGTACCTCTCACAACACCCCCATCATGGCTTATTGTACAGTACCCATTGAGACATGGAGTATCTACACAGTCATACGATGGACCTTGATCAAGCGTGTCGTCACATGGAAGCGGTGGGCTGTCTGAGCTGCTGTAGAAGTAGTACATGCTGGACGTCGGGTTAGTAGATGTAGAATGAAGGCTGGGATTACTCAGCTGCGTTGTTGTTTGTGTGCTTGATATAGACGTTTTAAGAGATCGTTCAGGTGGCGTATCACAGAATTGTCCCGTATATTCATCCTGACACTCACAGTACGATGACATGTTGGAAGCCAGTTTGCACATCCCGTGTCCACATTGAAGGTCACAACAGAACTGACATAGATCACCGGTCCATCCTGAGTCACACATACACTGTACAACAGGGGTCTCGTCTACAATACAGTCACCGTTATGGCACCATCTCGTCTGACATTTTTCTTGCCCTGCACGAGATTCAGAGAGACATTGTGTTCTGCATTGCGCCATCATCAGTAAAACCATCACTGGGAATAGGTAGCCACATAAATTCATAGTATCCTCCACTGTAAAACATGAAAACGATAATATTATAACATTATTCGAATTAATGTAAAAAATGAAGCAAATATAAATGCAGCGAAATAAACAAATAGGCGTGTCAATGTGTATGAAATATGTTCCATAGATCAACCATATAAATGTATTTAAATAATAGACAGGGAGACACAAGAGTGACGTCCGCAGTTCTCATGTTGTGAAGTTCCCATGATCTGAAGCTCCGAAGCTCACGGACCTTCATGCTTTTAAGTTCCAAACTACTAAAGAAGTTCCCAATTCATGACTACTCACCTACTTTAACTGAGCGATAATAAATCACCACGTGACACTGGGACGTGGCATATTGGTAGATCAACTGACTGCCTGGGGTACTGGGTTGATTCCTAGTAGTAGTTTTCGTCCCCATCCGGGGAGGATGAGGGATCTGTTCCGTCAGTTGCATGCTGTACGCCATGGTACCGAAACACTAGTCTACAGCAATCATCAAAGGGAAGCTGTAGCCTCCTGGTATCAGGCCAAAATCTTCGGGTGGAGTGCCAGTGGGGTACCCTTGTTGCTCCGCCCAACAACGGAGCCAATGCAGATCCCGCATGAGTGTACATTGCTAGACCACCTGACTGCCTGGGGTACTGGGATGATTGCAATAGTAGTACTTTTCGCCCCCATACGGGGAGGGTCATTAGGGATCTGCTCCATCTGTTGCATGCTGTACCGAAGCACTAGTCTACAGCAATCATCCAAGGGAAGCTGCAGCCTCCTCGTATCTGGCCAAAATTTTCGAGTGGATTGCCAGTGGCATACCCTGCTTCCTCCGCTCAAAAGCTGAGCCAATGCAGATCCCGCATACTAATAATAATGGTGAGTTCTTATATAGCGCACATACAATGCTCTGTGCGCTTCACACATATTACCCCTGGTCACTGGACCTGTTCATTCATGTACCATTTCAACTCCCTTTTTGGAGAATACAGCACTTGCAGCCATTTCGGCGCTAGGAACTAGTCGCACACATTGCCATCTCTGTCCTACCAGACACTCACTTACTTACAGTCAAGTGAAGCATGTGAGGGTAAAGTGTCTTGCCCAAGGACACAACATCGAAATAATGTCCCAATATTGAGAGGGGAGAAACATGATATTTCTCTGAAAATCCTGCACCAAGCGGGATTCGAAGCGGCACGGCAGGCAGTGACATTGAAATAGCTCCGCGCTCTAGCCATTGCGCCACGTCCCTCTCGCATCAGTGCAGGCACTGGTGTAGGCCGTGGTAGCCTTAAGTAACCGGCAATAGTGTTTGCCATTAGGTCTCTCACGTGGGATGAATGGAGTTACCCTTGTTGTTGGTACTCTGGGGACTATCTGACCCGAGGATATCGGAGCTGTGCGAAATGCCACAGAGTTTCAAGTCTCCGGCCGTCTGAGGATGAATCACCTAGACACGCCTAGAACCCATTTGACTTTGTTGTTGGAAAAATACATTTTACCAATTTAAAAGTGGCAAATGGCACGTTCCGAAGGGCCTATATCACTTTCTGGTTTCGTGAAGCATCACCACTGTAGCTGACATTTTGTCCGTGGTTTAGCTAAAATGTAAGTTACAGTGGTTGATGCTTCACAGAGCCAGAAAGAGTGTAGATAATAATAAGATGTTATGACCCCATCGAAATTAGTAAGTACAGTAGACTATGTGGATCTTGCTAAGTTACTCTTGATGTTCAGTGATCTGAACAACTTCCAGCTGGAAACATGCGCTATATAAGATTTCATGCATTCATCTAATCATACAAAAATGAAGTTGGCATGTTATGGCACTGGTGTTAAGTCAAATTTCAGTTAACATGCAGAAGCAAAAGTTGTAAAGCTGGAATAATATCGCTCATTATAAAACAATAGGTTGCACACATATGCGGCAAACCATCAGCGACATAATCAGTTCCATGGCCTAATACTGCCAGTTATAGTCGAGACTCCATTCTGGTAAACTGAAGTCCATGCGGACATCAAGAGTAGAATTAGGAGACAGCATCATTCTTATAGGAAATTTTGCGTAGATTTCAGAAATCACTGTCCCCAAGCTGAAATATTGACCGCACATAGTCAAATTACCCATTTTCAAAATGGGCGCCAAGATATTATGGTAACAAAATATAATCTTGATAAACGACCTAAAATTCCATTCAAACCCTCTAATATTACTAATGCATGCACAAATCATTACTGGCATTACGTTTGCTTTATTGCTCGTGTAAATTTTCAAAATTCAAAATGGCTGACAAAATGGCTGCCAAATGGTGTTTCCATCATTACCCGTGTATTAGTTCAGCGGATTTGATTAATATTTAGGGAGAATCGTTCTCATCGTGTTAAGAGCGCCAACTTTGTTACAGAGCTGGACTGGAGTATACTGATTCATATTGGAAACGGAACCACCTTGTAGCTGTACTGCATGAGCTTTGTTCAGGGCATTTACAACCCCCTCGACCCACAACCCCATCGACCCACAACAATAAAGAAAAATATATCCTATTAGATGATAACCAAAAATTTTAATTTGGGCATAGCTTTGAGTTTTGTCTAGTTCTGATTATTCTGTGCAGGTTTTGTCAAACGCTATTTCTCTCTGAGTTTTTATCCAATCAACATGAAACCATACTCCCAGAGTAGTCAGGTATTCTGGTATGACTTTTCTAAGTCATCCTGCATGATCTTACGAATTTATCCAGGATTTTCTGGATCACTAAGCTTCTCTTCAAATGCAAAAAGCATTATCTTCCTACTTGTAAAGTGATCAGATACCATATTTTGACTTGTACGGCAGTAAACCAAAATAGGGTCCAATGTTGATTCAATGATGTACATGTCTGGTAATTCTTCATTCATTGCTTGAATGAAAACAGAGGGTGAACAGGGTTCCCCTATGTGCGGACCAACTCCACCCTTTAGTCTCTAGATTTTATAATAAAAATACATTTATCCAATGGTCCAATTCCGGGCCAGTGTCGCAGACAGTGGCCCAGTATTGAACCGATATTGTGTATTTGGTATGGACAGTTGGAACCTTTTAAATGCTACAATTAAAATAACAGGTGCAATTCTATTCAAACTAAAAACGTTGAATCAATGTTGTTTTAATGTCGGGCTAGCGTCGGGGATAGAGATACAACATTAGGCCACTGGTTTTTATTTCTCTGTTTTAGATCAGAAAAAATCTAAAATCTAATGAGGGAGGGTGGTAAAAAAAATTGTTTGACCTATTTCAAATAAAGTTAATGAGGGCGATGAAAAACAAACATAGCTGGATTTTTTTTTATTTCTTGAAATGAGCTTGTTTTTTTTCGAAATGTTTTTTTCATATACAATATTTTTTTTTTTCGAAAATCGGCAACAATTCAATGCGCGCACTGGGCAGAAAAAAACACATGTTTTTTTTTGGTAATGCGCGGCTTAAATCAAAAGCGCGCGCTCATCTAAAACAGAGAGAAAAAACATAGTGGCCTTACAGAGAGACAAGTCAATGTGTGTACTGGGCACTCTAAATGCAATTCCATTTGACAAACAAATATATATCTATTTAAAAGTGCAAAAGCTCAGTGGGGACTTCTGAAATTTGCCGTCTGAAGTCTAAAATTCAAAATGGCCACCACAAAAAACTCATAAAACCTAGTCCAAATATTATTGTTACTTGAAAAGTCACAATTCCCCTCTTAGTCCAGGGGTATTAGATTATAAACCGGAACAAATTCGTAACAAACTGAAAATTTCAGCATATGTTCGTGAAATAACATAGAAAAACATATCAAAAGTCCTCTAAAATCCGCCTGGTATTAGTGCCCGAAATTGGGGTAATAAGGGGTAAATAAGGGTAAATAAAGGGTATTAACGATCAAATTCAGCATATGTTCGTAAAAAACATAGGAAAACTTATCAAAAGTTCTCTGAAATCCGCCTGGTATTAGTGCCCGAAATTGGGGTAATAAGGGGTAAATAGGGGTAAATAAAGAATATTAACGATACATTCAAAACTATCTAACCTAAATTCATAAAACTTGTAGCTAACATTACGTCTTAGCACCTGCAGAATCCATTAAAACTATTTGTAATAATTGTAATAATAACAAACCCGTGTGCTGATTTTAACGCTGTAAAAATAATACAAGGATTAATACAACAGCAAAATAAAACATACCTTGCGTATCCCCTGTATGTCAGCTAATTGTCGGGTACATTAGTTTACCGATTTCAGCGCCGAAAATAGAATATTTAAATACATTAGACCAACTACCGATAATACTGTCTTCAGTTCCACCATTATCGCCATGTGCTCACTGTTGATTGTTGTACGCTGTTATGCGGGTATGCTTTGTAAAATGTTAAAAATCTGCCAATATACTTAGACTACAGCCATGGCAAAAATAAATGGAGCAATCCATGTCGAAATATTTTTACAAATCTGAGTACAAAATTATTACAGCCCACATAAATCGGTAGAAATCGGTATACAATGAAACGCAACTGATCAGAACATTATCCAACATTGCAGCAACCAACAGACTGTTACAGACGAGCGACTTCACAGTAGGCCTATATGGGTCAATATTTCACAACCGTCCATTTTGGTCTATTACGTTTCAAAATCAATAAATAATTAAAGTAACGAATTTATTCCAGATTGAATAATACGCGGAGAAATCATCCAAACAACAAGCTTTTAATGGTTATGTCCAGCATTTTTCTTCATTTTTTATCTGTGAAAGGGTTGCATGTTTATTACAGGTACCCCCTTAATGTCATTAGCGTGACATGTAGTTTTCTATTTTAACATTGCCATTTTTAACACAATAAAACAAATGATAGCATAGAATAGCCGTATCACATTCTAACTATCAGAACGAATGGGTTACTAGCTGATATGGTATAAATGTTTGCTATTACTTGTAATTCTCTGGGGCCATCTTTCAAAAGTGATCTTGATCACTGAACGACTGAACACCGCCATTTCAAAATGATATCTGGAACTACAAAAAGTGATCTTGGCCACAAAAATGTGATGACAACCACTTTAAAATACATCGCAGCCACTAGAAAATTATCCAAGCCACTACTAAAATGATCTTGACCACTTAGGAAGTGATCACAGCCAAGCGAAAAATTGCCTCAGCCACTCCAAGTTATTTTGGCCAATAAAGAAGAAGTGAACACAGTGACTTTAAACATTATCTCAGCCACTACAAAAGTTATCTTGGCTACTGCAGAAGTGATCACAGCCAATTTAAAGGTTATCTTAATCACTACAAAGATGGTCTTGCTCACTAAAATACTGGTGACAGCCACTGATAAAATTACCTAAGCCACTGCAAAGTGATCTTGGCCACCGAAGAAGTGATCAAAGTCACTTTAAAAATTATCTGAACCACTATAAATGTGATATTGGCCAGTGTAGAAGTGATCACAGCCACTTTAAAACTTATCTCAGCCACTACAAAAGTCATCTGGGCCAGTGAATAAGTGTTTTATTTTCATGGTCAATATTGTCTGCTTGTCACATGACAAATTCATGAACAATATCAAATCAACACCTAGAACAAAACGTGGATTTGTTCCAATTATATTTACATGAGCAGCAACCAAATGATTATCTATTATACTGCAAGAATAAGTATAAATGTTATGTTATGCAGAACACCCTATTCTGGATGGGTCAACGGCAAATTTGGCACAAGCATCTAGGTCTTGGCCCAGAGGTTTCCCAATGGATATTTAAATTTTAATTTACCAAATGTATTTGCCCTAATTAGCCTTATTGATCCAAGCAAATTAGGGCCAATAAACCGTCTCCATTGTAAGAACACCATACGTGCCTACGTGATAAGTAACGAAAAGGCTATCGATTATTCACCAAGTCACGATGCCAATAATTATGTTTTAATGTCACACTGAGCCATATTTGTACTGGTGGGAGAAACTTGAGCAGCTTGACTGCAAAACAGGTTTATGAGCATTTATTATGTTAGAAACATAATAAATGGCGGCCATTTTGGATTTTAGCTCAACAAATGTAACATTTTTGTGCTAATTAAAACATATGTATTCTCTGATCATAAAAATACAAGTTTAGACACCAAGTTACTTTTAACATCATTGAAAGTGAAGATAATAAAGATTTACCATGTGATCTCGACGACCATTTTGAAAAATACTAATTTAGGCACTTTCCCCAAGAAAATATTTTGTTGTGCCCCTTAATGACTGGACTATTTTGGTTGGGATAATGTTGGCCCAGAGTCGTACACGGTGGGCCAACATTATTTCACAATTGGGCCAATGTATCGTGTTATCAGGTTAGTGGCCTTTCACACCTGTATGGCAGTCATTATCATTATCATCATCATCGTCGTCGTCGTCGTCGTCATCGTCATCGTCATCAGCATCAGCATTAGCATCAGCATCAGCATCATTACAAAAATTAGGTTGCAGGAGTAGGCCCCTAGGCTTTATGATATCGCGGGAATTCGGGCAAAGAAGAGTTATTATAAAGGATCACGGACCCCCTCACCTTGTTATGTGTCCGCATCCGATGTGTCCCTGTATAACTACCGCACAACCTTCCTGTATATATATAATACTGACTTAAATATTACTTAGAGAGGAGTCAGTCGAGTATGTCTACCAGATGAGACCGCCCCTCCTCACGTCATGGCGAGGTAGACGAGTGAGACTGAGTATCTGGTAAGCTTATAGCTGTGTTGTTGTTCAGCAGATCACCTGGTCGTGACTGAGTAAGGCTCTGTCTCCACCCTCTATTGATAGATGCATCCCAGCAAACACGAGACATTGAATAAATGTTGCTGTAATGGTGGGCCAGCGTCGTAGACGGTGGACCAACATTGCAGCAACATTGATTCAATGTCTCGTGTTTGCTGGGATGGATATCCTCAGAGCTCGGAACAACAAAATATATATTCCGGCAACTTGCAGCTGTGGACCGCTTCCGCGATCCACAGCTTCAAGTCGCCGGGAACCACTTGAATGTGAGAAAAACAAAGCTCAGCGAGTAGGCCTATCAGTGTTTCAAACTTTAGAACATATCATTATTACTATGCTGCTCTGCAAAGTCAAAATACAGTATCTGCTCTCTTGTAAAGGAAGCAGATACTGCATTTTAGCTTTACGCCACAGCAGAGTAGCATATGTGTGTGTATCAGAAGCACGGGTGCAACCAGTTGTTAAGAGCAATGATCGACATGAGCGACCATGCAGTGAGGATGGTGGTGACAGCACAGCAATAGGTGTAACATTGGTTTGTGTAGCACGAGCTGTATGCGGCTCTTTACCACTCACAGAGCACCGTGACGATTCAAATACAATGCCAACAGCAGTAAAGACCCGTTCAGACCTGTTACGACTTTTTCCTAGCGGCGCGGCCGACGACAAAACGCTTACGACTTAACGCGCGGGACTGTTCACATATGTTACGACAAAACGCGGACGCTACCATAAAACAACATTTGTTGTGACAGCTGCAACACACGTGGCTGACCACTTGCTACGTTGAAGCTTAACGTCAGAAGAAATTCTAAATCCATGATGAATACAAGTATTTTCGACGCGCTGGAAGAAGAATATCTGTTACTTATTGTTGATCTATTACACTGAAAGAAAAAAAACGCCCACAAACCAGAAAAAAATGGGTGCACGAAATTTTGAAAAAACGAAGGAGATATGGGGAATATCACCGGCTAGTACAGGAGCTGAGATTGGATGGAACAACATTCCAAAATTATTTTCGTGTGTCACCAACCGAATTTGAGTTCTTGGACGTCTTGTGTTTGCTGAGCTACCACATCTATATATTAACAGCTTTGAAGAATGAATCGCTACATGTAAATTACTATAATATGTTTTTCTTATCAGTTTTCTTTAATTCTCTGGCTATGGACCGCCAAGCATTCTTATTCATGACGTCATCCTTGTAGTTGGATGACGATTTTCCAACAATTCACAGTGGTTTAGTACGGACGTGATGAGTAATAGGGGAGCGGCCAACTAGCTAAAAGATGCGTATTTTTCGAGTTTAATTAGCCCTCCTGGCATCAGGCTGAAATATGTCTCAAATGAAGAGGGGACCCCACTGGTAAGTTTTTGCCCTGTTGGCATTGCTACATCCCGGGGTTACCATGGCAACGGGGGTATAAACAAACCCTTTCAAAACCTTCCTAATCCTAATAACTGACCAGTTTCTCCCATGTAATTTACTTGTTGTCAAAGAAATTCATAACATTTATAACATATCTCCACAATAATTGATTTTCATCGTATAAAATAACAAAATTGTATGCATTCTTCACAACAAAAACATAATTTGTATAATTCTGAATGTTTTTCACATTTAAAGTGTTGCCATGGCAACTGTGTTATTACCAATTATTGTGCTATAACAAATGATAATGTTTTCTATGTTACTTTTCATCTACCCAACATAAAAAACACAAGCAATGTGTCAAATTGAAGGTAATTTATTTTTCTTTAACATGGTAGTTTTAAGATATCAAAATATATAATTACTATATGCCTTATTTGCATAAATGCATACGCTATAATGTTAAAAATAACAAGTTGTCACAACCTTCTTAATTCGTGATATATATTACACTAGTAATTACTTACACAAGCTACTATAGTCACTGGGACACCATGATTCAATGGCAATTTTTTTTCGTTAGTCGTATGTGTATATTATATTGTGCTATGTCATCTCTGTGTAAACCAGACCTGTAAATCTAGAAAGGTGGCGTCTGGGACGCGTCCTGGTGTGAACACCTCATCATATTATAGAAGGCTCAACTTCTGCAGACCCGTCGTAAGCAAAAAAGTCGTACCGCTAGGAAAAAGTCGTAACAGGTGTGAACGCCCCTTAACTGAGAACTTTTCCAGTAAGCAGTTAATGCGGCGTCAAGGAGGCCTGGGGTCAAAGTACTTATTATGTGGGAGCTAGCAGAGGGTTGTATTACATCTCGAGTAAAAACGTTTTGATTGTTAAAGTCGTCAATCTCAAATTATTTCGAAATTGGTGCGCTATGTAGGAGGGGCACTTGGAATATCCACCAAAAATAAGTTTAAATCACATATTGAAAGTTTCGTTTTGGGTCTGTGATAACAGATATGTACATTGTAAGAGACGCAATCGGTGCAAAACCCACTTAAGGCTGACCTAAAGGGGTCGCTACTGTTACATTTAGGCCCAAATCACAATTTGAGTACATCATGGATGGTCAGCCAGCCATCAAACTCTATCGTGTGAACATGGTGCAAACCGTTGTTGCAAACGATATGTCTATCCAGATATGTTCTATAGATGCCATAGATGAGCGCTGGGGCCTTTTATATTGTAACGGAAAGTGTTAAAAACTGAAAAAACAAAATGGCCAAATTCACTTTGAAATGTGCTATAATTCCATAAATCCCAAGCCGCTATCGAATATGTTTTCAAGGTGGTGATGTGTCCAAAAGCAAGCAATTGTGTTTATGTGAAGAGATTGAATCATTTCAGCTATTTTATTATAAGAAATTGCAAAAATAACATTTGCGAAAATCGCTAGATCTCATTCAATATTCATGCTATTGTTATCATGGTCATGTAATTCATGTTTTCGTGGTCAGTAATATGGGGGCTTGAGGCACTCACACATTATAAAAAAGGACCGCAAATTGAGTAAAATCGGTCGAAATGTAATAAAATCACCAAATTTGGTACAAAGATGTACAAATGTATACTAATCCATATTGGAAAGGGCACCGCGTTGATTATTAACGATGTTACCGTTTTATTTATTCAAAGCAGGAGCGGATCAATGTGGCGTGCCCCCTAGCGCCCAATTGATCTGCCCTTGATTTGTTTTAATAAACTACTAACATCACTAATAAACAGTTTTGTAGATATATTTTGTGATTTTTTATTATTATTAATTACTTGATTTCTTTGAAAAAATAAAGGGGGGTTGAAAATGCCCCCTACAAAAACCCTTACACTACAGCTGCAAGGTGGCTCCTCTTCTAGTATGGATCAATATACCTTATACCCCCTTCTTTGCAGTTACCTAGCAAACACGAAGCATTGAATCCATGGTGGTGTAACAGCTGGGAATCATGACAAAAAAACATAGTTTGTAATTTTGGGCCAGCGTTGCAGACAGTGGACCAACATTACACTATCCCCTCTAAGATTATAACCGGGTAGAATGTGCACGGCGAACAAGAATCCACCTTTCTCTCCCAGGATCTACTCCGTTTTGTGTTATTATGTCTTCGGCTCCTAGTATCTACCCATCCATACCAGAATATATCACTCTTTTAAACATCTATCTGCGACCCTCCCAGAATCTACCCTCCCTCTCAGAATAAACCCCCCATTTTATAAATCTATGTGATACCCTCCCAGAATCTACCCCTCCCTTCCAGTTTATACACCCCTTCAAACATATATATGCGACCCTCCCAGAATATACCCCTTCCTCCTAGAATATACCCCCTTTAAACATATATAATTATGCGACCCTCCCATAATCCACCCCTCCCTCTCAGAATATATCCCCCTTTCCCATACACAACTATATGCGACACTACCAGAATCCACCCCTTCCTCCCATAATATACCCCCTTCTAAACATCTATAATATAATTATGCGACCCGCCCAGATTCTACCCCTCCCTTCTAGGATATACCCCCCTTTGAGCATCTATAAGCGACCCTTCCAGAATCTACCCCTCCCTCACAGAATATACCCCCTTTTTGAAAACTATATGTGACACTGCTTAAATCTACCCCTCCCTTCCAGAATATACCCCTTCCCTTTTAAACATCTATGTGCAACCTTGTCAGAATCTACCACTCCCTCCCAGAATATACCCTATGCCAGGTCATAAAATAAATCAAAATTGAACTAAGACACATTAGTTTAATATTAGTATCACATGGATTCAAAACATTCTGCTTTCAATTCTGACAGAAACGAAATAATTAAGACACAATGCAGTACCAATTGTGTAATTCATCATGTTTATACAGAACAATATTCTTAGATGTTGGCACACGTGTGTGACCGTATTATACTGAATAGTACTGTGTAAAATAGAAAGAGAAAACATATTAATTAGATATATTTATTTAAGTATTAGTGAACCCGTTGATTTTGTTTGTCTTCAAAAAATAACATATCCTGGACTTTGTCAGATTCACAATATTTTCATAACTGCTACAGTGTTTTGTACGAATAGGGGACATTTGGAGGAATGTTGAAGTGCATATCAGGAACCTGTGTGTGACATGCACCATTACGCACTGTGCGATCGACTTGCACCATGCTTTGTCCCATTTGCGTTAAATAATATTATACTACCAGATTAAATAGTGACAAATTCAAGTGCAAAGGCAATGACAAAAAAAATGTGTAATTTAACAATAGAAAGTCTCACGCAGACTACAGACTACTACAGAACTGACATTACTCATTTGCTTTATACTTCATTTATTGTCACCGTCTGATTCACCACAACAGAGCAGTACTCCTGATCGAAGGCATCACATTCAAACTTTGATCAATGTGGGTTGTGACGACTTAGAAGGTATAAAGATGCTAAAAGGGTGGGGGGGGGGTAATGTGGGAGGAAGGGGTAGATTCTGGGAGGGTCGCATATCTATACTAATTATTATAGATGTTTAAAAAGAGGGGGTATATTATTGGAGGGAAGGGTGGATTCTGGGAGTTTCGCATATAGTTGTGAATAGAAGAGGGGGTTATATTATGGGAGGGAGGGGTAGATTTTGGGAGGGTCGCATACAGATGTAGCATTAGACGAAGAAGTGATTACTGGTGAAACACCTGATATAACAGTAGCCTACTGTTCAAGCATAGATGACCACAGTAATTAGACGGGGAATTTCACTTTTTGAATGCTGGACACTACTGTTATTATTATTATTATTATTATTAAAAATATTTTTTTAAATCGGCTCTTCTGGAGAAAAAAAATTAAAGTAGACGAAGTTATGTAAAAATGGACTATAGACTATAGTAGGTGGGTAGCGAACTAAGCTACCCGAAAAATGTACAATATACACGGTGTCAGATCACCAGTATGTCAAGAAAATCAATTTTTAAAATGTCCATGTTTTAATATAATTATAGTTTATCTTTTAAAGATAGACATTCAGTCAGCAGTAATTTATTCTAGTTGCTAATTAGACGAAAATATAATTGAACACTTTAGTGTTGCGTGAAGGGTTAACGGTGTAGGGTTACAGAATGAGTCAATTATAGGTCTATGGCGGCTTTATATAACCCTTTCGGTCCCCTAAATGTGATGACCGTCCTAGTATAAAAATAATTCCAGCAGTGAGGTGCTTGCACAGAGCCTTTGAAGGGACATTTCAAGAACATTCAAATTGTAACTTTATTTAATTGGAATGCACCAAATTATTTGATGAGATCCATTTAATTACTTGGTGCGCGTCAAATGATTTGATGCGCACGAATCACTTAGCGGGTAAAGAAACTTTGATATTTTGTAAAGATATTGGTAAGGCTAAATTACTCCCCTCAATTGACACACTCTTTCGACAGATAGACTTCCACAAGAGTACATTTGTGTTGTTTTGAAATCATTGTTGACAGACTGAATTATTATTAAATTATAGATAAAGGAACATTTTTGGATGATAACATCATATAATTGAGGGTTGTGGGATAACTGAAGAATAAGGTAATTTTGTACTATTTTGACCATCTCTTTAACTCCATGTCTTATAATTCAGTCAGCGTAATGACCGTCTCACTACAATCAAGAATACATAAATGTATTCTTGCTACAATGTATATAGTTGTGTCAGTCGCCACATCAGAAAAATATATACAGGTCATTAAAGGGACTGGCCCAGGCTAAAATCATAAAAAAATCGGTGATTTTATTTCTGGTTTTTAATATGACCATATGATGTAAACATGTACATAGACTAGAACTGCAAATTTTTATAATTTTTGTGCTGCGCATTTACTAGTTAGGCTAGATGTAGAGACGAAATTCCCGATTTCTAATTATTGACAACCATGTCAAAAATAGGAAATGCGGGAATTTCGTCTCTATATCTAGCCTAACTGGTGAATGCGCAGCACAAAAAATTTAAAAATTTGCAGTTCTAGTATATGTACATGTTTACATCATATGGTCATATTAAAAACCCGAAATAAAATCACCGATTTTTTGATGATATTAGCCTGGGCCAGTCCCTTTAACTTGGATTTTAGACACGTAGCGGAGGTATAAAAAAGCTGATGTCGATGTTAATATAACAGGCTGTGGTGCATATGCAGCTCTATACGCTCTACTGCTTCTAGGGGCACATTCAAACTTGGCATTTCTATGTGTCTTTTCTCAATGGGCACTTAGACCTTATAAATACATACTCATCAGATTCAACAATGTGAAAGCTGTGGTAATAAAACATCTTGTTTTAGAGTGTATTTTAATATGACAAGAAAAATAATATTATTATGCACAAGATGGGGTGAAAACATTGCTTCCAACTATTTTTCTTACCATTCCTCTGTTTACTTTAAACTTAATTTACAAATAATTTATACACTTGAAGAACGAGATAAGCTGACCAGGTTGTAACAGACAGCTGACCTTTCATTCCCATGCTACATTAACATAATATTCTATGTTTCCTTTATTTGCTAGGGGTCATGAACCTCTGAAAATCCACATTGCTGAAACTTGTGAGTAAATGAAATCTTATTTAGATGTTATCTGGTTTTAATCTATTTATATCTTCATTGATTTATGTTAATAGGCATGTCATTTGAAAATATATAAACATTAAAGTACATTCTGTACAATAATGTACCACAAAATATGTATAATTGAGAGAGACTCCCTTAATTGTTAATAATGCGTAATTTGCGGTAAATTGTCGCAAATAATGTACTTTAACCAATTTCGCATTTATACGAAAACTGCATTCCTTTACCATTTATGCGAAATCCACATGTGTAATGCATTAATTGCCGACCAGAAATAACCAGTGACATGGATGCAATGCTCTCTTGCGTTTTTAAATTGTGCGATGTGCGCATGTACTATAACCTGTATTGCTCATCAGTACAACATTAAGCATTTTGTCCATTTGTTCGTTTTGTCAGAAAATTATTGTTGTAATCCAAGAATAAATATAATTGTAATAACCTCACGTTATTACCCCACTGGGAGTGATAGTAGCCTACAATTATATGCCCCACACATATCAAGCTGCGAAAGGAACCACTTTGGATCACTTTGTATATTATATTGTGTTTGTCGTCCTATGTTGTGATAAATATAGCCACATGTAGTTAATCAACATTTTAGAGGTATTTTTACCATTAGACCTTGACATTTGACCTTGAACCTTCAAATGACCTTAACTCATTTTGAAGTCGGTTTCTGGGGGTAGTTTTATCAGGAGGAAGTCTGTAAAGGAAGAGTTAATTTTGATATGTGATTAAAAGTAAAAGTAAATACATATTCCAACACCTAGAAACCTCTATATAAGATTTAAAGTACACATAAGTTCCAGCCATGTGGGTTTGCCAAAGTTAATGATGCATAGTAATTAAATGATATAATACATAGACTCAGTTAATCTGGCATGAAAATAAAAGGTGAGCTTGTCTGATAAAACCTGGTAATATTATATCGTTCCCCATTTGTTTAAAGTTTGCTGGGGTATGGCAAAGGAAAATAGTTTAAAGCTGTTTTTTTCACCTCAAATTCACCCATAAAAAAGGTTTCTTCTCTTCTAGGCCTTAAGTCATAACAAAGGACACCATAACGCTGGGCGCATCAATTCCGTCATAATAATAGCGCTTGTTGTATAGGAAGTGGAGATTTATTATCTCGAATTTAATATACAAAACATTGTTAACCTGATCACTTTGTATTTAAATAGGTGCCCACTAAAATAGGCACACAGCTATGTCAAATCTGAATGTGTCCCTTGAAGCCGTGGTGCGTATAGATCTGCACGTGTACCGCAACCTGTTAAAAAGTATCGTGTTGTTAAATGGCTTCATCTCTTGCTGTTGAATCTAGGCAACATAAAATAGATTTGACCATGGAAGGTACCCTCAATGTTATGTTTGATTATTGTTATGTAAGTCTACATATTGGCACATACTTTAAGCTTGGTACCTAATCTAGGGTTCAGTGGGATAGAATGCCCCAAATTATGCACATATGAGGTACCAGAATGGCCAGGACTGTGTGACGATTATTTTGATGTATCGTAAAACTACTCTATAAAAACATTTTACTTATTTGATATGATATAACATATTTTTATGCATATATAGCCTATGTTGAAATTCAATATGTGTTTCAGTATAACTATGCTATATCTGCAGTTCTATTGAAGTTTGAGCTACATAATGATGGAGCAACTATTTACATATATTGTTATCTTTACATTTATTAACCATAATTGTCAATAATACGTGGTATTACATTCAAAAATATTACTGCAGAAATTTATCTCTATTTACATTACTGTATCAATGTGTGCGGATTTTTGCATTCCACAGGCTCTTCTTTAAACTGTTTTCTACTCTATGCAATTGCACAACATGGGGCAAATGATGCATAATTCCCTATAATTAGGGGGCCACAATTAAATCGCGCTGAATTTTTAAATTTTATTTCACGTTTATATAGAACAGTTCTTGAAGTAAATTATTTATTTCAGGCAGAGTCTGCCCGAAATTATTTATTTCCAAAATACTTCAGCCGGCAAAATAGAAGCAGTTAATGCTCCATGTTGTTATGTCATTCTTCTTGTTATATTAACGAGTACGTAATGGTAGGCCAATCTCTGAAAAGAGTCAAGACATTCTTTCATACACTGCCAGCTGTTAGGCACTGCTACTCTGTATGTTAAATTGTGCAGATGGCTGGTGTCATATTTTCTCCACTCTCATTTTCAACCTAACGTAGTGAGCTTGTGATTGGCTGGCTGTCCGGCTAAAAGTTCTCTGAGCGGCTGGCACCAATGTGTACCCATCTCATGGAGGGGGTGGGGTGAGTTCAGGCATCCAGCTGTGTGGTGCGTTGTCGGCCTTTAGAGACGCACATGTTATCTGTGTCTGTCTGGGACTATACCCAGTGCTCTGTATAGTTCTTTCAGTATTTGGCAACGTTTATTGACACGTTTCGCTAACAAAACTTCATCAGAGTAGCAGTAATACAGCAGCAGCCAGTATTCATACTGGTTATAGCCTATTATTCACATTTTGCCACATCCGGTCTGACAATCTGACCTTGATAACAGGTGTGTGTGAAAGCTGTATGAAAAGGAAGGGTTTGAGCAACTTGCATATTCATTATGAGGTAACCGATTGACTGTCTGCAGTGTGGAATGTCAATTTGTCTGGGTTGTCTTAGTTGGCCAGGGAGGAGGGGGGTCGTTAACTCATAGCACATTATATGCGTGATATCCAGGAGTCTGCCGGTAGCAGACAACTGATAGATGAAGATGATTAACCAGTGTACACTGTAGTTATGGTAATGACAGTGACGTTAACAATACATGAGCATTTTGATTGTGGACAGTTAATAAGGTCCGGACAGCACCATGAGTCATCTGTGCCTCAAAGCGCTTTCTGGTTTATACATCCTAATACGGTAGGCACAAGACACAGAATCAACTCGGTTCAAGGTTTGTCAAACGCATAGATGGTGGACTAACGCGAAACCAACACCGATCAAACGTTCTGCGTCTGCTATGAATCTTAACAAAGTTTTTATATATAAAAATATTTGTTAAAAAATATTTATTTATTACAATGTCTTCGTGGGAGACGTCGTGTCGTCAATAATTCTGATGCAGGACGGTAAAACAGAAGCCCTGAATGTTCCATGATGTTCCATAATGTTCCATCATTCTTTTTGCTATGTGAACGAGTATTTTTGTACAATAATCTGTGGTGGTATCAGCTGTCTGTCGCGCAAAGCCAAAAAGCAGTATCTGCTTACTTAACAAGTAAGCAGATACTGCCTTTTGACTTTGCAAACCAGTATTTGGCACGTGGTTTTTGGCACTTAAAGTTCAAGTAATCACCTAGTTTTTACTATAATTTCTACACAACACAGCTGTCCTTATATTTGTTCAAATGGTGCATTCTAGAGCATATTTCGGCCCAAAGCCGAAAGGATCCGGGACAGGGGAGGGGGGGGGGGTGCCCCCTATGGATCCGCCCCTGATGTTCATTGGTATAATACAATAATTCAAATATAATAGGGTATTTAAAACACGTCATAATATACACCCTTACATAATCGTATTAATGACATTAATGGGCGGCGGTGGGTATTATTTACACTTTGCTGGAATAATCCACTAATTGTACGGCACTTTTTTGTTTCTCCCTTTCCTTCATCTTAGGCATAGATAGCTCCAGTCTTTTCCAAAACGATGCTTCACTTTTCTCATCAGATGAACCCGGCCATTCCAGATAAGTGATTGAATCCAAAATAAATTGTAAATTGGGATCCATATCAGATTTAAATTCAGCTATATCTCTGCAAAAATAACACACAAAAGCATCAGTAAAAAAGGTTTAAAACTCATAGTGTGGGTCCATGTATCATAATTACTAAATTAGTTTGCTTCAACTTGTGACTCACGACCAGACGTTATAATTATAAAGCAAGATGTCTGGTCAGGCTTTGGACCGGCCGCCCTCATATCCCTTCACGTTAAGGCTACCGGTAATGTACTATATTTCAAATTGTATCTTTAATAATAAATTGCAATTAATTGTGCATAATAACGTTAAGGCTGAGTTTTATATTCTGTATACAGCTACCGCGAACCACAATTGCAAGCGGGAGAAAATTACTCATAATAAAATTTGCAAATCTTGATGTTAAATGACTCATTTCATTCCCATTGACAGTGAATTGACCTGAAAATAAAACAGGTAAAAAAACATGTATTTTGTTTTTTTTGGGTTAGTGTGACTTGTAATGGCGGCATGGTTTGTCAAATGTGAACTACGGTTAATTCCGCTGGTTTTCGCGACCTATCGTCGCGCGTCACTCGTCGTGAATAATCGCGCTCGCGTCCAGGTTGGTGTGTTTTGCTCCTCATACGTCTCATACGTGCTCAGTGGGTACAGTGGGTCAGTACAATATTTGAGGAAAGAGAGTGAAAGCTATAAACAAAATGGCGGCCATGGTAGGTCTTCTCTCTGCACACAATGTCTACTGTAAGGTCTACCATTTTCAATCACTTGTAGTTGTGGTTTGCTACCGCGACTCACAACTTCAAGTGAGTGAAAATTTACATAGCGGACAAAGACTAATTACACTGCTTTAAGATAGGCTTCATTGTTCCAAACAATCTACACGGCTGCTTATAAAGTTAGTCAAGCGCACCTGTAGATGACGGGTATGATTCTGGACTTTAGTTTGAGCATTTCATGCTGTGCCACCTGAAACTCCATCCTCGGCCATTCAGATTTGATGTAGTCCGGTGATATCAACAATATTGTTCGTCTGCTCTTTCGAACTGCCTCAATTATGTTGTCTGCTATGGCTGCAATAAATTGAACACGAGTCAATAAGTAAACTGTTCTACATGTATTTAAGTATATAGTTCCAGACAAATTGAGAATTGAGACAAATTGAGAAATAATCAAGGGACATGCCCAGGTCTCAAATCATTAAAAAAAATCGGTGATTTTATTTTAGCTTATTAACCTTTAGACTGCTAAACACGTATACGTTTTATGACATTGCTAAACACGTACATATACGTGTGAAAAGATTAGCAAAAAAGGGTGGGTATTACCGTAATGAAAAGCTAATGATATTAAAAATAAAAGTATATGCTTGTCATACGTGGTAGGGATAATTTCGGATCGTGTTTGGCGTTCATTGTGTGCTTAGTTTTTTTCGATTGTTTTTCGCAAAGGCACAACCTACCAAGCATTTATAACTACAAATAACAGGTGCGCGCTGACAAAAAATGTATATTTACTTGCCAACAATACTGTGGTCATTTTAACCAAGGAATATATAATATTTTCCTTGTTTTAACTCAAAAAAGCACTAAACCTAGACAAATATTTTAGAATGGCGATTTTATCAAACTTGAGTTCATATGGGTCCATAGTATTACCAAAAAAATGTTTTCAGAAATGTGTTGTCTAAAAAATGGATCTAATTTGCATATTCAAAATGGCGGCCACAAGACCAGTGCAGAACTCGAAAATGCGCAATATCTCAGTAACCAGTCATCATATGAAAACAAATAATGGCTCTACACCTAGGTTTTCTGGTACGGGGAATGCGTTGGTGACATTATTTTCGTAATTCAAGGTCAAAGTCACAGCATGGGTCAATGTCATAGGGCATGTCAGCCACCGGAAAGTGAAAATATGCCATATTTCAGTAACTTGTCATCATATAATAACAAATAATGCCTCTACACCTAAGTTTTTGGGTATGGGGAATCCGTTGGTGCCATTATATTACCCCTGTAACCTCGTGGGGTGTTTTGGTATATTTCCATGCTGGAGACTATGTGAGTTTTAACCACCATAAACATCTCAGATGAGCAGAATTGTAGCCAAACCAATACAATACACTATTTTCACAAATTTTAAGCTGATTTGACCTTGCTGTGACCTAGATATGACCTTGTCATGGCCTTGGGGTAACACTACTTTGAAGCCCAACCCCAACCCATGTCACCATGTGAACTTGGGTTGGGATTCATCAAGTGTATTTGAAGTAGTAGCCATTGGTCCAAACATGATCGTTGAGTTAATTATTTGTTCCGTTTCTGCTATATGAGAAAGGGGTGGCATAAGGGTCATTTGATGGAGTATTACCCCTCCAGCCGATATATTACCCCTGTAACCTCTTGGGTGTTTTGGTTATATTTCCATGCTGGAGTCTATCTTATTTTAAACCACCATAGACATTTCAAGTGAGTTGAATTGAAGCAAAACCAACATAAATTGGTTATTTTCACCTATTTTAAGCTGATTTGACCTTGCTGTGACCTTGAGATGACCTTGTCATGACCTTGGGGTTAGACCCCAGTGAAGCCCAACCCCAACCCATGTCACCATGTGTACTTGGGTCGGGTTTCATCAAACGTATTTGAAGTGCTGGCCATTGGTCCAAACATGACCACCTGGGTGATGAAAGGGTTAAACTTGGTCAGCAGTGATGGCCCACACATCCTGCAGAGCCAGCAGCCAAAAGGTTAATATGCCCATAAGATGTAAGCATGTCCATAGACTAGACCTGCCGAAGTTTTTTAATTTTTGTGCTGCGCACTTAGCAGTTAGGCTAGATATAGAGACGAAATTCCCGTATTTCTTATTTTTGACATGGTTGTCAATAATTAGAAATCAGGAATTTCGTCTCTATATCTAGCCTAACTGGTGAATGCGCAGCACAAAAATTAAAAAAACTTTTGCAGTTCTAGTCTATGGACATGTTTACATCATCTGGTCATATTAATAAGCCAAAATAAAATCACAGATTTTTTGATGATTTTAGACCTGGGCATGTCCCTTTAAAGAAGACACTGTACAAAATAAATCCCAGCGTATTTTTAGTAAAGACCTAAGCAATAAAGCAAGGCCTACCCTGTGTGACCGCCGCTGTTTAACCCTTGCGCTGCAGAATTGTTTGTTTTTATTTTTCATTCATTTGAAGCTGGAATTGCTAACGCAATTTCAAGCTTCAAATGACGAAAAATATTTCTTTTTTTGAAAAATAAACACCTCCCAGATTGAATTATTTTATGATCTGATCATCTTCCATGAATTATTTTACCCATTTGCATGATTTCAGTGACATTAAATTTTGTTCGGAACTAGCTAAGAAGTCTGTATATACATGGCCTAGCAGCACAAGGGTTAATATTGCAACCCGGCAATCCAGGTATTGTTTTACACGAACCAGTGCGTCATGTCCTCCCTGTACTCCATATTTTTCACACATCACATCTGATTCAATAACATAACTGGAAGGGATTTGTGATTTTTCAAGTAACAATATAGTTTTGTGAGTTTTTAGAAGAACATTTTAAGTTTTGTTATTTTTATTATGACAGATTGCTTGGACTTGTGAGTTTTTGGCAGCCATTTTAAATTGAAATTTTAGACACTAGTCTTCGGACTTCGGACTTTCAGAGATCAGAAGTCCCCACTGAGCTTTTGTACTTTTAAATTTTTTGTTTATCAAATGGAATCGTATTCAGAGTGCCCAGCACACACTTGACTTGTTGTGTCTCTGTTAATTTAGTGTTGTATCACTATCTGCGACGCTAGCCTAACATTAAAACAACATTGAATTGTTTTTTTATAGCATTTAAAAGGTTTCTACTTTCAATACAAAAAACGCAATATTTGTTCAATACTGGGCTACTGTCTGCGACGCTGGCCAGGCATTGAAACATTACTAAATAAATGTATTTTAATTATTATATGTAGGGGGCTCAAAGGGTGTCGGTCAAAGGGTGTCGGCATGGAGTCACCCGACATGTACATCATTAAACTGACATTGATACACATGGTGATCCAGAAAATCCTGAATAAATCAGGAAGAACAACTGTGAATTCCTAACAAAAAATCATAGCATACAACTTGAATACCTAAGGATCATTGTGCCAAGGTTTGAAGTCGATTGGATAAAAACTCAAGGACATAAAGGAGAAATAGCCCATCAATATTTGACATTGATCTATATAGTGATCCAGAAAATTCTGATTAAATCAGGGAGAACAACTGGGAATGCTTACAAAAAAATCAGAGCTTAAAATCTCAATACCTAAGGATCATTGTGCCAAGGTTTAAAGTCGATCGGATGAAAACTCAGGGAGAAATAGCACTCCGAAATTCGGATACAGAGGAATAAAAAGAAGCAACCGTTACAAACTATGTAATGTGTTTGGGCATAGCCTAAACATAATTAACCCTTGAAGCGCTAAGCACAACTATATAGTCGCTTTATTAGCCGGTGATATCAAGAAATGGGTGTTTAAACACAAATATGAGTAATTTTCAGCCGCTTGAAGACTTCAAGACGGTGAAAATTTAAATTTTCTAATATAGTGTACATACTGTAGATCTGTTAATAATCGCGAAGTTTTAATTTTCGCGAGGAAAACAAATTTGCGAATTCAAGAATCTCGCGATTTTTTTTATTTTAATAGCGCTACTAAAAAAAGGAAAATTCGCGAATTCTAAACTTCGTGAAAAGTCCCAAAATTAGAAATTCGCGGAAATTAAAACACGAGAAAATTACCAGATTTACAGTATACAGTTTTAGATTAAATTATCAATCAATACTCACGTCGCCCAATTTCAAAGTCGCGGAAATGCACACACAATTTGAATCGCATAACTGTCTCCAGTCTGTGAAACAATTTCTTCACGACAAAGTTTTCGTCTTCGGCCACACATCTGTACGAGATGAATGCATCGTAGACCTTTCCTTCGTCTGCAAAAAAATCACTCTGTAGCAAAATGCCTGAGTCTAAAATGGTATTTTTTAAGTTAATCAGAAGTACCTTTTTACAAAAAAACAAAATAACAATGATTTCTCATTTAAAATGTTTGAGACGTGGAAAATAAAATTCAATCTAGCCTTAAGGGCTGTGGAGGTCAGCGTCAATTTTACATCATCTGGTATTTTATTCCAATGTGGTATAGTTCTTATGAAGAAAAAAATTGAGAACGGTCTCTTTTTGGTTTGAATGGGCCTGAATTTGTGTGTGCTGACCCTTTAGTCCATGGGCCAGATATGAAAACCCTCCCCCCTGGGGATTTTGGAAGACAGTGATTTTTGGACACTTTGTTATATGACTATTCAATATCTGCTTGTTTGCACCCAAAATATTGGGGCATAAAAAATACTGGGTCATTAAACATATACCCCCCCCCTGAATTTTAGGCGGTAAATTTAATGTTATAAAAGTAAAAAAATTCAACCGCAGGTATTTATTCCAAAGATTAAACACTAGTTATGCTACTAGAAGATGTTATGTAAATGAAAATGAAAAAAATAAAATAATATGGGGTTCATTATTATATATAATAACCATTTAAATCCCAAATTCCACATATCGTTTGCTACGTTTACATGAAAATCTAATAAGAAACCACCCCACCCCCCTTCTTCGGGGCAAGATATTTGTAGACGATAATCTGTAGACACCTTACTTAATATCCATTTAGTATCTGCTTGTTTGCACTAAAAATATTGCGACAAGAAAAATACTTGGTCATCAATCATACGTACCCACTTGAATTTAAAGCGGTAATTAGAACTTAATAAAATGATTATTGTATATATTTTTTTGCCTACTTGTATTTATTCTAAGAAATAAACCCTAGTTATGTTATAAGAAGATGCTATGTGCAACAAAAATATAAAAAATAAAAGAATATGGGGTTCGTTAATATATGTAATAACCCTTTAAATCCCAAATTCCACATATCGTTTGCTACGTTAGGATGAAAATCTAATATGAAAACCCTCCCCACCCCCTTCTCCAGGGCGAGATATTTGAAGACAATAATTTTTAGAAACCTTATTCAATATCCATTCAATATCTGCTTGTTTGCACTCGAAATATTGCAACAAGAAAAAATACTTGGTCATCAAACAAATGTACCCACTTGAATTTTTAGCAGTGATTATAATTTACTGAAATGCATATTGTATATATTTTTTCAACTACAGTTATTTAATATAAGAATTAAACACTAGTTATCAGGGTTATGTTACAAGAAGGTGCTATGTGAAACAAAACATTTAAAAAATTAAAGAATATGGGACTCATTAATATATGTAATAACCCTTTAAATCCCAAATGCCACATATTGTTTGCTACGTTTACAATAAAATCAAATATACAAACCCTTCCCACCCCCTCTTCCGGGGCAGGATATATTAGGACAATAATTTTTAGACACCTTATTATTTATCTAATCCATATCTGCTTGTTTGCACTCAAAATATTGCGACAGGAAAAATATTGGGTCGTCAAACATATGTACCCCTTTGAAATTTGCCTATTTTAGCACATTTATCCTCAACAGCTTGAATGCAGACAACCGGATTACAATAGGTCCATATTCAGAGACTTAAAAAATTACAACCGTGAAAAATCCCCAGGGGGGAGGGGGCGGGGGGTTTCGGATGGCCTACGGTCTACTTGTTATACTAAGTTATCAGGTCTACACGGCATCTCAACCGAGAGGGCTACCTCTTTATTTATTGCTTTGTAGGCAATGCAAGCCTGGCTGGACTACGGCATTTTGCAAACTATCCCAACCTGGGCTGTCAATCAGTTGGGTCGAAGTGAGTCCACATTCCATCCTGTAATTATTGGTTACAAAGCGTGCCGCCCTGCGCTGGATCTTCATTTTGCAAGCCAGATTGGACAAAATAATGTGAGGTATGCCAGTTCCATAAGGCGTGATGGAG